>JARFXV010000024.1:847500-2165000 GCA_031761425.1 Cosmopolites sordidus
ATTGTTCGGTGAGGTTTGTATGCTGTCCTTATATTGTGTTTTCTTAAAAGTCTTCCGATACGGTCCGTTGTTCCTTTGATGTATGGCAGTATTACGTTGAATGTCTCGGCTTGTTCTGTCGTTTTTTGTGTTTGGTGTTGTTGTATTGCACGGTTGATTGTCTTTTTTGAGTAGCCGTTTTGTTTTAGAGTGTTCGTTATGTTGTTGAGTTCTGCCTGCTGTGCATCGTTGTCCGTAACGCGGATGGATCTTGAGATTAGGGTGTTTGCTACTGCCTAGATTTGAGTGGGGTGGTGGTGTGATTGTGCGTTGAGATATCTGTTTGTGTGTGTTAGTTTTCTGTATACCCTGTGTCGTAGGCGCCCTTCTGTTGTTCTTGTGACTAGGACGTCCAGGAACGGTAGCTTGTTTTGTTCTTCAATTTCGAGTGTGAACGGTATTTTTGGGTGTTGGGAGTTCAGATGTTTTAAGAAGTTGTAGAGCTCCGTTTTTCCGAAAGGCCATATGACAAATATGTCATCGACGTATCTTAACCAGAGCTTTGGTTTGAGATGGGCCTTTTCAATGGCTTGCCTTTCAAAATAGACCATGAATAGGTTTGCCACAGCGGGAGAGAGGGATGACCCCATTGCTGCGCCTTCAGTCTGTCGGTAGAATTTGTTGTCGAATAGGAAATACGAGTGCTTTAGACAATGTCTTGCGAGATCCAGAACGTGGTCTTCAAAGTTCTCGTTCTCTGTAATTAATTCTAAGGCCTCGTCTATTGGGACGCTGGGGTACAGCGATTTTAAGTCAAAGCTCGCGCTGATATCGTCTTTGCCAACCGATGTGCTGTTGAGGATATGCGTGAACTCTTCTGTGTGAGTTTTTGATGTAGGAATCGGCTCTTTCTATAGCAGGTTGCATGATGTTGGCGAGATATTTTTCCAGTTTTTGGAGCGGGGAGTTGAATGCACTGACGATAGGTCGTAGAGGTGCGTCTTCCTTATGTATTTTTGGTAGGCCGTAGAGTTTGGGGCATCTGCTAGACTTTTCTCTTGGGGTGAGTTTTTTCTGGGTTTCCGGGTCTATGGGTGAATTTTTGATTTTGGTTTTCGTTGTTTTTTCCAAATATGTTGTGGGATTCTTGGCTGTTTGTTTGTAAGAAGCGTCACTCAGTAGATCTCTCATTTTCTTTATATAGTCTTCGGTGTTCAAAACAACGGTGGCATTGCCTTTGTCTGCTGGTAGCACGATGATATTTTTATTTTTGTTCAAGTTTTTTAGCGCCTGGAGTCCGGCTGTGCTGATGTTCGGTTTGGGCGGTTTTGCCGTTCTGAGTGTTCTGGCGATGTCTTGTCTGATATTTTCTGCTTCTTGTTCGCCGATGTTGTGTAGGACGGATTCCACGTTGGCAATTATTTCTTCTGATGGAATGTTCTTTGGTGTCATTGCGAAATTGAAACCTTTATTGAGGACGGACTTTTCAGTTTCAGATAGAGGGTAACTGGATAGGTTGTAGACCGTTCTGTTAGTGTCTAAAGCTGCGGGCTATGGGCTGGTTTTTGACGTCTTATTCAGGCGCTGGAGTTTTTGTCTATGTTTTTCGCTTTTGGTGCACTTGATGGTTTCCGTGCGCCAGAATGCGAGGGTTTCTGCTCTTTCCCATATTAGTGAGTGTAGTGTGTTGCTCAGTGAAAGGTGAAGACTATAGAGTTTCTTTTCGATGTTACTAAGCTCGTGTATGGTTCTTTGGATTTCAGCTTTAAGGAGGGCTCTGCTGGCTTTTTTAAGGTTTCTGGTTTCTTTTTTACCGTTCCTGGACGATCTAGTCACAAGAACAACAGAAGGGGGCCTAGGACACAGGGTATACAGAAAACCAACACACACAAACAGATATCTCAACGCACAATCACACCACCACCCCACTCAAATCCAGGCAGTAGCAAACACCCTAATCTCAAGATCCATCCGCCTTACGGACAACGATGCACAGCAGGCAGAACTCAACAACATAACGAACAAAAACAAAACGGCTACTCAAAATAGACAATCAACCGTGCAATACAACAACACCAAACACAAAAAACGACAGAACAAGCCGAAGAGACATTCAACGTAATACTGCCATACATCAAAGGAACAACGGACCGTATCGGAAGACTTTTAAGAAAACACAATATAAGGACAGCATACAAACCTCACCGAACAATAGGCGCATCCTTGAGAAACCCGAAAGACAAGGTCAGGCTAGAAAATCAAGGAGTGTACCGCATCCCATGCTCAGGCTGTAACAAAATCTACATCGGGCAAACAAACCGAAAAATATCTGCCAAAATAGAGGAACATAAAGTAAGCATACGGAACAAGCAAACAACATCTGCATTATTCCAACACCAACTAGAAACAGGCCACAAAATTAACTTTGATGATTGCAACGAAATAGCCAACATAAACCATTTTCGGACACGTCTGGTCAGAGAAGCCATAGAGATCGAAAAGCAGGGAAGCCTAAACAAGAGGGATGACGCTCTATACTTGCCGCCAACGTGGAAAAGCGTTCTTAGACCAGCAGACCCGGACAGCACAACATCCAGAGCACGACTGGAAACAAAGACGTTGCAAACGTTTCAGGGGGCGGAGCTAGCGCCAGTGCCAGCCAATCGCTACCGACTAAGACCGAGGCCAGAAGACATAAATATTACACGGCGAACCGATATCTCTCAGACAGTCACGAACCTCGCGACAGTATGCACCGAAGATGCCAAATGAGATTTTGGCGAAACGTCTGCAAGCTCCCGACAACCGGAAAAAACTCAATACATGTTTTTCCATCCCTGAAACAGTACGCACAAATATATATATATATATATATATATATATATATATATATATATATATATATATATATATATATATATATATATATATATATATATATATATGTATACATTTGTTTTTTTGGGATTTTTCGGTCAATTGTACTAATAAAATTATTAATTTTTACTGTTTTCGGTTTATTTTAATTAACCATCTTCAGAACAATTACAATTCAGCTACATCTTGTTGAATAACTGAGTTTTTAATTTTTTTACATAAAGTATGATATTTTTGGTTTCATTTTGAGTTGACATTAATCATATATTATTATAATTATTATATATTATTACATATTATAATTTTATTAATAAAACTGACCGAAAAACCCAAAAAAATTAAATAATATTAAACGGTTAATTTTTGCTCAAAAAGTGCTTAATATTATGTTCTTGTCGAAGGATGTATTTAAAGTCTTCTTTAAATATTATCGGTTGTCCCCGAATTCTATTTTTAAGAATACCCAATAAATGTGAGTTATATAAGGTTTAAATCAGGAGAATATGGGAACCTTCTAACAGATTTATACAAATATACATTTTCTTCAAATAACCTCATATTTCGAAGCAACTTGTGCCATGGTGCGTTAAATCATAATTAAAACAAAAATTAAACTATGCTACGCCTCGATATTTGATTCATCAGACGACCACACAACTTTAGACAAATCCTCTGCACATAAGAGTTGATGTCGTAGAATCTGTTAGGTTAACTGTAGATAGCTATGGCTTCTTTATGGATTTACAGTCCCTCAAAGCTACTTCTTGCCATTCTCAAACGTCTTTGTTTGTATTTTTTGACATAATTAAAGCATAATTTCGTTTATTGTGAAAATACAGTCCCATTACTTTATTTTTCTTATTAGAGTAATGTACCGTTAACAAACAATCACATCATTAAAACCAATAAAAAACCTGTCGATTTACACGAATTACAAGCGAATAAACGACAAAAATCTACAAGAGCCTCGCGACAGTATTTACATTTTAATCATTATTTCGGATCTTTCTTCGCTGGACGACGTTTTCATTCGTGTACCTGAGCTTTTAGATCCTCGTTAAGCGCTCCACGTTGACTTATTATACGATATTTGTGACCGAGCTTTTATATTTACGGATCATTAAATTCGTGAATGGGTAATGAGAGGTTCGGAGATTAATACTTCTTTCGTCATGGATTAGGTGACGGGTAAACAATAGTTGATGTTCGATCGAAGTTTTTTTTAATCTACCTGGAGGCGTGGGTAGTTACAAATCGCAAAAGACCCTTAATTGACGTTTTCGGACTTGTGGGTTTTGGAATAATCCCCCCAGACACATTAGAAGGATTCGATTTCTTAAGATATCATGACAATAATTCATTATGTCAGGTAAATTATATGTAAATTGCTACAAGAACTACCTCGAAAATGTTTCAAATTATTAGCCGACAAATTTAGCATGTGGATCTTTACTTTAAATCATTTTTAAAGCAATCTCTTTTTATTTCTAATTATATCTAAAGTCTAGGGAATCCAAAAAATTCAACAGTTTAACTGTTCACTCGAAGCGAATAATACTTGAGATTTTAGCGAAATGTCGTGACTCCCCTTCGCATAACGAACGGAGCGATACCCGGAATAATTTTAAACATTCTCTACCATCCGTGAAAATATTCGATATCATCATCATCATCATCATCAGCCTGTATCGATCCACTGCAGGATGAAGACCTCTTCAGCATGCTTCCAACTTTCACTCTGCCACTCGGGTCCAATATACTTAACGATGTCATCAATCCATCGTGCTTTTGGTCTTCTTCGCGGGCGTTTGCGATCAAGCGGTATCCACTACAGGATTGCCTTGGTCCATCTGTCGTCCCATCGCCTCGCTATATGGCTTGCCCATCTCCATTTCAACTGCTTTGCTCTTCCAATGATGTCACAGACTTTTGTTTGTTCCCTGATCCATGCGCAGAACTTTCTGTCTCGTTTTGTAATACCGAGCATACATCTTTCCATTCCCCTCTGTGCCACCCGAAGTTTTTGAATTGATTGCGATGTGAGTGTCCAGGTTTCACTTCCGTATGTCATGACGGGTAGAACGAAGACTTTTCTTTTCAGGCAAAATAGGAGTCTGCTCTTAAACACTATGTCGAACCTACCAAATGCCTGCCAGCCACATTTAACACGCCGTTCCACCTCCCGGGCGATATTCCCCTCCATTGAAATCCTCTGCCCAAGATATATAAAGCTGTCCATAATCTCCAAATACCTTCCTAAAACTGAAATTCTTCTGTCCTGAGCGAAGTTATTGAACATAACCTGACTCTTTTTCAGGTTTATTTTCAAGCCAAATGGTTCGCAAGCCCTTTGCAGTTCTTGTATGCGTCTTTGCAGCTCCTCTGGGTCTTGTGAAATGAGAACAATATCATCTGCAAATCTAAGATGGTTTACGTTTGCACCATTGATCTTTACACCATCCTGTTCCCAATCCAGTTTACGGAACACTTCTTCAAGGCCAGCCGAGAAAAGAATAGGCGATATTGCGTCACCCTGCCGTACACCTCGTTCTACATTAATTCCCACTTCAAGATCATCAAGGTGAATTGTGGCTGTAGCTCCATCATATATCGATTCTAATATGTTTACATAGGCTCTCTCTACACCTTGGCTAAGCAGTGCATCCATTATCGCATGCTTTGAGATGGAATCAAATGCTTTTTCGTAGTCGATAAAAGCGAAGCACAGTGGCATGGTGTATTCGTTGTGCCTTTCTATGACCTGCTATACAACCTGGATGTAATCCATTGTACTGAATCCACTTCTGAATCCTGCTTGTTCTCTTGGTTGTGCGTCATTCAGTTTTTTTAATATTCTTTTAGAAATTATTTTAGTGAAAACTTTGTACATTACTGATAGGAGGCTTATTGGACGGTAGTTCTTTAAATCTTACTGTGCTCCTTTTTTATGTAAAAGGATCACTTCTGCATTTTTCCATAAGTCGGGTACTTTTTGTTCTTTGCGGCATTTTAAGTATAATTTTGCCAGTGTTTTATGTAACGTCCGACCACCAGCTTTTAGCATTTGGACAGTTACATTGTCCTTTCCTGGAGCCTTACCGTTTTTCATCGATTCGACAGCATTTGTTACTTCCTCCACTGGGATATCTGGAATTTGTTCTTCCGTGAGTATTGTTGTCTTTGATTGGTTCTGATATTCATATAACTGGGAATAAAATTTTCTGTGTGCCATCCTCACAACACATCACATCACATCACATCAACAGTGTGCCATCCTCACGCTTTAAGGCATATATTTGCGTTCTTTTGCTTCTCAGCCTCTGTTTAGCTTTGTTAATTCCTTTGTTTTCTTCCAGGGTTATTTGCACTAGCTGCATTATGAATTGGCGCGTGTCCTCTCTGATACGTTTTCTTATAGTTTTGCAGAGCTTAGTGTACTCGACCCTGCCAAAAGGACTACCTGCATTTCTCATTGCTCGCCGTTTCTTCATTAAATCAATGGTCTCACTGGAAATTTTTGTTTGTTTGAGACATTTTTCTTCTGGTGCTATTGAAGCAGTCGTTTGAAGTACATTGTTGACGATTTCTTCATTTTGAACTGATATTTCCACTTGCTCTGGATCTTGTAACGCAGCAAACCGGTTTGACAAAGCATTCTCATAATCGCTTCCTCTCTCCAACAGTTTTCCAGAATCCACTTTGTCCTTCTTTGATCTTACCATTCTTTCGCGCTCTTTCCGACAGTCAATCCGAACCCTTGCTCATACCATTCGGTGGTCACTTCCAACATTGTAATTGTTAAGGACAGTACAATTGGTAAATATTGTTTTATCGTTGGTCATGATGTAGTCAATTTCGCTTGTGAGCCCAGATGGACTTTTCCATGTCCATTTTTTGGTGATATTTTTCTTATAGAACGAATTCATAATATGTAGCTCTGGTCCTTCAGCAAAATCAACCAATCTGTCACCTCTATTGTCTCGCTCACCAGTTCCATATGGGCCAGTTGCATTTTCGTCAGTTCTTGTTTCGTCAATTCTGGCATTAAAATCACCCATCAGAATTTTGTACCTACATTTCTCCTTGTATAAAAGCTGGGCTACATCATCATAAAACTCCTCAATTTCCTCATCCCTATGGCTTATAGTTGGTGCATAAGCTTGGACGATTTGAAGCCTAAACTTTTTATTCAGCTGAATGACGCATTAGGCTAGTCGGTCGGATGTACTTTTCGGATGTATATATATATATATATATATATATATATATATATATATATATATATATATATATATATATATATATGATCTATATATATATATATATATATATATATATATATATATATATATATATATATATATATATATGATCTATATATATATATATATATATATATATATATATATATATATATATATCATATATATGATCATCATCATCAGCCCGTGTCGATCCACTGCAGGATGAAGGCCTCTTCAGCATGCTTCCAACTTTCATGGTTCTGGGCTTTCCTCTGCCACTCTGGTCCAATATACTTAACGATGTCATCAGTCCATCGTGCTTTCGGTCTTCTTCGCGGACGTTTGCGATCAAACGGTATCCACTTTAGAATTGCCTTGGTCCATCTGTCATCCCGTCGCCTCGCTATATGGCCTGCCTATCTGCATTTTAATTGCTTTACTCTTCCAATGATGTCACAGACTTTCGTTTGTTCCCTGATCCATACGCAGGACTTTCTATCTCGTCTTGTAATGCCAAGCATACATCTTTCCATTCTCCTCTGTACTACCCGAAGTTTTTGACTTGATTGCGATGTGAGTGTCCAAGTTTCACTTCCGTATGTCATGACGGGTAGATCGAAAACTGATCGAAAACTTTTCTTTACAGGCAAAGTGGCAGTCTGCTCTTAAACACAATGTTGAGCCTACTAAATGCCTGTCAGCCACATTTAACACGCCGTTCCACCTCCCGGGCGGTATTTCCCTACATTGAAATCCTCTGCCCAAGCTTTATAAAACTGTCCACAATCTCCAAATCCCTGACAATATTTTTCTATAATTTAACGAAGACAAAATTGCGAGCGATTTACAACGATACAATCCCAAATTACAAATTTTAGAGTATATTTATCTTTTGCGCCACCGCAACCCCCCTTAGGGGTTGATTTTTATGAACCCTGTGAACTTAGCGAACATCTACGACGCATGTGCAAAATTTCTGCCAAATTTTAAGTTTGTAGGTCTTATAATCTCGGAAAATTCGCAAAAACTGAATTAAAGTTTTAGGGTTAAAGGCGTATCAGCAACTGAAAAGGTTATTCAGCGATTGAACCTACAGCTGAACGTGGGTTCCGAACCACGGTTATTAGCTAACGAAAACTTCGGTCAGTACTCCTCCTCGGAGTATCAACGCTTGGTTTTGTACTTAACCATAAGTATCTCGAGAAGCCAACCAACTGGCGAGTGACCAACGTAGTAAACCTCTTAGATGTTATCCGGCCTTACCCAGCTTCGAACTGACGCGAATGAGGAATGATTCCTCGTCAGATTTTACACCCTTGCCTAGAAACATTCACAAAAATTTAGAAGAAGCCCATATACCTAGTACGGAAATCGAACCCGCTGCACGCTAACTGCCATATCGTCAAGCTGACGCCTTAGACACCACGGCTAACGTAGCTCCATCGCGAAAAGTGAGTGGTATAGTGCGTCTCAAGATATATCGTTGACCGATTGGCTGCAATAAACTCTTAAAAACCCCTGCCGTAACGAAACCCGACAAAGTTGCAAGAAACCTAAACAACGCCGGGTCTAATAAAATAACAGGAAAGGATGGGTAGGTTCCAAATTGTTTACGGTTGTCCTCCAAAAATATACAACCATGACAACACCACGGCAGAAGTTTTTAAAGATTGGTTTATAAATAGTGGGCCTCTTACCCAAAGTAACTAAGAAAAGCGTAATTGAAATGGACAGTGCTAGTAATTATAACCGCCAAAAAAATAAAGTTACTAATGCAAATAACACTAAATCGGAAATTAAGAACTATATGTTAAAATTAAAAAGGAATATGTATGTGATACCATTTAAATCGATATGGGACACACGGTTTTACGCCTCCCCCGTATTACTGTATTTTTAATCCAATGAGCAGATGTGGCATCAGGTAAATCTAATCCAATGTTAGAGCAGAAAACATTTCTCCGACTCCGAAGTGCAAGTGCTGCAACATTAATTAAGAAGGTTGTGATAGTATTCCCAAAGAAAGTTGAATAAATTCAATTAACCATGTTGACGGTTAAATCATTGGGTGATGGTGAACAAAACTGAGAAATTATGATCAAGCCTCTAGAGGATTAAGAAATCTTAAATATATATAAGTGTGTCTAACATTTTGATGCCCAAAGAAAAGAAATGTTTACTAATAATTGTTTTATATTCTAATCAAGGGCAATTAATGAAACTTTTTCATTTTTCCTGTATTTTAGAAAACATATAAATTCAAAAACTCTAAAAAAGAGTAATACCACTTAATTATGTATACATTTTTTCTAATGTCTATGGGGTGTCTAACATTTTGATACTGGGTGTAATATTAAACCATCATTAAAACAGTTAAAATTTTATAATGTATATTGTTCCTATAGTATAAATTTATATTTTAACATATACATTTTTATATCTTAATATACTATATTTACGTTAGAGTATAAATTATTACTTGAGATTTTTTTAAATATGTTATTATTTGTTTAGCTTTTTTTGACATATTTTTTAAATTTTTTACCTTAAACTATTTTTTAAGCTAACGGTTTTAGGTCTTTTCAATTTTAATGATAATAAGTGCAAAAAAAATATAGAACGTTAATTTATCATTTAATTATGTCATTATATATACACACATACACATATACGGATTATCTACGGCTGTCGCCGCCTCTCCGTCCCCAGTTTCCAGTTCGTTCTGTCGTGACACATGTCCTCTTGCAAATCTCTTGCTTGCATGGCTTCGTCAACGCCGTCTCTCCAACTTCTTCTTGGTCGTCCTCTCTTTCTTCTTTCTGGAGGTATCCATTCCAACACTTTTCGTGGCCATCTTGTCTCATTCATTCTTTTTGCATGTCCGAACCAAGTCAATTGTTTTCTCTCTATGTCGTCCACAATATCTCTCTCAATGTTCATGTCCCTTTTAATGATTATATTTCTTATTCTCTCAAGTCTCGATCTCCGACAGCTCCTTCTCAAAAAATCCATCTCCGTGGCCAGTAGTTTTCTTCTATTAGTATTATTTAAATCCCACACTTCTGAACCATAAGTCAAAACACTCTTTACGATTGAGCTATATATGCGAAGTTTTGTTTCTCGCCTAATTTTTCTTTCCCACAGGACAGAGTTGAGTGCTCCAATGATTTGTCTACCTCTTATTATTCTTGTTTGAATTTCATCATTACTATTACCTTGCCTGTTGAAGATCACCCCTAAGTATTTAGCCTTGTCGGCGTTTTTTATTGTTCCGTTTTCCAAGGGTAAATCGTCGTTGTCATTACTACTCACCGCTAAGTATTCACATTTATTTAAGTTAATTGTGAGGCCAGCTAGTGTGTACTCTTCATTTAGTTTCCTCACCATATAGCTCAAATCCTGTTGGTCTTCTGCAACCACTATCTGATCGTCGGCGAAATAAAGAGTATATAGGGTGTCATCCCCCACCCGAAGGCCCATGTTCCAACACTTCCGTGCCCAGCCTTTCATGGATTGGTCTACGTATAGTTTGAATAAGGTGGGAGATAGACAACATCCTTGTCTAGCCCCTTTGTTGTATTGAATGATTCAGATAGTGATGTTCCAATTTTAATAACCGCAGAATTCTGTTCATAGTAAAGTTGGACGGCCCGAATCAATGTTGGTCTAATCTTGAGAGTTTCCATTGCTTCCCATAATTTCGATACTGGTACACTGTCATAAGCTTTTTCTAGGTCTATGAAAGCTATATGCGTCTCCCTGTTTCGCTGGGTTCGTTTTTCTAGGGCTATTTTTAGAGTGAAAAGGTTGTCTGTGGTGGATCTCCCTGCCCGGAAACCGGCTTGTTCTTCCGCTTGTTTATCCTTGATGTCTTCTTCTATTTCATTTCTAAGGATTCGGGAATATATTCTTCCTATTGTTGGGATTACCGCTATACCTCGATAATTCTTAGGATCATTTTTTGTGAATGGTTGATATATATGATGTTCTCCATTCGATCGGCGTTTCTTCCCCATTCAGGCATCGTTGAAACATATTCTTCAACATTCTTAAAAGTTTTTCGGGTCCATACCTTATGAATTCCGGGTGGATCCCTCCAGGTCCAGGGGATTTTTTTATTTTTGTGTCTTTCACAGCTTGTTGCACTTCAGGAGTTAGATTATTTATTTGGTGTTGTTTTCCTAGAAAATTTTCACGTCTCTCTTCCAAAAGGTCTTTAAAGTGGTGTACCCAGTCTTCATTTGTTATGCCCCCTAAGTTAGGTATTTGTTTTTTTGATGTTTTTACCGACTTTATGGTCTTCCAGGCTTCTGAACTTCGGGTTCCTCCTAATTGTTGTTCTATGTACTCACATTTTTTCTCCCAAGACTGATTCTTTCTCTTTAGGACTTCGTTTTTAACCTCCCTATTTGCTCTTTTGTATTTTTGTCTCGTCACATCATATATACGATATATATACATCATGTATATGTCATTATATATACTACTTAAATTATCAGTATCTGTTCTGAAATTAATTACTGTTAGCTTAAAAAAAATCACGTATTTCATGTCGAATCAGAGTTATAAACCGCGAAATACAAAACACTGATTAATTATTACATATAGTATAATTCAATTAACAAACAGGAATATTTCACAAATTTATTGAAAATATCTGCAAAAAAATCATATTATTTCTCATTTACCCCTCATCGTTTTCCATTCTCAAGGCCGTTAAAACGTAACATGCTAAAAATATTCACGTCAGAAGCCGCCAAGCGAAACATCAACTGATTGTTGTCTCGACTTTTTTTATTATTTTTTATTATTTTCGCAGTAAAACAACATGGAAACAATGCGAATAGCTCGACCATTCCGGGAGTCGATGGACAACAAAGGGGGGGGGGGGGGAGCGAGGGTCTGCCTAGAAGACACGTTCAGACGAATAAAACGCGCGCGTTGACGTTAGAATATTTAATTGCAGATGACGAAAAGGTGAATCGGCAATAGAAGAATCGAATTATCACCGTTAATCGACGATAAAAGCGATGCCGGCGAGCTTTTTGTGTTGCTTTTTGTGACAAAATTATCGTTCAAAATTCAAATCGTATAGCGAGTCGAATTGGTTCTCGCTAATTGGGTGTTCCAATTTAATTGATTCGAATTCTGAAGTGAATTTTCAGTAAGCTTATTAAATATCAATCAAATAAAAACTTATCATGATCGGTTATTTAACTACCTATTTTAAACATGTCGCAAGGTATCGTGCTGAGGTTGTTATTAGAAATGTTCTTGGAATCTGTTGAGAATTTCTTTGTGCTTCTAAAGATTTTTAATATGTCGAATTGTTATTGATCAATTAACTTTTTTTTAATCTTACGCTTTTTAAATTTTATTTAATTTTACGCACTAAACACCAAATCACTTTATTCATCAATCAATTATCAAATTTATCAATCAATCAATTTTATTAATCTTAAATCATCTTCTGATGATGCTAATATGGCTAGCGAAACGAGCGTCGAAAAGGTTGAAAAGATGATTTGGTATTTAGTGGTAAATCTCTTCGAGTTTAGTGTTTCACACTGAAGGATTCAATAGAATTGATTGTCCTGCCATATACAGTGGATCACAAAGATATTCGTACAAGTATATCACTATAAGTGAGCTTATGAAAATAAAAAACAATATTTAGGGAAATTGATAAATAGTTTTAATACAACCATATTTTAAGTAATAAATAATTATAAATCCATATTAATAGTAAATACGTCATAAAAAAGATCAATTTATAAATTTGGACTCTTAACTGTATAAATATATTTTGGAAAACTTAACTGTATAAAAAACTTAGCTTATAATTAGTAATTGATATGACCACCTTTGACCTTAATCACTTTTCCAAAAAGATTGACATGGATACCACTAAAAATTCTTTATAATTTCTTTATTAGTAATTTCGTGTTTCCTTATAATAGTTGCGAAATAAGGCAAACGTTTTCAATGGACTTAAGATCAGGTGATTAAGGCGACGTATTAATCACTTTTGGACAATTGTATAATAGCCATTAGCGAACTATACCCGCACTATGTTTAGGATCATTGTCTAAAATAATATCAATAAACATCAAGTTATCAACGCCTCAGAGGATATACACCCCCAAACCATTATCTACCGTTAAACACGGTAGGAGATCGATAATTTTTTAAAGAATCGGTAGAATTTTAAAGATTTTCTATGGTGAGCTCATAATTAACCCTTTGCCACACCATTTGACGCCCAGCTGAACCAAAAATGGTGAATTTTGACCACGGGCGTAGTCAGTTCCCCCGAAATAAGCCAAATATTACCTAATATTATACCGAAAAAATACGAGGAGTGAAGAAAGTTAAATTATTACATTTGAACTGAATATATATCCGAACTAGTGGACGTTGCGCACAGTAACGCCATCTCTTGTCATTTCATTTCATGTAAGTATATTTTTGTTGTTTTATTTACTTCAAACTATCCCCCCCCCCCCCTCCGAACTAAATCCTGGCTACGCCCGTGATTTTGACTCATCGCAGGAAATAACGTCGTTCCAATAATTTTCAGGCTACAAAACGCACTTCTTAGCTAATTTTTCTTACTTAACCAAGGCTTTTTCCGCGCAATACGTCTATGATATTCATGTTTTCTTATACAACGGCGTATTGTTTCGGTGCTGTTTATGCTTTATACCTGGCATCAATCTGTATTTCATCTGCACTTATTTAACGTCGAAGAAACTCGTTTGAATCGCCTTTAAATAACTTTAAACATCAGAATTGTTAAATGAAAGAATCACACTTTACAAATATCATAGTGATTTGTTCATACTTGCTGCATCTTTGTGTCAAACTTTTTAAGCAACCCTTCTATTATCTTTGCTATTTATCACATTACTATATTTACGTATAAGATGCTCAGTTTCATAGCAATGTTAGATTTAAATAATTTCCACGTACTTTTGCCCATAACATTTTATATTACTAAAATTAAACTGTTAACATTTATAAACAAAAAAAAACGAAAATGCAAGAACCATCCAAAAGAAATGATTTTTGAATTGGACACAAGGTGTTGTTTTTCCAAAACCACTGGAATATTCCTTACCAAATTTTCATCGTTACTACTTACTATAGTAGCAATATTTAACCAAAAAAAGATTAAACACAACAAACTAGGTATTCCAATAGCTATCTTGGGTATTATATTTATTATAACTCAACTGATATTTTTTTTGTTCGGTAAGGTTTAACTATAATCAAAGAATAGTTTGGAAAATTATTGTGACGGTTTAAATTTAATATTAAATTTATTTTTGAAAATAATATCAACAGTCCTAACTTGGTCCAAAATATGCACTATAACACATTTGTTATTACTTTTTGTTATAATATTTCGGTATATTTTCTTAGTTGATATTAATATGCGACTTTTAGTTAATGGAACTGTGAATGTTCGTAAATTATAGATATACGAGGGTAATCCCAGAAGTACCCGATCTTACAAAGAAAACACAATAAATTTGGGGAAAAAAATATCTTTATTTCTCTACATAGTCTCCTTTTAGCTCGATACACGTTTCCCAGCGATGTTTAATAGCTTCGATTCCCTGTTTATAGTGAGAATCGTCGAGCTCCCCAAAATAGCCATCAACCGGAGACTCCACCTCTTCATCGTTGGCAAATCTTTTACCACCAAGCCATTTTTTTAAGTTTGGAAACAGAAAATAATCCGAAGGGGATAAATCTGGTGAATAGGGTGCATGAGGAAGCAGTTCGAATTTTAACTCATTGATTTTGGCTATGGCGATAACGAACGTATGAACTGGTGCATTGTCTTGATGAAACAAAATTTTCTGTTTCGCCAAATGCAGCCATTTTTTCTGGATTTCATCACCCAAACGCTGCAATAAGTTCGCATAATACTCACCGTTAATTATTTTTCATTTCTGAAGAGTTCCTTGAAGATACACGCGTATCTCAAAAAACTGATGCAGACAAAATTGTCTTCGCCTTCTTTGGAGCTGATTCTCTCCTTTCAGTCCATTGTTTTGACTTCATCTCAGGTGTGAAGTAATGTGCCGATATTTTATCCATGGTTATGAATCGACGCAAAAACTCAGCTTTATTCCTGTGAAACTTCGCCAAACACTGGATTGAAATGTCCTCACGACGCTGTTTTTGTTCCATTGTGAGTAATCGCAGCACCCATCTTGTGCACAGCTTTTTCATGTCCAAATTTTCAGTCAATATGCGATGTACAGTACTTTTTGACTACCATGTCTGCTAGCTCCCGCACTTTCAGTCGACGGTCATCCAATATCATTTTATGGGTTTTCTTCTCAATTTCGCGCGTGGTCACCTCATTTACCTTTTCCGCCCAATATTTTAGTATTGTAAACGAAGGAGTAGACTTCCCCAGAGTAGAATTTAGCTCCGCTTTGATATTGCTTGGACAAAGACCTTTCAAATGAAAGTATTGTGTCACATAACGATAACCAATTTTTTCCATGTTTACAAATTCACTGAGAGCGTTCACTATTAATGGGTGCCAAACAAATACTAAATAACGTAGCGTTGTCAAACTTCACACTTAAGCTTTATAAGGTTCGTGGTTTCTATCATAGTCATTCTTTTCAAACAACAACCGCCATATATACGCCAGGTCGGGTACTTCTGGGACTACTCTCGTACAAGCCACTACTTTCTGTTGGGATGAGTAAATTGAATATTTTGAGAAAAATTAAATATTTATCTCTTTCTAAATATTAATTTATAAACCCCATCTCACAAAACCCACATCACCCTTGTGAACTGCATTTCAAAAGGCATGAGTGTAAAATCCGACAAGGAATTGTAGTGACTGAGGGCAGTCACATCAATTCGAGGCTAAGTAAGGCTGAATGGTTACTAAGACGTATTCTACGTTGGTCACTTGCTGATAGGGGTTTATCGGCAGCTGATATCCATGATTCGAAGCCCACATCAAACTGTAGATCTAGCCGCCTCTAATCCTAATTTGTTTTCCTTTTAATCCCTATTGTCCTATCACCTTTTATAGTGCTTCTCTCTTTGGTGATTCAAACACACATAGATAATCAATGAAATGGACAAATATTTCTTCATCAGTGGATGCTGCCTATTCCAATATAATTCTTAAGTCGAATGTGTAGTCAATATAAGCTCTGTCAGACCTACTTGATTTTCTCACAACTTTTTCAGTAATGGTTTCTTTTTTTTTTAATATGATCCTAATCAATATTCTGCTCCCTATACAAAGCAAAGCAATGGATAACACACCGTTTAATATATTCAAACCCATTATAACTAGACTAATTTTATTTTTTTTTTTTTTTCATTTTTATTTAATTCAATATATATTATCAGAGTAAAGGACACGTTAACAGCAAATAAATGAAGTTAAATCTCTAGATACCTATTAATATTTTTTTTGTATACCTTGTAGTAAGTCAGAGAGAGTATGAACATCTACAGTAACAGATAGTTTCATTAAACGTGTAAAGCGGTGATAAGTTGAATGAAACTGGGCTGAACCTAACGTCGAACAAAGAGCTGCAAAAAGCCGACGCAATGACCGTTAGTGGGTGTAATGACGCTGATTGCAATTGGCGATCAGTGGACCGGGGAAAGGGCCGTCTCGGTATATCAAAGTAAAAATCTCGGACGGAAAACAATGGCTGCCGCGGACGAACAATGAGTCCATTCAGGTCGACGTTTCGAATCGCTATTTATTAAAATTTGTAGAGTGAACGTCGAATCAGCTATCACCTGAAAGAACGGTTCCCATTCTATAAAAATCAATTGAAAAATGGGATTGTGAAATGGTGCCGTCAACGATATTGCTATCGATATAAACCGGGTTTAGGGTAAAAGTAATTTCAATAAATATAGTATTCAATCTTTGATTTACCAATTCTTAATCGAATATTACCAATTCTGTTAATCATTTATTATGTTAATTTATTATGTTATGCCAATTATGTTAATCAACTATTACTAAGGATCTTTTATTAGTTCTTCGTGCTATATAATTCACCCATTCCATTTGCGATCCTTTAGTTTTCCTTGCACTATTAACCATCAGATTTTTCTATTCTACCTTATACTGTATGTCCAAAAAAAATATGAACTTTTTAAATAAAAAAAACAATTAGATATTTTGCTTAAATTATTCATTTTATTCAAAATACATCCCTCCCACATCAATACACCGCCGGGCACGTCCAACCAATGCTAGCATAGATTTTTTATGTCGTTTGTGTATCACAATC
The DNA here is from genome assembly GCA_031761425.1 of Cosmopolites sordidus. NCBI lineage: Eukaryota > Metazoa > Arthropoda > Insecta > Coleoptera > Curculionidae > Cosmopolites > Cosmopolites sordidus. Next base: position 864,905 of record JARFXV010000024.1, read on the forward strand.
ATAAAAATTCCTTTCATGACCAGTTTAAATTTCGGGAACAAAAAATAGTTACACGGAGATAAATACGGCGAATAGGAGGATGTTGAAGCACACAGACTTTTTTTCGTAAAAAAAATCACTAACAGTAACAGTACTGCGAGATGGTGCATTATCGTGGAAGAAAAACTAACTTCCCGATATATCTGTGGTCATATATAATTCATCCGCTATCCATCTCACAAACGAATTCACATCGTAGCTTATACAGCTTTCAGATTATACAGGGTATTCTCAAAGTTGAGTCATTTATTTCGTTGAACTCGTAAAAAGAACTAGTTTTACCAAAAATTATTTATTTAAAGATTGCAGAATAAAGAAGTTATTAACAGTTACCAAATTTGAAAACAGACCTGACTTTTTGATATTATCGGTCACTGAATTGTAGAACTCGCAAAGAGAAGTCAATTTAGCAAAAATCATATATAATTGGCGCATGCGTACACCTCCTCGTATATGGAGAGGATGATGTAGCTGATCTTACTGTTCGAAATTGGTTTACTAAGTTCAAAAATGCCAACTCTGACATGTAGGACACGCCTCGCTCTGGTTAACCTTCCAATATCGACGAGGACCATCTTAAAGCGCTTTTAAAAGAGAACAGCCATCAAACATAATTGGCTGACAAGGACTGCGGCCTTGCCACAATTTCCCGACAAACCAACCTACACCAACAAAGAAAATCACCCCAACAACGCTGCTGAAAGCCCGCTTGACACCGAGCAACACAGCCACAGGCAACAATTCTTGTACAAAATCATCACGGGAGATGGTGTCTCTAAGTCAATATGAAGCAAACGAAGGAGTGGGTGGCAACAGGAGAAACGACAAAGCCGAGAATTAAGCAAGATCTCTATCCCAAGAAGACCATGATTTGCGTTTGGTGGGACTGGGAGGGTCTCGTATACTGGGAATTGCTGGAGAAAAAAAAAGACAGTTGGCAAGGAACGCTAAGGCCAAGTCATTTTGCTCGACGATAATGAACTACCTCTTACTGCAAACATCGTCAAAGAAGTCCCAAATAATCTCGAATGGGAAGTTTTTCCTCACTCGCTGTACTCTCTAGATCTTGCGCCAAGCGATTAATACCTCTTCCGGTAACTGACCAATCAAATGAGGATCTCAAAAACTGGCTTAACAGCTTCTTCGAGTCTGAGCCGGTTTCTGGCGAAACGGCATCAATAAATTAATCGAGAGGTGGGAGCAGGTCGTGAACAATGACAGACAATACATCGTTGATTAATTTGTTGTTAGAATTATTACTTTTTCAATAAAAGTTTTTAATAAAAGACGACGGGAAATTATGGAACAACCCAATACTTAATATTTGTGGATTCTGCAGTTCCGTGCATTTTCAAAATATTAGGATTTTAAATGATGCACAATGATGTAGCTTTTTAATGTTTTAAAAAAATTTCCTCTACATATAATTCGCTTCGGTAGGGCTTTCTCAAGACTACTAATAGTCAAACACAGTGTTTCCATGTATACTAGTAAAATTATTTATTCTTTATTTCTTGTTTTTTTAACGTCTAGTCGAATTATCCTAAATATAGGCTGGTAAAAACCGAACTATTTGATTAGAATATGATCTTTTTTTAATAGGAAATCTAATAGGAAATTTAGCTAGTCATTCGTGGTTATTATATGACTATATCTTAAAAAAAAAATATTTCCAATATTTCTAGTAGGTCTAATTTTTTACTTTGATTTTCTATGTGTAATAATTTAACTTTATTTATATCTATAAAACGATTGTTTTCAATACAATGTGTAGACATTCCGGTGATTTTTATATTATTTAAGATATCTTTTTTTTTTGTTTTATTCTACAACCTATACTTCTACCACTTTGACCGATACATACCGCTTCACAATCCTTACAGTTAATACATATCCAAAAACATACGTGTCCAAAAGTTTGGAATATTCAAACATTTTACTTTTTTATTGATATTAAGTTTTTCTTTTACTCGTTTACGTAATCATCATTTTATTACAACTCTTACTGGTACCAAATAAAACTCGACACCAAATGACCAATGTATGTAAAATGGATTTATTATTTTGAAGTCAAAAAATTACAATGTACCAATTACCAAAAGTAATTTAAAAATAAAAAGAACAACTTTCAATAATACTAATAAGCAGTAGTTCCTCCATGGGCTCCTCCATGCATGCCTGTAGGCGATTTGGCATGCTGTTGGGCATGTCTAATGACATTCATGTTAGGGAAATTTGCTGGTCACCCTAACTTGGTTATTCCTTCCTCTTCTAGAAAATTTTGTACTGCTACTGTTCGATGTGAGTCGTCGCCCACTGCGCCTCGGAACAGACACACTACAGGATTTAAAAGTTTCTCGATCTAAACAACACCAGTGACTCTTCTCTCCAGGACCAGTAGAGGTGTCCCTGTACCTCTCATAATACCACCCCAAAACATCACGTTCCCACCTTTAAATGAGATACGTGGCTGAGCTGTTTCAGGTCGGGCTTATCGATCTGGAGCTCTCTAAACTAATGTTCTTCGTGAATCAGAAACTAAACCAATTCTCGTCTCATCGAAGAACATCACGTTATTCCAGTTAGGACTACGATCCACCATTTCTCGAGCCCATTGCAACCTAGTTTGGGAATACGTAAAAGTCTTCTGCGATGCAAATTTACCGCTTTCAATCTGCGTGTTATCGTTTGTCGTAAAACATTTACCCCTTCAAGCCTACAAGCTCCTTTGACATCCCACTTGTAGATTCGAGACAATTTCTTCGAGCTATCATTGATATCTGCCGGTCTTGTTGATATCTGTGGTGTTGTACCTCGTTTTCTACCAATTCTGGGGCGATTCTTTACGCCATCTATCTCTTGGAATTTTGTATACATTTTCGATACATCACTTTGGGAAACACTTACAATTTTCGCTCTTCAAATATCACTTTGATTAAATACTTTGAATGCTTTTTTTATTTTTATTTAAAAACGGCCTAAAATAACCATCACAAGTTTTACAGTGTCCTAGGCGTAGATGTCCTATTTGTAAATATTTCAAACTTTTGGAAATATGTGCATGTAAAACAAAATCTATAATAAACGTTTGAAACATTTAAAAGCTACAAGTGTGTCATCTAAAAATTCTAGAATCCAGTACATATTTTGAAAACATCCTCATAATGAAAAGGAATAAAACAATGTTTTTCTTTGTTATCTATCACTTTTATTTTTAAACAAAATTTGTGTGACTTTGTGATTTTACATTCTCAAACACTACTTTAAAACTAAAACCTTAGTTTAAAGTATAACTTGGACTGTTCTGCTGTACTTGCTTCTTTCAAATTATTGATTGATTTGTGATAGTTCATTTTTTAAAATGGAATAAAACATTTTTTTACTTTGTTATCTACCACTTTTATTTTTAAACAAAATTTTGTGTGACTATAGTTTCGTAAAACGATTTTACATTCTCAAACACTACTTTTAAACTAATAGTTTTAAAATAGTGTTTGAGAATGTTGTTGAGAGTTAAAAATATTAGTTTTAAAGTAGTGTTTGAAAATGTAAAATCGTTTTACGAAACTATAGCCACACAAATTTTATTTAAACATAAAAGTGATAGATAAGAAAGTAAAAAATTGTTTTATTCCTTTTTAAAAAATGAACAATCACAAAGTAACGGACAAATCAATCAATAATCCTCATAATGCATGTGCCTTTACTTTGGAAAACTGTGCAGGTCGTATTGATGACATTAACATATAGATCTGAGAGTTGTCTTCTATTTTTTCTTCTGTGCTTATATTATTTTTTTCTAGAAAACGATCCAACAAAAATTTCACGAAATTATATTAAATGATGTCAGAACTACGCCACACAACAATTTCATAAGGTTAGATTCACCGACCGTAAAAAAAATGAGTCATATATGTAATACTAAATTAAAGTGATGTTAATTTATTGTTGTTTGTTTTCAGTTTCACCGAAAATATACAATTTAATACGAAAAAAATTCAATTACGATGAAAAGAGATCGAGACGATGAAAACCGACCCTCGGCTGTTGAAGGATTTAGGTTAAAAAATTTCTCGTTGGCGTAATTTCGCGTTAAATGAGTTCCTTAATTGGGTCAGTAAGCACCACACATGGGCTTTTATTATTTAAAAGAACAAAAAAAATTTTCTTAACAATTACGATTGGGCAATGGTTGTTTGAAGCGCGAAATTTTGAAAACCTTGATATTGCTCAAGCTATAAGTTTGACTTAGATTACGAACAAATGATAATTTTTTAAGCAAGCGATAATGCAACGCTGCTTTCACAAAATTGCACTCTTCAAATCCGTGAAGCAACCGTGGTTTTTTCTGCAACCGAATCAGTAGGGGAAAAGTATTTGAACAAACCAATTTTCCTTATTTTAATCGCATTACATTTTATGACGTTATATCAGTAAACTGGAAGAGCTTTACCACTAAACGCCCAATCATTTTTTAAACTTCTCGGCGCGCATTTCATTAACCATATTAGCATCATCAGGATATGATTCAATCTAATACTACAGGATTTTCCAATAGGGGCGTTCGAACTGACAGGGTATAGCAGCCATGTTGGTGAAGCTACAGTTGTCAAATTTTGAGGTTATGGTAATTAATATAAGGATAACTCAAGGCAGTTAATTCCTCGCTGTGTCCAAGAACTTGACGAATTTGCGTTGAGACTTTGGCCGACACTCGTACAAAATTCAGTTGACCTAGGAACTGAAGGTAATGAACGACCATAGGCAGCGTCAAGCATTCGCTGACTGGGCTCTGGAGCAGATGAAAGGGGACACAAGTTTCGGACGGAAAATCATCTTCAGCGACGGGGCCAATTTTTGGATGAATATCTATGTCAGTAAGCAAAATTGTCGCATTTGGGGAGATAACAATCTACATGAGACTTTACAGTTGCAAATGCATCCAGAAAAAGTCACTGTATGGTATGGATTTTAGTCCGAGGTTCGGCATTCTTCCAAAATGAAGCTGGCGCCGGCATAAATGTCACCACCGAGAGGTACAGGTCTATGATAAACATTTTTTGTGGCCTTAATTGGAAGACCCGCATCTCAGCGACATGTGGTCCCAACCTTACGGTGCTACGAACCACACAGTGCATGCAACAATGGATCTTCTGCACGACAAACTCGACGGCATGCTTATCTCGTTTTTCGACTTCAACTGGCCGCCGATTTAACGCCATTAGACTTTTTCTTGTGGGGCTATGTTCGATCACGAGTCTATGCAAATAAGCCGCAGGCGATTCATGCCTTAAAAGTCAACATAGTTAATGCCATCAATGATATCGAGCCCGATTTTTGTGGTCGAATCATCGAAAATTAGACCTCTCGAATCCCAGCGAAGCCGCAGCAGCCATTTGGCCGGTATCATATTCGATACATAATGTAATAAATTAATATTCTTTCGAATAAAAAAAATTAAATGATATCTCATACACAACATGTTTTATTTATATTTAAAGTTCGAGCGCTGTTAATGGAAAATCCTATAGAACTCAACTATGATCTATTCATATGACATCCCTGCCTAATCAAACGTATAAAGATCATGAAGTTAACCAAGCGTTATATTAATAATAAAAAAAGTTGACTGTATGGAATAAGTAGCTGATGATGCTAACTTGGCTAGTAAAACCCGAAAAAAAGTTATTTTATTTTAAATGCTAAATCTCTTTGGGTTTAGTGTTTTACCCCGAAGGTTCTACTAGAAAAATAGATGTTATATCAAATTATATAGAGTCTACCGGAAAGTTCTGTCCGTTTTTAAAATAAAACAAAATAATATATTTTTTTATATCTTAAATAAACTTTATTGAATAATATACTTTACATCACTATTTATGACTTCTTGCCAACGTGATGGCAATTTGTATATCCCATTTTTTAAAAATGCCTTATCCCTAGAAACGAAAAATTGAACCAGTGCTTGTCTGATATCTTTGCCCTGCAACAAATTTTCTAAGGATAGAAACAAGTGATAATCGGATGGTGCTAGGTCCGGGGAGTATGGTGGATGCGACAAAATTGCCCAGCCTAGTTCTGCGAATTTTTGACAAGTCCCCAAAGAACCCATATTGAACATCCCCATATTGAACATTGCCGGCCTCTTTTCTTGAAATGCTGCTTTAAAATTATCCAATCCTCGAAATTTAGTTTTTTCTTCGGTTTCAACAGCTCAAAATGGATTGGTCCTCGAATGTCCCACCATATACACAACATGTTCTTACTCAGGCCCAACTTCGGTTTGGTGGTGGAAGGGGAAGGTTTTCCGGATTCACAATATGTCCTGTTCCTTACGATGTTTTCATAGGTAACCCCCTTTTCATCCCCAGTTATCATCCGGTCCAATAATTTGTTCCGTGTATTTCGTGCAAGCAGAGATGTGCATATGATGACTCGATCATTCAAATTATTCTCACTTAACTCATGTGGCACCCATCTCGAATATTTCCACACCATCCTAGTTTTCTGAATCAAGCCTTTCCGCAATCTCCGATGTTGTCAAAAAATGATTTTACTTTAACATGGTTTTGACAATATCGTCGTCGATTAAAAATGGTCGCTCAGAGCGTGGCTTATCAGAAAGGTCGAAATCACCTATTTGAAATTTTTCGAACCATCTTCTGCATGTTCTATCAGAAACTGTACCTTCATCAAACACTTTCAATAAACTCAATAACAATAAACAACTTTCTACTCGCTTCTGTATCATTTCTTCCTTATTGAAATTCATACAAAATACAGTGGAGTAAATGAACTTTTTTTTTTATTTGGGTTTTTGGCCACGATCTAAAACTCAAAAAATATCAAAATATCTGTTCTTATGTAAATAAAGAATCACTGGGTAAAAACAAAAAACCAAACGGAGACAAATTTCTCAGTGATTTTTTTTTGTAATAAATTTAAATTTTCAAAATATAAAAATGTCCTAAAAAAATATACAAACTTTTAACGTTAACGTTTCGGGAAGTATTCTCTCTAAACCTCTAAATTATGAAAAGATAGAAAGTAAATATATTTTTTGTGTATGTCAATGATACTTACATTGACAATTATCATTAACATACACAAAAAAATATATTTACTTTCTATCTTTTCATAATTTATAGAAATTAATATACTTTATTTTTAGGTTCGTTTTGAAAACGGGAGGAGAATACTTCCCGAAACGTTAACGTTAAAAGTTTGTATATTTTTTTAGAACATTTTTATATTTTGAAAATTTAAATTTATTACAAAAAAAAATCACTGAGAAATTTGTCTCCGTTTGGTTTTTTGTTTTTACCCAGTGATTCTTTATTTACATAAGAACAGATATTTTGATATTTTTTGAGTTTTAGATCGTGGCGAAAAACCCAAATGAAGAAAAAAATATATGAATACGCCACAATCATTCAGACATTACTTTAATGAACTTTATCACTAGAGCCATGATCGCGTCTCACTTAATACTATCATGAATAATCTTCGTTTTAGTTCATTTGCTAGATCAGTATGTATACATTTAGTGATAAAAAGAGAGAGTCAAATATGCGTCAAATGAATATGCGCATAATTGTTGAAACTTATAAACAGAACTTTCCAGTACACCTAATATATTATTTAAAAAAAAAACTATACCATAATTAAAGCAGAATATAATTTTTTCCGATTTTTCATGGGAAATAAATTTTTGAACAGTTGGTTTTGCTGATTTACGTGCGAAAATTGTGAAATTGAAAATAAATGGCATTAAACTATGAAATAATCCCAAAAAGTTTAAAGCTAATTTATTTACAGTATATCACATAATAAAAAAACCTTGAAATAACTGACTACATTGACAATCAAAAGCGAAAGGAACGACCTTCACTTCGGCCAGAATTCAAAGAAAAATATTAAATTCTATTAGAAAAAATTATTCTATTAAAAAAAAATAGATTCTTATATTAGAGTAAATGCAATACCTATAATATAAGAAATTATTAGATATACCTATAAGTAATGTCGTTTATTTAAAGTTAAAACCATTGCATCTACTGAAAATCATTTAACTTAATATAAAAATTAGGTGAACTTTATAAGAACCCTATTGCGAGAGCAAGGTGTGCAGAAAATTCCATATTAGACATTTACCACGAATGCCACATATGCAATTGATGCTGTGTACCCTAGTGTCGTGGATAGCAAAACATTTGATAACGTCTTTTGAACAGTATAAAATATGGAGGACCTCTGGAGTTTGATACGGATTTATTTTTGGGTAAAATTGAAGCTGATCCCAAATAAACCAGAAATTAGCCACAAAGCTTAAAAGTTCATGTTCCACAACATAACGATGTTTAAAACAACTGAACAAAGAGTCTTTCGAAACAAACAAAAACCCTTTTTTTACAAATAGGTAATACAAAGTTTGTCAAAGAGATAGACGAAGACCAAAGGACATTATATTGTAGATTAAAACTGTATTAACTCATAAATTAAATTCATTTTTTTGCAGTGTCAAAAAACGACATTACTTTTGGGTACACCAATATTATTTAGAATATCTGATCAATATCTATCTGAACAATAGATAGAAAAGTTATAGTGAAGGAAAAACAGAAAAGGCTCTAATGCTGGCGAAAGAATATAGATGTGCGAGGTCACTACACAGAGTTTTAAAAGCTGGCGATCTATCATGGAAGGTAAAAACCAGGTTATATAAGATGATGATTAAGAAGATGAAAGACGACGATGTCTAGACCGGGCAACTTTTGGTAAGCTTTCCTGCGTTCTCAAAAACAAAAGAATCCCGGCAGCGTTTAAGATCTAAAGTATATAACCAATATTTAGTGGCCAGAAATGGATATTAACAAAACGCAAAAAGTTAAAATTGGATTAAATCTCTAAGGAGTGAAGTATCATTTTTTATTTATAAACAAAGGAAAAAACGCAAATAAAGGGTCTACCATTAGAGATGGTGGAACTTGGACAGCTCATGGTGGTCATATTTGTTTACCGATTTTTGACTTATCCAATGTTTTATCCGTTGTTTTCCAAAAGGTTTGCAATTAAATCATGGTTCGTTTCACGTTAGAAGAACGTTTGGAAATTGTCCAGTTTTATTACGCAAATTCGCGGTCCCCTCGTGCTACTCAACGAGCAATTCAGACCCATCGTGGTATTCGTCGTGGTGGTCCTTCTGAACAGGCTATTGATTTCTATCGCGTTATTAGAGAATTTTAAAATGAATTTACCCTCTACGATAGTGTAGTACCTGTACGACAAAGAAAAACCTTATTCTTAACAAGAAATGTTAAGAATATTGACGCCGTTCAAGTAAGTTTAGGCGAAGATGACAACGTCTCGGTTACTCGCCGCTCGAAAGAGTTAGACCACTTGCTAATGACAACCTGGCGAATTTTGAGATTAGATTGGGCCCTCGAAATGATGAAAACAGACAACAAATTTCATCGCAAAATCATCTTCTCTGATGAAGCTCGTTTTTGGATTAATGGCTTTGTCAATAAACAAAATTGTCGGTATTGGTGCGAATCTAATCCACACGTGATACATGAGAGTCATTCGCGTCCGCAAAAGATCACAGTTTGGTATGGATTTTGGCATGGGGGAGTCATCGGTCTTTATGTCTTTAAAAATGAGGAAGGAGCTACAATTGCCATTAATACCGAGCACTACAAGACAATGCTGGAAATTTTTTTTCCCGAAATTTGATGTAATCGATGCGAATGACCTTTATTTTCAACCCGATGGAGCACCATCGCATATTTCCCAAGTAAATATAGACTTATTGCGAGCCAAGTTCGGCAACTCGTTAGTTTTACGTAATGGCCCCATCGCTTGGTCGCCGAGATCACGCGATTTAACTCATTTAGTTTATTTTCTCTGGGGATATGTGAAAACACAGATTTATAGCAATAAACCCGCGACTATTGGCGACTTGGAAACTAACATTTGTCAAACCATGGCCGCCATACAGCCCGAAATATGCACTAGAGTGATCGAAAATTGGCGCGAGCGGATTCATGTCTACAAAAAGAATGTCTGAATCTCTTAAATAAAGCAATCGGAACCGATTTTCAGCAAAAAATGTGTGTCCTATTTAATTTTGAAGTTCCATCAATCTTATTGGTAGATCCTTTAATTTTGTTACACCCTAGTAAAATAATTTATGTCCAAGCCCCACTATCACATTAACATATGTCCTTGAACGTTATAACCCTCTATAATCAAAGGGTCAGGCGTATTCTACAAAGGGTCCAGTTACTTTTCAACCATCTTGTACGTAACAATACATAAACTTGGACCCCACAAACGGTATCATTCGGAATCGATTTTCAGCAAAAAATGTGTGTTCTATTTAATTTTGAAGTTCCATCAATCTTATTGGTAGATCCTTTAATTTTGTTACACCCTAGTAAAATAATTTATGTCCAAGCCCCACTATCACATTAACATATGTTCTTGAACGTTATAACCCTCTATAATCAAAGGGTCAGGCGTATTCTACAAAGGGTCCAGTTACTTTTCAACCATCTTGTACGTAACAATATATAAACTTGGACCCCACAAACGGTATCATTTTCGAAAATATTCAGAAACAGTCAACATCAAAGAGCTTCAAACTAAACGCCAACATCAGCCTATAGAATTTGACCTGAAAAAGCTAAAATACGAAAAAGAGAGCAAGCAAATCAGATACACATATGACCGTTTCTATAATATCGCAATATGGCAGATGTGGTAACGAAAACAATTTGCTACCGACGTAATTAAGGTCTCTTTAATTCGTTTCAAAGATGGATTACCGCGGTATTTCTCGAAATATATCAAAGGCAACAGAAATATTCTGATGACTGTTAGGTGGCTAACGGGTTTCAAATGCAAACATGTCACTTATTTTCTTATTATGGCTAGTTATATTAGCAAAAATTTGTCTTTATGATACCAGCATCGTTAGTCATACTAATTCGAACTATTTGTTGGTGGAAATAAATAGATTTTTTTCAAAATAATTCATACCTTTAGTCATCAATATATTCCTCGTTACTACATATCCATTTTTGTAAGTTATTACACTCAAGGAAGTTTATTACACTACAGAATCTTATTTTATTTGGACTTATTGCCAGTTGCAAGGATATACAGAACTTACAATAAACCGAACAATTTTCTCGCTTTGAAATATCTCTCATTATATAAATAAAAAATAAATAAATAAAGGCCTCAATAAATATAATGGTTAGAACATATGCGGGAAGAGAGAGTCAGTAAATACTAGAAACTCACTCATACTAGAAACCTACTCAGTAAATATTAGAAATCAGCAGGTTAAAATCTTTCAAGGAAGCTTATTTTCTGGATTCTGGATCTGTTGAGAAACATTTCTATTATTAGGCTTCTTCTATCATTATATGGAATTTCTTTTACGCTATCATCGCTGTTGATCTGCTGTTGAAAGTTTGCATTATTTTTCGAATGCAAACAATTATAACCGGACTTAAAATTTGGCGTTTTTTTTATTCTTGAATAAAACACAGATGGCGTTGTGAATTTGTCTAGGTATAGTCTCATTTCAGAAGTGCAATGTATGATATTTATAAAAATGGAGTCACAATATAACAACGCACACAATATAACAACGCGTTAAATTGTTTAATTATTTTATGAATATGGACGTTCAGTGAAAAATGTTTTTAGAAAATTACGTGATATTTACTTATCTGAAAGTACTATCAATAGAATTGTTCAAAAATATCAAGAAAATGGTTCAAGTTTTTGCAAGAAACGGTGATGTTAATTGATCACCAAGAACATGTGATTTATCACCAAAGTCAGAGGGAACCAGATCTGGTGAAGTTGTTGGATGCTCCAACAATTCATAGTGTAAATTCTTCAATTTGGCCATTGCAAGAACACCTCTGTAATCCGGTGCATTGTCTTGACGAAAAATGATTTTTTTTTCGTTAAACCAGGTCTTTTCTCAGGAATTTTTGCATCCAATGGATCTTTGAGTAATACTGTCCTGTTAATGTTTTACCGGTGTGAAGGTAATCAATTAACAAAATGCCTTTTACATCACAAAAAATTGATATCATAACCTTTTTGGTCGATTTTGACCACTTTGGCCGCTTTGGAGCTGAACTATCGGCCTCAGTCCATTCTGCAGTTTGTTGTCGCAGTTCATGATCATAGTGGTAAGTCTAAGTCTCATCCGTAGTTACAAAACGACACTTAAAATGCCTTCGACGAATCTCTCGATGTTTAAATATTCTTTGAAAAAAGATCCAAACGTTGGTTAGAATGTTTTACTGGAAGTCGTTTTTGATTAGAATTTAACAAACGCGACACCCATCTTGCACATAGCTTTCTCAAACCCAATTCCGTTTTCAAAATATGAAACACCCGTTCAAGATGTCTGTCTATGGCCTCACCAATTTCACTCAGTCAATTGTCTGTCATCCATAACCATATCATGTAGAGAATTAATTCTTTGTTCAGTAGTTACACTTATTGAACGTCCAGAACTCACCTGTTCTCACCTCAACTCACCTGCCCACTTACAAACAATTGTATTTGAAGGAGCAGACTCCCCTAATACATTTATCATTTCATTATGAATTTTCATTGTCTTTAAATCTTTTTTTACAAATAATTTAATCACTACACGATTTTCAATATTTTCTATTTTAAATAATAACACTGATATGTTTACTTTAGCTGCTATTTTTGTACGAATGAACTGACAGATCGACTTGAAACTTCACATATGTTCATATGAAGAATGAAACTTCAAAATGTAGTAGATTATACAGTTCTTTTACTGCTCTATAGGTGTCCCTCCGCGAACTTTTCAAATAGCCTAGTATAATGTGATGCGACAAAGACAGGGTCATTCGCGAAAGAAGTATTTTTACTGGTGCAAGAGGAGAGCCCTGGTGCATTCCAAGGATTATTATTATGACATATTAACGGTGATAAATATCAGAATCTCCGTGATCAATTCTTGGGAGGGAACCAATTAAAGTCTCAAATAATTGTTTATCATTCCTTGATTGAAGCTACTTTTGTAAATTAATTTTAATAATAGTATTGATGATAAAAATATAATGACTTCTTTGCGGAACTTTAATATAAACTCCAACTAGTATTATCCTCGCTTATGTTCACTAGTTTCTACTTCCTGTGGTTCTATAGCCCGCCCTGTGAGCGGGCTATTCCCAACACCCACTTTCCTGTTTTCGATGTGCAATATTTTTTTCAGCATTCTTCTTACATTACCCTGCCATCGCGTATTTGGTATATTTCTATTTATCTTCCTCTATTCGCTTCTCCATAATTATCTTTGGTATTTCGCTTTTTGGCATTCTTGCCACGTGCCTCGCCCATCTAGACCCTACAATATCCAGATCTTTCAATTTGAGCGGTTTTTTAACACAGAATTTGCGTTAATTTCAAAAAACTTTTTATTGATAATTGAATGATAGTGTATGACATTTAAACACTATAGACAATATCTACCAAATGTTCTTGCAGCTCCACAGGTGTCCACTCTTTTATCAAAATTTTGGATAACATTTTAACATCCGTGACTCTGTCTCGCCAATGATTCGAATAGTTTTTTCCGTAACTCGTCCAGGAAATTTCTGTTCTCAAACCTCAAAAAATTCCTACGTAGCAAGCGTTTTTCATGAAATGAAGAAGTTATAGTAGCCGTAGATGAGTATTTTGAAGGACTTCGAAAAAATCACTTCAGAGATGGAATAAATCAATTGGAGAAACGCTGGAAACAATGTATTGAGCTTAAAGGGGAATACACGGAAGAATAAAGTAATTTTTTCAACTACAAACGTGTTATTGATTAATTAGTCCGTTACTTTGTGATAATTCATTTTTAAACCGTTATCTAAATGTTATCTAACACTTTTGTTTTTTTAACTTTGCGTGACTATAGTTTCGCAAAAAACAATATTACATTCTCAAACACCACTTTAAAACTAAGGTATTACTGCTGTTTATCCTATGTACCTAATTTTACACTTTTATTGGGGTTAATTTTTTACCATATTTTAAATAGTGGGGAATTTCGGAGATCTGTCTGACCGTTTAATAAATATCTAGATTTGTATGATCGTTTAATAACTGTCTAGGCGGGTCTTTATTATAGTTATAAATTTCAATCGCTTCTAAAGCTGGGTCCACAATAATAAAATTTTGGGTGTGTGCTAATTTACCAGAATAACTGTTATCTCTATCAGTCTATGATACTTAATTCGCGTATATCAATTTATAACCTGATATATATTACCAACCAATAACAATACGAGCATCAGTGTTTAGTTATCTATTTTTGTGCGTGAAGCATGAATGGTTGAAAAAAAAACGGAAATGATCGAACTAGTATGGACTGATAGAACGAAGGCGAAGAGGGGGAGGCAAGAATATCCGGCGCTATAGAAACGCAACAACGTGTAACGACGCACAGCATCCGGTCGGTAGGTCGGGTTCGAAAAATCACCTGCGTTTGTTCCAATATGTGAACGTTCCACTAGAAATACATGGGCATTACTGAAAATTCAACTTAGACTAGATGTATATAAACGATTTGAAACGAAAAACGTCTGTTTTTCCCTTTTTGCTCCCTCATAATATCGGGTGAATTTTTGTTAGGTGTACTATTTTTCTTCATTTTTTTTATTTATTTTTCTCCTTTTAACGCCCTTAATATGCTTTATACAGGGTGTAACGGAAAGTACTTTCGTAAATTTAACCAACAATTCTTTATGTTTTTTTGAACAAAAAATTTCTTAGAACATGTATCCAAAATGCAATTTAGAAAATTATTGAAATAATCTTCGACTTTTCAAAAGGATAAGAACAAAAATAAATTCCTGGTAATACCTTTTGATACTCAATTAACACGGGGGCTAGACAAAATTTTGAAAAAAGTGGACATTAAGGTTGTGTACAAACCATATAATAAATTAAGAGAAGTTCTGGGTAATCCAAAAGATAAAGTTGATCAACATGAAAAGTCGGGGATTTACGAAATTAGTTGTCAAGATTATGATCGAAGGTATATCGAGGAAACAAAAAGATTCATATTAACGAGATATAAAGCACACATTGCGCCCTTCAGATATGGAAGAAATGAAAAATCTTGTGTTGCCCAACATGCAATCGAACATGACCGCAAGATAGATATTAGTAATTTAAGACTGATTAAAAGTATAAATAACGATAGGGTTTTGGATGCATATGAAACTATTCAAATAGAAAAATATAAGAGAATTATAAATCGGGATAAAGGACCTACTCCGTTCATGATTTTTCCACGCTTCATTAAGTAGAGTTATCATATAAATAGAACATAGTTTAGTTCTGGAATTAGATTAAATCATCTCCTGATGATGATGACATGGTTAGCAAAACGTGCGTCGAGAAGCTTCAAAAAGTGATTTGGTGTTTACTGGTAAATCTCTTCGTGTTTAGTTTATTTGTAGTTTATTCGTTAATTAATAACCAATATTTGCCAAATAAGTTTTTACACATATTTCCATAAAATGTTAATTCTTATCATCTTTTCGATGGACGATTTAATAACTTTGCAATTTTTTTCTCGGCATCTCTTAAGTTTCTAACCATTGTTATAAGGAAATGTTTTCTTTAAAATGACGTGAAGAATCGTTGGTAAGAAAGTACTTTCCCTTACGCTCTGTATTTTGTTTTCGATTTTGTCGTGTTATTGCCTCTTTACACGTTTGATTTTCGTATATACTTTTGTTTGATACAGTTGA
The DNA here is from genome assembly GCA_031761425.1 of Cosmopolites sordidus. NCBI lineage: Eukaryota > Metazoa > Arthropoda > Insecta > Coleoptera > Curculionidae > Cosmopolites > Cosmopolites sordidus. Next base: position 880,762 of record JARFXV010000024.1, read on the forward strand.
ATAATTTTAATAAATCAAATTTTATTCTCCTCTTTCCAATATTTTGATCTCTTTCGTATATCTTTATGACTTTCAAAACATTTCCCTTCTATTGCAATACGTTTTTTTCTTATCATGTAGCTTATACAAATTTGTTTTATTATATTATGATGTGATCGCGACTATTATTGTAGTGTAAAATCATTAATATTGCAGAAAAGAAGGCCAACATCGAACCAAATTGAACGGTGTTTATAAATTATGAGGGCTTTTGTTGGAATATACTACCACATCCAACACCCTATAGTTCTGACAGTATCGCCAGACAGATTATGTTCATTACAAATTTCATTATCACATAAAACTGTAGCTATATAACAAATAGATCAGAAGATTTCTAGAACACTACAAAATCTTCTTTTATATCGAGGTACAAGAATCCAAGTGTTTCAGGGCAATTCGAAAAAATACCTTTCTTGTAATAAATAAGATTTTTTTCCACAAAGGACCGGTTTTTTTTTTCCTGATGGTTGTTTTAATAGTAAAAAATAGAACAAAACATGGTTTAAACAGTTGTTTTTATTGTTTCAGATCCACGTCAATGGACAGAGAGTCACGTAGCCCATTGGCTTCAATGGGCCGCCAAGGAGTTCTCCCTGGAGAATATTCCACTCCATCATTTCCGAATGAAGGGGAAGGACATCTGCGTCATGGGCAAGGATGCCTTCGCTGCCCGTGCCCCAGCTTTTGTAGGGGACATCTTATGGGAACATTTGGAGCTACTGCAAAAAGGTAATGTGTGTCTATATATATATATATATATATATATATATATATATATATATATATATATATATATATATATATATATATATATCTATATATATATATATATATATATATATATATATATATATATATATATATATATATATATATATATATATATATATATATATATGAACACTTTTGTTAGTTGCTTGACCGGGAACGAGCCCCACCTATCCCTTCAACTGGATGACATATGTTTCGTCCCTCGAGTTCCCCAATGCTTAAAATCGCTTATGGTTGAAACACAATCGCTTATGGTATAAAATCGAAATAAAATCGCTTATGGTATCACAAACATATGTTTTTGAGTGTCATCGATGATTTGAATTAAAGAATAATCGAAGAGAACATCCAAAATACATATGATTTTATGAAAATTTAAAAAAAGTCTTCAGTAAAAGAAATAGAAATGGAACTTAAAATACGCAAAGACTAATTCAACGCGTTTCAGGAAGTGGTGATGTTACTGATTGTTTAAAACTTTGCCCACTGATTTTTGATCCACTGACTTTTTGCTATTCTCTTAGCGACATTTGATGATGGCAGAAAACCATTTTGTATAAATTGAAGACATTCAATGATAATAATTAAAACACTTGGTATTTGTTTCACAATATATTCAAGATATTCTCTAACATGTTTCGGCCTCGCGACCATTCTCAAAGAGAGTTATGTATAAACTAAACTAAAGTTTCAAAGTGCTGTCTAATGGAAGTCGGTTTTTTCATCTCGTTAAATTTATTACACTATCAATAATTGGAGTATTTCCGAAGTCTAGCTGGGTGTTTGTTAGGTTTTTGCCGTCGTATATGGCTTTTTTAATTTCGAAAATTTCCTTCCACTTTTCATAGTATGACCCACAGACTTCTAACGATTCCACTTAAAAAAGACAGCTATGAAAAAGAACTTAATATTATCAAAAATATCGCAAGGAATAATGGATATCAGCCAAGCATCATAGATAAAATGATAAAAAACAAGATTAAGAAAAACAACACCAAATATTTTTATGCCGCAACACCTGAAAAAGATTCTAAAAATTGGCATGCTATAAACTATATTCACAAATTAAGTTCAAGAATCACAAATCAGTTAAAGAACGAAAATATTAATATTATCTCTGTTAATAAGAATAATCTTGCATCGATGTTAAACAATAACAAAGAAAGAGCAAAATTTTGTGACAAATCTGGAGTATACGAAATTAAATGTAATAGGTGTGACGCTATTTATATAGGCCAAACGGGCCGATCGCTCAATGATAGGCTAAAAGAACATAAATATTCAATTTTACACAATCAGAGAAAGACGAGCTTTGCCGAACATTGTATAGACCAGAACCATTTTTTTAACATTAATAATACCAAATTAATACATAGCTGCAATAAAAGCAGACTGTTAAATTACCTGGAAATTTTCGAAATTAAAAAAGCCATATACGACGGCAAAAACCTAACAAACACCCAGCTAGACTTCGGAAATACTCCAATTATTGATAGTGTAATAAATTTAACGAGATGAAAAAACCGACTTCCATTAGACAGCACTTTGAAACTTTAGTTTAGTTTATACATAACTCTCTTTGAGAATGGTCGCGAGGCCGAAACATGTTAGAGAATATCTTGAATATATTGTGAAACAAATACCAAGTGTTTTAATTATTATCATTGTTACTATGTTTCACCAAGAGCCAACCGCGCAATCAATCAAAACTATTGAAGACATTCAGCTATACAGTCTCTCCGTTTCAATCAACGACTTAAAAACCCATTTTATACATTTCGTAAACGTCCAAATTGTATTTCTGTTGTGGAAGAATATTTCGAATAAGTAAATTTTGATTTTGTGAATTGTATCATACAAGTGGTCTACAAATTTCAAGTATTTGTTGTTCGTTAAGAAATACTTTGCCAAAATGATTTGTTTTGTATATTCAGAGCCTTTTTTACACAAGCCGGCATTTATATCATTTTTTCAGCAATCTACTAAATAGATTCGCTTATTTTTATTTAATTTCACTCTGTTTGCTTCTGCATTCATCTCTGCTTTCCTTGAGTCGTTTTTTTCGTATCTCGCCTGTCATGCATTCTTGTTTTTACTTTTTACCACACTTATATACATTCATCTTATGTATATTGTGTCTATGTTATGCATACTTATATACATTGATCTACTAATAACTACACTCAAAAGAGATTTGTCACTAAACACCAAATATTTTATTTAAACTTCTCGACGCTCGTTTCGCTGACAATTTTAGCACTATCAGAAGAATATTCAATCTAGATTGAATCACGTTCTGATGATGCTAACATGGTTAGTGAAGCGTGTGTTGAAAAGTTTAAAAAAATTATTTGATGTTTAGGGGTAAATCTCTTCGAGTTTAGTGTTTCACACCGAAGGTTTCAACAAAAGTGTTGATGATTTATTAATGTCAGGACCTCGTCATAAATGGTGATCTTTTATTATACTGTCTTTGTTGAAAGTATTAAAGTCGAGCATATTATCAAAGTTATTTATTTTTAATTTTTTCAAATTGTCTTCTATTTCTGCTACTAGAGGATTGAGAAACAGTATTCTGTAATGCGGAGAAAGTTTTTTATGTATTTAGTGAGTTCAGATGTTATGAAGATACCGATTCCGTTTCTGTGGTGGGCATTTTCAACCCCTTTACCCGATGTTTGCACGTTTATATGCCTTCTTTACAAATTTGCCAGATTACGAACATTCCATGTTCCAAATCTTAGTTTAGATCTTACTAAGACTGTCCGGCCCTAGAGGCACTTCTGTGTGTATGTTATTATTGATCAGCCACGCGTATTTAATTTCCTTGATACCACTTATATCTAAGAGGCATTCCCTTATCCGCAACCTGGAGAGGCTCCCGATGGGGGTCCAGCAACCCCACATCGATAATTTACATTACAATTACATAATAATACAATTGTTGTTCTTAAAAGCTTATACAAGGTATAATTGCATGATACTTGTCGCTTGTTAAAGCCAGTTGGTGATGTAAAAACACATTAAGACGTTGATTTAAAACGTTGGTTATATTTCAATAGTATTGATTATGTATTATTGTCTTACCTATTTGTGTCTACATAAGGTTATTTAATACCTAAATTTAAAAAATTGTTCCTCAAATGTGTGTGTGTGCGTCCTACAGGAAATGAATGTCGACTGAAATACCTCCGATAGTTGAAACATCTCCGATAGTGGTAAAAAGTCTCGTGCAGAGTAGTGAAACTCCACAAAAATCCCAAGATGTACCGTACGTTCCCGAAGATAACTATAAACATAGTTCGACCCAAACTGACCAAGACTAAGACCAAGAAATTTTGATGCAGTTGAAGGAGAAATTTAATGATCAATCTACATTTACTTCTATGAAGACAATGATACTAACTGTAACACCTAAATCTTTGAGTGAAAATAGTTCTACAGAAAAAAAGTTTCAGAGAGTTTCAGAGCAGAAGAATTTCAACTTCCAGACGACAAGCGAGAAAAGCAAAGCAATTAGTAGATCAGTTAGACATTTTATTAAAATGTTGGCGTTTTAAATCAACGTTTAATTTGTTTTTACGTCATCAACCGGCTTTAACAAGCTGCAGGTATCACGCTCAGAGCGACATGTACGTACTGTAATTGATTTATCTCCTAAACTAATTCAGATCCTATTTTGCAATTTTTATTGTAAAATTCATAAATATTAAACTTTATTTTGCAGTGAAAAAAATTTAAATTAAAATAGTCGAAGTTATTAAAAATATATTTGAAATATTTACTTCCGGTTTAACACTAGAAAAAAAATCAAATTTAGAATCTGATTTGAAATCAAAAAGAACAGTAAATTTTCTATACAAAACACTACATTTATTATTCTATTATAATTTACTTCAATATGAAAATAAAACTGAAAGTACAAATATGCCCAATTTGAACAAATTTCAGAACCTGACTTTTTTTTCATTGACCGCTTCACGTGAAATCGCCCTCATGCAAAATCGGCGTTCAACGTATCTCGGCTTCAGTTCATATGGAACCCAATTTCCTTGTTTTTGAATCATTCCCAATGATTTTCAATGATGTGAAATTGCCTGTTGAGTCACTTCTAATGTAAGTACAAGTTCTTTTTGCGTTTGGAATGAATCTTCCTCCAATAATACTTCCAATTCCGTGACTTAGTACACTTTCGGCCTTCCTCTGCGTTCTTCTTTCTTCCACGTCAAACTCACCTTTTTTAACCCTCAAGAGAAGCACTGGGTAAGGGATACCCAGGGGTGAATTAAAAGTGTTTTTCTCTTATAAATGACCACATTGAGGGGATGACTTTGAGTGGGGGAAAAAATGTTATTATCCCTACTACAGATAGCCCACTATAGCCATCTTAAGATAAGATGGTGATGATAAGTGAATACTAACAAAAATATAAGCGAGTTTATGGGTATACGCCACCCAGTGCTGTTGTTGTGTCAGCGTTTTGTCAATAAATAAAAACCGTTTTGCACAAATGGTGTGTTTTTTTCGATCTTGACACAGTTTGTGGTAAGTAAATCGTAAATATTATATTTTGATTTACTTTTTATTTTTTATTTTTTTAACATATATTTATAGATTTCTTTCATTTTCTATTTAGCTCAAAATGAACACGCGTTCTCAAACTCACTGTGCGTTTGAAGTAGTAGCGTTATATAAAGCAGCTAATGTTTTCGACGACAAAGAAAGTTAAAGCGAGACCGAATCGGGTTTTGAAGAGCATCATACCAGTGAACTTTCCCTAACTAAATAAATATGTTTTTTTAAATAAAGCTAAATTATGTAATAAGTATCTGAAAGTACATTAAGTCCCCTTTTAAATGCCGTTGGAAGAAAGTTTTTATCTATTAATTATGATATGATAGTTTGAATAGAACACCTCATATTATTTTTTTTTATTTTTGATGATTTTTTCGATGGTATTAGGAATACTATTATTTTTCAAACATTCTATAGATATATTTTTTTTCTATACTGATTGAGGTTTAAATTTTAAAAAAATATTAAATTGGGTAATTTAATCAAAAGATATTATCAAAGACATCATATGGTATATCCATGTGCTCCTGAATCGGGAAGTACGGAAGTGCTTCTCTCTAGGGTTAAACTTTTGAAACCACCCATGACAGCTTCTCTCACTTAAAACAGCCCCTCAGCTGCAGATTTCTTCAAATTAAAGAAGTAAATCAAAAGTTTCCGCATGTGACGCTTATTCGCCAAAAAACTTGACATTTTTGCACGAAAAAAATTATGTGACGCTGATATGGAGTCACTAATACTTTAAGGTTATGTTGTTACCAGATGACCAAATTTGCGATATTACGTTTTATATCTGACAATTTCAATATAACCTTCTGGTGGGACTATATTATGTCAAACGACGGAAACTTATTTGTACATCTTTTAATTTTCCCTGAACCAGGCTTCGATGTAAAGTTAACACGACCAACGCGTTCAGTGCCACCTAGGAGCAAATAAGTAATTAAATATGAACGACATTTCTGGAGACATATTAGTTTAGTATATAGAATATTTAAGAAATTACCTCATTATTTTTATGATCTTATTCGATTGCAGACATTGAAAGAGAACGGCTTTCAAGTGCAATGAGTCCTTTGTACGAAAACGTGTGCGTTCCCGAGATTCCGCAATACATTGATTATTCACAAGCACCTGGAGTCAATCCTGCGGAAGATCGAAAACCTGTACCACTGACCACCGTCACACCACCTCCAGCGAACCCTTCTACTGCACCAGCCCACAATAACAACTTCCTACATGACGGTAAGTCGATTTGTTTAAGTGTACAAGTAAAAGTTTGACACTCAGATTCATTAAAAATCTTATTAAGGTTAAGTAAGTATTATCAAATAAGTGAAAAGTAAATCTAATCTATTTGTGTAAAAATTTCCATAATTATACAGGATGTTTAATAAATCCTGACTGTCCACTATCGTGTGCTTTTTTCCGAGAATTTTTGTTGCGCTGAAATCCTCACAAACGAAACGTAAAGCAACAAAAAGAGCTTGATAATAATAATTTATTTTTCGCATCGAGTCTTCATCGTTGCATCACCCCAAGCCTCGTCACGCCATCTAAACGCGAAAGTTGCCATTACTTCATTTAGGTTAAGTTAATATGTCGGCGCGTCTACGTTTTTACGGTTCGTCGGGAGGCAATTGCGCATATTGAGGTACGGTTTTACGCATCGGCAGTAGAAGAACGTTCTCGCTATCGTGAACTACAGATCGATAATTAAATGCGAATCTACTTTGCATAAATCGAAAAACCAAAAAGGAAACAGTAAAATTTGCATCGAGAGCAGCGTCGTTTCGAAACGGCACTTTTGATTAAAATGTAATTTCATTTAAGGTTGGTCGGTTAGCGTGAGCATCTCTTTTTTATCGACGATATAAAGGACACTCTACACTGCTTGACTTGCCTGATACTAGATCGTTCATAATTTAAATATCTAAGACTTATTTGTAAATGTCCACTAGATTTAAAAATAAATTTAATGACATTGTAATTTCGTATCTGGAGAAGGCACTGTATCGAAACAATTGTCATACATTTTTTAAAATATAATAGAAACGTAGATTAGTTTATATTTAATTTAAAATGAATTTTCATCAAGTATCGGTTCACTCAATTAAATAAATTCGTTTGTAATTGTCTTTTTTAAGGATTTATTAATATATTATTATATAATAGGCAGCAGTATATGCAATAAGACCGTATTTGTCTTAAAAAATGGCTGATTTACACAAAAAAAAAAACAACAATTTTATTTTTTAATCGTGTACAACTACTAAACACTTAACCTTCTTCTTCGTCTTCTTAACCTAACCTGCCAACATTAACTGGCGTTCGGTACAAGCGCGAAATACGAAATAACATTATGAACTCTTACAATTCGGCCAATCCTGACACCAAAAGCGCCCTCGCTCAACCCAGTCTAAATAAAAGTGTAGACTCTTAACCGCACGTAACATAAATACCTAATTTTCTTTACCAGTAAAGAAATGAACATTTCTTTTTCAATACCCTCTTTCTTGCATAGAATAAGCTCACATAAAGGCGTAAATAATACCTCTCATAAATCTAATAACTAAAAATCAGTCATAATTAATAACATAAGCAATAGTCATAATAGGTACTTAAGTAATAACATAAGACAAGAGTTTATTAAAAAGAGATATCATAAATGATGCAATAATTTCTTTATTGAAGGTTAAACAGTCAAAAAAAGGTTTGTTAAAGCTGAAGCATCTGCAGCATTTATGTATTTTGTTGTAACAGCGTGCTTACTAAATTCATAAATTGAGAATTTCCACTGGCACCACCATTAACAGTAGAGTTCGCAAAGTTTTCAAAGTCTTCTTCACTAATCACACCTTTCATTTGAGCGGAATCCTTTTCAGAAGCCATTTTTCGAATAATAGTGTGAACCTCTAACCTCAAAATTTTAACTTTCACTTTTCATAATAAAACACGAACGTTTTTTCCCTAACGTTACACGAACGTTATCTCCTAAATGAATATTTAATCCCACTCTTGAAGTTGTAAGGATGGCTTCATAAATTAAAAATACGGCTGATTTAACTTAACCTTCTTCTTCTTTTCTTAACCTAACCTGCCGCCATAACTGGCGTTTGCTACAAGCGCGAAATACGAAATAACATTATAAACTCTTACACTTCTTAAGTTATGTTTTACTCTTTACTACATTTTGCTTTCGAAGTTTCAAATACTATTTGATTTTTGTAAGGATTTGGCTTAAAATATTTCCAAATTAATTCCATTATGTAGATTATCCACCTTTCACGAAGAAATTCCCGAATCATGTTTATCTTTTTTTGCACTAATTGCGTGAAGTAGATGATTTCATGTTCTTACTTGATTTTATTGTATTGTCTTAGATATTATTTCGGCTTAAATAATAATTTTAGTAAATTAAGCCTCCCTGCATTTCATATATTTTCTTAGCCCGGAGCCGGGGTACGATTCACAGATCATCCTGCAAACTTTCCCCATTGGTTGGCGTTAGGCGATGCGACTCGCCTCGCCTCCCGGGCGGTATTCCACCTTCCACCTCCCGGGCGGTATTCCCCTCCATTGAAATCCTCTGCCCAAGATATATAAAGCTGTCCACAATCTCCAAATCCCTTCCTAAAACTGAGATTCTTCTGTCCTGAGCGAAGTTATTGAACATAACCTGACTCTTTTTCCGGTTTATTTTCAAGCCAAGTGGTTCGCCAAACCTGTGCAATTCTTGTATGCGTCTTTGCAGCTCCTCTGGGTCTTGTGAAAGGAGAACGATAACATCTGCAAATCTAAGATGGTTTAAGTATGCACCATTGATCTTTACAACATTTTGTTTCCAATCCAGTTTACGGAATACTTCTTCAAGGCCAGCCGAGAAAAGAATAGGTGATATTGCGTCACCCTGCCGTACACCTCGTTCTACCTTAATTCCCACTGCAAGAGCATCAAGGTGAATTGTGACTGTAGCTCCATCATATATCGATCCTAATAGGTTTACAAATGCTTTATCTTCACCTTGGCTAAGCAGTGTATCTATTATTGCATGCTTTGAGATGGAGTCAAATGCTTTTTCGTAGTCGATAAAAGCCAAGCACAGTGGCATTGTGTATTCGTTGTGCCTTTATATGGTCTGCTGTATAACCTGGATGTGATCCATTGTACTGAATCCACTTCTGAATCCTGCTTGTTCTCTTGGTTGTGTATCATTCAGTTGTTTTAATATTCTTTTAGAAATTATCTTAGTGAAAACTAAGGAGGAAAACTAGGAGGCTTATTGGACGGTAGTTCTTTAAATCTTCTTGTGCTGCCTTTTTATGTAAAAGGATCACTTCTGCATTTTTCTATAAGTCAGGTAGTTTTTGTTCTTTGAGGCATTTTGAATATAATTTTGCCAGTGTTTTATGTAACGTCCGGCCACCAACTTTTAGCATTTCGACAGTTACACTGTCCTTTCCTGGAATCTTGCCGTTTTTAATCGATTCTATAGCATTTGTTACTTCCTCCACTAGGATATCTGGCATTTGTTCTTCCGTGGGTATTGTTGTCTTTGATTGGTTCTGATCTTCACATAACTGGGAATAAATATATTTATATATATATATATATATATATATATATATATATATATATATATATATATATATATATATATATATATAATATCACTTTTACAAACAATACAGATTCATATTCAAAAAACAATATTTAAAAAACAGAATAAATGAACATAAAAAAAGCATTAGAAACCTAGAACCAAATGTAACTACCCTTTCAAAACATGCCTTAGATAATGACCACAACTTTAATTTTAATAACATAAGAATTTGAGATTTTGAAAAACAACATAAAAAGAAATATAAATGAAATGATTTATATAAAAAAAACAAATGATACCGTTAATTTCCGAAACTATACTGATTATTTAAGTTGTGTATAGAATGACATTAAATAATAAATTTTCATTAATATTTTTTTGTGCATTTAATACCATAACAAGTGAAAAATTCAATATTACTAGGTCATAATAAAAAAACAAAAAATATAAGGGTAACAAATTTGTAAAATATGTCAAATTTAAAAATGTTTTAACTGAAGATTAGACAAGAAATGTCATATTTCATTTAAAAAAATTAAGAAATTAAGCTTTCATTAAGATGTAGTTGGTAGGTTTTTGAATATGAATTTGTATTGTTTGTAAAACTGATATATATATATATATATATATATATATATATATATATATATATATATATATATATATATATATATATATTGTTCTGAATATGGTTTATAAATAAACCGAAACGTTAAGAAGATAATAAAAAAAGAATTTATTAATAATTGACCGAAAATCCAAAAAAAAAACAAACCAACAGGTTGAATATCATTTTCGTGGAAACCAATTTATCTTTCCAAAATAAAGTGTAATATTATTATACAGATATTTCATACGTTTCGGTATAGATCTAGTTTATTTTTTGCAAAAAAAAATGGGAAACTTACACATTAATGTGCTTGTTAATGTCAAAGTTGAATTATTACTTTTCCATAAAATCACTCATTTTTCACACCATAACACCTGTGTGCTATAGTTGTATAGCACTTGAACTATCGATTAAATATCAAAACAGTAGACTGTTTATAGCTTATTACGAAAAAAACGAAAAAAGGTCACACTTATCTGATGTTTCTACATCTTCGCATCCATCTCTATTAAAAAACCAACAAGTCAGTGGGGGTCTATCTGAGACCATCATCAACCGAACAAAAAAAAAAACAAAACGCTCAAAATAAAGACGTCGAAATTACGTAATTCCGAAACGAAGTCGTCCGGCTACTTAATTTCATGAATGATGGATCGATCGAGAAGCAGCGCGCCGCAGCAGGAAGTTGCAGGATGATGCTTCTGAATGAGAATGAGGCGCTGCGTACCGTCGGTAAATCAGTTTTATGAATCGACAAAACATCTAACTGTTTGCCGGTTACGACGCCAAAAAAGAACTCGACTATCGATTTAATAGAAGGCTGGACGAGCTGTAGTGACCGAGCGGAAGTTGCAGGCGAGAGAAACGAGATTAACTTCGGTTTTTAGTCGGCGCGTTTGGGTTGGCCAAAAAGTAATCGTGTTTTTTTGCCGATAGATGGGCGTGCATTTATTAAAACGTTACTATCTTTATTCTAAATTAATAGAACTCATTATATATGCGCATTTAAAGTTGCATATGTCTTACGAGATGACGTTAAACATACAGGGTGGGCGATAAACAACGGACCGATCTCAAAACCTTGTTTCCAAAAGTTGCAGTTTGGTGATTTTGTAGAACACGGTTTATAATTTAAGTAACTTTATGTGGAATTTTCCACTCACACCAAACTACTTTCAATTTGCTTGATGCGCGTTTCGTTAACAAAGTTAGTATCATCAGGGGATAACTAAAACTGTTTTAACCCTTTGTAGTCCAAGATGGTAAAAATTTAATGTTATTGTGAAAAGAAATTGGTGTAGGGTAATAAAAAACACGTTTTTTTTAAAGTCGATAATTTTGTTTATTAATTATTTATTGGAGATTTTAGGGAGCGTGGCATTACTGTAACATTGAGCTAAACTAAAAAAAATACTTATGTGCATAATAAGGAACAGCCCTTAAGTATCAGCCCCAGAACCATAAGACGTCGTTTACAACACAAGAACATATACGCTAGATCTGCCAGGAAAGTTCAAGTTTTAAGTAAACAGAATATAAAGCAGCGAGTAAAATTCGCAAAAAGAAACTTTAGTGAATATTTCCAATATAACTGGAAAACCATAATTTTTAGCAATGAAACCAAAATTAATTTATTTGGTTCTGATGGCAAAGTGTGGGTGCGATGACGTATTAATGAAAAATTCGATCCGCGTAGCACTTTGGGTACAATGAAGCATGATGGTGGTAACATCAAAGTATGAAGATGCTTTTCATATAACTGAGTAAGTCCAATATTTTGGAAAAAATAAAATATGACAAAAGAAATTTACTTAGCTGCCTTAGAGATAATTATACCACCTTACGCTGAAGAGAATATGACTCTGCAGTGGGTCTACCAACAAGGCTTGTTCTTATAGTGCCGTCTTTAAACGAAGGTTGGCGACCATCATGACATAAGTATTGTATGAATGATTGTGGCGTGTTCATATATATTTTTTTCTTTATTGGGTTTTTTTATTTTTACTTCCTATCTTTTCATAATTTATAGAAGTTAATATAATTTATTTTTAGATTCGTTTTGAAAACGGGGGTAGAATACTTACTACTCGAAACGTTAAAAACGTTAAACCTGTGCTGGAAATCGAATTGAAAAAGTTTGTTATTATTTGTAATTGGTCTTCCAATAATTTTACTAATTATATTGGAAAAGTGAATATTTGATCTTTTCTGTTGTTATGTCTGGTTTGTCTACTTGATCTATTATAGTTTGTTCTTGCGGCTCTTAGTCTTTATTCGTGGTCTCCAAAAAGTTATTGTATATATTCAGTCCATCTTTGGAGCTTCTTTTCGGTGTCTAATATTACTTCCCCATCCTTATTCTCCACTTTACTGCATGACCTTCGTCTCGTAATTCCTGTAATTTCTTTAGCTTTTTTTATATACATTAAAGCTGTCGTATCTTTCATCCAACCTCAATTTCCGTACACTTCTCATTAAGCACTTTTATTTTGCTTCTACAGTTTTTCTTCCAATTAACTTCTAGATTATCTTGTATTTATTTGGACTGCTCATTTTAACTGTTCTTCGTTTTTCCATCAATGTCAATGTATCTCTTCATTCATCCAGTTTTTTTCTTCTTCACTTTCGGTATTTCTATTTCTTATTTGAATTCACTATTGTGTTTTTAATGATGATTCTTTTTTCTTCTGGGTTTTTTTTTCTTCGATATTTGTTATGGCCGATTTTAGGTCGGTCTAAAACTCGTTCTTCATTTTCTATAGTCTTGGTGCTCCGGCTTTTTCCACAGTCATGTTTGGGAGGCATGAAAGATTCCTTTTCGCATAATCTTCTATGCAGGTCTGTAAATGTTTCTGTACAAGGAAGTACTCTTCCGGGAAAAGCTTCTGCATTCAATCTTCTTGACCTTCTTGGCCTTCCCGTATATAAAATGTATATCGCCATTTCTTCGAAGGAATAATGGGGCCATTTTGCAATTTAAAAATTAGAAATCTAGACTTTATTGCGTAAATAGTCCAGTTTTACTGGTAAATGGTAACAGTGACAACCGCCTACTTAAATATTAAGTTAATTCGTGCATCGATTTAAAAAAAGTCAGTTTTCTGGAAAACAGTCTATCCTAACGAAATATAATAAGAGGACCTTTTTTACCTAAAAATCTTTGCGATTCAATAATTTGATTTAAAAAAATAAAAAAAAGTTATGGCAGCATTTAGCAAGGAGACGCCCCTGACGAACATATTCAATTATTAACACAAAAAAGTTTTTCCATTCCAACTAATTGAAATACCGAATTTCACGACTTTTATCATAAATCGATTCGAAAATATTGCGAAAATACCATCTTCAGACTTCTCCTTTAAGGGGCTCTAGCCCCTTTAAAAAGCAATTTTTGGGGTATGTTTGTAGGAACTTTTTTTATGTTTTAATCGCTAGAGTCACCTCCTAAAATTTTTCGACGTTATTATCGGATACCCTATATATTAAAGTGTCAGAGTAGCCTTTACAGTCCCCGGATCTAAATCCAATCCTGAACCTTTGGAGATATTTAAAACGACATCTTGCTGGTAAAAAAAAACACCAAACGAGAAGACATTGCGACAAGAAAATTAAACAGGTTAATTTTCAATAGCTGTAGAAGCATGCCAACATCTAATTGACTCCATATCAAGAAGACCAATCAGTAATTAAGAATAGGAGCCATGCTACAAAGTACTAAGCTTGGGTAATTACATAGACTTAAACAGTTTTAGAAAATTACTCTTTTTATTTTTTTCGTGATTTGTAATAAAAATTACTTTTGTTTTACTACGTATTTTTTTTCAAAAGTATCCCATCAACGTATAATTATGAATAAAGCAATTATTTATATTCAACCTAATACCATGTTTGCCTTTTAAATGCACGGTAGATTCATCCTGGAAAATTAATATTATGTTAGAAACAAGATAAAAATTAATTTAAATAATATATGATAATAAGGCTCCGTCACTCTTATCTTATTGGCCACCATTAAAATATACCATTAAATCACCCTTATGAACCAATAGATCCATTCATATCATTCATTTTTTCCATTTAAACATTTTTATAACGAACCGCTGATCTTTAACCTTGTAATGTTATAAAATAAAAGAAACTTCATAAATATAACGTTTATTAACGAGTGCTCGCTATAAGCATCTTCATTTTAAACCAGTTCATCCGCACACCAATAAATTATATTGCAAACATCACCTTGATCGTTGCGTTTGCACAAGACGCCTTCGCCATCAAAACAAAGGCAAAGAAAAAAAACTAGGTTAGAAATAATAAAAAAAAACGAAACTAAGAAGGATGAAGGATGAGCCTGATAGTGAAAGCCAGATATTGCAAGCGGTTGCTTCAAACCTCTGGACATGGTTCGTTTGTCGTCTAACAATGCCAAAGCTGTTGTCGATTTTTACCTTTTCTTCGGTCAGTTCTTCTTCGTTCTTATTTTCTTCCTTAGTTATTAATTGCCTCTACCGCCACGAGTCGGTTATATATTTATATTTCTCTTCGATTACTCTATTTTTTGTCCTTTTTTTGTTTCGTTTTGTGCACTCGATTGGTGACTATTGTGGTTTTGTCGTGGTTCAATGGTTCCTGATTTTTTTGGGTTCAAAATGGCGATATTACTTAGAGGTTGGTTCAGAATTATTTAACATTTTTATTTAGTGGTTATTTAAACGGTATTTTTAATGCTAATCTTATCTATTCTTCATATTTATAATTCTAATATATATATAACTATCAGATGTTGCACTTAAAAATAGTTTTCGCGACGAATTTATTAATTATTAATTATTATTATATTATTATTATATCATTAATAACTTTTATTATTGACTGATTTTCTTTTAAAATACGCGTACACACTAGGGGAAAGAAGACGAAACATACACAATTATAGTATTTATTCAAAAGATTAAAATTGTTATAAAATGCAAGTTGAAAAGTTTAGTAATGAGAAATTGTTAATGTACTATAGGGACTTGAGACTAAACATACCAGGGTCGCTCGAAAAATTTCCAGCCTGACCCAGAGATATCGCAAGAGTGACACCCGTTAGTGAGCCTTGACCTCCTTCAGCGTCTATTCTTATATTGTTCTGTTATTTTGTCTTTGGATATTAAAAAGTTGGAACGTCGTTGGTTTAAATTGCAAGGTAGCTACGCTGATTTTTTTTTTTAATCTCAACTCTTGTGCGTTTTTATTAAATGGAAAATTGTTGAATAATCCTCTTAATAAAATTAAGAAGAAAGTGTGGTTTCCACATAAGTTTAGAATAGTTAAATCAATTAAAAAGTTCGAATCTGTTCGAAGTAGTTGTACTGGATGTTGCAGAAGGCCGACTAAATCATGAATATCTTTTCGGGTTTACAAAAAATTGTAAAAAAGCTCATAAGCTGAACATTGTGTTCCGTGGCAATAATACCTATAATAACCTATACTAACCGCCAAATTGGCGGCATGATCTTTTCTGGTGAATATTAACTTTGGAAGCTGGCTTTGAAATATTTTGAGTTAAATGTTGCTGCACACAATCAATTTTACGTCATTAGTTGAAATCAGTCAGTCAGAAGCATTTATATGTATTAATAAATGGATATCCCTAACCATATCTACACAAGCATTACGTTTTTTCTCGACCAATTCATTCTATCCAATTGCTTTGCCAATTGTGGCTGGTATTCTGTTGGTGCATCATTCTTTTACAGGGTACACATATTTTTTTGTTCGTCTACTGCGGTTATAACTTTTGCAGGTAGAGAAAATATAATATGATGAAAATATTCATTTCGATTTTATATTTTTGAAACAACACCTGACTTGACATTTTATGAAAAATTAATGAAATTGAATTTCGGATCTAACCCGAACAGACATACAAAAAAAACTTGGTTTTCACCTTATATGATTAATCTCATTTGTTTTCCATGGTAAAAATGTAGGCTGCTCATTTTAACGTGACCGTACATCAATTAAAGAGACACTTCAGATCCACAAAAAATCGTCGTAACCAACAAAATCGTCACAAAAATCCATGTTGTATTAAATGATCATCGACTGTATGTGAGCTTGTTAATATTGTAAATATCTCATTAGATGATATACGATACATTTGACACGAAGTTTTGAGTATCAAGAAACTTTTCCCTCAATGGGTGCCGCCCACTTTTCGTAACAGTTCTTTAAAAATACAATGAACACTTCAGAAGAGTGTTTATACTTATTTCAATGCGATTTCACATTCGGGATTTGGGGGAGAATTAAAAAATAGTTTATTCAAAGTATGCGCTATGCACATTTTACCCATCTCTTTGGCAGTTTGTGGATGCTCTTCCAAAAAAACCATACATTAATATCTTTTTGAGGTGATTCAGTCATTAAACAATTTTTCGACATCTCCGTAATTGTTGAAACGTTTCATGGAAAGTACATGAGAAATCGATGAAAACAAGTGGAAGTCGAGAGGGGCCAAGTCGGGTAAGTACGGCGGGTTAAGCAAGAGTTCCCAGCAAGTGCAGAAGTAGTGTCTTTGTGTGACCGCTTTCGCTATGTGTGATGGGGCGCTGTCTTGTAGCATATTCTGATCGCTTTTCCATCATGGTTCAAATTGATCCTTTGTTGGTGATAGCGAACGGTTTTGACTGTTTCACCTGGTTTCAAAAGCTCATGGTATATGACACCCTTCTGATCCCACCAAATGCACAGCATTTTCTTCTTTTCAAAGCGATTCGCTCTTGCGATCGATTTTGATGATCGCCCTGAGTTAATCCATAATTTTCTGCGTTTTGGGTTTTCGAAATATATCAATTTTTCGTCTCCAGTCACGATCCGATGCAAAAAAGTTTTTCTTTCGTGTCCAGAAAGCAAAACTTCGCAAACAGTTTTTCGCTTTTCCACCTGTCTGTCGTTCAGCTGACTTGGTACTCATTGGTACCCATTAACCATACTGACGTAGTATCCATTTTCCTGCCTTCTGGGTCTTTCATATGGCATATAGACGATCACAAATGGTTCGGCGACCAGCATTTAACCTCTCTGCCATTTATTGCTTAGTTTGCATGTCGTCTTCTTCCATCACCACTTTTGAATCGTCTAAACCAACGTCCACAAGCGTCTTGCGTTGCGGCATTGTCACTGTAAGTTTCCGCAAGTATACGACGGCTTTAACTCGCATTTTTCTTTTGATTGAACAAGAAAAACCTCACGTGCTGCAAATGCTCTTTATTTGACTCGAAACTCGACATGTTTTTGGTTGGAAACTCGACATGTCGTGGCAACAAAGTGTTATGTGAACCGACCCGTTTTTCCAGTGCCATCTCTTACAAAAATTAACAATTATTAACCGCCACACATGGTAAGTCAAAACAGTAGGTTTGGTAGTGGGAGTGGGTGAAATAGTAGCGCCAAAGAAAACGAAAACGATTTCATCTTCAAGAAAAGTAATAGCCTATGTTTTCTAAGAATCTCGTAGTATGGTGATCATAAATGACCTGACAATAGGGGGACCATTATTGGAGAGTATTAGGCTTCTCTGCTGGACCAATTAAAGCCTAAATGTCCACATAGCCACAAAAAGTCTTCCATAACAATAATGCGCTTCAAGCACTTCCCTGGTTGTTACTATAAAATTCGATGACCTACGTTTCGAACTGTTTCCACATGGGCTGTAATCACCGAATTTGGCTCGCAATGATTACTTCCTCTCCCCAAATCTGAAAATATACCTTGCTGATGGAAGACTCTCTTTAATTGATGAGGTCAAAACTGAGATAAACCCTCATTTTGCAGAGTTGGACAAATCAACATATGTTGCTGAGGGTATTAAAAATTTGGAACCTCGTTGGTTCGTTGTTCGTTGGAACCTCGTAGAAGAATGTATTGTATTGCTTGAACAATAAAAAAATTATCCTCAAAAATATTTTTTGTTTGCCAGGCCGAAACAGAAAGAGAAATTATTCGTTTTGGAAAGCATTTTTTTTGCTTTGTTTTCTTTGCTATTATTAGTAGAATAAAAGGTCATTAGTAGAATTAAATCTTATTTGATTTTTGGTAAAAATCCCATTAGAAGTTATAATTAAAACAGAATCAAGCGTGTTTTCGATATGAAATAACTCTTAACAGATGGGGCAAGTACAATTACTATGTGGAAATTACAGTAGTACAATTACTTAGTAAATCATTTTGGTTTTTTTTGGGCTCTTTTATTTTAAAAAGTATACCATAGTAATTTCACTTGGTGATAATTTGGTAAAATTTATTAATCATCACATATTTACTGATATTTCAATTACAATTTTTTACATTTTCAACATTATAAAGGTTCGGTATTGGGTGGGTCGTTGAATTAAAAATAAACGTACATCGCGGTGTTCGCTAACTCAGTCGTACAATCAGTATTCCTTATTGTTCATTGCAAAAGGACAGTGAATATTGTGCGTGTAAAAATTTGCATGCATATGACGTTATAATAACTATTTAAATCGTTAGCATTGACGCTTTATTTATGCCATTTATGGCTTCTTGTTTGTCCATGAAATTGTCATTGAATCGATTAAGAAACTAGCTACAATAATTTTTATGAATATTAATTCAGTTACATGAAGTCTAATTTAAACCGCTCGAACAATAATTTCTTTTTCTTTGTGCACAGATACAAGAAATTAATTCATTAATGTAGTTATTCTAAATTTATCTTCTATATATATATATATATATATATATATATATATATATATATATATATATATATATATATATATATATATATATATATATATATATATATATATATATATATATGTATATATATGTATGTATATATGTGTATATATATATATATATATATATATATATATATATATATATATATATATATATATATATATATATATATATATATATATATATGTATGTATATATGTGTATATATATATATATATATATATATATATATATATATATATATATATATATATATATATATATATATATATATATATATATATATATGTATATATATATATATATATATATATATATATATATATATATATATATATATATATATAAAAATATATATAAATAAATATAAATAAACATCCAATATTTTCACGGATGGTAGATAATGTTTCTAAATTATTCCGGGTGTCGATCCGTTCATTCTGTGAAGAGTCACGACGTTTCGCGAAAATCTCATTTGACATTTTCAAGTGTTGTCCGTTTCGACTGCAAGAATCCAAATGACCGCTTCGGTCGAAGCAGACAACACTTGAAAATGCCAAATGAGATTTTGGTAAAAGCTCGTGACTTTTGATGATTGACGGTCGTGATGAATGATTTAGAAACATTCTCACCCGTCTCTCATTTCGTAAACACCATTTAGCTATTTAGTGGTAGTGGTTTGTTTTAATGTACGAGGGGTATCTGAAAAATGTTTATTTTTATTTTTCTTTCTCTAACAAATGTCCAATATATATAATCATCATCAGCCCATGTCGATCCACTGCAGGATGAAGCCTTCTTCAGCATATTTTCAACTTTCACGGTCCTGGGCTTTCTTCTGCCACTCGGGTTCGATATACTTAACGATGTCATCAATCCATCGTGCTTTCGATCTTCTTCGCGGACGTTTGCGATCAAGCGGTTTTCACTCCAGGATTGCCTTGGTCCATCTGTCATCCCATCGCCTCGCTATATGGCCTGCCCATCTCCATTTCAATCGCTTTACTCTTTCAATGATGTCACAGACTTTCGTTTCTTCCCTGATCCGTACGCAGGACTTTCTGTCTCGTCTTGTAATACCAAGCATATATCTTTCTATTCCCCTCTATGCTACCCCGACGTTTTGGAATTGATTGGGATATGAGTGTCCAGGTTTCACTTTCGTATGTCATAACGGGTAGAACGCACTGATCGAAAACTTTTCTTTTCAGGCAAAGTGGGAGTCTGCTCTTAAACACTAAGTTAAGCCTGTCAAATGCCTGCCAGCCACATTTAACATACCGTTCCACTTTCCGAGCGGTATCCCCCTCCATTGAAATCCTCTGCCCAAGATATATAAAGCTGTCCACAATCTCCAAATCCCTTCCTAAAACTGAAATTCTTCTGTCCTAAGCGAAGTTATTGAACATAACCTGACTCTTTTTCAGGTTTATTTTCAAGCCAAATGGTTCGCCAGCCCTTTGCAGTTCTTGTATGCGTCTTTGCAGCTCCTCTGGGTCTTGTGAAAGGAGAACAATATCATCTGCAAACCTAAGATGGTTTAAGTTTGCACCATTGATCTTTACACCATCCTGTTCCTAATCCAGTTTACGGTATACTGCTTCAAGGCCAGCCGAGAAAAAAATAAGCGATATTGCGTCACCTTGCCGTACACCTCGTTCTACATTAATTCCCACTTCAAGATCATCAAGGTGAACTGTGACTGTAGCTCCAACATATATCGATCCTAATTGGTTTACATATGCTTTATTTACCCCTTGGCTAACCAGTGTATTCATTATTACATGCCTTGAGATGGAGTCAAATACTAAACTTGAAGAGATTTACCACTAAACACAAAAACACTTTTTTGAACTGCTCGACGCACGTTTCGCTAACCATGTTAGCATCATCAGGAGATGATAGTCAGATTAAATCATCTCCTGTTTTCCAATCTGTCACCTCTATTATCTCGCTAACCAGTTCCATATTGGCCAGTTGCATTTTCGTCAGTTCTTGTGGTTCCAATTCTGGCATTAAAATCAAGATTTTGTATCAACATTTCTCCTTGTATAAAAGCTGGGCCACATCATCATAAAATTCCTCAATTTCCTCATCCGTATGGGTTACAGTTGGTGTATAAGCTTGGACGATTTGAAGCCTAAACTTTGTATTCAGCCGAATGATGCATTGGGCTAGTCGGTCAGATGTACTTACAAATTTTACTACACTGTCCTTCAGCTTTCGATTGATGAGTAATCCAATTCCGCCACATCGGCCATTTTCCGTACCTCGAGTGTAAAGTTCGTGTCCAGTTGGTTCCAGTGATTAACTCTTCGACCTTTCTTCATGTTTCACAGAGCCCAATAATATCCCAATGTATATTGTCAAGTTCGATTAACAGTTCTTGCAATCGGGCCTCCATTTTCATAGTCCGTATATTTAGCGTTGCAATGTCAAAAGTCCAATGGCAACCTGATCTAATCCGGTGATTCTCAACACCGTCTGCCTCGGGGCAGGTCTTTCCGCTACCGTAGGTAGTTGCCCTTTGGCCTCCGGGGAATGAGGACCGTGTTTGAGGTTGTACTGTCATATTGAAACATATTGAAATACCATGTTGAAGGTATGGACCGTAATCTGCCACGCTGATCTAATACGGGTTGGCACATTTTGGATCATATCAGTCTGAGGCTTCTGCCTTGACCTGTCTACCAGGGGTGACCCGCCAAGGAGCATAGACTCCAGACGGCATATCTCAAAACTTCATTGCCCTACTCAAACCCCTTTACCACGTCAAGGTGGTAAAGGGGTTTTATATATATATATATATATATATATATATATATATATATATATATATATATATATATATATATATATATATATATATATATATATATATATATATATATATCATCATCATCATCATCATCATCAGCCCGTATCGATCCACTGCAGGATGAAGGCCTCTTCAGCATGCTTCCAAGCTTCACGGTCCTGGGCTTTCCTCTGCCACTCGGGTCCAATATACTTAACGATCTCATCTGTCCATCGTGCTTTCGGTCTTCTTCGCGGACGTTTGCGATCAAGCGGTATCCACTCCAGGATTGCCTTGGTCCATCTGTCGTCCCATCGCCTCGCTATATGGCCTGCCCATCTCCATTTCAACTGTTTTACTCTTCCAATGATGTCACAGACTTTTGTTTGTTCCCTGATCCATGCGCAGGACTTTCTGTCTCGTCTTGTAATGCCAAGCATACATCTTTCCATTCCCCTCTGTGCCACCCGAAGTTTTTGAATTGATTGCGATGTGAGTGTCCAGGTTTCACTTCCGTATGTCATAACGGGTAGAACGCACTGATCGAATACTTTTCTTTTCAGGCAAAGTGGGAGTCTGCTCTTAAACACTATGTTGAGCCTACCAAATGCCTGCCAGCCACATATATATATATATATATATATATATATATATATATATATATATATATATATATATATATATATATATATATATATATATAAATAAAGATATATATATCTTATATATATAAAATATAAATAAAGATATATATATATATATCTTATATAGGATATTTTTTTGGATAAACATTTTTCAGATACCCCACGTACATTAAAACAAACCACTACCATTAAATAGCTAAATGGTGTTTACGAAATGAGAGACGTCGGAACAAAACAGCCATCAGCAACAAGTGATTTCTATTTAGCAGCGTTGACAATACCGTTTAACGATGCCCGTTTCGAGAAAGTGACGTCCCTAATGGGTTGACATTTGTTTCAATTATCTCATAATTAAGTTAAACTGGTAAATAACACCCAGAGCGTTCAATTGAAGACGGCGAACTCGGGCCGCGGCGACAGAGATAAAGAGCCAGAAAACGAGACGGCTCGAAATTTTAAAAGCGCATTTGGTCGGTCGAGATAACGACTATCGCCATTGACCAATCCGTGTTTTGGCTGTTCGGCTTATCGGCTGGATTCCTAGTGGAAAACAAATGTTACGACGATTAGACGTGAACGCCGAGCGTCGAGATTTGATTATTTTGAGAGGCGTTTGATAACATTTTCGGTTGTCAATTTAACGATAAAACGATTTTAAGTACGAGATAGGATGTTACAACTTACCTTATCGCTTATCCAATAATGTTTCTTTTCAAATTATTTTTTTTATATTTTGCTGTACAAAAACCAGCAGCAAAAAATCAAAAATATTAGGCTAATTGGAAAGTTCGCCCAGCGGAATTGATAAAACAAGTTTATAGTTGAAAAAATTACTTTATTCTTTACTGTATTCTCCCTTAAGTTCAATACGTATTCTCCGTTAAGCTCACTTCAGATCTCTGAAGTGATTTTCTGGTTCTTTCTTCAGTTCTTCAAAATACTCGACTGCTATGACTTTTTCATTGGTGAAAAACGCTTGCCGCGTAAGAATTTTTTGAGGTTTGGAAACAGATGAAAGTCAGAGGGGGTCAGATCGGGTGAATATGGTGGATGTCCCAACAATTCGTAGTGTAACTCCTTCAATTTGGCCATTGCAAAAACACATTTGTGAGCCGGTGCATTGTCTTGACGAAAAATTATTTTTTTCTTCGATAAACCAGGTCTTTTCTCACGAATGTTTATATCTAATTGATCCAAAAGGTTTGAGTAATACTGTCCTGTTATTGTTTTACCGGTTTGAAGGTAATCAATTAACGAAATGCCTTTTGCATCCCAAAAATTTATGTCTTAATATTCTTGGTCGATTTTGACTACTTTGGCTACTTCGGAGCTGAACAACCAGGCACAGTCCACTCTGCTGTTTGTTGTCACATTTCAGCATCATAGTGGTAAACCCAGGTCTCATCCATAGTTACAAAACGACGTTAAAAATCTATTTTATTTTTTCGTTAAAGATCCAAAAGTTGGTTTTACTCGAAATCGTTTTTGATCAGAATTTAACTAAGGCGGCATCCATCTTGCACATAGCTTTTTCAAGCTCAGTTTCTATTGCAAAGTATGAAACAACACACGTTCAAATGAGTTGGCATAGCCTTGACAATTTCACTCAAAGTGAATTGTTTGTTATCCATAACCAGGATCATCATCCAGGCTTGTACGAACACGTTGAAACTCACCTGCCATTGCTTTTGAAGGAACAGAGTCCCCTAATACATTAACTATTTTACTATGAATTTTTCTATGCATTTATATATTTTTTTACAAAGAATTTCAATATTTTCCATTTTAAAAATAACACTGATACGTTTATTTTAAGCTTCTGTTTTTGTACAGGCTTTTTTTTTGCACAGTCGAAACATTAATTTTTTTTTGACTGGATAAGCATTCTTCTCCATCATTTCTTCAAAATGGCGAATAAACAAATTAATTTCAGTTTTATTAAAACTCAACACCCTATTCATATTCGTTCGTGTTCTTTGCAGCAGCAAATTCATAAGCCAGTTTGTGTAGCTGTTATCGTGTAATTTCAAAAAATATTTTAGCCAAAATAACAACATGGTCAGCTAAATACTTTTCATCATCTTTTGAAAACGTTGCATTCCGTCCCAGTCGATAGTACTATCCTTTTTTTTAATCTATCTCTTATAAAAGATTCTGGAAGCACAAGCGATCATACCACTTTTATTTTCCTTCCAGCGTATACAGCTTCTAAAGCAGCCTGCATTTGAAGTGGATCCCAAGTTTTCTTTTTTCTTTTTGTTGCACATTCAGTCATCTGAAGAGAACAAACAAAAGTAAAGTACATAGTTGACAATAGCGCGCAATTGTCAGACGACGCCGTTTTGTTTTGACACCACGTCAATATCTACGAATAAGATTTTAGCCATAAAACATCATTCCTACTATATCTAACACAAATCCATGCTTCAAAGCTAATTACTACAATAAAATGTCTTTGGTTAGGTTAGAATTATTGAAGGAAATAAAACTTTACAACTAGAACAGGACTGCTGAACTCAATAGACGAACTTTTAACTGGCATTACGAACATCTTTTAATTATTTCTTACCTTCTTTTTCTACCACGCTGCAACGCTCTGCTTGAATCTGAACGTGCTGCTTGAATATATTCATACCCCAAGATATTGATTTATTATATCCTTCTCTTTCGTTCGGTAAAATAAAAAGAACATATTGATACAATGTCTATGATATAGACATTAGTAGTCCCACGGGTAATCTTTCAGCGGCTCAACAACTAAAGAAATTAAAAATACGGAAGCTTGAGGTCAAAGTATGTATCGAGGAAGGCGAAAGTGAGAATATACACTATAATAAGACCCACAGCTGCATACGCCATCGAAACTTGTGTACTAAGGAAAGGCGGTCAAAAAGTGGTAGACAGGTGGAGAGAAAAGACATTAAGAGCAATCTATTGAGGAAAACATACAAACAATAGTTGGAGAAGAAGGACAAATAAAGAACTAAAAGAACTATACAATGAATCATGTATCAGCGCCTACATAAAAGCGCAAAGAGTGAGGTTGAGCGGTTGGGTTGAGAAAGGATGCCAAAACTAGTCCTCTACAGAGATCCGATAAATAAAAGAAGAAAAGGGAAAAGAGATTCTTATTTCATCGCGAACTTTCTACGCTACCCTTGTAACTGTATATTGAATAATTTCCAACTAAAACCGTTATGATACGTGTGAATCAGATCCAGTT
The DNA here is from genome assembly GCA_031761425.1 of Cosmopolites sordidus. NCBI lineage: Eukaryota > Metazoa > Arthropoda > Insecta > Coleoptera > Curculionidae > Cosmopolites > Cosmopolites sordidus. The sequence goes on from JARFXV010000024.1 coordinate 906,781, forward strand.
TGGTCTTGAACTGAATATCTCAACGATTCATCTCACCCTTGCACCGGTATTATGTGCAATATGCCTCGTGTGACGAGCTCGTTGCAAGCGAGGCGATCCTTTCGAGGATCCACCCATTTCCGCTCCTTTTTACATCTACACACTCACCTATGATGTCCTTCAAAATTTACCACGTGCGCCATTTTAACCAGGAGGGGGTAACCAGAGACGAGTCCCCGTCAAGGAGGTACTCGCATATTAATAAGACCACGTGATCAGGCCTACTATAGAGATTATTCTTGAGAACTATATAGTTAATCAAAACGTAACTTCGCTATTCCCGAATGAAACGCGATTTTAAATTTTTATTTTATTTTAGTCAGTTTTGTTGCATTTACCAGGTACTTGAAAAGTACATGTACAAAAAAAAATAAATGTTTATACTTCATTTTTCAGAGGTTTCATTCCTTCTTCAGTATTAAAGTGATTCTACTGCGAAATATTCAGTCAACGTTTTTTACAAAAACGTTAATACGAGTGAGATAAGTCGCGAAATTAAGGCAATTTTAAGACATTATTTTCTAAAAGGCTTCAAAGGGACTGACGCCATTCGTGAGACTTGTGTCGTGTCGTAAGTTTTAAAGATAGGTGAAGAATAGATCATCCACGGTCTCTCGATGCTGTTTTAAGATCAGCTATGGCTGCAGATCGTAAAACAAGCTCTAGGAGACTTTCAAGGGAATTAGGAATATCCCACATATTAACTGGCATTTGCAAGGCATAGGAATAATGCCAAAGAGGTGTAGAAGCATCCCTCATGAACCCTGGCCACATCAATCAACGCATCCGGTTGAAGTGTGTCAAACTTTCCTCAAAAATGTCTTCTGACCTACGATAAAAAATTGACTTATTTCAACAATCCTTATTACATAAAGCAGTGGGTTACCCGTTACCAAGGCGAAAAAGATTTGTCAAAAAAGTCATGCTGAGTGTTTGGTAGAATTTTGAATTGATTCGACATTCTCAACCTGAGAGTGTACATGCTGTTCTAGCTGAAAAATTTCCAGCTTTAGTCAACCGTAATGTCCTCTTGTCCACGACAATACAACGCCACGCACTTGACCATCTTAAAAATAAAGAATCGAACTTCTTCCTCACTCAGCATACAACCCCGACATTGCTCCGCCGAATTACCTGTTTTTAGGAGGAAAAAAATCAATATTGAAGAAGAGGTAAAAAGTGGCTGTGTGGAGTTTTTCGCCTCCAAAGATTTGTTCTTGTACCGAAAAGCAATAAAACCACTGGCTCAAAGATGTGTTAACTTCATTGAAAACAACGACATGTAGGGATTTTGAAACCAGGTATAAGCTTTTTATACAATGAAACGTATAAAAGGTTTTTGAGGTACTTAAACGCAACTATTTTTGTTACATAATTGGAACTATAAGAACGTTATGTTCACGAAATATAGAAGTAGTTTATTCTTCACTAGTACCTGCTGGTTCCAAGTCTTCAACAAGTTGCCTGAGTTTCTTTTTTTGAATAGACCCAATCAATCTGATGCCATAGCCAGTCAACTCTCCCGATCTTTCACCCATCGAATATTTCTGAAACAGAATTAGTACAAAGCCATGAAATTTACCGCAGGTTCCAAGGACTTTACAGGCTCTAAACTCTAAACTACTGGTAGTTTGGTTTGGTTGTAGACCACTTCATTCAGTCCATGTAAAGAGTGTTGGAGAGCATATAGATAACTAGACTACACAAAACAAAATTATTAAAAAAAAACTTTTGACTGCACATTTGACTATAACAGCCGCGTATTTTTTAAAATTTGTTTATGGTTAAGCCGAAAATTTATTGGTGCCTTATTCTTTCCGATTTAATACACATAATGTGGGTGGTTCGTGGTATATTTTATTGGTTGAACTTGTTTTGTAATATTGATAGTCTTTGGTCAGTTTTTAAGGTTTGTTCTTAAAGGGTGGATCAGCTAGCAGAAGCCTGTTCCAGTAATATTCAATTCTTCTATTGGAACCTTCGATGTGAAATACTAAACTCGAAGAGATTTACCACTAAACACCAAATCACTTTTTGAACTTCTCGACGTACGTATCGTTAACTAACTAATTAATCTGATTAACTAAAACCAATTATGACCTAATATTATTCAATTCCGTTACAACAGACAATTTTGTCGAAGTAGATAATGATATTACAACAACAGCAATGCCTACAGATCAGGAGATTTTTTCATAGTTTGACGATACTGAACAAGTTGAGAGTAAAGAAGCAGGTGAGGCAGATTTTTTAAAAAACGTACCCTAGTTAAAACGCGAAAGTTAACGAAAACAATACAGAAGTTTGTATTTTAAGGGGATCGTTAGAACTAAACTCATTGATTCGTCATATCAAATCATTAGATATAGAATAGAAATTTCGGTAATACTTTAATACATAGTCACTAAAATATCCATCCGTAGCCAATCTTAGACCGTAAATTCTGATATAGTGCGGTTCAAGATATATCGTTGACCGAGTGGTTGCAATAAACTGTTAACAACCCCTGTCGTAACAGGGCCAGGCCTAATAAAATAACAGGTAAAAATATAAAATTATTTTTATATCTGGTTTAGTAGTTTCGAAATATTTTAGTTTAGTTCGCATTATTTTCTTAAACAGTGCAGTTTTATAATTTCGATCGTATTTTTATTATTCCAAATGTGCTAAAAATGTAGCGTTCTTGGTGAGATAATGATCATTGTGCCTCCGGTAGTGCTAATTTTAAAAGAAAACATTTATCGTCCGATGCTAAGCAAATTGTTAAAAATGTGTATGTTTCTTTATTGAATAGGGCTTAATGTAAATGCAGCCGCAGCAGAAACGTCTTCATTGACGAAAATGCCGTTGTCTATAGTTAAAGATATTGTGACGAAGCGAATTAAAGCCAAAAAAGTTCGTGGTGATTCTGATAAAAGCAAATGTGTTGACGAAAGTGGCAAATACTTAATTCGAAGCAAAATTTATGCTATGTATGAAGAGGAAACTGTGCCTATATTGCATTCATTACAACAGCGACTAAGGAAAGATGTAACCAACATTCTTTGCAGCAGAACTGGCCTCCGGAGAATATTATCTCTAATGGGTTTTGCATATCGGACCATTAATAAAAGACAAATATTAATTAAATCATAGCGATTACGACGATGGCGGTTTGACTACTTAAACTACCCAAAAGAATAGCTAGATAAAAAACAAGGGAAAAAGAAATACAATTTTACATGCTGGTTCCGAGGATGGATGAGTTCCAAATTCTTTACGGCTGTCCTCTAAAAATATTAATTATTATTAATTCATCTTTGGACTACTATGACGACACCACAGCAGAACTTTATGAAGATTGGTTTATAAAAAAGAAAGCATAATTGTAATGGACAATGCTAGTTATCATAACCACCAACAAAAAAGTTCCTAATGCAAATAACACTAAATTGGAAATTCAGAACTACATAGTTAAAAAACGATATATATACTTCGAAACATAAACAAAAGGTGATCATTTTGTATATGTTTCTATTTATTTGTTCTACATATAAAAAATGTGATCCTCTAGATATATTAAAGACATTTAATATTAAAAAGGAATGTGGATGTGAAGCTATTGCTGCCGATATAGGACATACGGTTTTACGCCTTCTCCCGTACAACTGTATTTTTAATCCTATTCAGCATATGTGGCATCAGGTAAAATCCAATGTTAGAGCAGAAAACATTTTCCGACTTAAGTGCTGCAACATTAAGTGGGAAGGTTGTAGATAATATTGTTTAGATTTGTGATATTGAGTTTAGATAGTGATGTTTTCCAAAATTATTCAGAAGTTAAACCACTCCGACTCTGGCGCCTTTGAAGAAACTAGGAATATTTGTATTGAAATTTATTGGGGCAATTTTTGACGAAAAGGTCAATTGGATCAATTTTTGGCGATTAACATCACCATAATTGATCAATTCTTCTATTGGAATAGTTGGTGCGAAACACTAAACTCAAAGAAGTTCACTGCTAAACACCAAATCAGTTATTGATTGATTTGTCGATTACTTTGTGATAGTTCATTTTTTAAAAAGGAATAAGACAATTTTTTACTTTGTGATTTGTGATAAAAGTGATAGATAACAAAGTAAAAAATTGTTTTATTCCTTTTTTAACCAAATCAGTTGTTTATTATTTCTCGACGCGTATTTCACTAACCATGTTACCATTATTAGAAGATAATTCAATTTCCTGTTGATTTAACTGATCAAACTGAATAATCTCCTGATGATGGTAACATGGATAGTGTCGAGAAATAGCCCTTAGTGGTAAATTTTATTGAGTTCCCTATAATAGATAACATTCTGATAGCATGGCACCAACTTATTATACATTGTAAATTAATATTTATTAACTTTCAGGGTTTCATTTTGGTTAGGTTAGGTTAGGTATTAGGTATATATATATATATATATATATATATATATATATATATATATATATATATATATATATATATATATATATATATATATTGATGGAAATATAAATGTATTATTATAAATTACTATCAAGATCCAAATAATTAATTTGAATGCCTATTATTGTTACTTTAATTAGTCCAGTGATTCCACCGAACGAACAAAGACAGTATGTAATACTTCATTTTAACAAACCCGGACCTCACACAAATTTAATGATTCACTAGGAGTTGGATGGGATGTACTGCCACACCCACCATATTGGCTTAATCTGGCACCATTAGCTAACCACCTATTTTGTTCCCTACAAAATGCTTTGAATAAGAAAATGTATATTTAATTAAAATGTAAATACCGAATTGTCTTACAAACAAAGTTATTTTCTCTATAAAAATATATAAAAATTGTTATAATACTTTTTATTAGTAGCGTTAAACCAGCATCTAACCTAAAGACTTTGAGTTCTTGGAGTTCTTGTAAAAGGTTTTTTATTAGATTTTGTTATATTAGATTAGGTATATTTTATGACCGTGTTATAATATCGGCTGGCTAAAATATCGACCGTGTTTTGAACGAAATGCTTTCTCAGTAGCAACAAAACTTTGATTCTTCGAATTTTGATAAAATGTTTGGACAATTTCCAAACGTTCTTGTTCATGGTGAAATGGCAAACCTTACTGAAAACAATTGACAACAAATGTCAAGAATTGGATATCAAGTATGGCCACCATTAGCTGTCAAAATCCTATCGTCTTTATTCGGAAAAACTTTATAACTAAGCCATCCCAGGACACAGTATTAATTCAAAATGAAATACATACTTCTCGTCGAATATTCTGTGAACTTTCTATAATTTATTGATGATTTGACCTAGTGATCATATATATCTTGACCATCATCTATCCAGTCATTGATTACAACCTAAGCATTAAATGTTGAACTATTTTTTATTTTCATATACAGAGTGTAAGGGAACGTACTATGGTAAATTTAACTAACGATTTTTCACAGCATTAAAAAAAGGGTCAAAAACAAAAGGGGTCCCAAGAAAAAATGTAAAGTTATTAAATCACCTATTAGCTATGATAAGAATTGATATTTGAAGCAAATGTGTATAAAAGCAAATTTAGTATATTAATTGGTTAACTACAAATAAATTTATGAACATTATGGCCAAGAACATCAGCCAAGAACAATGTGGCAACGTCGCCACATTAAATAATGTTATTTCAAAATAGCCACAAAAATTATTTCAGTGTATGCCAGTACGTACATTTAAGTGTGAATGAAAACCAAAAATTTATTCTGTACGCGAATATCACGATATACTTCATAGTTACGGAGAAGCTCTCCAAAATTTTGAAGAGACTAGGGCAACTATACCCAGAAAGACCGTTTCCAATTCGACATTTGGTGTGGATAGTGTGGATCCTAAATATCAAGAACGTGGGCGGCAGTGAGAAATTAATCCTGAAGCCAAAGAACAAATTTTGAATGGTGTTGAAGAGGATTCTACCAGAAGTACTCAAAGTGTCCAGCGACAATTATAAGCCATCTTATTTTGGAAGCTATGATTCGAATCATTAGGAACGTATATCGAAGTGGTGGTGTTTTTTCTAAAAATATCAGTCTAACATATTTTCATTATTTCTACTGACTAAAACATCAAAAAATGGCAAACTATAGTTTATTATTGTTATTTATCGTTTATCGTATTGTTTTCGAGTTCATGCGTGAATACTATGTTTTGGGATTTACTATTTAAGTTCTTAATAAAATCATCTATGTTTTCATTTTTTAAATCAAAAATTGCAAAAACGTCATCCACTTATCTTAACCATACCTTCGGAAAATAATTGAATTCATCTTTCACCTCGGATTCAAATTTACTCATGAATAGGTTGGCTAAGAACGGTGGCTAAGAGGATTGCCCATTGCCGTTCCTTCTTGTTGTTCGTAAAACCTAAAAATCATTCTTAATGATTCAAATCATAGCTTCCAAAATAAGATGGCTAGTTTAAATTTTATTGTAAATAGATTAATTAATTTTCCTTTAAACAAAGATAATTATAACAAAGAATTAAAATTAACTAGGGAGGTATCCGAAGTAAACGGTTATAATAAGAACATTGTAGATAAATTAATTACAAAACATAAGTTTAGAAAATTATTGAAAGGATATTTGTCATTTCAAAAGGATCAGAACATAAGTAAATTTATTGTAATACCGTTTGAGGCCCAATTAACACAAGGGCTAGACAAAATTTTGAAAAAAGTGGACATTAAGGTTGTGTATAAACCATATAATAAATTAAGAGAAGTCCTGGGTAATCCAAAGGATAAAGTAGATCAGCAAGAAAAGTTTATTAAAAGGAAAAGGGATTTACGAAATTAGTTGTCAAGATTGTGATCGAAGGTATATTGGGCAAACAAAAAGATCAATATTAACGAGATTTAAAGAACACATTGCCCACATTAGACATGGGAGAAATCAAAAATTTTGTGTTGCCCAACGTGCAATCGAACATGACCACAATATAGATACTGGAAATTTAAGACTCATAAAAAGTGTAAATAACAATAAGGCTTTGGATGCATATGAAAGAATTCAAATAGAAAAATGTAAGAAAATCATGAACCGGGATAAGGGACCGATTCCGTACAGTCAACTTTTTCAATTTTAATGTAAGGTTCAGTAAACTCACTGTTCACGATTATTACACGCTTCATTAAGTAGGGTTATCATATAAATATAGCATAGTTTAGTTTTTAGAATTAGATTAAATCGTCTGCTGATGATGCTGACATGGTTAGCGAAATGTGCGTCGAGAAGTTTTCAAAAAGTGCTTTGATGTTTAGTGGTAAATCTCTTCGAGTTTAGTGTTTCACACCGAAGGTTTCAATAGAAGAATTGATTCGTTTCGATCGAAATATACACGACGTTGCAATTGTTAACAAAAATTTAATGAAATTCTGGCCTATTTTCCGCGGAAATAGTTGCATTTTGGATACATGTTTTAAGAAATGTTTTTATTCAAAAATCGTTGTATAAATTTACGATAGTAATTTCCCTTACACTCTGTAATGTATATTATCATTACAATCGTCTACCTAACACTTATCAACAGAATCTAATATGATGACATTGATGTTGATTTTTAAACATGTTTTAGAAAAGTTTCAATAATTTTAGTATACTAATTCAGGTAAACAAAAGCACAGCTTTTTCTTTCAATTTCAACTTTATTTCCAATAAAAGTTGAAATTGTACAAATTTACACCAAAAAATATAAACTCTTTACTATGTATTGTTGTCCCAAACCGGAAAAACCTGAACCATAAGACACACCACAAGACCAAGCCTAATCAAATATTTGAGTGGCTTTTTTTATATTTTCCTTACATACATTTTTACTCAGATTTAAAGTGAAATCCTTCAGTTAAGATAGTGTTTATTTTAAAACAAGAAAACCCTGTAACACAATATTTGGATATTTCGACGATTTACTTTCAGAATGAGATCGAATCACATACAGGGTCTTCGTAAAATGATTTTTCGATTATAAAGGGATTTTCAAATTAAGCGTTTTTTTTAATTCTTGAATAAAACACAGAATTTACGTTGATTTCAAAAAACTTTTTATTGATAATTGAAGCATAGTGTATGACATTTAAACACGAATAACAATATCTGCCAAATGACCACCTCTTGCAGCTCCATAGACGTCCACTCTTTTTGTCAAACATTTTGGTATAACCGTGGCTCTATCTCACCAATGACTCGAATAATTTCATCCTTTAGTTCAGGAATCGATTGTAAGAAAATAGTCTAGTGGTGTCAAATCACATGACCTTGGTGGCCAATTAACATCACCGTTTCTTGCAATAACTCATCCAGGAAATTTTTCTCTCGATAAATGTAATGTTTCATTAACAGAATGAGGTGTAACGCCATCCTGTTGGAACCACATATCGTCCAGATCAATATTATTCAATTCAGCCCACAAACATCCAATTATCATCTCACGATATCGAACACCATTCACAGTTGCAGCTTCACCAACAGCATTCTGAAAAATATACGGCCCAGTTACACCTCCTGACAATAATGCACACCAAACAGTGACTCGTTTAGGGTGTAAAGGTTTCTCATGAATCAATCGTGGATTTTTCTCACCCTAAATGTGGCAATTTTGTTTATTAACATAGCCACCAATTTCAAAATGTGCTTTATCTGAAAAGATGATTTTTTAAGAAAAATCTTCTGTTTGTTCTTTGACCCAATTAACAAATGCACGACGTTTTGAATGATCCAGTGGCTTTAGTCCCTGTGTTATTTGAACCTTATATGCTTTCAGAGCTAAATCCTTTCGAAAATACACCATACCAGGTGTGTCGATAATTCCTTTCCAGTTATTTGGCTAAATTAAACACGTTATTTACAATGAATAGTTAAAATGTATTTATTCAAAGTATTGGTCATTTGGTTTTATACATTTTGCGCATCTCCCAGGCAGTTTATGGATGCCATTCCAAAAGAACAGTTTCTCCTTTGAGCTAAACCATTCATCGAGCCATTTTTTAACTTCTTCGAAATCGGCGAAGTGCTGCTCTGCAAGCACGTGCCACATCGATGCGAAAAGGTGATAGTCGTATGGAGACAGGTCTCGAGAGTACGGTGGGTGCCATAAAACTTCCCATCCAAGTGATTTCAACACTTCTTTGACTGGTTTTGCTGTATGAGACGGCGCTTTTTTCATGCTGCAAAATCACCTTATCATGTCTCTGAACGTATTGTGGACGTTTTTCGATCAATGCACAGTTCAATTTGATCATTTGTTATCGGTAGCGATCAGTATTAACTGTTTCTCCAGGTTTCAACAGTTCATAATGTACGACACCAACCTGGTCCCAAGAGACACAGAGCATGGCCTTGCGACCACAGCGATTTGGCCTTGCAGTCGATGAGCCGGCTTCGCTAGGTGATAACCATGATTTTTTCGCTTGGGATTTTCGAAATAAATCCATTTTTCATCACCCGTTACTATTCGATGCAGAAATGACTGCTTTTCACACCTTTGAAGTAGCATTTCACTGACGATTTTTCGATTTTCTAATTGCCTGTCATTCAATTTATGTGGCACCCATCTTCCCATCTGTTGGATCTTTCCCATCGCTTGCCATCGTTCCTAAATTGCGACTCGACTCACATTTATCTTTTCTGCCAATTGTTTTTGAGTTTGTGTTGGGTCTTCATCTAATAACTCCTGCAATTCCGCATTTTCAAACGTTTTTGGCCTACTAGGACATTATTTGCCTTGAATCGTTGTCGTTGAATCAACACATTTGAATTGTCGAAACTACGTTTCACATGTTCTTATGGTTGGAGCATGCCCACCGTAAGTCTCTACCAACAAACGATGACTTTCAGCGGCTTTTTTCTTTTGATGAAACAAGAAAAATAATGCATGTCGCAAATGCACGTTTTCAGGCACAAAACTCGACATTTTCAAAAAATTATAAATCTATAACGCTGTTATTTTGGCGGAACATAACTAGTGTAGTTTTGAGGTTAATGTCAGTAGAATAAAATAATATATGTGTCAAATCATAACGTTGCATACTTATGGCTAGTGAAATCTGTTACAAAAACCGTAAAGTAATTACCGATACACCTGGTATTGTGGATTCATCGAGTCCAAATTGTTATGAACGTCGATTAATGGAAATTTCTGGGTCTTCAGCAGCTCTCTCACGTACCAAATCAATATGCTCTCAGGAACGACCACTACGACTATATATTGCTCTTATTTTATCTTCCATGGAACCAGTTTCCTGAAATTTTTGAACGATTCGATTAATAATAAAGGCTTTCGGATGGACGACTGTGCAAACCGTAAATATCACGTAATTTTCTAAAACCATTTTTCATTGAAGGCCCATTTTCATAAAATAATTCAACAATTCTAACGCCTTGTTGTATTGTATTTGACTCCATTTTTATAAATGACATACATTACACTTCTGAAATAAGACTAAACCTAGGCATATTCACAATGCTATCTTTGTTTTATTCAAGAATTAAAAGAACGCCTCAATTTGAAAGACCTGTTATATAATACTATTTAAATCATTATTACGTATTTACATCTTATTTTGTCACCGACATCAGTCCATATACGATGGTTGCTATTTATGTATCCGAAATTGGCAACAATGGTGTTACTAGGCGCCATGTGACATATACATCGTAAAGTTTGATAGTGTTGACTATATACTTACTCATAACGTTTTGTCCTACGAGTAGCATTTGTCTTGTTTAGTGACTTAAAAATTTCATCTTAATCAAAAAATGTAATTAATTCGTGAGAATTTTCGTGCGATGATTTACGACTTTCAACGTGGATTATCTCAACAACAATGCATCGATCATCAACTCAGTCCAACTTTTGGCGATGAAGCACCATCTAAAACCGCTAAATATCACTGGTTTAGTGAATTCAATCGTGGCCGTTGTTCGCTCACGGACAAATTTAAGAAGGTTGCCCAAAATCGGATGTTGTGCCTGAAAACATCGATACTGTGGACGAACTAATAAAACATGACAAGCATTCACAAGATTTTTACATTAACATTTTGCCGTTGGATTCCGCATAATTTGACAGTCGCTCAAAAAAAGGCTCATGTCGATTGGTGCAAAGAAATGCTCAAAAAATACAATCGTGGTGCGTTGATAGCCGTATATAACATCTATACAAGTGACAAATCTTGGATCTATGCATATAGGCCCGAAAGTAAACAGTAGTCGACTGTATGGGTCTTTTAAAATGACTCAAACCCAACAAAAATTGTTCGCGAAACAAGCAAGTAAATGGACAGAGAATCGTAGAATGGTCAGTTCTGAATGATACACAACCATTTGTTTGCCGGAGTCTTTGAAGAAATAAGAAAAAACAACCAGCGACGCATGATCATTCTTCACCATGATGACAACGCAAGCTCTCACACATCGGACCGAACAACTCAACATTTGACCGGTCAAAACATCGAATTGATGTGTCATCCGGCTTACAGCCTGATTTGGCTCCCAATGAATCTTGTTGTTGCCATCCGCGAACAATAAACTCTACGTGCTCAACGATTTTCGACATCAGAAGAAGAGATTAATGCATTCAAAATGCATGTCATATATCTTATTGAGATACCCTCAATAAGAATGTAAAAAGTTCTATGAAAATTAGTTCAAACGCATACAAAAGTGTATCGATCATCGAGGAGAATGTTTTGAAAAAGAATAAAACCATTTTCAATGATAAATATTTGTTTTTATTTATTATGCTGGATTCATAAATAGCAACTCTCATATTCTGCACCACAAAGTTCTATCTTTATGGCTGATTTCTGAATGGTCTGTTTTTTGATCAGCTTCATTTTCAGTCATTAACACGTCCTTATCAAACTCAGCAGGTCTTCCATATTTTAAACCATCGAAAAGATTAAAATCACCGTTCTTAGATTATTAAACCAAGGCTAACATGTAACTATCCAAAGGCACCAGGATGAACAACATCCAACATGGCATTTGTGGCATTGTTATGCTTTCGAAATTCATAAAGCATCAAATGTTTAATATATGGATCTAATTTACACTTTGTTCTTTCATTCTTACCGGCTTGGTAGCCAAACCTATTTGGCCAAATTTTTCAACCAAACCAAACCTATTTTTAACACGCTTTTAATAGCTTTACCTGTATCTATCTATGTAACGGGATCTTTGAACATCCTTTTCGCCTACTTCAAAACGTCAGATTAAATTCAAATTTTGCACACTTATGAAGGGCCGATGACAATACAATAATTTAATAAGTTCGTCCCATTATCCTGAACAGGGTCGTCAGGATCAAGGATTTGCTTTCGGAGGGGGAACCTGAAACACGGTTACAACACCCAAGCAAGACACTAAGCGCGCAAATTACCCACTCAAGCCACGGGTAGGTTGTGGCGAAAAATAAATTATAGTTTAAAAAAACTAAAATACATGCTTTAATGATAAACCGAACTAAAAAAATAATTTTTAGTATAAGAACAAAGTGAATAAAGTGACTATAAAATTAATGTGTCATTGTAAAAAAGCGTCAGTTGCTTTGCACCATATTTTCATACTAACTCTACTTATAGAAACGGTTCTGATAGAATATTTTGTGTGATGGGATGTAACAACTGGCATAGAGCACCTCACGCTTTTTTCACAATGACATATTCATTTTCTCGTTCATCACTTTATTCTTATACTAAAAATTATTTTTTACTTTTTATTTCGGTTTACCATGAAAGCGTGTTTTTTAGTTTTTTTAAACTATAATTTTTTTTCAAAATTTAACAATAAGTATACTAAATTTCAATGTATTTAAGTAGAATATAGATTATAATAAGTTAACTTATTGTCAGTAAATCTCAATGTTTTAAACTTTCTGCAAAACTATTGCTATCTTTATGAATAATGTAGAAAGTAAAGTTATGCTTTTAAGCGTTAAAGTAAGAAGATACCAATTAATTGCATTGGTTTGTAAACTGAACAATTATTTTACTTTTTATTTATGAATGGAAACTCAGCGTTTTTCAGTACAATGAAAATAATGTTCTCCATGACAAAAAAAAAAACTTTTCTAAAATGAAAATGAAAAACAATAATTACCAACTGATTACAGTGACTTCTTTTCTAAGCATAACCTTAACTTTTTCACCATCCTGTATCTAAAGACGTACAAAACTACTATATATTTATTTTAAGAAAAGGGTCTGTAAGCGACCTTGAAATCTGTTTTTTATAAGTACTGATACTCCTAGAGCTGCTGTTCTTTTTTCGAATTTGGTAGATATGTGTTTATTTATGGCTAGGGGTGTAAGAGGTTTAAAGGGTTGTTTTAAGAGGGGTTTAATGGTAAATACCACTCGTACCCTTTTTTTTAGAGGAGCTGTTTGATGTTAAATAGAATTATATGATTGGTGCGTTTATTCAGATGTACTATATGTTTGTTTGATAATGAATGAATGTATCTTGATTTAAATTATCAATTATATGAAAGGGATTTTCGATAGAGTAAGACTATGATATTCAATAGAAATGACAGAAATAAATAATCTTTATTCAAAGATGCATTTTTTGCATTAAAATATTAGTCTTCATTTAATCCCGAAACCCACGATGTATAAATGTATGATGTATACATGTAGAGAACCAACCCGACAAGTTGGTAATGGTTAAAACAAAATCACTAATTTTTTTAAGTACGACATACTTATTTGTTTTTTTTTTTAGTTTTTATAAATAATCTTTTTATTTGAATTATAAAGCGTGTCCCATAACTTATCCGTCATAGAGCAACATAGCCAACACAATAAATGTGTTTGTGAATTTTTGAATAAAAGTGAAACTAAATTTTCGAAAAATTGAGGTGATTCAAAAACGGTTGAAGATATATATAAAGTTTAAAATCGAGGTAGTTGGGTTTTCAGGTAACAAATACGAATTTGGTACTAGTTTGAACGAAGTTCCTAGATGGCCCTTGCTACCGACTTTTTGAGGAATAAACTCGCTCACATTTTTTACCCTATAAAGCTGGAAATATTTTGACTTCAATATAGAGAAGAGTCATAATTTGGTCAATATCGATATCTCACGCCATTTGCGAGATATTCGTGTTCAAATATTCCATTGCACATTTTGTCGATGGCTGAAATATCTGCAATTCACAAATTGTGCCTTGAATACGAGGAAAAAAACATTAAACTACATTAAGGACTTTATTTAAAATAACAGTTTTTTGAAATTTACTTCAATTGATGTTGAAAGTGTCCACCGTTTACCTCAATACACTTTCGCAAGCTCTTTGTTAAGTGACGCCTCACATTTGAGAAGATATTTTCTTCATTTCTAATAACATTGGCCGCTTATTGATTTTTTTGTATAAGCTCGTCTCGTGTATTGATTTCATCATGGTAAACTAAAGACTTCATATGACTCCACAAATAAATGTCTAACGGATTAATGTCTGGGCTATGAGGTGGCCAAGGAAAATCCCATAAAAGCCATAAGATTTGAAATTATAATAATCCACTCTGTATTGCACATATGTTTCGTCTCTCGAGGTTCAGACTCATCAGGGCGCCGACATATACCATACCATCAAGAATAGGGAGACCCTATCCACAGCCAACAACCCATGTTTTCGCCGACTTCCCGTCGGATGGCGTATATATGTAGTGTTAGATTTTCTTGGACTGCGTCCAATGAGACAGCAGTAGCTGAGTGTCATCACACACCCAACCATTGGGTTCCACAATCTCATGTGGAACACACAACAACCTGCGACTCCGCCTAAATGAACATTTTTGTTGGTTGCTTGACCGGGAAGGAGCCCCACCTATCCCTTCAACTGGATGACATATGTTTCGTCTCTTGAGGTTTAGACTCATCAGGGCGCCGACATATACCATACCATCAAGAATAGGGAGACCCAATCCACAGCCAACAACGGTTTTCGCCGACTTTCCGTCGGATGGCGTATATACGTAGTGTTAGATTTTCTTGGACTGCGTCCAATAAGACCCCTATTCTAACGTCGTGACTCTTCACAGAATCAACGGATCGACACCCGGAATGATTTAGAAACATTATCTACCATCCGTGAAAATATTAGATACATATATATATATATATATATATATATATATATATATATATATATATATATATATATATATATATATATATATATATATATATATATATCTAATATTTTCACGAATGAGACTGAAGAGTCCAACTGACCAGTCAGTTCAGTCGAAGCGGACAACCCTTTCGAACGTACTGACCCTTTACAAAGCTAACGGATTAATACCCGGAATGATTTAGGAACATTATCTACTATCCCTGAAAATATTCGATGTAACATATAAATTATGTTTATACACACACACCAACACATACACACCCACACACATTTGTATGTGTGTGGGTGTATTTTTTTTTGGTTCGCGGTAATCGGAAAAAAGTTGTTTACGATACAAATCAAATTCCTTCATCTTAATAACCTTGAATGTAGTACAGGCTAAAAAAGCTTTCATCACGCGATAGAAGAGTACCATTAACCCTCTCAAGAAAAGGGGTAAACGCCTATTTATAACCCCCTAGAAACGACTCGCTTGATGTTCGCCATCCATTCAACCCTTTTTAGTTGTTTTTTTTTATTCTCGATGTTGTTGCGGTCTCTGTCGCACACCCATCCGTCCTTCTCTCGTAAGGAACTGTGAATGAAGAGGTCTGTTTGGCGGTAATAAACACAAGTGGGCTGAAGATTGCCAGCACGTGTTCTTCAAGTCGTAGAACGAACCCCACATGACATTCGAGCACCATTTCCCGTGCTTTGATGGTGTCGTCATGGGGTAAATGGGGTGAGGGCCGACCACCGTAGACATGTTTTGGGGCTTCGGAATGGATTTTTGCGCCTACTATAATCGTCATTTCCAGTTATCAAACGGAACTAAATTGGGATCATTTGAAAAATTCTTTCAACTATTGCATGATAATATATACGAGGGTAGAGTAAAATGTCAGATACTTTTTAGATGAAATATTGTTTTTTAGTCTCCTTTTAGCTTCATTCACTTCGCCTATCAATTTGTCAACTTTTTTATGCCTTCCAGAAACGATAATCCTCTCATTTGATGTGAATTTATTTATGTTAGGAAAGAAGACAACGGAGACTAAGTCCGTAGAATTGGGTGGATCCTCGTCAATTCGTAATGAAAATTGACCAATTTCGCTGTTGATGTATTGTAGTGTTGAAATAGTATTATTTTCTTCGCCAAATAAGGGTGGTTTTTATCAACTCTTCGTAAAATTTAACCAATAATACCCCTTTCCATTTTCGAAATAGTCCATGATGATATTGTCTTGCGAATCCCGGAAAACAAACCGTGGCCTTTCCGGCCGTTTGAAACGTATTCGCCTTCTTCGGAGCACAAAATTGCAACAAAAAATTTTGTCGCACTTTTAAAATGACAGTCTTTGTCGTTGCGGTATTTCTATGTTACCACAGTTTTCGGGGCTGATGTAGGGCGTGATTTTGTTATGTTCAAACCGCATTGCATACGAACTGTTTAAAAACAGACCACCACGAATTAAAAATTTGACAACATTCTTCTTACTCGCCAGACTTAATGCCAAGTGATTATACCTTAATTCCGAGAATAGAACTCGGTAAACAGAAAGATATAATACCGAATTATCTTATTTTAAATCAAGAACGTTTAATATACGGCATAATTACTGGGAAATTTGTGTAATATTTTTCAAATGAAAGAGCAAAATATTCATTCTATTACAAACATTATTAATTTATTATTATAATTAAAAGTTGTTTAGTCAAAACAAATTTGTTCTATCGATATGTTTTTAATGTATTCTAATACAACAGCATTCAATTACCGTAAAAGTAAATATTATTTTAGATATTGTCGAGGACACCTTTTCAAAATTAATTAAACATCAGACACTAATTTACACAAAAAAAGCAACAATAATAGATGGAGCGGATATGATGTGGTACTCCATCAAAAACTAAAATAGCACTACAAAAGTTTTGTCGGAGTTTTGACCGTGAATAGCACAACTTTTACCAGTTGCAAAATTTAACTGTTAATATCCTGTTGTTAAATTTTAAGTATGATTTTGAAAAAAAAAATGTGACGGTCTAATTGTATATTTGTTATGAAAAAAAAAATGTTCGCAATGGTCCTATCGATAATTGGAGATTTCGTCAGTTTATGTTTTGTTCAATGTCACTTTGGGAAATTTTGAAATATGGACTTGTTCAAGTCATGTTGTTATCAAGTGGCATAAATATACCGGAGACAAAAAAAATACAAAACTATTAAATGTATATTTTACCACATTAATATAGTAATTTCAATCTACACTACGTCGATATTAATATAAAAAATATTAAGTACCGTAAACTGGGGTTACATTGGCAGATTTTTAATATTTTTCAAACCTTTTGAAACGATTATTAATATTTTTTCTTTGAAAAAAAAATATCAAAAATATCTGTTCCTATGTAAATAAAGAATCACTGGGTAAAAACAAAAAACCCAACGGAGACAAATTTCTCAGTGATTCTTTTTTGTAATAAATTTGCCTAACGAACAAAATTAGAAAAAAATATAATATATAATTTATAAATATAATTAAGTAATAAAATAATACAAATATAATATAAATATATTTTATTTTATAATTAAATTATATAATAAAATATAATTTATAGAAATTAATATACTTTATTTTTAGATTCGTTTTGAAAACGGGAGGAGAATTCTTTCCGAAACGTTAACGTTTACCTAAGTTTGTACATTTTTTTAGAACATTTTTATATTTTTAAAATTTTGTTCGTTAGGCAAATTTATTATAAAAAAGAATCACCGAGAAATTTGTCTCCGTTTGGTTTTTTGTTTTTACCTAGTGATTCTTTAGTTACATATTTTTTGAGTTTTAGATCGTGGCGAAAAAACCAAATAAAGAAAAAAATATATGTATACGCCACAATCATTCAGACATTACTTACGATTATTAATAAGTATATTTTTTATTTAATGTTCACGTGCCACTTGCGACTCTTTTGATTTAGTCATTCTAAGAAAAAATATGTGCTATTAATATTAAAATTATAAAATCACTAAAACAACCATGCCAAAGTTACCCCCGGATTTGGGATGTCATTGGCAGCTGAACACAAATGCACATTTATAATTAACTGTGATAGGTAACTTAAAATAATGGGTGTAAAACCAAACAATATTAAATATTAAACATATCTTTATTCCAACAACTCTTAAAAGTAACAGGTTTAGTGAAAAAGAAACAAAAAATGAATCATCATCTTCACAATATATGGATCTTTACTCTTTTACTCTTTAATATTTACTCTCTTTATGACAGATACCACAAACCCATTTCTTGCATGTGATATGTAACCAGTCTACTCCCTTATATGTGCTCCATTTTGTTTTACAAATAGAGCATACATCATCTTCTTTTTTCTTCTTTGATTGAGAAGATTTAGGCTGAGACTCAACTGACTGTGTCGATTCTTCCTCAGACAGTTGCTTCACGTTTCGCGTTTCGCGCCCTCCATCCACCCGAGATTATTTTCTAAAATAATCCCGAAACTTCACTGCTGGTTAGATGGGATAAGGTTTCCGTAGTCGTAACGCTACTCACAAAACCATTAT
Organism: Cosmopolites sordidus; assembly: GCA_031761425.1. Classification (NCBI taxonomy): domain Eukaryota; kingdom Metazoa; phylum Arthropoda; class Insecta; order Coleoptera; family Curculionidae; genus Cosmopolites; species Cosmopolites sordidus. The sequence continues at coordinate 925,567 of JARFXV010000024.1, forward strand.
CTTCTCTTCCATTGGTGTTTCCGCTGCTTGGCCGCCGGACGGGGTGGGCCAAAACACGTGCGTGAAACGACGAAGTGCTTACTGTATTAGTTAGTCCATTTTCTTAAACGAATTCACAAGAATCGGGAAGTTTTGTTAGAACTTCATCTGGCAAGAACGGGTGAAGGCCTGTTGCTCTGAAACCTGAAATCAAATTCTCCTTAGACTTGTTCTCTAGACCAGACCATAAACGATGAAGAAGTCCAGGGAAATGTTCTTTTGGGATGCTTTTTAGATTGATGATTTGTGATTCTTTCAGCCACGTATCTAGAATTTCACGCCAGTTTTTTTTTCATCGGTGCAAAAAATGACATCCAGTGGTTACATTAAATGTGTAGCATTGGTTGGTAATGGAGTCATATATATATATATATATATATATATATATATATATATATATATATATATATATATATATATATATATATATATATATATATATATATATATATATATATATGTAATTTTCTAACAAAGCTTTTATTACAGCTGCAGAAAAATGAGACGCTAAATTGTCGTCAATTACAATTGTAGTACTGCCTGTCACATTATTTTGTTTAATGTGTGGAACTAAACAATGAAAAAAAAACCACTTCTCACATAAGTTCATGTCGAACCACCCACTTGGATTGTTTACATAGATTGTTCATGTAGGTCGCCCAGAAGTCCAATTATCATATAAGTGTATGGCTTTGTAGACAACTATTTGTAGAAGCAGATCGCCATTAGCATTTCTACGCTAATAGCTGTTCAAGAATGTTTTTGCACTCTTTCTACCCTCTTGTTACCTCTAGGTACCAAGACTTTTCTACTACCAGGATCATCAGTTATGTTGGTTTTGTCATAATTATACACAGATTAGCTAATGGCATTTAAGAGGTGGGGTTTAATGTTTTACAAAAACTCTATTATTTGCGGATGGCCAACAGAAGCTCTAGTTCTTTTGATGTTAGATACTGTTCTGATAGAGAAATTATTCCAACGCCTGAAATTCCCAATTTAATGGGATCCTGGTATTTTTTTTTTATTTTTTAATAGTCCTATCTTGTTTATTCAGATATTTTTGTATTATTATACATATTGTAACTTGCCGTAAAGTGTCCGCAATCGAAATTTCTTCTTCGGGATTTAATGCAAGCGAACCGCCAACTTTTTTTATTGTGTGTATCACTTAATCTATTTTGAATAGTGCCACGGGGTATTTTTCACTTTTTACTTGCTTTAGCTTGAGACATGCCCTTTTTAATATCTTCTAGTGCTTTTTTCAGGTCGTCGTCACTATAATTTACGCGACAATTATGCGCGCCTAATGAACTAACGTATTTACGAGACATCGTAACGCAAGACAGGTTAGTGCCCGCGCTTCCCTTTCCCATATCCACAATTCGCTCCCAGGGCCCGGTACCAATGTCACCCCGGATGCCAATGTCACTCCAGTTTACGGTACACTCTGCAACAAAAAAAGAGGAGGCAGTAAATGAATATGTATTATTCCACAAATCTTTAAATTAGAAATATTTGTTCTTATTCGCATTATACACGTTAAATGAAATCTGTGTCAACTCTTAATCCATGTAAAGTAAATAGTTTTCTAAAGCTGGGTCCACACCAATAAAAATTTGCGTTGTGCGTGTTGTATGTGGTGTACGTGCGTGGTAATGTAGACGCTCTGACACACAAGGTCACACATACATATTTGTATGCACGCACACGAACCATCTGTTGGCACGGTTCTCGCACTGGCGGTTTTCTCGCGAACGTGAAACGAATTTGCAGCGCAGAGGATTTGTGTGTAGACGTGTTGTTGAAGTGAAATTAATGTTTTGGTTTCAAAAAGATACCTACGTGACAATATTGACATTTATTTTTTATCAAGTAACTGATTGTAGTCAAAGTATATCCCAGCATATTATTATGTTGAAGAAGTATGCTGCATTTATAATAATTAACAATTTAATCAAGGAAAAGGAAAAAACCGCAAGTATAAAAACTGAAAAATATAAACAACTTAATTTTTCACGCTTGTTGGAATAACCTTATCAAACATAACCTACCAACATCTCACTGCACACACAGACGGAGCGGGGCCTACAGTGTGCACAACACAAATATTTATTGACTGTGTGTGGCAGTTTTGCTTCGTAAATATTTTCGCCACACAGTAAATTCAACACACACGCAAATTTTTATTGGTGTGAACCAAGCTTAAGAGTAGCCTGTTATTGTCGACTTTCAATTAATTATATCTACTATGAAAAGATAAAGGTAAATTGTTTATCTTTAAATTCAGTAAATTTTTTTACGCAATTGTATACTTTTTAAACTAATAAACTAGTTTTCAAAGTGTTGATTGTGAGTGTTATTTTAAGTATTGTCATCATGGGGCAAAACTTAGTGATCAAGAAAATCGATGAATTCTTACATTAAAAGAAGAGAGATTTTCTATTCGTGAAATTGCTAATTTTCAAAATAAAATAATTTTCATGAAAAATCTGGTGAACGCTGAGAAATAGAGAAGTATACCTAAAGTCCAAAGGCTATGTCTTCTAACGGGTCAACTCTCCAATCTACAATATAAAATTAGAAATTGGTTTAGAATCAAAAATATGGATGTTCGGAATGGTCAGCCCATTCTTCAGATTTGAGCATAAAATATTTAAGGACTTCAATTGTAGGCAGTTCCAAACAAAAGAAGATTTGAATAATGCAATTGGGGTTTAAAAACAAATGTCATAAATGGAAAGATCGTATATAAGTTTTATAACAAAACTATTTTTATTTATATTTTTTCCTTATAATTAAAAAGTTAGATCAAATTTCAGTTCCCGAAAAAATCGAGACAGTTCTGGAAAAAATGTGACGTCACAATGTTTATTTCTCCTCAACATTACAGACAGCTGATACGAATATTTTAGTTTTTAATCAAATTTATTCTTGTTATTATCATCAGTATATCTAAAAAGTTATTGTGCCTGTTTCATACCATTTTGTACGAATACTACAAAATCAACTCACGAAAAAAATGTTTTTAAATGTGTTTTTAAATTTTATCATTTATCATGCTTTTAGCATTTTTTATGTTTGAATATTTATTACCTACTGAAACTACATAATCGTGACATTCAATGTCTTGAACTTTTCTTAGTTTTTCATTCATGATTAAGGTTACTGCATAAGCTTTACTCAAAACTTTATGTTCTGGACATACACATCCTTTCTTCGTACAAATGTCATTTTTGCGGTTAAATTGAACATAACCTATAGCCTTGTTACTGTAACTTTCGCGTAACTTATTATTATATTTAATATTTTTTGCACTTTTGCACTAAACTTCAATAATTTGAACAGTGTATACACAGGTAGAAGCCATTGACAGTACGTGAAAACGTTTTAACAAAATGACGTCACAAACATAACAGCCAATCATGGCGCTTTCGTAGTCACGTGATTTTTTGTATAAATTTTAATTCATTTATAATTTATTGTAAACACTTTTTTAAAAGTTATTCGCGTCGATTATCAATATTATTTATGATAAAGATTTAAAATAAAGTAAAAAAATCGATTGTTATTTGTTATTCAAAAACCCAATTTTAATCGTGTGCGACTAAATTGACCAAAAGCAGATCCAGTCTTTGTTTCAAGCGATTGATGTAAGAATTTTTTTAGTAATTCGAGTTAATGGAGGTTTAATGAAGGTGAAAATGTATAAAGTGTTAATATGTTTTGTTATCTTTTACTTTCTCACCCTAGTCAAATCGTGTAATGAACAATTAATATCAAATAACTATATACTTAAAGAAAAATTGGCAAAATGGCAACTTTTTATGTATAAAAGTTTTCTAATAAGAATGTCAGAACATTGAAACGTAATAACAGCAACACTGTTTGAAATATAAATGTCACTCGTAGAAATAAGGAAGCAGTTGGAAGACAACCCTCACTTTGGGAAAAAATCGATCGAAATCTTAATCGATTTGTGAACAAACCTCACTGTGGGATTTTGGGCCAATAAAAATCCTCCAAAGATTCAGGAGTTATCTCTTTATCCTCAAAAAGGCACTTTTTGGTGCAATTTTTGACCTGAAGGAGTGATAAGACCTAATTTTTTTGAAACCCATGATGGAAATCGTGTTTCTCTTAATGGTATGTGTAATAGGAATATGACAATAGGAAGTAACAGGAGTATGAATAGAATATCTGAACTGCTAAACGTAGATATAAACATGTTTTCTTTCAATAAGACTTGATACACAATGGTGAACGAACGAAAATATTTTTATTGTTTTTATTCTATAAATTGTTATATATCAATTATTTTTTTCTTTTTAATACACACCCCTGAACGATAATTATGTTCTTCCTCTATACATTATATATGTATAACGTATTTATCACCTATAAATATTAATAAGCTTGATTGATAGTGTAGATCCGCCGTAACAATTAGGATACACTAACAACAAAAATCAATATATTTCCTTTCTCGGGAAGTTCTCAGCATTAGTTTCTTATAATTTCCTCCTATAACCGAACAATCGGAAGTTGCGACATACACATTATTTTAGAATGTAAATATTAGCGCTTAATTGCAGAGAAAGATTAAGAATTACAAAAAATAATTTTATTGAATGTTCTTGAATATAATATTTTAGTATAGTATATAGTCAAAATACAATGTATAGTCAGGTTCAAGATATTTCGTTGCCTTTCGGCAAAATATAAATTGCCCCAATAAATTTCAATAAAAATATTCCTAGTTTCTTCAAATGCGCTTTGGTCGGAGTGGTAAATTCTGAATAATTGTGGAAAAAATAAAATATTGTTAAATTATTATTTAAACAAAAAGCTGGAAACCATTAACCGATTTCTCCCTCGCGATGTTGAAGTACGGCTCGGAGCCTGGGGATAAGTTTCATTATAACCCAGTATTCCGTTGGCATTAAGACAAAAATTTTCGAACTATGCAGCAGGTTTGCAACAATTTAACACGTCCCACTTTTATGACATTTCTATTTAGTCCGCAATTTGCTAATCTTTTGGAGACCTCTGCGGAGGGATTGGTGAGACAGGGTTCGATGTTGACTTTTTCAACATCGACGACATGTTCGATTACAAAAGGTTCGATGTTGACTTTTTCAAGTTGCCAGATGTTCTTCAATTCATAAGAAAGATTCTCATACTTAGAAACTTTTTCCACCTCCGTTTTATGTATATTGTGAGACAGTAGTACGGCAATGTCAATAATTGTTCCCCGCTTATATTTTTTATTTATTAAGACTATGTCTGGTCTAGTGTAGTCGACAGCCCTGTCTGTTATTATCGGTCTATCCCAGTAGAGCACCATATCGTCAGGCTCTAGGACTGCTTGAAGACTGTATCTATAATACGGCGGAGTAGATATTGGTAAAAGACCATGATTAAGTGCCAGTTTTTGATGGATTATCTTAGCAAGCTGATCATACCTTCCTAAATATGCGGTCTCTGCTAAAGTAGGACATCCACCAATTATGTCCTCAACAGTCTACCCTATTTTGCCACACTTTCGACATACATCTTCAGTATTTTCTTTAAGAATATATTTCTTGTAATTGTTGGTTTTATGACTTTATCCTGGATAGCAATAACAAAACCCTCAGTTTCCGGATATAGTTGATTATCGTCTAACCAGAGAAGAGAAGCTTTCTTATCAATATTATTGCCATTTAATAATTCTACATATCTACCATGAATTAATTTATGCTCCTAGAGATTTATGTTGTTTTGTATTGTCCCTGTTTCGATAGGGTAGTTTGCATGGCTCAGTTTTAGTGGTGTATAATTTTGATCAAACTGAGTTGCGAGCCTCATAAGTTGATTTTTTGAACTTAGAAAATGTTGGCGAAACTTCTTTTCCTCACTAAGCCACAATTATTTGATGTTAATAAGCCCTCTACCTCCATATTTTCGAGGAATGTATAATCTCAACACAGAAGAATTAGTATGCAAACAACGGAATTTTGTTAAAAGTCGTCTAGTCATGCGGTCTAGCTCTTCCAGTTCTGTGTTTGACCATTTGACCACTCCAAATTAATAAATTAACACCAGTACTGCCCATGTGTTGATTTACATATATTCCCCCCTGAGAGTTTTGTATTCAGAAGCTTTCTTATTCTTTTCTTATATTCATGTTTGAGTGCTGTATGGTTTAGCATTTGATTTTGTGCTTTTCCCAGATACCGATAGGTATCATTCGGTTTCAGTGAATGAATCTAACAGAATGATTCCTGATTTTGTTTAACTTGTCCTTTTTGTAAAGTGACGACAGAACATTTAACTAGCCCAAAGGACATCTTAATATCATCGCTGAAAATTTTTACGGTTTTAATAAGCGATTGGAGTTTGCTCTGGGACTCTGCGTATAGTTTTAGGTCATCCATATATAACAAATGTGATAACCTTCTGCTATTTGTTAACTGGAACCTAAACCCGCTTGCAGACTGATTGAGAATCGTAGACATAGGATTTAGAGCCAGATAAAACCACACTGGTGACAAAGAGACTCCCTGGAAAATTCCCTTCTCAACGTTGATTTTTCCAGCATTTTCTCCCGATATCCATATATTTGTCTTCCAAGACTTCATTAAGTGAGTAAGCACTGCTCTTATTTTAGGCCAGATTTTGTAAATTTCCAAAACTTTAACTAGCCATGTCATGAGGGACAGAGTCGAAGGCCTTACTGTAGTCAATGTAACATAAGTTAAAGTTACGCTTTTTTCTCTGGACGTGCTTCAGGGCAATTGCATCTATGGTAAGTTGATGCTTACATCCCGCAGATTGTCTTACACATCATTTTTGTTGTTCTTTTAGGATATTATTATCTAAACAGTGATGATATATTTTTTCATTTACTAATGATGTAAGTAACTTATAGAGTGTTGAAAGACAAGTTATAGGTCGATAGTTATTAGGGTGCATTTTGTCATTTGTCTTATATAGTAAATATGTATTACCCTCAGATAAAAATTGCAGAATAGATTCGGGGTTAGTTAGTGATTTACTGAAGCAACGTGATAAATTGTCATGTATGGCATCTAAATATTTAATCCAGAAATTCTGGATTCTATCTGGCCCTGGTGCTTTCCAGTTTTGGGTTTTTCTTATAGCGTTACAGACCTCTTCTGTTGTAAATTCAACCACATTCATTCCGATACTTTCCAAGTTGTTTTCCAAAATTCGTAACATATTGTTAAGTCGATGTTTCGGGCATTAGGTTTACTAGGTTCATTCGTTTCAAGGTCTCGAAAAAACTGTTTTTGATTTTTATAAAAATGTGCGTTTTGCTCCTTCCTTTTCTTATGCTCATTATATCTACGCAGCCTTGCCTTTTGCTTTTTGTCTACATTGGTCTATGTAGGAAATTACTTGTTCTTTGATTCGAATGTCTAACCTTGCCTTTTTGGCTATAGCTTTGGCTTTTTCGGTCACTTTTCTAGATAGCTGGCTTTTCAAGTATTCTTTCATTATATCTGTCTTGACGCGCAAATCTTCTATGTTTTTTTCCAATCTTCTCTTCCATTGAGGGGTTTGCTTAAGATGATCTTGTCTCACTGTGCTAGGATAATAAGTACGTTGTCCGTTAAGTTCTATTACAGTAACAGCTGAACAATACAATGCCAACTGTATGTCATATATATCAGAATTTGTTTCAAGGAACTGCCTCGATACTAGATTCATTCCCGATACAATTTCTTTGGCTTTATGAATATTTTTCAATAAAATGTCTATTGAGAGGATCAGTTCCTTCGTAAAGTGCCATATTACTGAAGAATTTGTCTCTAGTATCGTTTAATGTATCCAAATTGTGGTTTTGGCTTTTATCTTGCTGTATTGTTGGTGGAGTGTTTCTGAGTGTTTCTGGTATTGTTGTTGTGCTTCTGATGTTTTCCGGTATAGTTTATAGTGTATGATTTTAACCACTTCTCTCTTTATCTCATCACGTTCTATGGTATCTAGTTCTGTCCTTATAAAGCGATGACCTCCACCCTGGAAGTGGATCATCGCTGCAGCGATTAATGTAATAAAATGCAGATATTACGTCCGTATTTAATTCTTTTGGCCATTTTAGACGTCGGCCGCGAGCTCCTAGGAGCAGTCCGCCGGACAACGGGCGAACCAGAACGTAGAGTGAGATCTTATTCTTCAACCTCTCTTAGTGTATCCAGTTCTCCTATTACCTTTTCCGTTGACAATCTTGTGGTACCATAGAGTTGGGAGCCGCCACTTGCTCCAGACTCGCCAACCCCAAACAAATTACAATTATTATTATTATCACAAATATGATTCATCGATCATCTCAGCCCAAGTTGGTCGGGTTTACAATGCCAAGGTAAGAAAGCAGTTCAGGTCCTCCATTCAGCCTAGCACCCTATGAACAATGTGGCAAGTATGTAAAAGATCTGCTCGTTGTCCTACTATGACAATCGATTTTGAAACACCAAAAGTTTCCGGGTTTTTGGAAAAGGTTTTGCTTACTAGGTCTTTGGCTGATATGACAAAAGGTAACACCTCTACTTTCTGGAGTTTCCATTGATTTTTCAGGTTATTATTATCACAGACATGATTCATCGATCATCTCAGCCTAGGCTGGTCGGGTTTTATTATTATTATTATGTTCGTTCTGAATTCAAGCATATCAGCCTAGGTCTGGTCGCCATTACGCTTTTTTACAATACCACATCAATTTTCTCGTTTATCACTTTATTCTTATACTAAAAATTATTTTTTACTTCTTAGTTCGGTTTACCATTAAAGCGTGTTTTTATAATTTTTTGAATGTAATGAAGGTATTTGTTACCTCTAAAACAGATTAAATCAGCAAAACCAACTATTTAAATAGTTTTTTAAACATAAAAAATCATTTTTAAATTAAATGAATTTAATATTAAATCATAACATTTAATGCAGATAAGATAATGAAAATTAAGAAAAATCAGTTTGTTCAAATACTTTTTCTCCCACTGTACAAACAAATTTGGGAGCATCATTATTCTTATCATCTACTACATTCTTCATCAAGAAACAGATATAATTCATGAAGAAACAGTTAGAATATAAATTAAAAGTCAATGAAAAATTTTACTTAAAATCGTTGGAGATAATTTCTGCAAGAAAAACGAAAGCTTTTATTAGAAACTGTAAACTGCGTCAAAGATTTTTTCATTCTATTAGCAAAAAACGTGTTTATGTTGTAGCACAAGCGTACCAGAGAACCTGCTTATTTATTTTATCGGTAGATTTAAAAGAGGAAAAAAAGCAGGTTAAAACATGTTCCCAGTTCATTCATAAGCAAACGATGGTGTAACAGTCATACTGCACCTGCAAGGATGTATATGCCTTTGCAGGCTGATTATAGCAGCAAATTTATGTGTTATTGCTTTACATCTAACGTGTTTTGTGACCATGCTAAATTCGTTTAGTAACTGATAAGAAACTCACCTTTTACGAGGGGTTTCCAGTTTTTTTTGTACTAATGAAACAAAAAAGGTTTGTAATAATTATTTATATTTTTCAACATAATATATTTTTAATTATACCCATATTAAGGATGTCATCCAGCGCCATTATTTTGTCACTAAAGATATTTAGTGATATTCTATCTATTCAAGATTTGAATGGTGAATATATCATGCGTGAAGTTCTCAAGGATTGGACGGATTATGTCCAATATTAACGCCACTAAAGTAACTAACTTAAGATATTCCAGTGACACCACACTTGCGAGATCAGCGGAGGAAATGACCTTAATTATCAAAAAAATTAAAAATTAAACCCATCTTTACGGACTAGAAATAAACGAGTAAAAAACAAAAATATTAATTATTAATCGTCAAAATAACAACATGCTCAGTATTCGTTAAATAGAGCAATTAAAGGTAGTGATCCAATTCGTCTATCTTGGGGCTTTAATGTCGAAAGAAGGCGGTAACACTCAGGAGATCAGAAGAAGAAGCTAAATGACGAGAAATACAAGGCAGAATTTTCAAAATATCTGCAAGGATATTGACATAACACAGAACACATAGCAACAGGTAGTAAAAACCTTAGCTTTCTAGTATTGCTATATCTCGCTGAAACATGGACCATTACAAACAGGACCTCAAGTGCATTGATTATTTTGAACTTTGATGCTGAGGGCTGGTCTTTCGCATTCCTTGGACTATTAGACGAACAAACGTATCCGTTATTCACGAAATTAATAAACCCACAAAGATATCCCAAATTATTTATGAACGAATACTAAAATTCTTCGGCCACATTGTACGCAAGGATGGCAATAACCTAAAAAGACTTGTTGTATATTCCGTTTCAAGATATCTGTTGTCCCTCGGCAAAATATTAATTGCCCCAATAAATCTCAATAAAAATATTCCTAGTTTCTTAAAAGGTGCCAGTTCTGAATAATTTTGGGAAAAGTAAAATATTGTTAAATTATGAATTAATTATTATTATATATGACAAACTGTTAGTAAATATATGTTGTGTTGAAGTTGCTGTTAGTTAAATAGTAAATTTAATTATACATTTAATTCGGTTTCCCTCTCACTGTCACTTTGATCTACATTAATAATGAGTGGTTCTATATTATTAGTAAATGATACATAGGAATCTTCTATTTTAATAACATGGTTAATCGAATTTATCCAACTTTCTTTGGGAATACTATCTACAACCTTCCTAATTAACGTTGCAGCGCTTGCACTTAGAGTCGGAGAAATGATTTCTGCCCTAACATTGGATTTTACTTGATGCCACATATGTTTAATTGGATTAAAAATACAGTGATACGGGGGAAGGCGTAAAACCGTATGTCCCATATCGGCAGCAATGGTATCACATACATATTCCTTTTTAATATTAAATGTCTTTAATATTTCTTGAAGATCACATTTTTTATATATATTTTCGAAGTATATATCGTTTATTAACATATAAAATTGTAATTATTTTTCCCTTGTTCGCTGGGGCTATGGTTTGGCATTTTCTTAATATATCTACCCATCCTTTTGCTGGCGTCTCATGTGTATCGAACCGTGTTTCATCAAAGTAGATAATGGGACGATTTTCCAATCCGTATTTTTTTATAGAGTTTAAGTAGTCAAACCGCCATCGTCGTAATCGTTGTGATTCCATTAATATTTGTCTATTATCCGAAAAACGAAAACCCATTTGAGAGAATATTCTCCGGAGGCTAGTTCTGCTGCAAAGAATATTGGTTTCATCTTTCCTTAGTCGATGTTGCAATGAATGCAATGTAGGCACAGTTTGCTCTTCATACATAGCATACATTTTGCTTCGAATTAAGCCTTCGTCGCTTTCTTCAACACATTTGCTTTTACCAGAATCACTACGGATTTTTTACCTTTAATTGACTTCGTCACTATATCTTTAACTGTAGACAACGGAGTTTTCGTCAATGAAGACGTTTCTACTTCGGCTGCATTTACATTAAGCCCCCTATTCAATACATACACATGTTTAACAGTTTGCTTAGCATCGGGCGATAAATGTTTTCTTTTAAAATTAGTACTACCGGAGGCACAATGATCATTATCTTGCCAAGAACGCGACATTTTTAGCACGTTTGGAATAATAAAAATACGATCGAAATTTTAGAACTGCACTTTTTAAGAAAAGAATGCGAACTAAACTTGAAACTTAAAACTACTAAACCAGGTATAAAATTAATTTTACCTTTTTTACCTGTTATTTTATTAGGCCCGGCCCTATTTACGTTTCTTACAACTTTGCCGGGTTTCGTTACGGCAGGGGTTGTTGCAGCCAATCGGTCAACGATATATCTTGAAACGCACTTTACAGCGTGGATGAAGAGTTCTAGATTATGCAACAGACCTCTAAAAATTAACAGACCAAATTAAAAACTTAACTGGTTCCAATATTCTACCAAGGAAGCCAAAAATAGAAAACATCGGCGAAAAGTAGTCCGAAAGGCTGCAAACGGAATAAGTTTCCATAAGTCACGACCCTTCTGTAAAGATGAATACGAACAAGAAGAGAAAGATATTTCTTGAAAAACTTGCAGAAATCTCCTCTATATAGTGTCATGATGCCCCGTAATACAGTTTATTCTGAAATATTTAGATTGTCACCAAGATGAAGGAGCTGCAGATGATCACATACACTTATTGATATATAGTGTGTATGGTGATATACACGTTTGAGAGATTTCATTCTAGTGATTAATGCTGGCTAGCATGCACCCTGCTTTGATCGACCAAACGCGATTGATGATAATCAGTTTGCGTGCGTTACTGTTACGTTCAACAGATGGCGCTTCCATTGCCGTAAAATATTTAGTATAGCGTGTGTTGCTTTTACGTCCAACAGATGGCACTGTTTTTCAAAGAAAGCGTATTTTTACCTGTCACAGAAGTGACATCTATATAATAGATATATAAAAGCACGCTCGTATTCGAATGCAACGTTATGTCAAAATTTCAAAGTAATCGGTGAAGAACTTTCGGAGATTTAAGATTTTGAACAAACGAACATTTACATCTTTGTTTATGTAGATAATTAGCAAGTATTGAGTTGTAACCAAAGTCCCTTAAAAAACTATTGTTTAGTAGTTAGAAACATGGATGGTTTACCGAAAAATGTAAAACGATAGAGAATTACGCATAGAACAACTATGGTGAACCAATTCAAACTGCATCAAAAAATATTCTTCAAAATGTTGAAGAATATGAAGTAGAAATCGTTTATTTGGGATTTTGCCTAAAACTCTTCTAGAAGAGTAAGTAATAGGCCCTCTTGTTAAATCTAAAGATTCTCAGATGTATCGTTAATAGAACATGTATTGGATAACCTTGATTGAACCTTGAGCAGTTGCCTCAGCAACTTCAGCAACTTAAATGAACGAACGAAACATGTGCCCAACGCGTCTAGAATACTGTGCCACAAGACATCTAACGTACAGGGTGTAAAGGAAAGATCTTTCGTAAACTGAACTAACGATTATTTACATTATTTCGAACAAAGAGTTTCCTTAAAATATGTATCCAAAATGTATCCACATTTCGGTGGAAAACAGGCTAGAACTTTAATTTTTTGCCTAACAATCGACAGCGTCATCAAAAATCAAACAATTTTTTTTTTGTTTCATTGTCCTCTTAAGGTATTATTTGAAAATAAAATATTGTTATAACCATATATTCATTCCATTAGTTTTAGCTTAAATTTGGTTTGTTTTTTTTACAAAAAAAAAAAAATCTTACACATTAATGTTGTTTAATGTGAAAGTTGAAGTTACTAGCACTATTTTTTTTACCATAACACGTTTTAAAGGATTAACATCACATTAATCAACACATGATTCATTTATTTTAATGCGATTTCCTTTTACCGCTAAGTGTCGGGAGGATTTTTTTGTATATTGCCTATTTTTAAGATCCATCCAAATTCAACTACAATCGGTGTCGCTTAAGCTCAGTTATCTATAATAGAAGCTCGACGCGACGTGGCTGGCCCTGGTCATTATTAATTGTATCATTATGTTGAATGTACAAAATGTTCAGAATTTGAATCTATGCAAACCTGGTACCTATATTTTCTCAAATGCGTTGAAAAAAACCTGGTATAATTCTAATCCGGTTGGCAACAGCTTCTCTATAAATAAGACGCATATCATGATATTCGCGTACAATATACAATTTTGCTTTTAAATTGAATTTATATACACACACACTGAAATATGTTTGTCGCCAACACCCTTTGTCATGAGGATCATCTTAATTCGTTAATGCCATGTTGCCATTTCCATTTTGGCTGATGTACGGCGTGATTCTTTTTTTTAATTGTTTTAACAATGTCCGTTACTTTATTTGTAGTTTATTCGTTAAATAATAACCATTTATTATTTGCCAGTATACTGTTACATATATTTCATAGCTTTTCTTATCATGGCTTTTCGATTGGTGATTTAATAATTGTGCAATTTTTTTTCGCGGAAACCCTTAGATTTTTTGATCCTTGTTGTAAAGAACTTTTTTCTTTGAAATGATGTGAAGAATCTTTGGCTAAATATACGTAAGTTATTTCCCTCCCTTACACTGTGTATATCATCTAATTCGACCCACCCGCAAGAATACATTATGTTATAACAAGTGAGGTGGACATACGTATTCATTTTTTTTATATCTAGTGTAGGTGAAAGTTCTCGATTTTTTCATTACGTAATACTGTCATGGTGTTAACAAGAAATAATAAATTAATCCAATAATATATATTGTTTTCTGTTTTATTCAAGAACAAACAATACCAACATGGGAAAAAAGAAGAGAACTCTTCAGGACTCCCCAGTATTTCTTTTCATCATTTCAAATTCAACTAGTCCGAAGCACCTGCTCTACGATAAATCTATAATCGTAATTTAAAAGAATGAAACTGGTTGCTTAGAGACATCTGGTCATTATCTGAAAAATATTATTGTCACTGACATAGTGCCGTACAAAAGAAACTTTTTATTCTGCTGGATTTCTTTGGCTTATATGATAATGACTCAGTAAGAAAATTATAGAGTTGATAAAATATGTGTGTGTATAATAGATTCAAATACTTAGACGATCTTATTTAGCTAGACAATGTACAGGGTGGAGCAAAAGAAAGCTTCCCATTTTAAATGTAAATATTTTATTTCTCTGGGCCAAAAAAATCGACTATTTTTTTAAAAGAGATACCGAAAATATTATTTGTGATGACAAAAAACAATTATTGTGAAAGTTAGAGCCCTTAAAACTTATATTATGAAGTGTATCATCGCGACTTTCTGTTTTTTAATAGTAATCTCATCTTTCATCCAAAACTCCTAAATCATCAATTTGAAAATTTTGAGTAGTACATATTCTTGAAGGGAATTGAATTCTCTACAAAAAAGGTATCATTATAAATTTACATCAAACGAATCGTTTCCATGTAATCGTATCTTGAACATTTATCTGTTTTTACAATTTTACTTTTTACACTTTTTACAGAAGCATATATTATATTTAAAGCATATTTATAAAAGTATATAATATCAAAGGTAAATGCTTTATAAATAACCGTAGGTTAAGAAACTTTTTTTGTAGCTAATTCAATTTCTTTTAAGAATATGTATTGAATTTTTTCAAATATTGATTCGTTCATTAGTTACAAAATTTCAAATTTAAAAAGTAAAATTGAAAAGCAGATCAGTGTTCAAGGCACGTTTACATGGAAACGGCTTATTTGACGTAAATTTATAACGAGATCTTTTTTGTAGAGAATTCAATTCCCTTCAAGAATATGTGTTGCTCAAATTTTTCAAATTGGTGGTTTAGGAGTTTTGGACGAAAAATACGATTGCTATTAAAAAACCGAAAGTCGCGATGATACCCTTCTTAATATAAATATTAAGGGCTCTAACTTTCACAATAATTGTTTTTTGTCATCACAAAAAATATTTTCGATGTCTCTTTGAAAAAAAAATAGTCGATTTTTTTGGCCCAGTCTATTATTTGTGGTTTAACATTTTTTTTTCATAAACAGCTAAAAACTCTAATAGAAATTGTTATAATTTACTTTGAAAATGGAAGAAGCATTATTTTAACTCAGCGTCAATTACAACAAATTTTTAACGTTAGAAATACTTCTTCCAAGAACACAATACGTAAATTGGGAAACTCGAAAAGATTTACCACTAAACGTTAAATTATTTTTTTAAACTTCTCGACTCACGTTTCGCTAACCATGTTAGCATCATCAGGAGACGATTTAATCTAATTCTAAAACTGATACTAATCTATGTCCTATTTATATAATAGCCGTACCTAATGAAGCGTGTATAAATTATAAACCGTGAAGTTTACTGTACGCCTTACATTAACAATTGAAAAAGTTGAATGAACGGAATAGGTCATTTATCCCGGTTCATGGTTTTCTAATTCATTACTAATATCTATATAGTATTCTATATAGTATATATACTTCATTACTAATATCTATATTATAGTCATATTCGATTGCATGTTGGGCAACAGAAGATTTTTCATTTCTCCGATATCTCATGTGGATAATTTATATCTCATTAATATAGATCTTTTAGTTTGCCCAATATAACTTCGATCACACTTTTGACAATTAATTTCGTAAATCCCCGTCTTCTCAAGTTGATCTACTTTATCCTTTGGATTACCCAGGATATTGTCTAGCCCTCGTATTAAATGGGCATCAAACGGTATTACTATGAATTTATTTTTGTACTGATCTTTTTGAAAAGTCCATGATTCTTCAATAATTTTCTAAACTTATGTTTTCTTATTAATTTATCTACGATGTTCTTATTATAACCGTTCACTTCGGATACTTCCCTAATAAAATTTAATTAATTGTTATAATTATCTTTGTTTAAAGGAAAATTGATTATTCTATTACCAGATGGGTAGTTTAAATTTTATGGCTATAAGCTATAATTCGAATTGTTAGAAATGTATCTCGAAGTAAAAGTAAAGTAAAGTTTTGGGGTTAGAGGCGCATCATCAACTGAGAAGGCTATTTAGCGACTGGACCTACAGCTTAACGTGGGTTCCGAACCACGGTTATCAGCTACTGAAAACCCCGGTCAGCACCCCCCTCGGGCTATCAACCCTTGGTTTTGTGCTTAACCGAAAGTATCTCGAGAAGCCTACCGACTGGCGTGATTGAGGGGTGATTCCTAGTCAGATTTTACACTCTTACCTAGAAACATTCACAAGAATTTTTTGTTTTTTAGAAAAACTTTTTTGCCTAGAACGGGAATCGAACCCGCTCCACATTAACTGCCGTATTGTAAGGCTGTCGCTTTAAACACCACAGCTAATGTGGCTCCTGTATCTCGAAGTGGTAGTGTTTTTTTTCTGAAAATATCAAAATCTAATCTATTTTTTCTTGTTTCTACTGAGATCCAGAAATGGTAATCCATCGTTTTCGAGTTCATGCATGAATACTGTATTTTGGGATTTACTATTTAAGTTCTTAATAAAATCATTTAAGTTTTTATTTTTTGAATCGAAAACTGCAAAAACGTTATCCACATTTACAAACCAAACCACACGTTTGGAAAATGACTCATGAATAAGTTGGCTAAGAACGGAGAATTGCCCATTGCCGTTTTTTCTTGTTCGTAAAATCTAACCTGTTATTAAGCTGAAAACAATGTTGCTTCATACATAATCTTGTTAAGGAGATGTACGCAGAAACAATATTGTTATTAAAACCATTTAACTTGAATAACTCTTTTAACTTGTGGAATCAGGACAGTCGGAAACAACGATGATACGTCAAAGGAAACCAAGGCCTCGCCTTCTTGTAGATGTGTCTTTTTGACTTTTTCTATGAATTTTGTTGCTTTCATCACAGAACAGGAACAGGTTGGTTTGGTAGATTTTCAAATTCCTTTTTTAACCATTTTGCCAAGTTGTTTGTTGAAGAATCAATGACTCCTGACTCAATCTCACTGATTTTCCTGATTTATGAATTTTTGGTAGAGCATACAATCTTGGCACTTTTGGATTAGAAATATGCAATTTGCTTTTCAGAGAAGGGGAAATAAAGCTGTTACAATATTTCAATGTATCTTCTTAACCATTTTTGACAATAGATTCCTAGGTAATCGTTTATATGGACCTTCTTGAATTAGTTTTTAAAAACAATCCTCCTCTCGCGGACTCTTGACAATCTTAAAAATGTTTAGCATATTTGGACTTTTATTTGAAATATTTTTTGCAATTTTGTCTTTACATGACTATCTGGCAAAAACTTTGAAAGACAACGGTAAGTGTTTAATGCCAGTTTCAATACCAGCTACCGTATTCTCCAAAGCATTACGGAATGCTGGCAAAACAAAATTGAGGCCTTTATTTAAGAGATCTAGTTCTCGATTGTCGAACGTCTGTGTTGAAAGATTTTCTGATGCTCTTTTCTGGAATATGTTCTGTTGATTATTCAATTTTGATTTTTTTTTATTTTGACAACTTTGACATTTTTTTAATAAATTTACTATTTACTGCTGTGAACATATTCCTTGTGCACCAGCATTCATGTTCTACATTAAATAATTTAGAAATTCATTTTTTGTAAATATTGTTCGCCTGAATTTCAAACATACTCTTTTTAGTGTACAAATGTTTAATTTCTAAGTCAAGCCATTTCTGTTTTGCAAAATTAGTAATCTGTCGCATATTTTGGAAGAATTTGGAATATTAACTGGGTAACTAAAAATTGGGTAAGCAAAAATAAGATAAATGAGTTGGTAGCCAAATTTTTGGAGACCATGACAGGCAAGATCTGCTAAAGGCATCTAATATGTTAGAAAAAATGTTCAGAAAGCTCCAGAGATATTTTCCCGGTAACGCTCTGCTCAATTGTAAATAAAACGACAATCCCCACAGTGTATTTTAAAACAAGATTTGCATATGCATCCATGCAAAATCCAACTAATGCAGAGCTTAAACCCCGTGATTTCCAACTGCGGCTGAAATTCAGTCTCTAAATATTGAAGATGCACAGGAAAATTTCACGCATTAATTAATTTATACGACCTGGCTACGAAAAATCTACAATTGATTCATAGAAGGAATCTTCATGGTGAAAAAGGCGCAGTGTGGTGTGCAGTTTTCCACACAAAAAAAATTATTAATCAACTAAGAGACGCTGAAGTTTTTTGCTTTCAGCAGGATGAAATTGGCTACAGCCAATACTTCAAGGGCTACAATAGCACTTTTGGAGAAACAAAATTGGAGATTTGAGGTGACATCCAAGATCTACGGATTTAACCGTCCCTAACTTCTTTATTTGGGATTACCTTAAAGAGAGTTAAGTTATATTTAGTTTTATTATTGAAAAAATCGTAAAATTTTATTTCTACTCCCTATGAAATCATTACATAAACAATGTTCTAGCACAATAATGGCCTGCCAGTGTACCGTACAATTATATGCTCGTCCAGCGGAGAGATCGCCGCTCGTTTTTATTGAAAACAACAATACGGAAAATTTCGATTTCCGTTCTGGAAACAGGAAATATGGCCGATAACATCTCGCATGCCACAGCGAAAAACAAAATAAATAATTAATTCACTAAATAGAGGGGGACCTGCGTCGAGATTAAATGGTCCGTACGTAGAAGATCAAAAGGCAGCTTTTTTGAAGTTTTTTAACACCTGAAATAAACAGAAAGTGATCCTTTAGATTTTTAGTTTCTGTATGATGTAGAAAGTTGATTTAACACTGACTTATTTAAGATATTTCATTTTTTTAAATTGAAAAGATGCTTTGAGAAATTTTATGTTATGTAGTCCTTTCATAAGTTCTATCTATTGTACATTAGTATTTAATTCATAGAAAAACAAACAAACAGGAATTAAATTTACGTTATTTTTTTTCTTACTTTGGAGATAATTCAAAAATATAAATGTTATTCGAAATGTCGATTATTTGCTTTCACACACTTTAATTCTTCTATTGGAACCGTTTGTGTGAAATACTAAACTTGAAGAGATTTAGCACTAAACACCAAATCACTTTTTTTGAACTGCTCGATGCACGTTTCGCTAGCCATATTAGCATCTCCTGATGATGCTAACATAGTTAGCGAAACGTGCGTCGATCAGTTCAAAAAAATGATTTTGTGTTTAGTGGTAAATCTCTTCAAGTTTAGTTTCACACACTTGTTCAAACTGTCTGAACTCGTTTATCGCCTTACGCACCAGTTCCAAGATTACTGAAAGTCTTACTTTCACCAAATCAGCTTTTAGGGTCTCGATATTGCGGTGTGACCTAGAATAGGGTTTTTCCTCTAAAACGTTCCAGAGCCGATAGTCCAGCGGATTGAGCTTAAGACTAATCTCAGACAAATTGGTTTCCATCTTACGCTGTATAAATATCGCCTTGTGTCCTGGTGCTGAATCTTACTGGAAGATCTAATATTTTCTTGCAAACAAGGTCTTATTAAGCAGTTTTACTACCTTCTCCAAAACATCTTTGGTAGTTTGTTGCATGTGTTTTGACCCCTTACTCGCAGAAATAGAGTTGAGTGACGTTGTAGTACGACTCTTCCCACCAAACCATTGCAGCAGCCGGATGAAACTCTTTCAACTCAATTTTTTCAGCTTCTTCCCGAGATCTATGAACGTAAACTCTGTCATTTTGTGGCATGAATTTCTCTTCGACATAATTTCATCTGTGAAAAGAATTTTCCTGTTCTCTACATTCACGTGCCTTTAAATAATGTAGGCGACACACAACATCATTGGCGTAAACTTTAATTTACGAGGCATTTTTCTGATAAATTATTATCAATCTGGATTCTCGATGTTGAACCGTCGTATAGGTTTTTCAGTGCTTTTATTAACGTGTAGTTAATATTAGTTTTCTCCGATACTTTTCATAATTTCTTTACTAGCACTACATCGACTTTTGTTAAAGATCAATAATCATAGCATAGGTTTTTTGATTGGTGTTTGATCTTTTTTCAGGTCATTTATTTTATAAAAAAAGATGTTGTCAGTGCATGTTCTCTCAGCACAAAATCTTCTTGTTTGTCTTTATGGCGGTGGCTCAAAGTGCATGCCACCGACATACTTATGTAGGTTGAGCAGTTTTAGTTTGGTTTTTTTTTCATTTCTGTGATTAGATATCAGGTACATTGTAATATTCCACTCTTTTGGCATAGGAGCTCTATTTTGTTTTCTTAACCCACAGAACCTAAGTTTGTTTGACCATTATTTGATCAATTCTGCTAGATTTTTTGTTCTGAACCTATCTACACTGTCGCCCTAGGCCTTCAGGGTCTGTAGAGCTGACAGGCTAATTTTTTTATTTTAAGTGATAGACTAGTAGTTCCAAATGCAAAGTTGTAGGAAATAACTTGACTAAGAAAAATTTATAAACTATGCTTTTCGGTGTTGCCAGATTTCTTCAGTAGCTACTAAAACAATATTTTTTAATGACTACAAACTTTTGTTTTAACATAATTTGACACGTAGCATGTAGACTTAAACCAACAATATAAAAAAAATCAACTTTATGTTTTTGATCAACTGATTCATCTTAGCAACTGAATTAAAACATAATTTTTATACACATTCAAATACAACAGCTTTCAAATAACAGAATGGCAGCATAATTTTAGGATTTTAAACTTCCTCGGTGTACACAGCACCAGTGACTCTTCTGTCCATGGCCAGTAGAGGTTTCCGTATACCCCTCATAATACCACCCCAAAACATCACGCTCCCACCTTCAAATGAGATACGTGGTTGAAGTGCTTCTAGTCGGGCTTGTCGACCTGAAGCTCTCCAAACATTAGTTAACAGAACGAACAGTTAATAAAAGAACATTAGTTCTTCGTGAATCAAAAACCAAGGCAATTCTCTTCTTATCGGAGAACATCATATTATTCCAGTTAGGAATATGATCCACCATTTCTCGAGCCCATTGCAATCTTACACTTTCTTGTAAAAGTGTTAGTTTGGGAACACGTAAAAGTCTTCTGCGATGCAAATTTACAGCTTTCAGTCTGCGTGTTATCGTTGGTCGTGAAACATTTACCCCTTCAAGCCTAACAAGCTCCCTTGATGTACCACTTATAGATTCCAGAAGATTTCGTCGAGCTATCATTGATATCTGCCGGTCTTGTGCAGCTGTTGTATATCGTTTTCTACGATTTATGGGGCGATCCTTTACGTCATTTGTCTCTTGGAATTTTTTATGAATTTTCGATAGAGTACTTTGGGAAACACATTCAATTTCCGCGTTATCACTTTAATTAAATCCGTGTTGTAGCAAAGCAATTACTGTTGATCTGATAAAAATGAGATATCATTTTTCTAGGCTTTTTTTAAACGCATTAATTGAAAATTGAAAAAGAACTGAAATAATGTATAAATATCAATATCAAAGGAATGGACAAAAATCGAAAAACCTGTATTATCAGCAAAACAATGCTTTTGATATTTTCATTTAAAAATAGTCTAAAATAAATATCCATCACAATTTTTTGGTTGTCATAGAACATAGAACATAATTAAAACATTTTTTTTTTAAATTAAGAATCAGCCAAAAAATGAATGGCAACGTAGCTTGGACTAATTGAGACCATTTCCACGACGAAGGATGTTGGCGATAAAAATTATTTCAGTGTGTGAATTTAAATTTTATTTAAAACCAAAATTGTATACTGTATGCGAATATCCCGATATACTATTTCTTATTTACGAAAAGCCAACCTGCCAACTGGATTAGAAATATATCAGGACTCGTGTTCGGGAAAATAGGCTAAAACAACTGCATAGACTCAAATGGTGAATATTTTGAATATTTATTTATTTTCAAATAAAGTAAATGAAATAAAACTTTATGCTTAAAAAACGAATATATTGAAATTAATGGTCGTATCGTATTGCTTATCCAATAACACCATTCATAATTATTAAAATTTCAGTGATGCCACGGCCGAAAAATCAATAAAACGTCATCTGAATGACGATGATTTCCTAACCTTCTCGATGGAGAGGAAGCGATCGGTGCTGCGTGACAGTAATTTTTAATTTTTAATATGGCAGTAAGACGAAGCCACACAAAAGACATGTGCTTCGGGGCTGGGTACGTGAGAGGAAAAGAGACGGAGCTACGCTGACGTTAAGCCCGATTGTGTCGGGGCACATCCGGTACGCGTGCTTTAATGTGAGATTTAAAAATTAGCCCGTAATTAAACAGAAAGGGAAGTGATCAGTTGCGAGTTATTAATTTTATTTTTGAATATCCTCCGTGTGTCTGTGCTGACATTAAATAATATTGGTTTGTCCGGGAAAATTATGGATATTTTCACATCTCATTGTTTTATTAACTATATATTTGTCATTGTTTTATTGATCATAAAATGGAACCCCCTCGTCGTAGAATTGGAGTGGCTCAAGAATCATCAATCGGCTTGTGTGACAATGTTAAAGTCTCGGAATGTCTTTTATCCAAAAGAGTATTTTTATAAAAATGAGAATATCTACCCTGTCGAGCCCAACCAGCCTCCCCCCCCCCTCCAATTGGATCAGGTTGAGAATTGGACGCTGACGCTCTTTTGAAGAACATCCCTTAAGTGGAGAAACTGTCTGTTTATCATGTCTTATTTGAGTTCACCTTTCTCATAGGTCGTACAAAGTCATGGTCTCTCCAGGGACCCCCCGTGTACTCTGTCCCCTCAAAATTTTCTTTCAAATTCCAATTCCCCACCTTAACCATTCCATTTCCAATTCCCCACCTTAACGATATTTTCTTTCACATTTAATATATATACCCCTGCCCGTATGGGCTATGTACTCATCTAGATCTCTAGTCTGATTTTATATATACAGTATATTTAAATTCACATTTATCATACATATTATATATATATATATATATATATATATATATATATATATATATATATATATATATATATATATATATATATATACAGTTTATCTCTTTAATTTGGGCTTCATATTATATACCTTTCCTCTTCCCGTTTGTTATATCCCATTATTTGTTTCTAGTATTAATCATTGAGCCATTGTCAATCCACTGCAGGATGAAGGCCTCCACAACATGCTTCCAACTCGCGCGGCCCTTAGCTTTCCTCTACCATTCGAATCCAATATACTTGATGATGTCATCGATCCATCGTGTTTTAGGTCTTCTTTTTGGACGCTTATGATCAAGCGGTATCCATCCCAGGATTGCTTTGGTCCGTCATCACATCGCCTCGCTATATGGCCCGCCCACCTCCATTTCAATTCCCTCACCTCTCCAATGATGTCATATACTTTCTTTTCTTCTCTGATCTATGTGCAGGTTTTTCTGTCCCGTTTTGTAAGGCCAAGCGTACACATTTCCATTCACTTCTGGGCTACCCGAAGTTTTTGAACTGATTGTGACGTGAATCAAAAAATTCTATTCAAACAAAGTGTGAGTTTGTTCTTAAACACTATGGTGCTTTTCAAATACCTGCCAGCCACACTTAACATGTCTTTCCACTTCTCGGACAGTATCACTTGCCACCTCTAAATAGTCCATCACCTCTAAATCGCTTTCTAAAATAGATCATCAAATTTGTTGAACATAACCATTTTTTCATTCCGATTGAGGTATCTCCAAAATAGGCAATTTTAACGCATCAACAGCTTCTTCTTGCGTCGAAAATCTGTACCACGTAATTTATTCTTACACTGACGGGAATAAAAAGAAATCATTGGATGCTAAATCAGGACTGGGGTTGATCCATCAATTCGATGTTTTGATCAGTCAAATATTGAGTTGTTCGGTCTGATATGTGAGAGCTCGCGTTGTCATGGTGAGGAATGATCCTGCGTCGCTGGTTGTTTTTTCTTATTTATTCAAATCGATGCACTGTTGTTGAGATAATTCACGTCGAAAGTCGTAGTAAATCATTAGTCGAAAATTTTCACGAGTTTCAAATCACTAAACAATATAAATAGCGTTCGTATGGCAAAATGTTCTGAGTACGTATACAGTCAACAATGTCAAACTTTACGATGTTTATGTCAGATGGCGCCGAGCAAACCATTGTTGGCAATTCCGGATAGATATATAGCAACTCTTCTATAATGTGGGCTGTTGAATTTACACATGATATACATTGATGTTTTGGGTGCCCCAAAAATCGCTACGAACAAAAAAATCTATTAAATGATCGTCCACTGAAGATACACGACCTTGCTGACACTTTAAAAATTTGGATTAACCGTGTCCACAGCATTTTACATGATGTTTTGGGTAGTTAACAATCGAAAAAAGACGCATTTGAATGAACACATTTTAAAATTTTATCAAGATCATTTTTAACTGTAAATGAAACATGAATTCACCCTTAAACGTCTTAGGCGAGGCAACACCTGAAAATGGTTCCATCTGCAGAAAAAGACATAGTTACGATTTCTGGTGTGGTACTCATTCCTGGTAAAAAAAACATTATCAGAAAATATTTCGCTTCACTCTGAACCAACTGAAGGGTTATTCTTCTTCGTGTGGTGCTCACCTCGTTGTCGGCCTTGAGCTCCTTCAATCTACGTCTCCTACCAGATCGATCTCCAACAGCCCCATGCCAAATTTTGATGTGCAATAGTTCTTCAGCATTTAATCTGCCATCATGTCTTTGGTTGGCCTCTTTTTCTATTACGCCCTATCCTATGGCTATCCTTGGAACTCGGCCTTCTGACTTTCTCACCACATGTCTCGCCCATCTGAGTCATTAAACTCTCACATAGTCTATATTATCCAGATCTTTGTACAACTGTTTGAGTTCGAAGTTATATTTGATCCTCCAAATTCCATTGTCGTTCACAGCACCGAAAATTCTTTTAAGTACTCTTCTTTCAAATACTGCCAGCATTCTTCTTTGTAAGGGCCTACATCTCGCAGCCATAAGTGACTACTGCCCGAATGAGTGTTTTATAGTTCTTAAAAGAGTCTAAAAAGAGTCTTTAAAGTCTAAAAGGTTTTATTCAGACTAAACATCTACATCTAGTTAAAATGAACGTGCAATTTCAACCCCGACGTGCACACATAAACATCTCGGATTGTTGCTGCAAAATTCGACGACCTATACTTCTAAGGGCTTCCACATACATCGTATTCGCCAGATTTGGCTCTCAGCAATTACTTCCTCTTCCCAAAACTAAAAAAATAGAATATTCACTCGTTCGACCAATCAAAGATCAATTTCAAATCATGAGAGGTCAAACCATATTATAATATTAATAATAATAATAATAATAATTTATTGAATCCTCAAGAAAATACAAATATGCATGGATCAAGTCAATTATGCTGAGGATATTAAAAAGTTAGAACGTCATTGATGAGAATGTGTTGAATTGCAAGATAACCACGTCGAAGAATTTTAAAAATTCTCAAAAATCTTGTGTTTTTTATACGACAGAAAACTTTTCGAACGACTCTTGTAGTCAGTAATCAGCCAGTCTTAACTGTTCCACAAACGCCACGATTGAGTTTTTCTATAGGCATTACGATAATTCAAATATTTAGAAAGCAACAACGATGCATTTCAGGGAAATATATGAAGCTAAGGTTAAAATAAAAGTTTAATGATAAAATAAAATATATTGAAATAATTTTCTTCATATTTTTTTTTAACTGCTGTTTTGCACTGACACTTTCCCATCGGTATCTGATGTCAAAAGTCCCGAACCAATTGAAATGACAAGTAAAGAACAACTTATCTTCGTATTGCTTCGCACGACTACACGCACATACGAATATATAATACTGAAATTCAACTTTAAAGCGTCGCGTATAGAGGGCGCACCGTCGCGTTCTATGCGGCTTTGTTTAGGCGGTTCACCAATTAAACATCAAAATCTTTTGATTGAACGTGGGAAAGTGGTTTGCAACCACAGATTGACGACGACTGGGGGTGAAAGAAGAAGAGCTATGAAGCAGGATAAAAGATGATGCATTTGCATGCCTATGGAGAAAACAAAAAGCATCCAAACTGTTTTTTATTTATAGTAAAATATTTATTTACATTTTATAATCTGATTATTATTATTGTTATTATTACACTTACAAGGCACTAATTAAATACTCTGACAATGCACATTATTTATTGTATATACAGCGCGGGAAAAAATATTTAAACAGATCGATTTTCTTCAATTTTCTTTATTTTAACTGCATTCAATTTTGTAGGGTTATTCAAGGATTGCTATTTATGTATCCGGAATTGACAACAATGGTGCTGCTAGGCGACATCTGACATATACATCGTAAGGTTTGACATTGTTCACTGTATACGTACTCAGAACGTTTGTGCTATTTGTGTTGTTTAGTGATTGAAAATTTAATCTCAGTCAAATAATGGAATTAACTCGTGAGAATTTTCGTGCGATGATTTACTACGAGTTTTGGACTTTTGACGATGAAGCACCATCTAAAACCACTGTAAATCACTCGGTTAATGAATCCATTTGTGGCCGTCGTTCAGAAAACATCGATACTGTGCGCGAACTGATAAAGGAAGATCGTCGTGACATACCGTGAGAATGAGACATCCTTGGGCATTAGTATGACAAGCATACAAAAAATTTTACACGAAAAATTAGCCGTGAAAAAGATTTGTGCGTGTTGGATTCCGCATAATTTGACAATCGGTCAAAAAAAGGCTCGTGTCGATTGATGTAAAGAAATGTTCAAAAAACAAAATCGCTGTGTGTCAAAAGCCGTGTATAACAACAACTACACAGGTGACGAATCTTGGATCTATGCGTATGAACCCGAAAGTAAACAGCAGTCGACTGTATGGGTCTTTCAAAATGAGCCAAACCCAACAAAAGTTGTTCGCGCAAAAAACTCTTCGAATCAAATGGTGGCCAGTTGGTTTGAGATAAATCGGAATGTGGCTACAGTGCTACTAGAGAATCGTAGAACGGCCATTTGTTTACAAGAAGTATTTGAAGAAATAAGAAAAACAACCAGCGCTCAGGATCATTCTTCACCATGACAAGGCGAGCTCTCACACAACTCTCACACTGAACAACTCAATATTTCACCGGTTAACACATCGAATTGATGGGTCACCCGCCGTACAGTCCTGATTTAGCACACAATGATTTCGTTTTATTCCCTTTCGTGAAGAATAAACTACGTTGTCAACGATTTTCGGCGCCAGAAGAAGCGGTTGGTTTGCAATACTTGTTTTGGAGATACTTCAAACGGAATGGAAAAAGTGCTATGAAAATTGGTTCAAACGTATGCAAAAGTACATCGATCATCGTGGAGAATATTTTAAAAAATAAGAAAACCATTTTGATTGATAAATATTTGTTTTTATTTATTATTCTGGATACATAAATAGTAACCCTCGTATCAACACATAATGAAAATGATTTTCGACAAAGTTATACCAGTGTCTAAATGGTTGTGGCGTGTTCATATATTTTTTTCTTTTTTTTTTGATTTTTTGCCACGATCTAAAACTCAAAAATATGAAAAATATCTGTTTTTATGTAAATAAAAGAATCACTGGGTAAAAAACAAAACAGAGACTAATTTCTCAGTGATTCTTTTTCTGTGATAAATTTGCCTAATAAATTCAAAATTTTCTTAAATAAATACAAATTTTTGAACTTTAACATTTCAGGAAGTCTTCTGTTCCCGTTTTCAAAATGAATCTAAAAATAATTTATATTAGTTCTATATAATGCTCTAAAGATAGTAAGTAAATATATTTTGTATATATCAATGATACTTACAATGATAATACAACAGTATAACACATTATTAGAAAATAATATAAATTATTTTTAGATTCGTTTTGAAAACGGGGAGAGAAGAGTTCCCGAAATGTTAACGTTCAAAAGTTTATTTATTTAAGAAAATTTTGTTTTTTTTTAAATTTTTGTTCGTTAGGCAAATTTATTACAGAAAAAGAATCACTGAGAAATTAGTCTCCGTTTTGTTTTTTACCCAGTGATTCTTTTATTTATATAAAAACAGATATTTTTAAGTTTTAGATCGTTGCGAAAAACCAAAAAAAAAAAAAAGTTATACCATAATTAAAATGTGCATAATGAATTGCAATGTTCGTCGCGAGCAATTTCTTGATCCTCTTTTAAAGTATGAGGAACAAATCAAGTACAGACTTTTCGGTTGTTTAAATCAGTTGTCAACATTTCGTAAGTAATGTCTTTGGTCATATTTAATTTCTCCACTATTCATATCACAGTCGAATTTGCATTGTAGGCGATCATTTGCCATCACAATAGATGGCGCTAGTAGTTTTCTTTAAATTTAAAATGCACCGTCATTTTTCCAACATACTGTGTATTAAAAACCATGGATATAAAATTCAAAATAAATTAATAATTTTTCTTCTTTGTTTTCAGGTAAGCACGAATCCCAGTAATTTAGTTTATAGGACATGTAAAGGTATGTAACAAAAATCATTTTCTATATTATTTGGAGGTAACATTTATTATTAGACCACATTAAAACAGCCAGACTAAACTGCACATTTCTGGAATCGATTGTAACGGTAACATATTCGTAATTGTTCAAGTGTTTCATGGAAAGTGCGTGAGACATCGATGAAAACAAGTGGTAGTCGGAAGGAGCCAAGTCTGGTGAGTATGGCGGGTGGGGAAAGAGTTCCCAGTCAAGTACAGAAATGATGTCTGACTAATTTCGCTGTGTGTGATGGGGCGTTGTCGTGCCGTTGTTACTTTTCCGTGTCTTGTAGCCCATTCTGGTCGCTTTTCCATGAATGCAAGGTTCAAATTGATCATTTATTGACGGTAGCGAACGGTATTAACTGTTTCACCTAGTTTCAGAAGCTCATGGTACAACACACCCTTCTGATCCCACCAAATGCACAACATTGTCCTCTTTTCAAAGCGATTCTGTCTTGTAGTCGATGCTGATCTTGGGTCAATTCATGACTTTTTGCGTTTCTCGATGTAAAAAAGTCTTTCTTTCATGCCTAGAAAGCAAAACTTCGCACACCGTTTTTCGCTTTTCCATGTATATGTCGTTCAACTGATGTGGTACCCATTTTCCTGCTTTGTGGGTCTTTCCCATGGCATGCAGATGATCACAAATGGTGCAGCGACCAACATTTAACCTCTCTGCCATTTGTTGTTGAGTTTGTATATCGCCCTCTTCCAACAATGCCTTTTTGCCATCGCCATCTCTTAATCAAATTAAGAATTATTAACCGTCATACGTGGTAAAAAATTAATTCGTTCTTCTAAGCTTATTCCATTTTCAAAGTAAATTGCAACAATTCCTATTGCAAGTGAAAACCATCCCATTTTAAAACTCATGAGCTCACAAAATGAAAAAAAAAGTTTTTTCTAATATTTTTTCACCTTCACCTAGACAGTTTTTGGCCAGCGCAGATATTATATAGCTTTTTCATGCATCAATGGGCAGACAAACACACCCTGCACGTCCAAACATCCATGCCGGTATCAGGATTCGAACCCGGGACCAAGGTATTGCTAGGCGAGCGACTAATCCAACAGCTAACCGCGGGCGGCAAAAAAAAATTAAAACAAAAGTAATACATTTTAATTAGAAATGGGGAACCTTCCTTTACGCTACCCTTCATAACCTTCAACATTTGTTTTTTTACCCGTTATAAATAGATGACGTAATTACAGATATTTTTATAGTACAATGGCATTGTCAAACATCTACAGAAAACTAGTGTTTCAACCTTATATGAGGGTTGATCAATAAATAACCCAGATGGCGTTAACTGTTAAACGACCTCATGCTGAATTTCAGATATGAAATGACAGTCAGTAGTATCATTCGTGTTTTGTATTTCTCGATAAAATGGAAGTTGGATGCTGTTTATGGGGACCCTTCACTATCTATGACAACCGTGAGATATTGGTTTAACGAGTTTAAGGGTGGTCATACAACTGTTTTCAATGAAAAGCGACCAGAGTGCCCGTCAGGCATGAGTAACGAGGAAATCGTCGAAAAGGTCCATGACATGATTCTCGTTGATCGCCGAACGAAAGTGCGCGACGTAGCTGAGGCCGTAGGTGGCTCGTACGGAACGGCAATCAAGATTTTAAATGATAAGATAGGTGTAAGGAAAGTGTTGGCCCGATGGGTGCCTCAATTGCTCACGGTGGATAACAAGCCGGTACGACTAACAATGTCAAAGCAGTTTTTGGACCGATTTAAGCGAAATCCACAGGACTTTTTACGTCGAGTCGTCACCGTTAATGAAACCTGAATACACTATTACACGCCAGAGACCAAGAGACAGTCAAAACAATGGATTTGTCCAGGTGAATCTGCTCCAAAGAAGGCAAAAACGGTTCCATCAGCCGGAAAGGTTACGGCCACGATTTCTCCAAAGGAATAATCCTCATGGGCTTTCTGCAGAAAGGAAAAACAATCACAGGACAGTACTACAGTGAGTTGCTGGACAGATTCGATAAGAAATTGAGGCCCCATTTGACTAAGAGAAAGTGCGCTTCTGTTACGATAATGCACCGTCACATTCATCATTAATTGTCGCGGCCAAATTGCACGAACGGCGCTACGAAATGCTTCCGCACCCACCTTACTCGCCCGACTTGGCACCCAGCGACTTTTTTCTGTTCCTTAACTTGAAAACATGACTCACAGGAAAAAAAATCAGCTCAAATGTAGAGGTTATCGCCGAAACAGAAGCGTATTTTGGAAAGTTTGAATAATCGTATTTTTTCGAGGGGTTAAACCTAATATAGTGTATAGACCTAAAAGGAGACTATGTTGAAAAATAAAAAGAAATTGGTGAAAAAAATTAGGTCTTTATTTTAAACACGGGTACTTATTGATTAACCCTCGTAAGTGACTCTCGAGGCATAAAGTAATGAATTCCGAGTATTGCGTTATCTACAATAAGCTATCAAAACTATTAAATTGAATTTCCCAGTTGGAACCGCGATTTTAAAACTTAGATTCTTGCGACATCTGCTTTTCCATCGCCAACAGATATTACGATAATTTTCGTTAAAGAAGATGACATCCAGGCATGATTGTTGTTTTTACGATAATGCCAGCCTCGAGGATGTGTAATTTCGTACATTTGGTTTTTGTGTGACGTGTCGTATTCTGAGAAGGCGACTATAAACTGTTATTAAAATGTTTTTGCGAAACTGCAACTTTAATGATAATTGACAAACCTTTTTTTTTCGTGTTGGCATTACGTGATGTAAAAGATTTGACTGAGATTTATTTTTCTATTGGAGATAATTGGAAGATAAATTGTGCAAGAATCTTTTAATATGGATTTACAGAGTTTATGTTACGTATAATCAAATATAGATGACTCAGAAAAAGATTTACGACATAATACTAGGCTAATAGAAAAGCTCGTAGAGGAAAAATGAAAAAATAAGTTTATAGTTAAAAAAAAATACTCCTTTAAGCTCAAGACATTTTTTCCAGCAGTTCTCCAATCCATTTATTCCATCTCTGAAGTGATTTTCTGGAAGTTCTTCAAAATACTCATCTATGGGTGCTATAACATCTTCATTTGATAAAAAAACGCTTGCCATGTAGGAATTTTTTAAAGTTTGGGAACAGATGAAAGTCAGAGGGGCCAGATCTGGTGAATATGGTGGATGCTCTAACAATTTATAGTGTAACTCTTTCAATTTGGTCATTGCAAGAACACCTCTGAGCCGGTGCATTGTCTTGATGAAAAAAAAATTTTTTCTTCGCTGAACCAGGTCTTTTCCCATGAATTTTTGCATCCAATTGGTCCAAAAGGTTTGAGTTATACCGTCTTGTTATTATTTTACTGGTTTGACGGTAATCAATTAACAAAATGCCTTTTACATTCCAAAAAATTGATGGCATAACCTTTTTGGTGTCGATTTTAACCACTTTGGCTGATTCGGAGCTGAACAACCGGGCTCAGTGCACTCTGTGGTTTGTTGCGCAGTTCAGAATCATAGTGGTAAACCCAAGTTGCAAGTTACAAAACGACGTTTAAAATAGATTTTATTCTTTCGAAAAAATCCAAATGTTATAAAGTTTTTTTTCAATTTAGTTTTTCAGTTTTTTTTCAGACTTTAAAAGATCCATCACCCATTTTGTTTCAGATCCATCATCCAATTTCACTCAAAGTCAATTGTCTGTCATCCATAACCATATCATGTATAGAATTAATTATTTGTTCAGTAGTTGCACTTATTGGATCTCCAGAACGAGAATCATCGTACAACCATGTTGAAACTCACCTGACCACTTACAAACTATTATTTTTGAAGGTGCAGACTTCCCTAATATATTTTCCATTTCACTATGAATTTCCATTGCTTTTAAACCTTTTTTAAACAAAGAATTTAATCACTGCACGATTTTCAATATTTTCTATTTTAAAAAATAACATTAATATGTTTACATTAAACTGATGGTTTGGTACGAATGAATTCACAGATCGATTTGTAACTTCACATATGAAGGACAAACTTCAAAAGGTAGCAGATTATATACTTACTTACTGCTTCATAGGTGTCGCTTCGCGAATTTTTCAATTAGCCTAGTGTATGAGGTAATTTTTTAGCATGTCCGAACTTTAAATTTAACTAAAACAACAACCAAATTAGAAGGCTTGAAACTATTTATATTATGTGAAATAATATTCAATGACATTAATGTCCGAAAACAATTTCGGACAAATTTCTGCCGCGATATAGTTCCAATAAATTTCAATAAAATATTCCTAGTTTCTTCAAAGGCGCTAGAGTCGGAATGGTTTAATTTATGAATAATTTTGGAAAAAATAAAATGTAATTAAATTATTATTATTATTATTATTTCTTTCTTTTCATCCTTTTTCCCAACCAAGCTGGATTTTAAATAAAGTGCGTAGCCAAAACAACTTCATTCTTCCAAAAAATTTCGGGCGATGTGAGTGGTATTAAAGATTACCGCCCTCTGCATTGTTTTAAACAGATTTTCTTCTTGTCCCAGAAATTTGATTATTATTATTCTGCTCATCCTTGCTGTAGAATCTCAGCTCATGCTGGTCGATATTCCAGTGCCAAGATGGAAAAGCAATTCAGCTCCTCTCACCCTAACATAGTATTTTACGAACAATGTGACACGTCTGCAAGAGCACGGCACGTTGTCCCACTATGGCAATCGATTTCGAGATACCCAGGCTCTCGAGGTTCTTTGAAATTCTCTTGCTTATCAAGCCTTCAGCGAATATAATGAAAGGCACTACATCTACCTTACTCAGTTTCCACTGGTTCTTCAAGTCGTATGCCAGATTTTCATATTTTGTGGATTTTTTCATCTCAGTTTTTCTAATGTTATGAGAGAGCGGCACTGCGATGTCAATTATAAAAACTCTTGTCTCCTTTTTGTTGATCAGAGCATGTCATGTCTGGCCTGTTATAATCAACCGTTCGATCACAGTGATTGGTCTATCCCAGTAAATAATAGTATCGGATGATTCAACTACAGGAGAAGGCGAGTACTTATAATATGGAGGTGCGCTTTCTAATAGCGAGTATTTTAGTGCAATTTGCTGATGTATGATTTTTACCAGCTGATTATGCCGTCCTAAATAAGCATTAGGACCAAGGGCCGGACAACCACCAATAAGGTTAATTATTAAGGATATTATTATCATCGACTTGGTGTTACTCTCTCAGCTGAAAGAGCTGGAAACTGTAAACCGATTTCTAACTCGCGACGTTGGAGTTCTGCTCGGAGCCTGAGGATAAATTTCATTATAACCCAGTATTCTGTTGGCATTGAGACAAACATTTTCGAACTATGTGGCGGGTTTGCAACAATATAGTCCGTTGTCCAACTTTTATGACATTTCTATTTAGTCCTCAGTTTAAACTTTTGCAGAATCTGTGGCTCACCAATCTCTCTGCGGAAATTACAAAAGGTTCGATGTTGACTTTTTTAAGCTGCCAGATGTTCTTCAATTCATAAGAAAGATTCTCATATTTAGAAACTTTTTCCACCTCCGTTTTATGTATATTGTGAGATTTTCCTTTGTTATTTATTAAGACTAACTGTACTGTCTGGTTTATTGTAGTCGACAGCCCTGTCAGTTATTATCGGTCTATCCCAGTAGAATAGCACATCGTCAGACTCCAGAACAGCTTGAGGACTGTATTTATAATACGGCGGGGTAGATGTTGATAAAAGACCGTGATTAAGTACCAGTTTTTGGTGGATTATTTTAGCAAGCTGATTATGCCGCTGATTATTAAGTCGTCTAGTCATGCAGTCTAGCTCTTCCAGTTCTGTGTTTGACCACTTGACCACTCCAAATGAATATGTTAACACCGGTACTGCCCATGTGTTGATTGCCTTACATATATTACCCCCTGAGAGCTTTGTATTAAGAAGCTTTGTAATTCTTTTCTTGTGTTTATCTTAGAACTCATGTTTGAGTGTCGTATGGTTTAGCATTTGATTTGTGCTATTCCCAGATAACGATAGGTATCATCCGGTTTCAATGAGTGAATCTGACAGAATGATTCCTGATTTTGTTTAACTTGTCCTTTTTGTATATTGACGATAGAACATTTATCTTGACCAAAGGGCATCTTAATATCATCGCTGAATATTTTTACGGTTTTAATAAACGATTGGAATTTGCTCTGGGACTCTGCGTACAGTTTTAAGTCATCTATATATAACAGATGTGATAACCTTCTGCTGTTTGTTAACTGGAACCTATACCCGCTTGCAGATTGATTGAGAATCGTGGACATAGGATTTAGGGCCGGACAAAACGACATTGGCGACAGTCTCCCTGGAAAATTCCCTTCACAACGTTGACTCTTCCAGCATTTTCTCCCGATATCCATATATTTGTCTAACAAGACTTCATTAAGTGAGTAAGCATTGCTCTGATTTTAGGGCAGATTTCGTAAATTTCCAAAACTTTAACGAGCCAATCATGAGGGACGGAGTCGAACGCCTTACTGTAGTCAGTGTAACATAAGTTAAGGTTACGCTTTTTACTCTAGACGTGCTTCAGGGCAATTATATCTATAGTAAGTTGTTACACATCCTTTTTGTTCTTCCTTTAGGATATTATTATCTAAACAGTGATGATATATTTTTTCATTTACTGATTGATGATGTAGAATATTATTATTATTATTCTGTATGATTAAAACATTGTTTATTGGTTTGTGTATTTTGAATTTATTAGTACAATAAAAATTATTACTTAAGTTTAATTATACATTTAATTCGGTTTCACTCTCACTGTCACTTTGATCTACATTAATAATATGTGGTTCTATATTATTAGTAAATGATTCTTAGGAATCTTCTATCTTAATAACATGGTTAATCGAATGTATCCAACTTTCTTTGGGAGTACTATCTACAACCTTCCTAATTAATGTTCCAGCACTTGTCCTTAGAGTCGGATAAATGTTTTCTGCTCACATTGGATTTTACCTGATGCCACATATGCTTAGTTAGATTAAAAATGCAGTAATACGGGGGAAGGCGTAAAACCGTATGTCCTATATCGACAGCAATACTATCACATCCATATTCCTTTTTAATATTAAATGTCTTTAATATTTCTAGAAGATCACATTTTTGATATGTATTTTCAAAGTATATATCATTTTTAAACATTTAGTTCTGAATTTCTAATTTTTTTTTGGCTCTGCTGCTAAGGCAATTAACCAGCTCATTTGTTTTTATAAATTATGAAATACACCAAATGGGCAGACAAACATACCCTACACCACTAAACATCCATGCCTCCACTAGGATTCGAACCCGGGACCATTGGATTGCCAGGCGAGCTATTAACCCACCCGACCACCGCGGTCGGCAATTTCTAATTTAGTGTTATTTGCATTAGGAAGTTTATTTTTTTTGACGGTTATGATAACTAGCATTGTCTATTACAATTACGCTTTCCTTAGGCACATTGAGCAAAATGCCAATATTTATAAACCAATCTTCAAAAAGTTCTCCTGTGGTGCCATCATGGTAGTCCAAAGGTGAATGTTTAATATTTTTGGAGGACAAGCGTAAACAATTTGGAACCCATCCATCCTCGAAACCAGCATGCAAAATTGTAATTATTTTTCCCTTGTTTGCTGGGGCGTTGGTTTGGCATTTTATGTATCTGCTCCTCCTTTTGCTGGCGTCTCATGTGTATCGAACCATGTTTCATCAAGGTAGATAATGGAACGATTTTCTAATCTGTATTTTTGTATTTTTTTATTTTCTGTATTAGTTTAAGTAGTCAAACCGCCATCATCGCAATCGTTGTGATTCCATTAATATTTGTCTTTTATTAATGGTCCGATATGCAAAACCCATTAGAGATGATATTCTCCAGAGGCTAGTTCTGCTGCAAAGAATGTTGGTTTTATCTTTCCTTAGTCGCTGTTGACATTTACCATGATAATTTCACAGGGACACACTCTTCGGACACACTCAAAAATCACGTTTTAGTAGTCAATTATAGCGAATAAATTCCCTTTTTAAATGGGGATGAAGACTGATAATTGAGACCATGCAACTTGACACTTACATCATGTATAAAGGAGCAAAAGGAAGACATTTGAGTGATTGTTATTTAATATAAATGTTAAAAAATAATCCCAAACTACTCAACTTTCGAATGAAGAAAAGTAAACATTTTTTTATCTAAAAACCCTATAATTATCATAAAAACAAAAGTGTTCGTAAAGCATATCATGTCGTATTATAATGGATGTTAATTTAGTAACAGTTATTTAGCGTCACGGTTTAGTTGTCATAAAGTGAAGGAACGCCGAGAAAACGATTCAATATTAAATTATTATTATATATTGAAATAAACCCTTTCCATGAATCTCGTTAGCTTGTTTAATTTTTCATTATAGGCGAAACGTTCAGGATACAAGTGTCAAGAAAAACAACACTTTTTTTCACCTAATGCAGGTACACTTTGTTTTCTGCGAATTTTTATAATCTCACCAAAAAGATCATATTAATATTAACCAACACGTACGAAAAAAAGTGGCAAGAATAAAATTTGTCGTCACTTTACAGAGGGTGATTTCAACCCTCGATAAAAGCACCTGTATGTTGAACAGGGTAGTTCATTATGCGCCCAACGCAATAGGGAGAAAAATTGTACAAGATACAAAGATAGCGTAAACGTGATGGAAGGACATAACGGGCGAGGGTGTATATAAAAGTCATATAATAACCCTGCAGGTGTTGAATGGTGTACTAACGGTATTCGACTGGGAGTGTAGAATTTCAAGTATTTTGTAACTGTCTATTAAATATAAAGACACACTATGCTGTTCCTTATCATCATAATATTTGTTTGGTCATGTGAAAAAATATTCACAAAAATTTGAAATTAAAATTTTGAAATAATTGATAGTTTTTAAAGTGTCAAAATAAAAAGGTTCACGATTCAGCAACGCGTATAAATTATTTGTATTTGTATCTATTATCAAAATGCTTGTTCAATTCGCCAAACTTCGAGTCTATATAATCAATCGCCCAACCGAACACACAACTGCACGATTTAGCCCACATCGAACAGTGACTTTCTGAAGATGCAGATAGAACTCCTACATTTGTTCAGAAATCCATTCAGACAGATTTATTTTTCTCCAAAGTGGGGGGTCGTCTTCCAACTTTCAATTTCCATGCCCTGTTGAATCGCGAACCTTTCCATGGTGAATTGACACAATATACTAAACACAGTAGTCTATAACTGACATTTACAATTGTGTTGCCGCTATTATGTTTACAAATTCTGACTCTCTTATTGGAAAACTTTATAAACAACAAAAGGAGATGCAGTAATTAAGAAGATTTGCAAGATCACAATTAATCAACAAACTGACTAATATTAAAGAACCAGAAATGGTTCGGTCACCTGTGCAGAACCATGAAATTAACAAAAAAGCTTGAAAAAAATTAGAACCTAGATCTAGAAGGAAATATGACGACATGAGAGGATAAAAAATTAAAAAAATAAAAGAAAAAATAATTAATATTTTAGTAAGTATTAAATGTGTTTGTCAAACATTCAAAATATGCGCTTGTTCCTTCTTTTAATAGTCACAGGGGCCAAACCTAAAGAAAACAATGAATAAAGAAGCAGTTCGCAGCACTGCTAGTTAATGTAATTCTGTCATCAGTATTGTTAACTTGTGCATTGATAACTAATTTTAAAGAGAACTTTTTGGACCATTCCATTTTTCTCCTCTACTGTGCAGATTATTGTTTAGATTATAACAGTGTTTGATCAACATTTGTTAATCGTTAAAAATTCCGTTTATATCGCTTAAATATCTACAGGCATTTCTGCGAATTGATTAGCGTTTGCATTTTCCAGTCCTAGTTGTAGCTACAACCGAATACTTTCATGTCAATTTCTTCATGCACCTGGACACTTCTAGGATGCCCATAACCTCACATAAAACATCATAAACAGGTCCTCATAACTATAGAAGCAGCAATACGCTATTATCTATTTCATGGAAGCGTAAACATGTTCTTTCATGACAGGAATTCTTTCATGAAAGTAGTGGCATTTTAACACATTTTTAACAGAATCACAAGCATCATGATTAGGTTAGTAGTATCGAAAAATACTTCATAACATAATAAAACCAAATAAAATTAGTCCATTTATTACATTATACATTTTTATTACATTTTTTATAATCGCGTATAGAAACATAAAGGTAAACGAGCAGCTAAAAATATTCAAGGCTTATACCAAATTCTTGATACTTTAAATCTGAAATTGATATTAATATTGATATTGTTTTTTCTTGTTCCATGCCATAGGAGCAGCAAACGGTACAGAGTTTTTCTTGCGATGCATCCACTGGTCTAAATTTACGTGACAACTACACTGCAAACATGAGGGGCCCAACTTTTATCTTGATCTCCAATTTGGCACTTAAAATTTGAAAGATAGGCTTTTTAACTTCCTCGGATATAGATCTTTTATTCCTCGGATAGCAAAACTTGGATTTTTGCATAATCGACGACTAGAACTTGCCATTTTATATAAAATCGACTTAAACACTCGACTATACTGTAAACGAGACAGAAACAAACTAAACTATAGAAAACAATCAAACGGCCCATAAAGATTCTTAGAATACTGTGGAAATTTCCCTCTACGATCTTGTGATAATTCCTACATTGTTCAGTCCAACGTCAGATACAAATAATTTCAATGATCCGATGATATAAAAGAGAAGCTGGTACTTGAAAATGGGACGTACTAGACCATTTCTGTGAAAAGGTGTTTTAATAACTACTCTCATCAATGTCACAAATGATCATGTCTCATCAATGTTACAAAAATCAGGTCGTCCTGTATTATTGAGAGAGACATGATGAAATAAACATGAAAGCTAAAAGACCTACAAAATGCCTAAAAGGTCTACAAAATAAATATATAGACAAAACAAAGGTAATGGAAAAGGGTATTAATCCAAGAAGAAAACAAAACTGGATAATCGGTGATGACAATAAAGTTGTGAAGCAATTTACGTATCTGGGAAGCAAACTTGACTTCACATGACGTATCATCTGGGAAGCAGACTAAAAACATCACATGACATATCAGAAATCGTATTGTAAACGGTAACAAAGTTACTTATTCACTGCATTATGTCCTAAGATCTAAATCTATTCAAAGAAAGACAAAAATTAGGATCTATAAAACACTCGTCCGACTGGTAGTCATCTATGGCTGCAAGACGTGGACGTTGTTGATACTGTGAGTGACAATAGAATTTGAAAGAACATGTATTACTTCGAACTCAAACAATTGTATAATGGTCTCGATATTGTGGAATGAATGAGAATGAAGTGGCGAGAATGTCAAAAAACCGAATACCAAGGAAAATCATTGAGGGGTGAATAGGGGGTAATAGAAAAAGCAGTAGGCCGAAGACACGATGGCATGACAATGTAAGAGGAGATGCTGAGGAACTACTGCACATCAAAAACTGCCAAGGGGCTGCTGGAGGTCGATTCGGTTGGAGAAGGTCAAGGCTCACTCACAGGCTGTCGTACTACAGGAGGAAGTAGAAGAAAAGGAGACTTATTATGAACTTGTAAGTATTCGGAGTGATTCTGAATCATGTTACACTTTTTAGACTTCCCTCGTACATGTAAAAAAAAAACTTCAAATTGAACAAACGTTAAGATAAAGACGTCAGGCAAAAAAAAACAATTATCCCAGTGTTCTTTCCCGTATATGAAGCTGAAGCTTTTAAAAACAATAATGTGAAAAAATGCCAAGTGTTGATGTAATATCAGCACGAACATATTCCAGTGATAACGTTAATTAAAATACGCTCTTGATATTTTATATCTGGTTTCCGTTTCGATACTTTATGTGACTGGATTTAGTTTTTTGTTCGTTCATTCGTACGAATCCCAACCATAATGAAAAAACTTATAAACCCAGTACTTATACATAATTTAATTTTCATTCGATACTGTTAGAATTCATTTTGAACCAGATTGGATTGTTGTGACTGAACACCATGGGGTCTGATGCCAACAGCGCCTACGGTTTATAACGAGATATCGGTTTTTAAAAAACGATAAGTCGTGAAGTAGAGGCTTTTTACGTTTTGCTTTCGTCGAAAAAGCAAATTTGAGATATCGTTTTAAAACTCGCATTTTTCCTGTGCTTAAAAATTGAATTTCGACCTGGTTTGTTTCTACCCATTTTGCTTAGTTGAATTCTTTACTCAGTATGCATGTCGGTGATATTTTTTCTCGATTCGCCCTTTTTCCTTTTTTACTCTCTGTTTAGGTTCGTTTATCTTAAATATTATTAGATATTATGTGCTGCTGTTCTGAATAGTTAGATGTACAATCAAATGTACAATCAAACTATTCGGGTAGGTTTCTAAGCCACGATATTCTTCTTCTCTCGATGCTCCCCAACCCATTATCTTTCCCTAAATAATCAATGGGAGCAGGGAATATTGATAACCTCTTCTAACATATCCTAAATATTTGAATTTTCTGATCTTGACCAATCTGCCTGTTTTCCTAGGTTTTCAGGCATTCTCAGAAGCCCGAGACTTAATTGAATCCACCTTCTGCTGTCGTTGTGATACCGCGAAAGGGTTTTCAGAATAATTTTTGTGTCTGTTTTCTTCATACCCTGTTCATTGATTAAAATCTGAAGAACGGTTATGTGGGTCAAATTCAACTCTTTCCAGATCATTTTAACAGTCAACTGACGATCGAAACGCTCAAGATTCTGTGCATATTTTCTTCACTTCTTGCAGTTAAAAGCCTGCTGCAGCATTCATCTTCAATCGAGCCTTGGCCTTCTGGGAATGCCTTAAAACGCCTGAAATCGTGGGCCTTTGACAAAACACTATTTTCATAGGGACGTTGAAGTTTTACAACTGTTTCCGTCGCACTGTTATTATTATCTTATTATCTCGATCAGGGAAATAATGGTTGTACGTCATTAAAATCTATGTACTCACGTTACATGGTTGCCACATCAACACCAAAATACCCAGACTTTGGCTTTTGTATGATCAATAAAACTGTAAATGAAAAAGTAGCACCAAAAGTTTTTTCTTTCAAAGTTTTAATCAAAACTTTGTTTCGAAACTTCTGCTTATGAACATAGCGGCTTTTCATTTAGATCACACAAAGTTTAATTATGCACTATCACTAAAACAACTTTCAGCATCTGAATCGCTGTTCAAGTAAATTATTAGGGGATTAACTTCTAGCCTATCAAATATTCTTTCGCGATTCCACCATCTTTCAATCTCTTCTTCTGCATGCCTGATGATGTTCATCCAGATATGTGGTACTGTTGATAAAATTTCTTTCCACATATCCAAAGAGTTATCAATAGTTCCATCTCCACCTATATGACGATTGTAATAATTTTTGGCCACCTCCCATATCAATTCTGTAGGATTGAATATGCAACGATAGGCAGGAAAACGTAACACTTTGTGACCATACTCTTCAGCCATTTGATCTGCCACATATTCTTTTTTAGGCTTGTTCCTAGAAAAGAACATTATGAAACACAAACCTGTTCCTTTAATTACTGCTTACCGAATAACGATTTACAGCAGTTTACTTTTCAGCATAGTGTTTTCAAAAGGCAGATTATGCTTCGCCAGCCATTCTGCAATTTCTGGTTTTGTCCATGCTCTAGTTGGAGGTTTATCCATCACTGTACTGTGATATGGTGTATTATCCATGACATTAACTGATGGTTTCTCCAAGATTTTCGACAGCTAGTTTTTAAACCAAAACAGAAAG
This sequence comes from Cosmopolites sordidus, assembly GCA_031761425.1. Lineage (NCBI taxonomy): Eukaryota > Metazoa > Arthropoda > Insecta > Coleoptera > Curculionidae > Cosmopolites > Cosmopolites sordidus. Next base: position 968,493 of record JARFXV010000024.1, read on the forward strand.
TCATCTTGATTCATTTCTCCATGCCTTTTGTTTTAGAAGAGAAGACTAATTTGGCCTCTGGAATAAAGCTATTCTTGCTAATAACATGTTGTTATTATTAACACGTCTTAAAACAACTATTCGTAACAACATGACTTTAATGGCTCCTAAGTATTAGATATAGCACTCAACTTTTTCCATTAACTTTTGTAGTCTTTACACTCCTCTTGTTATCATCTTGCTATGAGTGACTCAAGATCCCATTTTAAAATATCCATGTTTTATCCAAATAATCAAAATCAAACAGAGATTCATCTTTGATATTTTGATACATCGTCAAAAATTGGATTCGTTTAAATGCAATATTTGGAAGTTCTACGTTGAGTTTGCCCCAATGTGGATTATCCTTACTCCATTTGAAACCAATTTCTTTTAGAAGTGTATGAAGCGAAGTTTTACATCCATCAAAGGGCTGCATGGTCTTTAATTTTTCATGAATACTTTCAAAATAAACCATTTGTTCTGAAATAGTTCAATAAATTTTATAAAAATACAACGTTACCATGTAAATCTACTCACTTTTTTCATACATTTCATAGATTTTATGGCAAATTGAGCCCACATTAAGATGATCTAGATTAATTACTCGTTTTGGACGTAGACACTGTTCCTTTGGTGATTTTAAAATTTCTTTATTCTTCAACTTTTTCAAAATTGCACTAACTGTACAAACACTAATATTAAGATAACTGAGTAGAACGTACTGAAGATACCGAAGATACTGAACGTACTGAACGTACTACGATAACTGAAGTAACGAGACATGTTGCTTACACCGACTACTTAACGTTTTTGGTATTTTTTGTAATTATAATCGCAGATTGTTTACTACAACAGTCACAAAAACAGAAACTAAATTAGAACATAGCTAAAGCATCAGAGAATACAGTAAAAATAATTCAAAACGTTCGAAGGCACAACTCAAAAACGATCAGAACATAATAATGATTCGACGAAGAAAGTTGTGTTAGGCCAGCAATACTGTCCTGAACCACAAACCTAAATGTCATCTTGACAGCAAATTCACAGAATGTGAATAAATGGGGAATTTTAGTCATATTTTTGGTGACAAATGATGCATCCTTTAAATAATTCAACATCAAAAATGAAAGTTCCTAAGTTCCTGTGTGAGTTACATGATTAAATGAACGCTCTGTATTTTATACGATGCAATTTCCCGAAACCAACTAATGGAGGAAAGCAAAAAAACGACATTGTGATCCCAATAAAGTGAAACGTATCTGTTTTTGGCCGATTCATCGCCGAAAAATAAAAGGAAAAAGGTAAAATAAAAAAGGGATTCGAGGACCGCCCAATTGTGCATTTGGTGGGACCATTCACGGGCGCACTCTCGTCGAGCTGAAGCGGCACATGAATGAATAGACCGAGAAAGGGAATACGCGCGCATTGTGGCCGCTTCCGGCCGGAAGTCCCCGCAACCTGACACCGTCTCACATGATTCTCCTTAACCTTACCCAAATCGTGCTCGTTCGCATACACCGAGTGTTTGTTTGGATTCATGGCGATTTCGTTCGTTCGAGCAGAAAAAAGAACAATTTTTACCCTCAGCATATACAGTGTGGGTAAAAAGTATTTTAACAAACTGATTTTTCTTAGTTTCCTTTATTTTAACACATTTAAATGTTTTAATGTTATATCAGTCGCATTTAAATATTTACTCATTTCTGCAAAATCGTGTCATTAATAAAATTATTGTTTTATTTATTAATAAATGTTATACACTTCTTCAAACTTTTATACACGAGAGAAAAAAACTTTCGGGTAATGTAATAGGTGTTTCGGTTTCGTGAAGTAGCAGGGGATCCCCCTAAATACACAGCAAAACCTTCTTTCCATGTATATTGGGCACTGATTGTGATATTGAAGACTGACCCAGGTCTACCCATGATTTTTTACGCTTTGGGTTGTCAAAATACATTCACTTTTCATCACCTGTTATAACTCGATGCAAGAAAACCTTTCCATTTCCGTCTGGCAAGCAAAATTTCACAAGTAGTTTTTCGCCTTTCAATATATTTTTCCTTCAATTTATATGGAACCCAATTTCCTTCATTCTGGATCTTTCCCAATGCGTTCCACGGCGCGCAGAACGCGGTCCACCTTCCACCCGAGGTTAGTTTCCAAAATAACCCCGAAACTACACATCAGGTAGATGGGCAATGATCTCCCGTGACACTGGGCCACTGCGATACCATTGTCTTCCCTTCCTTGGTGTTTCCGCAATTTGATCCACGACGACAATATCAGATAAAACACTTCGCACCAATCTCTTCTGCAGGACTAGTAAACAGAGGAGGGTGAATCATTTTACTTACGTTCCCAATACGTGTAGATGTTCGGAAATGGTAGATTCGGCAACATTCAATGCTTCTGCCAATTGTTTCAATTTATTAGTTGAGTCTTCATCCAATAATGCCTTCAAAGCTACATCTCCAATATTTTTTCCACTGTCGTGAAAGCTTCTTATATTTTATATCAAAATCACTACTTTTAAAATGTTTAAACCATCGTTCACAAGTTTTTTGGGTGACAGCATGCTCGCCATGAGCTTCCACTTATTATAAACTTATATTTGTTATTAAACTTTCCCGCTAAACGACTTTCCCGTTTTTTTCTGGTACATAATTCGACAAATTCAAAGCTATGAAAAACTTTTTACGTTACTTTTTATAAATAAATAGTAATTTATTAATAATTATAAAGTTTGTTTTAGTATTATAAAGAAAAATTGTGAATTTCTGTAACGATTTTAAATTTTAGGAAGACGGAAAGATATCATCATTATTTTGACTCATAAGTGTCACTCGTACTTCCTTAAGAGATGATTTTGAAAATATGTTTTGTTGCTCAGGAAACGTAGAAAATAAAAAAATATCGTGGACTGCTCTAGGGGAAATTTTAGTAATTTTTGGTGACAAAAATTTTTTTACCTTTAAATAATTCAACATAAAAAAATGAAAGTTCCTATGTTCCTGTGTTCCTAAATCAATAGTCATGTGCGTTACAGAATTAAATGAAGGTTCTGTATTTTTCCATTCTGAAAGTAGTACAGTTACACTAAAAAGTACACATACACTAAATGTCATAAGTTCTCAATAAGATTAATGTGCGGTAATTCAGGAGGTATAATCAGCCTCCGTCTAACATTTTAGAATATCAAGATATTCCTGGTACCTAATTTCGAAGAGCTTTTCGAGCATTTAAGATATCAGTAATGATTACTAAATTTCAAATCTTTACCCAAGACATACACCCTCAGACCACGATATTTCCACCGAGCTTTTTATTTTTTTTCTACACGCACTTTTACGACTATCGAAACCAAATAAAGTGGTTTGGTATCATCATATCCTGTTGATGCTAGCATGGCCAATAAATATGCCAGCAAATAAAGTGATTTAGTGTTTAGTAGAAAATCTGTTCAAATTTAAAATTTCTATCAGTAAAAATAACTGATTTCTAAAAATCTAACGGATAATTTTCGTTTTTATTAGGCGATTGAAGCCTTTTTTCCCTCTTTTTTCTATCTGAAGAAAGGTTTCTTCCGGGCCCTCTTCCCGCGATTCTCTTCCAGGGCTCTTTTCCCCAATAATTTTTAAGAGTCGTACATCATACCTAAATCAGTTACTCCAGAAAAGGAATCAATATCATTGACTACTTTTTGAATTGAAATCAAGCATTTTTAACAGAACATTTTTCTCTAAATTCTAGGTGATAGTAATATTTATGGATTCCGCAGTTTTCAGTATTCCTTCTGAAATATGTTGTAATTATATATATATATATATATATATATATATATATATATATATATATATATATATATATATATATATGTATATGTTAAAAGCTGATGGTCGGACTTTACATAAAACACTAACAAAATTATACTCAAAATGTCTCAAACAACAAGAAGTACCCAGCTTATAGGAACATGCAAAAGTGATTCTTTTACATAAGAAAGGAGCACGGGAAGATTTAAAGAACTACCGTCGAATAAGCCTCCTATCAGTGATATGAAATAGCCAAAAGAATACTAAGAGAACTTAATGACGCACAACCAAGGGAGCAAGCAGGATTCAGAAGTGGATTCAGTACAATGGATCACATCCAAGTCCTACAGCAGGTCATAGAAAGACACAACGAATACACTATGCCACTGTGCTTGGTTTTTATTGATTTGATCAAAAGCATTTGATTCAATCTCAGAGCTCAATCTCAATTATGTATGTTTATATATATATATATATATATATATATATATATATATATATATATATATATATATATATATTTTAGGTTCTCGAGTAGAACCGCGTTTTAGATTTGTCAAATCTCGACGTTTTGGCTTCCACTTTGAAGCCATTTTCAAGAGAATCTAGTTGATTTACTCCGAGGCCTCAATCTGCCTACTCCCCAGAGTTCACAACTAGAAAAGTTGCGTTCACAACCACAACAACAGAGTTCACAACCTTTAATATATATATATATATATATATATATATATATATATATATATATATATATATATATATATATATATATATATATATATATATATATTCGTTTTCAGTTAGCACATTTCTTCATTTCGCTGAAAAAGGCAAAATTGATTTGAACAAAACGGCTTATATAAAGTTTTCCTCTTTACTTTAATCAAATGAAAAATATATTTACTTGCTTTGGTTAATGGAGCTTCTTAAACAATTGAAAATGGAGATTTAACGTAGTTAAGTTTAAAAGAACTAGCATTAACCGATAATTCTTATTCGCCAAACATTGTATCTTCCGATCAACACCGTTTCTTGTATGTACGAACATACCTACAACTATTTTGAAGATATATAATTTTAAAGGTTTTATTATGAATTTACTGCTTATTGGTAACATATGAAAATTATATATTAGGATTGGATATTAAACGTGTCAAGGATTACTTTAATAATTGTTCTTGTTAAAGGTTATTCAATTTTCAAGTTATGTATGATGTTTGCAATCTTTTTATCTGTTATAAACATATCAAAACTTTTGACGCAAGTGTTCAAACCACAACTTTTTGCGGTCGTAACGAGAAAAAAGAAACTGTTATACATTTCCCCCCGCTCTCCTCGAAATTCAATTCGAATAGCCTCATCAGAACCATCAGAAGTACTTAATTAACACAAGAGGGCACCACGTACGCTCTCTTGGTTCTTGTTCATTCAACCGTCGAGTTGGCCGCGACGACGACGACAACGGTGGTGGGGGTAGCCGCGTCGTACTATCCGGTCCTTCCACGGCCAGTTGCGATTCAGTGTGGCGTTGTGAACGGAGTGACGTAGAGGAATAGTCGCGAATTCGACCGAACATAACGAGCGGAAACATAACGACGGCAACAGCGGCTTTACGTCAGAGCACCATGGTGTTGCAGGTGCTCGACCAAGTTAACACTGGCGAAGAATCGTTTTACGGGGATTGTCCCAATAATTCGGTGTCTTCTTATGCCGATTTAGATGTTAATACTACCGCACAACCCACTTGTACAGTGATATCTACAGGTTAGTGACAAATTGTTCTTATTCACCCACAAATAATAAATACATTTTCAAAGTTTTTGGATTCTTATATATATATATATATATATATATATATATATATATATATATATATATATATATATATATATATATATATATATATATATATATATATATATATATATATATTTCTGTTTTATTATATATATTTTATGTTTTGTTATATATATTTTGTATACACCTCAGTCCAAATGTTTCAGACCCATGAATTCTCAATAGTTTTGTATCGTAAGCAGATTATTAAACATATCAAACCTTTTTTCATAATACTGCACAAACTGATTCTGAATTCGGTTGTATTTATTATTTACTATTTTCCTTCTTATCTTCAATAAAAATTATAGTTATTTTTAAAAATATAAATACAATTAACTTTAATAAACTATAATCAATATTATAAAGCTAGAAAAAATTGCGTTGGAATGATTGCGTTGATTCGGCGCTGGAATGATTGCGTTGCTCTTGATGGAGATTACGTTGATGAATAAAGCTAATTTTGAACCAAAAAAACTGTGTTTTTTTTTGTTAGGCCCGGGACTTTTCAGCCCATGTGTTATATATACAACTTTGGTAAAATGTCTTATTCTGTAATATCACCCACAAGTCTCGTATTGCCCTTCAAAACATAGTATTTCTAAATTTGTAATTGTTATGGTTAAATTGGATTTCCGTCAAAGTTTTGACTGAAGGTCCTAACTTCGTCATATTTCTGATAAAGCTATTTTGTATTCCAATCTAGTTTATTATATACCCATATGTTTAAAAAGTATGTTCAATACACATATTCCAACGTTTTTTTCCTATCTTCGAAACAGTTTTTATACCCAACCTCGGGTATTTACATCAAAACGACTGCGAATTCTTTTGAATGGCTTCTATGGACTGAAAACGGCGTCCATGAAGTTGTTTCTTCAATCGAGAACAGGATAAAGTTACATGGTGCCATATCTGGTCAATACTATGCTTGTGAAACGGTGTTTGTTTTAATTTTGTCAAAAATGTACGAATAATTATTGCGGTATGCGATAATTTAATACAAATGCACTTTAAAAAATTAATCTTGCGACAAGTATTTTTAACAACTACAAAAGACTATAATTTCTAACCTAACATGCGAAATGAAATGATACTTCTGTCAAATGTCAAGTACAGTGATACAACTTAGAAGGCAAATGATTGTATTGATATTAAATTGAGAAGTCACCTTACTTTTTGACCATAGCAGGTTTTTTCAAATAATTTCCAACAATTACTTTCTATCAAAATTATTAGTCAAATTAGTGCTAACTTTCATAATGGATGTTGTTGGTGTCTCGAAAGACGGACATTTATGTTTATGATTTAATTTACACGATACATTTATTTGTATATATTTATAACATTAAATTATAAAACGTCCTGTTATAAATCGATATTTTGACGTAAAATTTCGAATGATGAAATTGTAAAGTTTTATTTCATAGATCGATCGAAGAATTTTGTAGGTTAAAATTATACCGACAATTTCAATGTTATCAGGAAATTTTAGGAAATTAGTCAAATAATTAATTTGTTATCGGTCAAAATCATCATTTTATTTGCTCTATAAACATTATTGTCGAGACCAATTTTTATGTGATGAAAGCGTTGCCAAGGTATGGGAATATACAGGTTCTTAAACAATTGCAATACACATTTATTACAAATATAATTTCAAATATTTCATATAATTATATAAAGCATACTAAAACAACTGTTTAACACACAGTGTTAAATACTGAGTACTTAATACATAAATACAATAATACATAAATAAAAATAATTTTTCCAATATCTAAATAATTGGGTTTTTGAATAAAAAATAATTGTCGATTTTTTTACTATATTTTAAAACTTTATCATAAATAATATTGATAATCGATGCGAAAATCTTGTTAGAAATTCGTTACAATTAATTATGAATTCATTAAAATTTTTAAAATTTTTATAAAAATCACCTGGCTACGAACGCACCGCGATTGGCTGCCATGTTTGTGACGTCATAATAGTAAAGTGTTTACACGTCAGTACTGTCAACGGCTTCTACCTGTATATATATATATATATATATATATATATATATATATATATATATATATATATATATACTGTCAAAATTATTATTGGTTAAGTTCAAAATAATATTTTATTGGGTACTAATTTAGTTCAGCAATATGTGACAAAGGGTTCATAAAGGCTAGTTCAGATAAATATTATTGATAGTCGATGTTTATTGCTTGCTACATGACGTATGTGCATACACATTTATAAAGTACATAAATAGAAGGTAAATATTGGTTTTCAAAAATAATGAAAAATGTTAAATATTGAAAAGGCAAAAGTATTTTCCAGTTTTGTCATTCTTTTTTGAGCAAAAAAAAACAATATAAATCATAATTAGAAAGGCAAAACACATACATACTGTATAAATCACTAATTTTATTTCAATAAAAAATACACTGTTAAATATACATAATAAAACTTCCCCCAACTAGGATAATATATTACAGTATATTATATGTAAACTACATTAATAATCAATTCAGAATAAAAACAATCGCTACCCAAAATTCTATACATATTTGTTTGATTACATAATAGTTTGATTGCTTTCATTAAAGTTTGCAATACTTATTAAACCACACCGATTATTCAAACTACCACACCAAACTCTATTAACAATATTTTCAAAAAAAATCCACCCATACTACATTATTGCTTTAAGGTTTTCAGTATTTTTAAAACGATGGCGATTTTTCGCCATACATGTTTTACAAACCACCACATTAGACTCGTAATTTAATAATATTTGCAAATATAAATAAATCTGGCTGCTAACTAATTCTAATGCATGACCAGCCAAACATTTCCCAAATAAGAGAAGACTAAAACCATTTTTTTTAAGTGGAAAACTTTTTTAGTCGAAGTTTTTGACTCCCCTGTTAAGGTCTACCCACTAGAAAATTATTATGTACCACAACACATACTGGTACTTTTGTCAGCCTACCATCAGTCTTCAAGACCTATAATAAATTTCTAACCTATTTTTAAACATACCTTATCATATGAATATGTTCAATAGATAAAATGTACCAAAATCCTGAAAAACAATGAATATTTTTACTGTTTTGGTTTATTTAGAATAGAAATATACCATTTGCTTTACTTTTTATTTGGTTAGTAGGTTTGTTTTTACTTTTCTTTATTTGCATACTCCTTCAGATGTTTGTTTTAATTCCATCGAAAACTGCTTTGCAACTAGTTGATGTTCATCCAACTGATCACACAAATTTCTGTACTCTCCGATCATCTACGATTACCTTCCAAATTGGTAGTCGAATTTTGTTGTCTATTCGCGTTTTCTTGAATATTATTATTAGTATCCTACAAAATAGACGATCCTGTAGGGCTTTCTCATTGTTACTACCCTCGGTTATGTCGCAACATGTAGATTATTTGCGGACACGTAGGAATATTGCTTTTTATAAATTTGGTCCGTTAATTTTTTTTCCCTACATGAATTAAACAGTATAAACAAACGTTATAAAACGAATGCAAAAAGCAAAAGGAACCCTAATCTAATTTCAATATTTCATTCTGAACTTACCTTTGAGCCTCCATATCTTATAAAGAGTATAACGTCAAAGCCTAAATAACAGTTAAAAGCAAGTATATTTTCAAATCACTAGCATCAGGTGTGTCGGTAATTCCTGTCCGGTTTTTTCCCTAAAGAAAACGCGTTATTTACAAGGGATAGTTAAAATGTGTTTATTCAAATTATTGGTCATTTGATTCTATGCATTTTATCCATCTCTCAGGCAATTTATGGATGCCATTCTAAAAGAACAGTTTCTTCTTTCAGCTTATCCATTCATCGAGCCATTTTTTAACTTCTTCGAAATCGGCGAAGTGCTGCTCTGCAAGCGCGTGCCCCATCGATGCAAAAAGGTGGTAATCGGAAGGAGCCAGGTCTGGAGAGAGCGGTGGGTGCGATAAACCTTCCCATCCAAGTGATTTCTACACTTCTTTGACTGGTTTTGCTGTATGAGATGGCGCGTTATCATGCTGCAAAATCACCTTATCATGTATTTCAGCGTATTGTGGACGTTTTTCGATCAATGCACAGTTCAAATTAATCATTTGTTGTCGGTAGCGATCAGTATTAACTGTTTCTCCAGGTTTCAACAGTTGATAATATAGAACATTCACCTGGTCTTACCAGACACAGAGCATGGTCTTGCGACCAAAGCGATTTGGCCTTGCAGTCGATGGATCGGCTTCGCCAGGTGATATCCATGATTTTTTTAGCTTGGGATTTTCGAAATAAATCCATTTTTCATCACCAGTCATCATTGAATATCACCATCACCATTGAATAGTAATTCAATGCAGAAATGACTTCCTTTCATACCTTTGAAACAACATTTCATTGACGATTTTTCGATTTTCTAATTGCCTGTCATTCAATTCATGTGACATCCATATTTCCATCCACTGGATCTTTCCCATCGCTTGCAATGGTTCACAAATTGCGACTCGGCTCACATTAAACTTTTCTGCCAATTGTTTGAGTTTGTGTGGGTCTCCATCCAATAACTCCTGCAATTCCACATCTTCAAACGTTTTCCGCCTACCAGGACGTTCTTTGTCTTGAACGTTGAAATCACCGCACACGTTCTTATAGATGGAGCATGCTCACCGTAAGTCTCTACCAGAAAACGATGACTTTCAGCGGTTTTTTCCTTTTGATAAAACAAGAAAAGTAATGCGTGCCGCTAATGCACGTGTTCAGGCACAAAACTGGACATTTTCAAAAAATAATAAATTGATAACGCTGTTATTTTGGCGGAACGTAACTGGTGTAGTTTTGAAGTTAATGTCAGTAGAATAAAATGACATATGTATCAAATTATAACATTGTATACTTTTGGCTGGTGAAATCTGTAACAAAAACCGTAAAGAAATTACGGTTTTTAATTATATATATATATATATATATATATATATATATATATATATATATATATATATATATATATATATATATATATATATATATATATATATATATACATATATATATATATATATATATATATATATATATATATATATATATATATATATATATATATATATATATATATATATATATATATAGATAAAGGAAAAAACGCAAACGCTTTTGTCACACCGTGGTATCGCGGCTGTCAACCCGATATATGGCCCTAGTGTGGATATTAAGTTTTAGTGTCCCATTGTTGCAGAATAACGAACCCCATCCAACCATGAACCCAACTTATATCTACATATTCTTCTGTATGCTGAGCATTTATAATCAGAAGGATAGAGCATTATATACGCGGTCCAGTCGATTTGGCTTTTCGCGCCTGCCTTTTAATTGCGGCTTTTTGGTGATTACCTTCCTCATAGAGGTGCACAACTCTGTATGTTTTCTCATGCCATTTAGACGGGTCGTTTGCCGTTTTTTTTTCCAATTCGGACTTACTTCTTTAGTGACGATTTTGTTACATCTTTATATATTCTTTTTGGACATCCCAGATAATGTTTCTTCTTCTTTAATTCGCCATAGAGGATCTGCGCCATCCTGATATCATACGTCCTTTGGTAATGACCTAACCATCTCAGCTGAGCTGAGATAGTATATTGCTATAGTACCACCACCTATAGTATATTGCTTGGATATTTTAGGAGGCTGACCGAAGATACACTTGCTTCTTGTTACTAATTGTTATTCCCGAAACTAAAATTTCCAAAGAAAGAACTCTTTACTAGGAAAGAATATATCCAACATTAGGAAACCTGTGGAAATTCTCCTTTGATACAAGTTTGTATTGTAAAGTGGAAACTCAACATGAACCAGTTAATGTTATAATACAATTTAATGATAATTATTGTTATTTTTATTAATTTATTGTATAATTTATTATTATTTTTCGAACAGAAATATTACCATAGTGTTACTTAAACTACTTGTAAACTACGCAATAATTTTAACACATAATTTCCAAGTTTTTCAACCGAGAAGTGTCCATTTCTGATTCGAGCTCGCCAGACTGTAATCCAGCTTACTATCGGTTACGTAAACCTCATCATTCGAAAAACCGGTATACGTATTCATTCAAAAAATTCAGCCCGATTTGGAACGTCGCTGTCACTGAAACCGGCCAGCAATTTTGATTGAAGCGTGATGTTAATTTTAGACGTACAAATAAAAGACTTAACCATACCATAGAACTAAACGGCTTTGAGATAAATAATCGATAAGATTTTTTTTTATTGCAACAGAATATAAAAACTGAACGGAGCGATTGAAAATAAAAAGAGACGAAGATTTATAAAACTGGAAATGTTTAATCTTAAACATGCAAATAAAAGGAAGGTTAATTAAATCAGAGCTAAAGGAATTTATAATAAACGATCAATAGGATTATTCCATTCTTCTACAGGAACCTTCGGTGTGAAACATTAAACTTGGAGAGATTTTCCACTAAACACCAAATTACTTGTTTAAAACTTCGCACCTTTCACTAACTATGTTGGCTCCATCAGGACATGATATAATCCGATAAATTAATTTACACTAGATTAAATACACTCAAAGAAATTTACCACTAAACATCAAATTATTCTTATTCACTTCAACGCGCGTTTCGCTAATCATGTTAACATCATCAGATAATGATTGAATCTGTTAAATCATCTTCTACATCTACATCTTCAATTAATTTCAATACTTTTTAGTGTGATTGGACGTAATTATAAAGTTTTTAATAACACTCTCATCAAACACGAAGGGATTTTTCACTAAATACCACATGATTACTTAAAAAAGTGATTATTTTTTAAATTTCTCAACGTCGCAGTTTCGCTAACCATGTCAGCATCATCAAGAAATTATTTAATCTAGATTAAATTAATCCATCAGATTTAATCATCTCCTAATAACACTAACACGGTTAGCGAAACGCGCGTCGATAAGCGCGCGTCTTCTAGTTTAATGGAATGGTTATTAAAAACTTTATAATGACTTTTTCACTTGAATCATTTTCCTAAACTTTTATATTCGAATATTCCTATCCATTAAATGTTCAAAGAATCCATTATAATTAGCCGCGTTCCAAATATGAGGATTTTCTTGCTCAAATCTCTTTTAAGTAAAAGGTGAACTAAACCTTGCCATTTTATGTTGTTTACAATGGTATGAATCATTAAGAATGTACCTTTCAGTGCTAGCCCATTTTCTGAAAATCCTAACCTTCTATCTTTATGTCTAATGAACTAAAATATTTAAGAACGGTAAGACGTCATTATTTTCAAGTTGCTGCGTTCACTTTATTGATGGAAGTCAGTCATCAGTTGATTCTGTTTTTGGTATTAAAATAACAAATATGTCATCCACATTGAATCTACATACTATATGATCAAATCCTTTTTCGAATTTATTCATAAATAAGTTGGCAATAAAAGCCAACAAAGCCCGAAAAAGGATTACAACAAAATGTTGGGAAAGAACATAGAGAGACCTGGTTAGGTAACCACCTATAGAGGGACCTGGTTAGGTCCCTCTATAGGTGGTTATCTAAGCTAAGGGAAGACCAAGGAAGCTATGGGAAGAGTGAGGAAGGATCTGAAAGGATGGAAATAACCGAATGGAAACGAAGAACGAGAGAGTGGGCAAGGAAAAGGAAATTAAATATGGATGAGTAATATGTATGTATATAAATATATGTATATGCAGTGTTAGAATTCTTTACACTGCGTCCAATGAGATAACAGTGCTGGGTGTCATCAGATATATATATATATATATATATATATATATATATATATATATATATATATATATATATATATATATATATATATATATATATATATATATATATATATATAATGTATGTATATATTTCTCTTTTTCTCTTCTTTTTATGTAAGGAAGAGGCAAGAAACCATTGATACAAAAAATAACACTTCTCTATATCTAGATTATGGAGACTATGGGTGGCCACTGTACCATGTAAAAAAATCAAGAACCCTAGATACCCTCAGAGGGAGGCAAAGGCCCTTGATAAGCTGTCAAGCCATAGAGAAGAAGAAAAAATTATTACCCATTAGCATAACTTCTTGTTCCTCATAAAATTCGTTGTTAAATTGGAAACAATGTTGTTTCATTCAAATTTTAGTACAACGAATGTATTCGTTACGTATTTCTGGTTCTGTGTTTTTCATCTCTAAATATTCCAAGTTTTTTGGAAACAATGACCTTACATCAAATTATATACAAACCTATCTGTCCTCCAACGTTATATCTTTAATCTTATTAACCAATTCTATGAAATATTTTCCGAAACATTTCTTTAGAGAGTTTTCTTTACTTCATGTTTCCTTCAATGGTTCCGTTGTTGGCTTTTTTTTTATCCCTCAGATTATCAGATGATAATCTGAATATGTATAAAGTTCTGATTATATAATTTAATCCAAAAATGAACAAACGAGTATCTGGTCTGATAATTTAAATTGCAAAAAACTCTTAAATTACCAAATTAACTATGCATTGTATTTGCAATATTGTCTTTGCATAGAGCAAGATAGAAGCTCTACTAAAAAGTGTATGAGAGTTTCAGAAGAATTTTTTGAATGCATGGGCAAAAATACCACTGGAAATGACAATGATATATGTACTAGGGTAGTCTTAAAAGTTTCCAGCCTCAACATGAAGACGGCGTTACTCGTCATTGCCTCGTGTATTGTCTTTCAAATGCAAGAATTTAATGACGATTCGATATTCGATTTTTCAATCTTTACAAAGACACTAACATCGACTGACATAAATCACTGCGAAATAACAACTGAGCATCTAATATGGCTGACATTTTCAAGATTTTTTCCACGTATGCACAATTATATTATTTTGATTTATTATTTTTTGATAAGTAACGCCATCTTCATATTGAGGCTGGAAATTTTTTAGGCTACCCTCGTATTATCGTAGAGAAACGTCCAGAAGAAGTATACAAAAATAAAGGAAAAATAAGAAAAAAAGAGATCATATAAGTTTATTATGTATTTTTACTATAATGTTATTGAATATTAATTTGAAAAGATGCAAATGAGCTGGAGGAGAATATTAAAAATATTCAAAAACAAGGAAAGTTTTTTCCATGCTCCACGTAATAATTGCTCATTTCTTCAGCGGTCCCCAAGTGGTCTCCCAAGATCGGTGTTTGGCTTTAAGTCATCATCATTCGGGCTCGAGCCGATCATAGGGAAGCAGCTGAAGAAATGACCAGAGGTACAACCGTACATATCAACGAATGAAGTCTGCAATACAATGCAGGTCACGCCATCATGTGGTGAACGTCTAAAATCGACCGTTACCCGCACTCAGGCCCTATACGTTGTCGTACCTCTGGTCATTTCTTCACCTGCTTTCCAACGTTCAGCTCGAGCCGAACTGATGACGCCTTAAGACTAGAAACCAGTCTCGGGAGACGCTTGCTAATGTTTGGGAGGACCTGAAGAAATGAGCAATTATTATGTGGACCACGGAAAAAAGTATGACTTGATTTTGAATATTTTCAAATATTAATTTAGTGACATATCATTTCTCAGAACCAACTTTGTTGAGTTTATTTGACATGTATTTATGGAAATAGTAATAAAAACTTAATCTTCGAAGTAATCTTCACTTTCTACAAATTTTCGTCACCCTTCAGACCATTGTCGAGTCTCAGATCGAAAAAAATTGTGGTTTTGATATGATAAAACCATTTTCGAGATTTCGAGTTTTTTCGAGTTTCTCAAGATGCGATAGGGGATCGAAAGAGCTGAAAAACAGAAGGGACTAAGTCTGCAGAATACGACGGGGGCGATAAAATCTCCTAGCTCAAGAACGTTACTAATACGAGTCAGTTTCATTTGATAACGATCAACAGTAACCGTTCGACCAAATTATATGAGAGTATATGCTTTTTGAAGTGGAGATTTGCTTTTGTGCTACTGTGAACAGTAACATAACAACATCAAAGCACCTACTGTTATTCTCAGCGGTAAGTTCACAAGGGACCCAACGACTTTCTTTTTGCATTTTTTCTAGCTTGTATAAACTTTTAGAAAAAACTTACGGTGTTAATCCGAGTTTTCGTTCGAGCTCTGGTAATGAACAACAAGGATTTTCTCCAGCAGTGCCTCAAATTTTTCATCGTCCCCTTTTTTTGGCTCTCCCGGACGTTCTGCTTTATTTAAGACATAATTTCCAATTCGGTGATTGCTGGAACCGGTTCTTACAAGTACTATACGAAACAACATTATCTCCCAACAACATCCAGAAATATTTCATTCCGCATTTTTTTCAGTTGAAAGACGAAAAGAAGACAATGCCTAAAATGTTGCTTTTCGAACGACCTCACCATAACATCATATCGTAATCAACATCATGATATCGTAGGCCCGTATATTACTAGATATGTAAATGTGAAATCGAAATTTTGGTACAGAAAATACACATTTATTGTATGAAAATGATAAATTTTTTCCCACCTGTCTGACAATTTGTGGATGCCACGTCAAAAACACTGTTGCTCTTTTGAGGCAAACCAGTCATCGAGCTATTTTCGTAAATTTTCGAGCCACTTTCGTAGAAGCGCTGCTCAGCCAGTGCGTGTCCCTTCGATGCAAATAAGTAGTAACCGGACGGAGCCAAGTCAGGTGAGTAAAACGCATGCGAAAGTATATCTCAAGTAAACATCTCAATCGTTTGCTTGGCCAATTTTGCTGTGTATGATGGTGCATTATCATGAAGCAAAATCACTTTGTGTTAACTTTTTTTGATATTCTGGTCGTTTTTCACGCGAAGCTTGATTCAAATCGATCATTTGTTGTGGGTAGCATTCAGTAATTAATGGTTTCACCAGGTTTTAGCAGCTCATAATAGATCACACCCTTCTGACCCCACCAAACACAGAGCATTGTCTTCCGTCCATAGCGGTTTGGTCTTGCAGTCGATGTCGATGATTCGCCTGTAACTACCTATGATATTTTACGCTTAGGATTATCAAAATATATCCACTTTTCATCGCCAGTCACAATTCGAGGGAGAAATGGCTTTCTTTTGTACCTGGCGAGCAGCATTTCGCTAGTGGTTTCTCAATTTTCCTGGTGTCTTTCATTCAGTTCATGTGGACCCCATTTTCTCATCTTCTGGATCTTTCCCATGGCTTTCAAATGTATAGAGACGGCTTCTCGTTTCACATTTAATTGATAAGCGAGTTGTTGCTTCGTTTGAGTCTGTCTTCGTTCTTTTTCGGTGGTTTTCCACGTTCTTCGTGTCTCACATCAAAATCGCCACATTAGAATTTTTTTAAACCACTCAAAGCACTGTGATTTACCGAGAGCATACTCGCTGTAAGCTTTGACAAGCATTCGATGTGATTCTACAGCAGCTTTCTTCAAATGGTAACAGGAAATCAATGCTGTTCGCAAATCGTAGTTTTCAGGCACAAAATTCAACATGTTCAATGCTATTACAAACTATGCTGTTTTATGAAACTTGTATTGTTGTGAGTTAAAATTGTTTGTCAGGTATTAACCAGGAAATGGCGGCCCTGACGCGGTTTGACTGTAACTACGTTGACAGCTAGGGCCATCTATGGACAAATTCCGGTTTCATATTTACAGATCTGGTATATGCCTGTAAAACATTTATATGGCGGGAAAAAAATCTGATTCGAATAGGTTATACAGTCGATGAAAAGTAGGAGTTAATAATTAAGTTTAGAATATTAATTCAACAGATGATGGACTAATTGGATGTTGAAACCGCACAATTGTGTATCGCAAGTACCTGGAACAAGATAAATGTGTGAAATAAATCCTGAAATTGACCGTTGACTACATAAAATAGGAAAAAGTCAGCATGCATTCACTGACAGAAAAAATGCGCAATTACCAGTCCAATATATTCATGTCTATTTAGGTAGAGAAGCAAGACGCCGGTATGAGAAGCTTTATTATAGTTACACGCTCAAATAACATATTTATACGACCATCAACGTCAATTTATGCGATATAAACAATGGTGAGTTCATCGGTGCGGAAAGACAGAGGCAAAAATTGCACGGACACACCATAATTTTTAATGGCGGACCCAAAGGTAAATAACAGATGTCGGGTCGCGATGGCAAAATACAAAATAAATGTAATTTTAAGCTGTCGACGTTTCTGCTATTTCGTTAGAGGGCGTACTTTGTTCGTTAGGAGACTGTATTTATAAGGAAAATGGTCATTTCCCAACAGTTTTCATGGAATCACTAACCCTAAAATCGTAAGCATTTAACATTTAAGATCCGTGACAAAAATATAGAACCCCCCTGGTTTTGCGGATTTTAAAATGTTTGTTCCGTATTGTTCATGCCTTCTTGTATTTAGTAACTTGATTTTCTTACTTAAAATTTTAATTCTTCTTATTGTGCCGTCTTCAAACGAAGTTTGGCGACCATCCTGATTACCTTCACAGCTGCTTTAAATAACTGGTTCGATGTACAGTTGTAGAATCAATCTCAGTAAGGTTATCCTCTCATTACATGTCCGAAGTATTCTAATTTGCGTGTCTTTATGGTTGTTATTAGACTTCTTTCAGTAAATATTCTACGTAGGATCTCTTTATTTGTGACTTTCTCTACCAAATATATTCGTAGTATTGTATAGCTCATTTAGGAAAATAGTAGTTGTACGTCATCAAAATCAATCATATGACGCACTCACTTTACAATATTGCCACATCAGAACCAAAATACCCAGACTTTAGCTTTTGTATGATCGATAAAACTGTAAATGAAAAAGTAACACGAAAAGTTTTTTCTTTCAAAGTTTTAATTAAAAATCTGTTTCAAAACTTCTGCTTCTATCACTAAAATAACTTTCAGTATCTGAATCGCTGTTCAAGTAAATTATTAGGGGGATTAACTTTTAGTCTATCAAATACTCTTTCGCGATTCGACCATCTTTCAATCTCTTTTTCTGTATGTCTGATGCTGTTCATCCAGATCTGTGGTGTAACTGTTCTTTCTACATATCCAAACAGTTATCAATCGTTCTTCCATCTCGACCTACGTGACGATTGTAATAATTTTTAGCGGCCTTTGGAATAAAGCCATTCTTGTTCCCAGCATGAAGAACAATATATCTGCAATAGCATTTATTATTGACACGCCTTAAATTCAATAAAATTTCATAAAAATACAATATTACCATGTAAATCTACTCACTTCTTTCATACATTTCCTAGATTTGATTGCGAATTGAGCTCACACCAAGATGATGTAGGTTAGTTACTCGTTTTGAATGTAGAGTTTTTTTTTCGATGATTTTACGATTTCGTTATTCTTCAGTTTTTTCGAAATTGCACTGTAACAATACTAATATTTAGTGCAGTTGAAATACAGTATCTGACTTTTCATTGGACGATCACCCATTTAAATAGAAACCGGTATAAATCAAACTGCGTTTCTATCTCAGAGGTTATAGAAGGTACCATCCGGTCCCAGCTGGTTAAAATTAGTAGAAAGTGTTCAGTAAATTAAGCATAACAGACAAGATCACTAGATAAGAATCGCAAATATGTTGATACATTATTGCGGTGAAAAGTAAACTGTATGGAGATAAAAATTGATGGATTCAGTGATTAGATAAGAATTGGACTATAAAACCAACACCCAGGAAAATCGGTGGAATATTATAACCATTATTCATTTTATTTTCCAATTTTACTCTCTATTATTACCATATATTTCATTTCCTTCAAACCTTTCCTACACAGAAAATAATTCCCTTGTCCCTCTCTAAATGCAAACTTTCATTTCAGAAATAAATATTTGTTGGTAAGCTTAGTTTCTGCTGATCATGTACAAGGTGTGTCTCGCGGAAAAGAGGGCTCTTTAAAAATAGCTATTTCTAGTGGCGCCATCTTTTGACGGGGGCAAGGATTGGAAAAATGCATTCTTCACTGACATTCTCATAAAATTTCATGGCATTCGGATCATTAGAAGCCAAGTTATCGCGCTTAAAATGACAGTGTGTTTATAGCGTCGGTCCAAAATTTTTTGTTTTGTAAGTTAAAAATATAAAGTTTTGTTTTCAACTTGATAAAACATCCACCGAAACGTTTTATTTAATGAAACAAGTATATGATGAGGATTGTTTATCCTGCGGCAGAGTCCAAGAACGATTTAAAGAAGATGGTGAGGTCATCAAGGACGACGAACATCCTGGTCCGAGAAATTCCATGGTTATATCAAAATAACATTAAAATATGTGCGTGAATTTATAGGAAATCAGCCAAAATCTTCATTGCGATACATGGATAGAATCGAACATGATCCAAATATTTAATTCACGCTTTGTTCCACGCAAATTGACTGACGAACAAAAATTACTCCTAATCCATCATTGCAAGAACTTGATTAAAGAGTCGAAAAAGGACGAAAACTTCAAGAACAGCATTATTAGTGGTAATGAGACGTAGTGTTTTCAAATGATCCAGAAACTAAATGTCGAATGGAAGCACCCGAGCAGCCAAATCTGAAGAAAAGCCGTTTGGATAAATCAAAAATCAAAACAATGTTGATTTGTTTCTACGATCCGGACGGAATTGCGTACAAGGAGTTCATTCCATCTGGTCAAACGTCAGTGCAGTATTTTATCTTGGTGTCTGTTATCGCCTATTCATCGTTTGCCACCCCAATACCGTCAACAAGGCAGCTAGCGTTTGTTGCCCATGCCCGACCATGTCCCATCCCATCGCTCGACGCTTATCACGGATTGTTTGACCAAAAATGGCATTTTAACTATCAATCATTCGCCATACTCGTCTGATTTTGCTCCCTCCGACTTCTACATCTTCGAAAAACTTTATTTGCCGATAAAAGGACAGCGTTATGCCGACATTAAAACCATTCAAAAGGCGTCGACCTATCTTTGGCCGAGCTGAAAAAACTGTTCGTCAACCTAATTGACAGTGTAAAACATTATATTGACGGGCAAGGAGATTATTTTGAATAAAAATAATGAGTTTTGCTGATAAAAAGTCCTGTTTTCCGTGAGACGCACCTTGTATATAGTGCTTTTTTCTATTACCCTCGAACAGTCTTTCACTTGTCCTCTGCAGTACTTTTACTCTCCCCTTATTTAATTTCTTACGCGATGCACCCCTCCTATCTCAAACTGAATTCTAACATATTTATATTCAGTTATATTTCATATAATCTATATACGTTAAGTTCCTTCTTTATGTCTAGTGTTCCTATTATGTTCCTATTCCTATTATGTTTTATCTATAAAGATTTTATTATGTTCCTATTCCTATTATGTTTTATCTATAAAGATATAAATATTTTATTTATAAAGAGTTTTCCAATAAGGATGTCACAACTGCGAAACGTTATGGGTAATGTCAACTGTCCACCAAGATCATACGATCTCACTCCCTTGGATTATTTTTTGTGGGGTTATGTTAAATCTCTGGTTTACAGAAATAAACCCCGAACAATTCTTAACCTTAAACGAAACATTCAGGCCACCATTGAAAATATACCACGCGATATGTGTGAAAGAGTAATCGAAAATTGAGACTCCAGTATGCTTTCCACTAGACGAAGCCGAAGGGGACATTTAAATGTCATTATTTTCCAAATATAATGCCATTGTTTGTTCTTCAAGATAAAATATAAATTACCGGAGGATCACTCGTAGTTATCATTGTGCCTCATTTTACATTTCTGACACTTTTATTAGACAACCCTTTGCATCAAACTCGAAGAGATTTACCACTAACACCAAGTCATTTTTAAACTTCCCGACGCACATTTCGCTAACCATGTTAGCATCATCAAGAGATGATTTAATCTTATTAAATCAATAATGTTATTAAATAATCTCCTGATGGTTAACGAAACGTGCGTCGAAAAGTTTAAAAAAAGTGATTTGATGTTTAGCGGTAATTATCTTCGAGTTTAGTGTTTCACACCGAAGGTTCCAATAGAAGAATTGAACTCTTTGTATAATGGGTCTTTCAAATTGAGCGGTTTTTTTAATTCTTGAATAAAACACAGATGGCGTTGTGAATTTGTGTAAGGTCTTGTCCAGTAAGGTTTGTCCAATCGTCCGTTTGAAAGCACTATCAATCGAATTGTTCAAAAATTTCAAGAAACTGGTTCGATGGATGATAAAGCAATCAGATAAAGCAAAGATATAGTCGTAGTGCTCGTTCTCAAGAGCATATTGATTTGGTACGTGAAAGTGTTGTTGAAGATCCAGAAATTTCCATTAGTCGACGTTCACAATAATTTGGACTCAGTGAATCCACAACTTGGCGTATTTTACAAAATGATTTAGCTCTAAAGGTGTATAAGGTTCAAATAACATAGTATAAAAAACAGTCTATAAATTAAATCAAAGAGGAAAATCCACGATTGATTCATGAGAAATCTTACATCTTAAACGAATCACTGTCTGCTGGGCATTATGGTCAGGGGGTGTAACTGGGCCGCATTTCTTTCAGAATTCTGCCGGTGAAACTGTAATTGTGAATGGTGTTCGATATATCGTGAGATGATAAGTGGATTTTTGTGGACTAAATTGAATAATATTTATCTGGAGGATATGTGGTTGCAACAGGATGGCGCTACACCTCACTCTGTTAATGAAACAATTGATTTATTGAGAAAACATTTCTTGGATGAGTTATTGCAAGAAGTGGTGAAGTTAATTGGTTACCAAGATCATGTGATTTGACACCGTTGGACTATTTTCTTGCGGGTTACGTGAAAAGCCAGGTCTGTAAGGACAATCCACAAGCGATTTCTGAACTAAATGGTGAAATTATTCGAGTCATTGGTGGGATAGAGCCACGGTTCTGCCGAAATGTCATCCAAAATTTTGACAAAAGAGTGGACGTGTGTGGAGCTGCAAGAGGTGGTCATTTGGCAGATATTGCCTTTCGGCTTTATCCGCATATTTTATTTAAAAAACCGCTCAATTTGAAAGACTTTTTATTGCCGATTTTAGAGTTTCACAATGCTCTTTTTATTGCCCAGATTTCAGTGCTATTCAACGCTTTTTTATAGTCAATATAGCCTTGATATAAGGGTATCTAATTTCTGATTGATATTCATCCAATTTTCTTTTTGGCCTTTAACTTCAAGTTTTTGTAGAGAGTTTATACATCTGTAAAAATAATGTGATCGATCTGTTGTTTCTCAATTAGATTTTTTGCCATTTTTATACAGCAACATTGTCAACATTTTGGTCCAATTTTCTTTGATCTCGCCCTGATGTAAGCGGTGGCTTAAGGGGGCAATTATTTATTTTATTAGCCTGTGCCCAAGTCTAAAACAAAATTAAAAAAACCTAAAACGCGATAGCGCACCGTTGCTCGACATTGTTCTCAATCATTTTCAAAGCGCACTATAAAAATCCGGTTTACGAAAAGAATTACTATGAACCACCAAGGGACTGCAGCAAGTTGAAACTCGCACTGAGGATGCATCAGACGTTGTTTCCTCCCCTCCAAAGGAAAGCCAACAATGTTGACAGATCGAACGATATGCCACCAGTCTCACTACTTTATATACACACCTCGTAACATTTATTACATATTATAACAAAAATATCATTATCTGAAGTCCCTTCTGATCTCATCAAGGAGGGGGCATCAAAGTACCACTTCAAGTCTGTGTCAATTTTAATTTAATCATCAACAAATTGACACTCCTTCCACATCGGTCAGATTCTAAGGGGTGGTGGATTATTGAAACCCATACCGACTGATTTGGTGGCAATCGGGAAACGGGACATATGTTCGGGTTTACGTAGTGCAGCTGACTTTTTTCGGATATATCTGCCTTCTGTCTCAACCACCTGTTAGACTCGTGCTCGCAACTTTGCTCTCGGGCGGCAATATTACCAGTTCATTGGGGTATCTTGACCGTTAGTCGAAATATTTTCAGTTCGAATGGAAAAACCGAGGCGATTGTTAACCATCGCCTAAAGGGTTGTTATTTTTCTTTTATTTAACAGTAAACAGTTAATACGTAAATGGTTTTTGAACTGTTCGTTCCATATTACTTTTAGCTGTTTGAAAAGTAAACGCGTCTGTCCAGTTATGTAAACTTGCCGTAGTTTCTATTTGTTGTAACCAAAATTGAGCAAAACTTGGGTCACTTTGTCCGTTAAATTTGTCTATTGACTTAAACCGATCGGGCATTGTATTAAAATTTGGTACCTCTAATCTCTGGGTTTCTACTTTGTTTTGTTGAAGCTGAAGCTAGTTTTGTTAAAACAAAAACAGTTCGAACTAGGTTCGAAAACAGTTCGAAAAAGGATGCCAACAAGTTGGGAGAATGCCACCATCATACCTATCCTAAAAAAGGAAGACCAAACATATTACAAAAATTATAGAGGGATTTGTTTGTTGGATATTGTTGATATGTTGGATATAAAAAGAGATGATAAGGAATAATTGATCCACAGATTCAGAAATATGAGGCAGATTTTAGGAAGGGCAGAGGAACCAACGACCAAGTTTTTTGTCATGAGAAAAACAGCAAAATTAAAATTAAAATCTATAAACAGTACCAGCAATGGTACTGTTTATAGATTTTAGTACGACCTATGATTCGATAAAGAGATCTGAAATAGTGAAATTAGTGAGCATGACAGTGGAGGTAACTGCTAATGTAAATGTAAAAGGAAGAATAACAAAATTTCCTGATCAAAGTAAGGGGATCTACTATAAACACTACTATTCAAGATGGTTTTGGAAATGATTATTAGAAAGTGTCAATTGAACAAAGGAAATAGTTTACAGAAGTCATTAAGTAGTGGGTTATGCAGTTTTATAGCAATAATTGCGACTAGTGAGAAAGAATTTAAAGAAGTTACAAGAAAGCTAGTGGAGACAGCATTCAAGTTTGATTTGAAAATCAATCAAAAGAAAAGCAATCTAATGATAGTAGAAAATGCCCAAGAAAAGGTCCCGAAAGTAGAAGTTGATGCAGAACTAGGAAGAATAACTTCTGAAAACGTGGAAGAAATTGTCTATTTAAGCGTAAGGATGACAAAGAAGTGTGAAGAAGATAATGACGTAGACCTAAAATTGATATATAAAAAGTTGCATGGTGGGTCCATGAAAAAAATATTCAGCAAAGATGATTCACCCATACTAAGTGGGTGCTTTACCTATTCCACCACCATAACATCAGAACAAATGACTCCCGAGGCCGGTTTCAGACCTTATAACCGTCATCAGTCGGGCTCGAACTAAACGCTTGGAAAACGTCTAAAAGATTAGTCGCTATATAAAAGCTATGACCATATAAATCAGCCATGATGATCATGGTTTTGATTATTGCTCATACCCTTTGCAACCGTTCTGCTTAAAAAACATTAAGTCAAAATAAAGGGTCTACCATCAGGGATGATGGAAATTTGACAGCTCATGGCGCCCATATTTGTTTACTGATTTTTGATAACTCTTGCCAGCTGTTTTCCGAAAAGTTTGCAATTAAATCATGGTTTGTTTTACGATAGAAGAACGTTTGGAAATTGTCCAGTTTTTTTTCAGATCCATCGTGGTATTCGTCGTGGTGGTGCTTCTGAACAGGCTATTGATCGTGTTATTAAAAAATTTGAAAGTGAAAGGCTCTCCACGATAGTCTGGTGTCCATACGACAAAAAAAAGCCAAAACTGTTAAAAATATTGCCGCCGCTTAAGCAAGTGTAGCCATAAATGACAACGTCTCGGTCCAATGACAACCTGGCGAATTTTGAGGTTGGGCTTAGACTTACATCCATATAAGATGGTACTGGCACTAGAACTGAAGCCAACCGACCATCGTATTTGTCATGAATTTGCCGATTGGGCTCTCGAAATGATGGAAGCCGACAACAAATTTTATCGCAAAATGATCCTCTGTGATAAGTCTGATTTCTGGCTCAATGACTTCGTCAATAAACGAAATTGTCAGTATTGGTGCGAATCTAATCTATACGTGATACATGAGAGTCATTTGAATCACAGTTTCGTGTAGCTTTTAGCACCGAGGAGTCATTGATCCTTATTTCTGTAATAATGAGGAAGGAGCCACCGTTACCATCTATACCGAGCATTACAAGACAATGCTGGATTTTTTTTTTCTGGTATTTGATGGAATCCATGCGGAAGGTCTTTATTTTCAACAGTATGACGCACCACCGCATTTTTCCTGAGTAAACATGGACTTATTGCGAGCCAAGTTCAGCAACTCATTAATTTCATGAAATGGCCCCATCGCTTGGCCGCCGAGATCATGCGATTTAACTTCTTTAGATTATTTTCTCTGGGGACATGTGAAAACACAGATTTATAGCAATAAACCCGCGACTATTGGCGACTTGGAAACTAACATTCTTCAAGCCATAGTCGCCATACAGCCCGAAATGTCCCCAGGGTCATCGAAAATTGCCACGAGCGGATCCGTGTCTACAAAAAGAACCACGGTAGCCATTTGGCCGAAATCTTGTTCAAATAATAAATTGCATTTGTGAATATCTTAAATAAATCAATCGAAACCGATTTTGAACAAAAAATATGTGTTTTATTTAATTTTCTATTTCCATATTCTTATTGGTAGACCTTTTATGTTATTTTCTACAAAAAGTGCTTCTAGGATTGAAAACAATGTTGCCATGGGCGAAGTACTTTAACATCGACCATCAGATAAAAATCGCAAATATGTTGATACATTATTGATATATTATATAAATATTATATATATATATATATATATATATATATATATATATATATATATATATATATATATATATATATATATATATATATATATTGATATATTGATATATTAAATATTATGTGTTGAAGTACACGACGATATTGTATATTTATCGGAAAAAAATCATTGACAAATAAAGAAAACAATATCTGATGTATGTATGAGATATAATTGTATAGTTTAACTGTTAATTGAGGCGAACAATTGCGTTTGTCTTACATGCCATACACGACACATTTACTGTTATTATTATTCAACAAATAAACCTCGATCATTTAAATATAACTTTACATATCTTGTTTTGGATGATTTGTGTCTACGGACTTATATTTTAACCTCTATAAATATCATATTAAATTAAATAACGTACGTACGAAATAAGACTATAAGTAATTGTCCTTTATGTCTTGCTGTTTTACAACCCCTCGATTAAACTCCATCCAGTGGAGGCTCGTGAGAGAGCGCGTTGAGGCGCCTCCCCTCCAGCATTTATCACAGTAAACAATTTTTCAGAGCAAAACATCATATTTTATTTCCGTTCAGTTTCTTTCCTTTGACTCATTTTCCCGGTTCACCTCCTGTAAAGCACGAAAAGTAAAAAAGAGAAAGGGGAAAGCAAAAAAATTCTTCAGCAGCACTATTTTCTTGTACGCCCTCCCACTTTAAAAACCCACCAGCCGCCACTGACCCCATCAGTGGTAACAGCCTTGCTAACTTCAGCTTCGAAAGAATATGGAACAATGACTCATCCAACTAAATCATATCAAGTTATAACATTTTAACAATAGGTGGTCTAATAAACGTAACCAAAAAATACGTTTCCTTTATTTATAAATAAAGGATTATAACGGATCTTTCAAATTAGTTCGGTGGAAGATTAAATAAAAGCAAAATATAGTCATAGTGGTCGTTCACAAGAGATTGATTTGGTACGGGAAAATGTTGCTGAAGACCCAGAAATTTCCATTAGTCGACGTTCACAACAACTTGAACTCACTAAATTCACAACACGACCTATTTTATGAAAGGATTTATACGGTTTAAGTAACATAAGAACTAAAGCCACTGGATCATTCGAAACATCGTGGATTTGTCAATTGAATCAAAGAATACATTTCAATTGTATGAAGCACATTTTGAAATTAGTGGTTATGTTAATAAACAAAATTTCCGCATTTTGAGTGAGAAAAATCCACGATTGATTCATGAGAAACTTTTACATCCTAAACGAGTCAATGTTTGGTGTGTATTATGGTCAGGAGGTGTAACTGGGCAGTATTTCTTTTAGAATGCTGCTGGTAAAGCTGTAACTGTGAATGGTGTACGATATCGTGAGATGATAACTGGATTTTTTTGGGCTGAATTATGACGTTGAAAGGTTACGTGACAAGCCAGGTCGGCCTATAAGGGCAATCCACAATCGATTCCTGAACTAAAGAATTAAATAATTCGAGTCATTGGTGAGATAGAGCCACGGTTATGTCAAAATATCATTCAAAATTTTGACAAAAGTGAGAATGTCTGTGGAGCTGCAAGAGGTGGGCATTTGACAGATATTGTTTTTCGTATTTAAATGTCGTCCACTATACTTCAATTACCAATAAAAAGTTTTTAGGAATCAACGCAAATTCTGTGATTTATTCTTTGAATATAAAACTATAGGGAGGAACATACGATTCTGTAAGTGGGACCAGAATTGTAGCTGCATATAATCGTCTACTCTTTCCGGTTTGGCAGTAGCATAGGAGCGGGCAGTAGGAATAAAAACAAGAAACTGATAAAAGTTTAAAACAATATATTATTGTATAATTATCGTTACTGCATTAAATTAATGAAGACTTACTAGATACGGCAAAGAAATGTAAAAATTGAAATGAATTAAAAAATATATATTTTTTCAAAGAGTAAAGTGTCTTATTCGTAAATGAAATAAAAAGCCGTAATATTAAGTAAATTATTTATTATTAAAATACATATGTCCTTTCTGTATTTAGTTGTTCAGTGTTTAATGTCCCTTAAATAAAATTAACTTTATATATGTACTACGAGTTTTTTCATCTGCTACAGCGTTTTTTGCAAATATAATTAATTCTTGTAGAGTAAATAGTGAATAAATAAACTGAAGTGTTAGATATACACTCGAGAATAAACTCGTTTTTCACAACAACCAAAAAAAAACTAACTTTTAAGAGTAAATGCTATGAAAGCTGTTTATCAAAATGATAAAATAAAAATTAAAATAAAAAAAATACATATTTTAAACAGTCCACTTCAATTGTTGGAACAGCATTTGGTAGTAGTCTCACTTTTACCTTAGATATTCGATCAAAACAGTCCTCAGCGAAATGATGGGAACATAAAAACCTACTGCGGTTTGGAATAATATCTGGTTTTTTAATAAAATTAATCAACTGGTTTCTTCTATTAGGAATATTTGGGAAATCTTGAAAAAAGATAAACTGGTTTAATAACATGAAATCCAAATCAAAATAGAAGTAACATTTACATTTATTAATACAATAATTTCTGAAAAGGATTATAAAAACAGGTAACACTCTGTATTATTAGTTATATTTTATAGATTATATGAGTAAAGTGTTTTAAAAAACACATGTTTTATATGTATCAAACGAAAACTATCAAATAACCTGAATTTTTAAGGCCCAGTATCTCAGAAAACTAAACATTTTAGAACATTCGTTAAAAAATTAAGTTCTAAAAAAAGGTAATCACTATCTTGAATAACATTATAATTATATTGTTTTATCTAAATCAGTTTGACTACGCCTATGCATACCAGGCGATATGTTGGGTTCATAACCTTAAAATTTCATTCATACGAATACATTTTATTTCTAAATAACTGACAAATTTAGAATTAAAAGCACTTACCTATGTAATGTTACTCCTGAATTTTAATGTTTTCGTGTCAGGAAACAACCAACCACAAAACGCACAACTAACTATATTTTGTGGGTTTACCTTACTTCCGATATTATTGCTTTTATTTTCAATATAATATACTATCAATATAATACACTTATTCGGCACTTATTATTGATTAAAATACACAAAATTACTATTAAACTTCTGACTTGTTGACACTAACTACCAAAATTCCGAAACAATGAGTCATCTGTGGTGTTTCAATATGGCCGTTTCCGTCTCCATGTATATGTGTATAAAGATAGGCAAGGCTCCTTCCTCTTAGTTTTATATTCAAAGGTTTTATTCGAGACTTTTAAAAACCGCTCAATATAAAAGACCCTTTACTTCACTCGTCAGGAGTTTAGTTCAATTTCAACTTTTTGCTCGTGCATGTAAACTTTCTTCAATATTAAAGTGATTCCACTGCGAAATATTCAGTCGACGATTTTTAACAAAAGGTTTAAAATGAGTTAAATAAGTCACAACGTTAAGGCATTTTAAAAATAGCTTCAAAGTGATACCAGCTCGTGAGATTTGCGAACTAGAGGGAAAAGGTGCCGTATCAATCCACATTGCTCTGGTTCAAAAAGTTCCGGGAGGGAGACATGAGTCTTGAAGGTCAGATCCTCCATGGTCTCTCGATGATTACTAAGAAACTTTCAGAAGAATTAGGAGAATCCTACATTACCGTTAACTGGTATTTGGGAGGCATAGGAATGAGACCAAGGAGATGGAGAAGCATCCCTTATGAACTGTCGCCACATCAAGCCACGTTTCGAGTTGAAATGTGTAAAACCCTGACTGATGAAAATAATCCTAACTAGGGAAAGGCGAGGCGACAAAGATTTGTCAAAAAGGTCATGCTGTATTTGGTGGAATTTTGAAGAAATCATTCAGTTTGAGTTTGTTCCTAATGGCAAGGCGATCAATTTAGAATCCTACTCAGCTCAATTTTAGAAAGTATGCGCTGTTCTGACCAAAAAATCCATCCTTGCTTCTGGAATCCAAAAATCGAATCCAGCTTTGGTCAACCGTAAGTCCTCCTGCAGCAAGACAGCGTAAGGCCGCACACATCTGATCACCTCAATAATTAACAAAGTGGATTTTGAACTTCTCACCCAGAATACAGCTTCGACCTTGCTCATAGACTGATCTTGGTACCAAATAGAAATAGAGTTACCGGCTCAAACATGGGTTGAGGTCATCGAAAGCAACGGCCTATATTTCGAGGAATAACCTTCAGGTGTAAATTTTTAAAACAGTGAATAACTCAGTAAGTATCTCAAAAATGCAAATAATTTTGTTGCTATTATTACATTATATTTAAAAATATTTTATTTTTATTTAAGACATTCACAAAGAAAATGAATTGAATGGTCACATTAGTGGTTGTAATTTGCTAAAGTTAAGACAAACGGTTCATTTCTGACGCAAACCACAATTATTGATAATAAAATAGATTGTTTACGAGAACGTTGTATGCAAACTATCATAGAGCAGACGTAATAACTCAGTCAACAAATGGTTATGTTCTTGTTTTGATGGGATTGCAAAGAAACGGTTTAGCTATTATCAACTAATCAAGAATCTGCCGTGTTTGCTTATACGACTTTAAACCGCAGTCATACTTATTAAATATCCATGACATGCTTTGTAATATTTTTTCTGTCATATTTGAAAGAGCTAGTACAAAATTGTTTTTCTTGCAACAAAACAATTACTAACAATAACGATAAAATGTTATGTACAAAAATTTTTATTTTTGTGGATACAAGAAATATTAAGTATCGAACTTTATTTCCGCCGTTCCCACATACACTCAGTGTCAAAATAACACAAAATAACAATAAATAAATTACCTGAATAATCAAAGTATTTACCGTCATTAGATATTACTTATTCCCATCTTTCTGTTAAAGAATGGATTCCAACCAAATCATCAAGCCAAATGGTCGCTTCTTCGTAAGAATGTAAGTGTTCTTCTGAAAGTCCATGCTGCATCGATCGAAATAAGTACTAATCCGAAGGGATTAAATCGGGTGAATAGGGCGGATGGTGTAGGACGTCCCATTTAACGTTTTCCGAATAGTTTTTTACAAATTTTGCAACATGAGGCTATGCATTGTTACTTTATCAATGATCAATGATTCTCAATGATCTCTAGCAAATTTTAATAAACACCCTAAGAATTTTGTTTTTCTAAGAATCTTATTTTTGTTTGGTACTGTGGTTGGTTTGGAGCCATAATTGGACCTTACTATTTTCGAAAAGCTGAAGAAAATTTCCTGCAGATTTACCTCGTATTTGAATCAGACCTTTCTCAACCTACACGTTAAAGAATAACCGACCAGGTGTCTTTTCATCAATATAATTTTTTTTCATCAGAACTCAGTGATAATCAGAATGTACTAGGTTTGGTAAATATAGAGAATACGGTAAAACGTTCTAGTCGAGATAATACTGTATTTCGAATGGTTAATGGTGTTTTGGGTCTAGCAGAAATGTAACTCAGCAAGCTCATGTAACTCAGCAAGCTCATATGATTCTACGTTCGTATAGAGATGTGACAACCTCTCACACTGAGTGGATTAAATTTTTATCTAATTTAATGGCATTCTTCTTACTATACATACATCCTAAGCCTTTTTTCGTAGTTCAGCATCACACTTACCAACAACAATAAAGCGGATGCTGCATTTACAAAGAATAAATTAACATCATTTGCAATTTTTTCAGCAACTCTTCATCAGCTAAACCATACATAAAAGAAGAAATGAGGGATAATACGGATATATATATATATATATATATATATATATATATATATATATATATATATATATATATATATATATATATACTACCAATATCTAATTAAACAGTTGATTTCCTAAACTTTTTAAATAAAATAGGATTTTTTTTATTTTCAATTGAGATATTTCTGACTTTTTTATATTTTTTGTTTTTATTATAACCTAACAATTTTGGATTTTTCGCGTATAATGGTATTAGATGCAAAAATAAATAAAAAAATTATGAAAATGTATTATTTAATGATGTCATTATATATACAACTTAAATTATCTGTATCATTTCTGAAATTGATGATATTATTTGTATTTTTTTATATAAATAATTTCCTTTATTTTTCTTTTTTTATGTATTTTTTTATTTTATTTTATTTTTGTTTTATTAAAACCACAAACCGCCAAAATGGAACAAACAAATTTAATTTACAAAATCGATTGTTTAAATTGCCCAAGCCCAAATATTGACCAAACTAAACAATATTTAAAAAACAAAATAAATGAACATAAAAAAAGCATTAGAAACATAGAACCAAACGTAACTGCCATTTCAAAACATGCTATAGATAATAATCACAACTTTAATTTTAACGACATAAAAATTTTAGATTATGAAAAACAATGTAAAAAAAGAAATATAAAGGAAATGATTTATATAAAAAAAACAAATAATATCATTAATTTCAGAAAAATAGAGATAATTTAAGTTGTATATATAATGGCATCATTAAATAACAATTTTCATAATTTTTTTTATTTTATTTTTGCATCGAATACCATACGTGAAATTTTACACGTTAAAAATTCCAAATTGTTAGATTATAATTAAAAAGTATATATAAAGGTAAAGGATTTGTTAAATATTTCAAAGTCATAAATATGTCAATTGAAAATTGATTAAAAATATCATATTTTATTTAAAAAGTTTAGGAAATTAATTGTTTAAATAGATATTGGTAGGTTTTTAGATATACATTTGTATTTTTATAAAAGGAGTCCCGGAAAAGTTGAGGAAGTTGGTGGAGATGACTATCAGGAGAACAGTAAATAAAGTTATAGTCGATGGAGCAATGTCTGACGAGTTCATTGTAAAGAAAGGACTGAGACAAGGCGATCCACTGTCAACAGTTCTGTTCAATCTGGTGCAGGAAGTGATTCTGAAGGAGAGTGGCATCAATACCAAGGGGTTAATATATGGTAACAAACACCAATGCTTGGCTTATGCCGACGACATTGTATTGCTGGCGAGATCCAAGGAAGAAGTACTAAAGGTTTTCAAGATGTTGGAAAGAAAGGCGAGAGAATATGGCTTAACAATTAACGAGAACAAGACCAAATATATGATAATGAAAGATAGCACCAGAGGACCCTCCCCTAATTTAGTAATTGATTGTGCAGTAAATAAGAAGTATACAATAGAGAAAGTGGAACAGAAGAAGTGGAAGCTGAATATCTGGGAGTAACACTAATGAATAAAGGGGACGAAGAAAAAGGAATAGAGAAACGACTAGCGAAAGGAAGCAAAGCTGCAGGAATGTTTTCAAAAATTTTAAGGGCAAATAATATAACAAGAGCAGCAAAAGCAAGAGTGTACCAATCAATACTAAGGCCCATGGTTACCTATGCGTGCGAGACATGGACGATGACGAAGAAGGAAGAAACTAAGTTGGAAGTCTGGGAACGAAAAATATTAAGGAGAATTTTTGGAGGAGTTAAAGTTCAGAATGAATTTAGAAGAAGAACAAACAAAGAAATAGAAGAACTGTACAAAAAACCAAACATTGTTCGGGTGGTGAGAACGTAGCGAGCTAAATGGCTGGGGCACATAGCGAGGATGTCCAGCGGGAGATGGGTTAAAGGAATTCTGATGAGAGGCGAAGGGGGAAGGAGAAGAAGAGGGCGACCGAGGAAGAAATGGCTGGATGAGGTGCTAAATGATTTGAGGAAAGTAGGAGTGAGGGATTGGAAGACTGATGCTTTGGACAGAAGAAGTTCGAAAAGAAGAGTGAAAGAACTCGAAGCCAAGAGCCACTAGGCCTGTAGAGCTGAATATTATTATTATAAGGTTAGGTAATTAATTTAATAATTGACCGAAAATCCTAATAAATTAAAAAAAAAAAAAAAAATATATATATATATATATATATATATATATATATATATATATATATATATATATATATATATATATAATGTTTATAAATATACAGGGTGTATTTTTTATTAGAACAAAAAAACAAATATTTTTTCGTTAGCGATATCGAAAGGCCAACGCGTACGATGGACAAAGTGGTGGCAGAGTAGAGCCGAACCGCTCGGGCAAGTGCAACTTTTCAGTTAAAAAATACAAACTGGTGTACGAGAGACAGGTGCACCTATTTCGAAGCACCTGCCGACTTACAGACGAGCTACTCTCTCACAAAACCGAACCCGATAGTCCCATCGTTTCAAGTTCACTGGCTTCGGTCGTGTACGCAACGAACGCGGGAGTCTTCATTTTTTTTTTATTTTGCTTTGTTTTTTTTTCGAAAATAAAACGCGAAAAGAACACATCAAGTTCCACTATCAAAAAATTAAGTTAAATATGTCCATTAAAAATTAGTGTTGTTACATTTTGTGCTAGTTTGAAATTTTATATTTTAAATACTATATTTAAATAATATATTTATATGCAGGGTGTTAGAGAAATAACTTTATTAAATTTAACCAAAGACCATTTATATTAATTTGAACAAAAAGTTTTCTTAAAACATATATTTAAAATGCAACCATTTCCGCAGAAAACATTTTTATTTTTTCAAGTTTTTCTTCTTCAGCTCATTTTACTATAATATCATGATATGTTTTCTTCTCCCTTTTTCGTGCTGTTTTATTTTATTTTATAATTCTATTTGTTTCTCCCGTTTAAAGAGAACTTCTGATGTAACTATTGAACTAGTTAAAGCCCTCTTTCTCCCGTTATTTTCGCATGCAATCGATCGTTTAGTTTTGTATTTTTCTACAACTTCATCTAATTCTATTTCTTCTTTAAGCTTCTATTGTTTCCTTTCCCCCAGTTATTTCAAAACCTTTTTCTCTTCAAAACGCTCTTTCTTTTCCTTGTTTTTTTTTCTGTTCTTGAAGTTGTTATCTATTGAAGCTATTATCTATGGCTTCCTTTCTAATTCGATTTATTTTCTTATTTCTGTCCAACTGCTCTTTTTCTTTAATTGTTTTCTTTAACACATCACAATACACTTTTTGTATTTTCATTTCTTTTCCTTTTGCTTTGATGTTTTCAAGTTTTTCTTCTTCAGCTCGTTTAATTCACTAACTCCAGATTGTTGTGAGTATCGACTAATGAAAATTTCTGGGTCTTCAGCAACACTTTCACGTACTAAATCAATATGCTCTTGTGAACGACCATTATGACTATATCATCATCATCATCATCATCATTCAGTCATTTTCGATCCATTGCAGGATGCAGGATGAATCCAACTCGCGCGGTCCTATTTTTAAACCGCCAAATAGCCCATTATTCCTTCGAAGAAATGGCGAATATGCATTTTATGTACGGGAAGACGAATGGCAATGCTTGTGAAGCTAGAAGATTGTATGCAGAGACTTTTCCCGAAAGAGTACTTCCTTGTACAGAAACATTTATAAACCTGCATAGAAGATTATGCCAAAAGGGATCTTTCATGCCTTCCAGACATGATTGGAAAAAGCCGGAGCACCAGAACTGTAGAAAATGAAGAACGACTTTTAGAAAATGTAGCAGAAAACCCAGGAATATGTATCAGAGGAATTGCTGTTCAAGAAGACATTCCATATCTATCCATATCATTTGCAGAAAGTTCAAGGCTTAAAGTCTGATGACCTGCCACAAAGAATGCAGTTTTTCCAATGGTTCAGGGAGCAACTGCGTTTAGATAAACATTTTGTAGAGAACATTCTCTTTACAGACGAAGCTATGTACACGCAATGAAATTTGTAATTCTCACAATACTCGTGTGTGGACGGAAGAAAATCTAATTGGAATAATTCCAAAACGGTATTAAAAAAATCGGTAACAAAAACAGAAGATTAAAAGAAACCGCTATAATTAATTTAAATAAAAATAACTGTATTGCTATGTCTTCGGTAGATTTAAATTCAATATGATTCCCGATTATAAAGAATAAAATTAAAAACATTTAAGTATTCCAATACACAATCAGTACAATAAACAATCACACAGTAAACCTCACCTATATATTTTTTGGTAGTATGTCATTGTCATTAAAAACTATTATTGTCAATGTAAGTATCATTAACATACACAAAAAATATATTTACTTCCTATCTGCATTATATATAGAAATTAATATAATTTAGATTTGTTTTGAAAACGGGGGGAGAAGACCTCCCGAAACTTTAACGTTCAAAAGTTTATATTTATTTTAGAACATTTTTATATTTTTCAAATTTTGTTCGTTCAGAATCACTGAGAAATTTGCCTCCGTTTGGTTTTTTGTTTTTACCCAGTGATTCTTTATTTACATAAGAACAGATATTTTGATATTTTTTGAGTTTTAGATCGTGTCAAAAACAAAAAACCCAAAAAAAACAATCATTAAATTCAGAAAAAATGCTCTTTTCGACAATGCCAAATTCAAGTACTGTTATTATCTTAAAAAGTTAGTCTTGGATTTCAAATGTGGAACAAAAAAAAGAAAATATATCCAAAAAGTGACAAACATTTCCTCATGTTAGTGTATAAAATTTCATTAAGAAATCTCAAAACGTTCTCGAGATATCTGACCTTTTTCATACATAATAGCGATGCTGCATAGCATGCGATATATATGAAAAAGTAATTAAAGATTGAGTCACCAGAATACACTCCACCAGAGGAAGTCAAGGGGAACATTTGAACAACATTATTCTCAAGACATAAATTCATCATTTATCATCGAGATAAAACAAAAATTGCCGGATTAATAACGTTCTGACACTCTCGCTGAGAATTTTTCAAGACGCCATCGTAAACATACACATTTTTCACAACTATCGCACCTTATAAAATAATAAACCAGAAAAAGTTGAGAAATGTGTTTTCTATACAGGCAAATATTATGGGCATCCGGCCAAGAACGATTGACTCTACCCAGACGACGTTTTGATTAACAATTCTTCATCAGGCTCGCGAAAACATCGTCATCCTGTTTTCCTTTTGAAAAATCGATTATGCGCTGTGGGCAGTGGAAAAATGGAAGATGCGCTTCCGTGATCCGCGTATTATTATTGGGCGGCGCGAAAAAACAAACTTCGCTCTCGGAAAATTTATACTAAAAAGTTTACGAGATGTTAGTTTTGGTTGGGATAGTGGCTAATCAGGCTGAACAGTAACTTCCGCGATACCCGCATCAAAATCGAATGATGTTTTATAAAAACTGTACGTATATAATTGTTGGTGTGCCTTTATGTCTATTTGGTATATGTTTTCTTATGTATTAAATTCCAGCTTTTTCACTATCGATATCGCTAAAAATTAACGCGAAATCCGAATTAATTAGTTTGCTGTTTTAGTGTGGTAGTACTGTTGTATTTATTATAAATATCGGGTTACTTGTGTTGTTTTTTTAAAAATAAACGCTTAGTTTGCGATTAAACTGTTACGATACGAGTAGGATTGTTAATGATGCAAGCTTTCCAAAAACTCTATCTATAGACACAGAAAACTAAATTATAAACTATAAGAGATAAAACTAAACTATATTCCTTGTAAACTTCAAGAGATTTACCACTAAAACACCAAATCACCTTTTTTTTAACTGCTCGACGCACGTTTCACTAACCATGTTAGCATCATCAGGAGATGATTTAATCCAATCTCTTTTTTTTTCTTTTTAATTTAATCTGATCTCTTGATGGTGCTAACATGGTTAGCGAAACGTGCGTCGAGCAGTTTTCAAAAAAGTGATTTGGTGTTTAGTGATAAATCTCTTCAAGTTTAGTGTTTCACACCAAAGGTTCCAATAGAAGAATTGATATATTCCTTGTATATAACAATTCTACTTAATGAGGGTGTAAAAATCATGAACCATAAAGTTAACCAGCAGTGTTACATTAATAATTTAAAAAATTGACTGAATGGAATAGGTCCTTTATACTGGTTCATGATTTTCTTACATTTTGGTACTTGAATACATTATTTAAACTTTTAACTCGTGTTCTTGGGCAACACAAAATTTTTCATTACTTTTGATAATATTAACCGTCCACAAAGTGAATTTGTTTTTGTTCTGTTCCTTTTGAACAGTCGAAGATTCTTTCGATAATTCGCTAAACTTATGATTTCTAATTAATATATCTACAGTATTTTTGTTATAAAAATTCCCTTAGGCAACCCCTCTAATTGATTTTAAGTTTTTGTTGTAACTATCTTGGCTTAAAGGAAAACTATTTAATATCTAAATTATTGATTGATTAATTGTCCGTTACTTTGGAATAGTTCATTTTTTAAAAAAGGAATAAAACAATTTTATACTTTGTTATCTATCAGTTTTATTTGTAAACAAAATTTGTGTGACTATAGTTTCGTAAAACGACTTTACATTCTCAAAGCTTTAAAGTGGTGTTTGTGATTGTAAAGTCGTTTTACGAAACTATAGTCACACAAATTTTGTTTACAAATAAAACTGATAGATAACAAACTAAAAAATTGTTTTATTCCTTTTTTACTTAATATCTCTTCCATAAAGTGTCAGCGATCAATTTTGTTATGGAAACTATAATTTGAATCGATGATTTGGAACTATGAATTTCCTAAAGATATCAAAATCTCACCTAATTATATTATTATGCACTCGAGCTTAATCATTATACAAGGTGCGTCTCACGGAACGCAGGACTTTGTCAAAAAAAAGACAGATATTTATTTTTTCAGCAAAAATCATTATTTTTATTCAAAATAGTTCTCATTGCGCTTCAATATAACGTTTTGCACGGTCAGTTAGGTTGACGAATGAATTATTGAGCTTGGCCCATGATATCTCCTTCGGGATGGCGGTCGACGCCTTTTGAATGACTTCATGTCGGCACGCTGACCTTTCATCGGAAAATGAAGTTTTTCGAAGAGATAGAAGTCGCAGGGAGCCAAATCAGACAAGTATGGTGTATAATTGATGGTTAAAATGTCATTTTTGGTCAAAAAATCAGTGATTACACAACTCCTTGTCGTCACAGCTTCTTGTTGACGGTATTGTGGTCGCACACGACAAATATTCGATAACAGACGCTTCAAAACACCAAGATAAAACACCGCATTGATTGTTTGATCAGGTGGAACGAACTTCTTGTGCACAGTTCCCTTGGAATCGTAGAAACAAATCAACATTATTTTGATTTTTGACTTTTCGAGACGGCTTTTCTTCGGATTTGGCTCGCTCGGGTGCTTCTGTTCTGCGGTTTGACGCTTGGTTTCTGGACCATATTGAAAACACCACGTCCCATCACCAGTCACAATGCTGTACTTGAAGTTTTCGTCCTTTTTCGACTCTTTAATCAAATCGTTGCAATGTTGGATACGGAGCAATTTTTGGTCGTCAGTCAATTTGTGTGGAACAAAGCGTGCATAAACCTTCCGAAGTTCCAAATGATCGATCAAAATACGATGAATTAAATATTTGGGCATGTTCAACTCCATTTCCATGTATCGCAACGAAGATTTAGACTGATTTTTTATAAAATCTCGCACAATTTGATTGTTACTTTGGGTAACCACAGAATTTTTCAGACCAGGATGTTTTTCATCCTTGATGTCCTCACGATCTTCTTTGAGTCGATTAATCGACTCGTGGATTCCGCCCAGAGATAAGCAATCCTCAATATACACTTGTTTCATTAATTACAACGTTTCGCTGAATGCTTCACCCAGTCTAAAACAAAACTTAATATTCGCTCTTTGTTCGACGTTCATTTTTCGACCGATGGTATAAACACACTGACCCATTAAGCGCGATAACTTGGTTTCTAATAATTCAAATGTCATGAATGTCAGAACGTCAGTGAAGGATGCACCTTTTCCACGCTTACCCCTGTCAAACGATGACACCACTAGAAATAACCGTTTTTAAAAAGTCCTGTTTTCCGTGAGTTGATTCAATCAATTCCAGTCAACTTTTTGAATTATTATTGTAACACTTGGTTAACTTCACGGTTCATGATTTCTACACGCTTCATTAGGTACGGTTGTCATATAAATAGAATAGCTCTGAGTTTCAAAATTAGATTGAATCATCTCCTGACGATGCTAACATGGTTAGTGAAACGCGCGTCGATAAGTTTAAAAATTAGATTTGGAGTTTAGTGGTAAATCTCTTCGGGTTTCACGTGATAGCTTGGGCACCGAGAAGAGGGTGCAAGGGGCTGCACTTACACCCCCCTGTTATGAAAGAAAATATGCAGAAAAAAAAGAAATAAAATGTTTATGATTATAGTCACGGTTTGAATAAAAACTTAAGGCGTCTATGTTGTCCCAATTTGTCCAACACCTTGTCAATGATGTCAGTGTCCTCCTTTACCCTTTTCCTATGTACACAGAGCATGCACAGGCCGTTGAGCCTCGCGTCTCTCATCAATGACAGATTTCAAGTCCTTAATAGTACCTGTTTTTTTTTCGCTATTATTTAATTAAAAATTCAAAAACTCTCATTTTCTAAATTTTTTCTATTACAAATTAGCTCACTGGTTGAGGTGGTTTATAGTTCTGAAGAATCATTGGTGCGTAATTTTTTGAAGATGAACTATGAATGAATATGAGACGAATATTAACAAAAAGCTGTTTATCTAATGGTTCTTATATAGATGAACTATACGACGAGGTGTGACTATTAAATAATGAGACTGACGCTCCAAAACATTTTATTTTGATTTCATACATATATACTTATTATCATCTTCAATATACACCCATCATTTATCCCCTACAACGCTCCATGCGAATCTTCAATTGTTCAAAACAGTGCTGGAAGTCTTCTTCTGTCAACTCCTTCAGAATTTTCAATGGCATTCAAAGTGTCAGTACAAACATTTTTGCGAGTTTCTTGTTGTTCAAACGTGAGAATTTTAGGTACCATTTTGGCACATACTTTTGCATAGTAAAACTGTTATGTAAACTTTGCCGTACGCATTCTTTGTCAATTCTTAGTTTCAGCAATCACACGAATACATAAGTGACGGTCAGATCCGACCAGATTACCGATTTTTTCGATATTGTCATCCGTTTTTGACGTGGAAGGGCTATCCGGGCGTGGGTCATCTTCAACGTCTTCTAGGCATCTTGAAAACTCTTAAACCACTTAAAAATACGTGCACTCTATAAACATTCATTGCCATACATTTCTTTCGATAAATTATAAGTTTCAGTAGCGGTTTTTGGTTCGTTGCTCTATTGTTACACTTAACAATTTTCCTGCGAAACAAAAAAACAACTTTAATGTTTACAGAAGCGAGAGGTACTGCTGGCTGAGTACGCTGGCATTGGACACATGCGTACTTCTAGGATAAGTTTAGGATGCTCAGAAGCTTATAGTCGTGCATAAATCTGATCTTCGAATGTACATCATATATCTTTACATGGTTAATTTGCACAATTTACTGAACGCAGCAGTCTATGAGTAACATTTACGTTTCAAACAGTGTTACCTCTATTACATTTCAAAGTTGTGACACTCTTATCAGAAAAGTCTTTATATAAAAATTCCAAATTTAAAGTTATCGTGG
Source organism: Cosmopolites sordidus (assembly GCA_031761425.1). NCBI lineage: Eukaryota > Metazoa > Arthropoda > Insecta > Coleoptera > Curculionidae > Cosmopolites > Cosmopolites sordidus. Next base: position 1,010,484 of record JARFXV010000024.1, read on the forward strand.
CAATTCATTTAAAATAAAAGTATTTAATTTAAAATTCTTAATAATTTTAATTAAAAAAAAATATCGATCTGCTCAATAATATGGTTTTATATGTAACAAAGTTTTTTTTTAGTTAATAAAGAGAAAGTAAACGTTAAGCTAGACATATCAAAATAAAAGTAAAACATAAAATTTTAAAAATTCAACTAAACTAACGGTACAAAGGCTAAAAAATATTTTAATATTTCAAAGACGGAGTTCGTACTATTCGACAGGATATTACGTAATCGTCGTTTTACTTTCGTTTAGGCGCTTCAAACGCCGAGTTTAAAAGTAAAATCTCAACGAGAATAAAGACCAGAGAAAAAAAGGATGAATTAGAATACATTTCTTTTAATCGGCGTCGTAGAAGTTGACACCGCAAACGTTATCAAATCTTGAACGTTTTGTTTCATTTTTTTCGTTCACCGCAAGGAACACTTCCAAGTTTGATATCAAAAAATGAGGTTAAGTGGCCTCGATTTGCGTTCGGTGATGTCATACGCGTCACGGGCCATAAAATATTTGATTTGTATATTGCCACAGTTCGTCTTCAAATCGTTTCGTTATTTTGATTTAATTTAAAAAAAATCAATGTATCAAAAGTTTAACTCCTGTTTTAGCTGACACTTCATTAACTACTGCATTCACATTTTAACAAACTGTCTTAGGCTTATTCCTGTCTCAAATTCCGTGGATTAACCGTTATGTGTTCTTACTTTATTCTTGTTGTTGTTGAATAAGGCCTTAATAATTGTTATTACTCGCTCTTCTAGTCCTCTTCTATTTAAACTTTTCCAGACATCCTTTCTGTTTACTCTATTAAATGCATTTTTCAGGTTGATGAAACAAATATGGATTTCGTTTTCTTTTCTTAACAGTTTTTCTCCTAATTCTAATTATAAATATCAGATATTGTGTACTTCTACCCTTTCTAAATCCATGCTGTGGTTCCTCTAATGTTGCTTCTGATTTTTCTCTCAATCTATGCTCTATTATTCTGGTAAATATTTTTCCAGATAAACTTGTTAGTGTGATCCCTTTATTGTTTTTACATTCTTTGATATCTCCTTTTTTAAACAAGGGCAATATTATACCCATATTCCAGTCTGTTTAATGGTAATTTTCTTGTAACGTTCTTCGTTTGTCACGTCAAAATCGCCACTTTTGAACTTTCTTAACCACTCAAAGTACTGTAATTTATCAAGAGAATGCTTACCGTAAACTTCAACAAGCATTCGATGCGATCCTGCAGCTGTTTTCTTCAAATGGTAACAGAAAATCAATGTTGTCCGGAAATTGTAAAATTCTACATGTTCAACGCTATTACAAACTATGCTGTTATATGAGGCTTGTCTGGTTGTGAGTTGAAAATCTTTGTCCGATGTACATTGACAGTTACGGCCATCTATGGGCAAATTCCGGTTTCATATTTACAGACCCGGTATACTTTTTTGTACATGATAACACATAATAATTATCTGTAAATATTCTCTTTAAACATTCCGATTCCTAACCGATATGCGAGTGTTATATTGAAGTAAATCAGTAATCTAATCGTTTAAAAAAACCTTAACCGAACTTAATAGTTTAAAGCCGTCAAACGAATGATTGAACACCGATGGTTTGAATTTAAAATGTCTCGTGTTGATCGACACGATCGGCATAATAAAATCGACGACCGAACAAACGCATTCCTAATTTGTTTTGGGAATAATAACGTAGTCAAAAACGATAAAAATCGAGGATGCGACCGTCATATTTATGTCTTGAGCCGTTGTTGCGTCAACGGATATCGTACTTGTGCTTTAAAGGCATTATTTTGACATGTATCAGTACTTTAGTGTGTTGGTTCCTATGTAAACGTTCTTCTTTAAACATATCGCAAAATTCCTACAAAAAAAGCAGCTTTCTGATGACGTAATGATTAAAATTTTCTTCTTTCTGTGATGCAGCCCGTCAATGAGTTTTCATTTCCAATAGGATTGATCTCCAACCGCCCCTTGCTTGTTTTTGATATGCAGTAATTCTTCGGCATCTCTTCTTACATTGTCAGGGCATCATGTCTTTGGTCTACCTCTTTTTTTGTTGCCTCATATTCATCCCTATTCGGTTATCTGGCATTTTCGCCACGTGTCTCGCACATCTGAAGCGTTAAACACACACATTGTTGTATAATTGGTTGAATCCTAAGTTATACCTAATCCTCCAAATTCTGTTTGTTGGAATTTTTATTAAGTATTGTAGTGCGAAAACTATATCAGACTAATGGTCATCTCAGCTTCAGCTGCAAAGTTTGGTTCTTATAACTCGTCGGATTTCGTTTTAGAGGTCGTCAGCTGTTTGTGGATTTCTGCCATATAATTCCGATAAGCCTACAAAAAGATGTCGTGCGGTTTTAAATCACAAGATCTTACTGACTAATTGATATCGTGACCAGGAAATTGTTGGCGTAGTAAGTAAATTGTTGCTCGAACTGCGACGCTCTGCTGGAACCACATCTATCCAAGGCCCATATCAGTCCAAAAAACTCTTGTATGTGACAGAAATAATGTCCATTCAAATTTTCATTTTATTTTCGAGCCCCAATTACGACAATTTTGTGTATGAAGCGTTCATGTCGAAAATGACCCGCATCACTGAAGATAATTTTACTACCAAATCAAAAGTCTACTTCGTGATATCAAGGAACCAACCTGCCCACAAACTGTCGTCGTGAAGAATGACCAAAAAGCTCTAACTTGTGTATCAGTCAAATTTTGTAACGTTTGAAGATGAAGATCTTTAGTGAATATTCACTGAAGAAGGCCTCCGTGGGTGTGTGACTCCCTTTACGGCGCACACCTTTAAAACTGGTATTCAACCACCTCCCAGACACCTCTGGGCAAGAGGCGTTGACATCAGAAACAAGTAAAAGACCACTGCTCATGAAGAGAGCTTCACGTAATTTTTAATTGTTGTGTTTCATACCGAGTCGATGTTCTCGAATTTGTAACGACACTTTCACTAATTGACACAATATACTTTCAGAACCTTGTCTTTCGTTTATACTCGCAAGGTCTTGCTTCCATTACCGATCTAATTTCATGATTTTTTGATAAATCTTATGACAAGTGACTTACTAAAAATTCCACTAAATTTATGTAGGGTAGAGCGGGAATAGTTGAGCAACTTTTCACTTGATCTCCCATAACTTTAAAAATATGCATCCGATTTAATTGATTCTTACTCTGTTAGGTTCGTAATTTACTCTTCTCCAAAACGTCTAGCGATGTAAAAACGATCCGAGTATAAGTTTAAAAATTATTGTCGGAAATGCGAGAGCGCTCCAAGTTGCTCAACGTGCCCCACTAGTGGGGCTAGTTCAGCTTGGGTATGGGGCTAGTTGAGCAATGGCTAAAATGGACTTGTTTACTGTATAGAATGATCTGAATACAAAATAATTGTAATCAACAAGCAAATATTTATTAACTATGATTATTACATACTCATATTGTTATTATATCTCTGGAAAAATAAAATAAAAATCAAACAGAATTAACTCTTTCCAATCTTTGGATTATTACACTTTTTATATTTTAAATTATATATTTAAGAATAATTATAACGCAAATAAATATTAAATTAAAGTAGTAACTAATTATGAGATCAAGAATATTGCGAGATGATAAATAATCCCAAATTATTAATTATCTTTGTCTCTATCACAATTAATACAATCTCTTTAAACCTGTCCTGTTAATATTATATTGTTTGGCTGCAGCATTTACACTAATTTTTTCCTCCTCTACAGCTTTTGCTGCATCACTTAATTGTTTACTAGTAGCTAAACATTTTGAGGTCTTTCTTTTATATATACGCATCTTAAAATGTAATAATAATCATTATTAATGCTAATTAATGCGTTAATTAACTAGCTCCAGTTCAGGCAACAAAATAAAAATTAGGTTATAAAAAAATCATAAGAGTTAAAAATAAATAACGATCTATAATCGATAGAATAATAATTAAGTAATCTTTAAATACTTACGTGGACCTTATTAAGTATTTTTATACGAGTATAGTAGAAAAATTATGCTTACCTGTAATATAATTTTTTTACGCTGAAAAAAACCAAGCGTTCTCTTTTTTACCGGAGCACCGGACATCAATTGTCAGTCGCGCTATGTATTCCCCTCCCATAACCCCTTCCTTTCGCCATTTACACTTTTGTTGTAGGTTGCTTAGTTTTCGAGATATTTCGATTGCACAACTTGCCCCTATGATCAACTAGCCCCGCTCTACCCTACCGCCTTCGCAGAATTTTTACCAAATTTGTAATCCGTTATAACAATAATAATACGCTCTTCTATCGTATAATGACCCATTTCTTCTAATCGGAAGAATCATACAATATAACTGTCAAGGCATCAGAGTTACCAGCCGCGAAACAAACCAATTGTACAAAATTAAAATCGGGCATTCACTTAAGGCCACTCAGTATTTTATTATTAGCCTAAAAATTGTATAACAAAAAAAATATCGAAAAGAATCGATTTTAAAATTTAGATTCCCATTCTGAAAGTGTTCTTTCCCACCGTTTCATAAACTATTTCTGAATATTACAAAATTATTTTTGAGTAGTAAAAATAGGTTTTGCCTAAATAATGGAAATTCCACTGAACCTCGACATTCCAACAATGAATAGAGAAAAACGAACAAAACAAGTCATTTCCATCTCGTTAAAAAATATAAAATCCGTGGCAGGATGAATCAGTCAATTTGACGACGCACCGCGAAAACAAGTCTGTATTCACATAAGTTGGGGCGAAGCCAATGGGCGGTCCCAGCGACGAAAATAGGCGGTCCTTCATCGAACCAATCCGAACATGGACGAGCCGCGTTCGGGGAACCGCGGATACGCCTTTTTCAGCTGATCGGAGCCGGTTATTTGGACGCAATTGCCGAATCAACATCGAAGATCGGCATCTGGGCCGGCTGGATATCGGTATTGCTCACGCTATCGGCCAAAGACGAGACGATCGGCTTCTAATTCGATTATCTTGGGAACTGGGCATTTTCTGCCGCTCTTTTTTCTATTTCTAAAAACTAGATATAACCCTTATGCAATATTTCAATTAAATATCTCAATATTAAGATGGAAACAAATTCGTTTGTTTTTGCAAAAATTACAAATATTTTTTGATATTCTTATTTGGTCACATATTAGTCATGTTGTTTTAAAAATTGTGTTTTCATGTTAAAATTTGTCTGAAGAAAATTGCTGCTGACTATTGTCCAATAAGAGGATCAGAACTAATGCATTTTGGAGACCCAATTTCCGATTGCTCTTTCACGCACATTGCGTGGTATATTTTCAATGGCGACCTAAATATTTCGTTTAAGCTCAACAATTATTCTAGGTTAAACCAGGGATTTAACATAACCTCACAAAAAATAATCCACGGGAGTGAAATCGCATGATCTCTTGACCAGCGGACATTACCATTTGGCGAAATAACGCGATCAGGATACTTTTCTTTCATTAAGTGGATTATCAAGTCGCACCATATTAAAAGTACTAGAAAAAGGAGTTTCTGTGCAAAATTATTCAATATCCAAGAAGGTTTTGCTCTGCATCCAATTGCAAAGAAAATGTGTGTTGTATTACGAAATACTACAACCGGATGAAACTATTAAGGATGATTGTTATCAGTAGCAATTGATCAACTTGGACGATGCCTTAGCAGAAAAGTGGTCATTTACATTATCCAAATTTTTACGTTCACTGATTGATATATCTTAAGAGACCTAAGGGATTTAAAATGTTTCTTTGTATATAAATAAAACATTAATTATACTTCACTCCTCAGACTTTTAATCCGATTACAACTTCTTACGCAAACAATAAAAATTCCTTCAATATTGTGATTCCATTGCGCAGTATTCAGTCAACAGTTTGGAACATAATTCGGAATGTGAATCAAATATTTTATAACAGTCTGACTATTGACTCTTTAAAGTGTCAATTTTCTAATTTTCATGTTCATTAACATACATTTTAACATCAAAAATTAAATGTAGATTGTTAGAGTGGTTTTTAATATATTTCCGACCATTTATTAACATTGAAATATTACAGACCTTAAAATAGTGTAAAAATATGATGACAACCAAATATAGTGAATATAGTTGAAACAGTCTTAGACCGAAGCCGCACTACGTAGTGGCGGCTCGTGAGGGAGGGCATTGGGGCGCCGCCCCTCCATTATTTATCACAGTAAACAATTTAGCACAGCAACAACTCATTTTCCTGGTCTACCTCCCCTATAGGGTTTCAATAGCACGAAAGGTAAAAAGAAGGAAGGGGAAAGCAAAAAGAAATCTTCAACAGCACTATTTCCTTCTACGCCCTCCCACTTTAAAAACCCACGAGCCGCCACTGGCACTACGGCTAAACCGTCGTGTTTTTTAACCACGTGATTTTGTGAGTTTTTCCCGTGACTAATTTAAAACCGTGAAATAAGTCTCGCGGATAAAAATCACGCCACAATTTGTAACCAATAGAACTTAGTTAGCAACTTGTGTTGACGTCTCCTTTTACTATTTCTTAGTATTAGAGTAACAATACATACTGCTCTCTTGAAATCCATCTTCAAACTAGGAAAATCGCGGGCAGTTTCGAAATTTTTAATCGTAATGTGTGCTTCTCGAACGTTTCGCGGTTATAACGGCCGTAGATAGAGTCATCAAAATTGTCTATAATCGGATCAAGAGACATCATGTAAGCCTTAATAACTTTTGTTTAATTAACTAGACAAACATTATTTGTCAATTATTTGGTGACACCTCATTACATGTGGAAAAAATACAAACCCTATCATGCCAGTATCACTTAAGAAAATAATCATAGAGTTTGGCTGGGAAGTACTACCTCACCCACCATATTTTCCTGATACTGCACCGTCAGATTACCATCTTTTCAGATCTATGAAATATTTTCCTCGTGGAAAAAAAATCTTCTGCAACAGCAATCAAAACTGCACTTGGAGAATAATTTGCTTCAAAATCACCCTCATTTTACAAAAATAGATTAGGAAGTTTTGTCTAATTGGTTGTGGCGTGTTCATATATTGTTTTCTTTTTTTTTGGGTTTTTCGCCACGATCAAAAACTCAAAAATATGAAAAATATCTGTTCTTATGTAAATAAAAGAATCACTGGGTAAAAATCAAAACGGAAATTAATTTTTCATTGATTCTTTTTCTGTAATAAATTTCCCTAATGAACAAAAATTTAAAAAATACAACATTTTCTAAAATAAATACAAACTTTAAAACGTTAACGTTTCGGGAAGTATTCTCTTCCCGTTTTCAAAACGAATCTAAAAATAATTTATATTAATTTCTATATAACACTCTAAAATATAGTAAGTAAATATATTTTGTATATGTCAATTATACATTGACAATAATATTTTTTACTGACAGTGACATACTACCAAATAAATTATATAGGTGAGGGTGGCTGTGTGATTATTGCGTATTGATATAATTAAACGTTTTTAATTATATTCTTTAGAATCGGGAACCATATCGAAACGTTAACGTTCATAAGTTTATATTTTGTTTAGAAAATTTATTACAGAAAAAGAGAAATTAGTCTCAATTTTGTTTTTTACCCAGCGATTCTTTTATTTACATAAGAACAGATATTCTTGATATTTTTAGAGTTTTAGATCGTGATGAAAAACTAAAAAAAAGACAAAAATATTAGAAAGTTTGCTAGAGTGATGGACGCAGACTGTAGATAACGATGAACATCATATTGCAGATTAAAACTGCACTTAATACGTATGTATTTAAATAAAAAAAAATTGTGCAGTATCTAATTCATCATTACTTATGGGTACACCTAATTTTATTAAAAAAACTTAATAAATTCGTTAAAATAACCATTGAATTGTCTATAACTAAATACAATTATCATTAATTATCTTGTTTTTTGATTTTAGGTACAGGAAGGTATACAGATACCCCCTACACGGACGCATATGGAAGCCCATACGCTGATGCGTCCCCTTACCAAACAGTACCCAGTGGAGGTTCAAGCGGATCAGAACAATGGAGCCATACAACGCCCCATGAATTGTCTATGGGGGGACATACCCCATCTCAGCATCACCCTGACACGAAGCCACCAATGCTTCAAAACGGCATGATATCGGGTTATCCAAATAGTACGCCCAGTGCAGGAGGACATTGTTTCCCTGGTAAGGAATCGCTTTCGTTTTGTACCTAAAGGGTATTTCAATTTTTTTTGCGGCTTTTTTAATTTTCGAATAAAACTCAGAATTTGCGTTAATTAAAAAAAAATTATTGATAATTAAAGCATAGTATATGACATTTGAATTCGAAAGACAATTCGTCTTGGTCTTCAGTAATAATTTCACGTACCAAATCAATATGCCAGTGGCGGCTCGTGAGGAAGGGCCTTGGGGCACCTCCAGCATTTATCATAGTAAACAATTTTTCAGAGCAAAACATCACATTTTATTTCCGTTCAATCTCTTTCCTTTAACTCATTTTCCTAGTTCACCCCCTGTATAGAGTTTTAACAGCACGAAAAGTTAAAAGGAGGAAGGAGAAAGCAAAAAAAATCTTCAGCAGCACTTTTTTCTTTTAGTCCTTCCCACTTTAAAAACCCACGAGCCGCCACTGCAATATACTCTTATGAACGACCACTACGGCTATATATTGCTCTTCTTTTGTCTTCCACTGAACCAGTTCCTTGAAATTTTTGAACAATTCGTTTGATAATACTTTCAGATGGACGATTGTGCAAGCCGTAAATATCACGTAATTTTTTAAAAATATTTTTCACTGAACGCTAATTTTTATAAAATATGTGTTTTATTCAAGAAATAAGAAAAGAAACGTTTTTACAAACTGTTCTATAGCAAATTAAATTAGTACACTAAAAATATAGTAAAATGTATTTTTGATTATTGTTGTTGACGTCGCCTTCGATTTTTCGATGCTTATTATTCTTGTTCCCGTGGTACTAGAGTGAGCTTTAACCTGATCCAACATTAGTCTCAGTCCGGATCGACCTCCAGCAGCCCCCTGTCAGTTTTTATTGGGGTGTGTGTGTTCTTACACTGCCATGCCACCGTCTCTTATATCATCTGTTTCTGTTACCCCTTACTCACCTCTTCGTGATTCTAGTTGGCATACATAGGCTGCAATATCTAACCTTGACATACTCCACAATATCCAGATCTTTGTATAATTAAATCGATATAATTTAATCGAAATTATACCTGATCTTCCAATCCATTATCATTCACACCACGAAATTCTTCTGAATATTTTTCGTTCAAATATTGCAAGCATTTCTGTCTGTTTTCTTTGAAGGCCCCCATCTCACGGCCATAAGTAACTAGTGGCTGAACGATTGTTTTATGAATCTTGGCTTTCCTGTCCCTTTGTACGAGTTTATGTCTTAAGCAGACTGTAGGCTCTAAGTAGTTTTGTTATCCCCATAATACGGTTTCTGATATCTCAAGTGATGATGTTTTGGTCTAGTTTGCTTCCCAGATAATGAAATTTATTTACAAGTCCAATGTTGGCATTACCGATTATCCAGTTCTGTCCTCTTCTTCGATTACCTCCATCCTCTTTTCCATCACCTTTGTTTTGTCTATAGTTATTTTCAGACCGGCTGTATTGGCTTTCACCTCCCTTTCACTTGCTCTTTATGATCTTTTTGATCTTGTAAATTTGTTTAAATCATACTATATCAGTTTTTCTTTTTTTTATCACTATTCTATTTACGCCTGTATCTGCTTCGCTAGTGACTTTGTTCAATATCATATTAAACAGGACTGGTTTCAACCCATTCTCTTTCCCAAACCTTCTCAAATCTCAAATTCTACTGTAGTATATTGTTAGATTTTTTCTACTAGTTTTCAAAATGTTCCACGACGAATTTAATTGCACCAAAAATATTTTAAAGCTTATATTTAATTATGTGCCTTACAGGTCGATACACCGACAACTATGGTGATATTTATGGTTCACCATATGATGGTGCCCCCTTCCAAACAGTACCCAGCACAGGGAGCAACGCTGGAAATGACCAGTGGACAAATCATGAATTATCACTGGCCCATCACGCACATACCCATCCGGCCTTCCTATCTGCTGGCTTGGCCAGAGATGGGCTCGGCCCACTAGGTCAAGACACCAAACCTATGATCCAAAATGGTATGATTACGGGATATCCGAGTAACCCAAGCTCAGGAGGACCATGCTTTACTGGTAATTATCATTCACTTATTTACAAAGATAGTATGAACCAAATTTTCCTGAAAGAATACAATTTATAATATATGACCCCCCTCCCCCTCTAACTAATTCAACCAAAGAATTATATTTACACAGCTTTTACAGATCCTTCATTTATTCCTGTAACCCACGTGACTATTGATTTATTTAAACTTTTATCTTTTTATGTTTAAGGATTTAAAAGTGGTACCTTTATCACCAAAAACCCACTAGCACCCCTAGATATATCTGTAATATAACAACGTGTAAGAGTTTTGTTAGTTTCTATGCTTCCCAAGCAACCAACTATTTTAAAAGCACCTCTTAAACACGTATTGTAAGGATGGCTTCATAAATTAAAAAAAAAACGACCGATTTACAAAAAAATAACAATTTTATTCGGAAAGCTAGTGTACTACTAAACACTTAACCTTCTTCTTCTTTTCTTAACCTAACCTGCCAACATTAACGGGAGTTTGCTACAAGCGCGAAATACGAAATAACATTATAAACTCTTACAACTCGGCCATTCCTGACACCAAGAGCGCCCTCACTCAACATAGTCTAAATAAAAGTATAGACTAATAACCACATGGAACATAAATACCTACTTAAACAAATTGTGTTTACAGCATTAATTGTAATTTCTTGCGCAAAAAAAGTTGAAATAAATGCGTACATAATAGCTCTCGTAAATCTAATAACTAGAAATCAGATATAATTAATATCATAAGCAATAGCCATAATAGGTATATAAGTAATAACATAAGACAAGAGTTTCTTAAAACAGAGATATAATAAATGATGCAATAATTTCTTAATTGAAGGTTAAACAGTAAAAAAAATGTTTTATTGAAGCTTCTGCAGCACCTGTGTATTTTGTTGCAACAGAGTGCTTGCTTAATAAATTCATAAATTGAGAATTTCTACTGACACCACCATTAGCAGTAGAGTTCACAAAGTTTTCAAAGTCTTCCTAATTAATCACACCTTTCATTTGAGTCGAATCGTTTTCAAAGGCCATTTTTCAAATAATAGCGTGGGCCTATAACCTCAAAATTTTAACTTTTACTTTTCATAATAAAACACGGACGATTTTTCCCCGTTAACTTCTAAATAAATCCTTAATCCCACTTCTGAAGTTGTAAGGATGTTTCATAAATTAAAAAAAAATGGCTGATTCACCAAAAGAAAACAACAATTTTATTCTTAAAACGTATACAACTACCTTTGAATATAAAACTACAGGAAGGAGTCTATGATTCTGTAAGTGGGACTAGAATGGTAGCTGCATATGGCCGACTACTCTTTCCGGTTTGGCAGTGGCGTAGGGCAAAATGAATAAAAACAAGAAACTGATAAAAGTTTATAGTTGTTTAAAACAATAAATTATTGTATAATTATCGTTAATGTATTAAATTAATGAAGATACAGCGGAGAAATGTAAAAATCTTTTTTTAAATAATAAAGTGTCTTTTATGTGGCCAATACGACAAAAAGTTATTAAGAAATTGGAATCTCCTGTCATAAAATCATATCATTTCCAAAAATTGGTTAGGTAATCAGTTGCATCTTGCACCTAGTTAATATTCGAATATATATATATTCGTAAATTAAATACAAAGCAGTAATAAAAAATCAGTTAAGTAAATTATTTATTATTAAAATACATATATCCTTTCTGTTTTTACTTGTTCAGTGTTTAATTTCCCTTCAACAAAATTAACTTTGTCTATGTACTACGAATGTTTTCATCTACTACAGCGTTTTTCCAAATATAATTAATTCTTGTGTGCAAATAGTCAATAAATAAACTAAAGTGTTAGATATAAACTAGAGAATAAACTCATTCTTCACAACAACCAAAAATGCTAACTTTCAAGAGTGAATGCTGTGAAAGATGTTTATCAAAATGATAAAATAAAAAAATTACATATTTTAAACAGTCCACTTCAATTTTTGAAACAACATTTGGTAGTAGTCTCACTTTTGCCTTAGATGTTCAATCAAAACAATCATCAGCAAAATGATGAGAACATAAAAACCTACTGCGGTTTGGAATAAAGTCTGGCTTTTTAATAAAATTAATCCACTGTGTTCTTCTATTTGGAATCTTTGGAAAATCTTGAAAAAAAAAACTGGTTTAAGAACATGAAATCCAAATCAAAATAGAAGTAACATTTACATTTATTAATACAATAATTTCTGAAAAGGATTATAAAAAAAGGTAACACTCTGTATTATTAGTTATATTTTATAAATTATATGAGTAAAGTGACATGTTTTATATGTACCAAATGAAAACTAAAAAATAATCTGATTTTTTAAGGCCTAGTATCTCAGAAAACTAAACATTTTAGAACATACATTAAAAAATTAAGTTCTAAAAAAAGATAATCACTATCTTAAATAACATTATAATTATATTATTTTACCTAAATAAATTTGACTACGCCTATGCATACCAGGCGATATGTTGGGTTCATAACCTTAAAATTTAATTCAAACAAAATACGTTTTTATTCCTAAATAATTGACGAATTTAGAATTATGAGCAGTTACCTATGTAATGTTACTCCATAATTTTGATTTTTTTCGTGTCAGGAAACAACCACAAGATGCACAACTAACCATATTTTGCGTGTTTATCTTACTTCCGATATTATTGCTATTATTGTCAATATAATAAGTAGTAATATGTATTTACACTAGCACACACAAAAAGAGTATTCCAGTACACTTATTATTGATTAAAACGCACTAAAATGCACAAATCGGCTATTAAAATTCTAAGTTGTTGACACTAACTACCAAAATTCCAAAACAATGAGTCATCTGTGGTGTTTCAATATGGCCGTTTCCGTCTCCATTTATATGTGCATAAAGATAGGCAAGGCTCCTTCCTGTTAGTTTTATATACAAAGACATCTACTAAACACTTAACCTTCTTCCTTTTTTAACCTAACCAGCCAACATTAACTGGCATTTTCTACAAGCGCGAAATACGAAATAACATTATAAACTCTTACAGTATGATTATTTAAAATACATTTTTTTTGTTTGCAATTCATCGACAATATTTTCCATGGCATATGCTTCGATGAAGTTATTTTGATTTTTTTTTTTACTTTAGGTTCAAAATAATGTAGGACTACTCAAATGTTTATTTTTATTATTACCGCTAAACTGCGTATATAATTCAAAGAAAAAGATTATTTATAAAGACTGAAAAGAAAAATAATAAACGTATGTCGTAGTTTAAGAAAATTAGTGATTTCGTATTCAAAATTACCAATTTATCGGATTAGTTGTTCACATTTATAGGTCACGTGAGTTTCGCGATTAAACGAAGGCTCTGTATATGACGCATTTGTTTTCTTTGCTTGAGCTAATTCATCACAAAATCTCCCATTCAAAATCTCATTTAAAATTCATATTGAATCTCATATAAAAACGTAATTTTCACTAGAACTATTTATGTAAGTCTTAACTGCGTTAATTATTTTATTGTGAAGCACTAAACAGAAAAAAATACCACAAACATCAAACCACTTCTTTTTAATTCGTTGACGCGCCTTTCGCTAACCACGTTAGCCTCATCAGGATGATTCAGTCTAATAAGTGTTTCGGTTAATAATGTCGTTTTGGCTAAAAGATGGCGTTACTAATACATTTGTTGGTATAGACTAATGACGTCTATGGCGCTTTAGACGGTAAACATGCGCCATCAAAAGCCAGTTCATTATTAATTGTCATTGTGCAAAAACATAGCTTTGAATATGTTTAATTATGTACCAGAAAAAGACGTTTTCGTGGATGTTTGATAACCTTTCATTTGAAGAAAATGGCTGTTTATCGATTATTAGTTGAAGCTTATGGTGGACATGCTCTAACCCAAAAAAGTTGTGAACGATGGTTACAATGCTTTGAAAATAGTGATTTTGATATATAAGACAAGGAGCGTCCAGGACAGCCAAAAAAGTTTGAAAATGCAGATTTGCAAGCATTATTGGATGAAAATTCAACTCATACGTTGAAACAATCGACAGAATCGTTGAATGTTGCCCAGTACATCATTTCCGAACGTTTACACGCATTGGGATAGATCCAGGAGGAAGGAAAATGGGTTCCATATGAATTGAAGAAAAAAAAGACATTGAAACCAAACGCGAAAAACCACTTGTTAAATTTTGCGTGCCAGGCAGAAAAGAAAAGGTTTTTTGCATCGACTTGTGCCAGGTGATGAAAAGTAATTCTATTTTGACAATCCATAGTGCAAACAAATTATGGGTAGACCCAGGCCAGCCTTCAACACCACAAACAGTGCTCAATATACATGGAAAGCAGGTTTTGCTGTATATTTGGTGGGATAGTAAGGGAGCTGTGCATTATAATTACCAAACCTGATAATACCAAACTTGATGAAACAATTACTGGCGAAATTACTGAAAAAATGACCAGCATACGCTCAAAGACACGATAAAGTAATTTTCAACATGACAGTGCTCGGCCCCATGTTTGGTTTAGCTTGATGAACGGTTGGCCTCAAAAAACCAAAGGTATTTTTGACACAGAATCCAATATTTGATAGAAAGATGGTAGAAAGTAATAACTAACGATGGCCAATACTTTGATTATTAACGTAATTTATTTTGTTATAGAAATAAACCATCAAATTTTGCGAAAAAAATCAACATTATTAATTAAAGCACCTGTTGAGTCTAAAATTAAACCATATTATACTTAATGAAGCATGTAAAAATAATTTTACTCTTAGATGGAATCATCTCCCGATGATGCGAACATGGTTGGCGAAACGCGTAAATAGAATTTAAATAAAGCGATTTGGTGTTTAGTAGTGAATCTCTTCGAGTTTAGTGTTTCACACTGTAGCTTCTAATAAATTGATTAGAATTAATGGAACAAATTCAGATATATTGATCTAAATTGATTTTTTTACTAAAAATGTCGAATAAGCACCTTATTCAACAATAATATTGTTGTTTTAATTCCAGGATCTGGTCCGATTCAACTGTGGCAGTTTCTGTTGGAACTTCTCACGGATAAGTCTTGCCAAGGCTTCATTTCATGGACTGGAGATGGCTGGGAGTTCAAACTCACAGACCCAGATGAGGTAGATACCCTCTTTCTATTTTCTAAATTCGATATTTATTCTGCTGTATATAAGGTGGTCCACTGGAAATGGATATTTTTTAAAGAAACATAACTCTATGAATTTTTTTTTAAATAAATATTTATTAACATAAACATAACTGTAACGCACCACGTTAAAGTTCTCGAAAGTTTGGTTCCACTCTCCCCAACGTTTCTTAATCGATTACGTATAGCAATCTTCAGTTCTTTCAGTGTTCTAGGCTTACCTTCATATACCCATAATTTCAAATACCCCCAAAGATAAAAATCGCACATCGAAAAGTTTGGAACCAAGAAATTCCAGTACATCGCCAAAGGGAGAAATTTCTCGATTAGTAATGAATACAGCTCGAACAACATTTATGGAAGTTCTGGTCGTGTGTTCAACGGTCCCATCTTATTGAAATCACATATTCCTCCAAGATTCCACACTTGCCAATTATTAATACCATTGTTTTTGGACTTTGTAGTGGTCTCTGGTACAATTCACGGGAATTTTCTCAAGCCTAAAATCGGCAGTTTTGTTTATTGACTACAACTCCCCCACCACCCCCCCCCCCCCTAAATGAAATTGAGCTTCATCCCTCGTGATAATAGTCAAATGTTCGCTTTCTTCAAATATTGCTTGAAGAAAGCATTGTCAAGCATTGTTTGAGCAAATGTGAGGCGTTGTTGATGGTCATCTTCATTCAACTCTTGAACAACTCATTAATTTATATTGGGAAAGCAAATTATTAGCCTTATGCAAAATATGCTTTACGGCGGTCTTAGTTATCATTAATACCCAAGCGTACCGCTTAGCAGAACGAGTGAGACTTCGTAAAATCGCCATCGAGTCCATGGTGTGCACACCGATCAATAAAAACCAGGTGCCTTTGGTTTCATTAATGAAATCTTCATTCAAAATGCCGTCACTCCATCTGAGTGTTTCGGCTGCGATCTCACCATGACAATGTTGGAGTGAAGCCTGAAAAGTCGTCTTCATCTCACCGCTGTTAACAAACGTATCGTAGGCAAATTTGCTGTGCTCTCCAGTTCACAGCGGCGTAATGGATACTAAACAGCATCGTAGGCCAAGTTTATAGATATCTGCTGCAAGCCCATTTGCCTCCCGCTAGCCGAGAACTGCCGATTATAAAAACATCCGTTTCCCAAGAACCATCTTATACATTAAACCGATTATATGAATCGTTATTAAACCGTTTTTTTTCTTTTAATTTTAGGTTGCTAGGCGATGGGGTATCCGGAAAAATAAGCCGAAAATGAATTACGAGAAATTATCAAGAGGTTTGCGATATTACTATGATAAAAATATCATACATAAAACTGCTGGGAAGCGTTACGTTTATCGATTCGTTTGTGATCTACAAACGCTATTAGGGTATGTATATATTTTGTTCATTTGCATAAATTAGTTCATTCATTTATCTAGAAAATGTTGAAAAACTAGAGCAAGGAGTAAAAGATTAAAATTCGAGAAAAAAAACTATTTACATCTACTAAATAGGTACGCCTAAGAGCCTTCAAGTTCGTGAGGATTGAGGCAAATTTCCTAAGTTTCATTCCATCATGGCCCAAACCACCATGAGATCTGTCAAGCTTATCAAACTTCCTTTGCATCCAATTATTTTCTGTTGTATTAAAAAATCTCTCGACAGAATTAAAAAAAGAATGGGAGAATAAAGAGAAATGTTTTTAAAATAAATAAAAAAAACTAGCGCTTTGCCGTTTTGTTTACGAAATATAACAATTTAAGAAATTATTAATTTTACAGTTTCAACGCGTTAGTTTTTATGGTTAACAGTGATCTGGCAACGCTGTGCGTACAGCTGTGTCGAGTAGTGTAGAGTAAAGGAATTAAGTAAAGTTAATGAAGAGTTATTTTAATACAAACTTACCGAGAACCGCTTTAGAATTAACATCAGAAAGCTGTGATTTTTTATCTCCTTATCATAACTTCAGTAACACAAGAACAATTTTTACATCTAACCTACAATTTAGAGTTGAAGCACAATTTTTTTTCTTATTCTTAATTTTTCTAAGCATAAAACTTGTTTACTTTTAAAATATTTAAATTTTTTTCCAAGTTCTAATAACTCTATGACACGCCTTCCTTCTCCGAGGTTAGAATTGACACTCTCATTTTTTTCTATTGATTGTGCTTTTTTTTTTCTTTTGCTTTCTGCATGGCCGAAACATAATTTAATTTTTTAGATAATTTTTTTCTTTTATTAATTGTCCTTTATGGCGTAATTGCTTTGACATTTTTGACATTAACATTAACACTTTTTATAAATAACGCCATCGCATGAGTATACTAGATTATTAGCAGTCATATATAGGTTTGTTCTAGCAACGATTTCAAACGGTTCCAAACCATTCGGAGTTTGTGCAGATGGCCGAAACATTCGCCTGCGCAAACTCCGGACGATTTGAAACCGTTTGAAATCTTTGCTAGAACAAACCTTATATGTGCTCAGAGCTACGCAAGCCAGATCAGCATAACCAAAAATATTTGTTAGTATGCATGAATATCTGGTTGCAGTTGCTTCGCATTTCTGACAATAGTAAATGCTCTGATTATACCATACCAAGCCCTTAATTAAGGGTCTTTCAAACTGAGAGGTTTTTTTAAATTATTGAATAAAACACAGAATTTAAGTTAATTTCAAAAAACTTTTTATTGATAATTGAAGCGTAGTGGATGACATTTAAACACGAAAAACAATATCTGCCAAATAACCACCTGCAGCTCCACAGACGTCCATTCTTTTGTCAACATTTTGGCATAACCGTGACTCTATCTGACCAATGATTCGAATAATTTCATCTTTTATTTCAGGAATCGATTGTAGATTGTTCTTATAGACCTGGCTTTTCACATAACCACAAGGAAAATAGTCCAACGGTGTCAAATCACATGATCTTGGTGGCCAATGAACATCGCCGTTTCTTGCAATAACTCGTGCAAGAAATTTTTCTCTCGATAAATGAATTGTTTCGTTAGCAGAGTGTAGCGCCATTCTGTTTGAACCACATATTCTCCAGATCAATATTATTTAATTCATGTCACAAAAATCCAGTTATCACCAGCAGCATTCTGAAAGTAATACGTCCCAATTATATCCTGACCATAATGCTTACCAAACGGTGACTCGTTTAGGATGTAAAGGTTTCTTATGAATCAATCATGGATTTTCCTCACCCCATATGTGGCAGTCTTGTTATTAACATTGCCACCAATTTCAAAATGTGCTTCATCTGAAAAGATGATTTTTTTGAGAAGAATCATTTGTTTGTTTTTTGACCCAATTGACAAATGCATGACGTTTTGAATGATCCAGTTGCTTTAGTCCCTTCCTTCAGCCAGAAATGTATGTTAGCCCTGAGGCTTCTACATGTTTCTAATCAGGTTACTTCCATCTTTAAAGTTTGTTTGCTGGGGGCTTCTATCTAGCCCTATGAACTTTAGTCCCTGTGTTACTTGAACCTTATAAGCCTTCAGAGCTCAATCCTTTCGTAAAATACCGTGTTGTGAATTCACAAAGCCCAAATTGCTATGAACGTCGACTAATGGATATTTCTGGGCATTCAGCAACACTTTCAAATGAACGATTGTGCAAACCGTAAATATCACGTAATTTTCTAAAAACATTTTTCTGTGAACGCCCACATTCATAAAATAATTCAACAATTTTAACGGGTTGTTGTACTGTGTACGACTCCATTTTTATAAATGTCATACATTATACTTCTGAAATGAGACTATACCTCAATTCACAACTCCGTCTGTATTTAAGAAATAAGAAATAAGATAAACTGAGATGCGAGAACTATAGTGGCATAAAATGGGCCAATTTGTGCTTTATACAACTTATAAAGTTTTAACTAACACAGTAAGGCAGAGGATAGTATATTATACCAGAGAAAGAAGGGGTCAGTGTTAGGCAAGATTTAGAGGGGTACGCTGAACAATAGATCAGTTGTTCATAGCCCGTCAAATAATGAAGAAAACAAAAATTTGAAACTCCTTTATTCCAGATGTTCATAGATTTCATCCAGGTATATAGTCGGAATCATACCTAATTGTAGTTACGTCGTCCAGCTGAGAAAAAACGTATAGCGTAGATATCTACGCTATACGTTTTTTCTCAGCTGGACATATATATTTGCCATCATATATTTGCCAATCAATATTAGGTTAGAAAATTTACTATGGCGTTCAGAAATTTCTGAACGTCTGTTACATATTTTTATACAGTATATTATAATTTTTACATTCGATTATACGCTTGCAGGGAAAACTTAAAATACTGACAATTTAATTTACTTGTTCATGAAAAAAAAATACTGCCTAGATGAATAAAACATACAACCTCAAAAAAAATCACACCATATTGCAATGCCAAGTTAATATAATTGCAACGATAAGGTTGAATATTTAAATAACGATAATAAAATCAATTTTGCTAGAACAAAAAAGCTTGATTAGTCTCAATATTGTCAGTCATTGTATTGTCAGTATTGTCAGAGTCAGAACTGAAGTCAGAGATATTGTCTTCGTCGTCGCCGTCGCCTTCGTTAGTCCTAATCACAATTGGCAGAATGTCAGAGGCATCATACCTTTTTTCACTAGGACAGTTCCTGTGTGCTTTTTCTGGAAAGTCAATATTCTTTTTCTTCAACCATTCCATCAGTCTCTGCTTTGTCCAAGATTTTCTCGAGATTTCTTCTAATAAACCAGAATGCTAACTTGCATTGTCCATGATTATGAATGACTTTGACAGGAGATTCGGAACTAGCTCAGTTTTAAAGCAGTTTTCGAAGTTTTTCCAGTTCATATTGTCATGATAATCCCCCGTCTTTAATCCACTCTTGAATATTAAATTCGCGCCCTTGGTGAAGCCATCTTTGGTTCCGACGTGGACCACAATATAACGATGACCTTAAAAAATAAAAGATAACTCAATTTCATTTAGACATCAAAAATATTCGAAATCATTCTACCAGAACATAAACTTAATATAATTAATAAGTAATCATCCATGCACATAGTACATAGAGTCAAAATTCCCTCATATTGCCTCATATTTAGGTACTTATAAAATTTTAACAAAAAATAAATAAAAATCATTTGGATTGTTGGGAGGAATGGCAGGTTGCACTTTGTAAGGTTTCTCAGAAATCATAATCTATATAATCCTTAAATACGTCAAATTAATATTTTGCTTTCCTAGGCTATATATTGCTTATATTGTTTCGCTGCGAATTTTTGAGAGATGTGGGGAGAGAGATGAGAGACTTTGAAGGGCCAAACCGTCCGATTAGACCTACTTTTTAAAAAAAATGTTCTTTTATAAGCTCAAAAAAAATATGAAACCGACAGAATTATAAAGATTTACAAGGCACCAATTTTTATTAAAAAAAAAATGTAAAAAGATAAGATAATTTTTACCTTCGCTGTTTTTTCTTGAATTCATGGCTTTGGTGTCATCTTGCCAGCTAATACGAAATGATCTCTTGCAAAAGATCTACGTCTCGTCAATGAAAACTGGAGTAAAACCTTCCGCACCTAGATTTCTCTTTTTGATATACTTTGATATACCAATGATTATTTTATGAATAATACCTGGCAAGCAAAATATTCAATTTCTTCCCTGAACTTTTGTCTTATTGTTGTCAATGTTACATATTCTTTTCTGGCGTATATAGAATAAATTGTGTCCCGAATTCTATCTTTCAAATATGTTGTAGTTTTGGTTTTTACGGTCTTTTGCTTGGAAGACATACGGAAAGCGTAATCCTGGTCTGATTTTATCCCATTCTTCTTTATATTTGCGATCATTGTTGGGCTCAATTTTGCTGCTTCTGCGGGGCTCGCTGTATCACATTCTCAAATTGCAGTGCGATTCCGTTTCGGACTTGTTCCTTTTCCAGTTGAAAAAAGCAATATATTTAAAATTATCAGCTGCGATTATTCATTATATTTACTATATATATATATATATATATATATATATATATATATATATATATATATATATATATATATATATATATATATATATATATATATATATATATATATATATGTCGGCATAAATTTCAACAAGTTGACAACCCAATATTTTTGATTGACAGTGACGGATAAAAATAATAATAAATAATCATCGGACACCAATATTTTTCAAAAGTTTGTTGTCACCGCTGTTTGGAATATACTAATATACACATGCAAATATACAAATGACGTCATTACAACTGTGTATAATTCCGACTTTACAACCGTGTACAGAAACCAGTAGTATACGAGGCCATGGCAATACCAGCTAAGCTACTAAGATTAACCTGGCTGGTCACACCATGGTCAAATTTTCAATCAGTAAAAGTTTGCGATAGGGGGATGGATTGGCACCAGTTCTGCTTAGTTTAACATAGTATTGGACAAAGTCATCAGCGAAACAGACTAGACGTAAATGGAATTGTGGTAAATAATGAAAAACATATCGTAGGATATGCAGATGCCATAAACATATTCAACACTATCGAAAAGGAGAGACCTGTGATGAAATAAAGGTGAAAGCCAAAAAAACTATTCTAATTATAAATATAGACAAATCCATGATGATGGAAAAAGAAATGATCCAAGAAGAGAACAGAACTGGATCATCGGCGATGACAATGAAATTGGGAAGGAACTTTCGTATCTGGGCAGCAAACTTGAATAAAACAATATCACGCGAAATATCAGAATTGGTATTATGAAGGATAACAAAGTTACTTGCACTCTGCATTCTGTCTTAAGATCTAAACTTACACAAAGATTTATTCGGTCAATAATTATTTATGACTGCGAGGCGTGGACCCTCACAAAGAAACAGAAGAGATCGGAATAGGGGGTAATAGGAAAAGGAATATACCGAAGACACGGTGGTAGGACAATATGGAACTACTACAAGGCTAACTGAAAAATTCGCAGAGCGGAAATTATAAAAGAAGTTTAGAGTAAAAAAAATATTTTATTCTTCCGAATATTCTCCCTTAAGCTCAATACATTTTTTCCGTAGGAATTTTTTGAGGTTTGGGAACTGATGAAACACACAGAGGGGGCCAAATCAATGGTGAATATGGTGGATGCTTCAACATTTCGTAGTGTAACTCCTTCAATTTGGCCATTGCAAGAACACCCCTGTAAGCTGATGCACTGCCTTGATGAAAAATGATTTTTTTTCTTCGCTAAATCAGGTCTTTTCTCACGAATTTTTGCATCCAATTAATTCAAAAGGTTTGAGTAATACTGTCCTGTTATTGTTTTACCGGTTTGAAAGTAATCAATGTTAATTTGATTTTTTGCATCTCAAAAACGACTTTTGCATCTCAAAAAATTGATGCTATAATCTGGACAGTTTATATTTTCAAAAAAAAGAAAACCCATTGTAGATTCGTTAAAAAGTGCACATCTTCATTATTTTGGATTTCCTGTTGCGAACCAAGATAAAAAGTGGGTGCCACATGTTTTCAAAGCTGTAGAGTCGTTTTACTTCAATGGCTATCAGGAGATAACGTATACCTTCCATTTGGTTCGCCAATATTATGGAGAGACTAGTAATCATGAATATAACTGTTACTTTTGTGTTACAAAGACAGTGGGATATAATACAAAAAATAAGGCTAGTATTGTATATGCCGAAATTCTGTTATTAAACCAACGCTACATTCGAAGAATCTTCCATATCCAATTTGTCCCCGTAAGTCGAGTCAAAATATACTAGAAGATGACAATGAAAGTGACGTTGAAGTTAAATTGATTCAAGGAAACAATCCACATTTAATTAACCAAGCCGAATTAAATGACCTTATGAGATTTACAACTATCCAGATCTAGAGCGGAGTTTCTTGGTTCTCGCCTACAACAATGGAGTTTATTAATACCAGACACGAAAGTTACATTGTCCAGGAACAGATGCAAAGTTTACTCAGAATTTTTCAAAAGAGAAGGGGAGTATTGTTATTGTACTGATATCCCGGGACTTTTTGAAGCAATGAATAAAAACTATAATTTGAGCCTTTTCCCTAAAAACTTATGAAGTATAAGTGACGAAGAGGGTAGACGTTTTCACCAAGATTTAAAGATTTTCGAAGAACGACGTCAAGGATTTTGGGATGAAAACATGTTAGGGGATTACTGTTTTAATGATATATTATTATAAGAGAAACCGATCCAAAAACTATAAAAAGGAGGTGAAAATTAGCCGTTTTTATTATTCATACTAAGATTTTTTTTCTGGATAACTCTTACCTAAATAAACAATAACAACTTTCAGCTGGGGTATAAAACCGTGTAAACTAGTGTTATTTGTTCAGTACTGGTACATATTGGACGCCCAGAACAATTATCATCAAGGATTGTAGAACCACGTTGAAACTCACCTGCCCACTTGCAAATTATTGTTTTTGCAGGAGCAAACTCTCCTAATACATTTACCATTTTGCTATGCATTTCCATTACTTTTAAACCTTTTTTTTACCAAGAATGTAATCACTGCACCATTTTCAATATTTTCTGTTTTAAAAAATAACACTGATACGTTTACTTTAAGCTGCTGTTTTTGTATGACTGAATTGACAGATCAACTGGAAACTTCCCATATGTCCATATGAAGGACGAAACTTCAAAATGTAGTAGATTATATAGTTATTTTACTGCTCTATAGGTGTCGCTCTATAAGGGGCTGTAGATTAAGACAACATATAAAAAGGTATTCCAATCCTACAAGGGATTATGGGAAATGTGTCAAGCGGTGGCGCCATCTCACATGTATCCAAGGCATCAATTTAAACTTTTTCTGGCGTGCCAACTTAACAGTTTGGGATTAAAATCCTCACCATTGCTATTTTTTTTGTTGTTCAAAAATTGTATTAAAATTATTCTGTTATTATTTTCTGATAATTATTAAGTTGTAAGTTATTTTTTCAGTCTCTAGGATTAAATAATTAGTAAAATAAAAAAATGTACTTCATTCACCATACACATTTGTTTTTTAATGGAAAAAGTCTGCAATAATTCTAATTATTATAATTTATAATATAATTATAATATAATAATTTATTCAGAGAATTTAAAAAAGACAGTAGCATTAAAGAATCAATATACTTGTCAAAAAAAAACAATAAATTGAATATATTAATTTCCGAGTGGTTTTAGTTGAAGTTCGCATTTATGCACTTCCTGAGTACTGTTATACAGAGTGTTTGGTGCATCGTTTACCAAATTACAATGGCCGATAGGGGGGGGGGGGTCGTTTGCTATCTCCTCAGCCTTCATAAAGCATTATTGGACTCACAAGCGTTTTTCTATTAATTATTTAATTCTTTATTTGAAATATTCCAAAAGTCAGCATTGAAACTTCAATTAAAAAAAAAGTTATTGGTATAGTCTCCAAATTACTTTTGTATTTTAATTATGTGCAATGTTGTAGAGTTCTATGAAAATCAAAATTACAAGCAAGCGACATTTACTTTTTTATATAGACTAGCAAAGTTTTTGGAAGAAGTAAATATAAGAAAATAAATTTAAAGCTCAATTTTAAATTCCATATTAAAAAAAAGTAAAAGCAATGATGGTCTTCGAATTCTTCTGATTTCTTGAAAATCACTGGTTTATCCTCTTTCTAACGGTATACATTCATGTCATAAAAACGTTTTACTAACTTCACAAATTTGCTAACTTTGTGTATCGGGACGCATTAGACTGATATTCGATTTTACTTATTTGCGTAAATAACATACGCTAAGTAGGTAGAAAATGGCAAATGGAAAATGGTAGAAGTCTGGCTGCTATCTCTTTCTTACATAGGTATTAACGTTCCTTGGACTTGAAGTGAAAATAAAATCTTGATAATCGAATTGCTAACTTCCGGGAAGGTAAGCGTCTGTTAGGAAAAAGTTCTTGATAGATTCTTTGCGCTTCTCGTGCAACACAATTGGCGCTTCCATATGTCATCAAAATATCCGCGTATTCAAAATGCCACAAAAACACTAATAAAACTAAACACAAACTAACGCTGCTTTGGAACAACAAATGCGTTAATCAGCAGACAGTCAAATCTCGACCAAAAAAACTGAAACCACGGCGCGCGTGTTTTAGCTGGTTTTCCGTTTACCTCTGGTTATCCGTTTTTGTGCATAACCGAAAGTATCTCGAGAGGCCTACCGACTGGCGATTGACCAACGTAGAAAACCTCTCAGAAGGTATCCGGCCTTACCCAGCCTCGAACTGGTGTGACTTAGGGGTGATTCCTTGTCAGATTTTACACTCTTACCTAGAAACATTCACAAGAATTTTAGAAAAACTTTTTTTGCCTAGTACGGGATTCGCACCCGCCCCACATTAACTGCCGCAACGTAAGGCTGATGCCTTAGACACCACAGCTAATGTGGCTCCTCCACTCGGAAATGAATATATATATATATATATATATATATATATATATATATATATATATATATATATATATATATATATATTTTTGACAAGTAAATTGATTCTTTAATGTTACTGTCTTTTTTATATTTTCTGAATAAATTATAATATAAATTATAATAATGAGAATTATTGATTGAATTGGATAATTATTTATCATTTTTTTATTTTACTAATTATTTAACTCTAGAGACTGAAAAATCACAAATTATCAACAGAATAATTTTAATACAATTTTTGAATAAACAGGATTGGAATCCCAAACTGTTAAGTCGGCACGCCATAAAAAGTTTAAATTGATGCCTAGGATGCACGAGATGACGCCACCGCTTGACACATTTCCCATAATTCTTTGTAGAATTGGAATACCTTCTTATATATTGTCTTAGTATAGGTATCGCTCTATAAGTCGCTCGATAAGGGACTGCTGGAGATCAACCCGTTTGGAGGTCCAGGTTGAAGCAGGTCAAGGCTCGATAACGTACGATTGCACCACATGAAGAATAACATAATACAACTTGGAAAATCCTCAATGTTTTTCTTAAATTTGAATAGTTTACCCCTTGCTATAGTACCTATCTCTTAGGAAAAAATATATAAACATTGAACTTACCATTCTGAGTATTTTAATTAATTTATATATATTATTATTATATATTTATATATAATAATATTTATAATTATATTTATAATATATATTTATAATTATTATTATTATATATATATATATTTATATATATATTATTATATATATTATATTTATATATATACCGTGTGTCCCAGCCAAATGGAATAAATTCGTTAATAAATAAATGTGGGCGTGTTCGAAAAAACGCTCGAACACGTCGATTGGTATTTTTAGATGCACATTTTTTTCAACGATTTTTTTTTATACAGGGTGTGTCATGTAACAGTGGCCAATACCAACTTTCTTATTTTAAATACAACACCCTATATATTATTTAAGTTTTGGATTCTTCAGGAAATTCTAGACATATTTCATGTAAAATATCCTAGACTTATATTCAACTGTTTCGGAAATATTAAGTAATTCTTCGAACATTATCAGCAAATAGGTAAAAGTAAAAAATCAGGTTTTCAAAGGTAGGTATTTGTTATATGAAACGTCAAAAAAATCAACGTGCCTTTTAAATTAGTTTTCTTTGACGTGTGTGATTCATTTGATTTAAACATGGTGTATTTATCAAAGAGTCATAAAATAACTATCTTAATGATGATAGGTTATGGAGATAGGACACGAACTCAAGCCGAAGTTATTCGTCTCTTTAGGGAAAAATATCCGGACTTACCACCCATATCCCAAGGTACAGTAAGTAAAGTTGAAAAACAATTTAGAGAACTGGGACACGTGAGACAAATTAAGAAGGAAGCAGTGTCGTTGACCGATAACAAAAAATTGGATGTAATGCTTGCATTCCAAGACAATCCGCATAGCTCAACTCGACAAGTTGCCTTGGAAAACAATGTTAGTCGCTCTTCGGTTGCCAGAATATTGAAAGAGAATAAAATGCATCCGTGTAAGCTACAGCCTACTAAAGAGCTTAGTGAAGACGACTTCGACAGGAGAATGGAGTTTTGCGAACAAATAATGCACAGAATAGACAACAACCTTCTGAGAGTGGAAAACGTTTTATTATCTTATGAATCTACTTTTACTCTTCATGGGCATGTCAATCGCCAGAACTGTCATTATTGATCGAGAGAAAATCCTCACTGGATGCGGGAAATTCACACACAGAAGACCTGAAAAGATTAATGCCTGGGCAGGTATTATAGGAGATCAAATAATTGGTTCAATATTTTTCGATCAAAATTTAAATGGGGTAAATTACTTAGACTTTCTCCAAAATCAGCTCATTCCAAATCTTATAAATTTGTACCCTAATAGAAGAAATCCTCAAATGCTGGCCGACACAATTTGGTTCCAACAAGATGGAGCACCCCCCCCCCCCCCCCCCATTATCAAGTTAATGTGCGGCAGTACCTCGATAATGTGTTTCCAAATCGATGGATTGGGAGGAGAGGGCCACTAGAATGGCTACCAAGGTCCCCGGACCTCACTCCGTTGGATTTTTTTTATGGGGATATCTCAAAAGCGTCGTATACAAAACCAAGCCACAAGATTTGAATGATTTAAGAAGACGCATTACCGACAGCATCAGTTGGGGTAATTTATACAAAAACTAAATAGTCTTGAAATTTCCACAATTTTGTTTACAGTGTTAAAAAAAATGTGTAGTTGCGCATTTTTTCCAACGAAAACCTTTTATACAGGGTGTGTCATGTAACAGAGGCCAATACCATCTTTCTGTTGTGTGTTGTAGCGAATTTCTGTAATCAAATAATTTAAAAAAAAAATAAAAAAAAATCAGTTCATTTTTGCAATAAATCTGAAAACACTTAATATCTTAATATTTCCGAAACACTTGAAGATAAGTCTAGGATATTTTACATGAAATATGTCTAGAATTTCCTGAAGAATCCAAAAATTAAATAATATACAGGGTGTTGTATTTAAAATAAGAAAGTTGGTATTGGCCACTGTTACGTGACACACCCTGTATAAAACATTTTTATTGAAAAAAATGCGCATCTAAAAATACCAATCGACGTGTTCGAGCGTTTTTTCGAACACGCCCCCATTTATTTATTAACGAATTTATTCCATTTGGCTGGGACACACCGTATATATATATATATATATATATATATATATATATATATATATATATATATATATATATATATATATATATATATATATATATATTCTTATAGATGATTTTCTTTTACCTTCCAGATATAGTCCTGAAGAACTGCATGCGATGGTTGACCTGAAACCTGAAAAGAAAGACGACGAGTGAAAACTTCACTGAATACAGGAACAAATGACAATAAAATTCACAATTTACCGTTGCAATTTTTTTGGTGCCTAATTACACTTCGGTAAAAACAAACAATTACTATATTACTGCAATTTATTTTTTATTACCACTTAAAAATTATCAAATCTTAAATCAGTTTTCTATTGATTCATGATGTTATGTGCAGGTCATTTAATATGTGATGTATTTACCAAATAAAAAATAATGTTTTTAAACATAACGTGTCACAGTTTTCACAAATTTTTTATACGTTTTGAAAAAAACAATATTTTATGAACAAGAAAAACAGAGATGATCAAAATAAGACTGTGACGTGATGATATCAAGCTTCCTGTTAAAACCCTGATGCTCAAATTTTATAAATTTTAAATTCGTAATTCATCCTTAACCAAAGTTATTGTACTTTTATAAATTTTTAAAGATTGTAAAATATATTTAGTTTTGATATTTCTCTTTTTTAACATAGGATCTCTAAGGAAAATCAACTAGGTTTCCATATATTTTATATTTCACTGTATAAAAAAGTACACTTCACATTTTACATTATCTTGATTAAATTATCCTAGATGATTTTTTATTTGGATCATATGTAATATCTATCGAACATTTAATGAATTGAAATATTGAAGTTCATAACAATTCTTTAAATGTTTCCCACGTTAATTCATCAAAGGATTCTTTGAGTAGCCAAATCACGTGCAAATTCGCGAAAAAAAACAGATTTTTAACAAACCAATTTTTTTAACATTAAGATAAATATTTCTGTAAATATAATTGTTAAATGTGATAAACATATGAAATCAACAGTTGAAAATAATGTTTATATTTAAAGAAATATATTGGAATTTTGCGGGGTAATGGGTTGACCCCCACGATAAGTATTTTTATATTAAATGTCTTTCCTGTTAAATAGGACTATTTATAATTTTTTCAAAGTTTTTTTTTGTAATAAGTTAGCCGACTGGTAATAAAAATTCAGGACTTTCCAGTGACTTCTTTCGATATCACCACACCCCATAAAACAATCTGAACAAAATATCTAAATATAAGATCAATCAACTTGTATATTCAGTATTTTTTCATCTGTTAGGTTCATCTTGAAAGTCTTGAATTTGTATATATAAAATAACACTGGTCGTCTCTTTTTTTATATAATTTGTGGTCTCAAGATAGGTCTTAAAAAGTAAGTTATTTCGAACGCGACTAGTTTGAGAATATAGCAATGATCTCGTTGTAAGGGATGTTAGATTGCTATGTTTTTCTTTAATGTGTTATTCCTACAATTATATGAACTACTGTATTAAACAAAAGTGTTTCAATAAAATACTTATAATAATTTGTAATCGTATTATTTTTTGTTTACCCAGTAAAGCTATAACACATCGGTCAATAAATCCCCGGTCTGATATATAGATGGCGCCACTTATGAAAGTCCTTACGAATGATCGATTGTGCCTACCTTCAAACGTCATGTGTCAAAATTTCATGACAATCTGTCTACTAGTTTCTGCGTTGAATTTTAAGTGATTCTACTTTTGGTATTTTCAAAACAATGGAAAAAAAGCGTGTGTGTACTTTGTACGCACGTAAGAAGTTACGTCTTGTTTGGCGTATTTAATACAAAACAAGCAACATCGGCGCGCGCAACTTCGTCCTCCGCTAAAAATGCACTGATCTGTTTTGCCAAACGCGCCAAAAGAAGTATAACTTCAATAAATTGTGTGTTACATCGGCGCGCGCAACTTCGTCCCCCGCTAAAAGTACACTCTGATCTGTTTTCCCAAACACGACATAAGAAGTATAACTTCAAAAATAAGTTCATGTGTTGGTTAAGCATTTTTGATGAAGAAAAATACCGTTGAAGCAAAACAATGGCATGATAAACATTACCCGGACTCTGTTCCAGGAAAATCAACCATAATTGGGTATGCTGAATTTAAACGTGGCCGTACAAGCACCGACGCTCTGGACTTCCAAATGAGGTGGTTACACCAGTCAACATCAGAACAATTCACAAAATGACTTCGCAAAACCATAAAGTAAAGCTGCAGGAGATAGCTGACACCATGAAGAGACCGCAAGGAAGTGTTCACACCATTTTGCATGAACATTTGGGAATGCATAAATTGCTATTGAAATGGGTACAGCGTTTGCTCACAATGGACCAAAAACAACAACGTATTAATAATTCTGAGCAATGGATGAAACATGGATCCATCAATACACTCCAGAGTCAAATCGCCAGTCAGATGAGTGGACAGCAGCTAGTGAAAGTTCGTCTAAAGTGACCAAAAACACAACCATCGGCAAGTAAGGTTATTGCCACTGTATTTTGGGATGCGCATGGGATATTGTGATCGATTATCTCAAGGAAGGTAAAACCATCAATAACGAATATTACATAGCGTTATTGATGTTTTCGAATGATTATATCGCAAAAAAAGGCTCCAAAATGAACAAAAAAGTGATGTTTGACCAAGACAATGCACCGTGACCCAAATCGTTGGCAGCGATGGCTAAATTGCATGAATTGCACTTCGAATTGCTCTAATCCACCGTATTCTCCAGATTTGGCCCCCAGCGACTATTTTTTGTTCTCAGATCGCAAAAAAATCCTCACTGGAAAGAAATTTGGCTCCAGTGAAGAGGAAATTACCGAAACTGAAGGATATTCATGGGTTTTAGTGGAAAATAATTCTCAGTGACATGAAGTTTTCTGATCAAGGAGACGCACCTTACGTGTTAAATTAATATAATAAATAAAGTTAGTTATTAGCAAAGATAATACTACACAACGATAACAACAACCAAAGATCTTGTCTGGCAGAATTGCAATGGTTGAAACTGGCGAATGAGAATTAATACAATCAAAATATTCAAAAACACGGAAAATTAATCTGTTTCCCGCGCCATCACTGTTCACATTCCGTTCGCCCACCACCAAAACATCTGCAAGTGCTTTCCCAGATCGGTTTCTTACCTTAAAGCCTTTGGACTCAAGCTGGATATTCGGAAAGCAGCTTCCCGCTTTTTCACCCAGATTTTAAGCTAACTTCTACTCTTGCCTATCTAAGAATAACCTGCCCTGATGGGTCTGTAATTTCTATGGGATTCTAGCTAATCCAGGAAGTGTCGGAATTCCACCTTTCTTTTGCAGGACAGAGACCGACTTTTTATGAGATTAGGGTTTACAACAAAGTCCAGGGAAACTTCATGAAGATTAACTTGATAATGAGAGACTGTCTCCATCGGAAAAGGAAAACTAGCCACGTTCAATGCAGGGCCTACGACCAGCGTCGTCGTCAGTCCGCCATGTGGTACGGGAGTGAGGCAATTACGATAGCGGTTCGCCTGTTTGGAACTTATTTAAGCCGGAAACCCGATAAGTTCGGGCCCCACGGAGGTTTTAGGACGAATTACTGGCGAATAAGTGCTCTAAGGGAAGAGTGGAGCGCTGTGCTCAACTGGGTCTGAATTTGACCCAGAATTTGAGCTGCAAATGGTCTGTAAGGGCGGAAATAGGATTCTCTTGTGAAACAGGGCTGATTGTAGGAACAGAGTTCCTTTGAGACCCCCACACGAAAGTTGGTGGAGGTATGGTGGGTTTATGGGACTTGGTATCTGCGGTCCCAAGAGGTTTCCTCTGTGAAGACTCAAAGGTCTTCACTGTCCTGGGGTCCTCGACTAAGTCTTTTCTCGTAACCGAGGAAGTTCGCAGTATCCGAACCCCTACAGTTGCAGCATGTTGGTGGTTCACTCCGATCGTTCTTGCACTTCCTTGATGAGTGCTCATACTTTACTTTACGCAGGCCGGATCGAGGTGACACTTCCGAATGGCCGAATTTTTGGCAGTTGAAACATTGCACTACTCGGCCATTCGAACGCTGATTTTCCAGGATCGTCTTGATCGTCTATTATAGTTACCCTTTTCTTCCCTAGGGACAACCACTTAGACGATGGCCATCGGAACGCCATCTTTTCCTCCGTTTCTCGACCTCTCTACATGGACGGGATGAAAACCTACCAAGTGGAGTTCCTTGGTTATCTCGGAGACTGGAATCGTCTCCAAGCCCCCCCTGATGATAACGCGAAGATTGCGTTCCTCAGGGTAGCAGAACGAGTGGAACTTATAGTTCCTTTCCTCGAACAGCTACATCGCTGCTCGGTAATCGTCAGAAGTCTGGGGTTGAAGAAGAACCCCTTCTGGCTTCGTAACAAATTTGGAGAAGAAGATCCTGCGTTCCTTACAAATCCTCATTACCTGCAGGAACACGATCTTGTCCCGAAGAACAATTGGAGGGATTTTGGAAGTCCTCTTAAGCTCAGAAGATCCTGACTCCTGGCCTACCTCAGTTGGTGGATCCTCCTTAGGTGGATCTGGCTTCCTGAAGGTTGGTTTTGCCGAGTCTGGAGACTCAGACTCTGGTTTCGACGTCGAGCTCCTTTTCGGTTTCCTGGATTTATTTGGAGCCCCCTTGCGGTAGCTCCCGGATTCGGAAGCCGAAAAATGACCTTCGTCGTTGTGTCCATTACGGCACTGGCGTTCGCGTCGTCATCCGAATCCTCCTGGTGATGTCCGGCACCAGGTCTTCGCCTTTTCTTTTTTTTCACCCTCTGGTGCTTTGATAAAAGCATCATAGGTGATTGCAAACCCTTTGGGGTTCATCATCACTACTACTTCCGTTACCGTTCACGACCCGCAGCAAAGAGATGTTTACTCTTCGCTGTGTCAACCCGAACTTTCGGAAAGCAGCTAAAAGGCATGACCATATACATCCGCCAGGTCGGATGTACAATATAATCTAATGCAGATTATGCCATCTTGTGGTGAACATCCACAACACTGACTGATGAGATCTTAAGACCAGAAACCGGACCAGAATAAGAGTCCTAGATTCGACGGATCGGTCGATCTTTGACTATTTCCGCGGAGTAACAACAATTGATGGTACAAATAATATAGAACAAACAATTTCGACAACATAAGCAACAGGAACAGCAAACAAGAATAGGCTTGAGATGAAATGAAGAGAAATATTTATTAGAGTTTTTCTGAAGGAGTTCCAAAAGAAAAGGTACGCCATCTAAGAAAAGAAATTAAAATCAGGATGGTGCACGAAATTAAAATGATTCTATCAGGATAGCTTGAAAATGTCCAGGGAGAACAGTTAACTGTTCGAGAGGAGTTAAAAGACATTAAAAAAAGCAAGAAAGGTTAAAAAGAAAAAATGAACAGCAAGTTAATAATTAACTAGATAACTTTCTTCTTCTTCTGCTTCATGTGGTGCTACAGTCCGTCAAGTAGCGTTACTCATGTCCATCAGGTGACCATATGTGCCCTTATGGATTTTATTGCCTGAAAACCTTGAACTCCCTAAGGCCCTTACATAGTGCGAATTCGATTGCTCATATAATATAATGGAAACGGTATATAATAAAATAAATTATGGTCCTATTTAAAACAACAAAGGCAAGAATAGTCGAACCGCATCAGTTCTATAGGCAACCAAACAAACAAAGGCATGGGCTTATACCGCTGGAAGAGCTAAACGTTATTATTATTATATAGAACAGTGAAAATGATTAATACTAAATAATGTCGTTCAGTTCGTTAAAAAATATCGAAAAAAACTATAATGGGTATATAAGAAGGGATAGTACTCATTATAGTGCTTCGGTAATAATACAAAAAAATGTTCAGGGACTAATTATTATAATATTTAAATATTTTTATTAAAAATATGAATAGGCTTGAAACTAACTACAAAATTCATTTTCGTCCTCTAAGAATCATAATAGCATTGCCCCAAATGAACTGAAAATTATAATAATACTTTCAAAATTATTCTAATCCATCCCTGTATTTCAACATTATTGAGATAATTATTTTTAATTATCTAATAGTTCATTACTTTGAGGAAAGTCTCAATAAATATAAATGCGTGACAATAAAATATAAAGTTAGTTAATTGCATATATGTTATAAAAATTATTGAATCCTTACCTCCTTTCCTAGCTCCCTTTATAGATAGATAGCTCCCTTTTTATCTGCCCTTTTTAAAAATTAAATTAAATTATTACAAAAATGTATTTTTCAATTTTTAAAATAATTGTTAATAAATATAGAAAGAAAATTGAAATTTATTTTCAAAATATTTTAGGTTGGCGGTACTTTTGAAAACGAAACTTTGACGTTTGGCGGACTTTTATTCAATTGTTATGATCTCAATTCTGAATCTTTTATGAGTGAAAATTTTATTAAGTAATTGTGAAATACGTTTCTAAATATGAGTGTTAGTGCTGCAACTACAAATTCAGTCGTTGAGGGGGAAGCTGAAGAATGTGGACCACAACCCGTTGCCAGATTAGAAGTGAGATCACATTAAAATGGGGAATATAATAAATATAAACATAACTGCGAAATCATATATTTTTATTTAGGGTAATGGCATTAACGCAGGCGATATTAAAAAACTAGAAGAGGCAGGTTATCACACAGTAGAATCGGTAGCCTTTGCACCTAAGAAATATTTACTAGCAATCAAGGGTATTTCTGAACAAAAAGCAGACAAAATGTTAACAGAAGCTGCAAAATTAGTTCCTATGGGTTTTACAACTGCTACTGAATTCCTTCAAAAAAGAACAGATATGATTATGATTACGACAGGATCAAAAGAATTAGATAGATTATTAGGTGGTGGTATAGAAACTGGATCAATCACAGAAATATTTGGAGAATTTCGTACAGGAAAAACACAATTGTGTCATACATTGGCTGTTACTTGTCAGGTTAGCCCAATTTATCGTTATGCCAATTTATGGTTTATGATATTTGAATATGTGTTGTTTTTAGTTACCTATTGAATGTGGTGGTGCTGAAGGAAAATGTTTATATATTGACACTGAAGGTTGTTTTCGACCTGAAAGGTTCTTAGCTATAGCAGAAAGGTTTAAAATGGACCAACAAAAAGTTTTAGACAATATCGCCCATGCTAGAGCCTATAATACAGACCATCAAACACAGTTGTTAATTCAAGCAAGTGCTATGATGGCAGAATCTAGGTAAAAGTAGTTTATTTGTTGTGAATTTTTTCTTCAAAAATCTGTTTTATTTTAGATATGCTGTGCTTATAGTTGATAGTGCTATGGCTTTATATAGAACTGATTATTTAGGTAGGGGCGAACTTGCTAATAGACAGATGCATTTAGCTCGCTTTTTAAGGATGCTACTTAGATTAGCTGATGAGGTATGTTAGATTAGTTACAATTGTACTGATGCTATTAATAAATTTTTCTATTATTGCTTGATAAGTTTTAAGCCTTAGAAGTATTTTACTGTGTCAAAGGGATGTACATTTTGTATAATCTTTTCTAATATTTACGGGCTAATATAAAGTAGAATAGATAGAATCTAGTGTTTGTATCTACCCACTACAAGTCACTGGAACAAAGAAGTTTCCGCCAGCTGTTTTGTCTGGTACACGTTACATTAAACTGTTGTTCCTAACCCTTAAAATGCAGAGAAAAGTGCATATTTGTCACTTGATGCTTTGGGAATTTAAAGAAGGCAATGTGCTAAGGCAACAGCTGAAAAAATATGCATTGTATATGGTGAAGGACTAATCACCGAACAGGCAGTTAGAAATTGATTTGCCAAATTCCATTCTGGAGATACGACATTAATAGTCGAACCGAGGGCGGGACGTCTTTCCGACCTTGACGACAACCAATAAGTTAATCAATAAGTGATGTATCCAAAACATTGAAAGTCAGTAAGTTAGGAGTATGGGTACCTCACAATCTCAGTGAACGGAATAAATAAAATCGCATGTCAATCACCACAAGTCTGCTCTCACGGATAAAAATCGACCCTTTTTTAGACAGGATTATAACGGACGATGAAAACCTCATTAACCCTGATGACGATGCTAAATTCCAAAGCAGTCCAACAACACAGCACACTAAACTTTAAGATTGGAGAAGGTTTGCGCTAGGTGGATGGCTTGGCACCAGTTCCTTTTAACATAGTATTGAACAAATTGTCATCAGCGAAACAGACATAGATAGAAATAAAAACAGATTGTATAAGGTTTTTCAATAAGGGCGGGTTGATATTGAAATCGAATAAAACAAGTTGTGTGTGAGGTATTAACGAAATTCTTTTTATATTTAAAAAGTCCATGTATGCCATTACGTGTGGAATATAACATCGTTCAATTGTCGGTTAAGGGCATCGGTCGATTGCAGCTTATTGATATAGACCTGCGACTTCAGAAAACCCCACAAGAAAAAGTCTAGTGAGGTCAAATCATTCATGCAGAATGTCCATCGTCCGCGTCCATATCGTTCAATTTGGTCCAAAAGCGTTCTGTAGCGCACGCCGTTGACGATGATGCCGCCGGCCCAAAACTCCGCACCAAAGAGTAACTTCTTCATATACGGCAATTATGCTTGTTAACATAGCCATTCATCCAAAAATACACCTCTTCGTTAAAGATGATTTTTCGGCAAAAATTGGGGTTCTCTTCCAAACAACTTGGCGAATTCCAAAATTCGCCAAGTTAAAGTCTGCGAAAGGCCGAGTTCTTGTGGACGGCGAGGAATTGACTGCCCGGGTTCTACTGCACACTTTCACGAACAGCGGTGATGTTCTCGGCCAATCTGGCGTTCCTTTGACGTACGGGTTGACATACTGATTGTTTACCGAATCGGTTATCTCGAATTTGGACACCGAACGTTGGAAAGTCGACTTTGAAGGGCCACCGCGTCTACCGTAAAATGGGCGCGCAAAGTTTGCACTAACGAACACTCATTTTGATAATAAAGTTGTATCATTTGGACATACTGCTCGACAGTAGTGTAACTTTGTCATGGTGATTTGGCATCAATGACTGAATAATAAACAACAGGTTAGACAGACGCGGCCAGAACAACATGGCCGCCACAGGCTGCCAACATCATGCAGATGACCTAAACGTATTAACTTAAGAATTAAAAGAGAGGCATGTGATGAAATAAAGGTGAAAACCAAATAGACTGGTCTAGAAATAAATATAGGCAAAAACAAAGGTGATGGAAAAAGAACCAAT
The DNA here is from genome assembly GCA_031761425.1 of Cosmopolites sordidus. NCBI lineage: Eukaryota > Metazoa > Arthropoda > Insecta > Coleoptera > Curculionidae > Cosmopolites > Cosmopolites sordidus. Next base: position 1,048,440 of record JARFXV010000024.1, read on the forward strand.
CCAAAAAGAGAACAGAATTGGATAGTCGGCGATGAAAATATTGAAGTTGTGAAGGAATTTACGTATCTGGTAATCGACTCATGGGAAGAATGCCAGAATACCGAATAGCAACGAAAATCATGGAGGGGCGAATAGGAGGTAACAGAAAAAGGTGTAGACCAGGAGTCTCCAAACTTTCCAGCCTTAAGGCCATACTGATTACTCCAGTAAGTTCCAAGGGCCAAAACCGTTTTAATTTTCCAGTCATTGTCTATAATTTCTGAACTAGTCGCCGAGTACGCACCCTAAATGAGTATAAGCTTGCTTAATTCGCTAGTCGCGGGCCAGATTGATGACACTATCGGGCTGGATTTGGCCCGCGAGCCGTAGTTAGGAGACCTTTAGTGTAGACCAAAGACTAGGGTAGGAAAATGTAAGAAGAGGCGCTGAAGAATTACTGCACATAAAAAATTGGTAAGGGCTGCTGGAGATCGATCCGGTTGGAGGCGAAGGTTAAAGGGGGTCAAGGGTCACCCACAGGCTGTAACACCACAGGAAAAAGAAGAGGATGAGCATCATGATGTAAAAGTTAGAAGTAATAAAATGTGTAGAAATCCTGAATTTATTATTTGACCACTTAACTCACTGGCTCTCAATCTAATTAAATTGTCATGTTTTTATTGGCATATCTAAATTATCATTTACTGTATTTTAGTTTGGAGTAGCTGTCGTGATCACAAATCAAGTAGTTGCTCAAGTTGATGGTGCTGCCATGTTCAATGCTGACCCAAAGAAACCCATTGGTGGAAATATTATGGCACATGCATCTACCACAAGGCTGTATTTGAGGAAAGGTAAATCTACTGATATATAAAATTGTAGAATAAAGATACATCAAAATATTCTAAGGGACAACTATATAAAGATCTCATCTATTCCATTATTAACAAATGCAAAACTAAATAAAAATTCATGTACATACCATAAATAAACAAAAAAGCAGTGGTACCATTTTCAGACTTCTTACTTTTACGAGTATTTCATATCAGCAGACAGTGGCGGTTCGTGAGGGAGGGCGTTGGGGTGCCGCCCCTCCATCATTTATCACAGTAAATAATTTTTCACAGCAAAACATCATATTTTATTTCCGTTCAGTTTCTTTCCTTTAACTCATTTTAAGATACTATTAAAAATTAAAATCTCCAAATGTTGAAGAACGTCTGTCGACCCATCACACCAAATAATGCGGATAAAAATACCATCCTCGCCACAATTTTTACATCGTTGGTCGGACGTTTACCTCCAGCGACCGTACGCCACCATCATCTTATCGCGTCGTTGGCGTTACATGTTTTGTTGGTTGCCAGAATTCGGGGGTTTATCTGTTTTCTAAAACATGCGATTTCGGCGTGGATTCCCTGCGACCGTATCAGATATTAGGTAGCGTATAGGTAATTAGTTTTAAACGATAATTTGACGGGTACGGAGCGTTTGATATGTCTCGCGTCGCGTATTTCGTTCGTCTGGCAAATACTTGTTTTGATTTAGAATTTGCTACGTATGTACACACTGAGTAGTACTTTTTAAATAAAAATAATCAACTTTTAATTGCAAACATGAAGGTGCCTGATTTAAAACAGTTAATAATGACTAATTTAAGTTTGGAGGAGAAAGTTGAATTAAAAACTAATGGTCGTCCCACGCCCGTGTTGAATTTGGGTCAAGTTCAATAAGAATGTAAAAATAGCCAAAAAAAAATCTTCAGGCGCACTATTTTCTTCTACACCTTCCCACTTTAAAAACCCACGAACCGCTACTGTCAGCAGATGATTAAACGATTCCATAAACAACTGCTAAGCTGCCAAAAAATCAATTTACTCAAAAATATTTCGCCAACATTCTTTTAAAGATCTTTATATAGTTATCCCTTGGATTATTTTTATGTGGGTAATTTTTTTCTTCTTTATTAAGGTCGTGGTGAAACAAGAATGTGCAAGATTTACGACTCACCATGTTTACCTGAAGCAGAAGCCATGTTTGCCATCAATGCGGATGGTATAGGTGATGCCAAGGAGTGAATTCAAAATTATTATGTTGCAGTTACTATGATTTTTCGTTAAACCATTTTTAAAACTTTTTATAAATATTGTAATCAATAAAATTTGTTGATAGAGAGAATGTTTGATAATAAAAATCATCACATTTTGGTTAAATAGTCAATGTTTTTTTTTTAATTTCAAGTACTAAACAATTAAAATCAAAGAGATTTACCACTAAGCATCAAGTTACTTTTTAATTTCTCGATGCACGTTTGAATTATCTCCTGCTGATGCTAACATAGTTAGCGAAACATGCATCGATAAATTAAAAAACATCTGATTTGGTATTTAGTGGTAAAGCCCTTTGAGTTTAGTGTTTCACACCGCAGGTTCCAATAGAGATCAATTGTTTAAAATTTTTCGACACTCTTTTCGCTAACTATCAGAGGATGATTCAATCTCGCTAAGATTGAATCATCTCTAGATGATGCCTGGTTGACGAGACGCGGTCGAAAAGTTAAAACCAAGTGATTGGTGTTGGGCGTGGACCTAACAGTCCCGCACCGGAAAAGAATTGCTACTATATGAGCTGATGCGAGGTATGTAAAGTCCCAAAATATTATCCTATGAAGTGAATTTTCAATCTTGAAGAAAGGGAGAAGTCTGTTGTATAAGAGGGCTGAGGAGCCACATTGATGTTATTACTTGCCAGAAACTCTTTAATTGAAATCGTTGTGTGGCAAAGCGCATTGTCGTGGTGTTCTTAATGTTCAGTCTCACACGAATGACCTCTTCTCGAGGTCTATCAAGATAAAAATTCTAGTTTACCGTTTGATATAAATGTACACATTTCTTATAGACGATCCCCTAGCTATTAAAAAAACAAATCACCATGACCTTTAATTTACTTACTCTGACTTTTTTTGGCCGTAATGAGGTTGGAATGTACCATTCCTGGCTCTAGCTCTTACTAACGGACTACACCACAGGAAGAAGAATAAGTGATTAACGTTTAATCGCGTGTTAAAATCAAATGGAATTATGTGTTATAAGGTACAAGCCAGACATAAGATCGCTCACATTTAAGGAGGATTTTATCACATATCATCAGATGGACAAATGCTCTTGTATATACGAGATATATACGAGTATAAAAAGATCGTAGACAATAGAAACCTACTAATACACCAATATATGGAAACGCCAACCGCTATCAACTCAGCTGTAAACGACCACCGACAAAAATGGCAGGGACGGCTATGGAAGATATGTTTAACTTCACTAATGCGTGGACTCAAAAATCGACTGCACAAAAAAATAACTTGTCATGCATTACCCAAAAGTTACCAGGCTTCAACTTACCACGTAAAACATGGTGCACTCTCAATAAAATCAGAATCCAACATGACAAGCCTGCATATTTTATACGTAGCTGTGGCAAGCAGCTGTCTGTACTTTGTGACTATGGAGAACCCCAAACCATCAAGCACATAAGAGATGAATGTCCCACGAGATCATATTATGGCAAACACAAGGACTTCCGCCTGGCGACACCAGAATCGATAGATTAATAAGTGATTAGTAATTCAAAACCCATTAATCAAAAATTATTAATTATACTTTTGCCAGAATTCGGGATGTTTTTTTCTGAATGAATTCTAATATTTAAGTACAAGATATTTGATTTTGATAATCATTCTTTCTTCATTGATCGAGGTGGAAGGTCTTCCTGAACTAAGTTCATCTTCAACTGCTTCTCTACCATTACTAATGTCGTACCACTTGTAAACTTTTTTTTGACAAAGCTTCATTGCCATAGCACTTTCTTAACTTTTTAATTACACCAGTATAATAAATATTAAATACCATTTTTAAAATAAGTCATCCTATTATATATATATATATATATATATATATATATATATATATATATATATATATATATATATATATATATATATATATATATATATATATATATATATAAGGTAGGTATTTTCATAATAATAAAAACACTAAAAATATAGTATAATGCTTATATTTACCTTTGGTAACATAATACAGAACAAATAATACATGTTTTTAATAATATGACATGATAGTTTAATAAATATTCTAAACATAAGCTTTTCCTTCTCATAGGCCATTTGAAATCAGCCAAATTTACATATATCTGGTAAAAAAAAGTTAATCTTAAATCTACAACCACATAAATAAAATCTCCTAAAAGGTAATAGTCTATAGAAAAGAACAGTCCTTGATTTTAAAGGTATTTATTAATATCAATATAATAAATCCTTTGAAAATTAAATTGTTTTAAAATGGTGGCAAGAAGCTTTGTAGCATTAATCAATCTTTCCATGAATTACTTTAAATTCAGAAGGAAACTTATACTAAAGGTGGATCGTCATCATCATCTTGGCCAATCATGAATTCATCATAATTTCTATTTCTTTGGTTCAAACGATGTCTTAACCATTTCACTAATTCAAATCTCCTATTTATATAAATACTACATATCACAAGTATAATTAAACAGACAGGTATAAGAATGCCTGCTAGTAGAGATCTGCTACCTTGATTGTCCACCAAGCTGGAATAACTCACTGGACTAGGTTTAACACATGTACCTTTTTCTTCAACATATTCAGCAAGACACTTGCATGTATTGGTCAAAGTATCACATTGCTCTGTTAAGTTACAGCTGGTACTGCTAACAACTTCTGTTGAGTTACAGGTTTTTCCAACTAAAAGCGGATAAGAACTTATTACACAAAGGAAAAATATTCTTTATAATAATCTTTTATCTTATCAAAACCATTAATGATGCTTCATTTAGCAAAATGAAACTACATTAAAAACAACAAACATTTCTTCTTTATAAAAATAATAACTCTAAAAATATACTCACCACTACTAATAACTTTTACAATAAACATACATAGGCAGAGAAAGCCTGTATAATACCTAACTATAAGCATTGTTACAGGTTACATTTCTTTGACATAAACAACCATTTATTCACTGCTGATTAGAAATTATATTCGGACTTCATAGCTAAAGGAATTTGTTATCTCCTAAAATGATAAAAATAGATATCGTTAACAAATATCGCACGCCTTATCAATACAAGGATAGTTTTTTTTTCGATACAAAACAAACAAAGTTCTCAGATAAATTCTGTGCCGGTAGTACAATGCTTTTAAAGAGAGAGCGTAACAGTTAAAAACTTTTACCTATTAAATTGAATAATTGGTTATAACTGGGCTGATACAATTCGATGCACTTATCCAATTTATTTTTATGAATTAATTTGAATCTTTCCTGAATAAAAACATGACCGTCAAAGTGATAAAAACACAAACAAAGATGACAAGGCTTAGAATCAAATAAGTGTACAGAATCGAAATAACATATTATAGAAAATGAAAAAATAATTAAATATATATTTTCAACATATTTGTTGGAATTATGAATTTCAAAAAAAACTGTTGAATTCAAAAAAACAATAATAGGTAGTTTCTATCTTAGCCACAGAACTTTGTATTGTAATAACTTGCTACTGCTTAATGTATAATGTTGCTATGCGTCAGCGTTCTTTATTTTGATGAGCAGCTGTTTGCTGTCAATAAAATTTGAAATTTTGTAATCAAATAATTTTCCAATCTATAAATATGGAAAATAGTGTCGAGGAACATTTATGTGATGCTTCTTTCACAGCTCATAGCGAAACAGAATCTGAAACTTCAGAAGGCACAGATAGTAACGTAGACATAGACATAGTTCGTTCTCTAATTCCAGGTCATATCACAAGTCCTATTTTAATAAATGAACATGATATTATTGAAATGTTAAAGCATGAAATTGAGAAACAAGTAGATGAAAAGGCTGAAAAAACCAAATTAACCGTAACAAATGTTAAAAATATCATAAAACAGGTTCTTACGCGTGAACACGTGAAAACATTAATTGAAAAAAGTCAAGAACTGGATGAAGCAAAAGAATTGGTATCTCAGTATCAACCAAAGCTAACTCGTGCCAAAACAAAGTAAGTTTATCTATAAAATAATTCCTGAAATAATAGTAACTGTATGCTATTTAGAGAATTACTTTCAACAACGACAATACCTCCAGTGCCTCCTTCTTGGATTCCCCAACCACCACCATCAGAAACTCGTATTCTAATAGGTGAGGATTTAAAGGAAGATGATTCAGGAGATGAATATGTGCCAGGAGAAGAAGTATTTAAGTTGATGTATTTTTAATAACAGAAAGAATCATGTCAGTTCTTTTAGAATGAAGCTGAATCAGCTGCTAGTGAATCTGATACAAGCTCATTACCACCACCAACACCTCCAACACCTATTTCAATGGAAGATATTGCAACTCAAACTACTTATACTGAAGATGGGGTATTTAAGATACCACCACCAAAAATAAATGAAGTTTGTTTACTCCCATTAAATAGCTGCCTGGTAACTATTCTCAACCTTTAACTATTTTAGGAACAAGAACATTTAGCAAACATAGCTCTAAGAACAAGATCCAAAATTAATCTAAGTTCAACCCCTTTGGAAGAGATAGAAAAAAGTTTTGTTCCTCCAGACATAACCAGAGATATGTATGATTTAGAATGTGATGATGATGTTTGGAAAGATTTTTTGAAAGTAAGTATAATTAATATGTTTAGAAACCTATACTCATAAATATTCAATAGGGCTTTACACAACCTCTTGATGAAGTTGAAAAACCGACAGAGGATGAAGAACAAGATCCGGAATATAATATTCTAGCTGATGATAAAATTAATAAATTTGATCATGAGGATTTTCGTGAAGATAAAGGTGTTCAAGTTACCAAAAAGGAGGTTGGTATTAATATCTGGTTGAAATTCAGTTTTCTATCAATAATTTGTATACTTACAGATAAAACAACTATGGGATGAACTTTTTGAGTACCTTCGTGATATATCTCAAGAATATGATGGTAAAGATAAGGAAAAAAATCAAGATAAAGTTGAGCCTTCTATTTTTGAACACAGAGGATGTGATGAAAATAATTCTACTCCAACTGAAATAGAAAACAATCATAATTTAAATGAACTCCAATTAGAGAATCAAGAAACTGAGAATTCTGAAGTGGAACAGCCTAAAAAAGTAAATATTTTAATTAAATGTAAGGTTAGATCTACATCAATTCTATTGAACTTTTGGCGTGAAACACTAAACACCAAACCACTTGATTTTAAATTTTTCGAGGCCCGCTTCTCCCAGATTGAATCATATCCTGATGTTAACTCGGCTAGCGAAGCGCGCGTCGAGTAATTAAAAGATTTGGTATTTAGTAGTAAAAATCTTTAAGTTTAGTTTAAGATTTGCTTGTTTACTCTTTTTTAGATCGAAATCGTAATGGAACAACAACAATTCTATATTTTGAAGCAACAAATGAGGCAACACGTACAAATTTTAACTCAGAATTTTATTTTAACATTTGCACATCCAGAATTTCATAACATGAGCTCGCAATTTCATGAGTATTTGTTAAATTTAAAACTCCTCTCAGGCGAAAAGAGTGATTCTTTACTCAAGCCTGAAAATTTGATGCCAGCTGTTAAACTTGTAGAAGATTGGATTGAATTATTTAGAACCAACACAAAAGAAGTGGCAGATTGCCGGGAGTAAGTTGGTTATTTTATTAATAAAGAGCTTTTCAATAAGAGTGTCAGAACTTTGAAACATAATAGCGTCATCACTGAAATGCAAATATTAATCATATATTGCTGGGTTCAGTATGTTGTCAATTCACATTGGAAAAATACAATTCTTTAGCGTGTAGAAATTATTCGGCTCCACCGTTAATGCTATAGTTTTATTCTACTGAAATATTCCGTGGCATTCTTTGTTAACTGAGGTTAGTCGTCCTGCATGTACATGACTCTAATCTTTCTATAGACAGGTCAACAAATTTAAACATTTTTGAGGTAACATTGATGAAAATAAGTGTATATGAAGTATTTTGTAGTCCTAAATCCGCAAATGATAAGCTAATTACTGTAACATGTACAGTTTTTTTGTTACAGGGGGTCGATGATGGGGGAAAAAAAAGAGATGACATATTTTTACAATCTAATATTTATTTAATATAAACATGTAAAACGTGTTAAATCCATGCAAAGACATTACTGAGGATTATGTGAATTAAAAATATATTACATGAGATGTCATTCAACGACAAAAACTTTTACTTTTCCTCTTGTGTTCTGTAGCATCATCTCTTATTAAAAACCAGCAGTAGTCGCCCAACATAGATGGTTTCGAGCGTCCCTGGTATCTTGCTTCTATCGTTCTGATGTCCTGGTGAAACCTCTCTCCCTGTTCGTCGTTTACTGCACCCGAATTTTCCAGAAAAAATCCAAATGAGAGTGAAAAAATCATTTTTAAGGACATGCGACACCCTAGTATTTCATACGCTTTCAAGAGTTCAATCAAATCATTTAATTCACTCTGAGTTATTAAGTGAGGTTCACTGGTAATTGTTAAAAATGTTGAGTAACAAGTGGTGTTCTCAGGAACTTGTTGATCTGATCTAGATGAAGAATTAGAATCACCGAGAAACATGTCCAAGTTTAAAGGCGCAATCGGTACCGGTAGTACCTTGCTATGAGGAACTGGCCTAAGTGCAGAAGGCAAATTTGATACTGAATTTTGTCTCTTTGCTTTTTTTAAATTCCTTCTCTTTTAGTGATACAAAAGTAGCAATCACTTACATGATCAATAGGTTCTTTCTACACCATAGGAACAGCGAACGGCATAGAATTTTTCTTGCGATGCATCCACTGCACAGCAAACATAAGGAGCCCAACTTTTATCTTGATCTCCAATTTGGCACTTAAAATATAAAAGATAGACTTTTTTGACTTTCTCGTATATAGATCTAGCTTGTGACTTTAAAATAAATCGTCCGCATATATAACAAAACTTATCCGCTGGATTTTTGCAAAATCGACGACTAGAACTTGCCATTTTATATAAAATCAACTTAAAAACTTGACTTTACTGTAAACAAGACAAAAACAAACCAAACTATAGAAAACAATAAAATTGTCTCTAAATGTTCGCAGAATACTGTGTAAATACCCCCTCTACGATCTTGTTGTAATTTCTACACTGTCCAGTCCAAAGTCAGATACAAATAATTTTGATTTACCCGTGATATAAATGAGAAGCAGGTACTTGAAAATGGAACATGCTAGACCATTTCAGTGAAAAAGTGTTTTAATAACTATCTAAATAAAACGCAAAAAGAGCATTCTTATCAATGTTACAAAAATCATCTCGACTTGTGTAATTTGACCTTTTATATTTTATTTTATATTTATTACTTTGTCTTGGTCAAATTCTTATCCATTCTTATCCTTCCTGCTTCATTTTAGAGTTGGCCCATCATTTGTTCTAGTTCCGTGTTGTTGTGAGCAAATTTAATTACGTCATGGGTGAATCGTAAATTTGTAAGTTTTTCTCCTTGAATATATATTTCTTTTTGTTTCCATTTCAGTTCAATTCTTGTATTTGAACCATCGGTGTGAAACAGTAACCTCGAAGATTCACCACTAAACACCAATTCCCCTTTTTAAACTTCTCGATACAAGTTTCGCTAACCATGTCATCAATAATCTAATGATTAAATGTTTATTAGATTAAGTCATCTCCTGATGATGCAAACGTGTTTAGAGAAACGCGCGCCGAGAAGTTTTAAAAAAGTGATTTGGTGTTTAGTGGTGAATCTCTTCAAGTTTACCCCATCTCAGTTGATTAAATATATCTTCCATTACTAGTGTAAAGAGTTTTAGGGATATTATATACCTTTGTCGTACTCCACTATTAATACTCGGTGGGTATTAATAGTGGAGTACTACTCACCTTTTCAGTCATCTTATGCATCGATATTGTTAGTGTGGCCTCATAGATTTTTTGAATGAGGTTAATCTGTCACTGATCTATTCTTGCGTCTCTCATAACATCTTTGATTGCCCAGAACTCTTTTGTGTCAAATGCTTTTCGGAAATCGATAATTTTTACGACTGGATTTACTGTATGCAGATGTTCTACAGTTATGAAGTTTTTCCGAAACCAGGTTGAGGCAATTCAAAATTTCGCTCTAGCCGATAGCAACCTGATCGGGCGATAATTTTCCAAAGCACCAGGGTTTCCCTTTTTATAGACTGATAATAATTTTCCCATTCTTCCGAAACCCTCTGTCAACATTTTCCCAAAAAGGTTTTTCCATTTTTCATTCCGCATTTTTCCACATTCCTTTAGAATCTGTGATAATATTTGGTCTTGGGCGGACTTAGGAATATATTGAAAACGAAAATGTCTTTAAAGCACAAAACCCAAATCTACAATGAATATATTCTCTCTGTAATAACAGACGGCGCAGAAACATGGACGCTCAATAAAAAGACAGTAAAGAAACTTCAAGTACAACAGAGAACTATTTGAAGAAGATTACTGATAATAATACTAAAAGATCCAAAAACCAATAGATAAGAGAGCAAATCAAGGCGGAATATGTTGTGAAACGTATATGTATATTAAAATGGAATTAGACGACCGTGTTGCAAGACAGAGAACAATGGAGTGGCAGAATCACTATATGGAAATTTTGGGGAGAGCGAAGGAGCATGTGAAGATCGCTATAATGCTGTAGTAAAACGTGTAGCAGGTTTGAATTGGTTTTAAGTACCGCTGACTAGAGAAAAATTGGAGAATATCAGAGAGGTTTATATTGTCTTTATGATAGAAAAAGCTAGAAGAACAAGGCGCATAATGTTAATGTGAATACTATAGGAATAAAGCTGGGTTTCCCTATGTAACGATTAGTGGCGCCAATGATATGTTAGTTTACTGGCGCAACGCAAGTATTGGCGCCAGTAGTCATTTCCACAGAAATTCAATTTTATGTATTGGCTCAGTTATAAAAATGACATTAACTGTAACTCTTCGCGCTGGTATTAACGTTGTTATTGTGTAGAATTGCAGGCAATATTGAAAAGAAGACAACAAAAATATAAATCTTGGGTTCGTAATTGAAGATTACAGTAATACAAGACAACAGAAGATTAGTTTTTTGTTGAATCGCATATCGAACAAAATACAAAGATCAGATCAAATTATACTGAGATTTTCCACTCTACTTCAATACTCCACTCTATACTCATGCTATACTTTGTTATGTTCCAAGGTATAAGCATTGCAAATACTAGGTATTTTGAACTTGGTAGAATTTATATCAAAGTTTGGGACTGAATCAGAAATTATTTCTATAATTGCTCTTAAAGTTTCATCTCTTCATCTTAATTATCTGAATCCATAAATATGAATATTATTCATAATATAAGATTTAACTTTACTGGCGTATTGATTAGTGGTGCAATTAAACTGGCTCCAGTCGATTCAACACGTTTCCGCCAGTCGACTTGCGCCACTAATCTTTGCATGTCGCATTGATTTCAATTTGAGCTGAACTGATAATTGTGGATATAAACAATGTTTTCTTTCAACATGACGGTGCCACTGGTCACATCTCACCCGACAACATAATACCAATACCGTCAAAGCGCTTTATTCACGTTTTGAGTATTAGCAGATTAAGAAATTGTGACTACATTCGCGGTTGAAAATGTATTCATTCGCAGATTCAAAACTAATGATACATATAGTGTTTTTAGAATAATGATTACCTTTCAAAACAAACAAGTATCCAAGTATTTATAAACAAACAAGTCTTATTGCCGTTTGGCCGAAAGTTGTTTGACAAATAAGTCGCCGCCGTCGTACGCGTCGCCGGGTTTTATGTGGCGCTATGACTTTTGATAAAAACAGTCTTGGCGCTATCGGTGCTGAATCTTTTGTTTTATTGCTTGCATATTGCTTTTTTTGTTCGCAACTTGTCATTCTTCGCAGTAATTTCGAGTGAATAGCACGTGTCTCTTCTGTTTTGTTCGGGATTTATACTGTCGAGTAAAGCAAAATTAGTTCCTACAGTGACTACAAAAAGTCTTGTTGTCGCTTAAGGTAAAAATAGAAATGCTTGACTGTTTACGTCTTAGCGAGTCGTTTGCATCTATATTACGTTTTTTCAATGCCAATAAATCAACTGTACGATTCATTAAGAAATCAGAAGACAAAATAAGGAATTCTGCAGCTTCAACCTCACAATCACTAAAAATTGTACCTGATCCAGCAATTGAAAAAATGGAAGTTGCATTAACATTATGGATTGAAGACTGTAGCCAGAAGAGTGTGTATTAGCACCTCTAATTGGTGCTATAAGCCGTGAGAAAACAAGCGTCTTTATGCATATTTTAAAGAACCTGGTGATCAACATACAAATGGAGGATTTTAAGCACTGGAAGGTTGGTTCAATAAGTTCAAGGTGTGATAATCATTGCATAACATCAAAATTGTTGGAGAAGCTGCATCTGCAGACACTTCAGCAGTAACAAGATATCCAGAAGGATTTTCAAAATTAATTGCTGATGGTGTATACAAACCTCAACAAGTGTTTAATGCAGACGAAACTGCCCTGTTTGGAAAAAGAATGCCAAACAAAACTTTTATATCCAAAAGTGGAAAATCCGCCTCTGGTTTTAAGGCAGCCAAAGATAGGGTTACACTGCTGCTCTGTTCTAATGCATCAGAAGATTGTTTAATTAAACCACTTATGCTTTACAGATCGCTGAATCCTCGTGCTTTGTAAAATCAAAATAAGGACAACCTACCAGTGTTTTGACTTTCACATAAGAAAGCTTGGGTTACAAGTGTCATTTTCTGTGACTGAAAAATAATTTAGATTTCAAGGCAGCAAGTCCTCGTTTTGGACAATATACCACGTCTCCCTCATGAGCTTGAAGATCCAAATATAAAGGTGATACCACCTTGCATTCAAATATAAAGGGGATATTTTTGCCTTCTAACACGGCGACCTTACTCCAAACTATGGGAATAATCCAGGCCTTTTAAGCTCGATTACATTAGACAAACCTTAAAATCATACTGGACACCTGATATGAATGTTATGCGATGCTGGAAGAGTTTTAACATAGCAAAGTACATTGTTAACATAAAAGAATCATTCCAAGAGCAGACGCCATACAAATTGAAATTATGCCGGAAAAAACTGTGACTTGATCTAACTGTCGGTTATGATGAGGAATCCATGCAAATTCAAACATTAACGGAAAACATTGCTCAAGTTGCGAATGACATCGGACGAGATGGTTCTGCAAGATGAAGATTGGACTGAAACCGACTTCGAGCAAATGCTTAATCACCATTCCCTTGAAGAGGAAGCTTCGACGAGCACCGAAAAGGTGACATTAAACTTAAAAAACCTGAAAAAGTGAAGGTTTACAAATGGCAAATGAGCTTTGTGATTTCTTCATGAAAATTGATTCGTCCATGGGAAGAAGTCTTGTTTTTTAAAGGCAAATTGTTAATGCCACAAAACAAGAAAAATATTACTAAATTCTTTAAAACATTCCCTAAGCCTGATAATGATTATTAATATTGTTAAAAATTAGTAATTAAATTGCTTTTGTCGTATATTTTTTGTATTTATTTTGGAACATTCCCATTAATCCCGTACAAATTATCATTCCGTATGAACGGTTTCTGTATTCGCGGTATATTTACGGAACGTATTCCCCGTGAATAGGCAACTTTGACTATTTGTTCTGTAAAATAAAATAAAAACCACCAGATTATCACTTTTAATTTTCATTGTGCCTGATTTTAAGTTCTGACGTCCTTACTGAACAACTCTTTACTTTAATAAACTGACAAAATTTTTATTCAGACACGTCATGAGAGAATTAGTTAAGTCGTTACATCTGAAAATGGTAGGCAATTCAATGCACGTTCTTACTTTTCCACGTCTAATCTTAGAAACAATCTTAAAGAGTGAGGTTTTTCTTTACCCATCTTTGTTACCTAAAATTCCTTTTAAATCAGAACAGTTCTTTGGCCCTTATGTTAGTTATACTGATGCAGAAGACAGGTATTGTGTAAATAATTAATTATCTGTAGTGTTACTTAATGTTTTGCCATAGACTTTTAGTGTTTGGGTTGGAAGAATTCACCAAACTTTTAGAGAAGGAAAAATGCCCAAATAAAATAACCCTTAAGGAAAAAGTGTCACTTGTACGTGAATATATGATGCCCCATAAGGAACCTCAATGTATTATGAAGCATATTTCCAAAACTAAACATCCAAGGTGTGCTACTAATCCCATTCAACAATACTTTGTGTATGGGAGAATAAGACCAGTGATACATTACATATATCCATTGAATCAAATTTTGGCACCATTTCAAAGACCTCCTGAAGAACTTCCTTATCAGTGGAGAAGTTTTCTGTATCCAGATTTTGAGAAGAATCAGGCAATACAGGTAATGTGCAATAAATATAACACACGAGGTTTGTAAATAAAGTAACGAGGCGTAGCGTTCGATGTGGCACCACTATCGGAATCTATTTGTGTTGCATCATCCGATGCGTCTTCAGGGTAAGAATTCCCTAGAGTCACTTGGTTTTCCATAACAAGTATTTTTTAGTGCTTTTTGAAAATGAGTTAGAACAATTTTAAGCAACGGTGCGCCATTAAGTTTATACTCCAAGTTCCCTCTCCTACTAATCGAGTACTACGCATGCCAAAAATGTACCTTGTACAGAGGTAACACAAGTGTTACTAAAGAAAAATCGATTTGTTCTATAAGCTCTTCTAGTCATACCACTTAAAATTATGTTTCTTATGACGATTTTTTTTAGCGTTGTACGATCAATAATATTGTAGCTAGTTCAGTTTTTTTTGTTTGAAAGGCATAAAGTATCACATTTGTTCCATCATCTTCGTATGAAAACGGCGATGTAACAACGCAGCAATATCAAGTTAAGTTCTATGGAAAAATACCTTCAAAATTTGGTTCGTTGAAAGTATTGTAAACACTTTAGTGGGGTTGTATTAGGGGTACCCATAAGTATCGTTTACACACATTTAGTGTGCTTATTGTTAGATTTAAAAAAAAAATGGTGGAACCTATAATAATGGAAAATTAAATGTGGAAGTTTCAAATGAATAACAATGCAATTAATGCTGTTTATCTTAGTGTCTTGCATAACAGTAAATATGCAAGGTAACAGGATAAACAGCATTGCCTCAGCCACTAGTACAAACAACTTTTATAACTTTAGTAACTGTTGCTGTGTATATTTAGTTGCATAACTGATTTGCTAACAATAAATATCAATTAGGTTACGACTGATTTAACCTACTGTCGAGTGCAACTGATCTGACAACTATAACCATTCATGTCGGCCACTTCCTTAATAAATTTTAATTCTTTGTTATAACTATTTATGAAAAAATGCGGAAGTGATTCTTTTACACAAAGTTTTCACCAAGATAATATCCAAAAGAATACTAAGAAAACTTAATGACGTACAAGCAAAAGAGCAAGCAGAATTCAGAAGGGGATTCAATACAATGGATCACATCCAGCTTCTACAGCAGGTCAGAAAGACACAACAAATACACTATGCCACTGTGCTTGGCTTTTATCGATTATGAAAAATCATTTGATTCAATCTCAAAGTAGGCCATAATGTAGAGAAATAATAAGAAAAAGCCTATACAAACCTACTAGGATCGATATATGATAAAGCTACAGCGACAGTCCATCTTGACGATCTTGAGGTTGGAATAAATGTAGAGTGGGGCGTACGGCAGGGTGACGCAATATCGCCTCTTCTTTTCTCAACCTGCCTGGAAGAAGTGTTCCGTAATCTGAATTGGGAGCAAGATGGAATAAGGATCAATGGTGCATACTTAAAGCATCTTATATTCGTAGGTGATGTTGTTCTTTCACAAGACCCGGACGAGACACGTACAAGAGCCGCAAAGGACTGGAGAACCATTTGGATTGAAAATAAACCAGAAGAAAAGTCAGGTTATGTTCAAAATTTGCTGAGGACAAAAGAATTTCTATTTTAGGGACGGATTTGGCAGTTGTGGATCACATATATATATATATATATATATATATATATATATATATATATATATATATATATATATATATATATATACTATCATCATCATCATCATCATCATTAGCCCGTGTCGATCCACTGCAAGACGAAGGCCTCGTCAGCATGTTTCCTACTTTCACGGTCCCGGGCTTTGCTCTGCCACTCTGGTCCAATATACTTAACAATGTCATCAATCCATCGTGCTTTCGGTCTTCTTCGCGGACATTGGCGATCAAGCGTATCCACTCCAGGATTGCCTTGGTCATCGATCATCCCATCGCCTCGCTATATGGCCTGCCCATCTCCATTTCAATTGCTTTACTCTTCCACTGATGTCACAGACTTTCGTTTGTTCCCTGATCCATGCGCAGGACTTTCTGTCTCATCTTGTAATGCCAAGCATACATCTTTCCATTCCCCTCTGTGCTACCCGAAGTTTTTGAATTGATTGCGATGTGAGCGTCCAGGTTTCCGAAGGCCTCCTCCAACTCCCCAACTACCACTTTGCCCAAAAAGAAAAGTGTTTGATCAGTGTGTCCTGCCCGTTATGACATTCGGAAGTGAAATCTGGACACTCACATCACCGTCAGTTCAAAAACTTCGGGTAGCATAGAGAGGAATGTAAAGATGTATGCTTGGCATTACTAGACGGGATAGAAAGACCCGTACATGGATCAGAGAACAAACGAAAGTGAGTGATATCATTAGAAGAATAAAGCAATTGAAATGGAAGTGGATAGACCATGTAGCGAGGCGATGGGACGAAAGATGGACCCGGGCGATCCTGGGCTGGATACGTTCACGGAGAAGACCGAAAACACGACAGACTGATGGCATTATAAAGTATATTCGATCTGAAAGGCAGAGCAAAGCTCAGGACCACAAGAGCTGGAAGCATGCTGAAGAGGCCTTCACCTTGCAGTGGATTGATGTGTTGATGATTATATATATATATATATATATATATATATATATATATATATATATATATATATATATATATATATATATATATATATATATATAAAAGCAAAGAAAGTTCACCCGTGCTCCACGTCGGTTTCCGAGATGCTCGGAGTCTGAAATGTTCGGATTCTGAAATGTCCACATTCTGTTACTCTCTCAAAATCATTTTTCTGTTGACGCGCATTTTTCTAATCAAAGTCACATCATCTGGATATGAATGCAATCATAAATATCTTAAAACAAATGTATCTCTAAAATCCGAACCATACCAAAAAGATGAAATAATATGGATTACTAGGATTATTAAAAGTGCCGATAGAAGTGAGATATTTTTCATTTTATTATTATTTTACTTTTATTTATTTTATTTTTTTTTACATTATTTACTTTTAATATTACATTACTATTTCAAAATGTGAATTATTTCCATGTAGTCTTTTAGTTATTGGAACCTTCGGTATGACAAAACTCGTAAAGCTTTACAACTAAACACCAAACTTTTTTTTTAACTTCGTGACGTGCGTTTCGCTAACCATGTTTGGGAAAATTGATTAATTCAATCTGCGATCTGATTTACTCTTCCAGATGGAATTACCTCCTAATGATGATAACATGGTTAGCCAAATGCATGTCGAGAAGTTAAAAACAAATGATTTGGTCAATTATTGTATTGAAACCTTTGATGTGAAAGATTAACCTGAAAGAGATTTACCACCAAACACAAAATCGTTTTTTTTTTAAGTTCCTAAACGTGCGTTTCGCTAACCATGTTAGTATCATCTCCTGATGGTTAGCGAAACGTGCGTCCAAAAACAGGAAAAAAAATGATCCTGAACTTAGTTTTTCTATTTAATCTGATAAGCTGTCATATCTTTAAGACAAACTGTAATTTAATATATACATCAAAATAATTTATTTTTATTATATTAAATTTGTACAATTTTTTAAAATACTATTATAATATTTATAAAGTTTACTAGGTCTATTCATCTTCTGCCAGCATCTGAGCAATCAGCCTTTTCCGTTCTTCAGCTTGCCTCAGTTTCATTAAAGTAATACTTTCAAAATCTGTATCCTTTATGAGCTTACTATTCTTCAATGTTTGACTTTTTGGACGACCATTTATCCATTCCAATGTTAGTGGATTGTCAGAAAGACCTAATTCAAAATCAACTGCCATCTCTGCAGCTTTTTTATCTTTAAATTCCACTAACGCACTGCCCTTTTTCTTTGGTGACATTACAATACCTTGAATTTCACCATATTTAGATAGGAAACGCTGTAGAAGCTCTTTTGTATATCCTCCATTGTTTTCGTCTTTTTTGTCAGCATGCCACTTAATTTTTATACGATTATTTGCACTATCCCAATGTCTTTCTCCATTGTTCTTCTCTTCATTAATTGTACGGAGCACATTTTCAACTTCCTCCTCAACTTGTCTTGAACCCTCCTTCCTTAACCTTTCAATTTCCTCCCTTAACTTCTGTTCTTCTGATTTTGCCTGCTTTCCTTTACCACCTGTAACTCGCCTTTCTCTTTCTTCCAAATCCTCTTTCAGTTTTCGTCTCTTACTGTCTAGTTCTTGATGTCTGATTGCAGCTTCTTTTTTACCTTTTAATACTTTATCATATGCAGCTTTGGCGGCGTCATCTGTGAGAATTTCTAAAATCTTGGATAACTGATGGAACTTTTTCGCAGCTTCGGGATCGTCTGGATTTTTGTCAGGGTGGCATTGTAAAGCTTTTTTCCTATACGCTTTCTTTATTTCAGAAGGCGAACTAGATGGTTCAATTTCTAATAATTCATATAAATCCATATCTTCTATTTTTAGATCATCCATTCTGAATATGTTAATTTTTCAAATTCTCTTACAATATCAACCTATTTAATAGTAAAAAACAGTAAACACAGACTAATCGTTTAACATAACCTCTAATTACAAATGACATATAATGACAACAATAGCACTTAATTTTAAAATAAAAACTGTTTATTCATCTAATTTGGTCATTTTAGGCAGCAAAATTTAATAGGAATACTGTGGAAGTGCCCCAACAAATTATTTTAATTAATTCGCCTATATTACCATCTCCGAGTGTCGTTAGTTCACCATTTATATTGACTACAAATTCTAATATACCAAGGCGACCAAAAAAACAAAGTACACCAAACGTTAGGAAGCCGAGACAGCAAAAAATACTCAATAAAAGCTTTACTTGTATCGATCAATTTGTTTCGATATTTCAACGCCCAGTATGTATGCAAAAGTTGATACAGTTTATTGCTAAAACGGTTAGTGACGATAATCCGATTATTAATGTTCCACCAAAATCAAAACAAGCATCTTCAAGGAACTTAAACATGCCAAATTTAAATACACCAGTTAAAAATGATCCTGATGATAATGAGGATGCATCAAGTGTTGGCAATGATAATTCTATAAGAGATTATCAAAGATGTGTTGAACAAAAAAAACCTGAAACTGTTACTGTAACAACATTAACACAAGATCAAAAAAAGGAGAAGTGTAGTAAAAATCTTGAATTTTCTATGATAAGTAATACAAGTTTTCAACATGCTGAAGTTAGTTCGGAAGTGGAGTTTTATAGAAATTCAAGTGATATTCAAATTTGTCAGACTTCTCAATGTGACGATCACTGTTCTAAATCTAAGGTAATTTGGCGCTTCTTTTAGCTGTGGTTAGAAATGTAAGAGGTTATTTATGTTTTTTTTTTAGGATAATCTGGAGGAGACAGTTGTGGGAACTGCCTCAGCTACAAAATCATTTGTTAAAAAAGAGCCTTCAGGAGCTGAGAAAAAGAAAAACAAGTTAAAAAAGGAATTTATAGCTAATTTGTCCATAGCTACACCAGAAGATCTAGAAGTTGAAAATCATAAAAGTGAAAGTACGTATAATTTACATTGTGTGTAAAAAGTACCTGGAATTTCTCAATTTATAAAGCCCGCGTAAAATATTCTTTAATTGTCCTTTCTACTATAAGATAGCAGCACTGTGTCTAGTTACGATGTCCAATTTGAACGCGATAGGTCAACTAGTTTGTTTTGTTAGTCGACGTCAAATGTTAGTTGCAATTTAACTATGAATAAGAATATTGAGCAGAGTTTGCCTTGAATTTTGTATGTCAAACGAAATTTCGTGTGCCGAATGGCTGAAAATGTTACAGAAGACCTACGGTGATCATGCATATCAAAAACATTCATGTGAATTGTATTAAGCTTTCAAAGAGGGTAGAGAAGTGGTAGTTGATTTGCCTCATTCTGGTTGGCTTTCAACGTCTACGAACGAGGGAACCATTGACAAAATCAAGAAACTGGTGCTCAAAAATCATCGCTCAAGGGATAAACGTATCCTTTAAGGTCATTCATAATATTAAGACTGATATTGTGGGCTGGAAACGCGTCACCGCACGACTAGTTCCGAAAGAGCTAAAATGAATGTCACGAAAATATGAGTTCCCGAGCTTCTACGGAACCCTCCTTCATGGCACGCATCGACGAGACATGGATTTACGAGCACGATACAAGCCAATAGTCTGGAATGGCGCCTCGAAAACAAGCCGAACCGCAAAAAAACCGTGTCAAGGTTAAAAACCAAGGTCATGATGATAGTTTTCTTCGAGTACCGTGGTGTGGTGCGGTTCGAATATCGTCCTCTTTTCTCAGAACTGTTGCGAACCACAGGATGGCGTAAACGTGCGTTTGATTAAAGTCCACATCCGACATGGTCGATGTATATGGTTGAATCCTTGGTCATCTCCTCTGAAGATGGTTTTTTCGCAATATTTTCGAAACGGTTTAGAAAGGTTTATGCCAAAGTCGTAAAATTCGGTATACTACAATAAGTTGGAATGGAAAAACTTTTTTTGCGTCAATAATTCAATATTTTAGTCAGGGCGCCCCTGACTTCTTGATAAATACTGCCATAACTTTTTTGTTTTTAATGTTTTTTAATATTTTAAATCAAATTATTGAATCGTAAAGATTTTTAGTTAAAAACGGTCCTCTAATTTTATCTCGTTAGGATAGACCGTTTTCCAGAAAACTGACTTTTTCTAAATCGATGCACGATTACATGGATATCGAAATGCATCTTAATAATTAAGTAGCCGGCTGTCACTGTTAATCTTTGTTTTTGACATTTCGTAAAACTGGTCCATTTATGCAATAATATCTACGTTTTTTAATTTTTAAACTAGCCCATTATTTCTTGGAATGCGTTTGAAGGTAGAATATTGTATGCAGAGGCTTTTCCCAGAAGAGTACTTCTTTATACAGAAACATTTACAAACCTGCATAGAAGATTATGCAAAAATGGATCTTTCATGCCTTCCGAACATGACTGGAAAAAGCGGGAGCACCAGAACTGTAGAAAATGAAGGAGTTTTAGAAAATGTGACAGAAAACACAAAAATAAGTGTTAGAGAAATTGCTGTTCAAGAAGGCAGAGATACTAGGGAATTTTTTGATTGGATCGTTTGTGCTTGACACACAAAATTAAAGGCAAACTCTTTGCTGAATATTTTTATTCATAGTTAAATCCCTACACACTTAACGTCCACTAACAAAACCAGTTGATGTAATCAAACTAGGCTAGATTGTAACTAGGCACAGTGCTGCAAAAAAAAAATTAAAGAATAATTTACACAGGCTTTATAAATGGTAAATTCCGGATAATTTTACATATAATATATATATTTCTACAGTACTCTCTGCAATCAATGAGTACTGGTAATTGAAATGTTTCACTTAATTAATGTCACTTAAAATTTGATATGTTTTTATATTCAATTCTATTGAAATATTTGATGTGAACAACTCAAAGAGATTTACTACTAAACCCCAAATCAGTTATTTTTAATTTCACAACGCTTTTCCCTAACCATGTTAACATCAGAAGATGATTCAATCTAATTGTAAAACTAACTAGTGTTCTTTGTATTATATATCAGAACTGTACCTAATGAAGCAGGTAAAAATCATGGAGTCAAGTTAACTAAGTGCTGCATTAATAATTTAAAAAGTTAACTGTGTGGAATAGTTCAATGTTGATGCTAACTTGGTTAGCAGCAGCACCTCATACATTACTTTTCCAACAAAATCGCGCCTGTCACTGATTTTTCAGTTATATTCACGGTAGCTGTTTTGAAGAATGGCGCTTTAGGCTAACTATACTGCGGGGAACATTTTGAAATACTACGGAGAAGAGTTAAGTTGGATACTAAGGAGAAGAGTTAAGGACCTAATAAATTATAACAATTTTTGTTCGTTCGGCAGGTGACTACCGCTCTATTTTCAAAAACTTCTGAATTTTTAGTTTATTTTGAAACGAAGATTAAAAAAAAATGGGAGACCTTTTTTGCCACCTAGTACATTAGAGTAGTGAAAAAAAAACACTCAATAATATCCTGATTAATATATTTGTGATTCATTTCAAAAACTTTTAAATGCTTAATAGGTTAAAAAGGTCTATGCTTTGTTCTATAGGATATGTAGGATTACATAAGCTCCAAAAGAGATGTTCTGTGTTACCCTAAAAGACTATGTTATATATGTACTAGACAATGATAAAACAAAGTTATATTCGAAAAAATTACTTTATTCATCTCTGAAGTGATTTTCTAGAAGTCCTTCTACATACTAATCTATGGCTGCTAACTTCTTTATTGATAAAAACCGCTTGCCACTTTTTTTGACGTTTGGGAACAGATGAAAGTCAGAGGTTGCCAAATCTGGTGAATATGGTGGATACTCTAACAAATCGTAGTGTAACTCCTTCAATTTGGCCATTGCAAGAACACCGCTGTGAGCTGGTGCATTGTCTTGCTGAAAAATGTTTTTTTTCTTCGCTAAATCAGGCATTTTCTCACGAATCTTTGCATCCAATTGATCCACAAGGTTTGAGTAATACTGTCCTGTTATTGTTTTACCAGTTTTAAGGTAATCAATTAATAAAATGCCTTTTGCACTACAAAAGATTGATGTCATAATCTTTTTGGTGGATTTTGACCACTTTGGCTGCTTTGAAGCTGAACAATCGCGCTCAGTCCACTCTGCGGTTTGTTGTCGCAGTTCATGATCATAGTGGTAAACCCAAGTCTCATCCATAGTTACAAAACGACGTTAAAAATCTATTTTATTCTTTCGAAAAAGATCCAAATGTTGTTTAGAAAGTTGTTCTTGAAGTTGTTTTTGATTAGAATTTAACAAATGTCGCACCCATCTTGCACATAACTTTCTAAAGCCCAATTCCTTTTTCAAAATATGAAACAGCCGTTCAGTTGAGATGTCCATGACCTTAGCAATTTCACCCAAAGTCAATTGTCTGTCATCCATAACCATATAATATATAGAAATAATTATTTGTTCAGTAAGTTGCACTTATTAGACGTCCAGAACGAGGTTATCATCCAGGCATGTACAACCACGTTGAAACTCAACTGCCCACTTACAAACCATTGTTTTTGAAGGAGCAGACTCTCCTAATACATTTACCATTTCACTATGAATTTCTATTACCTTTAAACCTGTTTTTACAAATAATTTAATCACTGCACGATTTTCCATTTTAAAAAGTAACACTGATAAGTTTACTTTAAGCTGCTGTTTTTGTACGAATTAATTGATAGATAGACCTGAAACTTTATATATGTTCATATGAAGGATGTAACTTTAAAATGTAGTAGATTATGTAGTTCTCTTACGGCTTTATAGGTGTTGCTCCGCGAACTTTTCAATTAGCCTAGTATATAAACTATGGGCTTTATAAGCCTTAGCTTAAATAGGATTTGTGGAATTGAACAGTGACAAAATCGACATGAATTTTTACTTTTTCTTGAATAATTGCTTGAATAATGCTAATTTTTTGAATAATTATTTGAAATGAAACATTATGTGTGTTTATACATCTGTTATTTTTAGTGTTTGCTCTTGCATACTACGATAAACTTCGAGAAACTCTAGAACTAGGAGATTATCATAAAATTATGCAAATATTGGGCGAATTTGAATCAGAGGATGTTATAGATCTCTACAAGAACGTACAGTCGGTTCTTAGACCCAAATACACTGAATTAGCTGAAGAATTTCTCTATTTTTTAAAGGAAAAAGAGGCAGCAGCCTTAAATCAATTAATACCCTGGTTGGAAGTACATGCTAGGATAAAGTTCTGTCACAAATTGGAAATCTACTTTAAAGACCAACCAGGACAATTGAAGAAAATTTACAATACCCTCTTAGAGTTTACTCAAATGGAAGATATTTCGATCGAAAAAATAAAGTCCGCATTTCTGCCCATGTTAAAGGGGAACGCTATTCTGGTGGATCTTTTTATGCAGAATTTCAAAGATGAAAGGCCCCCACCAAGGTAAATAAAAGAAAATTATATTATCTTTTCAATATCAGTTGGATTTGTTAGTACTAGGATGTAACAAAATTATTCGCGTTTTGTCCTTTATAAATACGTGATTATAAAGGGTGTCCCAATTGGTCGTTTTCCAACGACTTAGACATTTTATATCTCGCATGTGCCATCTGGAGACCCGGCAATTTAATTATCAATCATTTAACGATAGAAGAACGTGTTAGAATTGTAAAGAGTGTCAGAATGTTTTTCGTTTTTGGTACTTAAAAAATATAACATCGGGATTGATTAAAACTTGTTTAATTGCTGTTAAATTACAAAGTAGTTTTTGAATTTTTATTTATGAAAAACAACCATCCGGTTGTTTCGATTTTACATCCATCCATGGTGCGCATTTGCGCAGCATCCTCTTCACACTCGTTTAGCCTGGAACTAAAATGTTCGCGTGGATTTCATCTGTTATTCTTTGCTTTAGAACATTTACGTTGGGTGGTAATAGCTTAAAACTCTTACTTTTTAAGTAGCGAAAAAATCAGCAGGTGTTAAATATGGACTCCTCGGTGGCCAGTTGATGTCCTCCTCGGCGACTAATCACTCTTTCAGGGAATCAATCGTGAAGAGCTGCTAAATAATCCTTCGTGACGTGGGAAGTTGCTCCATCTTGTTGGAAAAATGTGTTGCAGTTGTAGCTAATCGAGTTTTGCATTTCTGGAGCCAAAAAAGTCTGGATCATAGAGCAAGAACGATCGGAATTATCAGTCTGAGAGTGACCACGGTTATCTTCAAAAAAGTAGGGGCCGATAATTCCTTCGCTTGATATGGCAGCCCAAACGACAATCTTAGGCGAGTATTAGTTTCTGGTGCAGTTCCATCGGATTGTCGGGAGCCCAATATCTGCAATTTTGTTTATTCACGAGCACGAAGCTTTTAAAACGATTTTTCATTGTCCTGCAGAATTCAACTCGTTTCATCTTCATCTCATGAACAATAACAATTTTGTAGGGTTGTAAATATTTACGAATAATTCGATGAATCGTAGATCTGTGCAAATGTAGATAAGCTGCGCGAAGTCGTAGAGATGATTAGACTGATAAAAATCTTCAATATTAAATATCTACCAAGTATTAAAATTTTAACTTGCTCCAGTTCATACTAGTCATTAGTTTATTTTTGTTTTACTCGCTTTAAATTACTTTTTGTAAGATTATTTAACTAATTATAAAATATCAGCTATGGCAATGTACTAAAAATGACTAATGTAAAAAATAAATTATTGAAATAAACACAGTTGAACATGTCTTTAATTTTTGAGAGTTTTATACCAGATTCCGTTATTGACAATTAAAATATAATCAAAACTTTAAATATTTTATTGATTGGAATAACATTTCTAAATCAGAGAAAAGTATGATAAACTTTACTGGAAAACCGGGAATATTCAGGGAATTTTGAAATAATTTCTTTGCATTCACCTTAAGGAAGGAAACATGTTTTGACTTTTTAGGGCGAATTGAAAATGACCCAACTAATTTGGTCACGTATCATTACTGTTGACGAATCTTGGATTTTTGACTCATCATGGGCAAAAAAATCAGAATAAACAAATCAAAATCATGCTGATTTGCTTTTTTTATATAGCGGGGGGTCGACCGATACCGGTCCTTTTCTATTTTTAAAAATTTTACTTTACGTATCATCTCATTTCCCACAATTAGTTTGGTTACTTCGATATACAACAACATAAAACAACTAAATTAGATGCCTTGAAACTATTTATTTTATGTGAAATAACATTCAATGACATTAATCTGAAAACAATTTCGGACAAATGTCCGTCGCGGCTACTTCTGACAAAGCACATTCTGTCAGTCGAATTTCCGACCACTTTTTCAAGCAATTGGGGTCTTGTGTCTGCAATTGTCCCAGTGATGTTGGCTTCCAAGGTGGCAATAGTTGCTGGTTAATCAGTATATAGCAAAGATTTAACATAATCTAAAGGCGTTAAATCACATGACCTTGGTAGTCAATAACAGGTGCGTTCCCCAAAATAATTTTCTCACCGAATTGTGTTGAATCCCCTCAATAAATCGATTGTTACTTTGGTTGTATGACATGTGGAGCCATCCTGTTGGTACCACATCTCCAGATCAATACCATTCAAATTAGGAATTAAATTATCATTGATCATCGCGAATTGATAAATCTGGATCTTCATAAACACTGCCAGAAACACAGGCGATATTTTCTTTGGAACGCGCAGTTTTTTTATCTTGTTTTTGTTTTAACATCGAGCAGCTTGAAATGCGTTCGGAATTTGTCGATAATTCGACGAATAGAGCGTTTAGTATGTGCACCTTAAAATTCATGAAGCCCTCTATAAGTTTGGAGCACAGAACACTGATTTTGATAATATATTTCGATAATTTGCAAGCGTAACTTTGATGTTAAACGTTCCATGATGATTTGCCAGACTATACTGAATAATTTGGCATTAGAGGCGCGCAAACTCACACTCGTGAAGTTCTTTTGACAGTGGCCTCTATTGGAAATTCGAACACACACAAAAAATTACTTTTTATTTACATCTGTTCCAAACTCAAACTTTTCTTAGCTGTTGTAGAACTTTATTAGTGTTGGCAACATTGACACACAGACAGGTTTTGTAAACCACAAGAGGTATGCAAGTATTTTTTTGTAAATTTACTTCTGCTTCTCAGTTGAGATAGTTCAAGCTTTCAAATAAAATTTTAATATCGAACTCACAAAAGAATTTATGACTCAAGAACTTATGGCAAGTGGAAAAGAAGGTAAAGATGACGAAATAAAGGTAGCTTTGTAATTAAATTGCACGGATCAGCAAGGAATCACCATGTTCTATTCAAACACATTTGCATTAAAGCAATCTGCAATCTGAGTTGCGGAGTTCCAAATATATTGCTGACCAAAGAAGTTTGAGTAAAATGAGAACCGCAGATGAAAGAAATAGTCTTAGACAAATTAAAAACAGATATTTCTGGCGATACTCTTAGGCACTTTTCAAAGTGAGAATCCCATAAAAATACACACTGACGCATCTAAAGATAAATTATGGTGTTGTTTAATACAAGACAAACCAAATTATTATGTGTCAAACTACTGAAAAATCATCTTGATAGACTAAACATGGCTTTGATTCAAAACTACCCAAGACTGATTAATTGAAAAGGTGTTATTCTTGCAGCATGACAATGTAAGACCTCATAGTGCTCGCAAAAAACAATCCGTTAAGCTGAGAGTAATCCCTCACATATCGTACTCTCCTGATGCTGCACCGTCAGATTACCTTCTTTTCAGATATGTGGAGTATGTTTTTCGCGGCAAAAAAGTTTCTACTGCGACAGCTATCAAAACTGCAATTCAAAATCAACCTCATTTTACTAAAAGGGAATAGAAAGTTCGTCAGAGAAATGGACGACGATCGTCAATAACGATGGAGAGATTATATCGTGAATTAAAAATCTATTAACTCTTAAATAAAATACAATTTTGTACACTAACAAAAAACCACATTACTTATGGCTATCCCTGATAGTATTAGAAATACCATTGGGTTTAAAGATTATGAAGGGATAATATTATTAAGGAATATTATTATTATTATTTGGAGATGTAGAAATTAATTAGTGTTAGTACCATCGACACACAGACGTGTGAAGAAGTTTTTTAAGTTATTGCCATCAGATTATCCTTTGGGTCCTTTAAAACCAGCCCAGTAATTAGCTTGCAATCTCTGGCAAAAATTTAGCCTCTAAAATGCTGGCGATATATTCAATTAATTAAATACGCCACCTCCTTAAAGTTCAGACGCTTCACTCCATTCAGAAATGACTTTCATACCACCTCCAGGTTATAATTCTGTGCACTAAAATCGACATTTAGAAGCGGGACACAGAGTCTAACTTACACTCCTTGAATATACAATTAATATACCTAACTGTATATCAATGGCCACTCCACCTGACTCTCCCTGGATCCCTGTCTTCTTTAACGTTAACCGCTCCCTGCTGGCATACAATAAAAACTATTACAGTAACTCCATTATAAGATCCAACTTTCTGAACAATATGGAAAATTATAAAGAGTCTACAGATCATATACACTTATGGTTCAAGATTCCATGCAAACGCACATTTTTGCTTTAAACTATACCCTTACTGTTCCGTGTTGTCTTCAGAGCTTCTGGCCATCAGATAGGCCCTGAAATTCATATCCCCCTTGTCAAGATGGTTGATATGTTCCGATCTTTAACTGCGCTCAGATGCCTGGAAAACTATCTTTTCAGTCTCTGATCTTCTTACTGTTTGATCTTGATGAGCGAAATGTCGTCACGTTCTGTCATTATAAATTTCATGTGGACCCCAAGTCATGCTGATATTCGTGGAAATGAATAGGCAGACCAACACGCCATTAATGGAGCCATCGATGGCTTTCCCATGTTCAATATATTCACACCTACAGAATTATTCAAGGATGTCATAAATAAAATAAGGAACAATATACAGGCAGAGTGGGAAACTTACGGAAGAAGCGGAAACAAACTAAGAGAGAATGTTTTACACATTCCTGCCCCACTTTCTCAGAAAGTTCTGAGCTCATTACATTGAATAGACTCAGAGTCGGACATTGCATATGCACCCACGGTTATCTGATGGACAACACCATCCCCCTTATCTGTGATCTATGTGAAGCTCCTCTTACGGTGCGTCATGTCCTTGGTGGAATGCGACGAGTTGAATCACCTCAGGGTCTCCTGTGGTTTGGGCGGCGATCTAGCTCTGGTATTAACGGAAGTAAATATCGAACATGTTCTGAACTTCTTCAGGTTGGCGAATATGTATCATAGAATCTAGTCAGTTATTTCTAGTCTAATTGGAATAGTCATTCGCAACGTTCTAAAACTCAAAACGTATCAAAAATATCTGTTCTTATGTAAATAAAGAATCACTGCATTGCTGTGCCTTCGGTTGATTTAAATTCAATATGGTTCCCGATTCTAAAGATTAACAATTAAAAACGTTAACGTTCAAAAGTTTGTACTTATTTTAAAAAAATTTTGTATTTTTTAAATTTGTGTTTATTAGGCAAATTTATTACAGAAAAAGAATCACTGAAAAATTTGTCTCCGTTTTTTTTTTTAATAGATGAACATGCCACAATCATTTAGACAATACTTGGAATAGTCATATCTACTTGTTGTATGTCTTGTAATTGTCTCATTAAATCTATGTTCATTTGCTGTTTCTGTAATCTATAATCATTTGAGTTCCTTACCCACCCGTTAACTTTATTTATACTTACAGTTTGCTTTATCTTGTTATAAATAATTAAATGTGTTATATTCTGGTCCTCAACAAGTCTATCCCTAGGATACAGACTTGATCTCGCAGACTTTTAAAATGCATCCTTGACGTATGCTGCGAAATTAGTCTGTGCGGCTCTTTCCCCAAATTCTCTCTCTTTTAAACTCTAAATTGGCGTTTTTCCACGCAAACCTTTCAGAAGACCGTTTTAAGATAAGGATTATGTTATTGAGGTAATGTTAATATGAGTGTATTGATTTCATTAGAGGCTCGAGTATAATTTTAAACTATTTGTATACCGATCTTTTGATGATACTGTTTTATATTATTTAGTTTACTGGAAGGACCGTACGAAACACTAGACATAAATAAGGAGTTAGCTAGACAGGACGATGAGGAAATCTATGAAAAGTTCGTGGTGCCCAACACTGAAGACAAATATGGAGGACTGAACTGCTTATGCCATTGTCACAGAATAGAAGATAATGGGTATAAGATCAGATATAAACATTGCAATGCATGCGGAGTGAGAGTATGTATAACATTAATATAATTGTGTTTAGCATCCTGTGTTCATTTATATATCTTATCAGTTTATTCAAGGAAAGGTCTTTGTTCAAAGTGGAAGAGGTTTACATCCAGCTACAGTTTCATTTAGTACAAGCTCAAATTCTGCCCAAATCGCTAGATTACAAGGAAAACAAGTAGTAACCAGTGTCAGTAATAATAGAAAAAAACGATCAGATGTTAGTCCAAGCAAACAAGTTTGCGGAAAAGAAAATGCTGACGAGGTAATGTAGTACGACTCTCGTACCAGTTGATAACAACTAATCAATCAAGATACTTAAATATGCTCTGTGCAAAATTAACTAAGAAATTTAAATCGTGAAAAACAGATTACCATAATATACACCATATTCGCATCAACTCTTGACTTTACCACATTCGGCGTTAGCGGAATTTTGCTGGAATATAAAGGGTTCTCCAATAAAAGTGTCAGAACTTTAAATTGAGGCACAATGATAACTACTAGGGTAACTGAAAAGTTCGCGGAGCGACACCTATAGAGCAGTAAAAGAACTATATAATTTGCTACATTTTGAAGTTTCATCCTTTATATGAACATATGTGATGTTTCAAGTCAATCTGTCAATTAATTTGTACAAAAACAGCAGCTTAAAGTTAACATATCAGTGAAATATTGAAAATATTGAAAATCTTGCAGTGATTAAATTCCTTGTAAAAAAAAGGTTTAAAGGCAATGGAAATTCATAGTGAAATGGGAAGTGTATTAGGGGAGTCTGCTCCTTCAAAAACAATGGTTTGTAAGTGGGCAGGTGAGTTTCAACATGGTCGTACAAGCCTGGATGATGATCTTCGTTCTAGACGCCCAATAAGTACAACTACTGAATAAGTAATTATTTGACTTTGAGTCCATGGACATCTCAACTGAACAGGTGTTTCATATTTTGAAAAAGGAATTGAGTTTGAGAAAGCTATGTGCAAGATGGATGCCGCATTTGTTGAATTCTGATTAAAAACGACTTTGAGTAAAACTTTCTAACCAACATTTGGATCTTTTTCGAAAGAATAAAGTGGATTTTAAACGTTGTTTTGTAACTATGGATGAGACTTGGGTTTAGCACTATGATCCTGAACTGCGACAACAAACCGCAGAGTGCACTGAGCCCGGTTGTTCAGTCCCAAAGTGGTCAAAATCGACCAAAAAGGTTATGGCATCAATTTTTTTGAGGTGCAAAAGGTATTTTGTTAATTGATTACCTTTAAACTGGTAAAACAATAACAGGGCAGTATTTCACAAACCTTTTGGATTAATTGGATGCAAAAAATCGTGAGAAAAGAGTTAGTTTGGCGAAGAAAAAAATAATTTTTCATCAAGACAATGCACCGGCTCACAGAGGTGTTGCAATGGCCAAATTGGAGTTACACTACGAATTGCTGGAGTATCCACCATATTCACCAGATCTGGCCCCCTCTGACTTTCATCTGTTCCCACCCCTCAAAATATTCCTACGTGGCAAGCGGTTTTCATCAAATGAAGAAGTTATAGCAGCCATAGATGAGTATTTTGAAGGACTTCTAGAAAATCACTTCAGATATGGAATAAATGAATTAGAGAACCGTGGGAAAAATAGATATTGAGCTTAAGGGAAAATAGATGGAAGAATAAAGTAATTTTTTCAACTATAAACATCTTTTATCGCTTTTACTCCGCGAACTTTTCAATTAGCCTACAGCTCAACCAACATATCTTGGCCTCCGAGGTTTAAATGCATAGTAGCCTAACGCCCGAGAGCTCATTCGAAGCAGTGCATTCCTGGTGTTAACATTGTTTAAGTACACTCCGCTCAAAAAATTTAAAACTTTTGATATTTTGTATGTTACTAAAACTTGTAAAATTTAAAATGCTTCTTTTAAACACACGTCGTTAATTAATATTAAGTTACTTAACTGGAACGTTATTGCGAAAAGTTGTTGCATGGACTGTATATTCAAGGAACTTTCTGTTCTGTCTCTGTTAGACGTGACCATCTCTCTCTTTCTTTTGCGCATCTCAGAGGCCAAGCTATTATCGAGCTGTAATATAAGTGATAATCCTGAATTTTAATTTCTTTCTTCAGGAACAAATAATGGCATTAAGTTTTGAGAATAATTCTCTCTCGGCTTCCTCTGGTGGAATATATTCTGCAGACCCAATTTTCCATACTTTTTCACATATGTCGCGTGGTATATTTTCAGTGGTGGCCTGAATGTTTCGTTTGAGGTCGAGAATTGTTTGGGGTTTATTTCTGTAAACCAGAGATTTCACATAATCTCATAAAAATAATCCACGGGCGATAATTTGGTTGGCAAGTTAACCTTACTATTTCGCAAAACAAGTACAGGAAACTGTTCTTGCAGTGAACCTTGCATGTTTGTCGGTTTGGGCGAAAGATTTTTGTTATTATTCCGTAGTATATTTCGGTAGCATTAACAGTGACATTATTTCCATCAACGTTTCTAAAAAAATAAGGTCCTATCACCCCTTCAGCCTAAAATCCGCACCAAAGAATAACTTTTTGAGGATGAAAAGTTAATTCCTGATTCAGTTGAGGATTTTCATCGGCCCATACCCTGAAGTTATGTTTGTTCACAAACCCATTAAGTCAGAAATGCGCTTCGTCGGAAAAGTTTATTTTTTCTCCACAGTGGGGGTTACCATTCAACGTACTACATGGTGTTGGATAGTGTATCTTTCCTCGATGAATTGACACAATGTACTGAATACCGCAGTCTATTAGTGACATTTACATTTCAGTGTTGCCATTTTAACGTTTCCAAGATCTGACACTCCTATTGAAAAACTCTAGATTAATGGCAACTTAAATTAAAAAGTGCAAAGGTGTACAATATTTATTATGAGCCTAAATAATCTAAATTATTTGTGTAGGATACTGAAGATGAAGAAATGGGTAAAAGAAAAAAATCTGTAACTCAAAAATCACCAAGAAAACGCAAAAAGACGGAGTCTACCAAAGGCCCAGAAACGTTAAAATCCTCATTATCACCTAAAAAATCACCTGGAAAAAGTAATGATAATTTCGATTGTTCCAAAGACAGCATTAAACCTCGGAAAAGAACCTATTCGGGCAAACGAAATAGAAAGGAGGAGGCCAAGAAACGAGATATGGACAAAGAAAATGGGATGCCAGATGAAAAAACTGGTGACGAGGAGACCGAAATCTCTACTGAGATTGAAGAGCGGAATGAAGCCGTAGAAGAACAACAGGAGAGGTTTACAGATGACTGCATGGATTCGTCAGGAGAATCATTAGAAAAGCCGTTAACTCCTGGCCAACAAACGGCAGAATCTGAAAACGGTACAGTATAAAAATATTACATTTACATTTATATTAATCTTAAAAATGAAATAGCTAGTAGGTATTTGAATCAATCTAAAAATATACTCGCCGTATAGCATATCTAGAAGTTATACGACCCGTGCATTGCTGCGTCTAACTCTATATAAGGACATGGCTTGCGAATCAGAGCTATGCACGAGTCGGATGTTCAGTTTGAATGAATTAATGAATGAATGATGCTTTATTGTCTAACAGGCTATTGCGAATCAGAGCTATGCACGAGTCGGAGGTTCAGTTTGAAAGGATGGAATTAATGAATGATGCTTTATTGTCTAACAGGCTATTGCCCAATTAAAAGACAATTGAAATACAAATCGATTTAACAAAAATAATTTGAACTTAACCTAACAATGGTACAAAAATATTTATATAAAAATTAATTCTAAGATCATTAAAAAAATTATTTCCAAAGCACCGCACGAGCCTTCAGCACCCTCTCAAAAGCTGAGATATACTGAGTAAGCGCACAGAAACGTTCCCGCCATTGCAGTAACTGAGTCGAGTTTATTGTTTTGTATATTAAATATGTGATTGTATTGATGACTATCAAAAAATGCCTGAAAGTCGTGGAGTGCTCGCAGAAATTGGTTAGATAACACTCTAACCTAAGATTAGAATTTTATAATTCCTGATATAAGAAAGAGATTCGAAGATATCAAAAATTAGTTTATATTGGTGAATATTTGATTTTGGAGGAATATAAACAGAAAAAATAAAAATTATAGTCTGATTTATGAGTTTTTTGCAACCACCAATGGGAACAACCACACTTGGGAACAACTGCTCAAAGATGGACAGTTCTAACTTCGACTTCGATTCGACGGTCGTAAAGATGAATGAACGGCAAGGAGAAGTCTTTCGACCTCGAGAGCATCCAGATCCTGATCCCTTCTGAAGATCACATACCTGGGGTCGAACAGCTCATCATCAAAAACAGATGGTTGCAGCCTGGTCTCCAACAGAGCAATAATGTGATAATTGTTGGATAGGACGGATTGGTAGAGATCCGCAGTTTTTGTTCTTACGCCACGCACCTTCTAATAAATAAGAGAAATACTATGAATTTGCTGGGTTACGCGTGTAAGACACTCTAGTTTAAATGACATGTTAACTATTTAGATGTCTCACGAGGTAATGGCCATTACGATAACCAATTTTAATATTACTCTCGCCAGCCTTTAAACGACGACTCAGTTCGTCTTTAACTAATTTGTAGTAACGGATTGTAGTTTGTCCTAGGTATAACGAAAGACGCATAAGATGTGTCGCTTAGAATGGTACCGTGCTGGAATTGAATGGGATCCAATAATCTTTAGTGATGATTCGTGATATATCTTTGTTCTAGCGACGATTTCAAACGGTTCCAAATCGTCTGGAGTTTGCGCAGATAAACGCAATATTCGCGTACATTCGCCTGCGCAAACTCTGGACGATTTGAAACCGTTTGAAATTGCCGTTAGAACAAAGTATATATTTTGTTTAGGTCGTCATAACATACAGTCAATAAAAGTACAAAAATAAAACTCATACATGGTCAATAAAATAAGAGTGGTAGAAAAAACTTTTAAAAATCAAGTTTTCTTTTCTGATTTATTTTCTATAATAAATAATATAATATGCTAATATTAAATGACTTAAACATTATATTTTGTACATAACCTGCGCATTTTATTGCTGCTTATTTTCTTAAAAACATTATTTTCTCATAGTGCAGTGGTGAAAAAAAAATAAGATTAATAATTTTATACACTTTATTGCATACCAATTTTGATAAAATATGTATTTATTGTGTTGATACAGCAAAAGTTAGTACGTTTTCCACTATATTAAAGTAAACATAGACGACGGTAGACACTGCACTACTGAAGAAAGCCGTTTCATTATAGCAACACTACACCAACACCAACGAGATTCTCACATTGCGATTGCATTGATCGAACTCTTGAGTAATGGCCCCTACCGCCAGATACTTTAAACGAACTTGAAGCATGTCCACATTGCGCTTGGAATATCTACCAGAATACATGATAATTTATTTAGATCCATGGAAGATAATGAGGAATAATTCTTCAATGCTTCTATCGGAACCTTCGATGTGAAACATTAAACTCAACGTGCGTTTCGCTAACCATAGCATCATTTGGAGATGATTCAATCCAACTCTAAAATTAAACTCTTTTCTATTTATGACAATCGTACCTAATGAAGCGTGTAAGAATCATTAACCGTACAGTTAACTAAGAGTTACATTAATAATTGAAAACCTTTACTGAATTGGAATAGGTCCTTTATTCCATATTTGTAAATTGACTTTTTTCACTATAAACTTGTCTTGAAAGCATCCTCCAGACATTTTCAGTGATATTTAAATCTGGACAGGGAACAGGTCAGTCCAATTTTAAAATATTATTTTGCTGGAGCCAATCCGTTATAATTTTTGCAGAATGAGTGGAGACGTTATCATGCTGACACTCGCGATGCTTCATTCCTATTGCCCTCCCGATATTTTTTTTTCTTCCTTCCTGAGATTATAAAAATATAAGGAAAAACCATCAAACCCATCCGAATTTGATTTTTTTTTTTCATTAGAAATAATGATTTTCTTCCACCGTTCAGGCCGTGTCATGATCTTTCCAGCGAGAGTCATTCTGACTAATTTGTAGCGAGTATTTAAAGCCGGGTCCACACATATAAAAACAGTCCTTAAAGTACACGTACATGTGTTATTTCTTTGTCTCTAAGTCTATCCAACTTTACGATTATCATTTCAAGGAACGACAAACAACTTTTTTAGATAGCAATTTGTAGATGTAAGGTTTTTCACTGTTATGTCTCTTGCCAAAAAAAACTTATATTTTTTCAGAGTTGTACTGTGAAGAATCCTCCCAAGACAATTACGAATCGGATAGTTCGAGTTCTTCAACAGAAAGTGCAAAAGGCTCTCAAAGTGACAACACAAATGATGAACCACCTTGGAAAAGAGAAGAAGACACAGTTATTTTGGAAACATTCCAGAAAGAAGACGACAAGGAATATGCATTACAGATTATTTCAGATAAATTACCGCACAGGACGAGGAATGGTATTAATGGACGGTTTTCAAAGCTAATGGAACTCTTATTAGAAACATTAAACAAGAAGTGACAGGTTTTTTTAACTAAAATATGCGCATGCGTTATTACATGTATGTAGATTTGGTACTTTTAGTACAAATTGCTTCACATAAAATTTAAGGGGTTCTGAAACAAATGTGTGAAGAAAGATGTTATTTTCAAGACAGTTTCCACTCAGTGTTTTCATATATTATTATGAAGTAAAATACATTTTTACTTTGAAGTTGAACTGAACACGTTTTCCAGAAAAAAAAAATGTTTTTCAATTTTTTTTATGCATTTAGCATTTTAGCGTCAAAATGTTAGACACACTCAGTTTTATAGGAAAGTGGAAAATAGGAAAGAGCTAAAAAAACAACATTTTACGGTCTTTCAACCGTTTTGCGGTCTTTCCACAACTTTTTATTAAATCAAAAATTATCTTTACTAATGAATCATTCAACTGTTTTATTGTTTGTTTTGAAATATTTTCCCATGCAGCCTGAATAGCACTTTTCAAATCTTCCATATTTGTAAATTTACTTTATTCACTATAAACTCGCCGTGAAAGCTTCCGCCAGGCATCTTCAATGATATTCAAATCTGGAGAGACAACAGACCAGTCCAATTTTTAAATATTTTGCTCGAACCAATCCGTTATAATTTTTGCTGAATGAGTGGGGATGTTATCATGTTGAAACAGTTGCGAAGCTTCACTCATATTGCCCTCCCGATAAATATTTTTTCTTCCTTTCTGAGATTATAAAAATATAAGGAAAAACAAATTAGACCAATCCAAATTAGTTTTTTTTTTAA
This sequence comes from Cosmopolites sordidus, assembly GCA_031761425.1. Taxonomy (NCBI): domain Eukaryota; kingdom Metazoa; phylum Arthropoda; class Insecta; order Coleoptera; family Curculionidae; genus Cosmopolites; species Cosmopolites sordidus. The sequence continues at coordinate 1,086,066 of JARFXV010000024.1, forward strand.
TTAGAAAAAATGATTTTCTTTCACTGACCTTTTTAGCGAGAGTCATTCTGGCTAATTCATGGCGAATATTTAAACTTTAAATAAAAAAGGTTAAAAATTTAAACGAAATTTTTGCGGATTACGACGCACAGCGTAAATTTTTGTACGTACGCGGGGAATTTTCGTAAATGTGGACGTGACACAGCTCGCAAGAATTTATTCCGCATTCTCGATGTGGACGCTTCCTGTTTTGCCTGCACAAATACTTTTCTGCTCTGACTTCTCACTGGCTTACATTGGTTCGTTATACTCACAAAAGATTGACCAGTGAGTTCACCAGGCCTGAATGAAGAAGAAAATGTGCAGCTTTTATTGTTTTGTGCAATTTACTAAAATGGAAGAAAGTAAAAAAAAAAGACTCTATTGGATCAAGGATCTGGACAAAGAAAGAAGATATGAAGGTGGTGCTTAAAATATTGGCTGTAGATGAAAGCTAAGGCCATTTGAAAAATTGTTATCCTGTATCTGTAGAAGATTTTGAATATTTTATGAATTTGATAGGATCAAATATCGAGAAACAGAACACTGCATTTTAGAGAATCCATTTCTGTGAATGCTTGAGATTTTTTGCATCTTTACCTCCGAATCTACGACGTCTTTTTTTTTCTGACCCTACAATATTTTATGATCTTGATAACTCTGTCAGAAAAATCAGATTCCTTGTCCAATTTCATCCCTATTTATAGACTACAATAAACAATTGACGGAAACAACCTGTTGTTCAAGTAGTTAATAGTGGTTACCATGGACCCACATTGGGTCCACCAAACCAACACATGCCACTCGACCTAATATTTTCACCACACATTGAAGATGATTTCCTGAGAAAAATTTAAGCTGTTTTCCTTTCCAGTTTTCCATTTTTTCTTACGATATTTTCAGACTGTAATAATCTTTGGACATTCCTAACTCTTGTTTGCCCTTTCTCAGCAATAGCTCTTGCAGTCTTACATGAATTCTATGCAATTTTTAGAATGAGTCTTTTCTCTCTTCTTGACTGAGCGGACGGCCTTCCCGGTTGAAAAATGAATTCCGTATGTCTCGTTGAATCTAATCAACTTGAAAAACTTCGTTTTAATCGTCGCCCTATATCCCTACAAAAAAACATTGTTTTTTCCCTTAATGAATCACAATTTATTCCCGTATGAATTCACAGGATTAAATTAAACTAAACTGATAAATTATAAGACTTCTGGAGCATTAAGACATTTTAAATGTAACAAGTGTACTATATTTTGACGTCCAAAAAAGCAAATGCTTAGCAAGGTCAATTAAACGTTTTCCCTTTTCCAATATTTTAACTTGTATTTGAAACAAATAAAAAATACACCTAATTATATTTAATTTTTTTTAAAGTTCTATGGTGGTTGTAACTTTTTGACACTGAGTGTTGAAGGCTCCATTTGTTCTGCAAATCAATGGATTTCTGATTGTTTTTTAAGTTGAAATATTTATTCATATATTATTCATACATATGTATATATCATATATTTGGTAAATTTTAAGTGTATTGTTATATGTTTAATTTTTGTTCTGAATTATTACTATAACGCCCGTAAGTATTAAGGTTATTTATTGTTTTAATCATTATATGATAATGTCCAGGACCATTATAAGACTGATTGACTGTTGACTAACTGAAGTGTTTTATTTTTAAAGTAAATAGAAACAGTGGGGTTCAATGGAAAATGTTTTCCCCTTTAATTGGATTTTTACGTATTTATGAGCATTTGAATTGTGACTGAGGTGTTATTGCTTCACATCATGATAAAAATATTGTCTTGAATATTGGTGTTGTGTTTTCAAAAAAAAAATAAAGAGATGCTTGCAGTGTTGGAAAGAAGAGTACTCAGAAGAATATTTGGGGATGTGAATGATAATGAAAATTGGAAGATCGGGTATAATTTCGAATCGAAACAATGATACAAAGATGTGAATATTGTGGACTATGGGACGGTTCAACGGCTCAGATGAGCGAAAACGTCAGAATGTTCGAATTCTAATGAGAATTATGGAAGGACGAATAAGGGGTAACAGAAAAAGAAGTAGGTCAAAGACACAATGGCAGGACAATGACAAGAGATGCTGAAGATCTACTGCGCATCAAAAACTGGTAAGCTGGAGATCGACCTGAGTAGGGGCGAAGGTTGAAAGAGAACGTTTAATTTGATTGGATTTTTACGAGGTATATTTTTTAAATAAGGTCCGTTTTTCAGTAAGAAGAAAAATACTATAAATATCATTGAAATATATTTGTTTTCTATATTCTATATACTTTTATCTAGTTTTCTGTATAATTTTCATTTTTTTTTCAAACATTTGCCATACCGCTCAGCAAGTTTTTAAATTTCGATGTCAAAGAAATCTGCCACCAGTGAAGAAGTCCAGTCCATGACTTCAGTTTATTTTCTTTTGTCGTCGCTGAACCGTTGACCACCAAGGAACTTCTTTAAGTAGCGAAACAAGTGAAAATTAGGTAGATACTCCAGTTCTTCCCATCCAAAAGACCTGATTAGACCTTGTGTTTGTGCCTTCCATTGGTGTGGAGCAACATCACACCGGAGTTTTCTCAAGGTGACACAATACGCATCAGAATTGATTGTTGTGCCTCTCGGCATAAATCCACTAACAAAATCCCTTTCATTTCACAAAAGACAGTTAGCATAATCTTTCGTGCTGAAATTGTCTGGTTGACGACGATGTGTGTCGCCATTCCATTGACTTGTTGCTTGGACTCAGGTGTGACACACACGTCTCATCTGCTGTAACGATGTGATCTAACAATTCATCTCCTTCCTGATTGAATCGAGTCAGAAACGATAAAGCATCATCAAATCATCCCAATCTCTTTGTTTTGTGGTCGTCAGAAAGCAGTCTTGGAATCCACCGAGAACACGATAATATGTGTTTCGATAATTTTTTATAATACAGTTTCTCTGAAACAATGGTATACAAAACTGGTCTTGAAACCTGTGAAAAAACTTGATAACTTTGAAATCCTGAATCGTCGGTTTTCTCGAATTTTGTTGTCCACCCGTCCTTGAACATTCTCACCCACTTTCGAACTTTACTGTCGCTCATAGCATTATAACCGTTAACCTCACAAATCTGATGGTGAATTTCCGCTGCTGCCAAGATTCTTGCACTCAAGAATCGAATTATAGACCGTATCTCACAGTGGGCGGGTGACTCAATTTTCTTAAATGTTATAAACTTTTAATATATATAAATTAATATAATTTATTTTTTAGATTCGTTTTGAAAACGAGGAGAGAAGACCTTCCGAAACGTTAACTTTCAAAAGTTTGTATTTATTTTAGAACATTTTTATATTTTTAAAATTTTGTTCGTTAGGCAAATCTATTACAGAAAAGAATCACTGAGAAATTTGTCTCCGTTTGGTTTTTTGTTTTTTACCCAGTGATTCGTTATTTACATAAGAACAGATATTTTTGATATTTTTTGAGTTTTAGATCGTGACGAAAAACCCCAAAAAAAAAAGAAAAAAATATGTGAACACGCCACAATCATTCAGACATTAATTATAAACTTCTACAGCTCAGCACACAAACTCTCATTCATAAACGAACCTTATTTAAAAAATACCCCTCGTATGTATTTTTGAGCATTTGAATTGTAACTAACTTGCTGGATAGTTATTGTTTCAGCATTATAAAATTATTGTGTCGAATGTTGTTTATTCAACTGTGTTTATTTGGAGTCATTTCAAATAATGAAAATTACAATTCGTCATATGTTTTCGTTATAGTTCTGCAAAGGTAAAAAAGCTGTAGAGGCACATAAAATTGTAGGTGTAGTGTATTATGAATCATTTATAGTACACATAGTTCAAAATTGGTTTGCGAAATTTAGTTTTGGTGTTTATTCTGTACCATTCTTTGGGCGTACAGCATGGGTGGGAGGAGTTTGGCTTTAGCTCCTCGTTATATCTGGTTTTCGTTTTTTATATTCTAATCTTCCAGAAAGGAAGGCATAAGTAAAACTAGGTTCTGATGTGATGGAAACCTAGCTTAAGGGCCTCAGATATAAGCTTTTCATGCAAAATTATCCGCGGTTTTTTATTAAGTCGAGAAAGATTTTCTTCTGAAAGCCTAATGAATTTTGCCAATTTGGCCGACTGCTCAAGGAGCGATTGTCCCTCTTAGAACTTGAACTTCATATTTAAAATAATCCCCTTCCCGTTATTATAATCATTATGAACTTGGCGAATCGCGCTTTCCCTTATTATGTTCACCGTCGATGATGGCGATTGCTCGACTATTTCTTCCGATCTGAGGAGGATCTTGATGGGCGATCTTGTTAGGTATCAGATTCAGAGGCCCAAAAGGGTTCCCACTTCTGTTCTCTAGAGGTTTATGCTCGGGCTCCATGGTTAATATGGCTCTTCTCACTAGGTTTCTCGCTGTGAAGGAGGGTCTGTATGTCCGATGAATATTGTTTTTTACCAGCTTATTCATAGCCTGATCGTGTTGCTTTGAATCAACAATCATTGAGATAGAACCTGTGAAATTAATATATTATTACAATTTCTCTTACTGCGTGAGTATGTTGGTCAGCCCGAACATCCAGTTCAAGGCGCGATTATCCCTCAGTTATACAGGGTGAAAGGGAAAGTACTTTCATAAATTTTACCGACGATTCTTCACTTAATTTTAAAGAAATAATGTCCTTACAAGTGTCAAAAACCTAATGTATTCAAAATGCAACCATTTCCGCGAAAAACAGGTTTAGTTTTCTTGACAACAACGTTTATTTTCGTCTTCTTTATATCGACCTATCGGAATTCAGTTTTTGTTGCATTGACATCTAACGTATTATCTGACAATAAAATATAATATTTTTATAGTAATCTATTTCATGTTTCCACATAAATATGGTTTGTTTTCTAACAAAAAAGGAAAGCTTTACATTATTGTCGTTTAAAGTCAAATATTCATGTCACATTAAGAAACACCTGAAGAACTGATTTAATAAAATAACTGTTCAAAATATCCACCATCTAATTCTCGTGAAAGAAACATCGTCAATTAACAAAAAAAATTGATTCCTTGGTTTTGGCCAATAAATGATTTACAATATTTTTGCCTGTGTGACAAGTAAGTAAGAGTGCTTGTACAATAAGAGTAGAGTAATTGCTCTTTTGCTGTTTTATGTACAATCCAACAGAAAACTCCAAATTTTCGAGCAACACTTCTAGTAAAATCCTCTTCAATAAGATGTAAAATTTGTTCTTCGACTTCAGGACCGATTTCTGGCTGCCGTTCACATTCTTGAAATTTTGGAACCATACTTCTCGCATTCAAAAGTCTGAGAAACTTGGACACATGTTTGCCGAGCTGGCAGCGGCCTTTTGGGGTATCGTTGCCCGTAAATCAGAAGCTCTGATCCTTTTGAATTCTTTTGGCGATATTGGGACGTTGCCACATTCTTGAGGGTTGATGTAGGGCATGATTTTTAATTAAAAAAAGTGTTATTAATGTTCATTAATGTATTCATTAATTAATAACCAATTCATTTTTGCCAAAGGTGCTTTTTAATATATTTGATTAAAATAATAATTTTTATCATAGCTTTTTCGTATGGTGATTTGCCTTTCTTTTTCCTCAAGAACCCTTAGGTTTTTGACCCTTGTAAGTACATTTTTTCTTTAAAATCATGTGAATCATGATTGATTAAATTACGAAAATACTCTGCCTTACACCCTGTACAACAGGAAGATAATCTAACCCGAACTCATAATGAACCGCTACAGAACTTGTCTAAAGTTGATTTTTGGTAGAAAAAAAACCTTGTTGGTTAATAGGACAATGTATTGTTGAACGCGAGAGTATCGAACATCTGGATTTCGGAACCCTGGATAACTGGATATCTAGAATCTATAATCGCCGCTCCAAAACACAAACTGGTTTGAGTCACTGAATCAGATAGAGGATTTTAGAAATATCTTCTGGGGCAAGATAACATCTTGTGCGTCATGTACGTGTATCAGTACGTTACCAAATTCATCCTTCTTTTGCATTTATTTAAATCGGTGTTTCAGGAGGGATCTTAAGCGAAAGGGGCTTAAGATCCATAACGGAAAGTTGTTTGTCCACAAGTTGAGGTAGGTGGTTAACTTGCAGAGATGATTGGCGCTTTCAAGAGAGGTGTTGTTACTTTAACATCCCCCAGTCAAAGATGGGGGAGGGGAGCCCCAGGACTTTTTCAGATGTCAGTTGCACTTTGGGAGCTCAGTGGGTCGACGAAGCCTTCTTCACTTGATTGCCCTGAGATTGAAGATGTTTTGTTGTTCTTTGGGAACGGCGATTAAATATTCTTTTCTTGTGGTTTGGGATTCGACGTGTACCGGATAGAAGAAATAATCACTTTTTTGGTTTCCCACATGAAGATCAATTCAAACAGAAGAAAGACCGAAAACCGAGTCTTCTTCCTCCGACACGGAATCCGACCCGACGCCACCCCCATTATCTCAAGTGGAATCCAAGCATCAAAGGTAATCAGCAGCATCAAAAAAAGGTAACACAAAGTGATTTTACTTCATGATAATGCACCATCACATACAGCAAAACTGGTCAAGGAAACCATTGAGGCGTTCTTTGTTTTGTTAATATAGATCGTTTAGTTTTGCCCGATATGTCTTCGATCACAGTCTTGACAACTTGACAATTTCATAAATTATCGGTTTTTCGTGTTGGTGTATTTTATACTTTGGATTAGCCAGGACTTCTCTTAACTTATTATATGGCTTGTAAACTACGTTAATGTCCAGAAAATCTTATCTGGCCGTCGTGTTTATTGAGCATCAAATGGTACTATCGTGAATATATTTTTGTTCTGTTCTTTTTGAAAAGACTGAAGATTCTTTCATTACTTTTCCAAACTTATGTTTTCTAATTAATTTATTTGCAAATGTTTTTATTATAACCCTTCACTTCGCCCACCTCTCTAATCAATTTTGATTCTTTGTTATAGCTATCTCGATATAAAGGAAAATTAATTAATATATTTACCATAAATGTTTAGGTGTTTTTCCTAAATACATTCTTTCAAAAAAAGTACCGGGAATTTTGATCATTTGAAACGTCTGCTTAAAGGGATTGGCAAAATTCTTTTTATCGCTAAGTTGGCACATCTGTCCTATACTGACACGGAATTTGAACATCATCTGTCATTTAGTTTGTTTACAGTGCTCGATTTTGTCAGTTCATCTCAAGTGTGTTTTACGATTTTTGCAATGGATAAAAACATCGACCAAAGAATTTGTCTTAAATTTTGCATTGCAAATGGAATTTCGTGTGTCGAGTCGCTGAAAATTGGATTATTTGTTGGCATAAGTGTATTATCAGAAGGGGCCTAATTTAAAGGCGATACAATAAATTTGGATAAATAAACATTTTGTGTTTTATTGACCAATTCCCGGTACTTTTTGACAGAATGTATACTAAAATCTGACCAATTTGTATTATTCCTACTCACTAGTAATCATTGTTTTCGAATATTTCTTAACACACTCTTCTAAATCTTAATTTTTTGTGTCGGCCTTGGTCTTGCTTTCAAATTTGCTCATGAATAAGCTGGCTAAGAACGGTGGGAGAGTATCTCTAATTTAGTATAAAAATTAGATAACGACGAAATTCGGAAGATACGCATATAGGGAGGGAGGAAATAAGTAAAAAATATATAATAAATAACATTTTATTATAAGAGAGAAATAAAGACTATTAAAAATTATTTAAAATCCAGGATTCCAGTCCGTTTTCTGAGGCACTAACTTTCGCTCAAAACATATTAGCTTGTCGTCTTTTTCGAATATTATATTTGGATCAGTTAATTGTATACCACATTCTGTATCAGCTTTTATAACGCCCACTTCGCTTTTTAGATGTCTCATTGACGATAGAGGACCTTAAAAACAATTAGCTTCATCTTAGAATTTGTATAAACTGAAAAGATATCTCAATATAAACTTAAAATTATCATATAAAAAGATAAATGGCTGAAACATATTTAGTTATCCATATATTCTCAGTCATTATTTATCGTCTTATTTATACCAGGTTTACACATTTCAGTACTTGTTTTAATTCTACCGGTTTTAAGACAACAGTTGGCTTCCTGGATACCTGCCTCTTGTAAGACATTGATTTAGCCATCAAATAACTTCATAATGCCGCATTCGGAGAACGTCTAGACTTACCTCAGGAATAAAGGTTTTTCATATGGCATGGTATAACATTGCAGTTTCGTAACAGTCACGTAATGCGGCTAGCTCAAATGTTGATTGATTGATTTGTTTAATTTAAGACGCGTCAACGCTCCAGCCGTTATTTGGTGACTTAATGTGAAAAGAAAGCAGATATTCTGGGCATGGCCACTCGAACGGTGTACGAATTTAATAATTAAAATTTGAAAGGAGACAAAAGACAAAGTTGACAGGCATTTGTCGGGATCACATGAAGAGGTTGTATGATACACAAAGTATATGGGACAATTGACTGCAAGAATGACTAGAGTAGAGGGAAATGATAGTCGTTTCATAAGGCTAGATTCTATAATAGAATCCAGATTGTTTTAGGATCTATAACATTTCCGATTATCAGAGGACACAATAAGACCCTCAAGGAGCGAGGAAGGTCGAATCTCGACGAGCGAAGAGGGGACAGAACCGAGCTGGAGGTTGGGATGTGAGAAAGAGATTGGAACTGCAATGCGAGCAAGAGGGAGGAGGGCTCCCATCCATAAGATATTGATGAGAAAGGCGGCAATGTCCTATCATAAGTCTATTGAGTTTGGTTTGCGATTGTCTTGATTGGCAAAGATAGATGGGAAGTGCGGCAGGTGGCCTCGTCCTGAGTGTATTCTTCAAATTGTTGAAGAACATTAAGGCCATTAAGGTGGAAATGGGCCTCATCGGAGAATAAGATGTTGTCGACTGCTGGAAATCGGTTTATCATTTCGTTAGTGAATATACCAGCTGGATCCGTCGGCTTCAATTCTTGCACTGACTAAATTTTGTACGGGTGTATGCGTAAATCTTTGTGAAGGATGTGAAGCACCGATAATTATCTCATCATATTTAAAGCCGCACCGCGCTTTCGAGTCGATAAGTTTGGTTGTTGGCGCACGGCCGCTCTCACTCTCTCAATATTTTCATCGGTTCTCGCTGATCTTCGACGGCCAGAGATGCGTTTATTTAATGTCCAACCAGCTTACGAACCCATTGCCTAATCAACGGAAGGATGGACATTGCTGAATATCGTACAAAGTGAAATGTTGTCGAAATCTACGGCGTATTATAGTGGTGGAATTGTAGCGATAATACTCACGCACACAAAACGGGCCCCTTTCCTGTGTAGCGTTGCATGGTGACTAAATTTCCCTGAGCCGAACTATTGTTTAAGATCGACTCCACCTATCTACTCCTCCTACCAAATTTTCTACAGCGCAACCAAACATCAACTCTTTGGACCACCCTGTAGTTCAAAACAAAGGAAATGACGGGGAATATATTCAGTTTCAATGGAGGAAAACGGAGCTGGGAGATCAACCATGTTCGATTACTCAGTGGATTATGAAATAATTAAGTCATTCAAGTCAATATACCAAGAGTTCAATATACCAGTTTAGGTTAACAGATTCTGTCGAAAGGTTAAGCTACATTAAAATCTGTAAGATTAACGTTAAATGAGCCCAACTGCGATTTGTGATAAAAAGTGAGTGCAGTTCATTATTCCAGATTCAGCATAAAACTCAAACTACTCAATTTTTATTAATTCTACTTTAGCAATCTGAATATGATTTAAATAAGATGATAGAATTACCACTATGATGACTATCAACTCTATACGAGTATGACCTCAATCATTGCTTAAATTTTGCTGAGTCACAGTTGAAGAATTATGGGTTTTATAATGGTTCAAATAACCCAACTTAAATCCTCATGGTATTCCGCATGTTAGGCGTTTAAGGTCAGGAGGATATTGAATTGGTACAGGCGGTCCAGCCTGATTGGCTTTTCGCTCCTTCATTTTGGAGCTCATGGAGCTGCCATGGGGTATGTCATTTGTCGTTTTTTCCCATTCAGACACGTTTGACATAGTTCTTTAACGATGATTTCAAGACATCTTTGTATCTTCTCGTTGAACCTCCAAGATTTCGTTTCTTGTACTTCAATTGCAATAGAGGATCTGCTTTGGCATTCTAGTGTTCTGCATCCCTTGGCAATGACCTAACCATCTCAGCTGAGCTTTTATGATCTGAGATTCTAAGATCAAACAGTTGGATCTTTCAAGTACTTCCACATTCGTCTGGTAGGCTTGCTACTTTATTCTCAAGGAGGCGGCCTTGATGAAATCTCTCGAGTTGTTTTAGTTGCTTCCAAGGTTCCAAGATTCAGTTCCATACAGAAGAGTGGGAATTATGATGGCACTGTCAACACTGATTTTGTCTGTTCCTTTAAGTCTCGGTTACTAAACACCCTTCTCGTTAGACATCCAAATTTGGCACCAGCATACTTTATTCTCTCTATATGTATAATCTCTTTTTGTATGTTGACAGGCAGGGAAATTTGACTTCCCAAATACAGGAAGCATACTACTATTTCCAGTGGTTAACCATTCACAACAATATCAGCTGTCTTTCTCTCTCATCACTTGGAACAATATTTTGGTTTTTTGTTCATTAATTTTAAGTCTGGAGGCACTGTAGGCCTCACTAAATAAGTATAGCATTTTTTGCAACGTCGTGTATACTTAGTGCTACAAGCGTACGTCAGATCAACGTCAAACGCCTTTGTCAGATGCACAAAGGCCACAAACAGGCTTTTATTTTGTTTTTCTTGTATCTGATGTATCGATAATATTATATCTGCTGTTCCACGTCTTGCTCTGAATACACACTGACTAGCCAGAATTTTTCCTGCAGTAGAGAGCAATGATATATCCTGATAGTTTTTGCAATCAACTATCTGCTTTTTAAAAAATAGGTATAATGCTCAAGTTGATGGCATTTCCTGCTTTCTCCAGCAGAGGCAGATTATTTCTCGGAGTTTGTTTACAATCATATTGTCCCCAGATTTGTATATCTCCATTGGTATTCCATCTATGCCTGTAGATTACCTCAAATTACTACTAGTACCATTATAAATTACCGCTATACATATCTCCAAACACCCAAAATTTACCACTATACATACCTTCATATAATATTTCACCATCGCGTTCTAGTCTAAAGAAGGCATCTTTTTTCAGTAAGCCATCTGTGCACTTACACCCAGCAACAGGAAATTTCCTTCTACCTTTACTTATTTCAAATATTTGGATTACTTCTGCTGTGCCATACGTCTGCTCCACTTCTTTTTGAGGTAACCTTTAAAAGATTAGTTACATTTTCAAAAAATACGTATATATAATTAAGACATACGAGGTGTGTAAATAAAGTAATGATTTTTTAAAATTCTTTTACTTAATTGAAATGACAATTCTATATCGTCTCCTTCAAAGTAGTTGCCTTGGAAAGCCACACCGCTGTAGACGGTTTGTCCACTCTTCATAGGAGTGCCGGAACTCATACTGGAATCACCTTCGGCTGGTTGGTCACTGCCTTTTCAGTGTGCGCCATGCCTCAAAATGGTGTCCTCTGAGGTGAATTTTGAATCTTGGGAAAAGAAAAGTAACAAAGACTCAAGTCTGGTGAATAAGGGGGCTGCGTAGCCGGAGTGTTTTTTTTTCACTTGCCAAAAACTTGTTAATTGAAATCGATGTGTGGCAAAGCGCATTGTCGTGATGCAACAAACGGGTGTTTTTTTTATGTTCAGTCTTATACGAATGACCCTTTTTCGAAATCTTTTGAGATCATCTCGGTAAAAAGCTGATTTACCGTTTGGCATTGAGGCACAAATTCTTTATGGCCTACTCAAGCTCTCCAAGGGATAGCCAGGCTCCCCTGGCTAGCAATAAAGCAAATCAGCATGCTCTTGATCTTTGGATTTTAGGAGCTCTGGACTCTCGCACATCGTTTTCGGATTGTATTCAAAAATCCAATACTCGTCACCAGTAAGACATACTTTCCTGTTGTCCTTTGATCCTGCGAAAGGTTTTTCGGAACCATTTTCACGCAGATTTTCTCCATCTCCAATTAATTCGTTAAAACAGTTGTGTGAATAAAATTCTCCGATCATTATGATCGTCAACCGATGATCAGAACTCACAATATCCCGGATTCTGCGGACATTTTCACCACTTCTTGCAGTTGAAGGCCGTTGCGAGGTTCATCTTCAATCGAGCCTCGGCCTTCTGAGAATGAACCAACTGAAAACACAACCTCTTGACAAAACACCGTTTTCGCAAGTTTTTGAAGTTTTACAAAAGTTTCTGTCGCATTATGCCTAAGTTTGAAACAAACCTTATAACGCACTGTTGTTCTACAAAAAGAATTGCTACGGATCACCAAGTGACTCTAGGGAGTTCAAAACTCAGCAGATCGAACGCTCCGCCACCTTACTCACCTATTACTTTATTTACACACATTGTATACCAACCTTAGGTTGATTTCTTCTTTGAAGTCGTCTATTAACTTATAGATAACGTTATGATTCTTAACAGTAACATTGTTTTCTTCTATTAATGGTTTTAAATTCGCAGGTACAGCAACATTAAATGTATATATAACACAATTGAACGTTTTAGCCAACTCTATATCACTTTGCGTCACTGCCCCCACTCCATAGTTAACAATGTCTAGTTTACACTCTTCAGATTTGTAAGTATCTAAAGTTTCTAAAATAGCTTCCAAAGTACCATCTACATCTGTTCTAACTATGACATTGAGAAAAGGATGTTCATTATCTAAAAAATATATATATATATATATATATATATATATATATATATATATATATATATATATATATATATATATATCTGATCAAAAAATTGTGAATTGGGTCTGTGGAGAAGAGTATTAAAAAGCTAAGGAAGGTCACCCGTGCTCCACGTCGTGCTTTGCCATTCCTTTATCCGCCATCCAAAGCACCAGCAAGCGTCTCCCAAGACCGGTTTCTGGCCTTAAGCCTCCATCAGTTGGGCTCAAGCTGGACACCTGAAGATCGCATGAAAGAACAACTAAAGCCATGACCATATAAATTGGCTATATCGAATGGTGGCTGCAATCACATGCAGCCACGCCATCCTGCGGTAAACGGTCGCAGTAGTCAGACACATGCGAAACCGTTCGGGACCCGTCTAACCTCGGGTAAGTACCAGGTATGATCAAAAAATTGTGAATTGGGCCCGTGGACAAAAGTATTAGAAAGCTAAGTAAGTTCACCCGTGCTCCACGTCGAGATTTGCCATTCCGTCATCCAAAGCGCCAGCAAGCGTCTCTCAAGACCGGTTTCTGGCATTAAGCCGTCATCAGTTGGGCTCAAGCTGGGCACACCTGAGGAGCGGATGAAGGAACGACTAAAGCCATGACCATATAAATTGGCCATGTCGAATGGAGGCTGCAATCACATGATAGATTTTAGTAAGTTAGCTTTTTAATTTCTTTTTTTTAGCTTTTTAATATATATATATATATATATATATATATATATATATATATATATATATATATATATATATATATATATATATATTCTAATAAATAATACATCGAAAATTAATATTAATGAAAATGGTCTCTTCTATTCATGAAGTTGGAGTTAATATCAATACATTCATAAAATAAAATTTATCAGAACTTCTACAGATACATCACTTACTAAGATTTAATATGCTAACCGCCGCTTTCTGATATTTTACCATTTTTATACAAATTTCAAAATACACCAAGCTGTAACAAAAGTATTTGCGTTTTTTGAGGTATTTAGTTGCGGCAATAATGAGGAATTTTCTGCAGCTCTTTGGTACCATTCCTATGTCTAGCAAGTGCAGGTTAACGCAAGTGCAAGTTACCTGGCGGTTCTAGAATGTGCGGTCACAGTGCTCTTAAAATTCGGTATCGAGGTAACTTGGAAGACCTGATCTTGACTCACGTCTCTCTCCAGGAACTTTTTGAATCAGATATTTTTTATATTTATTGTACAATCTATTTACATGTTAAAAAACATAAGTACATTTGAAGTACAGTTGAATGAAAACTGACATGGTGGAAACATAATGTGGAAGCCCTTCAACAACATAGGATGCCCGCCTAGGCTGTGGAACATGATAAAATTTCTGCACAATGGCATGAATGCAAAAGTTCTGACACAAGTGGGAACAACTGAGACTTTTGAGATTAAGACCGATGTTTTTTCTGGGTTAGCTGCCACTGTCCTGCATCATGTCAGAGGCAACTTGCCGCTTTCAGTTGAGATATCGTATAGAATGGATGAAAACCTATTGAACCTGACACGTTTTAAAGCTAAATTAAAAACAAAGAAGGTGAGCATCTTAAAACTCTATATATACGGGTAACTGTGCGGTTGTAGCTAAGGTCATACTCCTATCGTCAATATTACGATCACCCTTCCCGTCAATATTACGATCACCCTTCCAGATACCAACCGCGATCGACGTAGCTTAACCTCAGTTACCAAGAACTGATGCTCGACGTTATTCGGCTCGCCCTTGGGGTCTATGATTTTTTATTACCTATAACATACCTGCAATATATTCAGGCATTCTAGGTCCTTCTCGTTTGATTCTATATCTTCCTGCCTGTCTTTTTAATTGCAACTTTTCCCGATATTCCTTCTCATAAATTTCACGTCTTTGTTGAATTACTTTTGCGTCTTCTTCCAATTTTTGCTTTTCTATATGGGATTCCCTAGTCTACAAACACAACCATACACAGACATTTTTCAGAGGTTTTTCAAGATAACCAAACAATATTATTACTTTAATAACCTCTCTAGCCTCTTTTTCACTGTTTGCTTCTAATACTAATTCACCAGCAGAAGGTAACTCCTTCCAACCATCAATTTCTGCTGGATACCCTGGAAGAACTTTTTCTAGATTTTTACCATCTGCATCTTTAAGTGATCTCACTTTAGCCATTGTTGTTCCTGCCACCAGAATGTCTCCTTTCTTTAATGTTCCTATATTATTTGATTAATTTGTTAGTGCATAGACAATTTATTGTAAAAGCAAGTTTATTACCTCGTTGAACCACAACTGTAGTTAACTTCCCTCTGTAAGGATTGGCATTACTTTCTACAATAACAGCTTCAACAGGACCAGTAGGATCCCCACCAACCTCCATTAACTCAGATTGCAAAACTAATGCTTCAGTTAGTTGATTTAAATTTTTCTTTTTTAATGCTGATATAGGTACTGCTTGAATATCACCACCTAATTTCTCAATTTGTATACCAACTTCTAAAAGCATCTTTTCTGTCCTCTGTATATCAGCCTTTGGTGCATCAATTTTATTTATTGCTACAAGAATAGGCACTAAAAATATTTTATATTAACGACAAAAATCCTTGAATGAAAACCATTTAAAAACCTTTAGCATTTCTCGCCATTTTAATAGACTCTAAAGTTTGCTCCATAACACCATCATCAGCTGCTACTACTAGGACAACAATATCTGTTAGATTTGCACCTCTAGCGCGCATTGAACTAAAAGCTGCATGACCTGGAGTATCAAGGAATGTAATTTTTGCACCTAAAATTCAAATTATTCTGTACTGTTACCAAATTCTATCCCAAACAGCACCTGCATGGGTATTGTTTGGGATAGAATTTAACTGTTTTTTGAATACAAACACGTATATTTATTTGGGGTCTCGTTCGAGCTATTCTATAGCGGTCCGACACGTACGTGTCGATGGTTTTCGCGATGGTTTTTCGTGGATAACATCACACATTTATTTTATGGTAAAGCAAATATAGCATTTTTGTAAACTTAAATAAGTAGAAGGGCATCGAATTCAATAAGGAACGAGTTGTACTATTGTGGTTTTTTCAGTGCGCGTAAAATCAGTTTCTTATAAATAGATCGCTAAAGTCGAAGATCACGCGTATACCCATTCGCATTCGGAAGAAATACAGATGTACGACGGAGATTCAAGATTTTGTTACACAGACGAAAGAGATATATCTGAAGGAGGTAAGAAAAGAAAGAGCCCCTCCTTTTATTTTAAGAAAAGCTCAGTAATCAAAAGAGCCCTATCAAAGAACATAGAACATGGATGAATAAAATATGAGGCAAAAGTTCAGAGATTTAAAGAAGTTAAGAGAAGAATGGAATAATGATCAAGAAGTGTAAAGTCAAGGTCTAAGGTCAAGAAGTTTAAAGGCAGAAAACAAGAGTTGTTTATTAAAGAAAATAAACTTTGTTGTTGATTGAAATTGATTATTTATTCATGGTAGCGAACGGTATTAACTGTTTCACTTGGTTTCAGGGGCTCATGGTACACGACACCCTTCTGATCTCACCAAACGCAAGGCATTGTCTTCTTTCCAAAGCGATTCGGTCTTGCGGTCGATATTGATGAGTCCTGGAGTGAACACATTATTTTCCGCGTTTTGGGTTCTCGAAATATATCAATTTTTCGTCTCCGGTCACGATTCGATGCAAAAAAGTATTTCTTTCCTGCCGAGAAAGCTAAACTTCGCACACCGTTTTTCGCTTTTCCGTCTGTCTGTTTGTCTGTCGTTCAGCTGATGTGGTACCCATTTTCCTGCCTTTAGGATCTTTCCCATGGCATGCAGACGATCACAAATGACTTGGCGACCAACATTTAAGCTCTCTGCCATTTATTGTTGAATTTGCATATGGTTTTCTTCCAACAATGCTTGGAATACGGCATCTTCAATTTTTTTCGGTTGACCTGGGTGTTCTTTGTCTTTGAAGTCGAAATCACTACTTTTGAATCGTCTAAACTAACGCATACAAGCGTCTTGCGTTGGGACATTGTCACCGTAAGTTTTCAAAAGTATACGACGGTTTTCTCTTGCGTTTTTTTTATTGAACTAGAAAAACATGCCACAAATGTTTTTTATTCGGCTCGAAATTCGACATGTTTCCCACAGAAAAAAAAATATGACGCTAACTCGAAATCGTTTAAGCATCAATGGCGTTTTGAAAGACACTGTCGTAGCAACAAAATGACATAAGAGATTAGACTGTGAACCGACCATTGTTTCCAGCGCCATCTCTTAAAATAAATAAGAATTATTAACCCCTACAACTGGTAAAAGCTGTCAAATATACAACAATTTTTATTAATAATGATGTGACCCAGGAAGAGCGGAAAATATAAAAGATAATAAGAAAAAAAGCATACTTTGAAAGAAGAGCTGGAAACAATGTGAGGACAGGTTATCTAATGATTGTAATAAATGATGAAATTTGGTTCTGGAGCCAAATGGAAAAAAGATTAGTTAAGAACATGGGAAATGGCACCGTTGACAGAACTGTATAAAAAAAATGTAAACACAGGATATTCAGTCTTGTGCAAAGTTGATGACCTTGGCAATGGAACAGAATATGAGATATAAAATATCAACAGGTAAAGTAGAAGGGATGGTTATTTAATAAAGGTAAATAAGAATGATATAAAAACCAAACAGAATAAATACGATTGGTGTCAGAGAGCTGTGGAAATTTGGTAATTAGAATTAACGGAAAGGAAGGCAAATTAATAAATGAATTTGAGAAAACAGGAATGAAGTATATTATGATTACTTAAACTAAGAGAAAGGGAAAAAGAGCAATTAACCTAAGAAATGGGCATATGTTATTGTATAGTGTAATTGACTAAAACAAATGATCTCAGGAAAAAATCGGGTGCCTAGTGAGGGAGTATAAAACTTGTTTCTAACTGGAAGTTTATAAGCAAGATGATGAGTTTTTAATGGCAGCTAACTAATTGTAAGAAAACTACATATCAATAGCATATGCTAATAACGAAAACAACAAGCAGGAAATTAAAGAACAACTCTTCTGCTTAGAACTAAAAGACTAAGTAGATAAATTGAAGCTAAAGTATTATGGAGCAATTATGGACACCAAAGGGAAAATTGAGGCAGACAATTAGAATAAAATCAACAAGATTATTTCATGGTTTGCAATCAGTTTTCCTGAACAAGAGGGAAGTATATACAATGACCAAAATTAAAATATATAAAACAGGTTTTATTCCTACTCTTCTGTATGGGAGTGAAACATGGGATCTAAAAAAGAGATGTAAATTCAAAACGACAGGTATGGAGATGAAAATATTGAGGAAAATAGAGGGGGTTACCAGGTGGGGAGATAGAATAAGAAACAAAATTACATGGAAAAACTGGGTGTGATTCCTGTTACAACACTGAGTGAGGAACAACTAGGATGGTTTGGTCACCTGATTAGGATGAAAGTTCAGGTTAAAGAAATTTGGGAAGCAGGGTTGACATATACAAAAAAAAAATATATTTACTTTCACTCGTTACTTTATATATTACAAATTAATATAATTTATTTTTTAGTTTAGTTTGGAAAACGGGGGGAGAGTACCCTCCGAAACGTTAACGTTAAAAGTTTGTAAAATGTTTTATAACATTTTTATATCTTTAAAATTTTGTTCATTAGGCAAATTTATTACAAAAAAACAAAAAAAAAGAATCACTGAGAAATTTGTCTCCATTTGGTTTTTTGTTTTTACCTGGTGATTCTTTCTTTAAATAAGAACAGGTATTTTTGATATTTTTTGAGTTTTAGATAGTGGCGAAAAAACCAAATAAAGGAAAAAAAAGGATGGATGATGAAAAAAAAAATTAGCAGACTAACAAAACCTGGATCTAAGAAATAGCCCAAATTCTCAAACTAAAGCCAAGAATTGAAAAGATTGGGAAGAGTTTTGCAAAGCAAACTAAGCCTTGGCACCTAATGATATGGGAGCATCTGTAGAAGTAATATTTACTTGAAATATGTTCTCTCTCTGTAGCAATTTAATCTTCAAAAAGAGCAAAGAACAAGACCTTTAGCTGCTGTTTTAAAACCAGATGAGTATATACCTGAATCCAAAGCAACTGAAAATGCTCCAATGTGTTGTGTAATACCTCCAAACTCTTTCTCTACAACACTTGAGTGTCTTAAAGCATCCAAAAGTGTAGTTTTGCCATGATCAACATGTCCCATTACAGTAACAACTGGTGGTCTAGGTTTCAATTGTTCTTTGGAGGGTGGAGGCCTTGGAAATAAATCTGTCTCAATTACATCATCAATTTTATTACCTGGTTTAGCTAAGAAAAAAAATCGTCAGAAAGATATAATATAAATATTTATTAAATACCAATTAATCTAATTCTTTTTCCGCCTCGTCTTAAACCTTCTTGAATAATTTTAACATCATCTAAAGGAAAATCAGGATTTTTGATCTGATTATAAAACAATTCTTTAACATAACTAAGATTAGATCCCAGAATCTTTGCTAATTCTGATAAAGTTATTCCTCGCCAGACATCAACAACTTCACTTTTTGATTTGGGTGAATATTCTATAATTCTAGGTGCTTTCTGAAACCAATCTAATTTTCAAAAAATATTGCATTGAGCCGTTTGTATTTTGAAAAGTATGTTGAAGAGCAAAAAACCTATGCACCTGTTTATATACTAATTTTTACATACCCTTTCTTCCGCGGTTTTTCTTCTTTTGAAAAATGGTCTATTTGTATAAAAGTCCCTAATTTGATTATCATTATGGTGCGTCGTGTACCTTCCACTAACTAATAAAGAGCTAAAATGATAGTATAAAAAAACTGTTGGTGATATAAAAAGTTTTCCTTACCTTTTACTCATTAGCACGAAAAATGTTGAACTGTGTTTACTTATACTATAAATCATATGTGAATTTAAATACTTCGCTAAACCGGCCATTTGAAGTATTTATTCCCTTTTTCATATCCAGGGTTCCTGTCAGCTAACCTTTTCTTAAAATAAAAAAGTTAGGTTGTGTTCTGTGGTTTCTACTTATTTTCCAATATAAATAGAAACTTATCTACTTGTTATATCTACTTCAGTAATATTTCCTGATGTGTCTTTAATTAAATTTAATAAAAAATATAACTTTTTTTAATGACTAATAATGAACAATATATCATTTTAAGAAAAACCTTATATATTTTCAAAATTATTTATCACTCATAAGGCATGTAGACAAGCCTTAAAATCATTTGAACTACGATGTCCTTGTGTCAAAATATTTATATTTTATTAAGTTGATTGTTGATGGGTTTGTGAGTTGACATTTTTTTAAACTCTGTAAAAGTCGATACGTATATTTAGAGCTTCCTTTAAAAATGAGCGATTCTGAAGAGAAATTACAACAATTTATCGCTATAACAGGAGCGACATCAGACAGAGCCAAATTCTTTTTAGAATCATCAGCTTGGGATGTTGAGGTTATTTTATTTTTATTTATTTTTGTAGATTATAATTTTATTCCGATATTATTTTGTCTTAAAGGTTGCAATGTCTCGTTACTACGAAACAGAAGGTGATGATGTTGTGGAAGATCCACCATCAATATCAGCCCCTGAAACACCTAGTCCAGTAGTAACACCAAATAGGCCTCATCCAAAGAAATCATCTAATTTTGCTACAATAAATACTATTACGACATCTAGTGATGAAGAAGAAGGTCAAGCATTTTATGCTGGAGGTTCTGAACATAGTGGTCAACAAATTTTAGGCCCTACGAAGAAGAAAGATATTGTAGCTGATATGTTTAAATCTGTGCAAGAGTAAGTAGAAATATTTATTGTCTTACTACTCTAACAGGACACTCCAGAATGTTGAAGTATTTCAAATTATTCTGACTATATATTTTTAGGCATGGGGTTGAGATATTAGAACCTGGTTCTAGTGGATCAGGATCTCGAGCATTTAAAGGAACAGGTTATAAACTTGGCCAAGACAGTAGTATTTCAGAAGTTGTCCCTGGAGCTCTAGATCCTCCAAGACCACAAGAAGTTACTCTTAGGTAATTAAGAAATTATAAAGCTTATGTAAAGATACACATTAAAATTGTTTGTAGATTGTGGCAAAATGGATTCAGTGTTGATGATGGTGACTTAAGAGCCTACACAGATCCATCAAACAGAGATTTTCTTGAGAGCATCAGAAGAGGAGAAATACCCCACGAGTTGAGACGGGGTAATACAGAAGTAAGTGGATGTTTACCAATTTTGCTTAGACCGTCTTTATAAATATTTTTTTTTTAGGTTCATTTGGCTATGGAGGACCATAGAGTGGAGCAGTACAAGCAACCTAAGGCATCAGTCAGGCCTTTTCAAGGTCATGGTTATACTTTGGGTAGTCCTGCTCCAGCAGTTGTAGGTATGTTCATTATTTATTTAATTATATTAAAAAGCGGATGTATATGATATTTAATTATTGAAGGTGCCTGTTCTAATGATGATAAGTCTGCAAATGAGGAACGGGCTAAAGAGGTAGTAAAAGTAGATTCATCAAAACCAACCACTAAGTATGTATTATGTAAGGTAAATGAAGGGTAGATACAAATCTTTTAGGTGATTGAAGACCTTATGTATTAGCCTTTTTCCTTGGAAAGTATAAAAAAATACCACTAGAACCAGCAGGGGAGTTACAAACATTTTCATTCTGCTATCTAAAGTAATGTTAAAAGTACGTTTTCAATATGTATATATATATATATATATATATATATATATATATATATATATATATATATATATATATTTAACTTAATGCAGGTAGTAATGAAATATTAACTGATTTTTTCAGAAAAATCGAAATATCTCTTGACATGTCAGAGATATCGATTTCGGGTTTTCACTGGACGATTCCTCTTTAAATTACCTTTTTTGCCATGTAGTAGAAGCTGTACCATTCCATTTGAAAAAACTGAACAAAACTTCAAAAACACTATTGTTGAATGTAATGCCACCTCGCGGTTTCATTTATAAACTAAATATTTTATCTCCCAGATTATCTGATTGTCGCAGCAATTGTCTTTTAAATGAATCCAAATTGAGGAAAATCGGTTTAGGCAAACGGACATTAGACGACTTTTTATCTAAATAGGTAACCCCCCCCCACTTCTTTATTCGCCAAGTTACGACAAAATGTCATAAAACAAAGTTGTAGGGGACAGTTTGCTAATTATAACTGAGAATTTTTCTTACTCGGTTAACACTTGAAAATACAGAAAAAAAAAAGATTTTTAAAAATGTTTAGCTCGTCACTCCCTCTTGCGGTCGTTTTAATGGGCGATCCATCCTTAATGGGACACCTGGTATATATATATACACACATATATACATACATCTCGTCTTAGGGTGGTTTCTAAGGCGATGATCCGACGGTATGGCGACTAAAGTTATGACTCACGGTGTCAATGTTTCTAAGCAAGAGTGCAAAATCCGACAAGGAATCGCCTCTTCTCTGTTGGTCACTCGTGGTTCAAATAAGGGATAGATCACAGATCTAAGAGTTTGTATTAGGCTTAGTGTGACTTCCTGAGTTCTAAATTATTTTTATAGCACGCTAAAATATTTGTATCGAGTCTTTGGCACTCTGTCTGTTGAGGGTATTTTGATCATTATTCCTCACTGTTATTTTCAGTTTACAAATTCGATTAGCAGATGGTTCAAGATTAGTGGGGCAATTTAATCATGAACACACGGTAGGTCAAATAAGACAATTTATTACAGCCGCAAGGCCCCAATATGAAATGCAAAGTTTCAATCTTTTGTCGACTTATCCGTCAAAAGTTTTGGATGAGTCGTTATCACTAAAAGATGCCGGATTGCTTAATGCTGCAATAATGCAAAAATTAACTTAAATTTATTTAGATTTTGTCAGACATAAACATTCTAATATCTGATATGTATTTATCATTAGTTTCTAGTGATTTAAAACTTTGTATAATTAGTTTAAAATAAAGTTTTATTATCTATATTTTTATATATGTACATAACTACAGAGCATTCCTTTAATCCCGAGACCCATGTGACCTATAAATATAAACAACCAACACAACGAGTTTGTGCCTCAGGGGTTAACGAAGCCAAAACAATTATAGTTTATAATTCAGTTGTGACCATAAGTAACATATAAGGAACAACATTCAATCAATAAATTTAACATAAACCCACTTTATTTCTTCATTAAAATACCTGTATATTCATTTAGTAGTTTTCTCTATTTTATATTTACAAAACATCTAACAAGTTAACAACCAAACAGATAAATAAGTGATAACAATATTGTAGATTAAATAAAAATAGTAATAATAAATAATCCAGTGAACCCTAGAGTGGTGCTCCTATATTTTAAGTAATGCATTGACGAAGAATAAAAACGGACAAGGAGAAAGGGTAGTTTTTATACTCTTTAAAATAAAATAATCCTATCATTAATACATTTATTTTTACTGGAAATATAAACAGTCACATTCTTTTTGGCCAGTACTATACATCGTATAGTTTATTTTAAATAAGACATATAATTTTTTGTATAATGTCTACGTGCATTCGTTTCTAAAATTACCGTCTAATCAACTGTCTTCATTAATCTGCAGTAAACTAAATAAATGTTCTAGTTATATTTCCTTAAGTATTTTACTTATTTGACAGTCATGTAAACTGATTCGTTTATTAATAATAATTAAATCGAAAAACAAGTTTTACTTAAAAACGTCCATTTTTTGTAAATTAAATATACGTGTTTATAATAAAACTGGGAAAAAATTGCTGCTAATAGATCAACCAATGTCCTGATCTGTTTTTAAAATGGAACAAAATATAGCTTTCAATATTTTTGGCTGTGGGTGTATGTGCATATTAAATACATTTCAAGACATTAAACTATCCATATAGATAAAACTTTTATATTTTGATATAAAAAATATCGTTTTAACAATCGGCAATCTCCGCTGATCAAAATTCACATGTCCTATTGGTTCGTTTAGGGCAAAGCCTACATTGTTTCTCTCTTCGGTCTCACTTGCGAGTTGAAAGTCATTTCGGAAGGTGACCTCGTCGTCAGCTCGCAAGCTTTTCCGATTTTGTCCTTAGTAAACTGAAAAGATTTTAAATATTTTTCGTGTTCGTTGTGTTGTGCATCGCTTGGACCTCAAACGGGTAAGTAATTAGCTTATGTTTGTAGATATTAACTGTATTACAAGGTTTTCGTTTTTTGTTGGATATTTTTTATTAACAAATATGGCGACAACGAGCAGTCCGAAATCTGATTGTTTGGCAGGCATCGCCTGCGCAGGTACAGTCTTCTTTTTTCCATCGTGGCTACTTGCCTAAGATTTCTTATATTTTTATATTATATATTTCTTATATTCTTATATTTCTTATATTCTAAGATTTCTTATAATTATGAAGTTTCGGTAACAGAATTAAATTAATTGTTTCTTTTGGAGCCACATTAGCTGTGGTGTCTAAGGCTTTAGCCTTACGTTACGGCAGTTAATGTGGACCGGGTTCGAATCCCGTACTAGGCAAAAAAGTTTTTCTAAAATTCTTGTGAATGTTTCTAGGTAAGAGTGTAAAATCTGACAAGGAATCACCCCTCAGTCACGCCAGTTCGAGGCTGAGTAAGGCCGGATGCCTTCTGAGAGGTTTTCTACGTTGGTCACTCGTCGCCAGTCGGTAGGCTTCTCGAGATACTTTCGGTTTAAGCACAAAACCAAGGGTTGATAGCCCGAGGGGGGTGCTGACCGGGGTCTTCGGTAGCTGATGACCGTGGTTCGGAACCCACGTTAAGCTGTAGGTCCAGTCGCTAAATAGCCTTCTCAGTTGCTGATGCGCCTCTAACCCCAAACCTTTACGTTACTTTTTAATTGTTTCTTTTGGAAAAACTTCGTAATATTGATAAATTAGAATTTTAAAAGGAAATTATAAGTTGTCCTTTCAATTTTTAAAAACTCTTGTAACTATAAGTAAGTAAAAAAGTCGTTATATAACATGTGTCTCTTACAATTTTTAGATTTTTACAACACCTTTTTTTAATTTTGGATCATTTTATTAACACTTTTTCATTAGAACATACATACATTTAAAGTTTATTTTGTAAACAATTTGACTAAGTATAATTTTTAACATTTTTTTGCTTACAAAAAAACGATTTAAATTTTGTATTTGTTTTTAATAAAATGACATCAGATCTGAACCTAAGTTTTTCGGGCCTTGGATGCAAATTTTCTCTCAAAACGAAAACATGTTAATCCCTGGTTACTTCTATAAATTAAAGTTTTCCAAAGCCAGAAGTGATACAGCCTCAGAAATCATTATATTAATAAGATATTTTTTTGTTTAATTTCTACGTGTTAAAATTACCATCTAATAAAGTGTTTTTCATCTGCAGTAAACAGCACATTCTCTAGTCATATTTCCTCAGTATTTGCTTCTCTTACAGTCATATAAATTGATCTGTTTATTAATAGTAATTAATTGAAAAAAAAACAACATATTGTATTTAAAAATATTCATTTTTTGTAAATTGAATAAGGAATAAGATAGAACGTCACAATTAATAAGAACTTTGTAGATTGAATCGATGTTCATAGAATGCTTATTATTTTTGGTTGTAGCTGTATATTAAATATATTGCAAGGCATTAGTCTATCTTTAGGGATAAAACGTTTATATTTTGATATAAAAAAATGTCATTACAATCGGTAATTTCCGCTAATCGAAATTCACATTGGTTCATTTATGACAAAGCCTACATTGTTTCTGCCTTCTGTTCCCACTTGCGAATTTGCAAAAGTTTCCGATCCTCAGTAAACTGTAAAAGGTTTATATTTTTCGTTTTCGTTGCCGTTTGCGACGCTTGGACCTCAAACCGAGTAAGTGATTATCTTATGTTTGGGGATATTAATTGTATTATGAGATTTCGTTCTTTGTTGGATATTTTTTATTAACAAATATGGTTACAGCGGGCTCTGATCTGATTATTGGGCAGGCATAACCTTCGCAGGTACAAATATTTTTTCCTTCGTGCCTACTTGCCTACTAACTAAGGTTTCTACTGGTAGCATAAAAAAATGTTAGGTAGCATAATAAAACTATTTTTTGTTATATTACGGTTTATTTTAACTTTCTGAAGGAATATACCATGATTTTATTAGATTTGTTCATTCATTGAAATATTTAGAATGGTTCAGTTTTATATTAAGTTAATTTATAATTTTTTTAGTATGTTATTTACTGTACGTAGTATTTTAATTATCATAATTAAATATTCAGGGCTTTTTTTATTTTATAAACAATTTAACAAAACACAATTTTTAAAAATTTTACATGCAAAAAAGATCTATACACTGGTTTTTAAAGTTTAATTATTAATTATGTTTAATGGTCTATAGATCCGCTATTGTTTTTAATAACTTCACAGAGTCTTTTGTTCACAGAAGTAACTAGATTTGATGTGATATTAGTATCCAGTAGAGACCATTCCTCTTTGCAGTTGTTTTATTCTTTAAGCGGTGTTCCTACGGCTTCGTTCAATTCTCCTCAGAGATATTGAATTTAAATCCGGTGATTATGGTGGTTCTTAATTGTCTTGGGGTGTTATGGAGAAACCATTCTTCCATTTGCTCGGTGTTCCAGATCATTATCCTGTTGGGAAATTAAATCAAACCTGAGCCTTATTTTTTCGGCTCTTGGATACAAATTTTCTCTCAAAATGTCTATGAAGACATGTTTTTTCATGATTCCTTCTATAAATTTAAGCTTTTGAACACCAGAAGAACTCATACAGCTCCACACCATAACTCATCCACCTCCATGCTTGAAAGTAGGGCATCATTAGCTATTTTTTTCTCCAGACCTTCAAGTTACCGTCAGTTCTAAAAACATTGAATTTGCATTCGTCGCTGAAAATCACACGTTCTCAAAAGTTCTTGTAGACATGTTGATTTTTGATATATACGATGCGTCGTATGACGTTCATGATGCTTCTTTGGGCGCTCTGATCTGAATTTACCTGAAAGAAGCCCGGTCTCTTCATATTTGTTTACAATATTTGAAACAATTAAAAATATTCAACAGTTACAACATTTTTACTAATAATTTTTCCGATTTCTCGGAGTAACATTTCGTCTTCTACGAACTTTAGTCTTTATAGTTGAAAACATTTCTTTATTCTTCCGTATATACTCTCTTAAGCTGAATACATTTTTTTCCGGCGATTCTCCAATTTATTTATCCATGTCTGAAGTGATTTTCTGGAAGTTCTTTAAAATACCCATCTACGGCTATATCTCTTTCATTTGATGAATAACGCTAGTCACATAGGAATTCATGGAGGTTTGGGAACAGATGAAAGTGAGAGGGGGACCAGATCTGGTGAATATGGTGGATGCCCCAACAATTCGTAGCATAACTCCTTCAAATTGGCCATCGCAACATCTCTGTGAGCCAGTGCATTATCTTGATGATTTTTTTTTGCGCTACACCAGGTCTTTTCTCACGAATTTATGAATTCAATTGATCAAAAAGGTTTGAGTAATACTGTACTGTTATTGTTTTACCGCTAATCAGTTAACAAAATGCCTTTTGCATACCAAAAAAAATAGATACCATATCTTTTTTGGTCGATTTTGACCTCTTTGGCAGTTCAGATCATCGTGGAAATGGTGGTTTAAAATTTATGTTTAAAAGTTTAAAATGTTTAAAAGAAATGTGGCACCCATCTTGTATCTAGCTTTCTCAAGCCCAATTAATTTTTCAAAATATGAAACAACCGTTCAGTTGAGATGTCCATGGCCTTAGAAATTTCACTCAGTCATTTGTCTGTCATCCATAACTCTATTTAAACATTTAAACTCACCTGCCTGCCTGCAAACCATTCTTTTTTAAGGAACAGACTCCCCTAATACATTTATCATTTTACTGTGAATTTCCATTGCCTTTAATTTTTTTTTACAAAGAATGTAATCAATGTACGGTTTTAAATATTTTCCATTTTAAAGAAATATCACTGATACGTTTACATTAAGCTGCTGTTTTTGTACGAATTAATTGATAGATAGACTTGGAACTTCACATATGTTCATATGAAGTATGAAACTTCAAAATGTAGTAGATTATACAGGGTGTCCCAATAGTGAAATATCGATTGATTTCTTGATAATGGCTGGAGATGGAGAAAAAGTTTAAGTGTAAGAGTTCTACAACTAAATAGGCTCTATAATTGAAAATTAATTTTATTTATACAGAGTGTCTCACCCAGCCGTGGTGGGGTATAGTTTTGATTTTTCTTACGGAACATCCTATATGTTCATCCATTTTTGCATTCTGCTATTAATTCTAAACAAATTTCGTGAAACACTTCTTACATCTAAACCCATAACCCCAAAACATCATATGGTTTTACTGATATCCGCCATTTTGTAAAAATATTGGAGTTGCAGACTCTATTTTGCAGTGTCATATATTATTTATTTTTTGATGTATGATTATCATTTTTGGTAAGAATATTAGTGAAATTATGGACTAACTTTTAATGCAAACAAAATTTGTCTACGTTATACAGGGTGTCCAGAATAACTGAAATAAATGAAAAAATTCAAAACATCATATCTCAATTTTTTTAAATAGAATATCTATAATTTTTTTATATTTGCAATGATACCAAGACAAAATACTTTTATTATTAGTAAACATGTCCTATACTTATCTGTAATAATCTCCGATATTTTTAAATTTTTGTTTCTAATATTTCGTTTTTAATGGAATTCCCGTTAGGCTTTATGTTATTATTAAACTAATGAATAACTTCATGATAGGTCATAATATACTAAGAATTTGAGTTATCACATGTTTTAATATTTGATTAGAAAGCAATTATTATACAGCAAACAATACTCATTGTTACAGTAAACAAAACGTCATAAATATTTAGTTTTTAGTAAGATAGTTTAAGTACAAACATCTATAAAGAAGTCACTACGATCATTTAATTAAATGTTCAATATGTCTACCATTTTGTGCAGTACAAACACTAAGCCTATATTCAAAAGAACTATTGACTGTAATGTTGAATGCCTCGATAATATTTATAAACACATTTCTTATTCGAATTTGCATGTCCTCTATTATGGTGGGTAGCATTTGATAAACTTATTCTTTAACAAAATCCCATAAGAAAAAATCTAGTTTTGTTAATTCCGGAGATCTGGCTGACCACAGTCAGTCCCCTGCCAATCCATTTATTTTCATAATTCGTGTCCAATTATTGTCTCACCTGCCTGCTAAAGTATGGAGGAGCGCCATCTAGCTGTAATCACATTCATCTCGCTACAGTTAAGGGCAATTTTTCAATCCACTCTTCAAAATTATTTTGCAAAACATGGATAAAACTATCACCATTAACTCTATTTTCAAAAAATATGGTCCTAGGAGGCGATCTCCGATAATACCAGCCAGCATATTAAAAGACCATCTATGCTGATGTTCTAAAGGGATAATGAATCTTAGATTTTCACTGATTAGATTTTCAATAGTGCAAGTTATGTCTAAGACGCACCTCTTTTTATGGAAAGTTGCCTTATCGGTGAATAAAATAGATTTGAAAAAGTTAGGTTCTTCTCTATTTTTTTCTATTGCCCAGCCAATCCTTCGATCGAAATTATTTTGATTTAGTTCTTGAACGAATTGTATATGACACGGATGAAATTTATATTTCCTAGTTATTCTATTCAGTGTGTACATTTTAACGCCTATCTCCTTTTCTATCTGCCTGCATGAAATATGCGAATTTTTAATTGGAGCTTGAAGAACTAAATATTCGTTTTTTTCACTCACTTATTTCAGTTTCACTTTTTTTCAGCTCTATTCTGCTTTTCCAATTTTTTCCGTAATCGATACATCCAGTCAAATCACTTTTTCACTCGTATACATGCTAATGCATTCGGAAGACTTTCGGCATTAGGAAATCTTTGAGAATAAATTCTACTTGCTAAACAAGAGTTTTGATCACTTGCGCCCAGAACGTAGATCATGTTTATCAATTCCTCTCTAGAAAAATTCATTTTCTTTCTACTTTCTGTTCTAATAAACAACGTACCACACAATTTGACAGTTCACAAAGTCCAAATAATCGTCTAGGCCATCTGCGTGCTTTTAAGCTGTAATTGGATATTTACATTTCTTTCGATAGTCTTTTTTTCTGTATCATAAAAACTGTTTAAAAGACAGAACAATATTTGCCATTTGAATTGAATTTTATGACGTTATTACTAAAACCTCTAAGGTGAATTCCATTAAAAACGAAATATTAAAAACAAAATTGTAAAAATCTCGGAAATTATGACAGACAGGTATTTAGAAATTAGACGTATTTAAGAAGAATAGAAGTATTTTATCTTAGGAATATTGTAAAATGACAAAATATTAGACATTCCATTTAAAAAGACTGAGATATGTTGTTTAATATCATATGATAATATGATCAATAGCAGAATCAAAATGGATGAAAATGTATGATGTTTAATAAGAAATAACGAAACTATACCCCGCCACGGTTTTGTGATACACCCTGTATAAATAAAATTAATTTTAAATTATGCAGCCTATTTAGTTGTACAACTCTTATACTTACCCTTTTTCTCTTTCTTCAGCCATTATATATATTCAACCGATATCGCACTATTGGGACACCCTGTATAGTTCATTTACAGCTCTATACGTGTTCTGATATCAAATATAAGCTATACGCAGACGATATTCTGATATATTTTTTATCCTCCACACCCAGGGTCGCGGAAAGGAAAATCCAGGGTTGTCTTAATAAATTGATTAAATGGGCACACATGTCTGGATTTCAATTCTCACCTTCCAAATCAACTTCAACGCATTTTTGCAGGAAAATGAATTGTCCCCGATTACACAACCTTTTATTATCGAACACTTCCATTCATTCAAAACATGTCATGAGTTTCCTGGGACTATTGTTTGACTCTAGGTTATCATGGCGGGAGCACATCGACCAACTAAAGGCACGTTGTTTGAGAACTATGGGTGCCCTGAAATGGGCCGATCATCCGAAATGGGGATCGTCCTCCTCCACTATATTACACATATACAAGTCCCTCATCAGATCCAAGCTTGATTACGGTTGCGTGGCATATTCGTCTGCTCCTAAAACTTATTTGCAACAACTAGAACCTATCCAGAATAATGCCATCAGATTATGTTTCGGATCATTTAAAACCAGTCCGGTGCTCAGCCTGCAATGCCTGGCAGAAATTGAGCCTCTAAAATACCGGCGATATATTCAATTATTCAAATACGCTACTTCTCTAAAGTTCAGACACTTCATTCCATTCATAAATGACTTTTTTACACCACCTCCAGATCATAATTCTGTGCACTACAATCGAAATCTAGGAGCGGGATACAGATTCTATCGAATATCACATGAATATGCAATTGATATACCTGACTGTACAGCCATGACGACTTCTCCTGACCCTCCTTGGATTCCCGTCACCTTCAAAGTTAATCGCTCCCTACTAGCTTACAATAAAAATGATCACAGTCACTCCTTCATAAGATCCCATATTCTGGACAATGTAGAAACGTATAATGAGTCACAGATCATATACACTGACGGTTCCAGATTCTGTGCTGGTGTCGGATGCGCGTTCGTGCATGCAAACGCACACTTTAGCTTTAAACTATACCCTTGTGCCATTAGAGAGGCATTGAAATACATCTCATCATCCTCCTTGTCAAGATGGCTGATATGTTCTGATTCTTTGACCGCGCTCAGATGCCTGGAAAATTCTCTTTACAATCTCCCACTGGTTACTCACTGTCTGACCTTGATGCGTGAAATGTTGTCGCGTTCTGTCATTATAAACTTTTTGTGGGTTCCAAGTCATGGGTATCCGTGGAAATGAAGAGGCTGACCAACACGCAATTTTCCCCATGTTCAATATATTCACACCTACAGATTTATTCAGAGATGTCACATATAAAATAAGGAATATTATACAGACTGAATGGGAAACTCACGGAATAAACGAAAACAAACTCTGGTCTTCTAAGAGTGTATTTTTTACATACTCCTTCCCCACTTTCTCCAAAAGATCTGAGCTTATAGCATGGAATAGACTAAGAGTCGGACACTGCAGACTCACCCACGGCTATCTAATGGACAACAGTGCCCCCCTATGTGTGACCCATGCGGTGCTCCTCTTACGGTGCGTCATGTCCTAGTGGAGTGTGGCGAGCTGGATCGCCTCAGGATCTCCTGCGATTTGAGAGGCGATCTAGCTCAGGTATTAACAGAAGCAAATATCGAAAATGTTATAAATTTCCTCAGATTAGCAAACCTGTGTCATAGAATCTAGTCAGTTCTTTCTAGTCTAATTGTCAGTCATATTAACTTGTTATACGTCTTGTAATCTGTCTCATAAAGTCAATCTTTATTCATTGATTCTGCTACCTAATTTCATATCTATTCAGGTACTTCATGTTTATATTTATACATCATTTTCAACATACCAATGTGTACGTTTTAATAATCCGCCCGATAATCCTCTCATTTATCTTTTCTTATGTATGTAGTTCTTTACCTATACGTGTGTGTATGTTTGAATATGTATGTACGAGCACGTATATGTGAGTAGTGCAGACTTTTAAAATGTATTTTAATTTATGCCGCGAAATGACCTCAGTAGTCTGTGCGGCTTTCCCCCAAATTCTCTCTCTCTCTCTCTCTATAGGTGTAGTTCCGCTAACTTTTCAATTACCCTAGTATAAGATCAATGTGTTTAGATCTTTTATAAAATACCGGGTTTGCAGATAATGTCTACTAAAGTACCTTTATCATTATACAGAGCAATTCTTGGAACCTTCAGTGTGAAACACTAATCTTGTTAGTTCCGTGTTCATGTTATCAGGAGATGATTCAATCTGATTCTACAACTAAACTATGTTATGTTTATATTACAATCGTACTTAATGAAGCATTGATAATTAAAACGCTTGACTGAAATAGGTCCTTTATTTCGGTTCATGTTTTTTTTTAAGTTTTCTGTTTGAATGCTTTCAAATGCGTCCAAATCCTTATTATTATTTACATTTTGACAAGTCTTAAACTCGAAGAGATTTACCACTAAACACCAAATCTCCAGATTAAATTATCCAGATTAAATCATCTCCTGATGATGTTATCATGGTTAGCGAAACGTGCGACGAGAAGTTTCAAAAATTGATTTGGTGTTTAGTGGTAAATCTCTTCGAGTTTAGTGTTTTACACCAAAGGTTCCAATAGAAGAATTGAAATCTTAAATTGCTAATATTTATTCTATGGTCATGTTGGGCAACACAAGATTTTTTATTTCTACCATATATAATGCAGGTAATTTATTCTTTATATCTGGTTGATATGGATCTTTTAGTTTATCCAGTATACTTTCGATCACAAACTTCACCTAATTGATTTCATAAATCTCCGATTATTTATGTTAATTTACTTTATTGTTTGGATTACCCAGGACTTCTCTTAATGTATGGTTTGTAGACTACCTTAGTGTCCACATTTTTCAGAATGTTTTCTAGTTCTCGAGTTAATTGGGCATCAAACAGTATTACCATGAATTTATTTTTGTTCTATTTCTCTAGAAAAGTCAAACATTCTTTCAATAATTGTCTAAGCTTATGTTTTTTGATTAATTTATCTACGATATTCTTATTATAACCATTCACTTCCTAATTAATTTTATTCGGATCCTCCCTAATTAATTTTAATTCTTTGTTATATTTATTTAGCTATCTTATTAGGGAAGGTATGATTCGAATCGTTAGGAATGTATCTCGAAGTGGTAGTACTTTTTCTAAAATTATCAAAATCCAATCTATTTTTATTGTTTCTATTCACTAAATCATCTCCTGTTCGTTTTAACATGGTTAGCGAAGCGCGCTTCTAAAAGTTTAAAAATCTACGCGTCTAAAAATTTGGTTGATTTGATGTTTTGTTTGAGTTGATTTTTATGGTTGATTTGGTGTTTAGGGTAAATGTGGGTATTATTGCGGTTTTTAACATTGGGTCAAAGTTGATAAAGTATATTATGAATTTGTTAAAAGCTAGTCATATATATATATATGTTTAATACTGATTTTAGACCTATAAAAAAATGATAAAATAATATTTTCATTTATTTAAAAGCATTTTTAAAAATTATGTAAATGCATGAATTACTGCCGATATAAAAGTAGTTTGCCCCTATTATTGCGTGGTAATTACTGCGAATGATCCAGTTATTGTGTGCCTATTACTGCGGATAACCCAATGACTACAAAACTTTTGGATCTAGTTAGAAATTGAATTAAACTTATTAGAAAGATAATAATTGTTAGTGTCACTTTGAGTATGTAAACTATAATACACGCGGGTTTGGAACATTTGGCGTTACACACACACAAAAATTTTTTCACAATACAACAAAACACTATTTTTATATTCTGGACGCACGTTTCGCTAATCATGTTAGCATCATCAGCAGATTATTAAAACTAAATTCTTATTCTAAAAACTCCTTACTTTATATAACGCTCGCTAAGCATTGTGGGCGGGGTGACAATGCTAATCAAGCGAATCAATGCTAATCATCCTTGTAAATGCCTTGGATCAAAGGTATGTTGGGCAAACGAGAAGATCAATCGGAACAAGGTTCAAAGAACACAGCTCAATTAAGATACAATGCCCGATAAATCTTGTGTTGCTCAACATATTTTTGAGAATGATCATTGCATAGATATCAATAATTTAAGATTAATAAAACATGTAACAAACAATAGACAATTAGACGTTTATGAGAGTATAAAAATCAGTAAATGTACCAGTAGTATGAACAGATACAACGGTCCTATTCCTTCGAGTTCTCTGTTCCTACTGTTCTAGGTCCTCACTTGCTATTAGTCGCTTGATTAGCATTGTCGCCCCGCTCACAATGCTGAGCGAGCATTATATAAAGTAAGGAGTTTTTAGAATAAGAATTTAGTTTTAATTATCTGCTGATGATGCTAACATGGTTAGCGAAACGTGCGTCCAGAATATAAAAATAGTGTTTTGGTGTATTGTGAAAAAAATTTTGTAATAAAAGTTTGTTATGTAAACTATAGTTGAACTAAAAATCTAAAAGTATAGAATATTTAAAGTACTGTTATGTTACCCAGGTTATTGTTTGATGATGTTGCCTCTAGGTCGTCAATAATTGGCATGTCATCATTTCAGTCAGAGATTGCACAATTTCGTTATTATCAGAGATGTTTTGCTATAAATAAAAAAGTTGAATAAATTAAAATATGTGTAATAAAAGAATTGACATAGCGTCATATATGCACTAATTTGACTTGCAAATATTTTAATATGCACTACTTACTTCTTGGGCAAGAGAAATTTCGTTGCTTGATTGATTAGTGATGCTGTTGTTGGTTTTCCCAACTTATACCAAATATTAAAAAGACTTTCATCTTCTTTTCTTCCTGTCCAAATAGAGCTATCATGTACACTGAATGACGTTAATGTATCTTCATCTATTAAGCTCTCTAAAACGTTTAATGCTTCTGATTGTTTGGATACTTCTGTTGTATCTTCGGAAGAGCTTTGTATTTCAACAGATGAAGTTTCAAGCTTCTTGAATACTTTACTGTAATCAATAGCGTTAGCGTCCAGATGATGTAATCCACATGTTTTGAATACGTTCTCTATTTTTTTTTTTTAAATCCATACTCTCGAATGTTTTTTTTTCAGTACATGAGCAACTTGTTTTTTTTTATATTAATTATTCACTCGAAGCTTGAAAAGGTCTTTGATAAGCTGCTCTAAATGCACGAAAAAGAGCTACATCTAACGGTTGTAAGATATGTGTAGCGTTAGGATGTAAAGCAACAGGAATTATTTTATTTTCACTGCAAAATTTGCTCAGAGGCAAAGTAACGTGTGAACTATGTCCATCAATATATAATATGATTGGTAATTGAATATTGCTTTGGACAACCCATGGGAAAAAACATTTGTTATATATTCGTAAATTTTTTTTACTGTCATCCAATCGTTATCAGAATAACCAAAACTGAAGTTTGGAGGTGCTACTTTTATAACGTCTTTAGGTAGGCTTTGACCTGCAAAGAGCACCAACGTTGATGCTAGATTGCCTGTAGCATTTGCAGTGACGAGGACAGTGACGTTTTCTTTTTCATTGTTACTGACAATACTGTACACGTTCTTAGTACCTTCTGGCACAAGCACTGATGACGGTTTAGTATTCATGGAAACACCAGTTTCATCTCCATTGAAAACCCGTGTAGGATAAATAGTTGAAAGGTCTTCATCTGTTGAAACTTCAGTGCACTAGTCACAAACTCCTTTAAACCATCCACGTATCCCTAGTTCCGTCACTTATGCCCGGGTTAGAGACAAGTTTTCAGAAACAGTTGGATGACTTTAAATAATATTCGAGCCAAGACCTTCCCAGCTTATTATCGATGAATGGGGTTTTTCGCTCATCGTTATCATATAAAAAATTTACACTTTTAAGTAATTTTTGTTTGGTTACAGGGAACCCCTGCCTGCAACAATAAAAAATTCATTCCACTAATTCATTTTCTTCTTGATCATTCAGAACAGTTAATGGTCCTGGTGGTTTGTCGCTATCTTTTTTTTGTTTTGTGCTCTGATTGTTGGCTCCGGTATGTTATATTTTATGGAAACATCGGCAACTGTCATTCCACCGAGAGCTGCGACTGCTTTATTATATTTATACCTAGTATTTTTGTTCACTTTTGACTTACTTTTTTGTTTATTAACTTTTGATTTATTATTTACTTTATCCA
Organism: Cosmopolites sordidus; assembly: GCA_031761425.1. Lineage (NCBI taxonomy): Eukaryota > Metazoa > Arthropoda > Insecta > Coleoptera > Curculionidae > Cosmopolites > Cosmopolites sordidus. The sequence goes on from JARFXV010000024.1 coordinate 1,122,946, forward strand.
TTGTTTATTTTTTATTTCGAGATAGCTTTACTCACGCACAGTTTTTAGAGATTAGAGCAGTATCGTTTACATTCGCAGTAATGGGTACAAACTCATATAACTAGAGGCGCTCCCATTACTGTTGATTGAAAACTTGCAGTAATACACGCACGCTTGGTTTATTAGTGCCAAATACTTCTACATGCGATAAATATGAATATAGAAGCATTTATCTATGAAAAAAAGATTTTTTAGTGTCCTCTTTTCACACACGCACTGACATAAAAGGCATAATTTTCGCCTTCTATAACCAGTCAATTAATAATTAATAACAAATTCAAAAATTGTTGTACATGTCAAATTACTATACTTTTACATAGTAGTAAATCTCTTCGATTTTTTTATGTAGAGCCTTCGTTTAATTCTATAACTCACGTGGCTAGTGTTTTATTTAGACTTAGGAACTTTCATTTTTTTTATTTAATTATTTAAAGGTGGTATCACTTAACAGCAAAACTATTACTAAAATTTCCCCTAGATCTGTCAACCAGATTTTTATTAGTTTCTATACTTCCCGAGCAACAAAAAAGCACAATTCTTGAACACATTTGATTATTTAAAACAAATAATTTTCGTTGTTGGCATTTTATCAACAATATTTTCCATAAAAAATCTATTGTATCTGCTTCCATTGCATCTGCTTCAGTGGAGTTATTTTAACATTTTTTTTTACATTAGGTTCAATATAATGTAGGACTGATAAAATGTTATTTTATTTCCATTATTCATTTTAAACTCTGTATATAATTCAAAGAAAAATATTCTTTATAAAAACTGATATAAGGTTTGCCCTATAAGCATTAACAAAACCTTCCAACTTACCTTTATCTTTTGTAAATTTTAAACTTGCCTTGTAAATATATTAATAATCTTTTAACACTTTTCCTGTGGAATTTTGTATAACAATCATATGAAACCTACCATATGAGATATTTGGACGTGTTAAAACAGATAGTTGCTATTGCTTTAATCCATTTAAAAAGGTTATTTTTACATCTAAATGAAAAATATGTAAGTTTGATTTGATTGGCAAAGCAATTAATAATATTAACGTTAAATGTCTTACCACAGGTGAAAAAGCTTCATTGAAGTCTTTCTTTTTGGACACCTAATTATAATGAATTATCATTCCTTTTGCTTGAGTTTTAACTAGGGCCCATGCATCATTTTGTTGAAATTATATTGTCTGGATATTTTCTGCCGGGGTCATTGTCTGAGTTCATTAGGTTTTCTCTATTAAGCCTAGTATTTTTTCTCCGCCATGATGTTAAAATTGGTTGTTGGTTGGTTGGTTGGCCTAAAACTTCAAAATTTGCTCTCGACGGAAAAAATAATGTGCTTACAAAAATCTAGAAGTTTTTCTCTGTATTTTTGTGCGGACTTTAGTGTTTTTCGTTTATTAATTTTATTATTGTTGTTTATCCTTTAGTGTCTGAAATACACGATTAGTAAGTACGATAGGTCACATTAGACCTCATGGTGCCTTTATTTACTTTGAAACAGTCTCTATACCAAGTGTGCAAATACTTTCTTTGCAGTCCAAAATAATATTGTTTGGCAAATTATTGATTATAACTTTCTTTTCATGTCCGGTGCCTTTCTGTAATATTTACAGATCAAATAAGTGATTAATTTCGCCGTGATTTGTTACAAATCCCTAAAAATTAATATATGTAAATACTTTTTTTACCTACTGTATTAAATGGATTCAAAATTTTTATTTTTATATATTTCAATATAGTTTTTAATGCTTGAATGTCTACTTGGTGACCAGTATTAAAAAAAAACAACTTTTACAACTGATTTTCAGTAGGTATTTATCAGTCATCTACCTATGGCACAGAAAATTATGTATTTATATACTAAGTGACATAGAAAAAGGAACACCAAGAAATATTGAGAAATGACGTAAAGTAACACGTGCAAAGGGTGGGCATTATCCTGCTGGAAAAGTGGATTTGGAAGTGTTCGAAGGTATGGTAACAAATGGGGGTCTACAATTTCTTCGACATGCCACTGAGCGTCAACTACCTCGGACAAAAACTAGAGGCATCCTGCTACCATGTGCGATGGCACCCCAAACCATAACACCCATTGTGCGATGTATGTGCCTCTCCTTGAACTCCGGATTTCGTTGTTCCCCGCGATATCTTATGCGAGCACGGCTGTCATAACCACCTTTACATAAGCGGGACTCGTCACTAAAAACAACACGATTCCATTTCGCATTCCACTCATGTCTTTCTCAGCACCATTTCAGCCGTTGAGGCCGATGTTCCACCGTTAAAGAGAGCCAGATATGGTCTGTAAGAAACGAGCCCAAAAGATCTGATTCTGCTCGCATTCCAATTAACCTTCCCTGCTCTTTGTACAGCTGGTTAGCAATTGATCTTGATGTTGAAAAACGGTCTTTTATGGCCAAAAGCCGAAGACGGCGCTCCTGGAGTTCTGTCGTGCCTCGACGGAGTCCTTTGCCTCTAGCTCGTTGTTGTCGATCATCTTTGGCCCACGCCCACCAAGTTCTCAACAGTGTTTAAACAGTTCTATTCATTGTTCCTCCAATTTCCCGAAAAGATAATCCGGTCTCTCTTAGACCTACAATGTCAAGTTTGCATGTCTTCGCACTCTAGGTATTATAACTTTTTTAAAGAAATTATATTACAGTGAAACAAATCACTGTCAAATCCTGCTTCGTTGGTATGGCTGAAATTTTGATCATTTATTTCTAAGGTCACTAGGAACAAGTATACAAAATATAATTAAAATACAAAAACTTTTACTAGGTGTTCCTATTTCTTTGTCACTTAGTATATAAATGAGCATTCTGAATGTAATATTTTCTATGGTAATTTGAATTTCAAATTTCTCAGTAGTACCTTATACAAATTTCAATATACCTGTCTGGCTGGCCATGAGACCTTGATACATAGACTTCAGTTGTTCTATGTTGAGAGTTGAAATCTTGCATTTCAAGTTATGTTCACAGTATGTGCGATATCTATCAAAAACCATCAATTTTCTAATACAGTAATACCTCGAACTTAAGCGATAGGTTGGACCGAACAACCGTGGAAGTCGAATTCGCATAAAACAATTCTATAAATACAATATTTGCATAAATCGTAGTACAATTTCGTATATAAATGCATACAAATTTTGTTTAACAGGGACCAAGGACTAAAGAAAACAATAAGTTAGAAGGAAATTGTATTCAAATCTTAAATATTTAAAGAAATTATAATATTATTTTAAATGCAAAAACATAAACTGAAGTTATTTTGATAGAGGGTTCCATAAAGGCAAAATCGTCTGACGGGTCAAAGATTTTTTCTTCTCAAACAAAATTTCTTTATAGCACGTCAATATTTTTTTAACTCCCTGTTTTGCAACTGAAACGCTCTCTTCATGGAATCTATGTTTTCTAAAATTTCTAACCCTTTTTTAATTGAACTGAGGGCTTCCGTTTTGTTTTCAACCGTCATTTGATCTTCAAATTCAACTGGGTCAAAAGAAATGGGTTCTTCAATGTTTTGCTCGCACATTTCTCTGAGCCCATCAACTGTCAGCTCCTGATTATATGAATCTAGTAGTTCTTGTACGTTCTCGTCATCCACTTCTAAATTTAATTTCTTTTAAATAATTGTTTTTTCCAGGCGACACTTAAAGTTTTTTGTGAAATTTTATCGCAAGATTTTCCAGTGATGTTCAAGGCATCTATAACATTAAATTATTTCCAAAAATTTATAATAGAGAATTCATTGTTTTGCCTCATATATTCATGGAGATGTGCAAATGATCATCTCGTGTAATAAGCTTTAAATGTTTTGATGACACCCTGGTCCATTGGTTAAAACAAGCTGGTTGTATTTGGTGGCGAAAATTCAACTTTCACACGTGGGTCGAAAATAGTAAGACTATCAGGAGGATGACTTGGTATATTGTCGATTAATAGCATCACCTTAAATGAGATTTGTTTTTTTGGCAATAACGTTCGACTTGGGGTATCAAGTGGTGACCAAACCAATCCTCAAAAAGGGAGGCTGTCACCTCAGCTTTAGGATTCGACTTCCAAATCACGGGCAAACCAGCTTTAGATTTATTTTTTAAAGCTCTTGGATTTTCCGAGCGATAAACTAAGAGATGTTTTAACTTACAGTCACCAGCTGCATTCCCGCCAACCATCATTTTCAGCCGATTTTTGGAGGCCTTAAAACATGGAAAGGTTTTTTTTTCACGCGCGATAAAAGTTCTTTTAGGCATCTTCTACCAGAACAATCCAGTCTCAGCAACGTCGAATACGGTTTGACTGCTATGACCACCCTCTTTTATCATTGCCTTGAATTTCTCTGAACAGAGAGACGCAGCCTCTTTGTCAGCAGTTGCCGCCTGTCTACTTACCACGATACTTTGCCAGTTATGGTGATTTCTGAATAGGTGAACCATCCGTTACTAGTTTCGAATATTTTATTTTTGGCCACCTCCCCAGCTTCTTCTTTTAATATCGCAAAAATTAGCTTAACTTGAGAGCATACCGTATTCTGATCAACAGTTTTTCACTCTTACTTGATTATCACACTATAATTTCAGCATTGTTTCCATCTCAGCAATAATCATTAGTAAATGTATTATACTTGAATTTAAAGATTGAGAATTTTTTACAGCTTCGAGAATTTTTTCTTTGTTTTTATAATTGAGTGTCGATTCTGGTAGATCAAACTTCTTTGCCAATTCACAAACTTATAGTTACATTTCAAAGATAATATTTTTCCTATATGATGCATAAGAATTAGTTTTACTTCGTTTAGATAACATAATTGTTTTTAAATGATGTAATAAATGAAACAATTTGTAAACGAGCGTCTAGTCCACGCGAAACATCCGCCATATCGTAAGCAGAACACATGTTTGGGCGAAGTGGGAGGGGGGAACGGGTGTTGTGCCACCTGATTCCAAAATCGCGTAAGACGGGGTAGCGTAAGTCGGGGTATTACTGTATTGGTTCTCCTGTATATTCGAGTCATTTTTTTTAGTTTGAGCTGTGATGTTTGTGTCCGCGGTAGATTCATTTGAATCGGGTGCTTTACTCTTTATCATTGCCATAATTTAGGAATTTTTTCCTTACTTTGCAAATTTATTTTGTGTGATTAGATCTCAGGTAGTTAAAGCACTGTGTGACTGTGCGACCGAATGAGTCAATCCATATAAATAGACAACTTTGGTTACAAAGAATTATGCCAGTGGATAAATAAACTTAGCTGTCTTGTTAATTGCTTATCTGTTTATTCTGATTGCATCGATAATAGTGACCGAATAAATAGTAGTGTAGGCATGGGTCTATCAATCCCACCCCCGAAAACCATTGCTGCTACGAAACCCGATGCGAGATGTGTAAATAGAGTAATGAAACTGATTTTTTATTCAGTTGAAAGTAAAATTATACATTGTCTTCTTCCAAGTAATTGCCTTGGGGAGCCTCACAGCGCCGAAGACGGTTTGTCCATTCTTCATAGCAGTGCTGGAACTCAGATATCGAAATCGTCTTCGGCTGATCGGTTACAACCTTTTCAATGTTCTCCAACGTCCGAAAATTGAGTCATTTGAGGTGATTTTTTTTCCACATTGGAAAAACAAAGAACACACAGTGATGTTTTTACTTGCCAAGGAATTCGTTAATTGAAAGTGTGGAAAGGCGCATTGTCCTGATGCAGCATTCAGGTTCTTGATATTGGGTCTCATATGAATGACCATTTTTTGAAGTCTTTCAAGAACTTCTTGGTAAAAATGCTGACTAAGTGCTTCGTTTCCGGGTCGTATTCAGAAACCCAACAGGTCATCAGTAGTGACGGGTTATAGAAAAAAAAAAAAAAAAAAATATATATATATATATATATATATATATATATATATATATATATATATATATATATATATATATATATATATATATATATATATATCATCAACCCGTATCAATCCACTGCAGGATGAAGGCCTCTTCAGCATGCTTCCAACTTTCGCGGTCCTGAGCTCTCCTCTGCCTTTCGGGTCCAATATACTTAATAATGTCATCAGTCCATTGTGTTTTCGGTCTTCTCCGTGGACGTTTGCGATCAAGCGGTATCCAGTCCAAGACCGCCCTGGTCCGTCTTTCGTCCCATCGCCTCGCTACATGGCCTGCCCACTTCCATTTCAATTGCTTTATTCTTCCAATGATGTCACTCACTTTTGTTTGTTGTCTGATCCATGTGCAGGTCTTTCTATCCCGTCTAGTAATGCTAAGCATACATCTTTCCATTCCCCTCTGTGCTACTCGAAGTTTTTGAACTGACTGTGATGTGAGTGTCCAGGTCTCATTTCCGTATGTCATAACGGGCAGGATACACTGATCAAAGACTTTTCTTTTCAGGCAAAGTGGTAGTTTGCTCTTAAACACTATGTTGAGCCTGCCAGCCACATTTAATACCGTCCGGTAGGTGCCCGGACCGTATCCCCTTCCATTGAAACCCTCTGCCCAAAATATATATAATGATCCACCGTTCAAATCCATTCCAAATCGGTCCCTAAAATAGAAATTATTTAATGCTCAGCAAATTTACTGAACATGACCTGACTCTTCTGGTTTATTTTTAAGCCAAATGGTTCCCCAGCCCTTTGCAGCTCTTGTACGTATCTTTGCAGCTCCTCTGGGCCTTGTGAAAGAAGAACGATATCATCTGCGAATCTAAGATGATTTAAGTATGCACCATTAATCCTTATTCCATCCTGTTCCAGATCCAGATTACCAACTTCTTCCAGGCAGGCTGAGAAAAGAAGAGGCGATATTGCGTGCCCCGCTCTACATTTATTCCAACCTCAAGATCGTCAAGGTGGACTGTCGCGGTGGCTTCATCATATATCGATCCTAGTAGATTTATATAGACTTTCTTTACACCTTGATTAAGCAATGCATCCATTATAGCCCGCTTTGCGATTGAATTAAATGCCTTTTCATAATCGATAAAAGCCAAGCATAGTGGCATAGTGTATTCGTTGAAACTTTCTGTGAACTGCTGTAGGACTTGGATGTGATCCATTGTACTGAATCCACTTCTGAATCCTGCTTGCTCCCTTTGTTGTTCGTCATTAAGTTTTCTTAGTATTCTTTTGGATATTATCTTGGTGAAAACTTTGTACACCAATGATAGGAGGCTTATTGGACGGCAGTTCTTTAAATCTTCCCGTGCTCCTTTCTTATGTAAAATAATCACTTCTGCATTTTTCCATAAGCTGGGTACCTCTTGTTGTTTGAGACATTTTGAGTGTATTTTTTTTCTAGTGTTTTATATAAAGTCCGACCACCAGCTTTTAACATCTCTACAGTTATAGTATCCTTTCCTGGAGCCTTGCCATTTTTCATCGAGTCTATAGCCTTGGTCACTTCCTCCACCAAGATATAGGTTACTTCCTCCACCATGATATGATAGTAGTCGTCAGTATGTCGTGCGACGTGAACGTATGTGAGCGTTGCTCCGATAACTTTATTGTTAATTCTAAAAGCATACAGTGTAAACTTTGTCAGAAAAGATTCCACCCTTTCTGTGTTAATTTGAAGGATGAGCTTAATAGACTGATTGCAAAGTGTGATAATGTTTATTGGTTTTGCGATTTATGTAAAGCTAGTGCTTCCGAATGTGTTGTTCATTTTCAAGGCAATAAAACTGATATCATAGTCCTTCGAAAAGAAATAGAGTGTCTGCATCGCGAAAAAAAATGATGGAGAAGTTGATCGACGAAATGGACTGTTCGAATAATCTTCTAAAATATAAAGAGCGTGATTTGGAGAACTGTTCGGTTGTAAAAGATCAATCGGCAAGTCAGCCAGCACATGCCGTTAATAAAAGTGCCTTAACGTACAGTGAATCACTGAGAAAGAATTTAAATAATTCACCTGTTTTGATTGTTAAATCCACTAGTGTACTTTCCGATGAAGACGTGAAAACTATAACGAGTTTAGTAAGTTTGGTACGGCAAATCTGTGTGGATGGGGTGAAAAAGATCACAAAAAATGGTGTTGCTGTTTACTGTAAGGATTCGGATAATTTGAATAAGTTGAAAAATGCGTTAGATACTAAGTTTGGCAGTAAACTAAATGTTAATCCTGCGCAAAAACATAATCAGAGATTAAAAATAAAAAATGTTATTCTCGATGATGAATTTTCTGACAATAGTGTTATTGTCGAGGGATTATTATGTTACTAAAATGTTATCCAATGTTTTAAATGTGCCTGCTTTGGTCATTTCCAGAAGGATTGTAAAAACGATGCTATTTGTTTTAAGTATTCTCAAAAACACGATTCTAAAAATTGTAATTCGGATGTTTATTTATGCAACAATTGTGTTATTAATAATAATAAAGCTAAAACTAAACTTCCAGCAAACCATAGCGTCAGAGATCGAAATTGTCCTGTATATCAAGCTTTTTTTAACTAACTTACAAAGCAGAATTGATTATGGCTAAATTCTATAGGAATTCTATTAGAATATGCTCTTTAAATGTTCGTTCATTGATGAGTGATTTTGATGGATGTGTTGACATGTCCCTCAGGGGGTCCTGGAGGTGCTCCTCCGGTACACGGGGTGTGACGTCCCCGAGGTCCTCAGTCACGTCGTGTGTATGTCCTGTTCTCTCTCCTTTCTGTCATAGCCCTTAAGCCAAAGAGTTAGCCACCGTGGTGATGGCTGCATGGCACCTGAGGGGATCAGGTGTCGCGAACGGTGCCTCTGGGGTACCCCCCGTCCCCCCAGAGTACTTAGGGTTGCCAGGGTATGGGGCACTGCTCTGGCCGACTTGTATTTCCTCCATTCTCGTGGGAACCACATGACTTCAAAATTTTACTTTCCTCCCCTTAGCGGGTCCAAAAGACCCAGAACTGAGTTCCCGGCATCGCCTGTTATGTTTGACAAGTTTTTTGTAATAAAACTAAAAAATGAATCTGAATCTTTTAAACAAATGTCTCCATTTTTAATACACAAAGAGTTACTAGCTCAACTTGGAACCCTGTCTGATACCAGAAAGCAAAGTGATAGCACACTATTGATAGAAGTTTCGAATGAAAGACAATCTTTTATGGCAGCTAAACTTAACAAACTCCACACTTTTGACGTAGAAGTCTCTCCGCATTCCTCCCGTAACATCATCAAGGGCATCGTTACCTGTTCTGACCTAGCCAACTGCACAGATCAAGAAATAATAGAAAATATGCAAGACCAAGGAGTTATCGGTATTCATCGTATTTCTCCTAAAGGCTCTGATCAGACTTCTGCTAAAACACTGCTAGTTCTCTCGTTCAAGACTCATTCCCTTCCAGCAAGGGTTAATGCAGTATGATACTCCCTTCGGGTCCGACCATACATTCCACATCCGCTAAGATGCTTCCATTGCCAAAAATTTGGACATACCGCCACTCGCTGCTCCTCTCCAGAGATCTGCCCTTCCTGTGGTCATTCTAGCCATAGCGAAGCTCCTTGCCCTCTTCAACCTATATGTGTTAACTGTCAAGAATCTCACTCCCCCAGATATAAAGGTTGCCAGACATACCACAGAGAATTTGAAATCCAAAAGATAAGGGTCACAGAAAAGCTTCCTTATCCTGATGCTAAAAGGAAGTTCTACTCACTCCACCCAAGCCTCAACATTTCATACAGCAATGCTGTCACCAACCACCTCGCAGCCATTCCAAGGTCCACTGTGTCGGTCTCCACGCAGTGCGACATTCCTTCCCTCACCAATCCCTTAACCCCTATCACAAGTTCTCAAACCCCTCCCTCTCTCCTCACACCCCCCTCACTTTCACGAAAACCAACACCCCCTGCACCTCTCTCACAACGATCCTCTCTTCATTATACACAATCTCCAAGTCACAATGACATCAGGAAACCAACCACTTCAAGTACCCCACTTTCTCTACCCACTCCTAGATCATCAGGAGCTGAAAAATCATCCAACAAAACACCTCAGGCACCAGACTCAATGGGTGCCAAAAAACTCCCCTACAAATACAAAATACCCTCCAAAGCCCGATCTAATACAGCCCCCCTCTCCAGATCCTCTTCGGACTCCTCTATAAGGAGTACCCTTTCCAATAAAAAATCGGGGAAAAAGGAAATCAATCCTTCCAAACAAAGACCTCCTGACTCTGTTCAGGACATGATGATGAACGATTTCTCTGATCAGCATATTCGAGACCTTCCACCTAAGTGAACCATTAACAAGAACTAGATAATCATTCCTATCTCTTTAGATCTTACTCCACATTTTCAAACTTACCTTCACCCTAATACAATGGAATCTTGGAGGTTTCGCCACCCATATCGATGAGCTCAAGCTCATTTCTTCGCAATACAATCCTCTAGTCCTACTCCTGCAGGAGACAAACTTTAAACCTAACCACACGTACAGGTTCAAAAGCTACAATATGTTTAGAAAGGACAGAACCGATGCTGCTAGGGCCTCCGGCGGAGTAGCCATTCTGACTCACCCTTCGATACACTGCTCTCCAGTTCACTTAAACTCTCCATTGGAAGTAATCGCCATCCGATTAGAACACCAGACCGCTCTCACACTTTGCAGCATCTACCTTCCCCCTGCCTCCCCCATATCATATGAGGATTTGCAGGACGTAATTTCTCAACTTCCCCACCCTTTTATATTATGCGGAGACCTCAATGCACACAGCCCATCCTGGGGCTCAACCCACATTTTACTAAACACCTCCACTTCCATCTTGAACTCCCCAGTACCCCCTCACGTTTCCTTATCAACAGGATCACTTTCCTCCATCGACCTTTCACTCTGCTTCCCAAATATTATCTCGGATCTACAGTGGAGCCCTATTGGGGATCTACACGGCAGCGATCACTATCCCCTCCTAATACATTTCCCTTCTCATCACAGTCAATCCCCACCTAAACTATTATTCAATTTCCGCAAAGCGAACTGGGACACCTACCATTCCTCTTTCCATCCCCAAAAAATAGTGTCCGGAGACCCTGATCACAACATTTCTGTCCTGGTACAGAACATCAAGACGGCTGCCGAAAAATCTGTTCCCCACTCAGAACACAATCGCCATCGTCCCCCCGTACCATGGTGGAACTCACAGGTTGCTAGAGCTATAAGGCACAGAAAGAGCTCCCTTAATAGGTTCAAACGCCATCCTTCTCCAGAGAACTTTATCGAATTCAAACGAGCTAGGGCTGCTGCCAAAAGAACAATTCTAGCGGCGAAACGAGCCTCCTGGTCTTCGTTCGTTAGCTCCATCGGTCCTCAACAATCAACTACCATATTCTGGAAAAAGATCAAGGTCTTCAAAGGAAGACCAACCAGTCACATCCAGGGCTTACTGCACAATGGAACCTGGATCACTTCTGATATAGACCAAGCTGAGTGTTTTGTCGACCACTTCACTTCAGTCTTCAGCAACTCAGGCCACTCCCCAGAATTCATCAGATATAAAGAACAAAATGAGTTCCCTCTCAACTTCAGCGAACCCCAACCCTCTCACTACAACCTTTCCTTCACTCTAAAAGAGCTACAATGGGCTTTGTCCAAATGTAGACCAAGTGCTCCAGGCCCCGATCTAATACCCATTCCTCTCATCCGACAACTACCTCCCTCAGCTATCCAATTTCTCCTCGAAATATATAATGACATCTTTATCACCGGATCTTTCCCATCTTCATGGCGAAACTCCATCCTGATACCTATCCATAAACCTGGCAAACCCCGTACTCTTACCTCAAGCTACCGTCCAATATCTCTGACCGACCACTTGTGCAGAATCCTCGAACGAATGTTGCTCAGACGGCTATCCTGGCTCTTGGAGAAAAACTCTCCTCTTGACAAACATCAACTAGGATTTCGCCCGCATAGATCTACTCTAGATCACCTAGTTGCTTTCGACCAGAATATCAAGGAAGCATTTATACGTCATAACCGCCTTTTTGGATATGAAGTCTGCTTTTGATACTGTATGGAGATACCAAATCATCAAGTCTCTGCACCTTTGGGGGTATCGAGGCTCATTAATAAAATTCATTCACAACTTCTTGACCAACCGCCTCTTCTCTGTCAGAATCAGAGGTCACATGTCCTCTTATCATCCACAAGAGAATGGGGTACCGCAGGGATCCGTCCTTAGCCCCACCCTATTCAATATAGCAGTTAATAGCATCTCTGAAATCTTCGAAGGTAAAGTGCAGTTTCGCCTCTATGCGGACGACGTTGTGTTTTATTATTCCTCCCCAGCCCGCGCGTCTGCGAGAGAAGAATCCAGAGTGTCCTCGGTGAGCTCTCTACTTGGTCCACCCGCTCCGGTTTTAACTTCTCCCCTGAAAAATCCAACCTCGTACATTTCTGCAGAAAAAATTCTTACTCTAGACTCCAATCCTTCACATTCCTAGATCGGGATATCCTAACTCAATCCACCGGTAGATTCTTGGGCCTAACATTTGACTACCGCCTAACCTGGAAGGCTCATCTCATTGATCTAAAATCTAGATGCATTAGATCTTTAAGCCTAATAAAGTTCCTCGCTCACTCCACTTGGGGAGCTGACTATCGCTCACTTCGCTCAATTAATCTAACTGCCATCCGGCCAAAGATAGACTATGGCAGCATAGTATACCGCTCTGCTCCAACCTCCTACCTCAACTTGATCGATCCCATCCAGAACACAGCCATCAGACTGTCCTTGGGTCTCTTTCGAACCACTCCTATCCCCAGCCTGCTTTGTGAGGCTGAGATAGAACCACTAACACTTCGACGTCTTCAATTGCTTATAAACTATTCTTACAGCCTCTCATCCAGACCATTTCTCCCTCACGCTTCCTCATTCTTCAATCCTCGACCTATCCCGCCACATCTTATCAGAACTAGTCCTCTTGAGTGCGTGGGCCAGATTTTTCATCAATCCAGGAATAAATACAATCTCCCTTATCAGGACTGCTATCCAATTACCCCTCCTAATCATCCCCATGGGCCCTACATTCTGTGCCTTTTAACTTCTCCCTGCTCCGCTTTGACAAATCATCCACCCCTGCACTCTCCTTTCAGCACCACTTCCATATCATCCTTGACCGAATTCCCCAAACCAATATCATTTTCACTGATGGATCCAAATCTGCAACTGGGGTAGGATCTGCATTCGTACTCTTTCCCTTAGGGAATCCTCTCCTTCCCCAAACCTTTCGCTATCACCTAAGCCCTCAATCTAGCTCTTACACGGCTGAGACCCTAGCCATTGAAAAATCTCTCCAATTCATACTCTCCCAACCACCATCCAAATGGGCATTATGTTCGGACTCCACCAATACTCTTAGAGCTCTGGAAAAGGGATTAGATAACCATCCTCTCATATCCCGCTGTCTGGACCTCATTGAGGATATCCTTGCCATCGGATCCACCGTTCAGTTTCTCTGGATCTCTAGCCACTGCGGTATAGTCAGAAACGCGATGGCAGACTCTGAGGCTAAAATAGCCGCCACAGATGGATCACCATGTCTCACTCTAATTTCAACCGACCTACCTTCCTTCGTCAAATCCCTTGTTAGAGGACAGTTACAGAATCACTGGAGCCTATTACAAGGACACAATAAGCTCAGAGAAGTTAAAACCACCTACTTCCTCAACAATTTTTCGAACTTCCCCTGTAAAAGAATCTCCACCATCTGGTTCAGGATAAGATCGGGACATTGCGCTCTCACTCACCAGCACCTCTTGAGGAACGACCCTCCTCCTACCTGCTCCTCTTGCGATGAACCTCTCACCGTCCGCTATTTTCTTATAGAATGTCGCGCCACATCAAACGTCAGGACCAGACTTTCCCTCCCCAGTGACCTCCCTACTCTTCTCCGACCCGGTTCCCTGGATGCTCTCCTCCTCTATCTAAGAGAAATATCCATCATTGATCACATTTAGTCGCCGCTATCGCTCCACCTCTCCCACATCTCTCATCATCCATCCTCTCCATTCCTTAATCTCCATTACGCGATCACCCTACCACCATCCGAAAACATTCCCCTTTTCTTCAACACTCGCCCTTCTTTATCAAACCCAGAACCCCAAATCTCTAATGCCTAATGTGTGTTGCGGGCTGATTCTGCTAATGTTCCGATTCTGCCGATGATGTTCCCAGTGTACTTGTTCACATTGATAATTACTCATTTTTTCGTGCGGATAGACGATCTAGGGGGGGGGGGGGGGGTTGGATTTTATATAAAGTCCTTTCACTTGGCAGAAGTGTTGGATTTTACTCAATTTAGTTCACCGGCTTTGGAGTTCTTATGGCTTAAATTGACATTACATAATTTTCGATTTATTTTAGGTGTTTTATATCGACCGCCTTCGCAGAGTCTGTCTGAGGGGATTAAGGTTTTAGAAAATATTCTTCCGTTGATTTTAAGTGAACCTAAAAACGTTGTCATTCTTGTTGATGTAAATGTCAATCTTCTATTAGAAAATAATTTACTGACGCATTGTTTAGAGTTTTACGGCCTTAGTGAAATCGTTACACAGCCTACTAGGATTACTAGTACTTCATCAACTCTGTTAGATCCTATTTTTACAAATACCCCTGAGCTGTTTAGTGAAATGCTTGTGTTGGATGCTCCAAATATTACTGATCATAAAATGATAACTTGTAAATTGGAGATTCTAAATCGTATATTTAAGCAGAAAGTAATAACTTTTCGAAATTTTGCCGATTTTGATGTAGATCTGTTCCTGTCAGAGTTATTATCAAGTAATTTAGATCAGACATATAATATTAATTCTATAGACGATAAAGTGGAATACCTTTCAAATAAAATAATTTCGTTGTTCAATATTCATGCTCCTTTTAAGTCAGTACGTGTAAGTAAGCCCAGGGCACCTTGGCTGACTCATCCTATTAAAGAGATATAATTAGATTTTCATATTGCAAATGTTAACCAAGACATTTTAAACTTCTATTATGGTAAAAGGATGGATGTAGATAAGCCTACCTTTGATTTTACACTTGTTGGGCCTGCGACCATTTCAGATATAATAAAAGGTATTAAAGTAAACGCTTCTGGGGTTGACGGCATTACATTGACTATGATAAAAATATGTTTGCCGGTTGTCCTACTACATATAGTACATATAGTTAATAGGTGTTTGGAAAGTAATTACTTTCCAATAAAATGGCGCCAGGCTGTCGTTGTTTCGATTCCTAAAGTTACTCGCCCACTTGCCCCCTCAGGCTTAAGACCAATAAGCATATTGCCCATAATGTCAAAAATACTAGAGCGAGTGTAAAATGTCAAATGACCAGTTTTCTGGATAACGCTAGAATACTCCCCGCTGGACAGTCAGGGTTTCGAGCCTTGCATAGTACAAACACAGCTTTGTTAAATTTGACTGATACTTTGATGAACAGTTTAGACAGGGGAATGACAGTAGCTTTGGTTTCTATAGATTGCTCAAAAGCTTTTGATAAGATACATCATGCACTTTTGTGTGCAAAATTGAATTATTTTGGTTTTACCACTAATGTTCATCATTTCTTTCAATCATACTTGCATGGTAGGAGTCAATGTATGGAGTTGGAGGGGCACCGTTCTGAATTTCAGCTGATTCAGTCCGGCATACCGCAGGGGTCTGTCTTGGGACCATTGTTATTTCTAATATACACGGCTGATCTCCCTTCCTGTATCAATCATTCAGTTATTCAATCTTTTGTTGATGATACCCAACTTGTTCATTCTTTTTCTCCGCTTAGACCTGATCTGGCGGCTACGGCATTGAATGCCGATATTCCCAGTCTTTGTGCATATTCCGCCGACCACAACTTATCAATAAATGAAAGTAAATCAAGTGTTGTATTATTTTGTTCCAATAATGTTAGAAATCGTATCAGAAATGTACTAAAGATTAACATCAGTTCTCATGATTTGCAGTTCTCTTCAGAAGCAAAGATATTGGGACTTAAAATTGATGAAAGATTGAGATTTACCAGCCATGTAAAAAATATGTTATTGAAAGTCTATCTTAAAAGCAGAACATTGTATGCTAATCAGTATTTAATTAACTTTAAATTGAGAAAAAAAATTGCGAAGTGTTAATTTTGCCAATCTTCAGCTATTGTAGTATGGCATATTATCCTTGTTTAGATTGTTTTACTAAGCATAATTTACAGATAGCACAAAATAATCTAGTCAGATTCATTTGTGGAATTAGGAAGTTTGATCATATCTCACATAAGTATAAAAAATTAGCTTAGCTAAATATTGAATTATTTATGAAATACTACTATCTCGTTTTCCTGCATAAGGGACAAATTGGTTTTTCATGGTGAAATTCACAGTGTGAACATCAGGCAGGTCTCAGTTTTATCAGTTCCCCGGCATAAGACTTCGCTTTTCCAGCGTAGTTTTTCTTATTGCAGTCCTAAGTTATACAACAGTATTAGTAATAAATTGAAATCTTTGAGTGTCACCTCCTTCGGGCTTCAGTTGCCGCCTTATGCTATCTATGCAATGCACTTATTCTATGTATTGATGCATTTCCAAATAAAGACGATTATTATTATATCCGGCACTTGTTTTGCAGTGGGCATTCCTGTTCTTGCTTGATTCTGGTCCTCATTTTAGACATTTTGACTACCCTGTTGCCAGATTGCGATTAGACATTCACAACCTTACTTTAGCCAATCATTTTTACAATTTAAACTTTAATAACAATTAAAAAATCAACTGTAAGTTACAAAGTAACTAACAACAATATCATAAATGTTGAAAGTCTTGTGTGAACGTGTCTTCGATTTAGTACCTCTAGATGGATTCAGCACGTGTAAAATGCTTCCTTCAAAATCTATCGACAACATTTTTTCATATTTGAATGGTTATTAAAATAAAAAGATTATATAATTACCAATGACATTTATTGATATATAATATACAAGTACAGAAACAATATATACTATACAAACACAAACAGAAAAAAAAAAGAATTTCATCATTAATCGGAATCTGAAAAGTACTGGCTGGAATCACTGCTATCATCTGAGTATTGATAATTAATGGAAGAGCTTTTTTTCGATCAAGTATATGCTATCTGTCATACCATTTCATGTTCTGTATGTTTGATCGTGTTCTTCCATATATCAGGATTAACAGTATGAAGTGCCTCACGCCACGTGTTTATACAGTCTTGCTGTGTATTACCATTTCTAACCACGTGCTTATTATAGTAATTTACAATTCCCATATAAGTTCAACTGGATTGTTCATACCCACATACGTTCAACTGGAAGTTCAACTGTAATGTACTGGCATGGGGGGATACGTCAAACTCTGTGCCTATATTGTTCTGCTAAGTTGTCTACTAAATATTTCGATGCTGGTTTATTTCTGAAAAGTATTCACTTAGCACATATATCAAAATAATAAATTTGATTGTGATACGTACTCTGCTACAATTCTTAATAGTTCAGTTTTAAGCATTTCGATTGGAAATGCTATATTACTTTTAGTTAACCAATTTTGAATGGAAGCTTTAGTCCATAAGCTGTTTGGTATCTTGTTTAATAACATGTTATGATACGGAGGATTATCCATAAAAATTAAAGATGACTCACTGAAGTTTTTTAATAATTGGATATCGTTTTCAAATCATTTCAAGAAATTTTCCTGATTCATTTCACCTTAGTAATCAGTGAGCTCATTTTTTGACGAAAATATGGTCTCTGCATCCTCAATAAACCCATCTTCTCTGTCAGCATGTAGTATGATTTATCTAAAATACAAATTTTCAATCACGATTTTTCATATTTTTTGCATATTTATGTAACTTACCTTTTACCATCAACTTTAGTGGTTTTTACACTCCTCTTAATATTATCTTGCCATGAATATCATTACCATTACCATATTATCTTGCCATTAATATCATTACATTACCATATTATCTTGCCATGAATTATCATACAGTATCATTTTGAAACATCCAGGTTTCATCTAAGAGGGCAAATTTATACAAGGCTTTTCTTTTCTTTCCTTCATATAACCTAAACTTGAAGAGATTTACTACTAAACACCAAATCCCTTTTTTTGAACTGCCCGACGCACGTTTCACTAACCATGTTAGGATGATTAAATCATCTCCTGATGATGCTAACATGGTTAGCGAAACGTGCATCGAGCAGTTGAGAAAAAGTGTTTTGGTGTTTAGTGATAAATCTCTTTAAGTTTAGTGTTTCATAAGCCCTTGCATAAGAAGTTCCATAAGCTCTCGTTTTGGATCATCTGTTTTCCATTTAAAACCTATTTTTTTTCAATACGTTGCATAATGACATATGGCATTCGTCAAACATTTGTTTCGCTTTTAATTGCTCGTGTAAGGAATTCAAAGCTACATGCTGTCCTGAAAATTAAAATTAAATTGTATGTGCCGACGTATAAACTTCATATAGATTTAAGAACAGTGCTTTTTTGCTATTCTTAGGTTACGAATACTGTGTTCAATCATAATATAAATGGTGTCACGAATAGAACTTGTATTACAATTACTGTGTTCAATCATAATATAAATGGTGTCACGAATAGAACTTGTATTCAAATAGCAGTATTGGCAACTCTTTTAGTAAAACTACGTTTTCTAAAACTAGTTTTCACTTTTTATGAAATAATACTAACACTGGACATATTCAACCTTAAGGCTGCTGCAACACGCTAAAAAACCATTCTAGTTTCTATAATACTAACTAAACATATCCAATTATTAGCCATTAACTTAACATACCTCTCTAACAGCCGCAAAGGGTAACAATGGACAATTATTGTCTCGTTCTTGTTCAAAATAGTGTATCAGAGATGCTACAAACTCTTGACGACTATTTAAATGATTTGGCATTTTACAGGTATAACTCTGACAATTATAATACTGTGGTAGTTCTTAAAAGAACTGTTTTCAATGGTAAGGTAAAAAATGAAAGTAAACGTTCAGATACAAATGGGTTAACCTCCAAAAGTGTCAATAAATATCAACAAGAAAAGTTTGAAATTGCACAACGTCGCATATTCTGCCAACAGAATCGAGCTCTAAATTTGAAATTTATTAGATACATTCCATTTGATTATTTTATTATTATAGATGTTGCGGTATTTCTGCTGTTCTTCAGTAGAGTCATCGATGACACTACTATATATAATACTACTATATTGCTAATATCTGTAAGTGGAAGTGTCACGGAGTAAGTGAGACGGCAAACGTCTGCTTCTGTGTCTTTTTCTACTACTCGACCTGTTGTGCGCAAATGTCGCGATACATAAACGTGACACAAAAACATAAAAATATTCAAAACTGACGCACGTCTATAACCATATATATGGATCCTAGTAGGTTTAGATAGGTTTTATCTACACCTTGGTTAAGTAATGTATCCATTATGGCTTGCTTTGAGATTGAATCAAATGCTTTTTCATAATCAATAAAAGCCAAGCACAGCGGTATAGTGTATTCATTGAGTCTGACCTGCTGTAGAAACTGGATGTGATCCATTGTACTGAATCCACTTCTGAATCCTGCTGGCTCCCTTGGTTGTGCGTCATTGAGTTCTCTTAATATTCATTTATATATTATCTTGGTAAAAACTTTGTACACCTCTGATAGGAGGCTTAGTTCTTTATTGGATAGGAGGACAGTAGTTCTTTAAATCTTTCTGAGCTCCTTTTTTATGTAAAATAATCAATTTTGCATTTTTCCATAGGTTGGGTACTTTTTGTTCTTTGATGCATTTTGAGTATAATTTTGCATCTCAACAGTTATACTATCCTTTCCTGAAACCTTGCATTTTTCATCGAATCTATAGCCTTAGTTACTTCCTACTCCAGGATATACGGCATTTGTTTTTCAGTGGGTATTGCTGTTCTTAACTGGTTCTGATACTCATATAACTTTGAATAAAATCTTCGGACAACCTCTAACATATCCGTCCGCTCCCTACACAATATACCATCCTCACGCACAAATCCTTTTCTTTCCAGCTTCTGTTTAGCTTTATTAATTCCCCTGTTTTTTGTTCCAGAGTTTTTTGCACTAGCTGCATGTTGAATCGGCACGTTTCCTGTTGAATACGTTTTCTTATATTTTCTTATAGTTTAGCAGAGCTCAACGTACTCGACTTTGCCAAAAGGACTGCCTGCATTCTTCATAGTTCGTCGTTTTTTCATTATATTAATGGTTTCATTGGATATTTTTGACTGCTTAAAACATTTATCTTCTGGTAATATTGAAGCATACGTTTTAAGCACATTGTAGGCAATGTCTTCATATTGGTCTGTAATTTCTATCCCCTCCGGGTCTTGCCACACAGCAAAGCGGTTCGACAAAGCCATCTCAAGATTGCTGCCCTTCTCCAGCTGCTTCCCGGAATCCGTTTTGTCCCTTGTAGATATTATCACTCCATTGCTATGTTGCAGGCATAAACCGTAATCTGTCACGCTTGTCCAATGCGGGTTGGCAGACTTTGGGTTATATTAGTCTGAGGCTGAGGCTTGACTTGCCCGCCAGGAGTGACCCCCCCCCCCACAAAGGAACTTACATTCAAGACGGCATAGCTCTAATAGCCCGTATCGATCCACTGCAGGATGAAGGCCTCTTCAGCATGCTTCCAACTTTCACGGTCATGGGCCTTCCTCTGCCACTTGGGTCCAATATACTTAACGATGTCATCAATCCATCGTGCTTTCGGTCTTCTTCGCGGACGTTTGCGATCAAGCGGTATCCACTCTAGGATTGCCTTGGTCCATCTGTCGTCCCATCGCCTCGCTATATGGCCCGCCCATTTCAACCGCTTTACTCTTCCAATGATGTCGCAGACTTTTGTTTGTTCCCTGATCCATGCGCAGGACTTTCCGTCTCGTCTTGTAATGCCAAGCATATATCTTTCCATTCCCCTCTGTGCCACCCGAAATTTTTGAATTGATTGCGATGTGAGTGTCCAGGTTTCACTTCCGTATGTCATAACGGGTAGAACGCACTGATCGAATACTTTTCTTTTCAGGCAAAGTGAAACCTGGTTTCTTTTAACCTGGTTTTTCATGACAACTTCAGAAGATTCTTTGACAAATCCAATGGTGGCCCAAACCATAACTGAACCACCCCCGATTTATCGCCACGACATTATTCTTTGTTCTTTCCTTAAGTCATAATAATAATCCATCTGGACCGCAGAGGTTGAACTTTTTCTCGTCGCTAAAAATAATTTTTTGCCACTTTGTAGTCCAGGTCATGTTGCGCTGAGCAAACGCCAAGCGGGCTGCCTTATGACAAGGAGTAAGTGGTGGTTGTTTTTTTATTTATTTATTTGAGTTTCTACTGAGTTTTCTGGAGCAGTCGTTGGACATTACGAGCATTTGTTTGGAGGCCTGCTTTCATCCTGCATGATGGCGCGCGCAAATAGGGTAGAATTTAAAACATTTCTCAAAATTAGCGACCTCTCCCGATTTGTAATTGCTTGCGGTCGTCCAGAACTCTTCTTTTTGCCATAGTTTTCACCTTTATTGGCACAAGGGTTAACTACTCGGGCATTGCGTGAAATCTCCCTGGCAATTTTACCATTGAAAAAATTCCTCTACTTTCAATGCAAAAATGTCTTCCTTTTTCTTACTCACTTAGACTTCGTATACACGATACGGTTTCGGTTTTATAACCGTTTCGGTTTTGTCGTTTTGTTTTCACAGCACAACAGTTCTCCTAGAAAAATATTTACATGGATTAAGCGCTGACGCAGATTATTCCATTTAAGATTTAACATGATATTACATGATTACATGTTATTTGTGTCTATCTTTTTGACGGAAAGTGTATATTGGAATGTATGTTTTCTGTAGCATTTTTGCTTTATTTTTTTTACATATAAGATGTCTTAAATTTTTCCAGAATTCCTTGGCAATTTTTGCTTCTTTCACATGCATAAACAACAATGGGTCTATTGTTAGCATTAGTTCGCACTAATTTGCCTTACTTATGATATTTATTATTCAAGAAGATTTTGCACAACAACTTTGGCGCATTTTACAATTAATTTGTCGCCGTTCTGTTGCACTCGATCTTGTTTCGCTTGCAACACAGTATCACCAGTAAAAACAAACTAGGCTATAGTTATTGAGAATGGGTCAAATAAAATACACTTTTCGTGTATTCTAAACAAATTTCGCATTTTTTATTACACATCTATTGATACTTAACATATTCACGTTTCAGTATTTCCACTGTCTAAAAACATATATTTACTCATTCTAGAGAATAAATATAATGTCCGGGGTAAAAACATAGCCCACTCAAGTTTCTTCAGATTATTTAATTTTTTTACCTTACTCTTGATTTTCATTTTCGATTTATGAAAGTTCATTTGAAGAGATTGGGGATGAAAATGAAAATGTAAGAAAAAATACAAAAAATATTTTTTTAGTTGGGACAAAAAGACAGGACACTTGTTAAACTCGAAGAGATCCACCACTAAACACCAATTCACTTTTTTAAACTTCTCGACGCGGGTTTCGCTAGCCATGTTAACATCATCAGGAGATGAGTTAATCTGTTGAAACGCGCGTCGAGAAGGTTAAATAAGTGATCTGATGTTTGGTGGTAAATCTCTTCGTGATTAGTGTTTCACATCAAAAGGTTCCAATAGAATTGAAGAACGCCTGTTCGTTTATAAACAAAAGCAAATACCACGTAGTAAATACACTGGGCTAATCCAGTTCTTGATAAAGTTATAAAAATGGGGCGTGCAATATCGTTGACATTAGTTGAACAAAATATCATTCAACCAATTGAAAGACGAGTATTAACGATTTCCGTAATTTCGAGGAATACGGGCAGGAAGAAAGGTGATTTCGAAGACCGCCTTTCTTAACAGAGAGACAAAGACGGTCTATTTTAACGACAATTTTCAAATCTACATTAATAACTGATCAAACAGTTCAAAAAGCTGGCGTTAAAACCAATATAAAAACATTAGGAGGGCCCGTCAGGTGGCTTCCAAAGAAATAAAATTAAAACGATACCATTCCTTAGCATTACGCATAACGAAAGACAGAAGAAGTTTGCCAGCGATCACGTCGATGGGAAAGAGGAATTGAGGAAAGTGCTATTCACTGATGAAAAAAAGTTTAATTTAGACGAACCTGATTGTTGGACTTATTATATTTATGACCTTCGGAAAGAAGAAAAAGTGTTTTCGAAGAGACAAATCGGTGGCGGGAATGACATCAGCTCTGATAAAAACACTGAAATCGTGTTTGTTAATTAATGGCCGAATGAACATTCAGAACAAGATTATCTGAAATTAATCGACAATCAATTGAAAAAGTACTTCGAAACACTACCAAAAGAAAATTTTGTTTTCCGACATGACGAGGTGCCTGTTCACAGAGCAAAAGTAAACATTTTTTTTTTCGAAGGAAAACATTAATATTTTAGGTCCCCAGACTTTAACGTAATTGAAAATGTCTGAGATAATTTAGACAGAACTGTATATAGTGGTTGCCGGCAATTTTAAAACACTAATGATTTGAAATGAGCAATTTAGAAAGAGTGGGGCAGATTTGCTCAAGGGTCAATCCTTCGTCTCTATGATTCTCTTCCAAATCGTCAGGTTTTGCCATTAGAGAAAGGGTGAGTCTACACCGAATATTAAAGTGAGGGTTTCTTCAATTATTGTAACTTTTAATAAACTTAATGTTTTAAATATTAGGTGTGCTAATTTTATGTCCCACCTAAAAAGATATATTTTATATTCTTATATTTTTTGTCGTCATCTTCAAACGAACAAAATAGTTTCAAACTTTGATAAACCAAGTTATAGTACCGAGAATCGTTTAGCTATGCAATTGTATTAAAATGCCAATACAATAATTAATACTGGTTTATTCTCATTTTCAGACACAGTACTAAATTCTTCGGAAGGGCGGTCGCGGTCTACCCTGGAGGAGACCTGGAATCAAGTTGGGTCACCCGCCCTGTATTCATGACAAGAGTAGCAGGCTCGGGTCTCCTTATGCCCTGGACTTCCCATAAGGGCATTTGCCGTCGTTAGTTTCACTTGTCGGACATGAAGAGATCGGTGGAAATGCTGCCGGTGAATGTACTGAAACGGGGGGGCTAGCGTGAAGTAGGGACATCACGATAGTGCCAGGTAAAGGGTGTGGGTTGTGGCAGATCCGAGGCACGTGTCTGTCTATCGTCTAAGCTCTTGAAGTAATTTCTTGGGTTTAGGGGATAGCTGGATATGTGTGTATATCACGTTCTTTTTCGGGCTCGGACTGCCGGTGCTAATTCGTGAACAGTTGGGTGCAGATCAGTGGTTGACATGGACTTGATTCTCAGATGTTCTCAATAACGAGATGTTCTCATTTGCGAGAAGGCTTGCCATCCTGACTCGGAAGGGCGGTGGTGAGTTAAAGCGTCGCACAAGGTCAAATCATGTGTGGGGACACGAAATTATCTCGAGCCGCGGAATATGGGCGGGGGCCATAGGCAGATGATTGGATAGTTACATTAATTATAATATGTATGTTATTTATACTAACAATATGACATAATATAGATGTTATGATGATAGTAAAATCTCCATCATAAACCTGCTTACCTGGTCATTTTTTGGTTCGCTCGGATGTTTTTTTTATCATTGTGGGGGGGGCAAGTAGAAGTAATAATCTGTCGGATACATAGAATCGTTCATATATATTATTAACTTCGCGTATACTGAGGCCAAGCATAGTTGATCTATAGCAAAAATGAATTATGGTAAGTTAAATTTCGTGTGTTATTTTAAAGTGCGTCAAATAATTTGTGTTTATTTCTTTTCAGATTCACTCGAGTACGCAGCGCGAGTGTCTTAAACGAGTGTTCATAGATACACGTCGTGAGTGATTTGTCCCAACTCTCGGATGATTCCAGGCATCGTCGAGCCTGAGAACGTGTTAGTTAAAGACTCCGAAGGATCGTTCGACATACCAGAGGAGTCTGGGTACACGAAATGCTACCTGCAGTGCGACAACACTGTTTTTTTTTGTCGGGGAAAATTGGAGTGGGACAGAAGAACAATATGCGAAAGGATATGGACACACAGGTAAGATTGCAAACTCATTTCTAGTATTATAGATGACGCATAAGTAATCTCGTTTTTTGATACTGCATAATATTCTTTTTTATTTTAATCTTAAGAGTTTTAATCTATATCTCCTTCGTTGTTGACAGTCTTCGCCCATCTCCCTGTTAACTTTCTATTCAGTTTTTGTAATAATAATTCGGATGCAGTTTTGACACTTATCGCAGTATGATTTTTTTCAACAAAGAAGAAATCTGAAAAGATGTTAATTTGGCGATGCAGTCTCAGAGGAATACGGTGGATGAGGGAGTACTTGTCAGCCTAACACTCTTTGCTTTTTTTTCTTGGGATATTATTCCACTATGAGATCTGCAGAATAACACCTTTTCGATTAATCAGTCTTGATCGTTTTTAAATCAAAACCATATTTAGTCTATCAAGCTGAGCACAATAATATTCAGCACTTACGGATTCCTGGTGTTAATCATTGTTTTTTTTTTATGCTAATTGCTGTATAAAATCCACTTTCACCTCCAGTAATAATTTGTCGAAAAAAGAATACGTGTCTAACCTGGACAAAAGTTGAATTTTATTTTCAACTGAAAGTTGATTCAGTTGTTTTGAACACCATATCATTGTGGACCATGAAGTTTTCAGCTTTGTGACGAATTCCTGAATGGTTTGTTTGGAATCAGCTTCATTTTCAGTCAACAACAGATGCTTATCAAACTCAACAGGTATTCCAGATTTTATAAAGGATTGATTTTTTTTTAAATCAACCCTGACATATTCTGCTATCCAGGGCACGAAGATAAACAGCATTAAAGAAATTTGTGACATTGTTATGCTTCTGAAACACATAAAGCATCAAATGTCTGATACGGCACTTATCCACATTTTGCTGTTCTATTCATATAGGATTCACCTAATGTTTTTCAAACTTTTAACAATAGGCACTCTAAATGTCAATACATTTAATTAGAATATAGATTATCTTATATTAAGTTAAATTATTGTCCAAAAACAAGCAAAATGCATCCATGTTCCACCTAATAAATGTTTATTTCTTCAGCTGCCGACAAATTTTTAATATTTTTAATATTCTCCATGGGCCCACTATGAACATTTTGATAAATCATTGTCAGTAGATGGCAATGTTCTTAAAATTTGGACTTGAAAAAAAACGATATTACTTCTAATTAATAGACACTAACAGACTTAGACCTAATAATTTTTTTAAAATTAACTAGAAATTACTTTGATGGTCTGATGGTTATTACAAGAGTATATTTTGTTACAGCATGACCACCACATCTGGAGAATTTCGGTTCGCGCGCGTATCCAGGATAGCATTCAGATATTTCCACAGCATCATTGTAATTTATTTGTTGCTATTGCCATTTTCAAATATCCTTAATCGGAATTTATTCTGAAATATTTTTTTTATAATCGTGTTTTAAATATTAGATCTGGAATCTAGTATGTAGTATATGAAATGTATTTGATATGTGTGAGGTCCGATGTGGAATATCTCAATTTTATACCCTTCAGAAGTTAATTGAAGCGTATAGAATTGGTGCTACCCTGGAATGAAGATTTTGGGGACATCAGCTGGATTAGAGTACTCCACCACTAGTTTACAGGTAATATTTTTTCTTTTACCCTTTTTTAAAGTTAATATATCCTCAATTGATAATTGTATTAGCATTTTCTTATAACCTGCTTTTATGCTTAGGTGAACACAATTAACATTTTTTTTAATTATGAAACTTTTTTTATTTACTAAGAACGAATAAAATCTGTACCAGGTGTAGCAGTTAATAATTCTTATTTTTTTCTAAAAAAAAAAATCACGGCAGAAAGGTAAAAAATAGTTCATTCATAGTAGGCGCATTTACAAGCTGCACATTTTTTTCGTCTCTTTAGCAATTTGTGGATGCCCTCCCAGAAAAACCGTATATCTTTTGAAGTGGTCCAGTCATCAAGCCATTTTTCGACTTCTCCGTAATTGTTGAAGTGTTTCATGGAAAGTGCATGAAACATTGTTCAAAACAAGTGGTAGTCGGAAGGGGTCAAGTGTGGTGAGAACGGCGGCTGGGGCAAGAGTTCCCAGCAAAGTGTAGAAATAGTTCTTCGGTGCTTCTGACCACTTTCGCTGTGTGTGATGGCGTTGTCGTGTTGAAAAATCACTTTCCCTGACTTGTGGTCAATTTTGGTCGCTTTTCGATCTATGCATAGTTCAAATTGATCATTAGTTAACGGTAGCGAACAGTAAATCAGGTAAAACCGGTTTCCGAAGCCCATGGTACACGACACCAAAGCGATTCGGTCTTTCGGTGGTTGTTGATTGTTATCCTGGGTCAACCCACGATTCGGGTTCTCGAAAGATATCAATTTTTGAGCTCCAGTCACAATGCGATGCAAAAAAGTATTTCTTTCATGCCGAGAAAGCAAACCTTCGCACACCATTTTTCTTTCCATCTGTCTGTCGTTCAGCTGATCCGGTACCCATTTGAGCCACAAATGGCTCGGCGACTAACATTTAACCACTCTGTCATTTATTGTTGAGTTTGCATATGGTCTTCTTCCAACAATGCTTGTAATTCGGTATATTTAAAATTTTTCGGTTGACCTTGGCGTTATTTGTCTTTCAAATCGAAATCACTACTTTTGAGTCGTCGAAACCAACGCCCAAAACCGCCTTGCGTTGGCGCATTGTCACCGTAAGTTTCCACAAGTATATGATGGTTTTCACTCGCGTTTTTCTTTTGATTAAACAACAAAAGCAGTACGTGCCACATATGCTCTTTATTTGGATCGAAACTCGACATGTTTACACAAGAAAAAAGTATGACTGTAACTCGAAATCTCTAAGCGATTAGACTGTGAACAGACCCCAGCTTCCAGCGCCATTAAAAAAAAAATTATTAACCTCCACAGTTGGTATGACTTATTTCAGATTAAAAACACTTAAGTACAACAAATATTTGTACAAATAATTGAAATTTTTTACTTACTTTATGTTAATTACATGAATTCTCTGTATATTATGTTGTTTAAAATATAATTATACAGGTTGCGTCATCAAAATCCGTACAAACAATTGTTGATAATTAATGATAATGATAATTAAAAGTTACAAAAAAATCATTTTGCATGTCTTTAAGGAAACCATCTAGAATATATTTATTAAATGTAATGCCCTTCAGCCTGAATTATTGTCTTAAGTATTTTCCTAAAGCTCCCGCGTGCCCTCTATAACACTTTATTGTCTATATTGGCACATGGGGATGTGCCAATGAATGTGCCAATGATGTGCCAAGAATGTCACATTGGGATGTCTTTGTTGGTGACCCTATTAATAATGCTCCGTACATAATAGTACAGTGGAATCAAATCTGAACTATTTATGAATTAATATGACCAAAACGTAACGTGATTTTTTAAATAAATACAACGTTGATTCACCCAAAATTAATTTTGTCTCCTTCAAACTAATCCCCTCTCGCTGCAATACATTTATTCCAACGTTTTTTTTTCTAGTCTTCCAAATAGTTTTTTTTACCCCGCTTCTGGTATTTTTTTCAAAGCGGCCCTTGAATTGCTTCCATGGACTTACAAGGGAACAGGAAAAAGTTACACGGTGCCATATCTGGTGAATATGACGTTTGTCGATCGGGGTTTGTTTGGCTTGTACCGAAAAATTAAAAACGAATGATTATTGGGGTATGCGATGATACGTTATCGTGACGCAAAAACAATGAATTGTTTTCTCACAAATCTGGACGGTTTTTTTCGAATGGGCTCACGCAAATGATGCATAATGCTTAAATAACACTATTTATTAACTGTTTGGGTGTTGGAAGGAACTTTGTGTGGGCAGTCCCATGGTAATAGAAGAAAACAGTTATCATGACAGATTTTTTAAGTTTTGAGGTGTTTTCTTCAGCTTAGGTTCATTTTTAGCACGAAAGTCGCTTGATTGTTGAGCTGTTTCTTGTTCATGAACATAGATCATCATCCAAAGAAAGCATGTCTTGAGCAACTTCAATCGACGATGTTTTTCAAAAAAATGAGTGTATTGGAAACAAGACGAGAAAACACTCGAGACAAGCTTAAATTGTTATCGGAATTAAATTTAATCGGCGATTACTCACTACAAGAACCTTATTTTGTAATGTTTTCTTCATTGGCTGCCCTCTAATGCCTTCCTGAACTTCCTTCCTTCCACTAACGTCCTTGTACCACTTGTAAACAATTTTTTTTGCGTAGCTTCATAACCTTAACACTTTCTTAATATTATTAATTACATCAACACAAGAAATGTCATTTTTTAGACATAATTTAATGCAAATGAATTTTAAGAATGGACGACAATTTTTTTTATAGTTACAAAAGAATAATAAAATCATATAAAACTTCAAAATAAATGATTGGTTGTGCTCCACGTAAGATTCTCAATCCGAATTCTCAATTTCGAACGTTCAACTCGGGCCCGACTGATGACGGCTTAAGGCCAGAAACCGGTCTTGGGAGATGCTTGTTGGCGCGTTTGATATGGCGAATGAAGGATTGCTAATTTTACGTGGAGCAAGGAAAAGATTTTGCTGGATATTTTTAAAAGCTACTTTACTTTTTGATCAGAGAACTATTTGGATTAAACTATATCCATGTTATCCCATCACACACAGTCACGACTGCCAGTTTTGGACCAAATGGCTAGCGTGTGCTGGTACACCAACCTACTATGGTCATATGCAGCCTTTCTGAGCCCATGGTTTCTATCCACGGTTTCACTACATTCATCAGAACACGTACATACATCTCATTTGTCACGGTTTTTGCATATAAAAAAAATACATCGCCCTCACTTGATTCGACACCCAGGACGTGAACACTTGAAGGTAATTTGGTTCTCAGAAAAGGACCTCACATTCATCCCAACTTCATATTTCATTGAATGCGACAGAACATTAGAGCGAGAAATCTGTTTGGTTCTGGCAGCAACGTTTGTCATACCATAATCCTTTACGACTTGTTGAGTTAGGTCCTCTTCTGAAATCCAATCCGATACGTTACCGACGTGCCCCTCTCAACTTTTGTCTCCAATATTCGCAAATATTGTCTCGGATCCTCTAAATGGACTTTTAGAGGACTATCGGAGCCATAACCGTTCAATCTTTGGCAGGTTTCTTTACTGGCACTTTTTGGACTTTTCAGTAGTTGATCTTAACAGTTCGTCCATTTTATGACGGTGCTGCTTCTGGTTTAAGAGAATAACATAAATGGTCTAACCTGAAGGTACAATTCAGTGGGAAATTAAAATTGAAATTTATACGAATTTTGTTGACGCACCCTATATATTGTTTTCGTTAAAATTGTTAAATATTTTTGGTTAAAAATGTATATTAAGTAATGTTTTCTTTTGTTCTAGGTAAGTGCTCTTGAGTGTAATGCGACAGAGCGAGAGAGTAAGTACGTTTAAACAATATTCTCACAAATAAAATTATTTTGCAAATGTATTATTCGTAACGATTATACTGTTTATATAAAATTGATTTATTATATTAAATATCTTGTTTCTTAATTATTTTTTGTGCTTTGGTTTTAATTATTACTGCATAGCACTATCATTTATTCTCATTTTACTTGCAGTTCATTATAGTTGATTTGTCATGAAGGTGAAATACACATATGTCCAAAAGTCTTTTTTTTTCCTTGTTTACGTAATCATCATTTTATATTATAACTCTTACTGGTACCAAATAAAACTCGGCACCAAATGATGAATGTGTCTAAAATTAATTTATTGTTTTGGTGTCAAAAATTTTTTTCAGTAAAACTAATAAGCAGTATTTCTGCCATCGGTCTGTATGCATGTTTCTCGGCGATTTGGAATAGTGTTGATTAAACATTAAACGATCAATTTGGGCTTGTGGAATTATCTCCCATTCTTCACGAGCAGCATCTTTTAGCTCTCGCAGAGTAAGAGGAGGATTGTTCCGTTTCTTGGTGCGTGTTTTCAGAGTATCCCATGCATGTACAATGACATTCATGACTGGGGAATTTGTTGGCCACCCTAACTTGGTTATTCCCTCCTCTTTAAGCAAATGTTGTCCGATGAGGAGGTGCGTTGTCATCCGTAAAAACAAATCCGTCACCCACTGCGCCTCGGAACAGTAGAACTCGGAACCCTTCTCTCCAGGACCAATATAGGTATCCGTGTACCCATCATAATACCACCCCAAAACATCACGCTCCCACCTTTAAATGAGATACGTGGTTGAGCTGTTTCTAATTGGGCTTGTCAACCTGGAGCTCTCCAAACCAATGTTCTTCGTGAATGAGAAACCAGCCAAGTTTCGTCTCATCGGAGAACATTACGTTATTCCAGTTAGGACTATGATCCATCGTTTCTCGAGCCCATTGCAATCTTACATTTTTTTCTTGAAGGGTTAGTTTGGGAACCCTTAAAGGTCTTCTGTGATGCAAATTTACCGCTTTCAGTCTGTGTGTTATCGTTTGTCGTGACACATTTACTCCTTCAAGTCTAACAAACCCTCTTGATATACCACTTGTAGGTTCCAGATGATTTTTTCGATATATCACTAATATCATCCGGTCTTATCAGCCAGCTGTTGTACATCCTTTTCTATCATATCTGGGGCGATCTTTTACATCATTTGTCTCTTGGGATTTTTTATGAATTTTCGATACAACACTTTGGGAAACACCTATAATTTCCGCAATATCACTTGGATTAAAGCCCTGTTGTAACAAAGCAATTACTCTTGTTATCTTGTGATCTGTTAAAATGAGATATCATGTTTATAGGCATTTTGAAACAATAATGTGTAAATGTCAGTATCAACGGAATGTGCAATAAAGCCTGTGTTATCAGCAACACAGTGCTTTTGTTATCTTCATTTAAAAACGGTCTCACAATTTTTAGAGTACCATAGGCGTAGATGTCATATTTGTAAATAGTTCACACTTTTGGACGTATGTGCAGGTCGGTTGCAACTCGTAAGAAGACAATACGAATAACTGACATGTAATCACATGTAAATGCAAAATTATCTTTTAATATAATATGAAAGTTGAGTGTCACTTGCTCCAGTATAATAACCATTCTTATTCAATGTTGTATCAAGTTTTCAAATAAATGTAGCTCACCATAGACAAATTTTACTACATACCCTTCATTTAAGACCGAAACTCACGTGACCTATATCGTGACTAATAATGAAAATAAATAATATTTGACCAGTCCTATTATTTTGGTCCTAAAGTAAACAAATGTCAAAATAACTCCATCGGAGCTGATGCTATAGAAAGCAAAAAAGACGGGAAACCCATGTTGTAGTTTTTTTTATGGAAAATATTATTGATGAAAAGCAAACAACGACAATTATTTGTTTTAAATAACCAAATGTGTTTGGAGGGATTTTAAAATATTTTTTGTTGCTCAGGAAGCATAGAAACTAATACAAATCATGGCGAACAAATCTCGATAACAGATCTATGGGAAATTTTGGTAATATTTTTGGAGACAAGGATACCTTTAAATAATTCAACATAAAAAAATAAGTATAAATAAATATAATAATAATTTTTAAAATAAAATAAAACTAAATAAATTATTTAGACACGTGGGTTACAGGATTAAATGAAGACTCTATATATGGTTGTTTAGCTACTAGATGGGTAAATGATTTTTTTAATTTCCCTTAACTCAGCCCCAAAATTAAAAGTTGTTAAGTAAATGTCATATTGTAGGACATTCTAGAACATTATAATGTCCTAATGTTGTGTTCTTTGCGTTGGTTCTTTGGCAGAGCGTTAGCAAAAATATTATTATTCAAATTCAAAAAACCTTCATGCCTTAAAGGGTTGTTAATGATGGGTTCAGAAAAACACTGATGTAATATACGCTCAAAGGTAATTTCCATGATAAATTTCAACCTACTTGCAAATATGCCTTTTTGGGAATTTCATTCATTTGTTCAGTGCTCTGCCAGGGCAACTTTAAAGTGCTTCTACGTAAAATAAGTGAATATTATTCAGAAAGAAGGTTTTTGTATATCTGAGTTTTGTTATAATCATATCATAAAGGTAGGTTAGATTTACAAAATAATATAAATTCAAAAACATTTACAGTGCTGTGAAAAAAGTATAAACTCAAAAGAGTTTTTTAAAATTTACTTTTATTAACTTTTGTTTTCTAGAAAATTTTTCACCACAGCTTGAGAGCTTTGCAATTTTTCAGCAATTTGTCTCTTAAATCAAAAATCTTTTGCTGATCCCCCGGACGTCGTCACAATTAAAAAAAAACTTTACAAGGCACTGTAAAGTCTCAAAGAAGTGATTCACACTTGATAAATATTAATACTGCACAATGAGATCGCAATACGCAAAATAATTGAATCGAATAAGGAGATAATCCCTTTTATTATTTATTCACAACGTAAATATAGACAACGTAATACAGCAATATGACGTAAATACCAGGTGTCCCATTAAGAATGGATCGCGGCCGTATCTTGAAAACTATTTATCCCACAGCTTTGGGGAAAAAATATTATACTAAAACTGACCGTGAGAAATTCACCAAAAATATTTTTAAGCTTCTAAAACGACCGCAAGAGGGCGTGACGAGCTAAACATATTTAAAAATCTTTTTTTTTGTGTATTTTCAAGTGTTAACCGAGTAAGAAAAATTCTCAGTTATAATTAGCAAACTGTCTCCTACAACTTTGTTTTATGACATTTTGTCGTAACTTCGCGAATAAAGAAGTGGGGGGGAGTTTTACCTATTTAGATAAAAAGTCGTCTAATGTCCGTTTGCCTAAACCGATTTTCCTCAATTTGGATTCATTTAAAAGGCAGTTGCTGGGACAATCAGATAATCTGGGAGATAAATTATTTAGTTTATAAATGAAACCTCGAGGTCGCGTTACATTCAACAATAGCTTTTTTGAAGTTTTGTTCAGTTTTTTCAAATGGAATGGTACAGCTTTTATTACATGGTTAGAAAGGTAATTTAAAGAGGAATCATCCAGTGAAAACCCGAAATCGATATCTCTGACATGTCAAGAGATATTTCGATTTTTCTGAAAAAAACAGTTATTATTTCACTACTACCTACATTAAGTTAAAAAAATATTAACCTAATGTTTGCCTTCCTTCACACTTTACGAAAAATCGAAATATCTCTTGACATGTCGGAGATATCGATTTCGGGTTTTCACTGGATGATTCCTCTTTAAATTACCTTTCTAGCCACGTAATAAGAGCTGTACCATATTAAGACCAATTTTTAACTTAATATTACGGTAAAAATTAAAACTAACTGATTTTTTCAGAAAAATCGAAATATCTCTTGACATATCAGAGATCTCGATTTCGGGTTTTCACTGGATAATTCCTCTTTAAATTACCTTTCTAGCCATGTAATAAAAGCTGTACCATATTAAGACCAATTTTTAACTTAATATTACGGTAAAAATTAAAACTAACTGATTTTTTCAGAAAAATCGAAATATCTCTTGACATGTCAGAGATATCGATTTCGGGTTTTCACTGGATGATTCCTCTTTAAATTGCCTTTCTAACCATGTTCTTACTCGGTTAACACTTGAAAATACACAAAAAAATGATTTTTAAAAATGTTTAGCTCGTCACGCCCTCTTGCGGTCGTTTTAGAAGCTTAAAAATATTTTTGGTGAATTTCTCACGGTCAGTTTTAGTATAATATTTTTTCCCCAAAGCTGTGGGATAAATAGTTTTCAAGATATGGCCGCGATCCATTCTTAATGGGACACCTGGTACATGCTCGCCGATTGTTATTGTTCTCATTATTCACTCTTATTACTATTATCTTTTCATAACTTCTTCTTCGTTATAAATAGAGTTCAAGAACATTTAAAAATTCATTATTTAAATAATAATAATTTGGTTCTTGAGTCTATATTTTTTCACAGCAATGTATGTTCTATCAAAATATTTAAATAATATGTAAGTGCTAATTGAGTAAACATCGTTTATTTAAGTTTTTTCCGATATGTGAAATTGCGAGCGATTCTTGGGGTTTACTGGTCACTAGATTCTTTTGCACGTAGAGGATGTATATACGAAGGCTGATCAGAAAGTTTCTAGCGCTATTAGCAAAACAAATTTGCTAATTTGTCTTTTTTATAACTGTAACTGTTTTTGTAAACTGTGCTAGTAGATATTACATTTTTCTGATTTTAATTTATCTAATTTTGTTATATAAATTCAGTTATATTTTAAAATTTATTTAAAGTAGAATCGTTTGTTTTTTAATAGAGAAAGTTTAACATTTGTGTTATCGAGTATTTATTAAAAAAAAAATAAATATGTGCCCAATTAGGTATTTCATATCGACATTGTTAAAAAAAGCGTTTTTATGCAACAGTAACACATAGGGTTAACCGAAACATGTGTTTGAATGGAAAATCTACGAGGGTCATTTTAACACGAATAAAATAATTTTATGCCGCATTTTGTAATCATGGATGAGACTACTACATCCAATACTAAATGTCGCAATCAAAAGAGCTGGTAAAACAATGGGTACCAGCTAGAGAAAGTGCTCGACAAAAATGGTTCCATCTGTAGGAAAATCATGGCATTATTTTTTTTGGGGATTCAACAGAAATATTGATGGTTAATTGTTTCGAGAATGGTAAAACGATCACCGAAGTATAGTAACTTCTTCCTGTGATGCTACAACCCGTTAGTGAGTCTTGACCTCTTTCAACTTTCGATCCTCCAGCAGATCTATTGCTAGCAGCCCCTTGCCAGATTTTAATATGCAGTCGTTCTTCAGCATCTCTTCTTACATTGTCGTGCTCTTCTACTACGCTAATTAAAAAGTTCGCGGAGCGGAAATGATAAAACAAGTTTATATTTGAAAACATTACTTTATTCTTCCTTAAGCTCAATATAATTTTTCCAGGGATTCTCCAATTAATTTATTCCATCTTTGAAGCGATTAAAATCTGGAAGTCCTTCAAAATACTCATCTACGGCTGCTATAACTTCTTCATTTGATGAAAAACGCTTGCCACGTAGGAATTTTTTGAGATTTTGGAACAAATGAAAATCAAAGGGGGCCACATCTGGCGGATGCTCCAACAATTCGTAGTCTAACTCCTGCAGTTTAGCCATTGCAAGAACACCTCTATGAGTTTTTCATGAATTTTTGCATCCAATTGATCCAAAACGTTTAAGTAATACTACCCTGAACAACCGGACTCAGTCCACTCTGCGGTTTATTGTCGCATTTTAGGATCATCGTGGTAAACCCAGATCTCATCCATAGTTACAAAACGACATTTAAAATCTACTTAATTCTTTCGAAAAAGATGAAAATATTGGTTAGAAAGTTTTACTCGAAGTCATTTTTGATCAGGATTTAACAAATGCGACACCCATCTTGCACATAGCTTTCTCAAGCCCAATTCCTTTTTTCTAAATATGAAACACCCGTTCAGTTGAAATGTCCATGGCCTTAGCAATTTCACTCAAAGTCAGTTGTCTGTCATACATAACCATATCATGTATAGAATTAATTATTTGTTCAGTAGTTGCACTTATTGGAGGTCCAGAACGACGATCATCATCCAGGCTTGTACGACCACGTTGAAACTCACCTGCCCACTTACAAACCATTGTTTTAGAAGGAGCAGACTCCCTTAATATATTTACCATTTCACTATGTTTCCATTGCCTCTATACCTTTTTCTGCAAAGAATTTAATCACTGCACTTTAAGCTGCTGTTTTTGTAGGAATTAATTGACAGAACGACTTGAAAGTTCACATATGTTCACATGAAGAATGAAACTTCAAAATGTAGATTATATAGTTCTTTTACTGTTCTATAGGTGACGCTCCGCTAACTTTTCAATTAGCCTAGTATTTTTGGTCTACTTCTTTTTCTGTTAGCCCTTCTTCACCCTCCATGATTTCCCTTGGTTTTCTTGCATTTTCGCCACCTGTCCCTCTCATTTGATCGCCGAACCTTCATATAGATGAACCAAATCAAACCTAACCTAACCTTTTTTTGTGATCCTTTAAATAAGTTTAGATCTTAGGATAGAATTCGGGGAATAAGTAACATTATTACCCTTCACAATACGATTTCTGATATCTCCTGTGATTTGTTTTCGTCAAGTTTGGTTCCTAGATATGTAAATTCCCTTAAAATTTCAACATTGTCATCGCAGATTGTCCAGTTTTGTTGTCTTCTTGGATTGGTTCTTTTTCCCATCACTTTTATTTGATCACTTTACTTCTCTTGATAATTTTTTCAATCGTATTAATATGTTTAGGTCATCTGCATATCCTATGATCTATTTTTTTCATCATTGTTCCATTTACGTCTGTCTCTTTCGCTGATGATGTTCAATACTATGTTAAACACAACTAGTGCCAATCCATTCCCTAGTTACAAACCTTCTCCGATCTCAAGAAGTATACTATACTAACCTTTTAAGCAGCCTAGAGAAAATAAACCATTAAAAAAACTGGTTTGCAGAAAAAAATAGATCGTTTTCCATCACGACAATGCATAAGCTCACAAACCTATTGTAGACGATGACCAAATTGAAGTACGAATTATTGGGACAGTCACTGTATTAACCAAATTTAGTATCCTTTAATTTCTATTCCCAACCCTAAATAAATTCCTCAAAGGTACGAAATTTGAGTTCAATAATCATCACAGTCATACAGGGATATTTTGAAGACTTTCCGGAAACTCACTTCAGTGAATGGTTAAGAAGAGAACCGGAGGAAAAAGTGTATTGAAGTTATGGGAGACTGTTGAAAAATAAAAATAGCTTAAAACTTGAAGCCTAACTTTCAATATTAGGAACTTTTTGATCAACTTTCGTAGTACAATATCTGTTAAGCAGTGACTTGTTTGGGCTTTGTGCCAATGTAAAATAGAATTTAAAATTTTAACGATTATATCAATACTTGTGTCATTATTAAAGAACACTTAAATTTTTATAGGATATTTTTTAAGAGCATTCCGAGTATTTTGAACATTTTTGCTAAATATTACTTCTTTATTTTTAAGTTTTCTCAAAATATCGCAAATACAAGATTATTTGCAAATCCCACATTTTATTTGCTATTTGACAAAAAAATGTCTACTTTTTTCTACCTGTATTGACTTCAAACTGACTAGTAACCAATAAGGCTTTAAGTCTTCCACAAGTGATATGTTCAATTTTATTATAATGTTACTGATAAAAGACATAATGTTAGAGTAGTTAGCTACATGGGGAAAGAAAGAGAGCAAATTGGGGTTGTTTTTAACTTAAAAATAAGTTAAAATAATAAATAAGTTAAAATAATAAATATAATAAGTTAAAATAATAAATAATAATAAAAATAAAAGAAATATCCCCATTTACTACTGACATAACTATGCGGACTGTGAATAAGTTTCAGAAAAAAAAAATATAGGAAAAGTAACAATTCAGTGGCAAAGTTCACTGAATGTGACCAAATGTTATATTATATAGGAAGAAATAGATATAGAAAACCAAATTAGCAAATTTTCAGTATAAAGGATACTTAAACATTAAATGTATTATCCTTATAAATTACACATTATTCAAAAATTATACAAAGCTGGCCGAAAATTTTGAGGAAATTAAAAAATTGCTGGATTATGAATTTTACATTGAATGGTCAAGTGAATCGACATAATTTTCGTTGCTGAACATGAAAAATTACTGGACGCGAGAAGGCCACATCACATGGACTCCTAAGTCAACTAGGAAGGCTCCAAATACTAGTTCATGTCCAGACAAGTAAAAACTTACAGGTTAATAGTAAACCAAAACACACAATGATCAGAAAAGTCAATGTTTATGCTGAAGTAACCAGTAGCCAAGTGATAGATCCAGTATTATTTGATGATAATCTTAATAGTAAGAGCTATTTGCAATTATAAAATAAATCGCTCCACATTCTGCTGACTCGTTCATGATTGAATGAAGAACCTATTCAGATAGATGAATGAGTACAAAGGGACCAGAGAAATGAGTAGCAAACTGTCCAGAAAGTCAACATTCTTGATTTAATTTTTGTGGGAGTATTTTAACAGGACAACTCAAGATGATTTAACAAAAAGTGTTTAAACGTGAAGAGATGAAACCAATAAACGCCAAATCACTTTTAATTTGACATTAATCTTTTTTCATATTTTTTTTAAATAACCATCTCCCAATGATGCTAACTTCGTTAGTGAAGCGCGCGTTGAGAGGTAAAAAAAGGGACTTGGTGTTTAGTGGTGAATCTTTTTCATTTAATCATCTTAATACTTTTTATAACAATTTTTTATTTGTGATACCTTTAGAATAATTACACATAAAGAAGTAATAATCAGTAAAGATATATCATTTTGAAAGCTGATCAAAAATATCCTTCTTTTTTGAATAATTGGGTATTATAATTATATATACTATATACTTCCAAGGTTAAAGATTTACACGACATACTTTTGTAACAGTGTAAAAATCAAAGTTTGAGGTTTATGGGTTCAGTTAAATTGTCATACACTTCTGGAACATTATTTGTTAAACATGAACTAAAATTAACATAATTTAGTGTTTGTCACTATACTATTATATATTTTGTGTTTAATAGTACTTCCTTTTAATACGAGTTGTTTCTTACTACTGTAAATAATTATAACCTGTAAGTTTTTTCTAGTTCATGTGAAAAATATTTGTATAATTAATCATTTCAAAATTGATCTGTATACCCCTTCTGACATTGTGTATCAATATATAAAGCACCAAATCCTACTATTCCCAATATTAAACTTGTTTGGCCAATAGTCCACATAAATTAGATGAATCGTCGAATGAGGAAGTCCTCCAATCTCTGCATCAAGGGTAAGCCATTTTTCTTGATTGGAGAATCATACTGGGCTACGTCAAATAGTGTATATTAATATGTTTGCTTAAAAATAACATTAATACTCTATTGAATGTGTTTGTAAAGAATGATAGCCAATTTATATATTCATGTCATAATAATAAGACAAATCATTAAACTAATTTACCATTAGACTAACTAGTAATTAATTATTTCTATTTGTAATTTTAAGGTTTTTATTAGATTTAATTACACATTAATGTTATCAAAATTTCGAATTTAACTTACATAATTTCTTAAGTAAATTATTCCCACCTCTGATTTTAAGGAATTGGAGCAAAAAAATCCATATTTACATTATCAATATTTTGGATTTAGCCTTACATAATAAATGTTACACTCTACAAACACATTTGATATAAACAAAATACACTGCTAATATTTTTCCAGGGTTGTGCACGATTTTTCAGATTTTTATCGAATCCGTATTTTATAAATGTACTAGATTATCGTATAATAAAATTTTAATCAAAAAATAAACCTTGTTTTATTCTCACAAAATCCCAATTTAGCCTATCTATATTACGTCGTCTGACGTTATATAGTTAGGTTAGGCCGTATAGATGGCAAAGTTAGCGATTATATTTCTAGGTATTCAGATATCTAGAAATATAATTGTAAAGTCATAGAACCGCGTAAAGAGGGTGCCACTATCGCGCACTACATTACTATGGCCTCTCGTATATAGATGCCGCCACATAGACTCTTTACCGTAAATATAGCTTCCCGTACAGAGATGGTGCCACATATGATATGTTCCATTAGTTTGGGTTTTCGCGGATAGATGGCGCCACCATACACAATTTTTAAAAGTTTTTATCCCCTGTAGATAGATGGCGCTACATGCATGTTATCGTGTAGTTCGACTTTGTGCGGATAGATGGCGCCACCAGATAACTAGTTCAAAAACTTAGACCCCTTGCAAATAGATGCCGCCACAAGAAACTTTCTTAATTAATTTCGCTACTCATTAATAGATGGCGCCACCTGTACCTGTTCTAATTATCATAGGTTCACTGGGATTGATGGCGCCACATATAAACGGTATCTATAACCAAACTTAGTGATAATAGCTTTGCACTAATTGTATGAAATTATCGTTCATCACAATGAGAAAACTATTTTAAAGGGTATAGCTACCATAAGAAAATAAAAGGCAAGTAATTTTGACAATATGTATATATCCAAATATGTTTAAAATCATAATTTGAATTTACGTAATAACATATGTTGGAATAAATTAGACATACCTATGACATAAATTCAAATTTTAAATGTACAGAGAGAATAACCATTCCTTGATTACCGGTGTCCTGGAGGAATTATTTAGGAGAATATGAGAGATAGGCTAATATTTCTTAATTTTATACAGGGTAGTATAGTATTGTTAAGTATTATAGGGAGTTAATTTAGAGCATATAAAGGGCATATAAATTGATCGAGATGAATGTCACAGAAAATGTGTTAAAATATTTTTTTAAAAGTGACACAGAAAGGATGCCTGTTAAATATAAATTGTTATTGCTTTTGTATGATTCAGAATGTCATAAATATTCAGGTATTTGTAATTTTTAACATTGACAAGTGTAACAGTGTTTATAAACCAAAAAGGCAATCAAGTTAATATTCTCCTATTTCGACATTTAGATATTTGTATTGAAATTTAATATTTCACATCATAGAAAAACAATAAAGAAAATGAGATAAGGAATGTTAGGTTAATGAAAAAGCCATATAATATCTGTTGTATAGAAGTACGAAAATGTCGAAAAAGAGTAGTACTAATTTTAATAGTGTGTCTTATAAACAGTATTAAAATATTACAAAAAAAGAAAATTAGATCTACATTAAAACCTGATTTTATTATAGACAGAATCTTGAAATCACGTACTTACATTTAATTAAGATATTTCTATGTAAATATTTATTTCGCCCATAATATCACATGGATGGAAAATTCCTATTTATGTATCAAGGACACCGATATTCAGGGAAATTATAAACTTGTCAAAATTATTTGCGTTTTTATTTTCCCTCTCATTGTGATGAACTGATTTGATAAAACCCGCATGACAACTGAAATGTCCTGGCTTTTATTTCAGGCAACCAGGGATACTTAATAATTTAAATCAGCTATTTTGTGGCATGCGAGTTTTAATATATATATATTTATATATATATTTATATATATATATATATATATATATATATATATATATATATATATATATATATATATATATATATATATATATAAATGAGTAAATAAAACGAATGTAGGAACAAGAAAATCTTTTTATTTCAAAAATAATTAACAGATTCAGTTTAGTAGTGGGGGAGAATATAGAATTTAGCAATTTTAGTTCTAAAAACATGAACGTAAATAAATTGTAACAGTTCTTTGTTTTCTTTTATATGCCCTCAACTTAATTTTCGACCTTGTGACTGTTACTTGTGAAAAAAATTAATACAAATTTAATCTTTAAAGTAATCTCCCTCTGTATCAATACACTTTCGTCGCCAATGGGCAAATGTCCAATCCCAGACCGAAAAAAAAAGGTTTTATTGTGATAATCATTGAGACTTTTCACAACTTCCTCAAGAAATGTGAAGCGACTATCAGCCAGGTGGTGTTGCAGGGATTGGCAGAAAATGGCAAAATCCGAAAGGGTCAAATTTGGAGAACATGCCGGATGTGACAAAATCTCCCAGCTTATCTTCATTATCGTCTCAAGTCAGAAGTTATTTTGCTGTATGTTGTCCTGATAATGCTGCTGATAACAGTTAGCAGCGACCGTTTGACCAGAATGGAGCAACTCCTACACTACGCCTGGTTGATCCCACCATATATACAACGATAATTTTTGGCGTGGATATTTGGTATTGCGGTATTGGTTGACGGCTTACCAAAACAAATCTACGCCGTTTGACCAGAATGGAGCAACTCCTACACTACGCCTGTTTGATCCCACCATATATACAACGATAATTTTTGGCGTGGATATTTGGTATTGCGGTATTGGTTGACAGCTCACCAAGACAAATCTACGATTTTAGCCTCTTTGGTTTATTCTGAAGGATCCACCTTTCGTGGGATGGCCGCTTTTAAGAAAATACCAGAAATCGAATAAAAAAAATGTTGGAAGACTGAAGAAACAAGTTGGAATAAGTGTAAGGCGTTGAGAAGACATTACTTTGAAGGCGACAATATACAACTGAATGAATAAATACTTTTTGTTTTATTTAAAAGATCACTTATTTTTTGATCATAGTATATCTACTGTACAGCATATTTGGAACACAAAAACTGCTACACTTTTTGCTTGGTTACCTCTATCTATATGTGTAACCATACACATGACAAAGTAAAGGGTTTCAAAAATTTTGTTTTATCATGTAACGTAATACGATATTACTGCGAAAGAAGCAGTAATACAGATGACACAAAAAATTATGATTCAGGAGCAATAATACAACTTTATGTAGACTCAAATGAACTGAACGACGGAAATATACAAAATCCCCAAGAGGATGGTCTTTTTTTTATTTCTGGTAATTAGTTTCTACGTTGCTTTCTTAAAGATATATAGACTGCCCCAAAAGGCAAAAACTTCCATTTGAAAAGAAAAACACTTAGAAAAACAAAACAGTATTATTTTTCTATCCTGTTCAACTTTTCCATTGGAACCTTTGGTCTGAAAGCCTAAACACAAATACATTTAATTAAGCTCCAAATCACTTTTTTTAATCTTATTGACGCGCGTTTCGCTAATGATATTAGCCTCATCAGGAGACGATTCAATCTAATTCTAAATTATGTCCTATTTATGTCACTACCGTACTTAATGAAGCGTGTAAAAATCACGATCTATGAAGTTAACTAAGCATTACATTAATAATTAAAAAAGTTGACTGAATGGAATAGGTCCTTTATCCCGGTTCACGGTTTTCTTACATGGTCGATATAATTCGCCTCATTGATTTTCTTGGTATGCAAAATGTTTCCAAAATTGTCAAGCGTCTGCGAGAGAAGCATTTTTTTGCTTAAAGGCAGTTCAGCGAAACAAGGTTTGTAGTAATGGATAAATCTGATTATTTTGAATATGTTGAAAAATTAATTAAAGAGCTAATTAATTAAATAGGAATCTATTGTCCAAAATGGTTAATGCAGTCAGAGATACATTGAAATCATGTAACAACCTTATTTTTTCTTCTCTGAAAAACGAACAACGTATTTCAAATTCAAAAGTGCCGATATTATATGCTTTATTAGAAATTCATCAATTCACTGATTCTCCAACATACAACTGTGTAAAATGATTAGCAAAGACATCTGAAAATCTGTCAAACCAGCTACCTTCCTGTTCTTTTATTAATCCAACAGAATTCATGAGGAAAAGTAAAAAACACACGTCTACAGGCAGACGAGGTCTTGGTGTCCTTTGACGTATCATCGTTTCAGAGTGTACCGATTACGCCTAGCTTGAAATACCTCGAGTCCAACGGTTTCAATAATAAGATTGTTTCAGAGTACATCTCTATAACAAGATTATGTATGAAACAAAACTGTTTTGAGCTTAATAACATGTTTTACGAATAAGAAGTAACGGCAATGGACAATCCTCTGTCATCAAATTTATCAGCTAATTTGGCTATAGATTAATTCAATTACTTTCCGAGGTTGTGGTTAAGATATGTAGATGTTTTTGCAATTTCGATTCAAAAAATGAAAACCTAGAAGTTTTTGTTAAGAATTTAACTCAATTCTTCTATTGGAACCTTTGGTGTGAAACACTAAACTTGAAGAGATTTACCACT
The DNA here is from genome assembly GCA_031761425.1 of Cosmopolites sordidus. Classification (NCBI taxonomy): domain Eukaryota; kingdom Metazoa; phylum Arthropoda; class Insecta; order Coleoptera; family Curculionidae; genus Cosmopolites; species Cosmopolites sordidus. The sequence continues at coordinate 1,167,901 of JARFXV010000024.1, forward strand.
AAACACCAAAACACTTTTTTGAACTGCTCGACGCACGTTTCGCTAATTATGTTAGCATCATCAGGAGATGATTTAATCTAATTCTAAAAGTAAACTATATTATATTTATATGAAAACCATACCTAACGAAGCGTGTAAAAATCATGAACCGTGAAGTGTACTAAGCCTTACATTAATAATTGAAAAAGTTGACTGAAAGGAATCGGTCCTTTATCTCGGTTCATGATTTTCTTACATTTTTCTATTTGAATGCTTTCATATGCATCCAAAGCCCTATTATTATTAACACTTTTAATTAGACTTACATTACTAATATTTATACTGTGGTCATGCACGATTGCATGTTGGGCAACACAAGATTTTTCATTTCTCCTATATCTAATGTGTGGAATATGTTCTTTATATCTTGTCAATATAGATCTTTTTGTTTGCCCAATATACCTTCGATCACAGTCTTGACAACTAATTTCGTAAATCCCCGACTTTTCAAATGGTATTACCATGAATTTCTTTGTGTTCTGATCCGTTTGAAAAGTCGAAGATTCTTTCAAAATTTTCTGAACTTATGTTTTCTAATTAGTTTATCTACAATGTACTTATTATAACCATTCACTTCAGATACCTCCCTAATTAATTTTAATTCTTTGTTATAATTATCTTTATTTAAAGGAAAATTAATAAATCTATTTACCATAAAATTTAAACTAGCCATCTTCTTTTGGAAGCTATGATTTGAATCGTTAGGAATGTATCTCGAAGTGGTGGTGGTTTTTCTGAAAATATCAAAATCTAACCTATTATTATTATTTCTACTGACTAACACATCCAGAAATGGTAAACTATCGTTGTTTTCGAGTTCATGCGTGAATATTAATATCTAAATTTTCATTTTTCGAATCGAAAATGGTAAAAATGTCATCCACATATCTTAACCATACATTAGGAAAGTAACTGAATTCATCTTTTGCCTCGGTTTCAAATTTACTCATAAATAAGTTGGCTAAGAACGGTGACAGAGCATTGCCCATTGCCGTTCCTTCTTGTTGTTCATAAAACTTGTTATTAAGCTGAAAACAATTTTGCTTTATACATAATCTTGTTAAGGAGATGTACTCAGAAACAATCTTGTCTCAGGTATTTCAAGGTATGTGGCATCGGGACACTCGGAAACAACGATGAAACGTCAAAGGAAACCAAAACCTCACCTTCCTGTAGATGTGTATTTTTGACTTTTTCTATGAATTTGGTTGAATTTATCACAGAACAGGAAGGTAGTTGGTTTGGTAGATTTTCAAATTCCTTTGTTAACCACTTTGCCAAGTTGTATGTTGGAGAATCAATGGCTGATACAATTGGCCTCACTGATTTTCCTGGTTTATGAATTTTTAGTAGAGCATACAATCTTGGCACTTTTGGATTAGAAACATGTAATTTGCTTTTCAGAGAAGGAGAAATAAGATTTTGTTACAAGATCTAAGAATCTGTTACAAGATTTTAATGTATCTCTAACTTCGTTAATCATTTTTGACAATGCATTCCTAGTATCAACGGATTGGATAATGGATTGTAGATAAACTAATTAAAAAACATAAATTCAGAAAATTATTGAAAAAATCTTCGACTTTTCAAAAGGATCAGGACACAAAGAAATTAATGGTAATACCATTTGATGCCCAATTGACAAGAGGACTAGATACAATTTTGAAAAAAGTGGACATTAAGGTTGTGTACAAACCATATAATAAATTAAGAGAAGTTCTGGGTAATCCAAAGGATAAAGTAGAGCAACATGAAAAGTCGGGGTATTTACGAAATTAGCTGTCAAGTGAAAGTGAAGTCTGTGAAATTACCTGTGATCGAAGGTATATTGGGCAAACAAAAAGATCCATATTGACAAGATATAAAGAACATATTGCCCACATTAGATATGGGAGAAATGAAAAATCTTGTGTTGCCCAACATGCAATCGAACATGACCACAGTATAAATATTAGTAATTTAAGACAATTAAAAGTGTTAATAATAATAGGGCTTTGGATGCATACGAAAGCATTCAAATAGAAAAATGTAAGAAAATCATGAACCGAGTTAAAGGACCGATTCCTTTCAGTCAACTTTTTCAATTATTAATGTAAGGCTTAGTACACTTCACGGTTCATGATTTTTATACGCTTCGTTAGGTATGGTTTTCATATAAATATAACATAGTTTAGTTTTAGAATTAGATTAAATCATCTCCTGATGATACTAACATGGTTAGCGAAACGTGCGTCGAGCAGTTCAAAAAAGTGTTTAGTGGTAAATCTCTTCAAGTTTAGTAAGAATTTAACTGGTAAATTTGAAACTGTAGCGTTCATGTATGAACTTAAGAACAATAAATTGCCATTTTTGGATGTTTTAGTGGGTAGGGACATTAAAAAAAGGTGAGATTCTGATTTAAAAAAAAAACAGCACTACTTCGAGATACATTGCTAACTGTTCAAATGATAGCTCTCATATTAACATGGCGAGTTTAAATTTTATGGTAGATAGATTAATCAGTTATAAACAAGACTTACAATCAATTAGGGAGGTGTCCGAAATGAATGGTTATAATAGGAATATTGTAGGTAGATTGATTAGAAAATATAAGTTTAAATAATTATTGAAGAATCTTTGACAGGAATTATTGAAGACTTTTTGATAGGAGCGGAACAAAAATAAACTAGTGGTAATACTGTTTGATGGCCAATTAACATGAGGAATAGATACGATGTTGAAAAAAGTGGACATTAATATGTTAATATCACTGTAGAAAAATGAAAAATATTATGCTGCCCAAAATGTATTTGAGCATGGCCATAATATAGATATTAGCAATTTAAGGTTGTTAAGTGTATATAAAAATAGGGCTTTGGATGGGCATGAAAACATACAAATAGCAAAATTATATAAACATAATTTACAATAGAAAAACCATAAAACAATAGAAAATCATAAAGCGGGATAAAAGGCCTATTCCGTTCGGTCAATTTTATTAATTATTAATGTAACGGTTAGTTAACGTAATGGTTCATTATTTTTACACGCTTCATTAGGTAATGGTTGTCGTATCAATAGAACATAGTTTTGTTTTAGAATTAGATTAAATAATCTCCTGATGGTGTTAACATGGTTAGCGAAATGCCCGACGAAAAATTTAAAAATGTGATTTGGTGTTTAGTGGTATTTTTTTTTTCGAGGTGTTTGGTGTTTCACGATGAAGGTTCTAATAGAAAAACTGATAAAGATTTATTATCAGACTTATAAATTAAAGTACAATTTCTGGAGTTTTTAATCAATTGCTATCGGAAAATGTCTGTTAAACAGTTGCCTTTTCCGGATTTACAAATTGATACTGATTGATATTGATTTTGATCTCTTCCGATTCCTGAACAATTAAGATTAAAGTTGTATTACTTTGACTTTGAAGATTAAAGTTGTATTACTTTTTTGTAAATAAATGTCAAAGATAATTAAAAAAGACTGAGAATTACATTGAGGACTTAATCCTATCCAAGATCTATGATATCAGATTTTATGTAACCAAAATGGAAAGGAATAGATTTGAATGTATCCTTATTGACTTATTGGTAGAAAAGTGTAATACAACGGTCTTCAAAAATTGATTAACATCTTGGGATTTAATTTTCATAAGGTTACTGGGAATCATACGTCGACACAAAGCACAAACACATTGAAACTGAATATTGCAACTGAAAAATGCTTCATGAATTTAGGTCAAAGTTATTTCATAAAGCCACATAAAATAACATTTAAATGAAATATTCAGAACAAAATTTAACTGATCGTACGTACGTACGTATCTTAAACGGTTCTTGTTATATTTATTTTATCATATTATTGCTACTGGCGAACCCTTTACTTTATCATTAACTAAAAAAAATAGAAATGACTTACTAAATGGTGAAAATCTGTCGAGATGAGGCTCAACAGATTAATCAGCTTAAGTATCATACGATACTAATTCTTGTTATGTTTGGTTTCTTCACTCATTCCGTCACCTAAATTCCGTTTTCAGTTTCAAAATAAAATAAAACAACACAGTCCACTACTGTGGTTCCAATGTTACTGTACTTTTTCTTATACCTATTTTAAGAATTACCAGGTCTGTAAATATGAAACCAGAATTTGCCCATAGGTGGCCCTAGCTGTCAATGAAGTTACCGCCAAAACCGTGTCATTGGCGCCATTTGCTTGTAGACACCTGACAAAAATTTTCAACTCACAACAATGCAAGTTTTATACAACAGCATAGTTTGTAATAGCGTTGAACATGTCGAATTTTGTGCCTGGAAACTATGATTTGCGGTCAGCATTGATTTTCTGTTACCATTTGAAGAAAACTGCTGCACAATCGCATCGAACTCTTATCGAAGTTTACCGTGGGCTTGCTTTTAGTAAATCACAGTGCTTTGTAAATCACAAGTTTGAAGACAGCGAATTGCAAGCATTGTTGGATGAGGATGACGCTCAAACGCACCAACTCGCGGATCCGTTAAATGTGACACGAGAACCCGTTTCTATACATTTGAAAGGTATGAGAAAGATCCAGAAGATGGAAAAATGGGTTCCACATGAACTGAATGAAAAACAGCAGGAAAACCGAAAAAATACTTGCCAAATGCCGCTCGCCAGGTACAAAAGAAAGTAATTTCTTCATCGAATTATGACTGGCGATGAAAAGGGGATATATTTTGAGAATCCTAAGCGTAAATGATCATGGGTGACTCCAGGCAAACAATTGACAATGACTGCAAGGCCAATCGCTATGGACGGAAGGCAATGCTCTGTGTTTGGTGAAATCAAAAGGGTGTGAACTATTATGAGCTGCTAAAACCTGGCGCAACCATTAATACTGAACGCTACCGACAACAAATGATCGATTTGAATCAAGCTTTGCGTGAAAATCGACCAGAATATCAAAAAAGGCAACACAAAGTGATTTTACTTCATGATAATTTGCTTCATGTACCATCACACACAGCAAAACTGGTCAAGGAAACGATTGGGGGGTTCACTTGGGAAATACTTTCGCATGCGGTTTACTCACCAGACTTGGCTCCGTCCGATTACTACTTATTTGCATCGATCAGTCACGCACTTGCTGAGCAGCGCTTCACTTCTTACGAAAATGGCTCTATGACTGGTTTGCCTCAAAAGAGCAACAGTTTTTATGGCGTGGCATCCACAAATTGTGAAGCACGTCGGAAAAATGTATAGCCAGTGATGTGTAATACTTCGAATAAAATATTTTTTATCATTTTAATACAATAAACGTGTATTTTCTATACAAAAATTCCGGTGTCATATTTACTTATCTGGTAGATAACTATCACGAAATAACATGGTACAATTTAATAAAAAAAAACAGAAGATATACAACTTTGCTCCCGTCTTTTTCCTATAAATGTCGTTAGCGGTAAGTAGTCGTCGAAATAAATATATATCATACGCGACATGCAATACCTTTGGGTATCTTGTAAATATAACCCCATAGTACCAGCAGTGTATTTGTGTTTACATCATAAAGTTATTCGCCAATAAAAATGTCAGTTTATGAGCCAAATTCTTCTCGTTTGCGAAAGGTGTTAATTTATTTCTTTAATATGAAGAAATCTGCGGCTGAGGCTCACCGAATGCTCTCAGACACTTATGATGAGGCTGCTATGAGTGAAAGAACGTGCCATGAGTGGTTTCAACGCTTCAAGAGGGATGATTTTAACATCGAAGACCGGCATAGCGGTGGAAGAGCGAAAGTTTTTGAAGATGAAGAATTAGAGGCATTGCTTAATGAAGGCTCGTGTTAAAGTCAAAAAGAGTTGGCAATATCATTGAGAGTGACTCAACAAGCAATTTCAAAACGCCTCAAAGTCCTGGGAATTAACCAGAAGCAAGGATATTGGATGCCATACCAGTTGAGGCTGAGAGATGTTGAACGCCATTTGTTTACTTATGAACAGTTGCTTGAAAGGCAAAAACGGAAGGGATTTCTGCATCGCATTGTGACTCGGGACGAAAAATGGGTTTATTATGATAACCCCAAACGTCGAAAATAATGGGGATATCCGAGCCACGCTTCCACGCCGACGGTTAAACCGAATATTCACGGCTCCAAGGTCATGCTCTGTATTTGGGGGGACCAACTCGGTGTAGTGTATTATGAGCTGACCAAATCGTCTAAAACAATCACAGGGGATATTTATCCAATGCAATTAATGCGTTTGAGCCGAACATTGAAAGACAAACGACCGCAATACAGTGATATACACGATAAAGTAATTTTGCAACATGACAATGCTCGGCTTTGGAAACATTGAAATGGGAAGTCCTACCCCACCCGCCCTATTCTCCAGACATTGCTCCCTTTGACTATCACCTGTTTCGAACGATGGCACACGGACTGGCTGACCAGCACTTCCACTCTTATGAAGATGTCAAAAATTGGATCGATTGGTAAATCGCTTCAAAAGATGGCCAGTTTTTTCAACGCGGGATTCGATGGGCGACTCTTTATATCGTAAATGTATAACCTGATTTTTACAATAAAGCTTTGAATTAAAAAAAACGGCGGGAGCAAAGTTGCATACCTTTTAATATACAAGGTGTAAGGGAAATAACTTTCGTAAAATTAACCAATAATTCTTAAAAGCATTTGAAAAAAAGTTCCTTCCAACAAGGATCAAAAACCTAAGGGTTTTCGCAAAAAAAAATTATAAACATATTAAATTACCAATTGAAAAGCTACGATAATTGCCAATTCGGCAAATAATAATTGGTTATTATTTAACGAATAAACAATAAATAAACTGATTGTTATATTATTCAAACGTTTTTTTTTAATTAAGAATCATGCCATCAGCCAAAATGGATGTGGTAACGTCGCATTGACTAATTGAGATTATCTCCATGACAAAGGATGTTGGCGATAACAATTCTTTCAGTGTGTATATTTAAATTAGATTTAAAAGCAAAATTGAATTCTGTACGCGAATATCACGATATGCTTTTTATTTACAAAGAAGCCACTGCCAACCAGATTAGAAATATATCAGGACTTTTTCAAAATGGTCGGAAAAATAGGTTAGAGTGGTGCCAAGCTTGCACACACTCAAATAGTGGACATTTTGAAAATTTAATTTATTAATATAATTAATCAAGCGTTACATAATGTAACGTAAATTATTTAAAACTTGATATGGTGTGAAAAATTAGTGCTAGTAATTTCAACTTTGACATTAAACGTCAATAATGTATAATTTTCCTGTTTTTTTTTTGAAATTATACAAATCAAATTTATCTTGAAACGTGTATAACAAATGGCTAAAAAAATATTACATTTTATTTTGAAATAATACCTTAAGAAACCAATGAAACAAAAAACTGAATTCTTCAAAAAGTCTTGATCTATTTTCTCTGGTGATGGTTGCATTTTGGATACATGTTTTAAGAAAACGTTTTATTAAAAAAAAAAAAATAAAGAATCGTTGGTTACATTTACAAAAGTAATTTTCCTGATATCCTGTACATCTAGATCCTTTCTTTTTAACGCATCTTAAGATATTACTGTTGCTTAATTATCACAAAAAATAAGGAAACATATACATACATGCCTGGTGTATTATTCATAAAAATATAGTTTAACCAGGTCCACTCACTCGCTTTGTCGGACTGCGCTTATGCGCACTTACCTGTAACAAAAGAAAATATTTTATATAAAAATTATTATTTTTAAAATAAACAATATATTGGGTTGGAAAATAAGTTCGTTCGATGTATAAGAGTGTAATGATATGTCAAATATAATTTAATATCAAACGAAACACAAACATTATATTCATCTACGAATTTTTGCTTCTGCTAGCATATCTGAGGTTTATTGTCGAAGAAATGCTTCAGATGCATTTTAATAATCTCCGCAACAACAATCGTAACATACGAATAGAAATCCGTTTAATGAATGTCTCAGAATCAGTAAATCATTGTTCCATCATTCTAAACAATATAAAATCACATGTAGTAATACATGAGGACGTAAATCTATGATAGATTATATCACAAGCAAATGAATACACTCACGAAGTATATGTGACATAGTAGCTCTATGGATAATCATCAGTTAATATAAATTGGATCAGATCATGGGCTATTAAACGACAGACAGAAAAACTTAACAAGACCAATGTAGAAATGGACATACAACAAACATGGAAAATAATTTTAAAAATGTGATCAAGAAGCAATTGAAGCAATAGATAAACGAAAAATTAAAAAAAAGCGTTAATATTAAACTCCTCAGAACAATGGCTGAAGCTATTCGCAAAAGCGAAAAATAACCATTTCTAACATACAAGACAAGAGACACTACTGACGGACCTGTAAGAACAAGAAATAGATTTAATCAAAAACAGAAATCAAAAGATACTGAGAAAAGTTTATCAAAAATATGGAAAACAACCTGTATGTCAACAATCCACAAAAAAAAAGATATGGGGATATTAAAAACCAAAGAAAAGTCATCCGTGATCCACGTAAAAATTGCCCCCTCCTTCAGCCGCAACCAAAACATCAGTAAGTGTTCATCACAAAATGGCGTGAGCTACAGCCACATGTGATTACAGCCACCATCCGACATGGCCAATGTATATGGTCTTTCCTTTAATTGTTATCCAAACATTCAGCCTGAGCTCGACTGATGATGGCTTAACGCCAAAAATAGATATTGGGAGACACTTGTTGACGCTTTGGTGAAGGAATAAGTATAATAAAGGCATAATAAGAATGTCAGAAAAGGCATGAATGAATTTTTAAAAGCAACAATGCACTAAATACTTTTCAGAACTATACAGCGATAGAGAGCAGGATGCAGATAATAATCTAGAGCTTAATGAAAAAACAAACAGTAGAACAAAAACGTTTAGAGAAAGTAAAGCATTGAGAAGCACCACGGCAAGATGAAATATATAACGAAATTATGAAATATGGAAGAAATGCTTTACAAAAATGTATATTAAAATTACTTAACAACATATTAACGATTAGGAAAGCCCTAACTGTGTGGCAAGAAACCTTATTACTGCTCATTTTAAAAAAATCAGACCAAAATAAACTAGATAATTACAAGAGCTTACGCCGAATGACACTACAATGTAACAATTACTTACAGCTATTCTAAAAGATAACATAGAAATAGTAGAAATGAGGGATGACCAACTGGGATTCAGGAAAAATTGTAGCACCATAGAAGCAACATTTATCCTTAGATAAGTAGTTGAGAAATCCATTCAATACAACAAACCCCCTTATCCTGCGTAGATATAAAGTCCGCTCTTGATAGAGTTAAACGGAATGATATTCGGAAACTATTAAGATATTAGAACATAAATGAAGATATAATCGAACTCATAAAGGATATAAATAAAGATAAAATAAACATTATAACATCCAGAGGAGCAACAACATTAGTAGAACTAAAAACAGGCATAAGATAAGGAGACTCTCTGAATTCATCATTAATCAGCATAATAACGAATCAAATAATACGAGAAGTTGGAGAGCTTAAAGCCTGGGACTGGATAAGGAAATCCTAATCTGTTACCCAGACGATACAGTATTGAACGCGGGTAGCGAAGAAGATTTACAAAGACAACTTCACATTTTCAACACAACAGTAAACAAGCACAATATGGAAATATCACCTGAAGAAACTAAATGTACGGTCATCAACAAAAATCTACAAAGATGCAAACTTGAATTAGAAAACAAAGTCATTGAGCATGTAATGTCCTTTAATTACCTATGAACATAAATCATTAGCGAATGAAATCTTACAAAAGAAGTGATACGACAAACAACGTAAGCAATCGAAGTAAGCGGGTGCATTAGAGTTAACATCTGCAGAAATAAATATACGGTTCCAGAGTTGAATATATGAAGACAAAAAAAAACGTTAAGACATTAGCACAGGCCTTTGAAACTGGAAGATAGACAAAAATAACAAAGCAACAAATAAGATATGTAAAAATAAAACTATTAAGTTCAATAAAAGTCATTACACTCAGAGATGGAGAAACAAATATCAGTAATACGAGGACAGTTTAATATACAAGATGTAGACAAAAGGATAAAACCAGGAAGAAAAACCTGGATCAATAAGTAGAAAGATGAAACTCAATAAATCAGGGAATGCTTATAAGAACAATGAGCTATACAGTTGAATATCGATAGGGTGGTTGCGACATACAAAATGGAGAAATTGTAACTAGACGAAGAAGAATTGGGTACGCGATACACGTTTTGCAAGGTATCATCTTCTACATGGTATAAATTTCAATATGTCGTGTGCTTTTGTTTGGAATAAATGTAAATTATGACATCAAAGTAGGTTTTTTTTTCTTTCGCAGTAACGCAAAGTAAACAAAACTTGAGTTAGCCAAACGTATACCATAATCACAGAAACGTTGTGTCCAATAGCGCCTAGAAAATATGAGGCAACAAACACCAAAAGAACTCATTTGTCAACTCAGTATTTAGCTAATAATTCCAACTACTTGTAGAGCTATTTGTTATATTAAATGATATTTTTCGCTGAAGTACAGTGGACAAAAAAAAACATTTACATACTCTAATTTTTAGGTGTTTATCACGAATCATGGCAACAATTAGAAGAAAAGTTAACATAACATGGGTTAATCTATTTGAAAATATCAATTAAATAAATAATATCTTTAACAATAACGTTTAAAACCATAAAAAATACACCCCGCGAAGTACCAGTAGTAACTTTTATAAAAATCAATTTCCATTGATCCCCAATTTATTTAATACTTTGCATCCATCCTGTTAGCAACAAATCACAGCTTCCAAACCTCTAGGCATTCATTTCACTATTTTTTTTTTTGTAATATCTGTGGGTAAACTGCTTCATGCATCAAAAATTACTTCTTTAGATGTCCCTTGATCTTAATTGCGACTTCGCGGATTTTTCTGCTTAAAATGTGGCATAAATTTTCTATCGGAATAAAGTCCGGTGATTGGGATGATGTGAGCAACCTTGCAGATGTATTATAGACAAGCCACTTCCCGGTTATATCAGCTGTATGTTTAGGGTCGATATCCTGTTGGAAATTGAAAGTTCCTTCCAGCCCTAATTTTACAGCACTGTCTCGAAGGTTACTTTGCAACACTTCCACATAGAATCGGGGTGTCACGTTACCGTTTATGACATAAAAAATTAGTAAGACATACACCCCCAAACAATAATATTCCCACCACTGTGCTTAACTGTAGTTAGTATGTTCTCTCTTCTAAAGCCAATATTCTCTCTCCCTCATAGTGTTAAAATGTTAGCTGATTCAAATCTTCAAAGTTGCTTTCGTCGGAAAAAATAATGTACTGTAGATTGACAAAGGGTTTTTGCAGGTCGCCTACCTCAAACAACTATGTCATGGAGAACATTCCTTATTGTCTGGGATGTGACCTTCTTCCCCGAGCATTCAAGTCACATTCAAGCTTCTCAAAATCGTTAGCAAGCTGTTGGACGTTCTGTGTAGGTTTTTTTAACATGTCCGATAATTTCCTGTTACTCCTTTACGGTGATGACCTCAAGGACGGCCTGATCTGGGTTTGTTTTTACTTGTTCCCATCACTTTTTTTTTAGAATATACCGCACCGTAGAAAATAATAAATTAAATTGTTTTCCGATGTCTTTAGAACTCTTTCCGGCCCGGTACAATGCTACTATTTCTCCCCTCACTCCCGCAAGAATCTTTTTCGTTTCGGGGCCACTTCTAACACATAAATCCAAACTTCTTGCTAAACTGAAATTTGACTGCAACCTAAAGGGATTGGCAGGCAGTATTACTAAGCACAACAAGCCACACTAACCCTCACAGTGCCAATGAAGAAGTTTCTATGACAGGTGTGTAAATACTTTCTTTACAGCCCAAAATAATATTATTTTGGCATATGATTTGTGTCATTGGTATTGATTTAAACAACTTTGTTTTCATGTCATAAAGTACATAACTTGTTATATTTACAAATAAAACACATTTTTGGTTACCTTCGCCATGATTTGTGATAAATCCTTACAAATCAGTGTGGAAATACTTATTTTCCTACTGTATATCATTTACAACTTTTTTTGTTTTAAATTAGATAAGTTGCACTATTTAAAAAATGTATCTAATTGTTTTCAATTGGTTGTAAAACAAGTAATATAACAAATAGTCATACAATCGCCACATAAGGATTTAAAAAAAAGTCTCACCTATGAACTAGTGGTGGAGTACTCTAATCCAGCTGATGCCCCCAAAATGTTCATTCCTGAATAGCACCAATTTTATACGCCCATAGACTATCCAAAATAAATATAACATTGAGCAATTAGCCTTTGGAAAGTATACAACTGAGATATTCCACATCGGACATCATGGTTTAACAGATCTATTATTTAAAATATGATTATAAGAAAAAAAATAATAAGAATCAACTTTAGTCATTAAGGATAATTGAAAATTGCAATAACAACAAATAAATAATGATGCTGTGGATATATCTGAATGCTATCCTGGAACCGCGCGCGAACCGAAATCCTGGAGATGTAGTGGTTGTGCTGTAACAAAACATTCATTTGCAATGTTTGTCAAACAAAATATTTTCTAGCAAATATTAAAAACTCCCTTTGGTGAATCTATAAGTAATGTCGTTTTTTTCAAATGTTAAAACGCTGTCATCTACTGACAATAATTTAACTAAATATATCATAACCTATTTTATAAATAAATATATTGATAGTGTGCTTGTTCTTAAATTAAAAAAAAAAACTGAACTTTATAAGAATGTAAGACCAAAGTCAGGGTAAGTTCCTTATTAGACATTTGATGGTTTGAGTTTCAAAGGCATAACAAAGCATTAATGTGTTTATGCTTGTTCGTGGTATAACAGAACATATCAGCTTTAGTTTAGAAAATTTAAGAACAGTGATTTCAGTGTAAAATCTGGAAGACTTGTTGAGTTTGATAAGGATCTGTTGTTGGCTGAAATTAAAACTGATCCCAAACAAACCACCCAGGAATTAACCACAAAGCTTCAAATTTCATGATCAACCACTGAACAAAATGCAAAGAGGAACGTGGATGCCATATCAACTTTTAGCTAAAAACAAAATTCAGTGTGTAACCATCTATAGTGTACTTTTATCCAGGTTAGGAAAATATCATTTTCTTCAACAAATTGTTATAGGAGATGAATAGTGGATTCTAAACTGCAATCCACATAAGAAAACATAATGGTTAACGCCAGAACAACCACCTTTTCTGACTCCAAATCCGGGTTTTCAGCTTAAAAAAGTGTTACTGTCAATAGAGGGGGATTTTACAGAGATTATTCGCTTTGAGGATCTGAATCGCAATGAAAACACAAGTGCTGAATATTATGGTGCTCGGCTTCACAGACGAAACATGGCTATGATTGAAAAACGTCCAAGACTGATTAGTTGAAAATGTATTATTCTGCAGCATTACATGCAAGACCTCAGTGTCAGAATCAACCAAGAAAAAAATCAAAGAGTTAGGCTGACATGTATTCTTCTTATGTTGTATTGTCAAATTACCATCTTTTCATAATTATGGAACGTCTTCGTAGAAAAAATTCCTATTGCGACAGAGATTAAAATTGCATTTGAAGAACATATTACTACAAAATCACCCTTATTTTACAAAAAGCTTATCAGAGAGATGGGCAAAGATTGCCAATAAGGAAGAAAATTATATTGTAGATTAAAACTGTATTTAATCTTAAATAAAATACAATTTTGTACAATATCAAAAAACGAGATTACTTATGTGTCACATATAATACTGTAAATTAATTTGCGATCGTACCTGTATGCCCATATCCTTTCGCATATTGTTCTTCTGTCCCACTCCAATTTTCCCCGACAAAAAAAAACAGTGTTGTCGCACTGCAGGTAGCATTTCGTGTACCCAGACTCCTCTGGTATGTCGAACGATCCTTCGGAGTCTTTAACTAACACGTTCTCAGGCTTGACGATGCCTGGAATCATCCGAGAGTTGGGACAAATCACTCACGACTTGCAGCTGTGAACACTGGTTTAAGACACTCGCGCTGCGTACTCGAGTGGATCTGAAAAGAAATAAACACTAATTATTTGACGAACTTTACAATAACACACGAAATTTGACTTACCATAATTCATTTTTGCTATAGGTCAACTATGCTTGGCCCCAGAATACACGAAATTAAAAATATATATGAACGATTCTACATATCCGACAGATTAGTATTTCTAGTTGCCTCCCACAAAAAAAAACATCCGAGCGAACCAAAAAATGACCAGGTAGGCAGGTTTATGATGGAGATTTTACTGTCATCATAACATCTATATTATGTCATATTGTTAGTATTAATAACATACATATTATAATTAACGTAACTATCCAATCATCTGCCTATGGCCCCCGCCCACCTTCCGCGTCTCGAAATAATTTCGTGTCTCCCCATGTGATTTGACCTTGTACGACGCTTTAACTCACCACCGCCCTTCCGAGTCAGGATGGCAAGCCTTCTCGCAAATGAGAACATCTCGTTATTGAGAACATCTGAGAATCAAGTCCATGTCAACCACTGATCTGTACCCAACTGTTCACGTATTAGCACCGGCAGTCCGAGCCCGAGAAAGAACGTGATGTACACACGTACCCAGCTATCCCCTAGACCCAAGAAAGGACTTCAAGAGCTTAGGCGATAGACAGACACATGCCTCGGATCTGCCGCAACCCACACCCTTTACCTGGCACTATCGTGATGTCCCTACTTCACGCTAGCCCCCCCGTTTCAGTACATTCACCGGCAGCATTTCCACCGATCTCTTCATGTCCGACAAGTGAAACTAACGACGGCAAATGCCCTTATGGGAAGTCCAGGGCATAAGGAGACCCGAGCCTGCTACTCTTGTCATGAATACAGGGCAGGTAACCCAACTTGATTCCAGGTCTCCTCCAGGTTAGACCGCGACCGATGTTCCGATTTTAGTTCCGCATCTGAAATATTAAAAACCAACGGGTATTAATTCTTGTACTGACCTTTCATCTTTAAATCACGTTAAAAAAATCAGAATTTAAAATAATAAAATAGTTCTTAACATAATGTGAGATTAGTACAGAGCCCTCATTTTATTCCGGTAAAACACATGACTAGTGATTTATTTAAACTTAGGAACTTTCATTTTTTATGCTGAACTATTTAAAGGTGGTATAATTTGTCACCAAAAATATTACTAAAATTTCCCATAGAGTCTCGTAAACAACGTGTAAGATTTGTGTTTCTATGTTTCCTGGACAAGAAAAATATTTTAAACACGCCACAAACTCTTCATTATTTAAATGAAATAATTCTTGTTGTTTGCAGTTCATCAACGATATTTTTGGTATCATAAATCTTGGACAAACGCTTTTCTTCTTCTTTTTTTCTTTCAAGACATCTGCTCCGATGGAGTTGTTTTGACTTTTTTTTTACTTTAAGTTCAAAATAATGTATACTGGTGAAATGTTATGTTTATTTTGGTTATTAGTGCTAAACTGTACATATAAGGAAAAAGATTATTTATAAAAACTGAAAACAAAAATGTCGTATTTAAAAAAAAATGGTTAATAGTGATTTCGTGTAATAATCATTACCAACTTGTGTTGAATGTCCACATTTATAGGTCACGTGGGTTTCGGGATTATATGGAGGCTCTGTATACTTATATTAGTTACATGAATATGAAAATTGACAAGTTATTGTACGTAAGGAAATATTTATCTAGGTATTAGTTAAAATCAAAAACATAAAAAAAACAATCTTAAGGACGATTATTGAATATATGCATTATTTTCGAAGTCTGAAATATATCGTTTAAACATTGTCTCACTACACTAGCATTATGAGCTGGATGATTGATCATCATGTAGATACCACATTTGTGACCTAATATGTAATGCCACTTTTTCGAAAAGTTGTGGTAATTTTTCTTCAAAAAACTCGGTATGTTTGGGAATTTACTCTATTAAGTTATTCAACAGTCCCAACACCGGTCCGAACATTTATTGAAATTTGATCGAAAATACTTATACAAAACAATATGGATTTTGTTCTCACCACACATATTCATTATAAAGGGTGATTTTTTTAGTGTGTTCGAACTTCCGATATGGGTTGCTGCCAAAATCATCATGACACATAAAGTGTCTAGCAAATCATCACGGAACATCAGAGATCACGTTTAACATCAGAGCAACGCTTGCAAATTGTCGAAATTTATTATCAAAATCAGTGTTCTGCGCACCAGAGTTACAGAAAAACTTCGTGAATTTTACGATGCACATAATCGCCCAAACGACCAATGCATTCCCCGAATTATCGACAAATTCCGAACGCATTTCACGCTACTCGATATTAAAATAATAACAAGATAAAAAACTATCCATTTCGAGGAAAATATCGCCCCTGTTGCTGGCAGTGTTGATGAAGATCCAAATTTATCAACTCGTCAATGGGGATTGTTAGATAACGATGATCAATGATTATTTAATTCCGAATGTGAATATTGATCTGGAGATGTGATTCCAACAGGACGGTTCCACATTTCATACAGCCAACGCAACAATCGATTTATTGAGGGAACAATTCGGTGACAAAGTTATTTCAAGGAACGAAGCTGATAGTTAGCCTCCAAGGTCATATGATATCACTCCTTTAAATTATTTTCTTTGGGGTTATGTTAAATTTTTGGTCTATACCGACAGTCGAGCAACTGCTAGCTCCTTGGAAGCCAACATAACTCGGACAATTGCAGACATAAGACCCCAATTGCTTGAAAAAGTGGTCGGGCAGAACTGACGGAATGCGTTTTGTCAGAAGTAGCCACGTCGGACATTTGTCCGAAATTGTTTTCAAAAACATTAATGCCATTGAATCTTCTTTCATATAAAATAGTTTCAAATAGTAACAGTAAGTAAAAAATCACTCTGTGTATACTAAGAATTACACGGCTGGTAAACATAACCATATTTGTTGATGAAGCTGTGTTCAAGAAAAAAAATCATTTTCAGCGTATTTTTAAAGAATTTATAATAAAATCTCCTTTGTGTATTGCTTGCACTGGTTGAACTCGATATGGTTCACATTGATGCGATATTTGACCGACAAGTGCACTTATAGTCGATCACCTGGAAATTATTCGGGGATTATTTTCTACTACTAAGAACTTTTAGAACGTGAATTAAAAGAAATAGAGGAATCATATGCTAATAAAGAGATAAGAAATTTCTATCAGGAATTAAAAAAAAGTAAAGGCAGTAGCGCTAGAAGACCCCATTATTTGAAAACTCAAGAAGGATCCCTGGTAGGAGATGTAGATGGAAAACTGAAAAGATTTGCCCAATATTTTTCAGAGACGCTAAATGAGACTGGTGAAGAAGGGAACTGGGGAGAACATGAAATGGAAGAAGATGCGATTGCAGAAAATAACGAAATTATAAATGCACCTACAAAAGAAGAAGTAGAAGTTTGTATAAAGCAGTTAAAAAATAACAAAAGTGCTGGAGAAAACAGTATAACAGCTGAAATCCTGAAACACGGTGGTGATACTTTGGTGGCAAGCACATGGAAGTTAATGAACAGAATTTGGCAAGAAGAAAATATGCCAGAGAAATGGAATAAAGCGCTGATAATACCACTGCACAAAAAAGGAGCCAAGGAGGAATGTAATAACTACCGCGGAATTGCACTGCAAGACGTGACCTACAAAGTGATGGCCAAGATGATTAAAGATCGACTAGAGAAATACCATAACGAACAAGTAGGGGAATACCAAGGAGGGTTCAGGGCAGGAAGATCAACAACCGACCAGATATTCATCATGAAACAGATCCAACAGAATACTTATGAGCAAAATTTGAGCTTACATTTGCTGTTCATAGATTATCGGCAAGCATATGACTCCATTAGCAGGGAAAAGGTGTTCCAAGCAATGAGACAACTGGGGGTCCCGGAAAAGTTGAGGAAGTTGGTGGAGATGACTGTCAGGAGAACAGTAAATAAAGTTATAGTCGATGGAGCAATGTCTGAGGAGTTCATTGTAAAGAAAGGACTGAGACAAGGCGATCCACTGTCAACAGTTTTGTTCAATCTGGTGCAGGAAGTGATTCTGAGGGAGAGTGGCATCAATACCAAGGGGTTAATATATGGTACCAGACACCAATGTTTGGCTTATGCCGACGACATTGTACTGATGACGAGATCCAAGAAAGAAGTAGTAAAGGTTTTCAAGATGTTGGAAAGAAAGGCGAGAGAATATGGCTTAACAATTAACGAGAACAAGACCAAATATATGGTAATGAAAGATAGCACCAGAGGACTCTCCCCTAATTTAGTCATTGATTGTGCAGTAAATAAGAAATATACAATAGAGAAAGTGGAACAAGCTGAATATCTGGGAGTAACACTAACGAGTAAAGGGGATGAAGAAAAGGAAATAGAGAAACGACTAGCGAATGGAAGCAAAGCTGCAGGAATGTTTTCAAAAATTTTAAGGGCAAAGAATATAACAAGAGCAGCAAAAGTAAGAGTGTACCAATCAATACTAAGGCCCACGGTTACCTATGCGTGCGAGACATGGACGATGACGAAGAAGGAAGAAACTAAGCTGGAAGTCTGGGAACGAAAAATATTAAGGAGAATTTTTGGAGGAGTTAAAGTTCTGAATGAATTTAGAAGAAGAACAAACAAAGAAATAGAAGAACTGTACAAAAAACCAAACATTGTTCAGGTGGTGAGAGCGCAGCGAGCTAGATGGCTAGGGCACATAGCGAGGATGTCCAGCGGAAGATGGGTTAAAGGAATTCTAATGAGAGGCGAAGGGGGAAGGAGAAGAAGAGGGCGACCGAGGAAGAAATGGCTGGATGAGGTGCTAAATGATTTGAGGAAAGTAGGAGTGAGGGATTGGAAGACTGATGCTTTGGACAGAAAAAGTTGGAAAAGAAGAGTGAAAGAACTCGAAGCCAAGTGCCATTAGGCCTGTAGAGCTGAATATTATTTATTATTTTCTACTCAATTTAAGATTTAACAATGGTAGTTCGTCGTGGTCATCCAGCATTATTATTCTGATCCCATACTATTTTCACGATTACTAACTTCGATGTAAGCTTGTAATGAATATGTTTTGTAATATAAAAATGTAAGAAAATACAGACAAATGCATAGCAGTTAATTCATCAAAAGTAAAATTATTGATTTTTTAGTATGAATTTGGTACAGGTACTAAAAACGTAACATTAATTGGACACGCCTTGCTATATCCAATATCCAAAACATGCTAACGAATGTGTGCAATTATGTTTTATTAGGTTAGGTTATGTTACCGAGCATTGTAATTATTTCAAAAACTGTACCTCGTATTAAAAAATTTAGAAAAGGTACTTTTATGGACTAAAGACCGTTATTTTTAGAAATTTTATAGGGTGCTTTAAAAATCCTGATTTAGTATTTCAAATTTATAAAAATGGCAGCACTACGCCCTATCTACGCCAAATTTCATTATTTTATTTAGCAATACCACCAAATTATGCCTCGTAGTGACGTAGTATTACACCTGCAATTTTCAAGTTTTTATTTCAAACCGTATAAAAATTATTAAAAAATTGCAAATTTAATTTTAGACCTTTCAAAGGGTCATACCTCCATAAGTACACCTTATCAATCAAAAGTTAATTATTAAGAAAATTCTCATTATTTGCAATGTTTATTACCGCATTAAGTTTTACCCTGTATATCAGTAATGGTCCCTACAAAATATGCACTTGGAACTTAGATTTTAATTACCCTGTATAATACAAAACGTTATTCAACAAATTAGTTAATGAGACTGACAAAACTAAATGTTTGTTTTTCAATAAAAGCACTCAATACTTTCCGACTGAAAGTTTAATTATAATAGTTTTATTTTATTTTGTTAATTTCCGAAAAACATTAATAGAATCATCATTTTTCTTTAGCTTCTTATACGCGAGTATATTTAAATATTGCTATATTGTAACAATACTAGTCCGTTATTCTTTCTATAACCACAGCAAAAAGTGCCAAAAAAAGGGTAAACAATGGCTCTATTTTAACACTGTCAATGAAAATGTGCGGCAAAAGGCCGTCGACCCAATAAGAAGAAGATTTTGCCTCTGTGCATTTCAAACCTGCCCGATATCGCGATTCTAAATGCTCGGCGTGTCTACATTTGTAAATAAAATAGCCGATACGAAAATCAAATTTTGTAAAAAAATTTTCAAAAATTATGCTCAGTTACTTACTCGTTTGGGGGCCAAGCGATGCACAACACAACGAAAACAAAATATTTTAGGATTTTACTTGAGAAAATTCGGCAAAAATTGCGAGCTGACGAATAAATCATCTTCCGAGACGACATTCAACTCGCAATTGAAGACCACAGATAGTGGCAAAGTTAGCTTTGTCTTAAACGAATCGATCCGAGACGGATATTTCAAGCCACGAACGTTGCCGATTCTTAAAAAACATTGTTTAATGACCGGTTTTTTATATCAAAACATAAAAAACCTTGATATTTGATATCGATGAATTTAACATTTTGAAATGAAAAGATTAAACATTATTTTAAAGAAAGACCATAATACAGAAAACCGTAAAATATAAAAATGCTAGTTCTCGAAAAAGATTTAGAATATTTATTTTATTCGATATTAAAACTCATCATGATTTCTCTCTCGTTCCTTGTTTTGATTTTAAAAATGTCGATGTTGGTAAACATAACTACTAGTTCTGCTAATAAAACTGGGTTCAAGAAAATATTATGTTCAACGCATTTTTGAAGGATTCATGTGGAGAAGTTGAAACTTATAATAGGGTTTCTCCCTTCTGTAGGACAGTGATTTCCAAACTGGGAGGCGCAGACTAGTGCAAAAGGATGTTCGAAAATTTTAACAGAAATGTAATTTTCGTAGCATAAGATACATAAATAAAGAAAAATAAATACAGTGGGGAACAAGTATTGGCAAACTATGTGGTCATAAAAATTATATTATTCCCTCTAAAATATAAACGCAAGTAACTTCAGATTATATTTTTATGTATTACATACCCATCCATTAAAAAAAAAAATTAAAACTTTTTAAACAGAACAAAAAATATACAGCAATTAGATCAACCTTTCGGAATAGGTGGACAAAAATATTGGCACAATATATAGAAAATAGATGTTTATAAAAACTAATACTTCATAGGGAGACCTTTTCTTTTTTATGTTTTCAGTAAGTCTCTCAAAGTATTATTCCATTCTTGCAGAAGTATTTCTTTAAGTTATTTTCTTCAAATGTGACGTTCCCTGATCCGTTTGTCTAATTCGTTCCAAAGATTCTCAATAGGGTTGATGTCAGGAGACTGTGGAGGTGTATTTAGAGAATGTGGTATATTGCTGACTATCCACTGTTGCACTATATACTCTGTATGCTTTGGATCATAATTTTGTTGGAAATAATAATCCTCCGTTAGGAGGATTATTATTTCCAACAAAATTAAATTAAAATGTTTAAATATACTTTTTTATTCACGATACCATCGATAAATACTAGATTGCTAACTCCCCTTGATGCCATATACCCCCACACTAAGATACTATCACCACCGTGTTTAACGGTTGGATGCTAGTGTTTTAACTCAAACTCCATGTTCGGCTTTCTCCATACATGCACATTATTGCTTATTATTTTCTTCTGCTAGCATGGAATCAATTTCAGAAGCTGAAGTATGAGGTTTCTAATTATTTATTATCTAATGAAGTTATACTTCTTTTGGTGCGTTTGGGAAAACAGATCAGAGTGTATTTTTAAGGGGGGACGAAGTTACGCGCGCCGATGTAACATTTTTTATTTTCTTTTTAAAATTATGACACCTTCGCCATTTGTCAAGACTTGTTTTTTGATTAATTACGACAAAGTATCTTACGATAACGAACTTCTTACGTGCGTACGTAAGTACACACACGTTTTTTTTATTTCGTTTACTATTTTTCTTTGTTCTCTCTCCGACAGTTTTGATGGGCGTACGATTGTCGGTTTATTTTTTAAATTGTCAGCGTATTCAAATCTATTTATGACACTATTGGCAATAAATAAACTTTTCTAAACACTACTAAAGCAACTTCAGAAACGGATTTACCCTACTTTCTTAAATGTACAATAATTTTTCGCTCGGAGTCCGTAGTTTCCAGACCTTTCCGACCCATTGCAACAATTTAAAGGCTGAATAACAACTAAACCGCGACAAAACAAATAGTTTAAAATTTCTTATTAGTACAGTCAACATCTTCAAAAATTTTGTGATTTCTTTGCATTTTTGTACAGTTTTTATTTAAAAAAAATTAATTCTGCCAGTACTTTTGTCTAGTTATTCTGTAAGATTCAATCCAATTTTTGTATATTTTCTTGCTCTGTTAAAAAGTCTGTTTTGTTTAAAAAAAAATAGAATGGGAATGTAATACATAAAATAATATAAGTTACTTGTTATATTTTAGAGAGAATAATGCAATTTTCATATGAAATACATAATGTGCCACTACATTTGCCCCCACTGAATGTATACTGCAGGACACACCATTTCTGATATTAAATGTTTTATGATCATAATGATTCACCAAACATTTAATGTGCTATGATGATTTGACAGCGATCCCTATCAGAAGTTCGGTCGCACTAAAAATGTCACTCTTATATAATAGTGTGGAGGTCAATTATTATTATTTTTTTAATAGATGGAGCTGGAAACAAGGATCGGTTCACAGTCTAATCTGTTATGTCATTGTGTTGCTACGATAGTACCTTTCAAAACGCCATTGATCCTTTAAACGATTTTGAGTTAGCATCATTTTTTGTTATTGTGAAAAACATGTCAAGTTTCGAACCAAATAAAGATCATTTGCGACACGTACTGCTGTTCCTGTCCAATCAAAAGAAAGACGTTTCTAAAGTTTTACTTTATTGGCGTAAAAGAAAGACTTTTTGGCATCGGATTGTGACTCGGAGATTGCAAAACGCAGAGCATCATGGGTTGGCCCCTTTGGAAAGAGGGCAATGCTGTGTATTTGGTGGAATCAGAAGGGTGTCGTATACCATAAGCGTCAGGTGAAACAATTAATACCGTCAACAAATAATCAACTTGTACCATGCATGACCAGAATGGATTGCAAAACACGGAAAAGCTATTTTGCAGCACAATTACGCCCCATCATACACAATCAGTAACCAAAATGGGCTACAAAGCGGTCAGAGAAACCATTTCTGCACTTGGCTGGAAATTTTTGCCCCACCCACCGTACTCACCAGACTTGGTCTCTTCCGACTACCACTTGTTTTCATCGATGCCTAACGCACTTCTACAATTACGGAGATGTCAAAAAATGGCTTAATGACTGGACTACCTCAAAAGATATACGGTTCTTCTGGAAGGGAAAAATAAACCGCCTCACTTGGCAAAAACAGTCCTTTAAAAGTTAGGTGGTTTGCAAAGTTGTCTGAAGATATGGAAGCTACCATAATTATTAGTACGAATTATGCCTCACTTCTATATTATTGTGAACTGCGCTAGCTACCTCGTACAAAAGTGATTTACATGATGTTTGAACTCATAGCGATTGTAATTTTTATTGATGAAAAGCAATCCTTCCATTGGAAGCTTCAGTGCGAAGCACTAAATTCGAAAAGATTTTTATAAAACTTCTTGACGAGCGTTTCGCTAACCATGTTAGCATCATCAGGAGTGAGGAAGTTGATTCAATTTTCTGATTGATCATCAGGAGATCAAATAATCTCCTGATGTTATTAACATGCTTAGCGAAACACACGTCGAGGCTTTATAAAAGTAATTTGGTGTTTAGTGGTAATCTCTTCGAATTTAGTTGATGAAAATAATAATGATGGCGCAAAATATTATTTGGTAATAATAACTTTACTTTTAAACTTGCCTATGTAGGTCACATATTTTTATTTATAAAAATATATTACGAAATCACATTTTATATAAATCAAATTTACAAAAATTAATTTCTAAACATTCGATATGTTTCCACTTTTAAATGATTTCTGCACTAAATCAAGATTGAAGCAAACAAAAATCTGTTTAATCAACACTTGGATGATTTACTAACGCACCTTTTTACATTCCTGATAAATATTGAAAAGGAAAAATTAATAAATATCATGCGATACTTAATTGAAACAAAAATTTGACAGCAAAACCGTAGTTCAATTTTCATTGAATCGAATTAAATGACACGTTTGGAGGTTATCCCATTTGTATCTGAACGTTTACTTTCATTTTTTATCTTACGATCGAAAACAGTTCTTTTAAGATCTACCACAGTATTATAATTGTCAGTCATGTCTGTAAAATGCCAAAGCATTTAAATAGTCGTTAAGAGTTTGTACCATCTCTGATATATTATTTTGAATAAGAACGAGACAATAATGGTCCATTATTACCTTTTGCAGCTGTTAGAGAAGTATGTTAAGTTAATTGCTAATAATTGGATATGTTTAGTTATAAATACATGTTCATATTTAGTTGGTCATATATATTATAGAAACTAGAATATTTTTTTTTTGCAGGTTGCAGCAGCCTAAAGTTTGAGTATGCCCACTGTTAGTACTATTTCACAAGACTAAAAAACACTGAAGTTTTAAAATCGCCTAGAAAGCGCGGTTTTACTAAAAGGGTTACCAATACTGCAGCTTTGGATAAAAGTTCTATTCGTGACACCATTTATATCATGTATGAACACAGTAAGAATTCCTAACCTAAGAATTCAAGAAAAGGCTGTTCTTAAACCCATATGTAGTTTATACGTAGGCACTTACAGTTTAATTTTCATGACAGCATGTAACTTTGAAGTCCTTACATGAGCAACATATTGAAAGAAGTAGATTTTAAATAAAAAAAAAAAGATGATCTAAGACGAGGGCTTATAGAACTTACAAATGTTGCCCTAAAATGTATAGATTTTCTGAGAAGTTATATGAAGGAAAGCAAAAAGCCTTGTACAAATTTGTCTTAAATGAAACCTGGATTTTTCAAAATGGTAGTGTAAGTCATTCATGGCAAGATAATAATAAGAGGGTAAAAACCACCAAAGTTGATGGTAAAAGGTAAGTTACATAAATATGCAAAAAATATTAAAAGTTTTGATTGAATATTATTATTTTAGATACATCATACTTTATGCTGGCAATGCAGATGGACTTATTGGAGGTGCAGAGACTATATTTTTGTCAAAAATGAGCCATGGTTAAAGATTACCATGGTTAAAGTAATCAAGAAAATTTCTTGAAATGGTTTGAAAACCAATTATTAAGAGACTTAAGCGAGTCATCTTTAATATTTTTTTTTAGATAATGCACTTTTCACAGCGTGTTATTAAACATGATACAAAATAGCTCATGGACTAAAGCTGCCATTCAAGATTGGTTAACTAATAATAATATAGCATTTTCAATTGAAATGCTTAAAACTGAACTATTAAGAATTGTAGTAGAGTATGTACCACAACCAAATTTAATATTTTGATATATTTCCTACGTGGATACTTTTCAGAAATAAACCAACAAGGAAAAATTTAGTAGACAACTTAGCAGAACAATATGGGTATAAAGTTTTATGTATTCTCCCATACCACTCCATTTTCAATCCAATTGAATTTATATGGGGTATTGTAAAAAATTACTTTATAGTAAACAAATGGGAAAAATGGTAATACACAGCAAGACTATATAAACATGTCATGTCTGAATGATTGTGGCGTGTTCATATATTTTTTTCTTTATTTGGGTTTATAAATAAACATGTGACGTGAGGCACTTCACATTGTGACTCCTGAGATATGGAAGAATACGATCAAGCATACAGAAAATGAAATCATGAAACGATATGACAGAGAATGGAGAGAGAGAAGAATCGAAAAGAAGTTCTTCTGTTAATTATAAATACTGCAGATGATAGCAGTGATTGCAGCCAGTAGTTTTCAGATTCTGATTAATGAAAATATAAGTGCATGCAGATATTTCATTGTTTTTTCAGTTTTCTACTTGCATATTTTATATCAATAAATGTCACTGGTAATTTATATTTATATTTATATATATCATATTTTAATAACCATTCCAATATAAAAAAAAGCTGTCCATGTTTTTTGAACGAAGCATTTACATCTGCTGAATCTATCTAGAGGTACTAAATCGACGATACTTGCAAGATCTTAAACATTTATTATATTTTTTCAGTTACTTAGTAATTTGCTTTTAATTTAGAGTTTATTTTTTAATTGTTATTAAAGTTAAAATTGTAAAAATGATTCGGTAAAGTAAGGTTGTGATATTTAATCACAATCTGGCAACAGAGCAGCGAAAATGTTGATCACGTGCTTTTAATGGCGTTAAACTGCTTTTATTTTGTACGAGCTTGTTACTACTATTACAGAGCTATCGAAAAATATCAAATTATCTCCAAAAACCGTGCCTCATACTAAAAATTAAAAAAAGTACTTTTTATGGACAAAACACTGTTATATTAAAAAAAAACACCAATTTGCTATTTTTTATTTATAAAAATGACACCACTACTCTGTCTACGCCACTTTAAAATATACCTCGTACGACTTGTACTACACTTGCAAGTTTAAAGTTTTTATTTCAAACCTTTTGAAAATTATTAAAAAATTTTGAATTAAATTTCAGAGCTTTGCAAGGTCATGCCTCTATAATTAAACCGTATCAATCAAAAGTTAATTTAAAAAAAATTATTATTTGCAGTGCTTACAACAGTATTGTTTTGTGGCAGCATTAAGGATTACTCTGTATACCAGTAATGGTTGTTATAAAATATGTACTTAGAACTTAGATTTTAATTACTCTGTGCCCTGTATAATACAAAACGTTAAAAAACAAATAAATTTATGAGACTATTTTAAGAACGAAAATTTAGTATAGAGTTAATTTAAAAATGTAAATGTTAATTTTTTAATAAAAGCACTGAATACTTTCCCACTAAAAGTTTAGTTTCATTTTATTTTGGTGAATTTCGGAAAAATATTGATAGAATTATAGTTTTTCTTTACCTTCTTATACGCGAGTATATTTAAATAATGCTATCTAGTCCGTTATTATTTATATAAACACTATAAAAAAAAAAAACAAAAAAAAAGGTAAACAATGTCTTTCTATTGCAACATTGACAAAAACGTGCGCCAAAAGGCCATCGACACAAAAAGAAGATTTTGCGTCTGTGCATTTCAAACCTGCTTGATATCGGAATTCTAAATGCTTGGCGTCACTATATTTGTTAATGAAATAACCGATAAGAAAATCAAGTTTAATTACTTACTCGTACGGGGACCAAGCGATGCACAACACAACGAAAACAAAACGTTTTACGATTATACTTGTGAAAATTCGGGAAAAATTGCGAGCTGACGAATAAATCATCTTCCGAGACGACCTTCAACTCGCAATTGACGACCAAAGATAGTCGTAAAGTTAGCTTTGTCTTGAACGAATGTATCCGAGACGGATATGTTAAGCCACGAACGTTGCCGATTCTTAAAAAAACAATGTTTAATGGCCGTTTTTTTTTATATCAAAACATAAAACAACCTTGATGTTTAATATCGATAAATTTAATATTTAGAAATGAAAATATTAAACATTATTTTAAAGAAAGGCAATAATAATGAAAGCCCTAAAGTATAAATATGCAAGTTCTTGAAAAAGATTTAAAATATTAAATTTATTCCATATTAAAACTGATCATGACCTCTCTCTCATTCCTTCTTTTGATATTAAAAATGGCGATATTGGTAAACATAACTTGGTAATAAAACTGTGTCCAAGAAAACATCATTTTCAGCACATTTTTGAAGGAATTATACGGATAATTTGGAACTTATAATATGGCCTCTCTCTGTAGGACAATGATTTCCAAACCGATAGACGCAGGCTGAATATATCAGGCGTTGCGGTCAATAATTCTTATTTGTTTTAAGAGATAAACCTGGAAAAAAGGTCGGTTCAGTCTAATATCTTATATCATTTTATTGCTACGACAGTAACTTTCAAAGCACCATTGATATTTAAACTATTTCGAGTTCGCGTCATATTTTTTTCGTATGAAAAACGTGGAGTTTCGAACCAAATAAAGAGCATTTGCAGTATCTACTACTTTTCTTGTTCAGTTAAAAGAAAGATGCGAATGAAAGTCGTCGAATACTCGTGGAAACTTACGGTGACAATGTCCCAACGCAAGACGCTCGTGGGCGTTGGTTTAGACGATTCAAGAGTGGTGATTTCGACGAAAGACAAAAAACGCCCACGTTAACCGAAAAGATTTGAAGATGCCCAATTGTAAGCATTGATGGAAGAAATAAATAGCAGAGACAAACAAATAACAGAGAAGTTAAATGTTAGTCGCCGAACCATTTGTGATCTTCTATATGCCATGGAAAAGATCTAGAAAGCAGGAAAATGGGTACCACATCGGCTGAACAGTGTGCGAAGTTTTGCTTTCTTGGTATGAAAAAAAGACTTTTTTGCATCGGATCGTGACTGGAGATGAAAAATGGATATATTTCGAGAACCTAAAACGCAGAAAATCATGGGCTGACCCAGGACGACTATCAACATCGACTGCAAGACCAAACCGCTTTAGGAAGAAGACAACGCTGTACATTTGGTGGGATCAGAATGGTGTTGTATACCCGTAGCTTCTGAAACTAGATGAAACAGTTAATACTGTTCGCTAGCATCAAAAAATAAATCATTTAAACCATGCATTGATCGAAAAGTAACCAAAACGGGCTACAAAACACGGAAAAGTGATCTTGCAGCACGACAACGCATCACACACAGCGAAACCGCTCAGAGACACCATTTCTGCACTTGGCTGGGAACATTTGCCCCACCCGTCGTACTCACCAGACTTGATTTCTTCCGACTACCACTTGTTATCATCGATGTCTCACACACTTTCCATGAAACACTTAAAAAATTACGAAGATGTCGAAAAATGACTAAATATCTGAACCATCTCAAAGGTTGTACTGTTTTTCTGGAAGGGCATACACAAATTGCCAGAGAGATGGAAAAAATTTAAAATGTGTAGCTAGCGATGGCGCATATTTTGAATAAACCATTTTTTACCTTTCTCCCAAATTAAAGGTGTTTTCTTTTTAAGAAAGATTTACGAATTATTAATCGCCATATCTAGCAAATGAACATTCATAGCATAACATTTAATTTTATAACCTATTTTTTAAAGCATTTACCGCCACCTATCTCACTCTATCTTCGATATATATGAGATAAATATTTATTTGGAAAAAAAAATTGCTGAAATAGATTGATAGAATGGTTTTCAAGTATTAGTTAAAAAGAAAGCACCTGAATTTATCTGGAATCACTCTATGCTTCACAGAGCAGCTCTTACGTCACAGAGCAGCTCTTAATCTGAGCGAGGAACTTAACAATATTTTTACAAAAGTTAGAAACTATATAACAAACAGTCTTTTTAAAAGTTAGGTTGTTTGCAAAACTGTGTGAAGATATGGAGGCCACCATGATAATTATGATAAGATATGAAATTATACCTCACTTCTATTTAATTGTGAAGTGTTCTGGCTATCTTGTGTAAAAGCAGTTCAAAGAGTGTTTGACCTCAAAGTAGATATTGCAATTTTTCTTGATGAAAATGCTTATGAAGAGACAAATTTGTTGAAGAATAATAACTTAATTGTTAAACTTGTCTATTGAAATTTGTGGTAAATTGAATAAATGTATGTAAGGACTACAAATGCATGAACTGATTCAAAAAGACAAAATAAAAGCAGTTATGAAACAATTGGAGTTATGAAAATCAACTTAATAAAAAATTAAATTCGATATGATTCCAATTTAAATGATGTCTGTGCCAGAGTCAAGATTGAAGTAAACAAAAATGTTTTTACGAACACTTGTATTGTTTGCTAATGCACTTTTTACATTATCTGATTTTTACAATTTGGATTGACAACTGTTGAAAAGAAAAAAACTGACAGAAATATCATCCGATAGTTCATCGAAATAAAAATTTCACAGTGAAACCCTAGTTCAATTTTGGTTGAATAGAATTATTGAATATTTTCTCGAGCAAAGCAATACTGCTGATATTCGTCACCCCATATTTATACGAAACGTAATTTTCTGCATTAGCTGCAATGAAATCTAATTATTGAGCTCATTTAGTAGCAGAAAAAGCTACGAATAGCACTCTCCTCAACGACATGTAGATGTGATAAACTTTGTGCTAATTAACAGGGATATCCATCTGGCTCTTTACCATTTTCCTCAGCTTGACTCAAATACAAATGCATGTGCAGTTAATTTATCAAAAGTAAAATTATTCATTATTTAGCATGGATTTAACAAAGGAACTTTAAAGATTAACTAGTTCATCATTTATTTGGCACGATTTGTCATATGCAATATCTAAAACCTACTAATAAATTTGTGGACTAATGTTTTACTAGTATACTGCAGAGTTATCGAAAATTGCGCCTGGTAAAAATGTAAAAAAGGTACTTTTTATGAACAAGACTGATATTTTCAAAAAATTTATAACGTGCTTAAAAAAATACCAAGTTACGATTTTTTATTTATAAAAATGACATTATCCCCTATCTACGCCACTTTTTACTTTATTTTTTTGAGCAATACCCAACTATACGTCGTAGTGACTTGTACTACACCTGTAAATTTCAAGTTTATATTTCAAACCGTTTTAAAATTATTAAGAAATTTATAATGAAATATTAGAGCTTTGTAAAATTATAGAGGTATAATTACACCCTATTAATCAAAAGTTAATCAAGAACATTTTTGCAGTGCTTAGTATCATATTAGGTTTTGTGAAAGCATTACGGATTACCCTGTACGACAGTAATGGTCCTTATAAAATATGTACTTGGAACTTAGATTTTAATTACTCTGTTTTAATATAAAACGTTATTCCACAAAAAAGCTTATGACACTAGATATTTTAAGGGCAGACAGTACAGAATTAATCTAAAACCATATAGTTCATACAAAATAAAATCCGATGCACTTCATCGATGACGCTGTTGAAGAACAGCAGAAATACCACTACACAAATTAAATAATAAAAGAATCAAATGGAATGCATATGCGACGTTTTGGAGTTTCACATTTTTCTTGATATTTATTGACACGTTTAAGGTTGTCCTCCAAACCATATATAGATAATACAATATATAATATCTGAACGTTTACTTTTTACCTTACAATCGAAAACAGTTCCTTTAAGATCCTCCACAATGTTATAATTGTCAGAACAGCAATTGCAAAATGCCAAAGTCGTTGTCAAAAATTGGTAGCATCTCTGATAGTGTAAAAACCACCAAAGTTGACAGTAAGAGGTAAGTTACACATTCATGAAAAAATATGAAAAGTTTGAATTGAAGTTTTTTATTTTAGATACATCATACTTCATGCTGGCAATGAAGATGGATTTATTAAGGGTGCAGAGACCATATTTCCTTAAAAACCGAGCTTACTGATTACCATGCTGAAATAAATCATGAATATTTCTTGAAATGATTTGAAAATCAATTATTAATGAACCAGTGAGCCATCTTTAACTCTTATGGATAATGCACCTTATCAGCATGTTATTATGCTGCCATTTAAGATCGATTAACTAATAATAATATTGCATTTTCAATCAAAATGCTTAAAACTAAGCTCTTAAGAATTGTAGCAGAGTATGCACCACAAGCAGATTTTTTAATTTTATATATTTCCTATGTGGATACTTTTCAGAAATAAATCAATATAGAAATATTTAACAGACAACTTAGTAGAACAATATGGACACAAAGGTTTACATATTCCCCATACAACTGAATTTTCAACCCAATTGAACTTGTATGGAAAATTGTAAAAAATTACTATCACAAACACATGGGCAGAGATGGTAATAGACAACAAGACTGTATAAACATGTGGTGTCACTTGTGGATCATCATATGGAAGAATATGATAAGCATACAGAAAATGAAATGATATTACAGAAACCATATACTTGATTGAAAAAGTTCTTTCTTTAATTGACAGTGGTGACTCTAGCCAGTACATTTCAAACCCCGATTATTGAAACTATAAGTGCATGCAGATATTTCATTGTTTTTTCTCTTTTGTACTTACATATTATTTACCAATAAATGTCATTGGTAATTATATAAACTTTTTATTTTAAGAGCCATTCGAATGTTAAAAAATGTGGATGGTTTGTGAACGAAGCACTTTGAAATGTGCTAAATCTGTCTAGAGGTACTACATCGATGACACTTGTAATACTTTCAACATTTATTATAATTTTTTTTTAGTTACTTAGTAATTGGCGTTTAATTTAGATTTTTTAATTACTATTATAGTTTAAATTGTAAAAGTGATTAGCTAAAGTAAGGTTATAATATTTAATCACAATCTCGCAACAGGGCAATCTAAATATTGAACACGTGCATCGGATTGTATTTTGTATGAACAATGCATTTTTATTTTTCAATAAATGCACTGAAGAATTTCTGACATTCTAAATTGAATTAATAAATGTTTGATCGGTTGAATTTTTTTTGTTCAGTTTCGATTGACAGAAAAATATTAATAGAATTATACGTTTTCATTACTTTCATATATGCGCGTATATTTAAATAATGCTACGTTTTATTAACACTGATCCGTTCTTATTTATATATATCAGCGTAAAAATATGGCAAACAAAGATAAACAATAACCTTTTTTCTACTTTGACACTGATAATAAAAACGTGAGGCATGGGCCATCAACACAAAAAGAAGAGTATTAGCGTCTGTGCATTTCACACCTGCCCAATATACCGATTTTAAATGTTTGGTGTCGCCATATTTGTTCAGAAAATAACTGATAAAGAAAAATCAAGTAGGAAAGATTATACAAAAATTATGCTTAATTACTTACTCGTTTGGGGCCCAAGCGATACACAACACATCGAAAACAAAAAAACGATAATTTTACTTGAGAATAATCGAGAAAAATTGCGAGCTGACGAATAAATCATCTTCCGGGACGACCTTCAATTCGCAATTGAGAATCAAATCACTCGCAAAGTTAGCTTTGCCTTAAACGAGTCTGCCCGAGACTGGATATTTCAAGCTACGAAAGTTACCGATTCTTGAAAAACATTGTTAATGGCTTTTTTATGTCAAAACATAAAAAAACCCTTGATACTTGATATCGATAAATGTAATATTTTAAAATGTAAATGTTAAACTGTATTTTGAAGAAGGGCCATAATATATAGAAAGCCATAGAGTATAAATAAGTTCAAGTTCAAAAAAGTTCAATAAAGTATAGTTACAAGTGTTCGAAAAAAATGAGGATATTAATTTTACTTCAGTTTAAAACTCTCGGTCTTTCTTTTTAATACATAGAAAAAGAATTCAGGCCATTATTAATTTAAGTTTTATAAATTGTTGAATTTTATAAAACTCACATAAAAAATACTTCAGAGACTTTTTAATTAAAATTTTTCATTTCAAAATTAATCTATAGAATATTTAAGCTGTACCTTCACCATTTTGTCATGAATAGCGTATCAAGGAAAGC
This sequence comes from Cosmopolites sordidus, assembly GCA_031761425.1. Lineage (NCBI taxonomy): Eukaryota > Metazoa > Arthropoda > Insecta > Coleoptera > Curculionidae > Cosmopolites > Cosmopolites sordidus. The sequence goes on from JARFXV010000024.1 coordinate 1,201,707, forward strand.
GACATTTTAATGCTTGGTACTGATACCTACGTCTTTTACCCAGAGGTGCCTGAGCTAAAAATGATTAAACACTAGTTTAATAAATGAATTGCCCACCCTCTCATCACACTACACAGTGGAAAATTCAAAATGGGTTTCTTAAGTTATGAGAACTGTAGCTTGATAAAAACTTGAACTCTTGTGCATGATGAATTATTATTATTTCCCTTTGTTAAAATTAGGGTCACGAAAACCTTATTTTAAGAAAATAAAATAATGTAATTTTAAGTAATATTATGTTTCTAAGCCTTAATTAAAACCACTCTACACAAATTTAAACAAAAAGTATAACTTTACAAAATGAATTAGTATTAATCTCTTTAAAATCCTAAGTGCCCGTTAAATTAAGAACACCTTAATCGACACTGCATATTATTAAGGCTCGAACAAAAAAGAAAACAAATTTCTAGAACCTACGATTTTCATAACAATCATTATATATTTCTACTTTTTTTTTGCGTGGTAACGGTTTATCTTCCGCTTCAAGTTAACCGGCGAATAGAAAGTCCGACCCTGGACTATACTACGTTAAAATCTATTGCATTTTGTGTGTACATCTAGGTTTATTAGATTACAGCATCTGTCTGCGAATTTTTTAAATCTCTGAAGTGCTGATCAAACAATGAGGTTTTTGGAACACACATACTGCAATCTCAATAACTTTCTTACCGAAATCCATATTCTCCTAAAAAAATCTTTATAAAAACATTTTACTTACAGCGTCTTTGAAATAGGAACTATTAAAATATATTTTCAATAACACGTTTGAATACACTTAATACAAATAGGAGCATAAGTGGCAGAAATTTCTAGATGATTGTATCATCCTAGTTCTTTCTTAACTTACCTTCAATGCTTTAACAATTATTCGAGAGTTAACAGTTGACAGGTCCCTGATAGACAGGGTTCAGTATGTTATGCAGTGGCTACTAAGTAAATGGAAAAATCAAAAGCATTCATTTCGAAGTGGTTGGAAATATGTCTATGATTTCTTGGAACATGATATAGCCAAAGTGGTTCTTAAAACCGAGAAACTGATGTTTGAATAATTTTCATAACATTCTACTTGACATTGCATACATTCCATAGAAATAATACATATAAAGGATTTTTTTAATTACAATTAAAGAATTAAGTTATAAAACTTTTAAATGTATATTAAATCTGCCTTCACCATTTTGTCACGAATTGCATTTTAAGGAAAATAAGACTTTAATAAACTGTAGTACATCCTAATATGTGTCAGACAATGAAAAGAATTTACTTTATGTATATAACATAAATTAGTTGTAAAGATAAAATCATATCAGGAGCAATGTTAACCAGTTGTAACACTTGTATGTATGTGGTACAAGCAAAATTGAAGTCGCAATCACCCGATATAAATCTCATTGAGAATGTACGATCGTACATCAAATATAACCTTTATGGAAGAAAAATATTGATTCTGTAGAAGTTAATCTTCAAATTTGAAGGTCTCTGAGGTACGAATACACCCTCAATTTAATTTAAAGTATGCAATTGAAATGCAAGTAATTATCAAAAAAAAATTGTTAAACTCAAAGAGATTTACCACTAAACAGCAAATCATCTGTGTTTAACTTGTCGACGTGCGTTTCGCTAAACATGCCAGCATCAACAGGAGTTGATTCAATCTAATTCTAAAACTAAACTATGTTCTGTTTATATGACAATCGTACCTAATGAAGCGTGTAAAAATCATAAACCGTGAAGTTAACAAAACGTTACATTAAGAATTCAAAAAGTTAACTGAATAGAATAGGTCCTCTATCTCGATTCATGGTTTAACTTTGAACAGCTAAATTGTATGGTAGATATATTGATTAATTTTTCTTTGAAAGAAAGTTATAACAAATAATTAAAATTAATTAGGGAGATAGATAGCTGAAGTGAATGGTTATAATAAGAATATTGTAGATATATTCATTAAAAATAAAAGTTTAGAAAATTATTGAAAGAATATTCGACTTTTGACAAAACAGAACACAATTCAAAACAATACCGTTTGATGCAAAATTAGCCCAAGAGCGAGACAAGATTTTGAAAAAGTAGACATTAAGGTAGTAGTAAGGTAATGGGAGAAACAAAAACTATTTAAAAAACAGATATTGTAAGTGGAATAGGATTTATATAAAGGACCCGCGAAATTAAACGTCGGGGCAGTGGAGAGTTCGATATCAATTCCATTCAAACGGCAATGGATAAATAAATATTTATTTCGATTCACGACACTTACTAATACTCCTGAAAATCACTGGTCAAAAAAATAATAACAATAACGTAAAGTTTGTAAAATGAAGCACACCGCTCACGTTTACAGTGTAGGTTTTTACATTAACAGTTCTTCCAACGCCCTGAAATTCGACAGGGTCTTCTTTATTCGCAGGGCATTGGGTCGTGCGGTGGTGTCGGTGCTGATGGTGCACTCCATCAGCTTGGACATGGCGTAGAGGGCCCCGCACGACAGCCATCTAAAATAATATAACAACAACGCTATCTCCCAGAAAATAAGACCCAATGCGTACACATCGGCCCGTTTGAATGAGTCAAAATGGTCATCGTTCGTTGTCTCAACCAGAACCTGAAACAAAAACAATTACTATAAAATAGATGATACTAAACAATTCCTGACTTCCGGAGCCATGTACCGCTTGGTATCCACAAGATTGTTAAGTAGTATATCTACGGTGTCCGTGGTGACGTCATGTCTGTCTGCCAGTCCAAGGTCACCAATGGCGCAGATACCATTTGACTTGGCCAAAATGGTTTTCGATTTCAAATCTCGATGGGCAATAGCTGGTTTTCCTGGAATAAGAATAAGTTTAGTCATTTGTAATCCAAGTAGATCAAGTACTTTGGTCAGGTAATTTATTATATTTGAATAAAGCTGCAGAGCATGTTAATGATGTTACTCTCAAAGATAGCCCACATGTTAGACTTATGTATGTTTAATAATGTTTTCATGTCATGTGTTTTTAAATGACATAAGGAATAGGTTCAGTAGATCCAATGATATAATTTTAACATAGCATTTATATTAATTTAATTGTAGTAAATAATCTTTAAAATCCTAAATTTTAGTATAGGTAGGATCGGCAGCTACAAATCAACTCGAATAACGAAGAAACGACAGGAAAAGTCAGGAGTCGAGGTCCACCAGAGAACCAGAAAGTGTCGACGTGAGAAGAGAGAAAGTCGAATCTCGATCAAAGAGCGAGTTTAGAGACGATCAGAGAGAAGCACAGACTTTCGTGTCCTCCAGAGAGACCATATTAATCCGAGAGCCGAATTACCATCTATTATAATTAACTGAGATCCTGTAATGTTTATCCTTTATAAGACCTGTTAAATATTTGCGAGTGTTTTAGTGTCCTCTATGTAACAAAAATAGACAACATAAATATATTATAAATATGGTTGTACTTTTAAAAATACCCATGCCAAAATCACTGCTCGATTTAAAGATTGGTGAAGAATTTCTAAAAAATTGGTTGTATTACTGATTTCCAATAACAATAATTACTAGGGCGTAACAAAAGTCTTTACGTTTTTGGAGTACTTACCATACAGCGTGGGACACCCCTAATTCCCTAGAAAGTTTCCTACTGCTTGTCCTAGGAACAGCAATCACGGCTGCTCTTAAAACGTCGACATCGAGAGATCGATCTGAAAGTTTCCTAGTGCTTGTTCTAAGATCTGCAGCCACAACTGCTCTTAAATCATCGTTAAGGAGAGACCGTGGACGACATGTTCTTTTCCTATCATCAAGACTTGTATCGGCAACTTGTTCTCTCTCTACTTCACAAACCTCAGTAACGACGTCAATCACTTTAAAGCCCTTTCAAAATAATGCCTTAAAATTGCCCTAATTTCGTGCCTTATTGCAATATTTCGTAGTGGAATCACTTAAAACTGAAGAAACAGTGTTTATTTGTCGGAGCAAAAAGTTCAAACCAAGGAGTGAAGTATTAATGAATGAAGAGTGGTTGTCCAATAACAGTGACAGAGCTTTAAAATACTGGCATTGTATTTTGAAAACTAATCAGCCTTTATATTTCATACCTAAAATAACAACACTATATTATAGTTTAACTGGTAATATTTTAAACTTGAAGATATTTACATGCTAACATGGTTAGCGAAACGTGCGTCGAGAAGTTTTCAAAAAGTGATTTGGTGTTTAGTGATAAATCTCTTCAAGTTTAGTGTTTCACACCAAAGGTTCCAATAGAAGAATTGGTAATATTTTGTTTCGTTATATAAATTAATAAAAGTCGTACTGTTGCATTTCTTCTATGCTTCACCGAAGTTAGTTGTCCATGTTCAACATCTTGTACAAACTAATCTGAACTAGTATATTTGAATGTGTTATTAACCTGTACTTATATTTAACACTGAAACTTCTAACCTGTTTCTTGATCGCTTGTATACTAAGAACACTGTACTATACAATACAAGATTGGGGATATCGAAGAGTGTGTCGACCATATTTTACAATTTTGGTAGGATTTGATTTCAAAGTTGAATATCGTAGTTCCACAGTTTGAGGATATTGTTGGTCTTTTTCCATCGTGTTAATATGTCTTGGTCATCTGCATATCTTACTAACTGTTTTTTATTATTTATCATGATCTCAAACGTTACCATTTACCGTTTATACCTTCAGGTATAAACTTAACTGATATTCCCATTTTCTCCATGGCTTCGTATACTACTGCTCCTTGTATGCGGCTCGCCTGTCTGAAATATACGAACATATTGCCTAAAGGAGTTTCAAATTCGGTTAATTTCTACATTACTTCTAAGCAATTCTTGATATTCGCCCATTCCTTCTTCGGTATGTGGTACTATAAGTTGTGCAAAGCAATGGTATGCCACGATAGTTCGCAGTTTATTTCACTTCTAGTGAATCGGGCATATTACCTACTCCCACTTTGCAGACATGTAAAGCTACTCGTTATTAAGGATATGAACTATTCATTGATTAATGGCTTTGCATCACTCTTTGCCTTCAAGCTTCAGTAAGTAGCTCCTAAGATATGGTATCTTATTAGGAGTTTTATTAAACTTTCCTCCTCTTCCTGTAACGATGATATTTCTATCAAAGGATGAGCTGCATTCATAAATTATGGCCAATCATTATGATCTTTCGAAAATTGGGTAATGTATGATGAGAAAGCTAACATTTAGCCATGCATTCTTACTGGATCACATTTTTTACTTGCGATTCTATATTTAAAGACAAATGAGTTCTCAGACCTCCCTTAGATAACTTATTACTGACCACGCAAATATGTATTCTGCACATCAAATGTAGTCGAAAAGAACATGCTTGATCATGGGATAAGTGATATCTGTTTGGTGGCAATGAGGTGTGACTATTAAATAACGAGACTGACGCTGTACAACATTTTATTTTGATTTCATACATATTTACTTATTATCAGCTTCAATATAAACCTTTCCTCTATCTCTATAACGCTCCATGCGAATCTTCCAATGTTCGAAACTGCTGGAAATATTCTTCCATCAGCTCTTTCAGAACGCGTGCCGCTTTCTCTTTCACAGCTTCAACCAACGGACTCAAATCTTGTTCCTTTTAATGCAGATTTCACCTTAGGAAACAGGTAGATGCCCGGCGCAAGATCCGGCGAATAAGGCGGAAAATCTAACACCGGGATGCTATACTTGGTTAGAAACCTCTTGACAATGCGAAATGAGCCGGCGCATTGTCTTGGTGGAGAATCCATGACTTGTCCTACAATTCGGGTCGTTTTTTCCTTATTCTTTCACGGAGTTCAGCAAGAACGTTGTTGATTAATAGTTTGACCTTCAGGAACCCAGTGAAGGTACACAATCCCATGAATATCGAAAAAAAAACAATCACCATTCCTTTGAATTTTGATTTGCTCATTCCAGCTTTTTTTTGGCTCTCGGTGAATTTGGGTTCTTCCAGTGCATGGATTGGCGCTTCGGTTAAGGAACATAAGGAAAAAACCACGATTCATCACATGTTATTATCCTTTTCAGTAAGTTTAGGTCATATTCAATGGCATTCAAAGTGTCAGTCAGTAAATTGTTATGTAAAATTTGCCGTACGCATTGTTTGTCAATTCATACAGTTTCAGCAATCGCACGAATACTTAACCGATGGTCAGATTGAACCAGGTTACAGATTTTTTCGATATTGTCATCCGTTTTTGACGTAGAAGGGCGAACCGGGCATGGATCATCTTCAACGTCTTCTCGGCCATCTTGAAAACACTTAAACCACTCAAAAATACGTGCATGCGATAAACATTCATTGTCACAGACTTATTTTAATAAATTATAAGTTTTAGTAGCGGTTTTTCTAAGTTTCAAGTGAAATTTCACAACAATTGGTTGCTCGAAGGCTTCATGCTAAACGGTCGCTGCGCGTTCTTCTTCTATACCAGCGTCAGTCTTGTTATTTAATAGCCACAGCTCGTATTACAGTAACCACATCATATTTTGCAATACTTCATGACAACCATATTAATTTCAACCAACGTACAAGTTGAAACGCTGAAAGATTACCCATGCGTCATGAATATATGCCTATATCATAGACATTGTATGAATATGTTCTTTTTATTTTACCAAACGAGAGAGAAGGAGATGAAAAATCAATAAGTATGTCGTCGGGTACGAGATTCATAAAGTTTTATTTCCTTCAATAATTCTAACCCAACCAAAGGCATTTTATTACAAACGTTTAATAAAAATGGAATTTATATTGGCTAATTCTAAAAATAGATACATGAAGCTGGAGAAGGAAGAAAAACTGGAAGTCTGCAAAAGTAAAATATTATGGAGAATTTTTAGAGGAATTATAGTTCAGAATTAATTTAGAAGAAGAACAAATATAGAAAGAGAAGAACTGTACAAAAAACCAAGCATTATTCAGATGGTAAGAGCGCAGAGAGCTAAGCTAGATGGCTGGGGCACATAAGGAGGACGCCCGGCGAGAGATGGAATAAAGGAATACTGAGATGTGAAGGGGTAAAGAGAAGAAGAGGTCGACCGAGGAAGAAATGGCTGGATGAGGAGATGATTGATTTGACGGAAAAGTCAGCGATTGGAAGAATGATGCTTTGGACCGAAAAAAAGTGAAAGAACTCGAAGCCAAATAAGACAGATAAACAACTGCTTCAAAGTAATAACGTAAATATAGAAGTGCGAACTTTTAAGGTATCTATTTTAAGATATTTAATTGAACATTTTGTGTGATTTCAGATGTCAGGAAAAATATTGAAACCGCAAGCCTAACAATTTGTGCTCAATGTTTATGAGTATATCGAAATGGAAAAAAAGGAATGGGGGACCTTTATAGCCTCTTTTATCTATTCAAGAGGTAAAGAATACTTAATTTGATCGCGTTTTACTTGTTTTCCATTATCACTTTGTAATCTATTTTTAGCGAGTTGCAGCAGCATTAAAAATATTAAGGAAAACCGAATATTATATTAAGAAAAGAAAATAATATAATCTGGTAATTTCTTCTCCTGGGACAAGCAGACCTCGTGCAAAGACCAAAACAACAGACTTAACCGAATGAAGTAAAATCGAAGTTAGAAATACCTTGTATAATATATATAATTATATAATATGTTTATATAATTATATCATCATCATCTGCCCGTGTCGATCCTCTGCAGGATGAAGCCCTCTTCAGCATGCTTCCCACTATCACGGTCCTGGGCTTTCCTCTGCTATTCGGATCCTATATACTTAACGATGTCATCAGTCCATCGAGCTTTCGGCTTTCTTCGAGGATGTTTGCGATCAAGCGGTATCCACTCCAGGATTGCCCTGGTCCATATGTCGTCCCATCGCCTCGCTACATGGCCTGCCAATCTTCATTTCAATTGCTTCACTCTTGTAATGATGTCACACACTTTCGTTTGTTCCCTGATCCATACGCAGGGCTTTCTGTCTCAACTTGTAATACCAAGCATATTGATCGCGAATCTTTATTCCAAATCTTGAAAGAATAAGGACTAGATCTGAAAACGTTGGCAATTATTAAAGCAACACTAAATAACACAAGGTCAAAAGTTAAATTCATAGGTGACATCTCAGAGCCCCTCGAAATTAAAACTGGAGTGAGACAAGGGGATGGACTTTCGCCAGTCTTATTTAACTGTGTTCTAGAAAAAGTAATACAGGAGTGGCGTAAAAAAAAGTCAGCCCTGAATATTGACCAGCCCATTAAACTGGAGAGAACCAACATCAAAATTGATTGTCTGGTTTTTGCTGATGATCTAGCAATTTTGGCTGAAGATATATTAAGGGCACAAAAACAGATTGAAATTCTAAAAGAAACAGTAGAAAAGGTAGGACTCCAAATTTCCTTTGAGAAGACACAATACATGACCTGCAACAGACTAAGAACACCATTTCTAAAAACAAAATATGGTAACATCAGACGAGTCTCTCAATTCAAATATTGGAGTGAAATAATAATGGAAAACGGGTCGGAAAAAGCGGCTAATAAAGGTAGATGTTAAAAATTAGAAACTGCATTGAGACTTACACAAAATATTTACAACAAAAAATGCATATCTAAAAACACAAAACTCAGACATTACAACACAGTTGTTAATCCAGAATGTCTATATGTGGCAGAAACGCTCATTTTGAATAAAAAGAGAGACATCGAGGAGATTAAAAAGGAAAGAAAAATCATACGAAAAATCTTAGGTCCCAAACAAATAAATAGCACAACATACCGACTTTGAGAAAACCAAGAAATCAAACAATACACATATATACATAGCGATATGAGAAAAAGAAGACTTAAGTTTTACGGATTTTTAAATGGATTGTGTAATTAAAGAGGACCTAAGATCAGCAAATATTACACAAAGTGAAATTCAGGATAGAAGCTGTTTCAGACACAAAGTTAACGTTTGGGATGTTGGCCGGAGAGAAAAATGTAGGAAGACTAGAAAAACTTGGTCTGACGAAAGGAAAAAACGCTCATAGCAAAAAAATGAAATCAGTATGGGCGCAAAGGAAGGCTAACAACAACAAACGTCTCTAACTGTACTTCGCGTGGTCTACCAGGGCTCATACGTGAATAATAATAATTATGTATGTTATATATGTACTGGAAAAAAATAACCAAGAAAATATATAATTTCTTATAACAGGGGAGACTATTGTAAAATTATGAAATTCACATGTAGGCCATACAGAGGAGATTAGAAGCCAGCCTTTGACATAACTTGACAAAAACTAAAATTGTTAAGAAATTTGATAGTGGTGTAATCATAGGCTGAATTATCTCCGATGTCAGAAAAGTGACATCCCAGAAATTGCAAATAGTAAATATGTTAAATAGGACAGATATGGTATATTTAATGAAAAGGAGACATATTATCAAATATATTATCAAATCGAAAATAAATTTTTAAACCTAGAACAGACAACACGCCGACAATTCCCGAAAAAAACCGAAACCATTCTGACTTCACAATTGTACCAAAGGCCAATATCGTCAATATCGGTTCAGCTCGGAGCAATTCGAAAGTTATACCTTTAATTCTTAAATTAAAGGTATAACTTTCGTTAAATTCTTTCGCGCTCTTTCTGAAAAGATGTTCGGAAAGAATTGGAGTCTCCGGTAAATAAAACAATTTATCGATCTTAGTCATTATTCTATAGGTTTAACCTATATATTTGATTGAATTTGTTGGTTTGCTATGAATTTGAAAATATACTTGCTTTTAATTGTCATTCAGACTTTCGGGGCTGTTTTCGACGTAATATTCATATATCTTTACATAAGATATGGAGGCTCAAAGGTAAGTTCAGAATGTAATCAGATTAGGGTTCCTTTTGTTTTTTGCATTCGTTTTTATAACTTTTATTTATATTATTTAATTCATGTAGGAAAAACAAATTAACGTGTCAAATTTATAAAAAGGAATATACCTGCGTGTCCGCAAATAATCTACATGTAGCAACACAACCGAGGCTAGTAACAATGAGAAAGCCCTACAGGATCATCTATTTTGTAGCATATGAATATTCGCGAATTAGAGAAGAACAAAATTCGACTACCAATTTGGAAGGTAATTGTATATGAAAAGTTATGCTATTTCATAAGATATACTTATGAAAGTTTTCCAGGATAATCTAATTTGTAGATGGTCAAAGAGTACATACATACATTTGTGTGATCAGCTGGATGAACATTAACCAGTTAAATTAAGGACTGACAAAGCAGTTTTCCATGGAATCAAAAGAAACATTTGAAGGAGTATGCAAAAAAAAGAAAAATAGAACAGCAAACCTACTCTCTAAACAAAAAGTAAAGAAAATGGTATATTTCCATTCTAAATAAAACAAAACAGATAAAATATTTAGTTTTTCAGGATTTTGGTACATTTTATCTATTAATTGAACATATTTATTTGATAAGGTATGTTTAAACATAGGTTAGGCATTGAAGACTCATGGTAGGCTGACAGTGATTCCAGGATATGTTGTGTGGTAACAGGAGAGTCCTACACTTCAACTATAAAAGTTTTCCACTCAAAAAGGTGCCTTCTCTTATTTGGGAAATCTCTGACTGGTCATGCATTAGAGTTAGTTGGTAGCCAGATTTATTTATATTTGCAAATATTAAGAGCCTAATGTGGTGGTTTGTAAAACATGTAAAGCGAAAAATCGCCAACGTTTTATAAATATTGAAAACCTTAATTCAAGCAATAATGTAATATGGGTGATTTTTTTTTTTTGGAAAATATTGTTAATAGAATTTAGTGTGGTGTTTGAAGAATCGGTGTGGTTTTAAAAGTATTGTAAACTTCAATGAAAGTAATCAAACAAATATGTAGATAATTTTGGGTAGTGATAGTATTACCCTACAAATAGTTTAATTATATTTAATAGAAATATTTTGTTTCTTATTTAATTTACATTATTATTATCTTTTAAAAAACTTACATCGATGCTCGAACCTCGAACTTCAGCTGAATTGGACCGAATGTGTCGTTTTTTCAGAAAATCTGTGACCATAAAAATATCCACAGCAGGTATATTATCAGAATTAGCTTCTATGAACTCTTTGTCACACATTATTGAATTAAATTAGTAATCAACATTATTTTATTGTGCACTTAACCAACAATAATTTTAACAGTATATTTACAACTAGAAGCTGTTGACAGTACTAATGTGAAAACACTGGTATTCTGACGTTACAAAGATAGCAGCCAATCGCGGCGCGTTCGTAGTCACGTGACTTTATTTAAAATGTCTATTTTAATTCATTTATAACTAATTGTAACAATTATTGATTGAATAGTAACAAGTTTTTCGCATCGATTATCTATATTAATTATGATAAAATTTTAAAAACAAAGTACAAAAATCGATAATCATTTTTTATTCAAAAACCCAATTGCATAGAACCATATATTCTTCCTGACTTAACTACACCAAGTTAAGTTAGTGTAACCAATAGCTTTGTCATAGCAAAGATTAATATTTCATCAACGAGTTATTGTTAAGGCCTTCCAAACATACAATCAAATATTGGAAAAATAATTGTCCAAATGTTTATGTTATAAAATGTAGCAAAATGACAAAAAAAACGAGAAATAGTTTATAACAAATAGGATTGTCAACGCTTGTCATTGAAATGTAAGGTTAAGTTGTATTTCATTTTTGACACTAGATCTGTAAAAAAAGCCTCTTCAAAATATTCGCCAGTCTATGTACCAACCATTTCCGAAAAGTGCCGAGGGGCTTCGGGGTTTTAGTGATTTTTAGCGACGTCTAATAAAAGCCAAGGACAAGGAGATAAATGTCTATCCTATCATTATCAGCTGACTAATATTGTGAATTTTAAGAAAAAAACACCTTTTCATATAAAATAGGTATTCAAAGCAAGAAATGCCGGGGGTAAATATTGAAACTTTAAAAATAAAGGCAGATGAACCAGAAGAAACGAACAATACCGTTCCGGAACCCCAAGAAGTACGAGAACTTACATTAACAGATCGATTAAATAAAAGATTGTTGGAATCATTCCTACAACGATTGAACCAAACCAATCCATCAGGGCAAGACAATTCAGGTTCCGATGGTGAACAACAAAATTTTGAAGAATAAATAGGATTTGTTCCTAACATAACCTAAGATTTTGTCACCTTTGGCGGGAAGTGTAGATGTATCACACTTTTTAACATTGTTTATTATTTACATTTTTGTTATATAAAAAAGTTTGGTATATAAAAATGTCATCGGGGGAAGAATCAGTCAGCGAAAAGGAGATATCAGATATAGATAATGATGTGGAAGAAGTAAAAGCTCAAGAGGATAATGAACAGGAAAGTGAAGAAGTGAAGAAAGATGAGGAAGGGGAAGAAGAAAAGAAAGTGGTAAAACCAAAGAGGGTAGTCAGAAATCCTCAACCAAAACTTAATGAAGAAACCCTGAAAGGTAGTTAATTTCTTCTAATAGTATGTTAATTGATTGTTTATGTATTTTTAGGACCTAGAGGTCTTAGTGCTATAGAAACCTACTTTGAAAGAGTTAAATTCAAAGGAAAGGGTTATGAAGATAAAGATTTAAATATTATAATGAAAACATATGAATACTGGTGCCACAGATTATTTCCAAAATTTCCTTTCGATACATGCATTGAAAGGCTTGAAAAATTGGGAACCAAAAAGGCCACTCAGGTATTATTTTATTAACTGTTTATTGAGTACTAATAACTATATACATTTTAGACTCACATTAAAAGAATTCGCTACAATTTAATAGTTGAGGATAAACCAATCATTGATGATTCAGATGAAGAACAAAATGCTGTTTCTGTTAATGCTCAACAGGAGCAACCAGTAGACCAACAAGTGAATGATCAGTTTGATAAATTACTCGGATCAACTGCCAAAGCCCCCTCCCAAATTAGTGAAGAGCAATTAGAGAGAATGAGAATTAATAAAGAGAGAGCTGCTAAGTTAAGACTAGAAAGATTACAAAAAATTAAAGATAAAGCCAGTAAAAACTTAATTTTATCAAGTCAATTGCCTTGTACAAGTAGTGAGCATATAGAAAGTGAAGGGAGCAGTACACTGCCAGAAATTGAAACAAATATCGAAGAGGAAAATCATCTTAATGCCAGTCAGGTTAGTACTAACAGTCTACAGAATGAAGATATGGAATTGGAGTCTGTGGAAAATATGTTGCTTGAAGATGAGAATTCTTTCAATCATGAAAGTAATGTTAAGGGCAAAAGTAATATTAGTGGCAGGTCAATAAAGAAAAAATCTACAAAACAACCAGATGACGATGCATCTTTAATTTCTACAAACCTTTCTGAAATAACAATGTCTGAACACCTGTTGAATGAAAATTTATGGTCTCCCAAAAATTCCGATAATCAAAGTGAAGGTAATAAAGATTGCAAAAGCCAAGGTAAAAATGGAAGTATAAATCACTCTGAGAAAAGGTTATTAAAAGAAGCAAAGGACAATGATTTAGAAGATGATAAGGATTTAAATGAAAATGTTCCAAGAAAAGTTAAAAAAAGAGCTGCAGTTCTAGATAGTGATGATGATGATTTATAGAGTAGGTTTATATTTTCAATTTTGTGAATTATATTCCACCAAGTTTGACAAAATCTTAGAATGTTTTGTATGTTTCTATATTTAAATAAAATTTATATTGATGTCTAGTATTTTATTAGTTATTCCCAAATATAATTCCTAGAGACTGGGCTTTTAATAAAAGATAAGTGAATAAATTGTTTCATGCAATGGCCTTTGCCATCACTCCAATTTATGAAAATATCTATTTTGCCAAAATGTTTATAAGTTCGTTTCAGTTATTTTTTGTGCATACATTGAATTATTTCGTTTGTTATGTTGGATGGTAAAAAGAGTAACATTATGAAATAAACACAATGATAAAACTAAAATTAGTATTAATTATTTTTTTCTGGAGAACAAGTCAGTAGTGTGTATGCCTTTGGCTAAACACACTGGTAAGTGGTGCCTTGCCCAGGCTCGGGCAAAAATCCTCACTCTAATAATTACCATGCTAAAGGGGATGGTTTAACCCTTGAAATATAATCATATTTAATAGTACATAAAATATAACCATATGGTGATTGGATGTGTATATATTTGTGTGCACATACTTTAAATTGTGTAAGTTATAAATAAATGAAAAACATGGTTTATTTATATTTTTATTAGAAAGACTTTGAAATAACAAAAATAGATATTTCTTACTTTACAAAATTAAAAATTATTGAAGTCTCTTCTTCAGAATTATAATTCTAAAAATTAATTTTTTAAAAATAACTATTTGGAGTATAAAATAAGGACTATTAATAAAAATGTTATTTTATTCATTTTAGCCTCAAAGGCACTTAGGGCAAGCGCTGGACTTGCGCACAAATGGGATTTTTGTACTTGTCGCACATTAACTTTGTCATTCTAATTTTTGATGGACAAAAGACAAAATATATTGGTAAAATATCACTTATTTTGCCCTTTCATCGGCAAAGTAAGCATTTTCTGCCTTGTCAACATCCAGGGAGTCATCAAGCTATTTTGCTGAGTTTTTTCATGAAATCGCGACAGCCTAGCGGTTTTTCTTGCTTAGATATGTTATGAGAGTAAATATTGTATGCATTTATAAACGCCATATTTAACATATCATAAAACATAGCCATGGGCCATCTGTTTTGCGGCTGCACGACATCAAGGAACACATTTGATGAAACGTATCGACTCCACCTTTAGTTTCGTTATAAAAATGAATCCTGTTTAGTTTTAATGTCGTAGGATGGGTTTGGGTTTGTATGACACTAAAGTCAAGGGCCTATCATAACAGAACGTGGATGTTCCGATACGCCTGGAAAACATATTTTTCAGCTTTTCTGACATTTCTCGTTTATTTGATCTGATAATTCCTACTACAGTCAAATTATACGGCTGCCTGAACAAGTTTTTGACTAAAGGAACTGACGTAACCTGGTTGCCACAGGTCACATTTCTATTACTATTACGAATAGCTTTTGTGAGTTCCTTTACGTAAAATTCACCGACAGGCAATCCGTTAGTTTGTGTACATTTTCCTAGATATGGTATTGTATCAATCATGTATCGTGTGGCACTGTCGCATGCCATTACTATTTTTATCCCGTATTTATTGGGTTTGTTTGTATATGTACATGCGAAAAGGGCATTGACCTCAGAAACCTAAAAGCTATTTATCTATTGTCAGATCCAGTCCAGGGATGAAATTAGGTCGACAGTGGCTTATGAAGATCTTCAATATTTTTCTGATTGTTACGAATGTATCAATAGCTCTTAGTGTTGGTCGCAATGTTTTATCATCCATACGCAAGCATCTTATTGAAAAATCAAATCTATCTCTACTCATGGCAGCGATATATCTGTTTCCTGAATATGTACAATCAACAAGTTCATTCGTAGTCAAGTGAATGTCTTTCATAACTGCTGTTAGTGTCAATATGCCGATTAGAAGTTGTAGCTTTGAAGGTTGCCTTTACATCAACGCTTCTAACGTTTAGCAGGATTTTTGCGTTGGTCCATTTTGTTATCTCCTCCAAAATGTTGTCGGTTATAAAAGTACTAAATCATTTTAAAGGATTGTAAAGGCTTCTATTCATTTGAGTGGAACCAGTACATGTTCGTATAATATAAGAAAACAACGTCCTATTACTTGTTCTGCCTTCCAACGATGATAGTTTTTGCCTCCAAGTGTTTAATGTTGCGGTATAACAATATAATTCGGCATACTGGACGTGGTACTTTCAAGGCTATTAGAAGCAATTTCAGAAACATTTTCGGTGCTAAAGGGGCTTTCCACATGTGGTGGACTTAACTCATAACCTTCAACATCACTTTGAACTTCATCTTCTAATAGATTGTTTTCAATTTCACTGCCCAATCTCTCGTTCTCTTTATTATCCGATTCTTGCAATAATCCGGTGATTTGAGCATCTTCTAAACGGTCTTTTTATGTCGTTGTGTTGTAATAATAGAGCCTAATAAAAGCCACATAAATACATTAGCTGGTTAAAAAAAACTAACACAAGATAACCATATCTCACTTTGACGTATGGTAGGTATATATTTATGAAAGTAGTGCACTTACCTGTGCGCGACGGGTGTCTCCTGCAAGCTCTGTGAGTAGACTGAGTTGACAGAAACGGCAAACGCAGTGGCGCTATATACAAGCGAATTATATCGATTTTTCAAAATCGATTACATCGATTTGACGTAGGTTATCTATATAGGTTTATAGTTACGCGGAATCCTGCTATAAACAGGGTTTGTAACATAGGGACATTCTTGCACAACAATGCTGTGATTTTTGTATTTGAGTATTCCATTTTTCGCCTTGTGGGATTTGCCTTTAGTTAAGTAATGTCTGAATAATTGCTTTTGGTTATTATAAATTAGTTTTATTGAGAAATTGATGTTGAATCTTAAAATGTTGAGCAAGGCTGTTGTATGGGTGCCGCATTACCAAAATGAAGCACCTTACCAAAATAATGTCTTCTGGTCGTAGTCACAATTTGTACATCATAATTGTTCTTAGAATGAACATCGTAGGAATGCATGTTTGCTCTTTGCACTCAAATAATACGCAAATAATGTGGCAACAAATTGTTTTTCGCAGGTTAGCCCCTTCCATTAGTTGCCCGCCCAACAGAAAACCAGTCAAATGACCGCAATATTACCTCTATCGGTGTATAACTATTACAGTTTAACAGTACACGCATAGCATTGTTCTGGTGTATTTGGAGTCTACCAATACTCTTCTTATTAAATAATATCAGCACAGACATACAGTAAGTAAAACGGGGTAAAACAACAGTATTATATACAAGCCTCTTCGACCAGGGTGATAAATGTGATGATATACGACTAAAGAAACCTATTTTTTTCAATCTTTCTACATAGATAATTGATATGATTACAAAATGTCAGCTGAGGAACCAAGATTACTCCGAATTATTTAATTTCATTTACAAGTTCAATATCACGATTGTTTATATTTCTTTTTAACCCCAGTTCATTAAATCTTTTGCAGTTTGATTTAGACCCTATGCCAATTCACCTTGTTTTCAGTTCGTTTAGTTTAAGTTTATTTTTATATGACTATATTATTATTAGTATTGCCAGTTCACTATTCAATGTTTCAACATATATCAAAAACAGCAACGGACCCAAAACACTACCCTGAGGAACTCCCCAAACACTTTCCTTTCTTGCCGACACTTTTCCCTCAACCCTCATTCTATGATGTCTGTCTGTTAAGTAACTCTTGACCCATTTCACAGCTTTTGATCTTACACCATACCTTAATAATTTTTTATGTAAAGTAAATACCAATAAGTATAGAATCATACAACATGAATAATTCAATACTATGGACGAGACGTAAAGGGAACAAGAGCATTTGTTATTGGGAGGAGAACACAGATCCAAATTCACATCGCTCTCATTGGAAAATGTTACTGGTAAAAGAAGCTTGCGGAGGGGTGTAGATAATAGGGAATCTTGTGGGTTTAACAGGGGGGGGGGGGGGGAGAACAGAGCGATGAAAAGAATGTAATGGTGGGATGAAGCGTGGTGAAGGTAAGCGAAAATATTTTTCCCCAAGTGAGGGTTGGAGTTGCTTAGGAGTGCTCCGAGGACGCAAAGATTGGAAAATTACACTAGATTGATTTTGACACAGATATTTTGGGACTATCGCCCGCTTGGGTAAAGGACGATCTCAAGGAGGGCGAGAAAGTACACGATCCTTTCTAGCAATGATACGCAGAACAGTTATTACACTCAGTGGTTACATTTCAAAAATAATTTCTTTTTATCACAAACTTAGATTTCTGGGCATCAGATAGATTTTGTTTGCTTTACTGATCAAGTTTGACTTCTTGCTCTTAAGGTTTACTAAAATAGAGCCAACTTCAAGTTTTTTGCTGCTTCTAGTTCACAATCACTTATGAAATCTTCTCACGACTGAGATGGGCGGGATGCGTGGCAGAATGCCGAATACTAAGAATAATCATGGAGGGGCGAATAGTAAGTAACAGAAGAAGAGGTAGGTCAAAGACATGATGGCGGGACAATGCAAGAAGAGATGCTGAAGAGCTACTACACATTAAAAACTGGTAAGGGATTGCTGGAGATAGATTTGGATAGAGGCGGAGGTTGAAGGAAGTCATGACTCACTGACAAGCAGTAGCACCTCAAAATATTCTCCAAGATGATTGATACAGTTTTGCACTCGTTTGAACCAATGTTCATAGCACTTTTTCCATTCCGATTGAGCCCATTCAATCAATCATTCCTTCTGGTGTCGAAAATCGTTGACCACGTAGTTTATTCATCACGGACGGGAACAAAAATAAATCGTTGGGTGCGAAATTAGGACTGTACGGCGGATGACCCAGCAATTCGATGTTTTAACCGGTCAAATATTGAGTTGTTCGATCCGATATGTGAGAGCTCGCGTTATTATAGTGAAGAATGATTCTGCGTCGCTGGTTGTTTTTTCTTATTTCCTCAAAGGCTTCTGGCAAAGAAATGGTTGTGTATCATTCAGAATTGACCGTTCTACAATAGTCTCTAGTGGCACTGTAGTCACATGCCCATTTATACGCATAGACCCAAGATTGGTCACATGTGTAGATGTTATACACGGTTTTTGACGTAGCATGATTGTATTTTTGAGCATTTCTTTGCACCAATCGACATGAGCCTTTTTTGAGCGATTATAAAATTATGCCGAATCCAACGCGCACAAATATTTTTCAGGGCTAAATGTTCATGTAAAATCTTATGTATACTTGTCATACTAATGCGTAGGGATGCCCCAATATCACGGTATGTCACATGTCGATCTTGCTTTACCAGTTCGTCCGCAGTATCGATGTTTTCTTGCACAACTGATTTTGGACGACCTTCTTTAAATTCGTCCGTGAGCGAACGACGACCATGATTGAATTCTCAAAGCCAGTGATTACAGTGGTTGTTAGAACCTATTTACTTTAGAATAACTATATTCTTCTTAGCCAAATCTGGCATTATGTTGAAATTCTCCGAAGGCGTATATTGTTGCCCTGTTCAAAAAAAAGGAAGAAGTGGTCTTCGGGGAAGTCAAGTACGATGTAAAAATAGGTAATAATAGTCAAAAGTGTTGAAAATGGAGGCTATTTAATTATTACCGGCTTTTATGTTGCGCGATACGAGTGTTGGATGCAAGACGGGTAGTTTTGTATCGCACATCCATTTTTGACAGTGGTTTTAGATGGTGCTTCATCGCCAAAAGTTGAAGTGAGTTGGTCTCACTGTTGTTGAGATAATCCACGTCGACGTGGATAAATCATCGCATGAAAATTCTCACGAGTTCATTCCATTTTTTGACTGAGACTTGTAGCCAATAAAACAGATTATATTCTTATAAAGATGCCTTTATTTGATTATTTCTTTTTTTAATAACTAAATCACAATGTTTTTTTAAAGCTATACAATTTAATATTTACATATATCTAAAATAAAACATCTAAACATAAATTTTTACATATTATAACTAATTTCATATATATTTGTTATTACTTTCTCCTAAATACAGATCTACACTGAAACGTAAATATTAACAAATGCATTACAGTACAATGTAACTTGATTATATTAAATAACAAAATAATTTAAACAGGCGTTAATAGTCTCAGTTTGTTATTGAGTATATTGGTGTTAATTGTATCATAAAAATGGAATAAAAGTTTGGTAGAAATTGTTTTGTACATCAGGTACAATTACACGTAAGTGGTATGACCTTTATATGCAGCCTTAATTAATAACTTGAACAAAAATGAATGGAATTTAGATGTATTTGAAAATGCACAGAAATAGACCCATCTAAAACGTGAGCGGTAATATATTTTATAAATCAAAAAGCATGTATATATTTTTATACCTCTCATGCGTTAATATTAGGAATCTCCGGTATCAGTGAGGCAAAAAACGTTGTGATAAACGTCCACGCTACCAT
This sequence comes from Cosmopolites sordidus, assembly GCA_031761425.1. Lineage (NCBI taxonomy): Eukaryota > Metazoa > Arthropoda > Insecta > Coleoptera > Curculionidae > Cosmopolites > Cosmopolites sordidus. The sequence goes on from JARFXV010000024.1 coordinate 1,221,849, forward strand.
AAATCTGGTGGGTGCGGGTTCCTCTTCAGGAGCACCGTTAGGGGTACCGTTAATATTATTATTGTTGTTAATATTAATGTTTCTGAAGAAGCCAGTTTGATAGAGATACAACGCTATTCCAAGAAACAAAATGAAAATGAACCGGGTTGGACTCGAATAAAAGTACACCACGCTGAACAGGACGAGCGCCCTGCTGAATATGTAGAAGACGTCCAGCCAGTCGCGTTCTTCGTTTTCTTGGGCGTTTTGTGCGGCTGGATTTTGTTGGGCGCCACCTTGGACGGGGTCGGGTGGATTTTGTGGGGCGTTAGCTGGCTGATTGACTTGGTTATTTGGGGTAGGAACTGTTGGAGTGTTTGGTAGGGGGGTTTGACCAGTCGCTCTGAAACAGAAAACATTATAAACATATACCATCTTTGTAAAGTTCTTTAAATATGTGAACACATAGCATACTTATGAAATATTTTTGTTATTTATTGAACTTGTCATGAATCGAGGACAATAGTGTAACCAAAGTATTTGTATTTGAGGTATATTGAGGTTTTTGAGGTATCGTCCGTTTCAAGATATTTCGTTGCCCTTCTTCTCCCAATAAATATCAATAAAAATATTCCTAGTTTCTTAAAAGGCGTCAGAGCCCGGAGTGGTTTAACTTCTGAAAATTTTGGGAAAAATAAAATATTGTTAAATTATGATTAAATTACTATTATCACAGACATGATTCATCCATCATCTCAGCCTAGGCTAGTCAGGTTTACAATGCCATGATGAGAAAGCAGTTCAGCTCCTCCCATTCAGCTTACTACCTTATGAACAATGTGACAAGTTTGTAAGAGAATTGCTCGTTGTCCCACCGTTGTTATTATTATTATCACAAACATGATTCATTCATCATCTCAGCCTAGGCTGGTTGGGTTTATAATGCTAATATGAGAAATCAGTTCAGCTCCTCCCATTCAGCTTAGTACCTTAAGAACAATGCGGCAAATTTGTAAGAGAACTGCTTCTACTGTGGTAATAGATTTTGAAACACCAAGAATTTCCAGGGTTTTTGGGTGGATATAACAAAATGTAACACCTCCACGTTCTGGAGTTTCCATTGATTTTTCAGATCAAATGCATGATTTTCATACTGTGTGACTTTTTCCATTTCAGTTTTTCTGATGTTGTGAGAGAGTCGTATCGCAATGTCGATTATGAAAGCTCTCTTCTGCTTTTGGCTAATTAGAACAATATCCGGACTATTATAGTCAACCGTCCGATTTGTTGTAATTAGCCTATCTCAGTAAATGATAATATCGGCTGACCCAAGTACGGGTGAAGGTGTGTACTTGTAATATGGTGCAGGTATCTTATCAAATACCGAGTATTTTAAAGCGATTTGCTGGTGTATAATTTTCGCCAGCTCATTATGCCTACCCAGGTAGGCATTAGGGGCAAGGCACACCTCCCAATAACGTGTTCAATCGTCTCCCCCACACCACCGCACTTCTTGCACTTGTCGACAACATCCATGCGTAGTATGTCTTTCATAATTTTTGTTCTCACTACCTTATCTTAAATAGCTGTCGCGAACCCTTCTGTTTCTGGATATAACAGTCCATCAGTAAGCCACTTTAGAGACAAATGTTTGTTAATGGAATCATCCTCAAGTGATTTAGGATATCTCCCATGTAATGTCTGTTGTTTCCATTTTTGAAAAATATCCTTCACTGTTGTTCTACTATGAACACGATTTTATCTAAACTTGAAGAGATTTACCACTAAACACCAAAACGTTTTTTTGAACTGCTCGATGCACGTTTCGCTAACCATGTTAGCATCATCAGGAGATTATTAAATCAGTTTTGGTGTTTAGTGGTAAATCTCTTCAAGTTTAGAGTTTCACACCAAAGGTTCCAATAGAAGAATTGATCTACGACTTTATCTATTTAGATTCAGCGGGGTGAAACCCTGGTCCTTCTTCACAACCAGTTTCATTACTCTATTTGAATTAATGAAGCGTTCCCTCATCCTATTTTCCTATCTGAGACAAAGATTCTTGATATTTATAAACTCTCTGACTCCCAACTTTCTTGGAGCTTTTAGCCTTTTTGCGGTCGAGTTTTTGTTGTCGAGTCGAACTAAACTAAAATATTTCGAAACTAATAAACCAGTTATTTTATTAGGCGCGGTCCTGTTTGCGATTCTTGCAACTTTGCCGGGTTTCGTTACGGCAGAGGTTGTTAAGAGTTTATTGCAGCCAATCGGTCAACGATATATCTTGAAACGTACTATACTTAGTTATTCACTGTTTAAAAGAAAACTACCTGGAACATTGTTAATTCCACTGAAAGTGTAATAGTACTTGTTTTAGGATTTGCAGCTACAGCTGCTGTTGAAAACGTTAGTATAATTCTTTATTTATAAACAAAGAAACAGTTTTGTTACCCCATAGTAGTGATAAGTAAGTCGGCATAGAAACATTTTTAGAAAGAGTTTTTTTTTTAATTAAATCCCAAATATTGCATTAGATAATAATCTTTTATATCTCACGGAAATCTTTAACTTAATTATTTCATTTGTGTAATTAGAATTGTACGAGAACAATAAGAAAAGTTGAACAGTAAGTGCATAATTTTTGAATAGATTGCAGTGTATCGTTGTTAAAGAATACATTCATTTTATTTGCATCCGGAATTGTTAAATAAAACAAAAAAAATAATTTATTAACAAACATTTATTTTGTAACTTTCAAAGTAGGTCCCATCGAGTACAATACAACTATGCCACCGCCTGACCCAATCCTCCATATATTGTTCGTAGGCTGATTAAGGTATGACCTTCACGTAATTTTCTTTTATGGCCTCAATTGACTCAAAATGTCTTCCTTGAAGTGGTAATGTTAGCTTCAGAAACAGGGAAAAGGTACACGGGGCCATATCAGACGAGTACGGTGCTTGGTCAATGAAATTCTTGCACAGCGATGGTGCATTATCGTCGTTCAAGATCCATGAATTGTTCTTTCACAAATTTGGCCGTTTTCGGCAGTTATTCTTGCGTAAACGCGTATGTTGTCCCTCTGGAAGAAATTCGGAGTGCACCACATGACGGTTATCAAAGAAAATTGTCAGTATGACCTTGATTTTCGAGCGCCTTCGACGCGGTTTTTCGGGTTTTTGGTCGTTTTCGAGGTGCCATTCCGAAGACTGTTACAATGCGTTTCATGAAGGTGGGGTGCATAGAAGCTTGGGAAATAATGTCTTTAGCAACCTGCTTTCGATGCTCCTTTTGGAGAAAATTGAGCTCTTTCGGAACCAGTCGTGCGGCGACAACACTTTTCATGCCCAAACTATCAGTTATAACTTTATGAACGGAGGAGTTAAAATATATGTTCACCTCTTGAGTCCACTGTCGACTCAATCGACTATTTTCGATTACCAGTTTCTTGATTTTGTCGATGTTTTTATCGTTCGTAGACATTGAAGGTCGACTAGAACAAGGCAAGTCAATTACCACTTCTTGACTCTCTTTGAACGGTTTATACCATTCATATGTCTGTGTTTTTGATATGCACTATTCACTGTAAGTTTTCTGTAACATTTTCAGCGATTCAGCACAAAAAATTTCGTTTAACACATAACATTTAAGGCAAACGTTTTGCTCAATATTTTTACTCATAATTAAATTACAACACACATTTGATGACGACTAACAAAACCAGCTCATGTAAATAAATTAGTTGCTCTATCGTGGTCAAATTGGACATTGTAACTAGGCACAGTGCTGTCATCTTACAGTAGGAAAGAAAATTAAAGAATAATTTTCGTGGGCCTTGTAAATGACAAATTCCGGGTACTTTTTACACATCATTTATATCAAGGGTAGCCATAAGTAATGTCGTTTTTTTCAAATACTAAAAACTTTTTCACCTACTGTGAAAATTTAACTTGACATAACATAACCTGTACTTTAGTAAATTATATTGATATTTAATGTAATTAATGTTAAATAAAAAAAAAGGAGAACTGTATAAGAATGGAAGAGCAAGGTGAAAAAGCAAATTAAGCAAACTGTTGTTGAGACGGTAAATGGGAAGAGGAAGCGTCATCGTTTGGGCGAGTATTGGACAAACACACAAAAAAAGTAACTTAATGTTTCTTTCTCATTGAACTAACTCTTAAGAATATAAAAAAATATTAGAATGAGAGAAGTTATATTTTAATTATAAGTGAAAATTCGTCCGTGTTTTAACAAGATAACGTCCACAATCATTGGGCAAAAATTATAATTTATGTTATTGCATAACTCATTACCACTAACAATTTTTGATTAAATAAAAGGTGGTAAAAGGACCGCAAAATATTAAAATGTTTATTTATGTTTTCGTCTTTACTATGACACGGAGGGGTGAGTCTTAACATTTTGACAACATTTTTAAAATCCACTAAAAAACTTGAAATATTTTTTTTTTTGAGAAACATTGTGCGGAAGGCCTTCACTGCTGCTTAGGATGAGTTAATTTTGCTGCAGTTTTCATATTAATACAGTGGTGTGCAGATAAATAGAGCCGTTACAATAAAATACACTGTTTGGAAAATAAAGTGGTAACAGCCTAAGTAATTAGTACAATAACTGTATTATATATATATATATATATATATATATATATATATATATATATATATATATATATATATATAACAAAAAGGGAAAATATAATTTCAAACTTGGTTTAAAAAAATATTTAACAAAAATTTTGAAAAAATAACATGAAAATGTGGTCATAAAAATAGAGCCAACCAAGAAACAAGCACAATACATATTATATAACAGTTAACAAAAGTATTAAATAACACAAACATTTTATGAACATTTGATACTTAGTTTCATGTTCAATCATTTCCTGATGATGCTAACATTCTTAACGAAACGTGCGTCGAGCAGTTCAAAAAACTGATTTGGTGTTTAGTGGTAAATCTCTTCAAGTTTAGTTAACAAAAGTACTAAATAACACAAACACATTTAAACATTTAATACTTAGTTTTATGACCTTTGTGTTTTATTATTTCGGCTCATCTTTTGGATATAGAGTTTACAAGTCTTTGACAACATTCTGATGGTATAGCTTTCCATTTTTTTTTAATCAGCTACCAAAGTTCAAGCTAGCTTCTTGTTTTATGTTTACCCACATCATTTTTGATGCCAAGTTCAAAAGTTCTCGATAGGATTGAGGTCCGGTGAGAGAGTGAGAACGCCATGGCTGTAAATCTATTTTATTGTCACTAAGAAATTGTTTTGTTTTCCTAGCAGCATGTTTCCGATCATTATCCTGTTGATATTTCCATATCAGCGGTTTTCTTTTTTCGGCAAAAGGCAGCATGGCTCCCTGGAGAATGTCGATGTACTCATTTTGGTCCATGTTTTTTTATCCAGTAAATTGGTCTTGCACCATACCATGAAAAAGCTGGTCACATCTTTATATTACCGCCTCCATGCTTTACAGTTTTAATAGTATGTTTTGGTAATAATTCTTAGTTGGTGCCTACCATCAGAACATATTAAATTTATTTTTGTTTGATCGCTCCTCATAATATTGGGTCATTTCTTCATTCCCTGTTCACCATCCTAATTTAACTGATCTTGTGCAAACTTTAAACGTTGTTTTACATTCTTGGCGGATATCAAAAAGACTTTTCTGGCTGCTCCACCGTATAAGTTATTTGGCTGAAGCCTTTTTCGAATTGTGTATTTTATTGTTCGAACTGTGTATTTTATCAAAAAGTAGAGACATGGCAGTTTTGTTTTATAATAATATTCTCTCTATAAGCTCTATAGGAAAAAGTCGAGGGCGGTTAGATCGCATGACCTTGCAGGCCAGTAAATATTACCATTTCGAGAAATAACGCAACCAGGAAAACGTGTTCGTAACAAATTCAAAGTTTCCCTCGCCGTATGGCACGTGACGCTATCTCGTTGAAAGAACCTATTGTTAAAGTGTATATTATCCAACTGGGGTCATAAAAAGTTCATTAACATATTGCGGTAGCGTTCGTCATTAACATTTACCGTTTCACCATCGTCATTTTCATAAAAAAAATGGCCCTATAACCCTTTCAGCCCACGCATACTACAGTGTTACTCGAAGAGGATGTAGAGGTTCTTTCGCAATCACTCGAGGATTTTCACTTCCCCAAATCTTACGATTTTGCTTGTTTGCATAACCTGTCAGGTTCAAATGAGCTTCGTCGGAAAATATAATTTTATTCTGAATTTATTTGCACAATTCCAACACGTTCTTTAGTCGTAAAATGATTCATAATAAAATTGTCGGGGCACATGCGACATACAACATTTTTACGTTAAGTCGTTGGAAAACGGGGCTAAATTTAAATCCTAAAGTACCCGTTGGAACATCCTTTATACGAGGGTTGCTATTTATGTATCCGAAACCAACCATTTGCTTCTTGCGTAAACAACTTTTGTTGGGTTTAGCTTATTTTGAATGATCCATATAGTCGACTGCTGTTTACTTTCAGGCTCATATGCGTAGATCCAAGATTCGTCACCTGTGTAGATGTTTTACACGGCTTTTGACGTACCACGATTGTATTTTTTGAGCATTTCATTGTACCAATCGACAAGAGCCTTTTTTGAGCGATTGTCAAATTATGTGGAATCTAACGCGCATGAACTTTTTCACGGCTAAATGTTCATGTAAAATCTTGTATATGTTTGTCATACTAATGCCCAGGGATGCCCCAATTTCACGATATATTACATGATGACGATCTTGCTTTATCAGTTTTGCGCACAGTATCGAAGGACGGCCACGATTGAAATCACTAAACCAGTGATATACGGTGGTTTTAGATGGTGTTTCATCGCCAAAGTCGAAGTGAGTTGATCAATGCATTGTTGTTGAGATAATCCACGTCGAAAGTCGTAGTAAATCATCGCATGAAACTTATCACGAGTTAATTCCATATTTTGACTGAGATGAAATTTTCAAGTTACTAAACACAAATAGCATCCGTATGACAAAACGTTCTAACAAACTTTACGATGTATATGCCAGATGGCGCCTAGATACATAAATAGCAACCCTCGTAATAAGGGTAAACAACTAGTAGAAATGATGTGACTTAACTTCAGAAAATCTCCACGCTCAAAGTTTATAGTTGCATAGTCCTTGGGCTGATCAACATACTATCTACAGAACAAGACCAAAACACCTTAGGTATGCAACATTAACGGTAGATCTGAACAATGACAAATATACTAGTGAGTATCGAAAGATAATTTATATAATTTAGATATGCATGACAATACTCTCGATAATTAATTTAGTTCATCGTAAATTGCCTTGATTGGTATATCTTTTAATTCTGATAAAGAAACATGTTATTCTTAGGCCAATTTTCTTTGTGGAATTTTAAAGTTACAAAACAATAGCTGATTAGGGTAGATAATGATGTACTCTTGAATAAGTTGCTTTTAGATTATTTAATATCGACAGTATTTTCATAAATTAACAAATAATATTTGGTTTATTTCGAAATCTTATCAGTAAAAAACAATTATATGGTTATAGTGATCTTTCTTTGTGTGTTTTTAAAGCAATCGGTCTGTTACAAAGATTGCGCAAGGTTAATATATAGGACACCCCATGTTTTTGCGGATTTTTACATTATTAAATATTATTGATCTCTTCTTATAAAGGGTATTCTATTAAGAGGTTTCGAATGTTGGTAACGAATAAAAGAAACGTTTCATAACATACCTGAAAGTTATTTATGGCAGTGCGAATCTGGATAGTGTACAATTATACGTGGAATACAACATCTGTCAAATGCAAATGCGTCAAATACAACATCTGTCAGCTCACAATTCTTTTGTTGAAATTCTCGATTACTGCTGAACACATTTGCGGAGTTATGTCACGAATTATTCGCCTAATGTCTTCTTTCAACTGTTGAAGGGTTTGCGGATTATTTTCGTAAGCTTTGCTCTTCACATAGCTCCACAAAAAATATTCTAGCTGGGAGATCAGCCTCCCTCCAAACTGTGTACGTAATAAAGTCAATGTTTCACGTGCTGTATGACATGTCGCACCATCTTGTTGGAACCACATATTCTCTAAATCCATGTCCATTATTTGATCCCATAAAAAAACATTAATCATCGTTCGGTATCGTTCTCCGTTTACTGTAACTGCTCGTTCATCTTCATCTTCAAAAAAATACGGTCCAATGATACCCTCAGCCCAAAAACCGCACCAAACTGTGACACGTTGAGCATGCATCGGGATTTCGTGGATTTCTCTAGGATTTTCATTGCCCCAGATGCGATAATTTTGTTTACTTACGTAACCGTTTAAGTGGAAATGAGCGTCGTCACTGAAAATGATTTTATCGCAAAAATTATTGTCATTTGCCTTCATTTGTAGGATCCAATTGGCAAATGCACGGCACTGCCCATGGTCGGCTGGCTTTAGCTGTTTTAGCTGAATTTTGTAAGGACAGGAGAGGCTGATCTCCGGGAATGGGGACGTAAATTGGCCACCAAGGTCATGCGACTTGACGCCGCTAGACTATTTTTTGTGGGGCTATGTGAAGAGCAAAGCTTACGAAAATAATCCGCAAACCGTTCAATAGTTGAAAGAAGAAATTAGGCGAATAATTCGTGACATAACTCCGCAAATGTGTTCAGCAGTAATCGAGAATTTCAACAAAAGAATTGTGAGCTGCCAGAGAAGTCGTGGCGGTTATTTGACAGATGTTGTATTCCACGTATAATTGTACACTATCCAGCTTCGCAGTGCCATAAATAACTTTCAGGTATGTTATGAAACGTTTCTTTTATTCGTTACCAACATTCGAAACCTCTTAATGGAATACCCGTTATATTAATAGGTGTATCGGTTAACAATGCCGATTTTTTCGCAAAATTTGAGCTTTTATTTCCATAAGAAAATAAATCAATCCTTTCTGTCAAAGGATGAATTCCGCGCCGAAATAATTTATGTTTTTTTTTTGAGGCTAAGGATTCATCAAGCCAAATATTCACTTCTTTGTAAGAATGTAAGTGTTAAAGTCCGGTGAATACGACGGGTGGGATAGGATGTCCCATTTAACGTCTTCCAAATCGTTTTTTACACATTTTGCAACATGGGCCGAACACTGCCATGTTGAATAATAACTTTATCGTGTATTTGGGCGTATTCTGGTCGTTTTTCCTTCAATGCTCGTTTCAATTTTATCAATTGCTGTCGGTATCGATCGTCAGCAATTATTTCACCAGGTTTCATCAGTTCGTAATACACAGCTCCCCTACTATCCCACCAAATACACAGCAAAGCCTTCTTTTCATGGACATTGCGCACTGGTTATGATGTTGCGGGCTGGCCTGGGTCTAGCCCACTCGATATAAAAAAACTTTTTTCTGTCTGGCAAGCAAAATTTTACAAGTGTTTTTTCGCCTTTCAATGTCTCTTTCGTTCAATTCATATCGAACCTATTTTCCTTCCTTCTGGATCTTTCCTAATGCGTGTAGATGTTCGAAAATGGTGGATTTGGCAACATTCAATGCTTCTGCCAATTGTTTCAACGTACGAGTTAAGTCTTCATCCAATAATAAACAAACAAACAAACTTTTTCGGCATTCCTGGATGTTCCTTGTCTTTTATATCAAAATTACAATTTTTAAAGCGTTTAAAGCATCGTTCACAAGTTTTTTGGGTTAGAGCATGTCCGCCATAAGGTTCCACCAACAATCGATAACTTTCAGCAGCCGTTTTCTTCAAATGAAAGAAGGTTGTTAAACTTTCCCGCAAAACATTTTTTTTTGGTCGAATATCCCGAATTATGACAAATTCAAAGCTATGAAAAATGATGTTTTTTGCGTAATGACAATTAATAACGAACTGGTTTTTGATAGCGTATGATTACCATCTAAAACGCCACAGTCGTTATTAGTATATACCAACAAATGTATTGGTAACGCCATCTCTTAGCAAAATCTACATTATTAACCGAAACACCTAACATATTAGAATGTTAGGATTAAATAAAATTGTGATTTTTTTAGATAATTAATTCAAAAGAGTTAAAGTGTATGCTCTGGTTGATTTTTGGTCATTTTTCGTACCGTATTTGAAAACAAGAAGGGAACAAAGTGAAAAATATGAGAGAGGAGGCAGCATGACTAAAGAGGTAATTCGCAGGAGATACATCACCCAGGTATTTTTTATTATTTACCTCACTCAGACATAACAATTGATTCATAAAAAAAAAATTTTTTTGGGTTTTTCGCCACTATCTAAAACTCAAAAAATATCAAAAATATCTGTTCTTATGTAAATAAAGGATCACTGCGTGAAAACAAAAATCCAAACGTTATAAGTTTGAATATATTTTTAGAACATTTTTATATTTTTAAAATTTCGTTCGTTAGGCAAATTTATTACAAAAAAGAATCACTGAGAAATTCGTCTCCGTTTGGTTTTTTGATTTTTACCCAGTGATTCTTTATTTACATAAGAACAGATATTTTTTGATTATTTTTGAATTTTATATCGTGGCGAAAAACCCAAATAAAGAAAAAAATATATGAACACGCTACAATCATTCAGACATTAATTGATTCATATTAATTTACTTTTAAGTTCAATAATCAGTTAAACAAACAGACACGACGTCACTTGAAACGGGCAAATTACTAGGTGTGGCAGTAATAATTCTTATTTATTTAAGAGATGGCGTTCGAAACATGGGTCGGTTCACAGTCTAATCTTTTATGTCATTTTGTTGCTACGACAGTACCTTTCAAAACGCCATTGATTTAAACTATTTCGAGTTAGCGTCATATTCTCTTCGTGTGGTAAACGTGTCAAGTTTCGAGCTAAATAAAGAACATTTATGGCACGTACTGCTTTTCTTATTCAATCAAAAGAAAAATGCGAAAAATGAAACCCGTCGTAACTTGGAAACTTACCATACTTATATGGTAGAAACTTACGGTGACATTGTCCCAAAGCAAGACACTAGTGGGCGTTGGTTTAGACAATTCAAAAGTGGTGATTTCGACTTGGAAAGAGAAAGAACGTTCAGGTCAACTGAAAAAAATTGAAGATGTCGAATTGCAAGTATTGGTGGAAGAATATGCAAACTTAACAACAAATGACAGAGGGGTTAAATGTTGGTGGCCGAACTATTTATGAACGTCTGCATGCCATGGGAAAGATTCAGAAGGAAGGCAAATGGATACCCCAGCAGTTGAACGACAAACAGATGGAAAAGCGAAAACTCGTATGTGAAGTTTTGCTTTTTCAACATGAAATAAATACTTTTTGCCTCGGATCGTGACTAGAGACGACAGATGGATATGTTTCGAGAGCCCAAAACGCAGAAAACCACGAAATCGCTCTGCAAAGAAAACAATGCTGAGCATTTAGTGGGATCAGCAGGATGTCGTGTACCAAGAGATTTTGAAATTAGGTGAAACAGTCATTATCGTTCGCTATCGTCAACAAATTATCAATATGAATCATGCATTGATCGAAAAGCGACCAGAATGGGCTACAAGACCCGGAAAATTGATTTTGCAGCACGACAATGCGCCATCACACACAGCGAAAGCGATCAGAGACACCATTTCTGCACTTGGCTGGGAACTCTTCTCCACCCGCCGTATTTACCAGACTTGGCCCCTTTCGACTACCACTTGTTTTCATCGATGTCACACGCACTTTCCATGAAACACTTCAACAATTATTGAGATTTCGTAAAATGGCTTGATGATTGGACGATCTCAAAAGATGTACGGTTTTTCTGAGAGGGCATCCACAAATTACCAGGAAGATAGAAAAAAGTGCAGCTAGCGATGGCACAAATCTGTGCTGGATTAATAATGTTTATTTACATATTATTAATTCTTATGGTATATTATACTGTTACGTTTGGATTCGTTCAATGATGAATATTTTGACCAGGAAGACCGGCAGCGCTCTGACCATTTTTCTAGCTAAAAACCCATGCACAATAGTCCTTGAGATAACAGATAAGTTAAATATTGACAAATCGGGAGTTTTAAATCATTGAAAAAAATGGGTATGTTCCCCATGAACTTAGTGAGCGAAATCTACAGGATCGAATTTTGATGAAAAAACATTTTGAGGCGCCATTTCTAAAGTGGTTGGTAACAAGCGGCGAAAAATGGATTGTGCACAATAACGTGAACGAAAAAAATCATGTATGTTGCCAGGATCAGCGGCTTTAATTACGGCGAAAGATGGCCTTTGTCCGAAGAAAACTAAGCTTTGCCTTTAGTGGTGTTGGAAGGAACTCATACACCATGAGCTTCTTTCACTCAACCAAATCATCAACACCGACCTCTACTATTCACAAATAGATCGACTGAACGCAGCAATTGAAGAAAACCGGTCAGAATTAGCAAACAGGAAATGCGTCGTATTTCATAATGACAATGCACGATCACACGTTTCAATCAGGATCTGGCAAAAATTGTTAACCTTCAATTGGAATAATTTGCCATATCCACGTTATTCTCCGAACAGCGCACATTCGGCCTGTTAACATTTTTTTGGCAATAAAGATGCTAATTTTTGGCAAAAAGGCATTGTGAACCTGCTACTACGTTGGCAAAAAGTTGTAAGTAATAATCGCAATTACATAATAAACTAAGTAAATATTTACATAAATTATTAGGTCGAATCACAAATAACATCCTTTTTTTATCAGACGTTTATTTTGCTTTCATTAAATAACAAAATTATATTAATTTATTGGGTTTTCACCGCTTTTTGTATGACCTTTTACCATATTCCTGGAAACTTATCCATTCCTTCCTTTTAAAATGTGGTTGATTCGGATTAGAAGAAATTTTCGACAGCCTGACTGACTTGCTCTTTAGCATTGAACGCTTTTCCATTCAAAAAGTTTTGTAAGGAAGAGAAAAAGCGGTAGTCTGTCGGGACCAGGTCCGGGGAGTAAGGTTGGTATGTTAAAACAGACCATCCAAGTTTAATTTTTTTTTCTTGAGTCACCCTTGCTGTTAGTTGTTCGCATTCGCATTGTTGTGGAAAAGAATGAGGTGTTGCAATTGGCGAGTGCAGGACGCTTTTCATGGAGTTTCTCATTCACTCTTTGCAACTGTTGAACATATGTATCCGCAGTAATCGTTAAATCTGACTTCAACACGACGCGATGAAATATACCTCGACAATATCACCATACATACGATATCACATTTCGATCTGGTAGGGGTCCTTATCAAGCCCCTGTTTTTTGCGAACGATATTGTCATAGGCACTATATTTTTATAGTAAGGAACTGATGGCACAATATACAATAATGAACACCAATGCTTGGCCTTCATAGATGATCTGACTATACTAGCCAGAACCAAAAAGAAGCTAAAGAGAATCATAAGATTAACAGAAAAAGAAGGGAAGAAGTTCGGCTTGGAAATAAATCAAAATATATGGAGATGGGACAAATGTAACATCAATCGGCAAAAGAAGGAAACATGTCCATGGCAGCCAGTGATTGAAGATAATATACTTTATAAAGAGTTCAAAAATTCTGCTATCTAGGAGTTACAATTGAAGAGGGCGGGCACGGAGAACACGAAATACAGGCCCGGAAAGCAAAGGATAACCGAAAATGTGGAAACCTGAAGGCACTAATGAAGTTCAACCATGTGTCTAGGAGCACAAAACAGAGAATCTATACAACAGTAATAAGACCTAAAACAATATCCGCCTGTTAAAGTTGGACGCTAAAGCGAACGGAGGAAGAGAAACTGAAAAGGTGGGAGAGGAAAATGTTACGAGCTATATATTAGCTGGAATGAACTAGCTATGAGCTGGTTATTTTAATGACCCGAAAGAAAAGTCCAAATATAATAACATTTGTGAAAGCGCAGAGAGTGAGATGGCTTGGACACGTGGAGAGATTGGGCAGAGGGAGAATGGCAAACCTAGTGTTACGCAGAACGCTAATAGGGAAGAAGAGGAAGGGCGGGCAGGCCAAGAACAAGATAAATGGGTCAAGTGCAGGAAGATTTAGATACGATAAAGATGGGGGAATGGCAGGAAATAGGAAACAATAGAAAGGAGTGGAGAGGGACAATCCAAACTGTGCTGCAGAGGAACTGGTGAAGATGGATTTAAATGGGGGAATCACATATGCTATGTTATAACTAGTGATATGTAAAATACGATATGTGAACACTATACTCTAGGCCTTCAGGCCAGAGCAGACCAGGACAGGGTTGAGATTTTAAACAAAAATAATCAATTTTTCATCGCCTATCATAATCCTGTCTAAAAAAGGTTCGATTTTTACCCGTGAGATCAGAATTGTGGCGATTGACACACGATCTTCTTTATTCCGTTCACTGAGATTGTGAGATATACTCCTAACTTGCTGACTTTCCCTAATTTCTCCACCTTTCTACTACATCTCCTGTTGATTGACGTGGATTTTGCTCCAATACTGTCCTCAAAATGTTGTCGTCACGATAGGAACGACGCCCCGCCCTTCGTTCGTATTTTAAGGTCGGTATCTCCAGAACAGAATTTAGCAATCGGTTATTAGTTAAAGCATCGGTTATTAGTTTTTCACCGTATGCATGCTTTAAAAGGAAATAACCTGTGATACTTATAACAAACAACAATCTGCATTAATTCTAGCGATCGCAGAAAATTAGAGACCCATACAATCTTTTAAACACCAATATTTGAAATCTCATGAGCAAAAAATTATTCATACAGTCTTAATAATAACATGAAAACTTGTTATGAGGTAAATGTTTTCCCTTAGCTTGTATTCCTTTGTTCTTAAGTAAACAAAAATAAACAACCGTGCGTATTTAATTCACTATTGAAATATGATTCCACGAGAATGGGTCGCAAATCTAAAGAACTGACTTCAACCTGTTGAGATCAAACTGTTTTATTGTTTCAACAAGGACTGAGTTACCGATGTATTAGAACAAAGTTGAAAATGTCACAGGTGATAGTGGGATATCTAATTATAAATTTCAAAGGCGGACCTGTTGACAATAAAAAAAAAATGTATGGGTAGAAATCTTGCGGAAGGCGGCAAAACTGTTACCCCCAAACTGTGAGGAATCGTGCATGGAGTAGGA
This sequence comes from Cosmopolites sordidus, assembly GCA_031761425.1. Classification (NCBI taxonomy): domain Eukaryota; kingdom Metazoa; phylum Arthropoda; class Insecta; order Coleoptera; family Curculionidae; genus Cosmopolites; species Cosmopolites sordidus. Next base: position 1,237,002 of record JARFXV010000024.1, read on the forward strand.
TATAGAGAGGTAGGAGTAGAGGTAGTAGGATATTGAGGTAAAACCCTTCATAAATGAAAAAAAAAAACGGAATGGGTTTCTAATTAAGCTTTATTAAAAATGTTTTTGCAAAAAAAAAAATAAGTGTATGAATAATTGTTTGATCCACTGTAGCTGTATCGGAAGTTACTTACGACTCGACCTAATATTTGCGTTTCTCCTTTAAAAAAAAAAATCTCTATGAAGTTTTCCGAACAACCTGATATCCATAATTTCATTTCGCATCCTATTTTTCTACATACAAATTGTGTCGTTCTTGACATGACCCTGTATCATACCAGAGTATATTAAATTACCGTTACAAAGAAAGAAGAAAACACTATCCAATAAATAACATTTCCTGCATGATATATTTGTAGTTTTAATTTAGACAGAACCGATTATTGAAATGACCTTGATTCGACATAGAATGACAATGCATTGTTTGCACTCCTACTCGTTTAAAATAGTATTTTTAGCTGACGTTTTAAAACATTTTACGGTTGGAAAAAAAAACTGAATCACTTGCAAACCGGTTACTTAACTGTTTACTGTCTGGTGATGCCTTAAAGTGTTGTTTGTACTTTCATGCTGATTATCTTAGGAGAAAGTTTCTTTTGTAAACAAATTATAATTATAAATTTACATTTTGTAGTTCATCATTTCATAGTTGGGCGAGAGAAAGATATATACGAAAACATATCGACTTTCAGAAGGCCACCAAGCTCGTAGAATCAATGCCCAGGAGACTTCAAGCTATTATAAATGCGAAAGGTTACCCAATGAAATATTGAGTTTACTTCGGAATGACTTTTGTTGGTTAATGTGTTTTGTTTCGTGGTGTATGAATATTTTTTGTGCTCATGAGATTTAAAATATTGGTGTTTAAAAGATTGAATGGGTTTCTAATTAAGCTTTATTAAAAATGTTATTGCCAAAAAAAATAAGTGTATGAATAATTTTTTGATCCACTGTAGCTGTATCGCAAGTTATTTATGACACGACCTAATATTTGCGTTTCTCCTTTAAAAAAATCCCTACGAACTTTCCGGACAACCTAATATCTATAATTTCATTTAGCATCCTATTTTTCTACGTACAAATTGTGTAGTTCTTGACATGACCCTGTATCATACCAGAGTATATTAAATGACCCTTACACAAGAAAGAAGAAATACACTATCCAATAAATAACGTTTCCTGCATGATATATTTGTAGTTTTAATTTAGACTGAACCGATTATTGAAATGACCTTGATTCGACATAGAATGACAATGCATTGTTTGCACTCCTACTCGTTTAAAATAGTATTTTTAGCTGACGTTTTAAAACATTTTACGGTTGGAAAAAAAAACTGAATCACTTGCAAACCGGTTACTTAACCGTTTACTGTCTGGTGATGCCTTAAAGTGTTGTTTGTACTTTCATGCTGATTATCTTAGGAGAAAGTTTCTTTTGTAAACAAATTATAATTATAAATTTACATTTTGTAGTTCATCATTTCATAGTTGGGCGAGAGAAAGATATATACGAAAACATATCGACTTTCAGAAGGCCACCAAGCTCGTAGAATCAATGCCCAGGAGACTTCAAGCTATTATAAATGCGAAAGGTTACCCAATGAAATATTGAGTTTACTTCGGAATGACTTTTGTTGGTTAATGTGTTTTGTTTCGTGGTGTATGAATATTTTTTGTGCTCATGAGATTTAAAATATTGGTGTTTAAAAGATTGAATGGGTTTCTAATTAAGCTTTATTAAAAATGTTATTGCCAAAAAAAATAAGTGTATGAATAATTTTTTGATCCACTGTAGCTGTATCGGAAGTTATTTATGACACGACTTAATATTTGCGTTTCTCATTTAAAAAAATCCCTACGAACTTTCCGGACAACCTAATATCTATAATTTCACTTAGCATCCTATGTACCCATCCCTACCCTGTATCATACCAGAGTATATTAAATTACCGTTACAAAGAAAGAAGAAAACACTATCCAATAAATAACATTTCCTGCATGATATATTTGTAGTTTTAATTTAGACTGAACCGATTATTGAAATGACCTTGATTCGACATAGAATGACAATGCATTGTTTGCACTCCTATTCGTTTTAAATAGTTTTTTAGCTGACGTTTTAAAACATTTTGTGGCTGGAAAAAAAACTGAATCACTTGCAAACCGGTTACTTAACCGTTTACTGTCTGGTGACGCCTTAAACTGTTGTTTTTACTTTCATGCTGATTATCTTAGGAGAAAGTTTCTTTTGTAAACAAATTATAATTGTAAATTTAAATTTCATAGCTGGCCGAGCGAAAGATATATACGAAAACATAGTTGACAATGTAAATTGAGACGAGACTATGACAATGATTTGGGAGATTTTACGTGGTCATACTGTTTCTGAATATGTGTAAAGTACTAACTGTGCAAATAAAGTAATGAGACTGGTAGCTTAGCATTCGATCTGGCAACATTGTAGGTTTCCCCTTAGGAGGGGACACCCACCAACATCTGATGCATATTTAGTATGAGTTTGAACTTCCTAGAGTCATTTGGAGCTATGTAACAGATATTTTCGGGAACAGGACTTTTCTATTGCGTTCTGAAAACTATGATGATGAATTTAATCGAATGGTCGCTTTTTTGAAAATGAATGACAACAATATCGAGCAACAGTGCGCAAGAAATGATAACAATGTCTATAAAATCCGGGATCTTGTGCGTTTTCATCTACAGGGTGATCGGGTTGATTTAATATGACTTATACAACCGTTCCAAATTTTGACCAATGAATTGGGGATGGAGAAAATGATTCTGAAAAACCTTTCACAGGATCAAAAGCATAACACGAGGGGAATATGGTTTGGTTTAATTGGTTTTTTATGGTTTAATTTTTAAATCCACTACAAAAATTCTATCGAACAATTAGATATCTGTTTTACCACGCTAGTAAGATAACTCCTAAGCCACTATGAAATATTCATTGCACACAATTGGCGTCGCCAGTCTGGCGCAACACGTCACTAGCATGTCGGTGACGCGAACACATAAGTTTTGCCCCTACCGAAAATCGCTCAACGCGGCTAAAGAAGTTTTCACTTCAAAAATTTCTTTATTATTGTTACCAAAAAAAAAATGATGGAAAATGCCATAAAAAACAACCACTTTACGAAAGCTGTTGAGCTAGAAGAAAAACGACACCTCATACTAACATGCAGATTGTACGAATTTCAAAAAACGACCCATTTTAATCGTCTACCGAAGTTAAAAATGAACTGGGGTTAGAAATAAGTTCAAGAACAATTTGAAGAAGGCTTCAGCGAAATAACTTACACGGTGGAGCAGCCAGAAAAGTCCCTTTGACATCCGCCAAAAATGTAAAACAACGTTTAAAGTTTGCACAAGATCAGTTAAATTGGTATGGTGAACAGGGAATTAAGAAATTGCCCAATTTTTTTATGAAGCAATGAAACAAAAATTAATTTAACAGGTTCTGATGGTAGGCGATATGTTAGAAGACCACCCAACCAAGAATTATTACCAAAACATACATTAAAACTGTCAAGCATGGAGGCGGTAATATAAAGCCGTGGGTAGCTTTTTCATGGTGTCGTGTAGGACCAATATACGGGATAAAAAAAACATGAACCAATATGAGCACATCCACATTCTTCAGGGAATTAGTTGCCTTTTGCAAAAGAAAATATGCCCTTGGTATGGAAATATCAACATGATAATGATCCGAAACATACTGCTAGGGAAATGAAAAAAAATCTTAGTGACAATAAAGTGGATTTACTGCCATGGCCTTCCCAATCGCCGGCCCTCAAACCCATTGAGAACTTGTGGACTTACCTCAAGAATGGCGTGTGTAAACATAAAACAAGAAGCCAGCTTGAACTTTGGGAGGTGATTAAAACAGAATCGTAAGCTATACCATTAGAAATGTGTCAGATTTGTAAACTCTATACCCAAAAGGTGCGTCGAAATAATAAAACACATAGGTCATAAATCTAAGTATTAATTGTTTAAATATGTTTGTGTTATTTAATACTTTTGTTAACTAAATTTGAAGAGATTTGCCACTAAACACCAAATCAGTTTTTTGAACTGCTCGACGCACGTTTCGTTAAGAATGTTAGCATCATTAGATGATTTAATCTAATTCTAAAACTAAACTATGTTCTATTTATATGAAGAACCCTACTTAACGAAGCGTGTAAAAATCATGAACAGTGAAGTTTACTAAGCCTTACATTGAGATTAAACAGCCTAAGATGAATTAAGCCTTACAGGAAGATTAAATCATCTCCTGATGATGCTCACATGATTAGTGAAACGTGCGTCGAGCAGTTTAAAAAAAGCGATTTGGTGTTTAGTAGTAAATCTCTTCAAGTTTAGTGTTTCACACCAAAGGTTCCAATAGAAGAATTGATTTTTTGTTGACTATTAAATAGTATATGTTGTGCTTGTTTCTTGGTTGGCTCTATTTTTATGACCACATTTTCATGTTTATTTTTTAATAAATTTTTGATAAATATTATGTTTACAGTATTTTTTTGAAATCAAGTTTGACATGTCTTCCCTTTTTCGTTATATATTTATATTATACAGTTATTGTACTAATTTCGTATGCTATTACAACTTAATTTGCCAAACAGCGTCTTTATTGTATCTATTTTCCTGACCACCACTCTATGAGGGTGAAAAAAGAAAAAAAAAAATGAAATAATACCTATTGAATATAGTTTGCAGAATTATTATAGAAAGTAGAAACTAAGAATATTACACTTTAAATTACTTTTTTTGTTCAATATATATTTTAAATACTTTTATATTATTTTTAATACTAGTTATGATGAAATTTTTTCAGATTTGTACTTTTTCTAAAAGAATTTCTGTTGTAATTTTAATTGAGAATGACCTGTTGAACTTTGGCACATTAACATTTGTACACCCTGTAATAACGCGTATTCCCTACTTACCCCCTTTTACTAGGGTGTAATAAGTTATTATTAGTTAATCACTGTTAGACAAATTTATATATATATATATATATATATATATATATATATATATATATATATATATATATATATATATATATATATATATATATATATGCGTCCTGCGTCCAACGTTGGTACCCTGATGAGTCTAACCACCAACACACGAAAAATGGGCCCTACAATATAAGGGATGGGTGGGGCTTCCTCCCGGTCAAGAAACAAATTGTTGTATATATATATATATATATATATATATATATATATATATATATATATATATATATATATATATATATATATATATATATATATTACAGGTTTTTAGGGGCACAGCTTTGTGATTCTTTTCCATGTTGTCCTATCTCTGGTCATTGTCTTCCAGTCTTTAATCCCCTTCTCGCTCAGATCCCCATGACAGCCTCTTTCCATCCCTTCCTTGGTCTTCCCCACCTTCTTTCACCTTGTGGTCTCTCCCATGCAATCTTCTTTACCACTCTACTTTCTCCCATTCTCTCTATGTGGCCCAGCCTCTGCAGTCTTCTCGACTTTACTACCGTGTTTATTCTTGGAATTAAAATGATCATAAATTTCCTCATTTATTCTTCTCATATACCAGCCATCGACTTTTTTCCTCCAGTTATCCTTCTGATTATTTTACGGACACACTTTCTCTTCTTCTTTCTTGTTTAGCACCCATGTCTCACATCCATATAATGCAGTTGGTCTCAATACTGTCTTATACAATCTTAATTTGGTATTTCTGGATATGAATTTCGATCTTATTAGATGGTTAAGGCTTTTGGACACCTGCTAGCTTTGATCAATCTTAGGTCTATCTCTTCCTCTTCTTCACACTTGTTCTCCTTACGCCTAAGTAGACAAATTCTTCCATCGTTTCAAAAATCATTCTTCTTAGTTCTGCATCCACTTCCACTTTCGAGACCTTTTCTTGTGAACCTTCTACTAACATTAGTTGGCTTTTCTTTCAATTAATATTTTAACCAAACTTGTATGCCGCCTTTACTAACCTTTTTGTCACTTTCAATTCTTTCTAATTTCTTGCAATTATTGCTATATTGTCCGCATAACCCAATATTTGATGGCTTCTGTAAAGAATATGTCCTTCTCTGTCCATCCGACCCTTCCATTTCCAAAACCATGTTGAATAATAGTGTCGATAGTGGATCGCCTTGCCTTAGGTCTACCTTGATCAGAAAATCTTCTGTCACCATCTGTCGTTAGACAAATTTATACCTGGAGGTTATTAATCGAAATATAGGCTATTGTTTTCGATCTCAAAAAGATCGAAGATTCAACCCATCTTTGAGTCAGTAATTATATTTTTCTTCGGTATCATGATGAGGCTTTAGAGCCGAAAAATTGGACACTGTCAGTTTTTACGTCTTCTTCAGTGCTGAATTTTCTTCTTCGCAAAAAATTAGCCATGGACCGGAAACAGTGGTAATCCGACGGAGCGAGGTCTTTCCCTACCGTCAGGAATCAACTGAAAGTGAATTATTCCGTCAAAATTCCACCAAACATGCAGCATAGACTGACAAGTAAGATGTTTTACGTCATTAGGATTACTGAAATAAAAACCATTTTTCATCGCAGGTGATGAATCGTTTGATGAATCAAAAATCATCTTTTTGAACCAGAACTGAACGGTGCGGGTGGTTGATATTGTCTTCCTCTAGCAAATCTCACGAGCGGTGCCAGTTGCTTGGAAGTTTTTTTTAAATGTCTTAAAATCGCTTTAATTTCCCGACTTATTTCACTTATTTTGCCGATTCTACTAAAAACCGTCGACTGAATATTTCCTATTTTCCTATTTATTTTTCATTTATATGTAGTTTTTAACCATTCAATTGCTAATTAAATTTTTTAAAAAAGAACCTGCTTTTTTAATCCCTTTTAATATGCAATATTTTTGAATGTTTATGGTTATTAACACTTTAAAACGTAAGTGGTAAATTCCATTAGAAAAAGAAAAATGTGATTGGTCAAAAACATTAGTAGAGGTCCTTGATTTTTTTTTTTTTGGTTGCTATTCTTAGATATTTCATACAGTTATTATAAATCCAAACATTTAATTGGTAGTGTAAAAAACATTTAAACGTAACAAACATTAAAAAAACATTTATATCTACACCTTAGGCCAAAAATCTAAGACCATTGCAACTATTTTTAAAATCTTTTTTTTATTAGTAATGCGAATTCACTAGTTTCGTATCGTATGCAGGTTATTAATTAATTTTAAGTGAATAAATAGTAAATGAATATTTGCCAAATAATAAATGGTTATTGTTTAACGAATAAATTATAACTAAACCAACGAACATTGTAAAAACAAGTTTTTAAAAATTAAAAATCAGCCAGCCATACATCAGCCAAAAATTTGAGGTGGCAACGTACTATCGTAGTTTTAGTAATATCGCCTAACAGAGATGATTGATTATAATAATCCATTTAAAGTAAATAATTCCATTTAAAACCAAAATTCTTTCTGTACGATAATATAACGATAAGCTAATTTACGGAGATCAGCAATTAAATTAGAAATGTATCAGAACTTTTCCGAACGCGAAAAGTTAGGTTAGGGAGCAGGAAAGCTTCCAAGTTGGGTTAAAATCGTGTCGGTCTTGTATAGACTCAAATGATGGACATTTTCAATATTTATTTTGATAAAATAATTAATCATGTGTTTATTAATGTGACGTGAATCATTTAAAATGTGTTATGATGTGAATAATTAGTGATTTTTGTGAAAAGTAGTAATTTAACATTCACATTAAACGACATTTATGTATTTATGTTTTTCAATATCTCAAATATCTTACGGGAATAATAAAACAATAAAAAAAATATTTTCCATTTGCGATGTTGCCAGTTGTCAGGAGATAATGCGATTTCCGCGAAAATGGATGCATTTTGGACACATATTTTAAGGAAACTTTCAAGATAACTGAGGCGTAGTTTTGGGTCATTATCTTGTTGAAAAAACAAAATTAGACCCAATTAATTTTAATCCGGATGGAACTACATGATACGCTAAATTTGTCTTTATTTAAAATTCCAGATATTCTAACAAGGTTTGGTTTGGTTTGGTCCTCAGACGCCTAGAAATACCTTCACATCATAATAGAACCATCTGCATGTTTCACGGAAGCCATATTTTCATGTGGTTCATGACGGTTGAATTCGATGATTCGGAATTTGGATTCATCCATCCACAAAACAGTTTTCCACCCCTCGGTGGTCCAGTCTTTGTGGTACATAGCCCATTCAGAAACGTTGCCGCAACAATGGTTTAAGCACTTCCTATTAGATTAACTTCTCTCCAATGTCTTTTCATAAAACGTTAAAGATTCCGGTTTCCTCGTGATTTCATTAAAGTTAACTCTTATATGTGGTGCAGTCAACATCCTGTTTCTTTTACTTTGTAGTATAATTAGCTTGTTTAGCAGTTGCACAAGACCTACCTGTTTGTGATCTGTTCATGTTCAAGCCAGTTTTCATAAATCTCTGTATGGTTTTGTCAACTTCTAACTGGGCTGCAATTTTATTTTTTTTTTGCTTACTCTAAACAATGTCAAAATCGCTGGGCGGGGTTTAGCTATTTGTTTGCTTCCTCTTCCGTCATTTTTATGATAATTTTTTTTACAAAAAACACCATGTATTAAAATTAAACAATTTAAAATTTGTTTTAAATAAGTAGTTTTTCACTAGGAATATTACGCCACAAACTGATTCTGAGTAATGTTTGAAGCAAAATGAAAAGGGGACTTGCAAACACGAGATTAATTGCCATCATATGACAAGTCAAGTGAACACGAGAATATGATTATATTTATTATTTTCCTTCATATCATCGGCAGTAAACAATTATAAAACTATTTCTGAAAAAATAAATTCAGTATATTAACTTGAATAAACTACAATCAATTTTAACAAGTTAGAAAAAAATAATAATTTGGTAATTAAGAGAAGTTTTAGGAAGTTTTAAGGTGGTCTTAAAATTTTGGCCTGCAGTGTATGTTAAAATTATGTTATTAATTATTAATTAAAACATGAATACATCTGAAGAAAATCATTATAATTTAAAACTTTTGTCATCACTGATGATACTCATTACTATCATAACAAATTCAAGTTTATGGAAAAACTATTAATCATTAATAGAATGCTAATTATTATAAAATGAATATTTAAAATATTACTTACAGTTGCATATACTGGGCCATGTATTGCATATAAGCTTGTTGCATCCATGCCACCTGCATTTGATACTGATTTAAATTGTTGTAATCCATTTGAGGCAACTGTCCATTCATTGTACCCCATTGAAAACTGCTATTTGGGAATGTCGGAGGAACTCTGCTATCACCAGCACTTATATTTTGTGGACCCTGCCTGTTCTGAGTACTGTTTTCTGGTGAAACAGTACCAGAACTAACAGGATTATCACTTTCAGGATTTTCATTCACTGTCCGGCTGTTTCCAGTACTATTTGATACTAATGGTCTAGATTGATTTGGTCGGCTACTCATATTAATATGTTTTGGTGTGCAGACTAAGTGAACTGTGTGAGTATCTTGGCCTTCGTATTGTCTCAAAATATCTTTTAACACTACTGAATCATTGAGTAATTGACCGGAATAAATTAGTTTCTGTTCATGGTGTGGCTAAAAATTACAGGCCAAAGATAAGACCTTATCACTTAAATTCTAGATAAAATACTTATTAGTTGCAAATGATTCAAGAATGTCAATATTAACATTAGGTTATTTTAATTTCATTTAACATATTTTCAATGATAAACTGAAAAATTGTTTTATAGTCATTCTTGGTTGATTAACCAATTGGTTATTATCTACATTGAAATTATTATAATCTGTTACGAAACTACTTACAGGTTTGCTTGGATAAACTTCCGATAAATGTTGCTTTAATTTATTTATAGTCCATGACGTTTCACATCTAATCTTTTGGTCTTCAATTTGTTGGTTTGGGGCTTTCACGATTAAGGTGACAGGTAACGATTCCATGGTTGTAAAGAAAAAAAACTTATAGGAAACGACGAAATACTAATTAAGACTATCTCGAAATCTGCGTCACTAAATTTTTCTATCCACTTTGCATACAATTTTACAAATTATCTGACAATTTTGACACATATATGTCGTTTACTAACATTCAGTATTTGGCGTGAGCTGATTGGTCCGCGTCAGACGTGATCCCATTTCTCTTTTAGTCCACTTAAGATTATCTCCATTTTTTTTTGTTTTTCGTGAATTAATTCATGATTGTCTAGTTAAACATTGTTGGGAAAGATAAATATAAAAAGTATTTGTTTACAATTAGAACTTTATTAGTATTTAGTATAACAATCTTTGAATTTATATTTAAAGATAATAATTTACATCCAGGCAACCAAATATACAATATCGAAAAAACGCCATTTTAAAAATAATTTAAATATTTATGAACGAAGAAAAAAGTTATTGTATTTAACATAATTTCTTCAATTAAACGGCTAATTTTGATAATGTGGAAAACATTTTTTAATAGTAATCTAATAATAAATTGGACTTAATTGAGAAGAGAAAGTAAAGTTTTAAGTAAAAATAAAACGAATACTTAAAGGTATTTTTCATTTATTTCTGAATTTCCTAATATAAACTATATAAAAAGAGAACTTAAATATTATTGTCAAGCAATTCTATCAGTATAGTTTTATTGTTTAACAGAACTATTTATTTCTTATCACCAAGTGTAATTTATGATTCTGAAAAATGCAAATCCATCATTTTAGAAAACAGTATTATAATATATTTCTTATTATATATTTCTGACAATGCATCATAAAGAATAATAATAAAAAATACCCGTCATAATAAAAAATCTTATTTTGTTAAATAAATGACAACAGTACTGATTATTATTAAATTTAATTCATTTTCAAGGCGAACCTGAAAAATACTATAAAGACTATCTCGAAATCTGCGTCACTAAATTTTTCTATCCACTTTGCATACAATTTTACAATTTATCTGACAATTTTGACACATATTCTTCTTCTTCTTGTCCTGGAGGTTAAGTTGACCCGAAGGCCCTGACTTGTATTCGCTGATTTTTCGAACGTCACGACAATGTCGCTTGTTCGAAGGGTTTTAGCTGCCGTCCTTTAGGCATGATTTGACACATATATGTCGTTTATTAACATTCAGTATTTGGCGTGAGCTGATTGGTCCGCGTCAGACGTGATCCCATTCCTCTTTTAGTCCATTTAAGATTGTTATCTCCATTTCTTGTTTGTTTTTCATGAATTAATTAATGACTGTCTAGTTAAACATTGTTGAGAAAGATCAATATAAAAAGTAGTTATTTACAATTAGAACTTTATTATTATTTAGTATAATAATCTTTGAATTTATATTCAAAGATAATAATTTACATCCAGGCAACCAGATATACAATATCGAAAAAACGCCATTTTAAAAATAATAATTTAAATATTTATGAACAAAGAAAAAAGTTATTGTATTTAACATTTTTTAATAGTAATCTAATAATAAACTAGGACTTAATTGAGAAGAGAAAGTAAAGTTTCAGTAAAAATAAAACGAATACTTAAAGGTATTTTTCATTTATTTCTGAATTTCCTAATATAAACTATATAAAAAGAAAACTTAAATTTTATTGTCAAGCAATTCTACCATTATAGTTTTATTGTTTAACAAAACTATTTATTTCTTATCACCAAGTGTAATTTATGATTCTGAAAAATGCAAATCCATCGCTTTAGAAAAAAGTATTATAATATATTTCTTATTATATATTTCTGCCAATGCATCATCAAGAATAATAATAAAAACTGTCAATCATAAAAAAATCTAATTTAGTTAAATAAATGTAACAGTAGTGATTATTATTAAATTTAGTTCATTTTCAAGGCGAACCTGAAAAATACTTTAGAATGTTTTATTTCATACATTCAATCTCTAAATATATAAACTCGATGAAAATAGAAAATTGTTGGGATCGATCTCATAAAAACGTTGGAGCTTTACAAAGAAATATCTGTTTCATGTGCACTCTGGGAAACATACATTGGTGGATAGGATACGTCTGTTAGGGAAACAATATTATACATTGTCACGACTTTCATCTTTCTTACGACGTTAATTATCTCAATTTTTTTTCCTGCTATTCATATTATTTTTGGACTAGACCTGACAGTATTTATGGGCTTTTTTTGTGCCCATAATGACGACATTTACGGATCATCATGGAAAAAATGAGGTTCCAACAATATTTAGCTACATCTTCACGTAATCTCATGTTTCAGCGATATCCCTTGGCCCCTTACAATTGTCTGGTCATACAGTAGATGAGTTGAGGGTCATGTGTTAAAAATGCAAGATAGCAGATGGGCAAAACAAACATTGTCAAGAGGAAAATGACGAAGAAAAAGAAGAGGGCGACCAAGAAAGAGGTGGTTAGAGGCATGCAAGGAAGATTTAAGTTCAGCAAGGCTAGGAAAATGGCAGGATGCAGCCATGAATAGAAGTATACAGATGAGTTGAAAGTTGTTATTCATCAAGAAATTGCAATACATTAGACTTATTTGAAAAATTTGTTTAAAACATAACATCACTTATGACTGCTAGTCGTGGACCTTCTCAACGAAAACAGAACAACCTACAGTGTTTGAAAGAAGAGTGCTCAGGAGAGTTTTTGGTGCTGAGAATTATAATGGAATTAGAAGCATCAAGATCGGCAATTGTGCAAAGATCTGGATATTGTAGATTATGTAACGGTTCAGCAGACAAAGGCTGAAGTAGATCCAGGCTACTGACGGGCTGTTTGCACCCTTCCTGTGGATGAAGACCGAATACAGCCAAAACATGGCGCTTTCCGATTACCACCTATTCCAGGCATTTTTTTTGCTTACTTAATATTTGTTTTCAGTCATGTGCTTACCTGGTAACCCACAATAGCACTTTTGTGAAGTTTTCAGTAAGCTCCAAGAATAGTTTTGTGATTGAAGTTATCGTATAAATGAAGCCAGCTATTTAAGATATAGACAAGAATACCACAATTATCTTTGCATTGAGCTTATAAATATTGAAGCCTATTTAAAGAATAATCTAAAAAGCTTTTCTTCTATTAACATTTGATATTTAATGCTGATAAAATGATGGATTTGTTTAAATATTTATGACAAAGTTTGCAAAAGTTCCTCATGTGATTGACGCATCTAACTCTAAAGTAATATCCTAACGACAGACTTTTTGAAACAAGATATCATTTCAAACATTTGGAGGTAGATATTCAAAAAGATTTAGCTTTATTCTTTTGAAATCCGTAAAATATATTTGTCTTGAAATATTTTTTTTTCAGTTTAAACTGGAAGTTTTAGTTCACAGGTCAAAATGGTATGGAAACAATACATATACCTATAATTCCATTTCAAAATATCATTTTGGGGTAAAATGGTGTTCATTTGTTCACAGGTATATGAAGAGTTATGTCTAAAACGTCATCGTTGAGTTGCAAATTTGTGAATTGTTGATTAATATTTTAAAATTTCCATTTTATTTTATGTATTTAATAGGGCCTTTTTTATTAATCTCAATGTTTAACATATTCCTTGACCATTGTGACATGTGCAATATTTAAATGTTTGCTTTTGCTGCAAAACAAAATACTGAAATGTTCAATATAAAACATTCTTATACATTTTAATTAAACTCTAGCACAAATAATTTTTTTTTGAGCGTTGTGTATGCCTATTTATATTTGTACACTTTTTTATGGTTATGTTTTAAGGAAATATTTAAATAATATTAAAAATATCACATCACGTCTCTTGGAATTTAATTTTCGTCGTAGTTATTCAGTTATTATATTTTATAAAATTTAATTATAAGAAAGTAAAGTTTTGGGGTTAGAGGTGCATCAGCGACTGAGAAGGCTATTTAGCGACTGGACCTACAGCTTAACGTGTGTTCCGAACCACGGTCATCAGCTACCGAAAACCTCGGTCAACAGTCCGCTCGGGCTATCAACCTTTGGTTTTGTGCTTAACCGAAAGTATCTCGAGAAGCCTACCGACTGGCGAGTGACCAATGTAGAAAACCTCTCAGAAGGCATCCGGCCTTACCCAGCATCGAACTGGCGTGACTGAGGGGTGATTCCTTGTCAGATTTTACGCTCTTATCTAGAAACATTCACAAGAATTAAAAAAAAAAAAATTGCCTAGTACGGGGGATTCGAACCCGCTCCACATTAACTGCCGTAATGTAAAGTTGACGCCTTAGACACCACAGCTAATATGGCTCCTCAAATTTAATTATAGATTATCGGTCTATCCTTTCTGTATCTTTTCCTGTACTTTGGTTTCTAGCAGGTGTGGTGTTTACTAATTCATAATTTTTTAAGAGATGACGCTGGAAACAATGGTCGGTTCATAGTCAAATTTCTTTTGTAATTTTGTTGATACGATAGTACCTTTCAAAACGCCATTGATGTATAAACGATTTCGAGTTAGCGTCATATTTTTTTCGTGTGGTAAAGATGTCGAATTTAGAACCAAATAAAGAGCATTTGCGGCACGTACTCTTGTCAATCAAAAGAAAAATGCGAGTGAAAGCCGTTCGTATATTTGTGAAAATTTATGATGACAATGCCTTATGTCCCAACGTAAGGTGCTTGTGGGCGTTGGTTTAGACCGGGGTTCTCCAAATTTTCCAGCCTAAAGACCATGCTGATTACTTCAGTAACTTCCAAGGGCCAAAACCGTTTTAATTTTCCTGCCATCATTTATAATTTCTAAACTAGTTGTCGAGTACGCGCCTTAAACGAGCATCCGCTTGCTAAATTATCGCCAAAAGTGCTGATTTCGACTTGAAAGACAAAGAATACCCAGACCAACCGAAAACATTTGAAGATGCCGAATTACAAGCATTATTGGAAGAAGACCAGAAGATCCAGAAGGCAAGAAAATGAGTACAACATCAGCTGAACGACAGACAGATGGAAAAGCGAAAAACGGTAGGCGAAGCTTTGCTTTCTCGGCATGAAAAAAGTCTTTTGGTATCGGTTTGTGACTGGAGAGGAAATATATTTCAAGACCCTAAAATGCAGAAGATCATGGGTGAACCCAAGACAACCATCAACATCGACCGCAAGATCAAATTGCTTTGGAAATAAGACATTCAGAAGGGTGTCGTGTCTATGAACTTCTGAAACCAGGTGAAATAGTTAATACCGTTCGCTACCGTCAACAAATGATCGATCTGAACAATACATTGATCTAAAATGGGCTACGACCAGAATGGGCTACAGAACACGGAAAAGTCATTTTGCAGCATGATAACACTAGGGCGTGATAGGTCACACCCTGCTAAAGTGACCAGAGACACCATTTATGCACTTGGAACTCTTGCCCCATCCGCTGTACTCACCAGACTTGGTCCCTTCCAACTACCACATTTTTTTTGGGAGGACATCCACAAATTGGGAAAGATGAGAAAATGTACAACTAGTGACGGCGCATACTTTAAATAAACCATTTTTTATCTTTCTCTCAAATTAAATGTTTGTTTAAAAAAAAAATGAGAATTATTAATCGCATATCTGGTATATTTGACATTGTTATTCCTCTGTTTGTGCATTCACGTTGATCACCCCTTTTATTGCTGGGCAGGTATGCCATTTCCGGTTCGTTTGCAATTATTTCTTTGAAAAAATTCATACATTTTACCATCATTTATATAGAGTAGGCAAACAAAGTATTTTTTTCTGTTTATCCTGAAGCGTCCTTGTATCCCGGGCCTTCTTCTTTGCTAGTGACACATCATCTTTGGCGTTTTTGGTCGGTTTGGTTTTTTGAATTCTTCTCTCGCGCCAATTCTCTTTAGTTTCCTCTGGTCATGGCCCAAAATAAAAACGTGGTAGATAATTAAATTACTGATAATTTTGATTTTGACAATTTCTTCAAGAAAGCAATTTAAGTATCTACTACGTTTTTATTTTGGGCCATGACCAGAGGAAACCAGAGAGAATTGGCCAAAACCGGCCAAAAACGCCAAGGATGATGTGCCACTAGCAAAGAAGAAGGCCCGAGATACAACGGCGCTTCAGGATAATCAGAACGTCGAAGAAGGGTAAAGTAAAACAAAATCCAAACAAAGTATTTACACACCCTGATTTTTCGGTTTCATTTATCACAAATGATGGCGATATTAAATTTTGTTTTATTTGTAAATATAACGAAGGAATATGTATGTAATGAAGGTACATGACATGAAAACAAAGTTGTTTTAAACATTATCAAGAAAGTATTTGCACATTTGGTATATAGATTGGTTCAATTTAAACACAGGCATCATGAGGATTAGTGTGGCCTATTATACTTACTAATTCTGTCAATCCCTTCAGTTTCATATTCAGATTTCAGTTTAGCTGAAATTTGAATTGATTTTAATATGAGTGTTGGAAATGACTCAGAAGCGAAAATAAATTTTTGTGGGAGTGAGGAGGGAAATAGTGCTATTGTAATGTGAAATTAGAAGACAACGTGATTTATTATTTTCTACAGTGCGGTATTTTGTAAAAAAATGATGGGAACAATTTGTAGAGTTTACAAATTATCTTACTTCAAAGCGCACCTGTATATACATTCCAGGACGAGTGTCGAGGCATGTCCCGCCTCGTGCTAAATACTTGTCACATGTCTCTACGTCGGCAGGATGGTACCGATCTAGAAATTGACGCCGCTGATAGCCATGCTTGAATAATCTCTCCATTTGAGGTATGTTAATTAGCTGGCCAAGCCTTACACAGGCTTATTCTTATTGTATTTTTGTAGAGGGTTTTAGAACCCGATCGTTTTAAAACACGGCCATTTTGGGACCCAGTCATCTTGAACTATAGTCATCTTAGACTATGGGCACGGGCTACGGACTTTGTGGATCCCGGTCTTTGTAGGCTCCAGATTTCTTGGAATCTAAGCTTCCTGAACACTGAACTGTTCAGTACTCGACCATCTTGGTAACTGGACAATCCAGAAGTTGGATAGCCTAACAGCATCACAAAAGGATAAGCCGAGATATAACTTTATTATTATTTTCATTACTATTCGCTATATAGTTTGATTTCATTTCATTTAATCTAGGTTTATTTGAGATACTTTATTTTAAATTCTTTGTACGGTAGACAAGAGCCCTAATACTATAATAATGTTTGTTTAAGATTGAACCCTTCACTTTATGTACCTAGTTAATTAGGATAGTTAATTTATGCTTTTTATCCTGGTCTCTGAATTTGTGTTTATGTGTATTAAATAATTATTACTGAGAGTTTTTAGTGAAAATAAACCTTTTCCTAGTTTTAAGGTTTGTTTTATCTTTTACGATTCCGAACAACTGGGTACCCTATTGACGTGCCTGAGCAATCCATCCGTGATCTACGACCCAAATGCCTCCGGCGAATGGCTGCCGTCGCTGTAACTTTAGTAACTTTTAACGTTTTCACTCTAAGGGAGCGACGGAAAATTGTGAAAGACGCCTTAAAAAAACTTTCGCCCAGACATGCTCGAGGAAGTTCATATTTCAGGCAATAAGGAATGTTCTCCATGACGAAGGTGTTAGAGGTAGGCGACCTATAAAAAAGACCTTCCTCAATGAAATTAATAGACCAGAAAGATTAGATTTCGCACAAAAAAAAAATCCCCTACATTTTTGGAATCAAATTATTTTTTTTGACGAGACCAAATTTGAAGTTTTTAAGCCGGACATTTTAACATTATGGCGGAGAAAGAATACTAGGCTTAATAGAGCACGGTGGTGGTAATGTTATGGGCTGGGGGTGCATGTCTTACAATGGAGTAAGAAATCTTTACGTTATAAACGGTAACATGACAGCCTGATCTTATGCGAAGTGTTGCGAGGTAATCTGTGGGATGGTGCTGTAATATTTTCAATAGGACAGCGACCCTAATCATACAGCTAATATAACCAAAGAGTGGCTCCTCTAAAATACACCTAGAAGGTTACTCACACCACCCCAGTCACCGCCTCTTAATCTCACAAACAATTTATGGCACATTCTAGATAGAAAAGTTCCTGAAGTCACAATTAAGAGCAAGGAGCATTTAAAAGAAGTAATTATAATGTTTTTATAGTTTTACAGTTTATTCACATATATTACAATAAAATTAGTGGGATGAATGGCTAAGCCTTAGGAAGCTGTCATTCGTGCTAATGACACTGGATCAATGGAAATTGATTTTTATGGAAATTATTATTGATACTTGACGGTGTGTATTGTAAATATATATTTTTTGTAGTTTCAAACGTTATTATATATAAATATAAATAAATATATATATATATATATATATATATATATATATATATATATATATATATATATATATATATATATATATATATATATATATATATATTATTTATATAGATATAGTGGACAACACTTGAAAATGCCAAGTGCGATTTTGGCGAAACGTCGTGACTCTTCACGGAATCAACGGATCGACACCCGGAATGATTTAGAAACATTATCTTCCATAATATTGAAGATGTAAACGAAAATATTAGATATGTAATATATATTTTTGAATCTGATCCCTTTCGATTTCGCTGAAACTTTTGTGTCCTTTTCTACCACCCCAAGAAGACGTTTCTCAGAATTTTTTGAAATTTTTTTACCCAACCCAAAAAAAATTATGGGGTGTTGGAAAAAATGACTTTGAAAACTACCATAACTTTTTCAAAAATTGACCTATTGAGACATTTTTAAAATTTTTGTTTTTAATGCACTTTTTAGAAAAAAAAAATTCAGATATCAAGTTCTATGAAATTTTTCAGTTTTTTGAAAAAACAGTCATTTTTTCGAATTCAGACATTTTTTTTTTTTTTCTCTCAAAAAAACTTGATTTTTTCTGTAAATATTCAAGTGCAAAGGGGAGTGGGCCGACTTTTCCTTCTATTTTTTTTTATTTAACTGAATGTTTTTTTTTCAAATTTTTTCACTTTCTCTATTTTAAACACTTTGTTTATACAGTAAAATTAATTTCAGTCAATGATTCTGCTGTATTTTATTCTTAACTTATAGTCTAAACTTATAATTAATGATTAGGATTTTACGGTTTATACAATTAACTATCAATTTTTTTGATATTAATTCAACAAAAAAATTATTTTGTTTTTCTTTGACGTTTAAATATTTTACATATTCTATATTCATCTGAATTAGAAAAATTTCAATTGATTAAAAAAAAATAGATGGAAAAGTCTCTCAATAGAAAAAAACTCTCCTTTGTAGGGGAATATTTAGTAAAAAAAATTTTTTGGAGAGAAAAAAAAATTCGGATAGAACCCGAATTAGCCTGGTCTCCCAGTGCATCGCATAGTCATACAAAAAAAAAGTTCTACACATCAATCTTCCCAAGATATCTTAAATAACTGTATCGATTATATTTTATCCCTATCTTCGGATAACCAAAATAAAATTAAAAACATCTTATTATCCCAATCACGCTTAAGGTCCTACATGGACCTGGATGAAGTCCCCTGTTCTGATTAACTTTCCCCCTATATTTCAATTAATGTATCCTAAAACAAAATTGAAGATTCTACAGTGGAATCTAAGAAGCTTAAAAGCAAACAGGGATAATTTAACTAAAGTTATTTTCAGAGAAAACCCAGATTGTATTCTCTTAAATGAAACGTGGTGTAAATCTGATTTTAAATTTTTCCTCAAAAATTTTAATATCATCCGAGTCGTCAGACACGATGGTTACGGAAGAATAGCAACATGTATCAAAAGTTCAATTGTCTTTACTAAAGTTAGAACCTCTAACTCAGATCAAGTACAGTTTTTAACCATTAAAATTGGATCGCTATATTTGACCAATATTTATGCGAACTCAAATTCCGCTATCTCATTTGAACTTCTCAAAAATATGACGGACGGACTACCCTTGAATAAGCTGATTATCATGGGAGATTTAAATTGTCACCACCCAGCTTGGGACTCAAGTACAGCCAATAAGGGAGGCAGTATATTATATGAATTTGTCTCCGACAATGATCTTGTGATCATGAATGATGGGTCAGCAACTATGTTCCAACCTACTTCAAACATAAAGCCTAGTGCAGTCGATTTATCCCTCATAAGCAGTGGTCTGTCGTTTTATTCAGAATGGCAAGTTGTACCAGATTGTGGTAACAGCGACCATTTTCCTACAACTTTAAATCTCCTCTTTCCAGATACCCAACAGTCTGAGAAGATTTTCAGTACTTCCCACAAATATAGAAATTTTAATAAAGCCGATTGGAGAGTTTTCTATAACAATGTCCTAGGTTCCATGCCTGTCAATGGCGAGAAGATCAACTATGAAACACTATGTGAAATAATCAATCAAGCAGCAGATGAATCCATCCCTTATAAAAAACAAAACGGTCAGGGTAGAACAATAAGTCCATGGTGGGATAATGAATGTACCATTTGGATTAATACAAGGAGGACAGCTATCCAAAACTTTAACCTTTTCCCCTCTTTGAATAATTATATCAAGGCCAAACAAGTCATGGCCCGAACCAGGCGAAGTCTCAGGGCACGAAAGAGAGATAAGTTTAAATCCTTTTGCGAATCCCTAAACAAAGGCTCTAGTCTAAAATATATCTGGAATAAGATCAAAAAATTTTCCAACTCCAAGTCTTCGGGGCCCAGGCACATTTTTTCTGACGACATTAAAAAAGAAATCTTATCCAAAATGTCCTCTGTAGATATAAATCCAGATTTCACCCTTTTACCATATGAAGAGACTTCCGCATTTTCCATGAATGAACTTGTTTTCGCTCTCCACAACAAGGGCCACTCCGCACCAGGTTTAGATACCTTTTCATATTCAATGCTAAATCACCTTCCCCTAATAGCCAAACAAGCCTTATTAAACACCTACAACAATTGTCTTAGATACTCTAACTTACCTGAAGATTGGAAAAAATTTATTATCATCGGCTTCTTGAAGCCAAACAAAAATCCCTTATTGGTAGATAGCTTCAGATAGGTTATTTTGTCTTCATGCGTTCTTAAGGTGCTTGAAATAGTAATTAAGAACCGCCTGGACTGGTTCCTGGAGCATGGCGACAGATTAAAGCATGCACAGATGGGCTTTAGGAAAGGAAGGGGCACACTGGACAGTCTGACTCTTCTACACTCTAGCATTTTGGAAGCTTTCGGTTCGTCACGGTCATTGATCGCCGTATTTCTTGACATTAAGGCGGCCTATGACAACGTTAACATCTATAAATTATACCGCAAATTAAGCAAATTGAATTTCCCTCCCGCTTTAAATAACTTAATTTTTAAAATCTTAGCAATAGAGAACTGTACTCTAGAGGTAATGATGGCGACTTGTTAGGACCCATGATAGCAACAAAGGGCCTTCCCCAAGGATCCCCACTGAGCACAGTGTTATTCAACATTTACACTGCTGACCTTTTTTCTGTACCCCCTGAGGACGTTAAGCTGATCGGTTATGCGGACGACTTAGTCGTTTTCTCCAAAGGATACAATGTGGAGAAGTGTGCAGAGAAAATTAATGCAAAACTAGTCAGGGTACAGAGATGGCTATCCGAACACGACCTAAGTCTAGCTATTGACAAATGCGAAGGAATGTGGTTTTCCAGAGGTCAGAAGAAATCTCCCCCACCAGAAATTAAAATTAATAATTTTCTTATACCTCTCAAAAATCAGGTAAAATTCCTGGGTGTGACATTTCATAAAAACCTAAAATGGGATGTCCATGTTGAAAATACCGTCGTCAAAGCCGGAAAGAGTATAGATGTACTAAGGGCCATTTGCAGGGTGTGGTGGGGTGCAGATCCAAGAACACTTTTAATGATCTTTAACGCACTGGTTCGCCCGCATTTAGATTACGGGTCTATTTTGTTCAAACCAATAAGTAAAAAATGCTTTAACAGGTTAGAGACAACTTTCTTTCGGGATCTGACAGTTTGTCTGGGGTGCATGAAATCTACCCCACACTTAGCTATCCTATCTGAATCCTCCATGATAGATCTAGAGCACAGATGGAAATTTCTAGCAGCCAAGTACTTATCAAAAATAATAAGTATTCGGGATCATCCTCTAATTTCAATCATTCAAAATCTACGCAGGAATATGATAAACCTTCCAGGTTTTTATAAAAATGACAATACACCCTTTCTCGTGCAGGCTTATGGGCTTTATATTCCTTATTTTCAAAGGATCCATAAAGGCTCCAATTTTTATTGTTACGATATAAATCTAAAATACCTTATTTCCCCTCTAACAACCCTAAACTTGGATTTAAAAAAAATGACACTATGACCAGAGAAAAATTCCTTTCCGCAACAGATAGATATAGAAATGACTTTACCTTTGTCGATACCGACGCATCAAAATCCAACGAAAAAGTGGGTTTTGGTTTGTACATTCCAGAATCAAACTATAGATTCTCATCAAGGCTCCCTCGTGAGTTGAACATAAGTAAAGCCGAAAACATCGCCATTCACCAGGCTGTTAAGGTGTCCATAAACAAACGTCTTAAGAAGGTCATAATTTTCTCTGACTCCCTTAGCGCGATCTCCAAGATTAAAGGGTTTCACTTTTCAGCTGCGGCGGACTTCTGGGCCCTTAGAACAAAAAAGCTAATTGCAATGGCCAACGAAAACGGCTTCAAATTTCTCCCCGCTTGGATTCCAGGGCACGCGGGTATTCCTTGGTAACACGGTAGTGGATACTTTGGCTAAAATAGGGAAAAATTTGAATATACCTATGGACATACCATTGGACGCTAAAGATATCTTACCGGAAATTAAGAGCAAGAACGCTGCAGACTTTCAGGATTATTGGAAATGGAATCTTTTCCTTAAAAAACATCAATACATGAGGGTACAACCATTTTTTCCCAATAAATACTGGTACCTTGACTTCCCTTACAAGAACCGGAGACATCTCACAACGGTAATTAGAATGCGTACAGGTCATTGCTCCACGAGACTTCACCTCTTTAATATAAATATTGAGAAGGCGCCCTTTTGTGAATGCGGCTCGGTGGAGGATCTAAACCATATATTCTTCGAGTGTCCAATTAAGTTCATCATAATTTAGCATTATGAAGCTTACTACCCCAATTTCAATATATATCATTTTACTCAACCCCACCAAAAGAATTGTTGATATGCTGATGAAATTGTTTCTGTTTCCAGATCCTTTCGTATAGATGTTATTGTTTATGTCCTGCCTTAACACCTTTGTTGTGATGTCAAACTAACCCCTAACCTCTTTTACTTCACAAAAGAAAGCTCATCGTTTTTACTTCACTCACAGCACTATTACAATCACATAAAGAAACAGAAGTCTAATTTCATTCAAGAACATTTCGGCGGCCTCGGCATGGTTTAGAGCCAGACAGACCGGGGTTGCTACGGAATTGTGCTGGCGAATTGCCTTGCAGCAAAGCCATAAAATATTTCCAATATTCCAATTCCTTATAATCAATCAGTTTCTTCCTAATTTCATCATTCTCCAGACAGATTAATGACTTAATCAACTTTAATTACATTTATTAAACGAAAAAAGATCCTATAACAATCAAAAGGCCATTAAAATCTGTCGGGACGAGCAAGCGGAGCAAAATTAAAATAAAACAAAGTTAGTTGCTTTGTTTAATATTGCTAAATCCCAACAGGACTGGGTAAAATGATTATTGTATATAATTTCCTGAGTTTAATTAAAATTTTCTCTGCGGCTATACAATTTCACTACGGGGAAAGATCTTTTTTAAAAAATGAAACATACGAAAGAAATTTTGTGCGTGTTTGAGACTTCGGAATGTTTTTAATGGTTGTTATATTAGATTGATGCAAAAGTTCAACCCATTATCTTCAAAAATATTTTGGAAAAATTTTATTTAGAAAAAAATATATATTTAATTAACTGGGGAAAAGACCATACTGTGTCGGACATCAGTTCCTGACAACTAAATTTAAGCAACGTCGGGCGTGGTGACTTTACCGAAATCCGTCGAAAGTCATCATTGACACGTACAGGTAAAAGGGAACTATAGTTTATGATGATACATTCAATCAATATACTATGTAGCGTTCTGTTCAGTGACCTTTCTCCATCTCCTCATAAGCTGCAAAATTCCGCGCCCATAGTAGTTCTGATGTTTCTGGCTAAAGAACTGATCCAGGTGATTTTCAAAGTCTTCCAAAGAAGAAAGAAGCAAAGCTTTTACCCTCTAAGCTGTTTTGAAATGATTTAAATAAATAGTAGTCGAAGAGCGCAAGCTCGAGAGTGTACAGTTGATGGACCAAAACATCCCAGTCAAGATGTAAAAGTTTATGTGGGGTGGTCAAAAACATGTATGATCTAGTAATATCTCTAATGAAACCCAATGCCCTTTCTGTTGGCTAATTCCGGACGTTTCTGAACGATTCCTAATGAATGGTATGGTTTTCAGGTAATTGCTCATGAACTATTCCCTTTCAATCCCATCAAATGCTTAGCATATTTTTCCTCTGATGTAAACTGACTTTTGCGCTGGTTGAAGGGGCACCTCAGAGTATACACTATGATCTCGTATACTTAACGTTATCATACACAACCACTTTAAAAAATGGATCAAGGGTTTGATTGTTGAATGTTGAATCAACTGGTTGATTCCAAAATGTTCTACGATCTCTCGAGTTGTTTTTATGCCATTTACTTTCGATTAGCGCCAATATTTCGTTGACATTAACCTCGGTCGATTGTCCAGATCGTGGTGCATTATTTAGATTAAAATTGTTTTTGCGAAACCTTCTGAATAACTTACGACACATCTAATCGTCAACGGCACCGTACAGTAAACATACATTTATATGTATAGTATTTATACAAATTACATAAAGGATTATAAATGATCATAGAGTGATACGAGAGGATCAGAAATATATTCAAATCTCTACTTACGAAAGTCAAAAATACATTTCCTGAAAGATATAAATCTGTAAAATACAAAAAGGTGGATAGGAAAAAAAAACAACAGAAATTATTGAAGAACTTCTCGGTTGAGGCTGAGGGAAATAATACAAAAATATAAAGTAAGATAAGAAAATTAAAAGGTAAGACATATCTAGACAACGATTTCGGGGATGACAGGAGAAATGCCTGATATCATAAAGGTTGATAAAACTTAAAAACAGGCAAGATGATATAGTGAAGAAATAAAAGAGACAGTTAAACGAATGCGAATGAAATATATCAGAGATAGAAATGCTGAAAGTTATTTAAATTATTCATCTGGTCACAACCAGAAAACAGTTTTCAAGGTTTAAAACCCGAGAAAACTTTTTTCTGGTTGTGAACCCTGGGGATTAGGCAGATTGAGGCCTCAGGGCAAATCAACTAGACTCTTATGATAATGGCTGCAAAGTGGAAGCTGAAACGTCGAGATTTTACAAATCTAAAACGCGGTTCTAATACATATATATTCTTTTCCAAGAAATGGGTATACATGACTATTTGTCGTTGTATTATCCTTAAAACATAACCTCGAAAATTTTCTACGAATGAAAAATAAGTTTATCGCAGTTATTACAGTTATTCAAGCTAAAGCTTTTAAGTTAGCACCTAAATCGCCTAAATTAATATATAAATTCTATACATCTTGTTTAAGAATGTAAAACATTATAGTTTGAAAACTAATATAAAATGTCTTACAGTTGCTTACCATTAGTAAAAGTCACTCTAAGTTACTGTTATTGTCTAAAGTTGAGTAAAATTCTTTCTAAAGGAATAGCTAGATTTAGATTATTTTTAGTATGAAAAAATCATCCATTATATAGGCCGGAATGTCAATATTTATAGGTGATTTGTTTTGTAGCGAGTTCGAGGCAATTTTTTTGTTTTAAAATAACCAAGAAAAATCGGTGATATTTTTTCAGATATGTAAGAAAACGTTTTTTAATTTTTAAAACAGGTTATACAGTTTATAAAATATATTTTCTTTTAAGCTTCAACCCTTATCTTATCTAAATTTATGATTAAATTCCTCTGTCAATCTACAGACACGCCGTATAACCTGTTTGAGAACAATATTTGATATAAAAACATTTTTGGTCCCCATTCAACACGTTTTGTTTTCATTCTACGTTATACGGCCATTTTCACTGCCAATCCAACAGTAATAATTTGAATAATGTCTGAATGATTGTGGCGTGATCATAGATTTTTTTTCTTTATTTGGGTTATTTCGCCACGATCTAAAACTCAAAAAATATCAAAAATATGTGTTCTTATGTAAATAATCACTGGCTAAAAACAAAAAACTACACGGAGACAAATTTCTCAGTGATTCTTTTTTGTATTAAATTTGCCTAACGAACAAAATTAGTTGGAAAAAAATTAGAACATGACACAACATTAAAAGACCGCACTAAACTAAACACAAATACAATTTTGGAATTATTAACTCTGTGCTTAAAAACCACATATTTTCAATTAGAAAATGATTATTATCAACAAAATTTCGGAATGGCAATGGGTTCTTCTCTTTCTCCTTTGATGAGTAATATCTTTATGGAGGAACTCGAGAATGGCATATTAAATAAATCTCTTAAAAAGCCAATAGTATGGTTTAGATACGTTGATGATATTTTTGCTATATGGCAACATAGCATTGTCAGTCTAAATATTTTTTTACAGGATATAAATTTTTAAGAGCCTACAATTAAGTTTATTTTAGAGATGGAGAAGGAGAATAAATTGCCATTCCTCGACACATTCCTCAAAACTACAGTTTACAGAAAACCGACAAACACAGTTAGGTATCTCAATTTCTTTTCCAATCGCTCAAAATCGGTCAAAATAGGAGTAATTTAAAGTTTATATGACAGAGCAAAACTTGTTTGTACCGAGAGTGATACACTATAAAAAGAAACAAATCACATAAAAGACATTTTAATAAAAAACAATTACCCAAAAAAAAATTTAGATAAAACGTTTAAAACTTTTGGTACCAGACAAAACATACAAGTTATTAATAACAATAATAATAACTCTCAAACAATTAACCTCACAATTCTTTATATCCGCGGTATTTCTGTCACAATTAAAAGAGTGGGAAATAAATACAACATAAGAACCACATTTAAAACAAAAAATACTTTTAGATCTCTATTAACAAAAACTAAACCAAATAACAAAATACCAAAAATGTGGTTTATTAAATTCCCTGCTTATGCGGCAAATTCTATATAGGTGAGATATCTAGACTGTTAGATGTTAGAATAAAAGAGCATAAAAACCTTCGTAGAAAGGGCGATTTTAATAAATCTAGAATTTGTTAACACGCATGGGAATCGGGTCATAAAATCAATTGGAATAATTCCAAAACGGTATTAAAAGAATTGGTAACAAAATACAGAAGATTAAAAGAAACTGCTATAATTAACTTAAATAAAAATAACTGTATTGTTATGTCTTCGGTAGATTTAAATTCAATATGGTTCCCTATTCTAAAGAATACAATTAAAAAAATTTAAGAATTTCAATAAACAATCACAATCACACAGTAAACCTCACCTATATATATTTTATTGATAGTATATCACTGTCATTAAAAATTAATTGTCAATGTAAGTATCACTGACATACACAAAAAATATATTTACATTCTCTCTTTTCATAATTTATAGATATTAATATACTTTATTTTTAGATTCGTTTTGAAAACGGGAGGAGAATACTTTCCGAAACGTTATAGTTAAAAGTTTGTATATTTTTTTAGAATAATTTTATATTTTTAAAATTTTGTTGAGAAATTTGTCTCCGTTTGGTTTTTTGTTTCGACCCAGTGATTCTTTATTTACATAAGAACAGATATTTTTGATATTTTTTGAGTTTTAGATCGTGGTGAAAAACCCAAATAATGAAAAAAATAAAGTAATAATTTGATATTCAAAGTAGTAGAGTATTTATCAGTGTCAGTCGGAAGGATGTGGAAATTAAAGTCATAGCTACTGCCCGTATTTGTGAAGGGTGATGGTGGGACTTAACGTTGAGGTATCGATCGGTGTGAGTAGGCTTTCTGTACACTGAGTGTTCGAGTGTTTCAGAGAGTTTTCTTGGGTTTAGTAGATCCAAAATCAGCATGTTCCTGTCTTGTTCGACTTACTTATCTTTTCCATCATCAGCAACATCTCTCGACCGTTCTGTTTAGTCTTTACATCATGTTCGTAAAAAGCTTGTCTTATATTCCTCCGTCCTTCTCACATCCATTAGTTTCAATCTTTCCTACTTCCTCCTTCCCTTTTTCTACACTCTGATCGTCGTTTTTTGAAGCTATCTCACTCTTCTTTACTTTTCCACGCCATATACACGTAAAACTCCATCTCGATCTATTAGTCAACATTTGGGCTACAGAGACAAGGATACATATTTAGGTTTTATCCTCCGTCTATGACTACATCCACTCCTCCGAAATGTAAATCGCAATGCAAATCAACCACCGCCAGCTTTAAACATCAATAATCTTTTTCAGGAGTGCATTTTTCTTTTATACGCTTCCAGGAGACCAATTTTAAATCTACCTCTCCTTTCCTCTTAAAACCGTTTCCAACTAATTGCACCTCTAGTGGAACGGCCATTTAATCCGACTCTTCCAATGTTGTCACTCCAGAACTGATCTTCTCACAGAATCATCATCTTCAAACAGAACTAGACTCGAATGTTTCACTACCATTTTTTGTTTATACTTTCTCATCTCCCTCCCTGTGTTCATTGAAGACTTAACGAACCTCCTACATCAGCTTGCCCCCGTTTTCTTATTTTGCGGATATTTTAATGCCTCCAATATCTTGTAGGGCTCTCCTCACTCGTAGTCATACAGTTCATTCATTAATTAATTATAATTAAAGACCGGCTTTTATGCATTTTACATATATATGCAAATTCTGCATATTTTGTGATTTTAAAGGAAAAATGCATATTTTAGGAACTATTGCATATCTAAGCATGTTTTGGGATTTCTGTATTCTTTTCTTACATTTTATAGTCGCACGGCGCCGTGTCTGGGCGGTCCTTGTCTGCAGATTGGGTTTTCCCTAATGGGGCAATAAAATAAAATAAGTACAAAAACTTCTATTTTTATTTATTTTCTCATATTTGTTACTGTTTACAAAGTTTACAGACTGGTGCCAGTCTAAATTCGTTGCTCGAAGTACCGACGCCTAGTGACTTAACTTATATTTATTCTGTAAACTTTGCTGTTTGTCAGTATTATTCAGGTTGTCGTTTGTTGTAGTCGCAGTTATTATTGTGCATATTGTGTTAGTAAGTGCAAACAAAGTGAAAGTGAAAGCAGTGATTATGTCGAAAATACTATGTACTTCTTGGATTAAGCCTTACCCAGAACTTGCTTTGGACGGCGACCAGGTTTTTTGCAAACCTTGTTCAAAAATTATTTCCTGCTTAAAGAAATTTCAAATAGACCAACATATTAAGACGCCGTCTCACGTAGCTAAGGTTAGAAACATGAAGAAGTCTGGGCCCATACAGTTAACGCTGAAGCAGTCATTTGAGATTTTTAAAAACGGAACCCATGACCAGTCAGAATTTAACGTAGATCTAATGTAAAACGTAGATCTATGTAAAACGTTCTTGGCTGCTAATATTCCTTTAAACAAGTTAACCAACCCGCAAGTTAAGGCCTTTCTTCAAAAATATACAAAATTTAATGCTCCAGATGAATCAACATTAAGAAAAAACGTCGTTGGAAAGGTATTTGGTACCGTGATAGATGAAATAAAAAAAGAAATTGGAGGTAACTATATGTATATTGTTGTCGACGAAACAACTGATTCGTGTGGTCGTTACATACCTAATTTAATGATAGGAAAACTCACAGAAGAAGAACCTGGAAAAGCTTACCTTATAGCCGTAAAAGAAGTGGAAAAAACAAACAATCTTACAGTTACACGTTTTATTCAAGAAACCTTAACACATTTCTTTTTGCCGAACTCAGTTCCTACAGATAAAATTCTTGTCCTGTTGTCCGATGCTGCGCCGTATATGATAAAGGCAGGAAAGAATTTAAAAATATTTTATGAAAATTTGATTCATGTAACTTGTCTAGCTCACGGATTAAATAGGGTTACGGAAACTATTAGAGTTTCTTTTCCGTTGGTCAATGAGCTAATAGCAAATGTCAAAAAGATATTGATAAAGGCCCCATTGAGAGTGCAGTTTTACAAAGAGAATTTGCCCGGAGTATCATTACCACCTGAGCCTGTCGTGACCAGATGGGGCACCTGGATTCGTGCGGCATTATTTTATGCAGATAATTTTCAAAAATTGAAGGACTTAATTTCACAAATGTCTGGTGATGATTCATCCAAAAATCCAAAAATCGAAAGAAATATTTCAAAGTACTGTAGTGGAACAACAGTTAATGCATATTAAGTGTAACTATGTATTTATAGCAGACAGTATTTTGCAACTAGAGGAATCGTGTACAAGTTTACCAGAGTCGATGGATATAATAGAGACATGTGTACAAAATTGCAACAATATACGAGGTGAGGTAGGGAAACCAGTAGTGGCAAAATTAGAAAATTTGATAGAAAAAAACACAGGTTTCAAGATTTTAAGGCAGGTCGTAGATATAATGTCAGGGAAAACTGTAAATAATTTAGCTATTGAGCCTGCCTTAGTTCCGAAATTAAAATTTTGCCCTATAACATCAGTAGATGTAGAAAGATCGTTTTCTTTGTATAAACATTTCCTTAGTGATAGACGCCACAATTTTCTAGTTCAGAACCTTGAAGCACACATTATAACTAGTGCGTTTTATAATTTTTCGAGTTAATATTAATATTTAGTATAAGTTTCATATAAAACATTGTATTAGGTGTTAACTGAATTAATAAAGTATATTATATTAAAACTTAAATTTATCTTTATTCAATACTCAATCACCTAATTAAATGAAAATGTATTTTAGGAAATCAAAATTTAGTTGTATATTCACTGCATATTTACGGATTTTTTGCATATATCCTGCATAAATTAAAAAAAATATGTGCATATATATGCGCATATTCTTAAGGTTTTTGGTTGCATATAATCCGGTCTTAAATTATAATGAATCAACTTAATATCTTCCCCCTTAACTTTCTTCATTATCTATTTTAACTATCTCTTTTTGATATGTATATTTCTGGGATAGCCCTCCCTATCCCTCTTAATTTTCATATTTGTTTTTACTTTGTACTCTGTTTCATTTGCATTATTTGTATTTTATGTATACTTATATTCCTTGCTTCATCATATTTATATTTTTATATTTATGTATTCATCTATGCTAGTTTGTCTTATATTACAGGCTACCCAGTGGCCATATGCTCCGACGCGCCATATGTGTGTGTGTGTTGTCTGTTCCCACAATTTTAAAAGTATTTCATACCCTGAAGTGGAATTATCTCCGGATTGTATTGAGGGAAATAGCGTTAGTGGAACACCTTATTTTCCTGATAAAATCACTCTACTTAAATAACAATGAATTATGAAATGTCCAAATGACCAATAGTCCGTCAAGGTTGCGTCATTTCTTGTCATTTTCCGATGGGGTATAAATCGCCGGGAGGTAGAATTGATACCTCTTGCTGATTCAGCGCAAAAGCAGGTCTTAAACTCAACATAAATGCTGTATAATGGTTGTTGATAGGTGTAAAGCTTTATTAACAGTTTTTCCAGATATAACTGACATTTCCTTTAAAAATGAGGTCATGTATTTGGGTGCATGTAAAAAATAGAGTCATGGTTTGGTCATTCCCAAGGCTTGATTGGCAACATTTCTTATATTCCCAGTATCTGACTTTCACTCTTTGCAAGTCCCCCTACACTGCATTGAGTCACTTTCTTATTGGTTTTTCCTTCCTCTTCTTCTTCTTTCTAACTATATCACTCTTAAGCATCACTTTTGTCGCTCGATCATTTGGCAGTCTTATGACAAGGCCTAGCCATCTTAGCCTTTGGGCTCTTATCGCAGGTATTAGAGTAGGGATATCGCACAATTCATACAGATCCTTATTCGTTTTTCTTCCCCATTTGGTTTTTACTCTATTTCCTTTATATATTCTTCGGAGAATCTTTCGTTTTTATACCCTAATCTTAGTTCCTCTGCTTATATATATATATATATATATATATATATATATATATATATATATATATATATATATATATATATATATATATATATATATATATACCGTGTGTCTCAGCCAAATGGAATAAATTCGTTAATAAATAAATGGGGGCGTGTTCGAAAAAACGCTGGAACACGTCGATTGGTATTTTTAGATGTGCATTTTTTTCAACAACATTTTTTTATACAGGGTGTGTCATGTAACAGTGGCCAATACCAACTTTCTTATTTTAAATACAACACCCTGTATATTATTTAGTTTTTGGATTCTTCAGGAAATTCTAGACATATTTCATGTAAAATATCCTAGACTTATCTTCAACTGTTTCGGAAATATTAAGTAATTCTTCGAACATTATCAGCAAATAGGCAAAGATACAAAATCAGGTTTTCAAAGGTAGGTATTTGTTGTATGAAACGTCAAAAAAATCAACGTGCCTTTTAAATTAGTTTTCTTTGACGTATGTGATTTATTTGATTTAAACATGGTGTATATATCAGAGAGTCATAAAATAACTATCTTAATGATGATAGGTTATGGAGATAGGATACGAACTCAAGCCGAAGTTATTCGTCTCTTTAGGGAAAAATATCCTGACTTACCACCCATATGCCAAGGTACAGTAAGTAAAGTTGAAAAACAATTTAGAGAACTGGGACACGTGAGACAAATTAAGAAGGAAGCAGTGTCGTTGACCGATAACAAAAAATTGGATGTAATGCTTGCATTCCAAGACAATCCGCATACCTCAACTCGACAAGTTACCTTGAAAAACAATGTTGGTCGCTCTTCGGTTACCAGAATATTGAAAGAGAATAAAATGCATCCGTATAAGCTACAGCCTACTCAAGAGCTTAGTGAAGACGACTTCGACAGGAGAATGGAGTTTTGCGAACAAATGATGCACAGAATAGACAACAACCTTCTGAGAGTGGAAAACGTTTTATTTTCTGATGAATCTACTTTTACTCTTCATGGGCATGTCAATCGCCAGAACTGTCGTTATTGGTCGAGAGAAAATCCTCAGTGGATGCGGGAAATTGACACACAAAGACTTGAAAAGATTAATGTCTGGGCAGGTATTATAGGAGATCAAATAATTGGTCCAATGTTTTTCGATCAAAATTTAAATGGGGTAAATTACTTAGACTTTCTCCAAAATCAGCTCATTCCAAATCTTATAAATTTGTACCCTAATAGAAGAAATCCTCAATTGCTAGTCAACACAATTTGGTTCCAACAAGATGGAGCACCCCCCATTATCAAGTTAATGTGCGGCAGTACCTCGATAATGTGTTTCCAAATCGATGGATCGGGAGGAGAGGGCCACTAGAATGGCCACCAAGGTCGCAGGACCTCACTGCGTTGGATTTTTTTAGGGGGATATCTCAAAAGCGTCGTATACAAAACCAAGCCACAATATCTGAATGATTTAAGAGGACGCATTACCGACAGCATTAGGTCAATTACGCCACAAACATTAAATAATGTCAGGAATCAGTTTTACTTGGGGTTGGGGTGTTGCCAGGACGTGCAGAGTTCACAATTCGAGTGTTTGTTACATTAAATGTTTTAAATAAAAAATGTATGCAAAAACTAAATAGTCTTGAAATTTCTACAATTTTGTTTACAGTGATAAAAAAAAGTGTAGTTGCGCATTTTTTCCAACGAAAACCTTTTATACAGGGTATGTCATGTAACAGAGGCCAATACCATCTTTCTATTGTGTGTTGTAGCGAATTTCTGTAATCAAATAATTTAAAAAAAAAAAAAATCAAAAAAATCAGTTAATTTTTGCAATCAATCTGAAAACACTTAATATTTCCGAAACAGTTGAAGATAAGTCTAGGATATTTTACATGGAATATGTCTAGAATTTCCTGAAGAATGCAAAAATTAAATAATATACAGGGTGTTGTATTTAAAATAAGAAAGTTGGTATTGGCCACTGTTACATGACACACCCTGTATAAAAAATTTGTGTTGAAAAAAAATGCACATCTAAAAATACCAATCGACATGTTCGAGCGTTTTTTCGAACACGCCCCCATTTATTTATTAACGAATTTATTCCATTTGGCCATTCCATTGGCTGGGACACACGGTATATATATATATATATATATATATATATATATATATATATATATATATATATATATATATATATATATATATATATATATATATATATATATATATATATATATATATATATGTATGTTACATTTAATATTTTCACGAATTGTAGAATACTGTTTCCAAATCATTCCGGGTGTCGGCCCGTTGATTCTGTGAAGAGTCACGACGTTTCGCCAAAATCTCATTTAACATTTTCAAGTGTTGTCCGCTTCGACTGAAAGTCAGTTGGACTCTCTCACAAAATGAACGGATCGACACCCGGAGTGATATGGATATGTGTATGTTATATCTAAAATAAAATCTATAAAAATTAATTTTTGGAATGGAGATTTTGATCATTTGGATTGACAGTATCAAATTTAATTTAATTTAATCTCAAACTGATAAATTTAAATGCTTAATGCTATTTGAAATGAATGCTTTTTTATGAACTGAATACGTCATTATCAGTCATCAGATTCCATTGTTCAACAATTTTGATGACCCATTTGTTTTAAAATTTCAGATGGTGTGTTGAAGGGGGATATTTCCTAGAAAAGAATAAAAAAATGTAATACATGATTGTTCAATTTTTTGTAACACTATAAAATAAAATGTTTTTCATCAAAACTGATAAAGTTTCTCTTTACAACTGAATATATTTTTCGTTATAATAATAGTAATAATAATATTGAGCATATATTAAATTTTTTTCTTAAAGCTATTATCATAAAATTGTTTTTTTAATATGTTCCATTCATAAGTTTGTTTTGTTACTCTCAATATTTTTTTCCCTTAAAAGTATTGTGCTATTCTATCACAGTTTTAATTAGAAACGAGAAAATTATTTGGTAATTTCAACTAATCAAACGTCTATAGAAATAAGACGTAAAATAAGATTTAAAGAACTCATTAAGAAATAGATTAGGAAACATTCTTACTTCTAAATCTACATCGCTGTAATTGACATACTTTTAAAGCTCTATAAGGAAAACGAATATGTTAACAGGGCTTACAATGTTTCATTTCTACAAAGCATGTCAGAATTGTGTACATTACATTGATCTTAAGTTTTTGTTTGTGTGTGAAACACCTTGTTAACCCTGTTATTGACATACAATCTAATTTTGAGCAAGCCGACACAAAATATAGTCTTCACAATTATAGACGCGACTACAAAAGTTCCTAAGCAACAATTCCAGATGTACACTAGCCGGTCTAATCTAAAATTTGACAAAAAACCTATTTTTTGGCCTGGTATTTTCATTGTAGGACCGGCGAGGTTTTACCTCATTATAAAGTTACATCATTAAAGCTGGAAGCAAAAACACTTGTGTGTGTTTTTCTTTAATAAACAGTTCTAAAGTTAGATGATGTCGGAAAGTTTGTATTCAACTTTCACATAACTATCAGGTAAGATGGTTTCTGTTTTGGCATTTAGGAAAGTAATGTACATCATAGTACAGTGTTTAGAAACATTAAAATACATGTTTTCAAAATGTTGTCTATTGTAGACATTACACCTGCATTAAGTTGCACTTTAAAGTCTTTAGTTCCGAATTCTACTTTTAATGCATTCAACACGAATAACGTGAATTTCCGGCACCACAATGTTCAATTGAAACAGTGGCGGCTCGTGAGGGAGGGCGTTGGGGCGCCACTCCTCCAGCATTTATCACAGTAAATAATTTTTCAAAGCAAAACACCATATTTTATTTCCGTTCAGTTTCTTTCCTTTAACTTATTTTAAGATATTATTAAAAATTAAAATCTCCAAATGTAGAAGAACGTCTGTCGACCCATCACCAAATAATGCGGATAAAAATTCTCTCTTCTCGCCACAATTTTTACATCATGATTTGGACGTTTACCTCCAGCGACCGTACGCCACCGTAATCTTTTCTCGTCTTTGGCGTTACATGTTTGTGTTGGTTGCCTGAATTCGAGGGTTTAACTGCTTTCTAAAACATGCGATTTGGACGTAGATTCTCTGCGACCGAGCGTATCGGCAATTAGTTTAAACGCTGATTTGACGGATATGGAGCGTTTGATATGTCTCCGTCATGTATTTCGTTTGCTTCACGAATACTTGTTTTGATTTGGGATTTGCTACTTGTGTACACACTGAGTAGTACCTTTTAAATAAAAATAATCAACTTTTAATTGCAAACATGAAGGTGTCTGATTTAAAATAGTTGATAATGATTAATTTAAGTTTGGAGGAGAAAGTTGAATTAAAAACTAACGGTCGTCCCACGCCCGTGTTGAATTTGTTCAACGAATTGAAAATAGCAAAAAAACTTTTAGCGTCACTATATTCTTCTACGCCCTCCCACTTTAAAAATCCACGAGCCGCCACTGAATTGAAATACTGATGGCGGGAATATCCGTCTTCTTCTATATGCCTTTCTAATTATCTAAAAGCTACGGTACCAAGTGTCAGTTGTTTGTGAACGTTCAATATTTCAAAAATCTCTTTTATAAAAGTAGATATTGCG
This sequence comes from Cosmopolites sordidus, assembly GCA_031761425.1. Classification (NCBI taxonomy): domain Eukaryota; kingdom Metazoa; phylum Arthropoda; class Insecta; order Coleoptera; family Curculionidae; genus Cosmopolites; species Cosmopolites sordidus. The sequence continues at coordinate 1,273,932 of JARFXV010000024.1, forward strand.
GTTTAAAACTTTCTGTATTTTGTCAATTTTTCTTGTTTTTGCTTGTTAACTGCGCAATAAATAATTAATTTTTACAACAATTTCAGTCCAAACTAAGAAGACCAAGTTAATTGTGTAGACCATAGGTTCGCAACGGGGGCGGTTCCGCGCTCAGTGGGGCCCTGGAGCCTTCAATGGGGGCGGTAGGGGGTTTAGATGCAAATGTGGGGCATTAGAAAAGTTCAGGGCGATGGCTGTGGCGTGCATATCCCTTAAGGAAATTAATATAATAAAATACTTTGAAACTACCTATTGTTTTTATGAATAAATATTTTATCTAGCTAGCTAAAATTTTTATCTTATTGTTACCGCGTAAATAAACATTAAAAAACTTAAATTAGTATTAGGTATACGAAATCAAATCTATAAAAGTCATGAATAACTCTAAGAATATCTTATTATTTTTGTGTGCGTTTTCAATATTCCAATATTTTTTCATATTTGGTAGAAGGGGTAGAAAGAGTAGAGTTGCGCGCCGAACATTTCAATTTGCATGATGTTCAGCAATGTTAAAACCTTCCGTTGATTAAAGTTTGATTATAAGTTTGAGGAAACTAGTTCAACGTTATATAAACGGATCCCTGGTCGCTGAAGGTCAACGAGAACCGATGAAAACATTGAGAGTGAGAGCGTCCGCGTGCCAACAACCAAGCTTATCGACTCGAAAGCGCTTTACTGCTTTATATGTGACGAGATCGTCGGTGCTTCGCATCCTTCACAGATATTTACGTATGCACCTGAACAAGATATAGTTAGTGCAAGAATTGAAGTCGACGGACCCCGCTCATAGATTTTTATTCGCTAACGAAATGATAAACCGATTTCCAGCAGTCTTAAGATTTTATTTCCCGATGAGGTTCATTTCCACCTTAATGACCATGCCGATAATCAAAACTGTTGCTACTGGCGTGGAGAAAACCCTAAAAAGAAACATAAAAACCTTCTGCATACCTCGAAGGTCACAGTTTGGACTGTAATGTTGGCATCCGGAATAATCAGCCCCTTTTTTTTCAAAGATCACCAAGGTTGCGCAGTAACCGTGAATTCTCAGCGTTATATCGACATGCTTTAAACTTTTTTCACTCCTGCTCGTCAATAATTTGAAGGATACACTCAGGACACTTGGTTTCAACTGGACGGAGAGAGCCACCTGCCACACTTTCAATCTCCCTTTGTCAGTCGTTCAGGTATTTTTTTCCGGGAAAATTGATTTCTCGAAGAGGAGAGATTCAGTAAAGAATATTCGGCAAGAAATCGAACGGCTTCAGGAGTGTCTGGGCAGAAATGGAGCACATTTAGCAAATGTACTCTTCAGAATATGAATTTCCAAGAATGTTTGTAAATTTAAGAATAAATTTGTTAAGATTGATCAACAACAATTTAATTTCAAAAAATGAACAAACCTTTGTACCTTTGTTAACAAACTTGTAGTATATCCATATCTATGTATCTCAAAATTTAGGCTGATATTCAAACACTCAAACTCCACATTTGTTATAAAAGTCATTATAGAAAAAATGCATGCGCATTTAACTCACTTGACTCTAACCATAAAGCAAAAAGTGAGCATCAAAAAATTATTGCTTGCTCTAATGCTTATGGAATGCTTAAGAAATTTGCTTAGAAAAATAACGAATTCAATTAATTGGTAAAAAGTTATTCTATAGTTTTATAAAGTAGATATTTAAGTAATATATTTCAAATTCCAAACAAAGTTTTACTACTAAAACTCGAAGTTTATTTCGATTGAAAATTTCTATACTTAGAAGTTTCGGGAAAGTTTTTTGAGATATTTTGCCTAAAGAGCTTTAATCTTGAAGTTCAGGATTCACCTTATAATATTGAATTATTTATGATAGTGGAAAATATTTTTTTCTTAATTAGAAAGTTGGAATGTTTAATTAATTATATAATGCGTGCGAAGAAGAGGAGAGGAGAACAGAACTGGTCAATCGGTGATGATAACCTTGAAGTTTTGGATAAATTTACTTCTGGACAGCAAACTAGATAAAAAAAGCATCATAGGAGAAATTACATATCGTATTATGAGGGGTAAGGAAACTATTTACCCCCTGGAGTCAACCCTAAGATTTAAACTCATGCAACGGGACACGCAAGTCAAAATTTATAAAACACTCATTCGGTCATTAGTTACATATGATTGCGGGACGTGCATCCTTAAAAAAAACAAGGGTAATGTTTGCAATATTTGAATAATTTTGAAGTCAAATATCAAGGAGAATCATGGAGGGACAAATAGTGGTAAGAGAAAGAGAAGTAGCCTGAAGATACGATGGCAGGGCAATGTAAGAAAAGATGCTAAAGGACAACTGATAGTTCGGTTCAAGGAAATTTAGTCACCATGCAGCGCGACAAGGGAGAGTAGGGCTCGTTTTGTGTGCGCGTGTATTACCGCAACAATAATCCCGTTACTATGGCGTGCTGTAGATTTCGACATTTTAATTTGCACGATGTTCAGCAATGCCCAAGCTTTCCGTTAATTAAGCCATGGGTTCGTAAGTTTGAGAAAACTGGTTCAATGTTAAATAAATGTGATTCAATTAGTGCAAGAATTGAAGCTGACGGACCCCGTTGATTTGACCCACTTATATTTGCTAATGAAATGATAAACCGATTTTAAGCAGCAGACAGCATTTTATTCTCCAATGAGGCTCATTTCCAACTTATTGGCCATTCCAATAATCAAAATTGTCGCACTGGTGTGTAGAAAATCCTAAAAAGAAACATAAAAAGTCTTTGCATAGCCCGAAGGTCACAGTTTGGGTTGCAATGTCGGCATCTGGAATAATCGGCTTGTTTTTGACCGAAATTGATTTCTCGAAGAGGAGACATTCAGTGCCAAAGAAGGGTTGCATCAAAGAAAGGTTGCATATTAAATCAATTTGCATGTTAGGAAATTCCGGATTTTCAAATTGTGTAGAATGAACAGTGATAGGGCGATTTAGATCATCTCTAGTAATACATTTTAATCTAGTTCTGATTTGCACGTTAAATATTTAATTATTTGATTAATATTTTATAGTTTATATAATGGTAATGGAGGCGGAACAGGGCGGAGGCAAAGCTATACCAACCAACAAACTAGGACATAATGAGATAGGAGGAACAAGAAGTAACGACATTTTGGTAATGGACACGGAAAGGAACATTAAAAAAGCCTTAAAAAAGAGCCTACAAATAAACGGGAACAATCACAGAATATAATTAGAATTGGAACATGAAACGTGAGGAGCACTTTTGAAGTAGGGACACTAAAGAATAGGGTGAATACAATGAAATAGTATAAAATAGACATATTAGCTATGCCAGAAAATAAACAAAAAGGGAGGGAATATATCGAAATAGGCGGTTATACCTTTTTTATAGTGGAGAAGAAGACAGAATGCTTGGAACAGGATTCATAATTACCAAAAAAATGAAGGGTAACGTTGTAGACTGTGCGGTCACATCGCAGAGAATCTGCAACAAGAATTTTATGATAAGATAGAATTGATGTGAAGTTAATAAATGATGTGATGTGATATGATGTGAAGTTAATATTAGGAGATTTAAATGCCAAAGTAGGAAACAAAGATATGCATATCAGAATAACAAGTGGTAAGAGCAAACACATGGAGAAAAACATGATAATAATTGAGCACAAGTTTTGATCATAAGGTAATACATAAAGAAACATGTGTAGCACCTGATAGTAGGACGAGAAACCAAATTGACCATGTAATAATAGAAAGAAAGCATGCGAGGCTAGTAAAAGATGTCAAGTGCTATAGAGGAGCTGATGCGGATTCTGATTACTTTCTGGTGATAGCGAACATCAAGGAAGAGGTGCCAACAAAAAGTCAGCGACTAAAACAAATTAAAAAATTTGATGTAAGAAAAGTAAAAGATGTTAGGGCTCAGCAATTCGAAGAAGAAATGACAAAAAATATTCTATTTATAAGTAGAAAAATATCCAGGAATGGAGACGAAAAGTAAAGGGAAAGAGTGGTTTGATGGAAACTACAGGAAAGAAATTGAGATTAGGAAAGTGACAAGGCAAAAGATGCTGTACTCAAACGATGTAACAAACAGACAATATGAAGTAGCAAGGAAAGCAGTGAAAAGGCAATGTAGAGGCAAGCAGCGAGAATAGACGGATAAAGAATTACGACAAATTTCAGAAAGATATGAGAATAATGAAATAAAAAACTTTTACCAAGAAGCCAAAAATAAGAAAGAACCCTGTACAAAACAATTAAGGTACGTTAAAAGCAGGGATGGACACTTAGTAGGAGATATCGAAGGAAAATTAGGCAGATGGAGAGAATTTGGAAGACCTGTTAAAGGGTGAAATCACTTTAATTAACTTCTCAATCCGTGTCGTCCAGTTCAATCTGAATCAGATTGAATCATCTCCTGATTATGTTAGCATGGTTAGCGAAACGCGCGTCGTGAAGTTAAAAAAAGAAGTTCTTGCAATAATGTTTTGTGCCCATCGCTCAGCCATATTTACTTTGAAATGTGAACTTTCATTATTGATCGGTTATATTATATAGTTATATTCCTGCTAATAGATATCCTACCTTTAAAAAGGTATACATTTAACACCGAACTACACAAATATTTTCTGAAGAAACAGTTGTAGTGATGTATGTGATAAAATAAAACTAATATTCCTTCCATCTTGAATTGAGGTACTGTTCGATAAGACCTTACATATTAATGTTGTGTGTTGCTGCAACTTGCTATTTAGCATCTAAACCTGCAGTATAACGTGGATTCCAAATCACGGGGCTGGGATCAATCCCAGTCAGCACCTCCAAAAAAGCTATCAACACTCGGTTTATTTAATTGTTCTATCGGAACTTTCGGTGTAAAACAATAAACTCGAAAAGTTTTACCACCACATTTTATTAATTTCTCCAACGCGCATTTCGCTAACCATGTTAGCATGATCAGGAAATTATTCAATCTGATGCAGATTGAACTGAACAAAACACGCCTTGAGAAGTAAATTAAGGTGATCTGGTGTTTAGTGGTAAATCTCTTCAACCTTGAGTTTATTTTGAATCCTTAGTTTTGTCGAAAGTCTATCGATTATATATATATATATATATATATATATATATATATATATATATATATATATATATATATATATCCAAAAGTGTCCAAATATGTGGAATATTTACAAATATGATATGTACGCCAATGGTACTCTAAAAATTGTTTTATTTTAGACCGTTTTTAAATGAAAATAACAAAAACATTGTTTTCTTGATGACACACTTTTTTCGGTTTTTGCATATTCTGTTGATACTGGCATTTACACATTAATTCAGTTCTTCAATTTTCGATAAAACCGTTTAAAAATGCTTAGGAACATGATATTTCATCTTCCCAAAGTGCTGCATCAAAAATTCATAGAAAATTCCATGAGACAAATAACGTAAAGGATCGTTCCAGAAGTAGTAGAATACGATGTACAACAGCTGCACAAGACCGGCAGATATCAATGATAGAAGAAATCGTCTGGAATCTATAAATAGCATATCAAGGGAGCTTGTTAGGTTTGAAGGGGTAATTGTTTTACGTCAAACGATAACACGCAGACTGAAAGCGGTAAATTACGTGTTATCAAACTAACCCTTCAACAAAAAATGTAAGATTGCAATGGGCTCGAGAAATGGTGTATCATAGTCCTAACTGGAATAACGTGATGTTTTCTGATGAGTCGAGAATTGGCTTGGTTTCTGATTTACGAAGAACATTAGTTTGGAGAGGCCCAGGTCGATAAGCTCTACTAGAAACAGCTCAACTATGTGTCCCATTAGGATGTGGGAGCGTGATGTTTTGGGGGTGGTATTATGAGGGGTTCACGGACACCTCTACTGGTCGTGCAGAGAAGAGTCAATGGTGCTGTGTACACCGAGGACGTTTTAAACTCTGTCGTGCGTCTACAATTCCACAATTGATCATTTAATCGACAGCATGCCATACAGGTATGCATATAGACCCAAGGAAAAAATACTGATTGTTAGTTTTATTAAAAGTTTCTCTTTCTATTTTTAAATTATTTTTGAAGGCAATTGGTAATTTTTTGACTCCAAAATAACAAATCAATTTTAGGCACATTGGTTATATGGTGTCGAGTTCTTTTTGGTACGAGTAAGAGTTGTAATAAATTCATGATTACGTAAATGAGTTATTATGATCCAAGGATTCAAGATATTATAAATATCTTTAATAAACAATATTGAATTAAAGTCAGTATCTAAATTGAAGTATTTTTTCAATATTTAATCTAAAAAGTTAATATGAATAATTAATATTAAAGTTATAATGAATAAAATAATGAAATGTTTGAATATTCCAAATTAATGGACAACAGAAATAAGAAAATAGTGCCTGAGTTAATTCTAATTTTGTTTCATTCATCATATTTATGATCCAAGGATTCAAGATATTATAAATATCTTTAATAAACAATACTGAATTAAAGTCAGTATCTAAATTGAAGTAATTTTTCAATATGTAATCTAAAAAGAAAACATGGATTTACTGTTTTTAAAAATGTTTCCTAAGTGCCAAAAAGAAATTAAGAGTTTCAAGTTACTATAAAAGTATTGTCATTTAAGTGACTATAATTAAAACCATCTTTGATTTTCGATAATGTTATTGTCGTTTTATTGTATTGATCTTATCGATTAATTTTTATGCCAATAAAGCATATAGAGTGTTTTTGTTTGATACAATGTTTGAGCATCTCTAAAGGATAGTTGATTCTCTTCTAACATTATTGTCGTACGTTTCTCTGGATTGATTTTTGTTGAATATGAGGAAACAGCTAAACTAGCAGTACCTTTCTACGACATTGACAGATACTTTTCGTAGTTGTTTCCTGGCTGTTGGTCACCTGTCGGTGTCGATTTCCGTTAAATCTCTACCTTTGGTCTCCGGCACGCAGCATACCACAAAACATAAACCACACACCGAGATGAAAGCATATAACCAAAATGCCCCGTACAATCCTAATAGTTCCTGGAAATCGATAAAGGTTTTTACGCCTATGAAAGCACAAAAATAGCTGAAACAGGTGGCTAAAGCCGTACCTAATCCTCGGTGTTCCAATGAGAATAACTCGCTGACTAGCAGCCAGGATATTGGACTGATACCCAATGAGAAAGCTACAGTGAATACTAGAACGCATAACAATGGTATCCAATCTAAATTGGGAACCGATTTTGGGTTAGCTTCCTCATAGTATGCAAACGAACCAAACGACGCCAAAGCTAGGGACATAAGAACGCTGGACGCCACTAGTAAAGGTAAACGACCAGCACTGTCCACCAATAAACCTGATAAAAGAGAGGACAGTAATTGAACTACAGCAACTGCAACAGCAGCACTGTGAGGGTTTGTTCCCCCGAAGGTTTCCTTAAACACGCTCACCACGTAAAAATTAAACGCATTTGCTCCAGAAAATCTCTGGAAAAACATCAAGCCGCAAGTTATCAACGCTGGGGTTCTCAGCACTTGCAAGAACAGCTTCGGATTGGTGGGGATTTTCCTGGATATCACGTGAGCCTGTAGCAGGGACAGTTCGAGTTGAAGATCGGCCTTTTCACCCCGCAGCCATCTCAGAGCTTTCTCTGCTTCTAGGTCATGACCTTGGAGGACTAGCCAACCGGGGCTTTCGGGGATTCTCCACATGGCTAAACACATGGCGGCTGGCGCGAAAGAGATAAGGCCTGCTAGTTGTCTCCAGTTGAGGAAGGCACCTGCTGCGAAGGCGACAAGAACGCCGGCATGACCGGATATTTTAAGAAGGGCACTGAGACCTCCTCTGATGGAAGGTGCAGCTATTTCGCTAACGTATACTTGGGCTGCGAGCTGGACGATGGCTACCAGGAAGCCGCTGGTGAAGGCAGCAAAACACATAACCTGGAAAAGTAAATTTTTATTTAGTATTAACATTATTCAATAGTGTTGTTCAAAGAAAAATAAAAAAAGGAAATATATTTATAAATATACTACTGTGATAAAATACTACGTTGATTTTTGTATTAAAATTCTCGCGCTTTACATAAATTTTTTTTAAGATAGTATGACTGTCCTTGATATTTAAGAGAAGTTTCACATTATTTCTCTTGTTAAGTTAGAAGTTATTCGTCTTTAGCGCTTAGCGTCTTTAGTAATTATTAAACATTTTTGTCGGTGATTTTTGAAAACGGATAAATTAATAGTGTAAAGAATTTGAATTATATTCCTAAAAAATGAAATTTCTTCTGCCGATATGTTAAATTATATTAAAAAGGTATTACGGCGGAGCTATATCAAAAAAATAAAATAAAATAAAAGTGATACAAGCACTTGTAAATATTTATTATAATTACAGTTTCGTAAATATTTACACTATTTAATACTCCTACATAAAGCCTAGATGGATGCTATTGCCTTTCAAATGCAAGAATTTGTTGACAAAAATAATTTGTTTACAGAAATACTAACATCGACTGACATAAATGACCTTTAAACAACTGAGCGCCCAATATGGCTGAAATTTTCAAGGTTATCTTTCAAGCCTGCGCAATTATATTACCAGAATATTTTTGACGAGTAACGCCATCTTTATGTTGAGGCTGGAAACTTTTCAGATTAGCCTCGTAATAAGTTATGATGTTTATATTAGGCGAGTTTTATCAGATTTATTTAAAATATTGTAAGAAATATTTTTAATTTAGTATATATTTTCCCGACTTTCTAGCTTTATCGTTTGTTTAGAAGGTTTTTTAGCATAGAAAAGTAAGAAATATGTCGGTTTAATTTGCAGTCTCCGGTTTCTTGTTCTATCTCTGGCAAAACGATAGTTTTATCACATTTTTTTTTTGTTAAGGATGGTTTTTGTCACATAAAATACTTTAGACCAGATGCCCCTTTGTGGATCAGATCTTGACGTGGTAAAGGGGTTTGAGTGGGACAATAAAGCTTTGAGCTATGTCGTCTAGAGCGTAAGTTCCTGGGAGGGTCACCCCTGGCGGACAGACCAAGGCAGAGGCCTCAGACTAACATGATCCAAAATCTGCCAACCCGCATTGGACCAGCGTGACAGATTACGGTTCATACCTTCAACATGACAGTACAACTTCAAACACGGCCCTCATTCCCCGCAGGCCAAGGGGCAACTACCTACGACAGGTGCTAAGAATCACCGGGTTAGATTAGGCTGCCACTAGACTTTTGACATTGCTACGCTTAATATACTGACAATGAAAACGGAGGCCCGACTGCCAGAACTGTTAATCGAACTTGACAACATTCATTGAGATATTATTGGGCTCTGTGAAACACGAAAAAAGGGTGAAAAATGGATATTACAGACCAATATGAAGAAATCACCAGCAACGTGCTTAAAACGGCGGCTTCAATAGCACTAGAGGATAAATGTTTCAAAGGGTCAAAAATTTCCAATGAGACCATTACTTTAATGAAAAAACGCCGGACAATAAAGAATGCAGACAGTCTTTTTGGCAGGGTCGAGTACGTTGAGCTTTGCAAAACTATAAGAAAATGTATTCGGGAGGAAACGCGCCGATTCAACATGCAGCTAGTGCAAAAAAAATCTGGAATAAAACAAGGGAATTAACAAAGCTAAGCAGAAGTTAAGAACGAAAAGGACATCCGTGAGGATGGTACAATGTGCAGGAAACGGACGGAAATGTTAGAGGTTGTCCGAAGATTTTATTCAAAGTTATATAAGGACCAGAATAAAGCAAGAACAGCAATGCCCACTGAAGAACAAGTGCCGGATATCCTGGTGGAGGAAGTGACAAAGGCTATAGGCTCGATGAAAAATAAAAGGCTCCAGGAAAGGATCGTATAACTGTGGAGATGTTAAAAGTTGGTGGTCGGACTTTACATAAAACACTAGCAAAATTATACTCAAAATGTCTCAAACATCAGCAAGTGCCTAGCTTATGGAAAAATGCAGAAGTGATTATTTTACATAATAAAGGAGCACGGGAAGATTTAAAGAATTACCATCCAATAAGCCTCCTATTAATGGTGTACAAAATTTTCACCAAGATAATATCCAAAAGAATACTATAAAAACTTAATGACGCACAATCAAGGGAGAAAGCAGGATTCAGAGGTGGATTCAGTACAATGGATCATATCCAGGATTCTACAGCAGGTCATAGAAAGACACAACGAATACACTATGCCACTGTGCTTGGCTTTTATCGATTATGAAAAAGCATTTGATTCAATCTCAAAGCGGGCCCTAATGGATACATTGCTTAATCAAGGTGTAGAGGAAGCCTATGTATCTACTAGGATTGGTATATGATGAAGGTACAGCGACAGTCCACCTTGACGATCTTGAGGTTGGAATAAATGTAGAGCGGGGCGTACGACAGAGTGACGCAATATCGCCTCTTCTTTTCTCAGCCTGCCTGGAATAATTCCGTAATCTGGTAATCCGTAATAACAATTTCATATTCTGGATTGGGAACAGGATGGAAGAAGGATTAATAGTGCATACTTAAATCATCTTAGATTCTCAGATGATATCGTTCTTCTTTCACAAGACCCAGAGGAGCTGCAAAGACGCATACAAGGACTGCAAAGGGCTGGGGACCCATTTGGCTTGAAAATAAACCAGAAGAAGAGTCAACTCATGTTCAATAAATTTGCTGACGAGAAAAGGATTTCTATTTTAGAGATGGATTTGGAAGTTGTGGATCACTATATACATCTTGAGCAGAGGGTTTTAATGGAAGGGGACACCGTCCGGGAGGTGGAACAACGCGTTAAATGTGGCTGGCAAGCATTTGGCACGCTCAACATAGTGTTTAAGAGCAAACTACTACCTTGCCTCAAAAGAAAAGTTTTTGATCAGTGTGTCCTCTCCGTTATGACATATGGAAGTCAGACCTGGAGACTTATATCACAGTCAGTTTAAAAACTTCGAGTACCACAGAGGGGAATGGAAAGATATATGCTTGGCATTATTAGATGGGATAGAAAGACCTGCACATGGATCAGAGAACAAACGAAAGTGAGTGACATCATTGGAAGAATAAAACATTTGAAATGGAAGTGGGCAGGCCATGTAGCGAGGAGATGGGACGAAAGTTGGACCAGGGCAGTCCTGGACTGAATGCCGCCTGATCGGAAACGTCCACGGAGAAGACACGATGGAATGATGACATTATTAAGTATATTGGACCCGAATGGAAGAGGAAAGCTCAGGACTGCGAGAGTTGGAAGCATGCTGAAGAGACCTTCATCCTGCAGTGGATTGATACGGGTTGATGATGATGATATATTTTCCCAATCCCGGTTTTATCTCAAATAAAACGATAGTTTTATTGTTTGTGTAGAAGGAATTTTAGCATACAAAAGTAAGAAATATGTTTGTTTAATTTGCAGTTTCCGGTTTCTTGTTCCATCTCAGGCAAAACGATAGTTTTATCACATTTTTTTTTGTTAAGGATGGTTTTTGTCACATAAAAGACTTTAGACCCGATGCCGATTACTTTTAATTTTTCGCTTTAAGGACAATGGGTTGTGTTATTGTGTTTACATTCAATGAGTTCACTTATCCTATCTAAAAGCTTCGAGACTTAAGGGTAGTTACCGCCTGATGTGCGATAATAGTGGGGCATCTTTAGAGGCTTCATTTCAGTATTTGAAACCAACATTTTCATTTATACTGTGAACAAGTGTCGTGTCGTGTCGTTCCCGAATAATTCCAAGGGTGAGTTTGTCACTGAACACTTTGTTTTCTACTGACTTTAATTAGTTGAGAGTTTGTTACTGAACCCTTTAGTTTCTATCGATTTATAATAGTTTTAAGATTTATTTCAAGCATATTTCTATTTCCTTTTCTCACAAAATACTGTTCTGATTATAAGCAAATATCAAAGTACAATTGAACTTAATCTGTTACTGTTCATTCTAAATAATATTAAAAGAGTGTTTCTCATTGAATCATTTGATTAATATTAAATGATTTCAATTTAGAGATTATCAAAGCATTGTTTGAGTGGCATCAGCATATTCATATGATTTGCAAATTAATTGTTTTTCCCTTTAATACCTGGGGGTATATAAGTGGGTAAATGCTGTTTTGCTTTTCTAGTTACGACTATTATAAACTCAGTTATAATAGCTATAATAGCAATCAACATGAATTCAAATAGAGACACTCTACATTACTTCAACAATGGTAATAATATCGGTTAAAAATCAAATATCAAACTGGGTACTGTTCCTGGTAGTAAGAGGAAAAACGCCCAACAGTGCCAGCTTCGAGTCTGAACGGGGTATCAAGGGAAAATGCACGAGATACCCACCCAAAAAGCTAACAAAACCTAACGCATATCCCACCACACCCTAGCGAAAACCACACCCTAGGGACAAACGCGCGATGTACCTGCTCCAGATACTAGAAAAGCAAAACAGCATTTACCCACTTTATGGTATTGAAAGAAAAAACCCGCGACAATACCATGGATCTTTCAGTATTTATTATATTACAAACAGTCATTGTAAATTATCATTTTAAATCATTTCAAATTAATATTTTAATTTTGATAATTTTATCAATCAATAATAAAATTATCATACTAGGTATGGTTCCTGGCATTGCAAGGAAAAACGCACAACAGTCCCAGTTTCGGGTCTGAACGGGGTATCACGAGAAAACGCACGAGATACCCACCCAAAAAGCTAACAAAACGTAATGGATATCCAACCCCACTATAGGGACAACAACACCCTAGGGACAAACGCGCGATGTACCTGCTCCAGATACTCGAAAAGCAGAACAGCATTTGCCTACTTCATGGTATTGAAGTGAAAAACGCGTGACAATACCATAGATCTCTCAGTATTTATTAAATTACAAAGTTATTGCAAATTATCATTTTAAATCATTACAAATTATTATTTTAACAATGGTAATTTTCTCAATCAACAATAAAATTGTCATACTAGGTATTGTTCCCGGCACAGAGAGAAAAAACGCACAACAGTACCGTTCAGACTCGAAGCTGGCACTGTTAAGCGTTTTTCCTCTCAGTGCCAGGAACAGTATCCAGTTTGATATTTGATTATGGGCCGATAATATTATCATTGTTAAAGTGATGTAGAGTATTTCTTTTTGCATTCTTATTGATTGCTATTATGGCTATTATAACTGAGGTTATAACGAGTATCTCTCGTTGAGTATGTGAACAGCCTATTATTAAAATATAATTTGTGTTCATTTAATAAATCTTATATAATGTAAAAAAAATATGTAAAAAAAATAATCCTTTCATTTTGTCATGTGATTTTTGTCGTTCCTTAAAATATTTTTTTTTGTTTATAGTTACATCGGCGATCTTTGCGTCATTTAGTGACTGGCTACTAATTCATATTTTACTCCAGCACCTTTAAAGTTGGGTAGACACAAACACAAACATCCAAACTGAAATAGCAGGATTCGAACCCCCTATCGTGCCAACCGTCCATAGTCTCGGTCTGCCGTCTTAGGCGTCCCTCACACTGCTGGCGATACGAAGCCAAGCGACGCGAAACCAATTTTGCTTTAGAAGCAAACATGAATTTGCAAGTTTCTATTCACACTGAATCGCGCCGACTTGCTCGGCGCGGCTCGGCATCGCCCGGCGTGGTATCTTTCACGCTGCTGGAAGAGCCGGGCGAAGCCGAGAGCGTCCGATTTTGCTATAGAAACAAACACATGAAACAGCATGTAGCTATTCACACTGAAGGCCGGGCGAGTCCGGGCCGGGCCGAACGAAGCCAAGCTGTGCGAGTTGAAACAAACCTGTTTGATCAGACTACGTTTTCGGCGGCCGATCCCCCACGTCGTACGTGAACGTTCAAGATTTAAATTGTGAATCCAATAACGTATCCTTTTCCTACCGATTTTCGCCCATGAACTGGTGATACGGACATTGCTATTACGCTGTTGAAACTTTGAAAGTTGACTGGTTTGGCGCCGGCCAGTAATGACCAGTAGCCTTTTTCCTCGGAAGCTATGAAAAAATATTGCTAGTACGGGTAGGATGTATAAACATTTTCATTCTGGTATCTAAAGTAATGTTAAAAGTACATTTTCAAAATGGAATTAACAGAAGATGATGTTGCTGATGTCAAATTAAAATTTTCAAAAGCACAAGACCATATTGTTCGTAATCTGAAACGATGGTTAGCATGTCGCAATTCGCCTGTTTCCGGTAATAAAAGCATTTTAGTCAAGAGGTTTGTTGTTGATATTTTTATTATTGACAGGACGTTATACTGTCAGGATTATTTCAATATCTTGCATACATTTCTTCCATTATTGTTTTTCTTTTTAAAAGTTGAAGGATGTATCGCGAATGGCAATGATAAAAAACATTTTGTTGGAATTGATAATGGTAAATGTTTAGAAGAGTCCAATATCTTGCACGTTTCTTTCTAAAAATTGGTCTGTTTTTCCATCTCGAGCTATTCCACTTACTTTTAGCTATGGAGCAATGTATAATTATATAACCACTGGTACTGTAAATATAAGTACGATTATTAATGATTCTTAATCTGATGTTGAACTTCCTGATTTGAATTATGGAAATTCAAAAGCACTCAAAAAAGGAAGTCAATATTATTCGGTCGGTCGTTACTGGCTGGCGCCGAAACGAAATGTTTCCACAAGTTTCTTATTTTACTAGAAATAAATTAAAATACAAACAGTAATTGTTAAAATATTCAGGGTGTTAGGTAAACATGCGGCAAAAATTAAAGGGGTTATTCCTTGACTTATTCTAAGAATATTTTGTTGTATGATGATTTTTGAAAAACCCCTTTGTTTCGAAGATATAGGGTGAACAAAATTTACGACATTAACAACATTTTATTATCGAAAAGTACATGTAAAGTTGCTCAATCTACAATAAATGTTCGAAATGACTTCCTCCAGCCTTGATACAAGCATTCAATCTTCTCGTCATTGACTGCCGAGCTCTTTCAAACACACCAGGGTCGTTTCTAATTGAGTTACACCCAGCAATTATCCGATTTCGCAAATCATCCAAATTCTTCAATGGAGTAGCGTAAACTTCAGATATCCCCAAAAGAAATAATCCAGGGGGTTTAAGTCCGGGGATCGAGCAGGCTATGCGTGTGGCCCACTTCGACCAATCCAGCGATATCTGTGTGTTGCTGTTAAAAAATGACGAGCAACCAAACTGAAATGCGGTGGGGCACCATCGTGCATAAACCACATTTCATGCCTTGTTGCCAATGGTACATCTTCCAGAAATTCAGGCAGCGTTGCTTCCAAAAAGTTGCGATACACCTCGCCAGTAAGTCTTTGTGATAGAAATACCGGTCCAATTAGATAGTCACCTACAATTCCAGCCCAAACATTCAACGAGAACTGATGTTGAAAACTATCTTCGCATATCTCATGCGGATTCTCATTTGC
This sequence comes from Cosmopolites sordidus, assembly GCA_031761425.1. NCBI lineage: Eukaryota > Metazoa > Arthropoda > Insecta > Coleoptera > Curculionidae > Cosmopolites > Cosmopolites sordidus. The sequence continues at coordinate 1,289,452 of JARFXV010000024.1, forward strand.
CCACACATGGTTACTATGAAAATTCCTTATTGTGTTTTTGCGAAAGTGGCTTCATCGGTGAAAACAATTTGTGTCAAGAATAGAGGGATGCGAAGTAAAGTTTGCAATATCTTTGAATGTGGTATACATACAACAAATTGTCCTTAAGAATTTTCCAAACTGCCCAGTGACTCACATTCAAACTACCAGGATTTTCCGCTATCATGTCCAGTACATGCTGTTTCAATTGCACCGTTCTTACAGTCAGTGATCTTCCTGACCCTTCAGTTCGTTTCAATGTACCTGTTTCACGAAGACGTCGATGAATGTTTTCGAACATTTTTCGGTCAGGGACATTACGGACTGGAAATCGTTCACTGTACAATCGCCTAGCTTGTAATGCATTGCCATCAGCAAGTCCATACATGAAGTGCATGTCAGTCATCTCGGCGTTTGTATACATTGTGATAGAGGACTTCACTCACTATTTAAAACACGTCAAACGTCACTCAATCTATGTAAACAAATGCGACCGATGAAATCTACTTACTAGATAAAACAACCATTCCAAGTGGTCGAGATCGAAAAAAAAAATTTTGTACTTGATAAACTCATTGACGTACACCCTACTTTTATTTACATTAATGATATCAACAAATATCGAATATGGTTGTCGCAAATTTTGTTCGCCCCGTATCTTCGAAACAAAAGGGTTTTTCAAAAATCATCATAGGACAAAATATTCTTAGAATAGGACAAGGATTGTGCATTCCTCTTGCATTTTTGCCGCGTGTTTACCTAACACCCTGTATATCAACACCTGTATAGTTGCAATTGTCAAAAGGTGTTGCAGTCGCCCTTTGAATTTGTTTTGAAGATTAAGTCGTAGTGTTCATCGCTATTTGCAGTGGCGTAACTATAGGGTGGCAGGGCTGGCAAAATGCACGGCCCCCCGCCCCGACGGAGGCCCCCTGTCCGAGGGAACGCGGGCTCAGAAGTAATGTAATATTTTTAACAAAATTTAGTAAAAATTATAAATTTTATATAAGTACTTAAAATACATTAAAGTTAGACATAACTAAAGGCCATTCACACAAATTCAAATGAATTATTAAGATTTAAACGCATTCATAAGAAAAAGTTGTAGATCAATTTTAGAATACATCCATTGGTTGTTTAATTTTTTGTTGCGATACTTTGGTGGTGCTGGCGAGCTAGTGATGCTCGGGGAATTCCCGCATTTTGTTAACCAAGAAAGTACTTTTTTTCGTGGCGCTGGCGGGCTAGCGACGCACGATGTTAGGGGAATCCCGGATTTTTATTTTTTAAAGTACAGAGGGCTCTACTATGCATTCTTCTTTTGATTGTTATGACAATTGGTCATTTGTATCTTTAATTTTTTTGTAGTTTTTGTTTTATTGAATCTGCAAATATAGGCAAAATTAAGTTAATTGTAAAAGTTAGATATCAACATGACTAGTTCTAGAAAATATCTAAGTGGGAGCGAAAAATGAAAGGGAAAGAGAGAGTCAAGAAAAAAATAAAAAGTTACCTAAAATTTGTCAGTACTTGAAGAATGATGACTATATTGATGAAAAAGTTAGTGAACAGTGCTCCGAAAGTGAAGAACTAGACGTAACTAAAAGTAACAGTATAGCAGACGGAGTACCCGACACCAGTGTATATCCAGATCCAGAACAACAACAACAACAAGGTAGAATCAAAAAGCAAAGTGAATCATATTTTCGTTTGAACAATATTGCATCTTCACCATATATTACTGATAAGGGTAATGTTAAAGAAGTAAATAATCAAATAAAACGGTTCGTGATCGAAAACGGACATTGTAAACCTAAGGGTCCTTACTTAAAAGACAGTGATAATAGATCTTTCCTAGAAAAACATTACTATATTGCTTCCAAGTCTCGCGTGAAACTTGAATGTACATGGCTATCCTATTCCTTAATACATCAGAAGGTGTATTGTGAACCATGTTGGTTATTCGCAAATCGGGCATCTAAAAAAATACAAAATGTTTGTATTTTTGGAAACAAAAAAAATGTTGGAAACGTGTGGTGATTGTGGACGCCATAGAAAGATACGAGACATCGAAAAATTTTCCTGGATTCTTGTCTTACGTATATACAATGGCGTCTACATGGAACACTAGATGAAAAGGTCATCCTATCCCGTCGTTGGCGTTACATGTTTTGTTGGTTGCCAGAATTCGGGGGTTTAACTGCTTTCTAAAATATGCGATTTGGGCGTAGATTCACTGCGACCGCGCGTATCTGTAATTAGTTTTAAACGCTGATTTGACGGGTACGAAGAGCCTGATATGTATCGCGTGGCGTATTTCGTTCGCCTCGCGAACACTTCTTTTGATTTGGAATTTGCTACGTGTGTACAAACTGAATAGTATTTTTTAAATAAAAATAGTCAACTTTTAATTGTAAACATGAAGGTGTTTGATTTAAAACAGTTAATAACGACTAATTTAAGTTTGGAGAAGAAAGTTGAATTAAAAACGGACGGTCGTCTCCCGCTCGTGCTGTTTTTGGGTCAAGTTCAAAAAGAATGTAAAAATAGGGCAAGTTTTACTCCCTAATATGTGAAAGTTTTCCGACGATATAAAAAGAAGATTTGAAGGCCGAATTGGAAGATTTATCAAAATGCATTAAAGGATGTTTAAAGACATTAAATTTTATTTTGAATATGGGACTGGATACAGCTTTTAAAGAAATCACTAAGGCATTGAGAATACAATACTAGTGACTATACCGATGACCACAGCCGAAGCCGAATGGTGATTTTCGAATTTGACTTTTCGAACTCCTCATGAACTTTTTTGAATTTTCTCTATTGATTTACAGTTACAATAAATTGAATTATTTACTGTTCGGGAAACGGCACGTACCTACCTATTCATTCATTTATCTGCATAACAAGCAACAACCCATCATCAAATCAGATTATTTTGTTGGTAAAATTAAAGAGAAATTACGGCACGTTGATCGAGTAGATATTAGTATGATGTAAAAGTACATACCAAAGGGGAAGAATGAGTATAATGTTATATTGAAGACGTCTACATCTGCGTTTAACAGTTTGTTTAATTTAAAAAGACTTTCTGTGGAATGGTATAGTTTTTCAGTTTATGAATTTGTAAGTGTATTCAAGTGTTTTAAATGTTGGAGATATGGACACAAAGCCAGTAACTGCAGTCAGTCTAATCCCGTATGCCCAATTTGCAGTTTCAATACCGGGTTATAGACATTTTGTGTGCCACTCAAATAGTCGTACGCAGAAGGTGTCATAATCTACATCAGGGATGGCGTTCCTGTGGATTTTGTCAGATGTGAGAAGAATTCAAAGAACTTTTGGGCTCTATTTGTGAAAATAAAAATTCTAAATAATGACACGTTATTTGGAGGTACATATCGGTACCAAATGGTAATATTGATGAATTTTTAGGTTTTTGGGAAGATGTGATCAATGATCCGGTTATAACTTCAAACAGATCCTTAATCACCGGAGATTTTAATATATGTTGGAAAAGTGATTGTCCTAATAAAGGAAAATTAGAGGAATTAAAAAATAAACGATAATTCTGGATTTAGACAAGTGATAGAAAGCTGTACGCGTGTATCGCTCGATACTCGTTCTCTCATTGATCTGGTATTTACTAATGATTATACTTTGACCTGGCTTTGAGCTGGTAGGAATTTTTCGCAACTTTCTGATCATGAAACCATTGGGTTTATCCTTAAATGCGAAACAAATGTGAAAAAATTTAAGTATAAACTAATAAGAAATTTAAGCCCTGAAAATATGGATCGAATTAGAATAGAATTAATTGGAAGAAACTGGAACTACACATCAACAAATGTGGATCACCTCTATGAACATTTTATGAACAACATCCATGAGACAGTTAATGCCTTGGCACCCTTAAAACCAATTAATATTGACGCAACACCGTGGATTACAAATTCCATTAAGCTTGCCCAAAAGGAGAGGGACAAGAAGTTCAAATTAACCAGAAACGACACTGACTGGAATGATTATAAGAGGAAACGTAATAAGGTTGTAATGGTGATTAGAAACAAAAAAATGGCATTTTATAAACAGTATTATCGTAATAGAGGTAATAGCAAGAAAATGTGGCGAATTTTGAAGGAATTGGTGGGGAGTGGCAGAAAGTCCGACGTGTTTGAGGATATTGCTTTCCGAAGGAGTGTTGGAACGTTAGAAGAGAATATTAACAATTTTTATGCTGAAAGTATTCGGTATATAGCTCGAACCATTCCAAATCAGATTCAAACATTTGACAGTACCGTTGACATCCATTCAAGTGAAGAAAGTTTGGATCAATTTGACTTATTAACATTATCTCAATTAAGAGATATTGTAATTAATTTAAAAAACAAGTTCACATTTGATGATATATGTAATAAAATTTTAATGTTTTCCTGGTTTACCCCCTGAAAATGAAAATTCACCTGGATTCTTATCTTACGTGGAACACGGGGGTTACATGGAACACTATATGAAGAGCAAGAGTCCATGATCAAGAAAGAAAAATCTTTTTGCCGCCAAGTACTCTCTAGACTCCTTGATGTTACTATGACACTTTCAACGTGTAATTTACCCTTCTGTGGCCACAGATAAAAGGACGATAACAATGATTCAAGTTCTCGAGGAAATTTTTTGAGTATTGTTAAGTTATTAGCAAAATACAATCCGATTTTACAAGAATTGTTAAGTAAACCAAAGGGCCATATAAAATGCTTAAGTCCAAAAATACAAAATGAGCTCATTTCTGTTCTGGTTTTAAAAATAGAAAATGCACTCATAAATGAAATAAATGCCGCAACATTTTATTCTATCATATTCGATACGACTCAAGATATTTCAAAAACAGATCAAATGTGTGAACTTTACCGTTATTGAATGATCGAGAGGGATGAAAATGGAATCCCAAAGACGCTCGTCATTAAAGAATAACTTTTAAGGTTTTATGAAGTTAAGGACCAAACTGCCTTAGCAATGTCCAACCAAATTATTAAATCCATAAATGACAAAAATATACCTCTAAATAAGAGTCGATGGCAAGGATATGATGGTGCTAACACAATGAGAGGCGCTTATGGTAAAGTTCATAAATTCATAAAAGATAACGAGCCAAATGTAGTATATGTTCACTGTGCTGTTTATAACTTAAATTTGGTACTTAATGATGCAGTAAGAGGAGTTATTGATGAAACATTTTTTTGACACAGTTCAACAAATTTACAATTTTTTTGGGCATAGTATTAAAAGATGGAATATCTTATCAAGTTTTATATTTGATATAGAAAGTGAGTCTCAAACTTCGATAACATTGAAAACATTGAATCCTACTATATGGGGAGGACGTTATGATGCTATTTTTGCTTTAAAAGTTCAGTGTGTTGAAGTCCAAAAAGCGCCAACGAAAAGAATTCTGTTAAATTGCAAATCAGATGAAAGAATAGAAGCCATTTCACTCAAGAAGAAGATCGAGAACTACAATTTTATTAATTTATTGGTTTTCCATTGCAAAATTCGATTCAGCCTCTAAAGCACTTCAGTTTAAAGCTACCGATCTTTCGAATGTCTTAAAACGATTGACAACTTGTCTGGAAGAATTGGAAAGGTATAGACATGAATTTGAAAATTTAAAAAAGGAAGCATAGTGCAGCAGAAAAATGGACCATCAACCCTGAATTTTCTAAAACTCGTCAGAGGAAGGTGAAACGCCATGTTGACAAACTTTGCGAAGATGAGCGTCTCCAAGATCCGGAAAGTTTGTTCAAAGTGAACATATTTTATCGAGTAATCATTTGCCAGGGAAATTCTCAGGTTTCGGTCCACCTTCAGAAACGAAATAGAAAAGTCTACGTGTATTAGACATCTTGGTGATTCCTTAATAATAAAGGATCATTTTATGTCGTGCAGCTTTCCTGAAGTATGTACTGCATTAATATTGTTTGGTACAATTCCTGTGACTACAGCTAGAGCTGAAAGATCATTTTCGAAACTCAAATTAATAAAAACCTATTTAATAAACTCGGTGGGACAAGACAGGTTAAGTACCTTGGCTATTCTGTCTATTGGAAATTCTGTGGTTCGATCTTTAAACTTTCATGATGTTATTGATACTTTTGCGGAATATAAAGCTCGGAGACAAATTTTTTATTAATAAATATCTTGTTAATATTAAATGGTTATTTAATTAAAATTATATAATACCTATGCTTTTGAAAATAAAATTTATTAGATATTTATCTGATTTATTTATATATTAACTTCATACGTGAGCGAACAGCAGATATAATTAGAGAGCTAAAATAATAACAGATGCCTCCACTGAATATTTTCATAACAGAAAATGACGAGTAAATTAATTACATCAGTTATTCTTTTAATGATATTGTTAATATATTAATATGGTTAATATAATTGTATTAACTGAATTTACAAATTTAATTTAATGTTGAAATATGAATTATGAAGTAAAAATTTGTAAAAATTGTACTCTTCAAGAGTTGCATTTTTCTGCCACTACTTTATTGAAATATCCCGATCGTAGCATTTCTTGTCGGATTGCTAAAATTAGTATTTTTACATCTATTTAAAAAAAAAACAAATAACACCGAACGAATAGACCATTGCGCAAACTTAACCAGTCGCAAATGATCCACCTCTACCTGGTAGGCGTTGTCCGATCAAACAGGTTTCAATTCGAACGACTTGGCTTTGCTCGGCCCGGTTCCAGACTTGCCCGGTCTGCAGTGTGAATAGTTACATGCTGTTTCATGTGATTGTTTCTATAGCAAAATCGGACTCTTTCGGCTTCGCTATGGCTTCGATTTCTTGCCGAATATTCTTCTTTAGATCTTCCAGAGTGACGGGCAGATTACGGTACACTTGACTTTTAAATATTTCCATATAGAAAAATCACGGGGGGCCACTGAATGTCTTCTCTTCGAGAAATCAATTTTCCCGGAAAAAGCGCTTCAACGACGGGTAAAGAGAGATTGGAAGTGTGGCAGGTGGTTCCATCCTATGGAACCAAGTGTCATGGATGCATCCTTTAAATTCTTGAAGAGCAGGAGTAAAAAAAAGTTAAACCATGTCGACATAACGCTGATAATTCACCGCAGTAACGGTGAATTATCTTCTTCTCGCGTGAATTATCTGTCTTCGAAAAAAAGCGGGTCATTTATTGCGGATTGAGGAAATGTGCCTCATCGGAGAATAAGATGTTGTCGACTGCTGGTAACTGGTTCATCATTTCCATTAGCAAATAAAAGTCTATTAGCAACGTCCGCCGGACTGAACTCTTGCATTAGCTGAATCTTGTACGGGTATATGCGTAAATCTTTGGGAAGGTTGCGAAGCCCCGACGACCTCGTCATATTGGCACACTTTCAAGTCGGTAAGTTTGGTTGTTGGCAGACGCTTTCACTCTCTCAATGTTTTCATCGGTTCTCGCTGATCTTTGACGCCTGGGAACGCGTTTATTTATCTATCGCTATCGCTATCGTTTAAGCGCTTTCGTTTAAGATTTACCCCACTTTTCTAGTCCTTATACCAAATTTTCTACAGCGCAACCAAACATTAACAACAAGATTACCCAGTAGATAATAAAGAAATACTTCCTGATTCCACCAAACATACCATAATATATCTTTGTCATCTATGTTAATAGATCGCTAGGACAAGCGTCAGATATTTTTTGCTGATGATTATTGAAATCTATTAATTTCTCTACTCTATTTTTTCTATTTGGCTTATAAGGAAACTGCAACAGTCAAACGATGCATTATTGCATTGTCTAATAACTCATATAGCATCCACTTTCTTTATCTCTATATCTTCCTCATGGCATGTAAACATTTAGAAAACCCATTTTAATAACATGTAGCCCATTTTAATAACATAAACCTTTTTAGCTTTTATGCTAATATCCTATAGGTTACATAGAGATTTTTACCCATTGAAATAATATATGCTTACCTCAACGCTCACAGCAAAAACTGTCAATATCCAGCACAGCGACAGTGGTAGGCCTGCAATCAGCAGTGTCTTCTTTCTGCCCCATTTCACGGCAAGTCCTCCACAGGGGGCTCCGAACAGAGCTCCAAGAAGACTTAGTGATGCCAACCAAGAAGCTTGCTGTCCATTCACGGTAAATGCTTCGGAATCTCGTTGTTGTAAGGATGCTATAGCAGGCGAGCTGTATCCTTTGCCTAAGCCAGAAGCCAACGGTCCTAGTGATACTGCCAGTGATGCCAATACTTGACCGAAGTATTCTGGCTTGCTGGTGATGAAGAGTTGTCGTCCAGGTCCCGACAGCTGTGAAAGAAGAAATAACATTATGGGAATATTGTAAAACTACTTTATTAGTATTAGACTACACACACACACACACATATATATATATATATATATATATATATATATATATATATATATATATATATATATATATATATATATATATATATATATATATATATATATATATATATATATATATATATATATATATATATATATATATATATATATATATATATATATATATATATATATATATATATATATATATATATATATATATATATATATATATATATTTTGGCTCCTCATTCTTGGCGAGAGAGCATATGTCGGTATCCTGATGAGTCTAACCACTAACAGACGAAACATGTGCCTTCCAATATACAATGGGTGGGGCTTCCTCCCGGCCAAGCAACTAACCAATGCTCATTATGGCGGAAATGTAGGTTGTTGTGCGTTCCACGTGAGATTGAGGAACATAACGGTCGGGAGTGTATAACTCCTGACTACTGTTGTCTCATTGGACGCAGTCCAAAGAAGTCACAAAATATTGATGCATAAGCCAACCGACGAGAAGTCGGCGAAAATATGACTTGTTTGATTGTCGAGAGGGATTCTCTATTCTTGGCGAGAGATAATATGTTGGTACCCTGATGAGTCTAACCACCAACAGACGCAACATGTGTCCTCTTCTGTAAGGGATGGGTGGGATATATATATATATATATATATATATATATATATATATATATATATATATATATATATATATATATATATATATATATATATATATACTTAAAAAAAGTTTTCTTGATCGACATCGATTAAATGAATTGGTTTACAAAAAAAAAATGTTCAATATTGTTTTTATTAAATAATGTATGTCGATTCATCACGAGCTCCTTCCATTCTTTCTTATCTCCTCAAGAATTGAAGATTGTTCGGCCTTCCACAATGTCTCAAAATTAGTTCTTATTATGCGACAATAAAAATTAATCATTTCCAATAAGTTTTCTCGATTGTCTATCGGATTGGCATAGACTAAAGTTTTTAAATAGCTCTACAAAAAAAAAGAAATGAATTTGGGTTAGGTGATCGAGAAGGTCAAGCCACTGATCCTCCTCGACCTATCCATCGATTTTCAAAGTTCTTCTTTAGGTGTTCTCGAACTACTAAACTAAAACGCGGTGGGGCCCCATCATGCATAAATCACATATCACGTTGTATTGCCAGAGGTAGATCTTCTAACAGTTTTCGCAAATGGTTTTGAAGAAATTTCAAATAAAATTCTCCAGTTAACCTTATTGGCAATACAAATGGTTCAATTAAATGTTGCCCGATGATTCCAGCCCACACGTTGATGGGTTCAAATTGATGCTGATGATGCGTTATAATATAAGCATGGGGATGTACCTCTGCCCATAAATACAAATTATGGGAGTTTGAGATGTTGTTTTGAAATTTGCATCGTTTATATGCCGATCTAAAATCCAGTTAGAAAATTCCATCCTCCGCGGAAAGTCTTCAGAAAGAAACGCATGGAGTTTTTGAAGATGGTACGGATGCAACTGTTGCTCTTTATTGACCGTCGATTTTGCGCAATCAAATTCGACCGCATATTTTCGGACACGTTGAAGAATCTGCTTCTGCGGCATTTAGTATGTTTTCTTCAACACCCTCACGGTGATGGATTTGATTTCCACAGTTGTGGCTGGCTTTGTTAAACCTCTCTAAAATTGTTTGCGACACTTTATATTAAATTTCTGTCATTTGATAACTACAAGTAAAAATTAAGACAAAATAAGACATCGTAGTTTTTACCTGTCTGCCTCAAACTACGATCCACTCTTTCAAAGGATTTCCTATCAGGAATTCTTCTATTGGGAAATCGTTCTTCATAAAGCCTGTAGGACATTGGGTTGAAGCTCATTGGGTTCAAGCTCAACGACTGAAGAGCGGATGAAGGAACGACTAAAGCCATGATCATATAAATTGGCCATGTCGAATGGAGGCTGTAATCACATGCTGCCACGCCATCCTACGGTAAACGGTCGGAGCAGTCAGACTGTGCCAAACCGTTCGTGGCCCGTCTAAACTCGGGTAAGTACCAGGTATGAGCAAAAAATAGTGAACTGGGCCCGTGGAGAAAAGTATTAAAAATCAAAGGAAGTTCACCCGTGTTCTACGTCGGTGCTTTGCCAGTCCTTCATCCGCCATCCAAAGCTCCAGTAAGCCATTCGGGCGTTCAGCTTGAGCGCAACTGATGACGACTTAAGGCTAAAAACCGGTCTTGAGAGACGATTCCTGGCCCTTTGGATGGCGGATGAGGGAATGGCAAAGTAGCGACGTGGAGCATGGGTGAACTTCATTCGCTTTTTAATACTTTTCTCCACGGGCCTAGTTTACTACTTTTTGATCATATTTTGATATATCTACATACAATGTTACATCATTCCAGGTGTCGATCCGTTCGACCTGTGAAAAGTCACAACGTTTAACCAAAATCTCATTTGGCATTATCAAGTGTTGTCCACTTCGAGTGAAGAGTCCAATAGTCGGACGAACGGATCGACACCTGTAATGTGCCCTGAATATATAGGAACTCTATAAACATATTCGTGGAGCTCCTATGGGCTCCCCTCTTTCACCGGTCATAGCCAATATTTCTATGAAATACTTGAAACTTAAGCCATTAACAGCAGTGCGTTGAAATCTATTTGCTGGTTCAGATATATAGATGACACCTTTGTCATTTAGCCACATAGAATACAATCTTTAAATCTGTTTCTTTCGCATTTGAACAATATACATCCCCAGGTCCAATTGACAACGGAGACTGAGAACAATTCTGCCCTCCCTTTTCTTGACGTTCTAATATCAAAAAGGCCAGACCAAAGCTACTCCTATTCAGTCTATCGTAAACCTACCCATACAAATCGTTATCTAAATGTGAACTCACATCATCATCCTTCCCAATTAAATTCTATTACTTCAGGCCAAATATATTCTATTAGCATATTCTTAAACAGTAACACGATATTTATCATCGTCTTCAGGAAAATAAGGTCCTATCACATTTGAACCATATAATTGTCAATCAATAATGCCACTATTTTACTTATTAGTCATCATTGTGCCACTTGTCATCATTAGTACACTTATACAGAGTGCGGCAGAAAGACCTCCCCCATTTGGAACTGTAATAAAAACCTCACAAAGATGTAAAACAAACCTATATATTTCTGAAAAGTATGTACAACACAGTTTTAAATTAACATGTAAAAATTGTTAAATTAAACATGACATCACTCAAGTGGCGGCCTCGTCGCAATTTCTTGGGTTATCGCCTCCTTAAGTGCATTCAAAGTTTGTGGACAACGAGGAGGCCAGCCAATGTCGCCACGCAAGGAGATCACATGTCCAGGAAACAGTTGTCTTAAAATTTCAAGTAAACGACGAGATGTGTGGGCTGTTGTGCCATCTTGCTGGCATCACACATTTTCTTGCCCATGTTGATTATAAAGATCAGCCAATCTGGGCCGGAGAAGATTCTCCAGTCATGCGCAATAGCGATCAGAAGTCACCGTTGCAGTGACACCATTCTCTTCAAAAAGGTACGGACCCCATACTCCAAATTCGTGAACAGCGCACCATACCGAAACCTTTGGGCTGTGGAGTGGGCGTTGGTGAAGTTCTCGAGGATTACTTTCTGCCCAGTAACGGAAATTATGTTTATTGACCATACCTGAAAGGTGGAAATGAGCTTCATCCGTAAAGATCAAAACGTTTCCGCGAGGAAGGTTTCGAAGCTGTTGGCACAAAGTTCTACGGGTTTTCCAATCCGTTTCAGACAATTCCTGTGTAACTGCAATTTTGTAAGGATGCATTTTGAGATCTCGGTGTAGAATTCTGCGAACACTTCGGTCACATAACTGCAGCGCTGCCGCGAGTTTTCGTGCAGATCGCCGGGGTGACTGCTCAACTAAAGCTCTGGCAGCGGCCACATTTTCCGGTCCTGTTACTGTTCGAGGTCTGCCAGGAGGTTTCTTTTTTAATGCTGTCTCTCTGCAGTTTGACACCCAAACACCAATGGTTTTCTTATCAGGAACGGGGGTCGTGTTGCCCAAGCGCGAAGCGGGTGATGCAGACTGGAAACGGAATGGGTGTAACCGTGCCTCGACGCACTCACAACTGCGGCGCCCCCACTTCGATACCAGCTAAAATCGGGGAAGTCATTCTGCCGCACCCTGTATAAGCTTATATTTTTATGCACCTTATTTTCAACAGTAAAAAAAATGCATTTATGATGAACGCATTTACGAGTATAATAATAACAACAAAAATAAGCATACGAAGGTAGTTTTACGACAAACTTTACAACAGTTAGTTTATTTTAGCAGTTGTTACTTCGTTGTAAAGTTTGGTCATTCATCAAGGGTGTTTACTGTATAAACTAATGAATGTGGTGCATATCTTTTCGTTTTGTGGCATTTATTCGTGATAACAAATTTAGGACTCAGCGTTAGAGAAACTAAGTAAACAAACCATGTCCTGAAATATTATGTAATATATAATATAATTTTTAGTATTTTTAACGTAATCAAAAAAGAGTTGAAATATAAAATCATCTTTTCTATGTAAAATTTCTAACCGTAGTTAAATTTGTTAATATTCCCACTGAGTTTTTATGAAGTTAGCTGTTATTTTGTATATTTTTATAGGTACTAGTAATGTAGTTTTGTTGCTAAATTTTTATTAGGGTGTAGAAAAAGTATCTGCGTTTTTCCTTTATTTACAAATACAAAATTATTCTTCGTTCCTCAGGGGTTTAATCCGAGAAAAAAAACATTCCTTCTTCAATATTAAAGTAATTCTACTAGGAAATATCCAGTCGATGGTTTTTAACAAAAACGTTAAAATGAGTGAAATAAATTGCGAAATTAAGGCAATTTAAAAAACATAAAAAAAAGTTCCCAAAGCGACTGACTCCGTTTATGAAATCTGGAAATTAGAGATCCCGGGGGACATCCAGTAGGGAGTCTTGAAAGTGGTGGAAGACCAGGTTGTCCGGTATTGACGTTTTAAGAGTAGCTGTAGCTGCAGAATGGACATCAAACAACATAAGAAGCTTTCAGGGGAATTAAGAACATTTCACACTACCGTTAACCGGTAAAAAACTGTTCGACGCGGGTCTGCATTATTCCTTCTACTCCCAGAGACGCCCTACGATCCTATTACTTTTATTGGAAGACGTTTAAAGGAACGCTGTCCACTAATTGGTTAAAGTGTGAAATATTTAGTCGGCAGCTTTTAATAAAACGTTAAAATAAGTGAAAAAGTGTTTAATTAAGGACATTTTAAAACAGTATTTTAAAAAAAGATCTCAAAGTAACTGGTGCCGCCCATTCAATTTGCAAAGTAGAGGTATTTTTGGGTCAGAGGTATATATCGGTATTTATGGGTCATAGGATTGGTGCTAAAGAGTTGTAGCGTTGGTTTAAGTAAACAAACCACCTCATGTAATGTTATTGTTAATTTTTAGTATTTTTAACGCAATTAAAAAATAGTGAAAATGTAAATTTAATAAATTTCATTAATAGGTGTAATTTGTAAAAATTTTATTTCCCCTTTTGATCTTTCTGTATAAATTTTCTAAAAGTTAAATTTCTTGATATCTATTGAGCTTTCATAGAGTTATTTGCTTTAGTGCATATATTTTTAAGTACTACTATTATATTAGTAGTAGTATTATAGTAATGTTGACGAGTTTTTACTACGGTATAACAAAAGTATTTGCGTTTTTTCCTTTGTTTATAAATACAGGATTATATTTCATTCCTCAGAGGTTTAATCCAGTTTCAACTTTTTGTTTCGATAAATAAAAAATCCTTCTTTAGTATTAAAGTGATTCCAGTGTGAATTATTTAGTCGGTAGTTAAATAAAACGTAAAAATTAGTGAAATTAAGGAAATTTTAAAAAAAGGGTCTCAAATTGACTGACGTCGTCCGTAAAAATTGGAGAAAAAATCGGGGGGGAGGGAGAGACATCCTACGCTAGGGAGCCTTGAAGATGGTGGAAGGCCAGGTTGTTCATGGTCTCTCAATGCTTACCATGGTCTCTCAATCTCGAGCTGTGGCTGCAGATCGGAGATCAAAAGCTAGGAAGCTTTCAGTTAACCGGCATTTACAGGGCCTAAGGATTGGTGCCTAAGAGCTGTAGCGTTCATAAAATCTCGCCGCAGTAATCCAAGTGTTGGGATGAAGTGTGTAAAACTTTCCTCAAAAACAACAGATTTGTGATTTACCAAACGGATTTTTACCTGCGATAAAAATGGGTTTGTTTCAACAATCTTAATGACATCATGATTTAGTGGGTTATACCTGGACAATCAGTTTTTCTGGTACTAAGGTGAGAAATATATGTTAAAAAGGTCATGCTGATTATTTGGTGGAACTTCAGACTTATTCTAAGCTCAACTTGATAATGTACATGCTGTTCTGAAAAATATCCAGCTTTGATCAACCGTAAAAAATTCCTCCTGTAACAAGACAACGCAAGACTACACACTTCACATTTGATCGCCTCAAAAATTATCAAATTGGTTTTTGAACTTCTCTTCCATCATACAGTCCAGACCTCGTTTTGTCGGATTACCATTTGTGGTCTATGGCTCATGTTTTGCCAGGAAAAAAATGAAAGTAGAACTGAAGAAGATAGGGATACTATCTCTGTTGTATCCCGCCTCATCGTGGTATCGAAGAGGAATAGAGTTACTGGCTCAAGATGGGATGAAGTTTTTGAAAACAACGGCTTATATTTCGAGAAATAATCTCCAGGTATACATTTTTTTAAACATTGAATAACTAATTTTTTCAAAAACGCAAATACTTTTGTTATATCCTAGTAAAATTTTTTCTGATGATAGTTTTTCAGCTGGCTTTCAGCTTTGGCTGATCGACATCCACTATACAGGGTGTTTTCAAAGTTGAGTCATTTATTTTAACAGGTTGTAAAACTCGTAAAAATAAGTAATTTTACCAAAAATCATTTATATAGTTGCAAAATAAAGGAGTTATTAACAGTTACAAAATTTGTTAAAAACAGACCTAACTTAGATGTTGTAAACACACAAAGTATTTGGTTACTACTGATACTGGGTATGACTAGTTTTTTGTATTCTTGTACGATATTTCTTTGTGACAAGTGGTAATAATTCCTTAATAGTGCGTGTTTAATTTTTGGGTTTTTTCTGCGATTAAAATGCCATACCTTTATGAAAACAATTAACTAGTGGACATAATATTAACTTACGTGGAATGCCAACAAAATGCAGTCGCAGTATATTTGTACGCGGAAAGGTTTATTTTAAGAAATCATCCGGCTCGGCGGATGTTTGTAAATTTAGTTATAAGACTTCGCGATACAGGGTACTTAAAGGTACAACGAGAACGTTACGCTGAAAGATCACAAGAAATGGTAGAGACTGAGGAAGACATTTTAGAAATTGTCGAAAACTAGCCAACGAGTACTAGGCCTACAGCAGGTCAACTTGAAGTTGGTCATACTAAAGTGCGCAAGATTATACAATAAGAACTTTTATCCCTATTATTATCAACGAGTACAAACGTTACATCCGAAGATTATCCTAGAAGAGTTAAATTTTGTCAGTGGCTTTTATATAAGTACAAGAAGAGAAATGGAAATTTCACCAAATCTATTTTGGCTACCGACGAGGTCACATTTACAAAAAACGGTGTAAATAATTTCCACAACAACCATGTTTGGGCAGTAGAAAATCCTCATACTGTAAAAATAACACATTTTCAGCCCACATTTTCAGTAAATGTTTGGGTTGGCGTAGTAAATGGCATGCTTATTGGCCCTTCCTTTCTTCCAGGTCGACTGTCTTCATGAACATTTAAATAATGAATTTCCTAACTGATGAATGGACCCATTTCTTGGCCTGCACGCTGCCTGGATTTAACGCTCCGTGACTTTTTTCTGTGGAGCTATTTAAAAAAGTTAGTTTATCACGATGGAGAAGTAAATACTGTTAACCAAACAAATGGTGATTTTATATAAATAGTGTTTGCTAAATTGACTTCTCTTTGCGAGTTCTACAAAGCAGTGGTCAAGAATATAAAAAATTCAGGTCTGTTTTCAAATTTTGTAACTGTTAATAACTTCGTTATTTTACAACTTTTATATAAATGATTTTTGGTAAAATTATTTATTTTTACGAGTTCCATAACCTGTTAAAATAAATGACCCAACTTTGAAAACGCCCTGTATATCAAACGACTTCGTATCTGACTGGAATTACTCATCTTAATGCTGACGCTAAGTACCAGGAGTTGAAAAGTTAATCGCTAAAAGTAATGTGAGGTGAAAGAGGTTATAGGGACATTGTCGGTCAACAGTCAGTCAGGGTTGTGTCAGTAAACATATCAAAGCCTAAACAGCATCATTAAAATTCCTTTTCAAGCAGTTGCCCTACTACATGTCGGTATACCGGAATGATCAAGAACTTTTTTTTTGTTTATTTGCAAATTATCGGAATTACGTAGATATAGATAAATTTACTAGTTGCTAAAGCGAATTTCTTGTGCATGTTGCATGAAAAATTGTTTATTTTTCAAGCGAAAGTATGTTTTAGAATATGCAGGAAAAGTGCAACATTATACATGTTTGGTTCAAATTGAAAATATGCTCATTTTACAGAAAATATTGAACACAACTCAATACAAACTGTTAACCTATTTCTCTTTATATGTATTTCCGCGCTGAGCATCATTTCTTGATATATATTAAGTTATGAGACCTTGGGTGCGGTAAAAACTTGAACCGGTGACAGTATGAAAATCGAATATTTGACAATTTTGTCACCTACGGGCAAAAAATGTGGCAAACTAAATGGTTTAACAGTTTTTGTCTTAATCATGTTGTGAGGTATTATTCGTAAGAATTCTTTATAGTTTTTTGAACAAAAAATTTTTATCCAAAATGCAGTCATGCAATTTTCAACCTTACATTTTCCTAAGAATGGTATTGTTTATATTATTACATTATTATTATTTTCGCTCTGTTTATATTGATCTATTGAAATTCAGTTTTTATTGCATTGGTATCTTAAGATATTATTTGAAAATAAAATATATTTTATAGTCATTTATTTATTTTGTTACAAAAAAAAGAAAAACTTACACAATATTCTCGTTTAATGTCAAAATGTGCCACCTTTTAAATGATTCATGTCACACTAAGAAACGCGTGATTAATTGTTTTATTAAATTAATTCTTCAAAATGTGCACCACCCCATTCGTCGTGAAAAAAGCATCGTTGTTTGATTACAAAAATATGTAAAATTTGTTTTTCGACTCCAGGACTGATTTTTGGCTGTCGCCCACATTCTTGAAATTTTGGAACCATATTACACGTCTCTGATGAACGAAAAATGCGTAACGCGTACATATGCTTAGCTCGTTCGGAATTTTGATGAAGTTTCCCGTAAATGAGAAGCATATCCTGATATTCACGAAAAATTTATTTTTGGGTTATAAATAGAACTTAAATATGCACTGCACTGAAGCACGAAAATAATTTTTGCTGCAATTTTGAAATATCATTCGTTGTCCTGGCAATATTGCGACGTTGGCACATCCTTTAGGGCTGACGTAGGGTTTAATTCTTAATTAAAAAAAATGTTCTAGCATCGTTCATTAGTTTATATGTACTTTATTCGTTATATTTTATCAAATTAATATTTTTCAAATGGAGTTTTTCACATATTTGCTTAAAATGCTAATTATTTTCATAGGTTTTCGACTGTTGGATAATAACTTTGCAATTTGTTTTTCGCGAACCCTTAGTTTTTGGATCCTTGTTGTAGGGAATTTTGTTCTTTAAAATGATGTGACGAATCGTATATTGATACATCTTTATGTATGCATTTTAATAGACCATCGACGTCATTAAAAAAAAAAAAAATTCTCCACAAACAATTTCTGAGCAAGAAACGGAAGCAGTTCTTTTTCTCGAGTACGATAACATGTACTTGTAGTGCGCGAAGAAAGTAAATTCCTCTCTTTGAGTCTGGATGCTAACAGTTCTGATCTTTCTTTTGAAAGGCCGAGGACTCTGATAAGATCATTTAAAGAGTCTGGAGTAAAAAGTAGGGTTTTTGATGACGTAGCTTCAAAATTATCACTTTCTTCTCTAGTACATGTTTGTTTATCTTTGGATGTACTACATTCTGGATCTGAAAGATCAGACAGTCCACGAAGAGTTGGAACAGGGACGTCTATGGAATGAGAAACAGGTCTTTTAGTAGCTACCAGATCGGGATAGGTAATTTTTTTCGATAATAACTGTCATCGTAGTGATTTTTTGGTTCCCTCCAAATCATAGGCACATCAAACTTCAATTGACTTCTTTTATCGTTCGTTCACTGCCTTAAAAGTTCACTACATATTTTGCAAACGTTGTTTGGAAACATGGAATGGAATTCGTCGTTTATCAACGTCTTTAACTTTCAAGTTAAAGTAATTTTTTTACATACATTCAGATACAAGTTTTACAAATAAGATACAAAGTAATTTTTTAATAAGATACAAAGTAATTTTTTTACACCGTATACTCGCCGCAAACATAACAAAAAGTTTTCGGGTTGTTTAAACACAATTGTTTTGACGATGACCTCTTCCAGGTTTTATTTATTATTTTCTTAATTGAACAAATAACAAAAATAAATAAGTTAAATGGCTACTGAGAAGATCATGTTATCAATGTGAGTAGATTAAAAACTGTACGTACTTTTGATAATTTAATATTACTGATACTGTTGCTAGACATTATACTATAAATTACGTTTAAGTTTCGGCGGCACCAATTTTTTTTTATTTTGTAGAACTGTGTAATTTTTCTCGTTTTCAAATAACACTTTTTGTCAGGGGGATCGTCTCAATTAATTAGTGCGACGTTGTCACACCGAATATGGCGTGATACTGAATTTAAAAAAAATGTTTTAAAATTTTTCATTAGTTTATTTGTTAAATAATAAACAACTATTATTTGCCAAATAAGCTTTCATATCTTTACGAATGGTGATTTGGCCATTTTATTTCTTTTTTTCGTGGAAGCCGTTGAACTTTTTCCTTCAAAAGAATCGTTGGTTAAATTTAAGAAAAGTATTTCCCTCACACCCTGTATAAGTATAAAGTTAATAACATTCTATATTAAAATTTCCATATAAATAAAATCATTATGATTTATTATAATTTATGTGTCACTCGTAAAATTTTAGAAGAATATTGGAGAAGCATACAAATTTTCCATCCAGATTCCATTTAAAATCTGCAACTTTAAACTTGATTTATTTCCAATTCTTGAGTGGGATTTCTCTCAAGCAATTCGGATGTTTCCAATAATACCAGTGGATTTTTGGAAGAAGGGCAAACGAAATTGAAATGTAGGATAACGAAACTATGTAACCTTTTTTTTCTCCCCCTCCTTATCGATATATTGACGAAGCAGACTCCAATGAAGGGGGAGCTGAAGTTTCGTGAGTAAATAGGAAACAGCGACGAAGTTACCTCTCCAAAATTTAGTTATTTCAGATTTCCTTTATGGGGACTTATTCGAGACGAAATTGAGGGCTAAATTTATTTGGTAGATTTGAATTTTGAAGTTAATTATTTCATGAAGGGTATAAAATGTAACAAAACTTTTGTATTCGTCGAATGATGTTTTTATTATTAGGTAAATCAATTAAAATTTATATTTTTCATAAGGCGAAAACCAAGGACCAAGGAGCCAAGTCCTCTTCGTTCTATATATATATATATATATATATATCTAAACAAGGCCATTCAGGAAGAAATATCAATATTTCAGCTAGAAATACAGGGACCGAAAATGAATATAAAAGTTTCTATAAACAAAGGGTCCTATTCTGAATTCTTATAGAGATACGGGGGAAACGTATAATATATCTATTAGTCCATAAATAAACATATTTATGGATGCCAAATATAATAGAGTAAATAGAGTGAGAAAATGTACCTTTTTTTTACTTTTTTTTACTGCTAAGCAACCAGTGTTTATACCAGTTAATTATTAGTTTGCCATTAGCAAAGTGTTTTTAAGTTATTTCTTTATTTCATTATGCTTTCGTTATTTAGTCATCGTGGATATGCTGATATATTATTTGTATGCGGCTTTTGTAACGAAAGCTAAGTTCGCACAGTCTCTAAATATCAGCGTCGTTTCCCGAATCGGAGACTGCCAGATAGAAGAGTTTAGTTTTTATCAAGTTTTTATTACTGCTAGGGAATCTAATATGTTTCCAAGTGAGAAAATTGTATTTGAACGGCAATTGAAACTTGATGCTGCATAAGAAGAGGCAATCCTTGACATCGTTGAAAATGATCCAAGCGTAAGTACAAGGCGGATTCCAGATATTTGCAAAATAACACAATCATCTAATTGAAGGACTCTTCACATGAATTGTCTATATCCATTTCATTTACAAGTGGTGCAATATTTGCAGGATGATGATTTTGCGTTAAGGATGCAGTTTTGTAACTGGATAAATTCAAATCGGAGATTATACAAGTATATTCTGTTCACCCATGAAGCGCGGTTCACTCGTGATGGCGTAAATAATCTTCATAATGAACATCGATGGTCCGATAAAAACCCTCACGCTACTGCTGAACATAATTTTCAACATCGATTTAACATTAATGTGTGGTATTGTAGGCTAAAAAATGCATGAATCGGTACATTTATATTCGACGGTCATCTCGTAGGAGAATTTTACCTATATTTTCTACAGAATCAGCAAAACCCGTTAGAAAATATTCCACTTAATGTACGACAAAACATGTACATGTACATGTTTATCATGTACAACATGATGAAGCCCCTGCACACTACAGCTTACAAGTGGGAAATTTCTTAAATAACAACTTCCCAAACCGGTGGACTGGACGAGGTGGTTACAATTGGCCAGTTAGATCACCAGACCTTAATCCTCTGGATTATTGCCTCTTGATTATTGGGGGTGCGTTAAATCTTTGGTATATGTAACTAAAGTAGACACTAGAGGTGCATTACTCGACCGGATAGTAAATGCAGCAGCAGTTATAAGAAACAGACCCGAATCCACTCACAGAGCAACCCGAGCTGTTCATAAGAGTGCTGACAAGTATTTAGAAGTAAATGGTGGTAAATTTGGTGGTAATTAAAATTACAAAACGTATCCTAACTATTTATTATAAAAGTAATATTAAAAAAATCTTAAATATTTAAATTTTTGTTTAAGCACATGTATCTTTGTAACAGTTGAGAGTAAAACCAATGTTTATATAAATCTTTATGTTCATTTCCGTTCCCGAATATGTAACTGAAATATTGATATTTCCTTCTGAATCACGCTCTATATATAGAGCCATTTGATAATTTTAATTTTGGAACTTTGATTTCATAAAATCTTTGTAAAGAACCTTGAAACATAATAGAGAAAAGACTGTTTGCTAGGTAAATGTCACTAGTCGCGACCCTCACTTTGGGGAGAAAATCTTCTTTTCCGACGAAGCGCACATCTGGTGCAGTAAATTTGTAAACAAACATAACGGCAGGATTTGGGCCAACGAAAATCCGAAAGTGATTTAGGAGTGATCCACAGTGGATCCTCTTGATCCACAGAAAGTCGTTTGTAGATTTTAAGCTGAGGCAGTGATAGGGGCTTATTTTTTGAAAACGATCATTTTTCTCATTTACAGTAATATGCCAACAGAATATCATTGTCCTGAATGGATAAATGTGTATAAAAAAAAAAGTTTTCTTTCAATAAGACTATACGAGTTGTCACACATCTCGCCATGCAATCGATTTAATGGGAAAAAAAAATCCTGAACGCGTTATTTCGCGAAATGGTATTGTTAACTGCCTACCAAGACCATGTGATCTCACGCCCTTGGATATTTTTTGCGAGTTTATGCTAAATCTCTGGTTTACAGAAATAAGCCCCGAATAATTCTTGACCTTAAATAAAACATTTAGGCCACGAATATTTCGTGCTCTGAATGTTTCGTCGTTAAACTCGAAGATATTTACCACTAACACCAAATCGTAACTTTTTTTTTAACTTCACGACACGCGTTTTTCCAACCATGTGAGGTTCATAGGGAAATGATTGAATCTAATTTTAAAATAAACTATGTTCTATTTATATGATCCCAGCCCGTAATGAATCGTCTAAAAATCGTTAGATTAATAATTGAAAAAGTTGACTGAATGGAATATGCCCTATATCTCGGGTCATGGAAAAATAATTTGGCATTAATGAAAATTCATCTTGGGGAAATCGGTTCAATTTTAATTTTCAAGATGTGTCTACGTGGTCCACGCTTACTGCTGGAAGAATTTAGAATTTTAGGTTCTTATTTACATAAGAACAGACATTTTTGATATTTTTTGAGTCATTGATCATGGCGAAAAACCCAAATAAAGAAAACAAAATATATGAACCATGGGCGTAGCCAAGTTGGGGGGTTTTTTGGGTTCAAACCCCCCCCGAAATAAGCCAAATATTACCTAATATTATACCGAAAAAATACGAAGAGTGAAGAGAGTTAAATTATTACATTTGAATTGAATATATATCCGAACTAGTGGACGTTGCGCAAAGTAACGCCATCTATTGTCGAGTAGTTGAACTATTTTGTATCGTAAGGAAACTTTGCGTTGTTTCTCGATTATTCGCCACGACCCTCGGTCAGAATGAGCGGAGCTTTGTGGAAGTTTGTGGTAGTTTCTGGACGGCTACTACTGGGCTACTATATAAGCGGCGCGTGACCGCGCTTATGGCAGTGTTGTTGTGGCAGTGTGCTTATGGCAGTGAATAATGAAGAGAATTAAGTGTACCGTGTAAGTGAGTAATTTTAGTGCAGTGTTATTCGGTGACCTTGTTAAGAATAGATACGTGAATCATTATTACTGTCGAAAAATGGAGGGGAAAAAAGGAAGGGTGATAAACTTAAAGGTATGGACTACTGGAAAAAGTGGTGTAGTCAAGGGGTTTCTAATAAAGAAACAAATTTGGATTTAGCTATTAAAGCTTCAGCTACCTTGCATGCTGATAAGAAGACTGTGATGACAAGCGGGCCCTTGACCTCAATCACAATACCGACTGTCGAAATCGATGCCATGTCGCTGGTGCCCTGTTTGATACCTTCAACTGCCGAATCTACATCTAGTCTGCAACAAGCCAGCTTGCCTGTTACCTCATCTTTTACAACTGTAGCTAAGTTGGATGTTGGTTTTTACGCGAATCAAGAAAAAATCTTGGATGAATATTTTTAAGTCCAAATTTTAAAAACGCCATGGAACCCAGCCAGAGATTATAAGTTTCCTATTTCCTCAAAACGAAACTTGCGCTTTCAATTGGAATGGTGGGAGAGATTCCCCTGGTTGTCATATTCGGAATATAAAAATGGAGCATACTACAGAGTTTGCGTGGTTATGGGACGTTCGTTTGATGAAGGTAAAAGCGGTCATCAAAGGATCGGCCAGTTGGTAACCGAACCTTTTTGTAAGTGGAAAAATGCCCTAGAAATATTTGAAGCTCATGCGAAATCGGGATACCACAAGCGAAATTCAGAACTGGCAGATAACTTTCTAAAAGTAATGTCTTCACAGGTTTTTTCGGTCACTGAACAGCTGTCTTCTGAAAGAAAGAGACAACAAGAGGAGAATCGAAAGAAACTAATCCCTATCGTAAAAGCAATAATTTTTTGCGGCAAACAAGGCATCTCCTTGAGAGGTAAAATCGATTCGGGGCGCATACAAATTACACCAGAATCACCAGAACCTGAACAACCACTACAGAATGATGGTAATTTTAGAGCTCTGTTGCGGTTTGCGGCTAAGTCTGGAGATAAAGATCTGGCTGAGCATTTGAATACTTCACAGAAGAATGCCCTATACACAAGCCCTCAGATCCAAAACCAAATAATTGACATTTGTGGTAAATTAATTCAACATAAAATAATTGAAGAATTAAAGAAAGCCAAACTATTTGTGATTCTGGCTGACGAAACCACCGACATCGGACGTGTAGAACAAGTCTCGTTATGTCTTCGATATGTTGATTTTACAGATAATAAACACCGTATACTTAAAGAGATGTTCCTTGAGTACATTCCAACGGTCGATGTTTCAGGATCCGATCTCGCAAATCTTATTATTACAGCTCTGAAAAAGCATGTACTTGAATGTTCTCATGTAGTTGGTCAAGGTTACGATGGGGCTGCAGCTATGAGTGGCTATATGCACGGTGCTCAAGCTTATGTTCGCCAAAAATGTCCTCTTGCTCTTTATGTACAGTGTAGTGCACACTCTCTCAACCTTGCTATTGCTGATTCATGTTCATTAGCAAATGTCCGAAATTGCATTGGGATTGTGCAGTCTGTTGGTTCCTACTTTCGACATTCTGTTCAACGCACTGCTTTGTTGAAAGAAAAAATTCGAGAGCTACTACCCGTCGGTAACCAAAAAAGCTTACTCTCAATGTGTGAAATACGGTGGGTCCACAAACACGAAGCTGTTATAATATTCAGGGAAATTTATTCAGCGATTGTGAATGCTCTCGAAAAACTCCAATTTAATCACAATAAGGAAACATCGCAACAAGTCGCCCAATTGCTAAGTACGCTTCGATCTTCGGATTTTGTGATGTGTTTAGTGATTCTTCAAAAAGTTATGAGCTATACATTGTCGCTATCAAAACAATTACAGACAATTGATATCGATCTTATCACGGCATTCAAACATGTAGATGATGTTATTAATGTCTTACAACTGAGAAACAACACTGACGTCGAATATCTTCATCTCTATGAAGACTCAAAGGTTTTACTGGAAGAAAATGGTGGTATACTGCGAATGCCACGCGTCGTCGGAAGACAATTAAATAGACCGAACATTCCTGCATTGGATGTATGCACGTATTACAAAATTAATTTGTTCATTCCATTTCTTGATCATACAATTCAACAATTGGTTGAAAGGTTTACCAAACATCGTAAAGTAGTATCAGCATTATCTGGTGTGCTACCTTCAAGTTTTACTGCCAGTTCTGAAATTAAAGAAGCAATTTCCATGTATTCATCACTGCTTCCCGAAAGCAACATATCAGTGGTTAAAGCAGAACTTGAAGTATGGAAAACAGTGATGACAAGTATCTCGCCTACCCCGAAATCTAGTTTGGAATGCCTAGATATGTGCGATAAAAACCTTTATCCTAATATTTACACATTACTACAAATCTTGGCTACCATTCCTGTATCCACTGCTACCCCAGAAAGGCCCTTCTCGAGCCTCAGGAGACTGAATATTTACGAAACACTACAAGTGAAAACATACTTAATGGTTTGGCTCTCATGAACATTCACTATGGAACAGAAATTCATGCAGATGAAGTAGTGGATATATTTAAAAGAAAAAGCCGAAGATTTCTTCTTTAATGGTTTTAGATTTAGCGTAGAGGAACGAAATTAATTTAACCATTTCATTTAAAGTTAAGAACTTTATAAATATGTCGTAATTTTTCCGATCAATATATATATATTAAATTTCATGTAAGTATATTTTTGTTGTTTTATTTACTTCAAGCTAACCCCCCCCCCCCCCCCCCCCCAAACTAAATCCTGGCTACGCCCGTGATATGAACACGCCACAATCATT
This sequence comes from Cosmopolites sordidus, assembly GCA_031761425.1. Lineage (NCBI taxonomy): Eukaryota > Metazoa > Arthropoda > Insecta > Coleoptera > Curculionidae > Cosmopolites > Cosmopolites sordidus. Next base: position 1,315,554 of record JARFXV010000024.1, read on the forward strand.
CAGACATAACTTAAATTGATCATGTAGTCCAACTAGTACAAGTAACGCTCTGCGCTCAGGATGCTATATTGAGGTATTGAGGTCATATGAGGAAATGGAGAACAAAACCTATAATAATATGTTGGCTAATGACTGGGTGAAGGTTAAAGAGATTGTTGAAATGATAAGCATCTCGGACTCTTGTATACGAAATTCTGAATAAACATTTGGGCATGAGAGAGCTATCAGCGCGATAGGTGCCGCGTTTGTTCATTGCGGATCAAAAATAGAATCCATTGACTATTTGACAGCGCGCAATTTGAAAGAGTTTTTGCAGCGATGCATGATTGCCCATGAAACTTGAATTCATCACTGTACATCATTAATGAGGGAACTGGCAAGAACTGGCAAGTGGCCTTTATCCGGCGAACGTGCCCCCAAGAAAGCGATGATGTTTCCATTGACAGGAAAATATATGGCTACTGTTTTCTGGGATTCGCAATATATTATCTTTACCGACAATTTAGAAAAGGCAAAGACGATTACAGGAAAATATTCTGATACATTATTGGTCAAATTTCGCGAAGAGTTGATAAAAAAATGCTTTCATTTGACGAAGAAAAGAGTATTATTTCTCTACGAGAATGCTCTCATCGATTGGCAACTGAACCTTTAACCGAATTAATATTTCGTATGGTTTTAAGTCTTCCTTGGTTAAAAACTTTATTACAACACGTAGCATAACGGTCGGTGGAACCTGTTGCTTACTCATGGCTATACTGAGAAAAGAACTGAGTGAAACCAAAGAATATTTACGTATAGATTCGAACAAGAAGCGTCACTCCGGTTTGTAATCGAAATCAGCCAACTGCACATGACTAGCAGGAATGTCAGTATAACGCTAACGGTCGTTCAGTTCTGGGTTATGTTATGTTGTTACGTTATAACAATATTATTAACTTAATTTTTGCGAAATTCTGGGGGTCATCAACTTTACCAGACCCCTGTTTTTTTCAATAGGCTAAGATGTCGAAAGCTAAGTTATTTTCGCATTGTGCTGTGGCAAAGTGCAAAACAAAATATGATGGAGAAATTAGTTTTTTTTAGGTTTCCCAAGGAAAATCGTGGAAGATAATACATATAAATAAAAACTTCTAATTAATTTAATTTCTTTTCTATTAAATGTGTTGAGTGTTTGCAGCTGTGTGGATAATTGATAAAGATTGCAATTATTTACACAATAAATTGCGAGTATGCGGAAAATATTTTAAGGACAGCATGTTTCGTGCAATCATTAGAAAAACAGGCTGCTACCCAATTCAAAACCATTTCCATACTAAGTATTTTCATCCTAAGTAAGTAAATATCTGGTATAACTTAAAACTAAACTTACTTATTTTATAATTAACAGAAAAATGTTACCAAAACTTGTTCATAATAAATTATCATTACTATATTTGTAGAAAATGTTTATATATTCCTTATCCATTCTTTGACTGCTCTTTTTGATGGATTTTATATTAAATATACCTCTAACATTTTTAGATAGTTTATTGGCTAGGTAGCTTGTTCAATATATAAATTAAAAATTTAAGTTAACGGTTCAGCAATATCATCTGCAATTATATTATGAATTTTTGAATTGGCATTATCCACAACCCCTGCTTTAGGTTTCATTTTATTGATTATACATTTTATATCATTTGAATCAGTTAGATATTAAAATATTGATCTAGGATTGATATCAGGTGGTGTAACATTACTATTAGAATTTTGTATAGAAAATTTACTGTTCTTGTTGATTTTTAAATCAGATTCCAATTTTGATTTTTTTTCTAGTGTTAAACCGGAAGTAAATATTTAAAATATATTTTTTTAATAACTTGGACCATTTAATTTTTTTTTTACTGCAAAATAAAGCTTAGCATTTATAAATTGTACCATAAAAATTGCAAAATGGAATCTAAATTAATTCAGGAGATTAATCAATTAGAGTACATATATTTCGCTCTGAGCGTGATACCTTTTGCTTGTTAAAGCCTGTTGGTGATGTAAAAACACCTTAAAACGTTGATTTAAAATGTTGGTTATATTATAATAATGTTGATTATGTATTATTGACTTACCTATTTGTGTCATTATAAAGTTATTCAATACCTAAATTAAAAATAAAATGTATTATTTTGAACAAAAATATGCGTAGAAAGTAATATCAAAATAAAACATTATTTTACTTGATTTTTTCTCATATTTGTGATGACGAAATACAAATAATAATGCCATCTCTTAGTTGCGAATCAAAGTTATATAATAGAAAAAAATAGAAGTATGACGCCAAGCTCCGCTTGTTTTCCGTTATTTTTTAGTCGTTGTTCTACCCTCTTAATGAGTTACGTTCGTTAATAAGTTTTATCATTTTTATTGATTTATTATGGCTCTTTATGGTAATCGGTGCTTCAATCCATTTAATTTACCAACTCACCGAAAATTTAAAGATATATGAAAAAATCCTAAAAGTTTAGCTGAAAAATAGAATTATTCCTCAAATGTGTATGTGTGTGTGTATCCTGCAGGAAAGAAATGTCGGTTGAAACACCTCCGATAGTTGAAACACCTCCAATAGTGGTAGAACACCTCATGCAGAATGGTCAATTATCAGTTGAAACTCCACAAAACTACCAAGATGTACCGTACGTTCTCGAAGATAAGTATAAACATAGTTCGACCCAAACTGACCAAGAAATTTTGAAGCAGTTGAAGAAGACATTTAATGATCCGTCTGCATCTACTTCTATGAAGACAATGATACTGACTGTAGCACTGAAATCTTGGAGTGAAAATAAACTTGCAGAAGAATTTATAACTTCCAGAACGACAAGCGAGAAAAGCAAATTAATTAGTAGATCAGTTCAGCATTTTATGTATTTATGCATAAATAGGTGATGTCGTCCTTTTTTGCACAAACCAGCCAACTTTAACAAGCGCCCAGTATGACATGTATATACTATAATTGATTTATCTCCTAAACTAATTTAGATCCCATTTTGCAATTTTTATGGTAAAATTTATAAATAAGCTCTAAGCTTTATTTTGCATTAAAAAAAATAAACATTAAAATGGTTTAAAAAAAGTATTTAAAATATTTACTTCCGGTTTAACACTAGAAAAAAATATCAAATTTGGAATCTGATTTGAAAATCAAAAAGAACAGTAAATTTTCTATAGAAAATACTACATTTACTATTTTATCATAATTTAGAAGAATCTAGAATTAGAGAATCTATCAGCGTGTTCCGCTGATAGATTAATTTGGACTAAAATGAGAGAAAACTGAGCGAAACCCAATAAATTTCGTATAGCTTCATTAGATTTCATCGACTGAAAAAAGGCCAAGGAGGCTTGAAAAAAAATTCAAAAGACATCAATTAAAACCAATCGAATTGTGTCGAATTTTTTACTAAACCATTCGAGCTGATTGATGGATCCCACTAATGTTTAACCGAAGTATTTGGAATTCAGAACCTAGAGTCCGAAACCAGCAAAATCATCGGCAAATTATTTGATCGATTTTTATGATTAATGAAGTCGGAAGAGGAAACGAAGTTGCTGCAAAATTTCTCGTTATTAAAAGTTTTATTGATGATGTTATCAAGTGTAAAGTTCGATTCCGTATCGACGTGGATGTTCTAATAGTTCGGTAATAAAATTTTTTAGTTTTAGTGTGAAATATCTTGTCTGGTCATTACCTTATTAAACAATAATTTTATTTATCTGGATCTTTTTTGTAGACATTATTTTATCCAGCTCTTTTAAGAGATGAACATTGTTTCTAAAATACTTTATTAAAAATTCTTTTGCAGTATTAAAAAAAAGTTTTTTCCTCTAGTCTTCTTGCGATCTTCGGCAGCTAGATAATATCTTCGGATCTCCTGGCTATTGTACATGAATGAACTTCAAAGTCCCCTAACTATGGTCCTCCTTAGGACCAAACGACAAACAATGACATTAAAAAAACATTGACATTATCATTATCCAGGATACATATATAGAGAGGGAATAATAACACCGCCGAGGTAAAATTCGTGATGTCGACCTACCAAACCACCTACCATGGTTCATATGGCGTTGCAACCAATCGGAAAGACTTTGAAAACGCTGCCTTTATTGAATTTTATAGCAAACTCAAACGTCCACTAAGTAGTAGCAAAAATAGCTAAAAGCTATTTATTAAAAATACGGCTGGAAATACCATATCACTGATGAGAAGGGTGATCGCCTTATGAACTGGACAGACTCCCAAGGCTTTTACTTGAATCTCGACGCCAAAGAACGTTTTTTTTTCAGGTTGGCTGCTAGGAACACTGAAACAAATCCAGACCTATGCTTTGTCTCAGAGGATGCCAAAAAACGCCCTATTCTAATCTCAAGAGAAGTTTTAGGTGCCTTCCCACACAGCCAACACCGCCACGTAGTTCTCGAAACTGGAATTAAAATCCCGATAATCCATTGTACACTCAGGCCAAGGTGGAATATTGAAAAGGCCCATTGGGATAAATTTGCTGTGCAGCTAGATAAGGCTATTAAATGGATCCCTCCTAAGAGCAGCAATTATGGCAGATTTGTAAAATCCGCTACAATAGCAACAAAGTATATGCCCCGTGCTTTTCGAAAGGTATACGTCCCAGGATAAAACTCTTAGATGGAATTGCTCTATTAGGAATTCCACAACGATAAGATAGCGGACGAGCTCCTTAATTATCTGGATAGAGAACATCGCAAAAAGTGGGAAGAAACGATAGGTAACATGGACATCAAAAAATCCAGCAGAAAAGCCTGGAGCCTAAGGAACCTAGGTAGCTCTAACCCACCCATTCGTGACCTACTGGTTGTATAGCACGAGCTATAGGCCCGAGTAGCAAACAATAGAACGCAGACATTAATAAACAAATGACCATCCGCCGACAAGCAACAGTAGCCCATTCTGATTACTCCGGATCATGCACCGTAGAAGAGGTAGATAAAGCACTGGGAGAGACTAAATTTGGCAAGGCTCCGAATTCCTCAAAAACTGCGGTAAATATACAAGCATGTGGTTGAGTAAATTCTACTCCGACATCCTACTAACAGGAAATATCTCAGTGGAGCTCAAAAAATCTAAAATAATCGCTGTTCCGAAACCAAACAAACCCAAGAACTTGCTTGGGATAGCTTGCTCGCTTAATAGAGCTACCGCCCCGATAGCCCTATTAAGGTCCATTAATACTGGAATATACTCCAGTTGAACAGGCCCCATAGTAGCTGTGTGGACTAGGTATTCAGCTTAATAATACTTATTCAGGCAAGATTTCAAGAACGGCTGAAGACCGCTGTGGTGTATGTTGACTTGACTGCAGCATATGACACGGTTTGGAGGGAACGTCTTCTATGCAAATTCCTCAACGTGGTACCATGCAGACGGATAACAACTTTATTAAACAACGTGCTCTGCGACAGTTCCTTCTAAGTAATAACAGGAAAGAACAAGAGCAAAATGAGATGCATTAATAACGAGCTTCCTTAAGACTCGGTACTTGCTTCCTGTTTAATCTGTATATCTCACACATGCCACACATAATGTGGGACTAGTCAGGAAATATAGGTAATAAAACACTATTAAATCCCCACCTCCTAGTACATAATGGCTTGCGTGTTGTAGATAGATTAGTACTTATTGTGATGTGTCGTCAGTTCTGTAAGTCTATGTTTGTCTTTTACAATTTAATATGTCTATGTGTTATATTTTAAAGTACATATCTGATATAATTAAGAATTATAATATAATGTCATGTATAATTGTACAGCGAGTGGTTTGGTTTTGGGTAAGGCAATTATGTTTTGACCTATGCCGTGTGGAGCTTATACTCTTGGGAGGGTCACTCCAGGCGGACAGATCAAGGCAGAGGTCTCAGACTAACCTAATTCAAAATCTACCAACAATGGAAACAGATGCCAGACTGCAAGAACTTTTGATCGAACTTAAAAACATACATTGGGATATTCTTAGGCTATGTTAAACACGAAGAAAAGGCGAAGAGTTAATCCGACTGGATTCAACTGGTCACGTACTCTATGCTCGGGGTACGGGGAATGGACGAGTATTAGTGAAAATGCAACTGGTCCATATGGAACTAGTGAGTGGGACAATAGAGGTGGCAGATTGGTTGATTTTGTTGTTGAAGGAGAAGAACTTTATATTATAAATTCATTCTATAAGAAAAATATCAGCAGGAAATGGACATGGAAAAGTTCATCTGGAATAACAAGTGCAATCGATTACATCATGACCAACGACAAAACAATATTTTGCAGTTGTACTGCCCTTAACAAAAAGATTTATTCGCTTTGACGAGAGTCCAGAGTGCCCTTAACAATTTTAATGTTGGAAGTAACTACCGAATGGTATGAGCAAAAGTTAGGTTTGGTCGAAGAGAGCGCGAAAGAATGGTAAGGCCAAAGAAGGGCAGAGTGGATTCTGGAAAATTGCTGGAGAAGGGCAGCGATTTTGAGATTGCTTTGTCGACCCGCTTTGCTGTGTTACAAAACCCAGAGGAGATATAAATAACATTTCAACGTGAAGAAGTCATCAACAATGTGCTTGAAATGGCTGCTTATTGAAGCACAAAAGAACAAGAAAAATCTACTGTACAAAAGAGAAATCTATCACACAGACAAAAATTTCTATTGATTTAATGAAAAAAACGACTGAGAATAAGGAATGCAGTGAGTCCTTCTGGCAGGGTCGAGTATGCTGAGCTCTGCAAAACTATAAGAACACGCATTAGAGAGAAGACATGCAGATACTGTTAAAAAACTCTTGAAGAAATCAGGAGAATTAACAAGGCTAAACAGAAGCTAAGAGAGAAAAGGACGCACATTTTTGCCTTAATGTGTGAGGATGGCACAGCGTGCAGGGCGCGCACGGAAATGTTAGAGATTGTGTGTTGAGGAAATTCAAAAAAATTTGAATTTCGAAATTGGATTGGATTTGGATTGGAATTTGAAAAAATTGGAAATTGTTCATGTTATAATAAGGTCAGAACCAGTCAAAGACAACTATACCTGTGGAACAATGGAACAAGGCTCCAAGAAATGACAGTGTAATTGTTGAAATGCTAAAAGCTGGTGGTCGGACTTAAAACACTGGCAAAATTATACTCAAAATGCCCTAAAGAACAAAAAGTAAAAAAGTACCTGACTTATGGAAAAATGCAGAAGTGATTATTTTACATAAAAAAAGAGCACAAGCAGATTTAAAGAATTACCGTTCAATAAGCCTCCTATCAGTAATGCACAAAGTTTTCACCAAGATAATATTTAAAAGAATATTAAGAAAACTGAAAGAGCAGAAAAGAGAGCAAGCAGGATCTAGAATTGGATTCAGTACACTGGATCACATCCAGATTGTACAGCATGCCATAGAAAGACACGAATGCACCATGCCACTGGGCTTGGATTTTATCGACTACGAAAAAGCATTTGATTCAATCTCCAAGCCGGCCATAATAAATTTTTCGTTTAAGGTCAAGAATTGTTCGGAGTTTATTTCTATATATTAGAGATTTATCCTAACCCTACAAAAAATAAGCCAAGGACGTGAGATCGTATGATCTTGGTGACCAGTTAACATTACCACTTCACGAACTTGTCGTGAGATGTGCGACAAGTCGCACCGTCTTGTTGAAACATTGTCTGCATCCACATTTATTAGTTTAGGTTAAGGATATTCTTTATTATTAATAGTAACACGATTTCCATAACCGTCATCAAAAAAAAAAAAAAAGTCCTATCACTCCTTACAGCCTAAAAACCCTATCAAACAGTGACTTTTTTAGGATGAAGAGGTAACTCCAGAATTACTTATGGATTTTCATCGGCCCTAAGATTGTAATTATGTTGGTTCACAAACCCACTAAGCTAGAAGTGAGTTTCATCAGAAAACATAATTTTTTCCTCAGAATGGAGGTTCATCCAGAATGTACGAGGGTAGTCTCAAAAGTACTCGACCTAACGTATAGATGGCGGTTGTTGCTTGAAAATATTGACAATGGTAGAAAGTACCAACCTTATAAAGCTTAAGTTTGAAGTGTGACGATGCTACGTTATTTAGTATTTGTTAAGTACAACCATTAATAGTGAACGCTCTCAATCATCGTTATGTGATACAATACTTTCATTTGAAAGGTCTCAGTCTAACCGATATAAAAGCGGAGCTAAATTCTATTCTGGGGGAGTCTGCTCCTTCGTTTACAACAGTAAAATATTGGGTGGCAGAGTTTAAACGAGGCCGTACGAGCTGCTGAGACGAACATCGCAGTGGTCGACCAAATGAGGTGACCACGCCAGAAATGTTGAAGAAAATCCACAAAATGTGGAATTTCCACAAAATGGATGACCATCAACTGAAAGTGTTCGAGCTAGCAGATATGGTAGGCATTTCAAGAAGTGCTGTACGTTGCATATTGACTAAATATTGGGACATGAAAAATCTGTGCGTAAGGGCCCTGCGATTACTCACAATAGAACGAAAACACCATCGTGAGAATATTTTAATCGAGTGCTTGGCGAAATTTCACAGGAATAAAGCAAAGTTTTTGCGTCGATTCATAACCATGGATGAAAAATAGGTTCACTACTTCACACCTGAGATGAAGGAACAGTCAAAACAGTGGACTGCAGGTAAGGTCATAGTGTGAGTTTTTTGGAATGTACATGGGATAATTTCCATTGATTATCTTCAGAAAGGAAAAACAATCAACGGTGAGTATTATGCGAACTTGTTGCAGCGTTTGAGTGATAACATCAAGAAAAAACGGCTGCATTTAGCGAAAACGAACGTTTTGTTTCATCAAGGCACTGCACCAGTTCAGACATCCATCGCGATGGCCAAAATCAATGAGTTAAAGTCTGAATTGTTTCCTCACGCACCCTTTCACCAGATTTAGCTCTCCCGGATTATTTTCTGTTTCCACACTTGAAAAAATGGCTCTCTGGTGAAAGATTTGGCAATAATGAAGAGATGGAGTCTCCGGATGATGGTTATTTTGAGGAGCTCGACTGTTCTCACTATAAACAAAGAATCGAAACTATTGAACATCGCTGGAAAAAGTGCATCGAGTTAAAAGGAGACTATGTAGGACATAATTTTTTTTCCCAAATTTACTGTTTTCTTTGTTAGGTTAGGTTAGGTACTTCTGGGACTACACTCGTATACCACCAGACGAGGGGGACATTATTTTTAAAACATACCATTGATTTACTCTATTAAATATAATAAAAATTACCGGATTATCACTTGTATTTATTATTGTGCTTCCTTTTACAATTTTGCCATTTTTACTGGATGTGACCCATATTAAAAAAAACACTCCAATCCAGACTGCGTTCTTACAGACCTAATAAACCCAGATCGCGAATAGAAAAAAGGGTCAAACGAAAGTGAAAACAAAACAGACATCAATCAAAATCAATCGAATTGGTGTTGAATTGCTGATCCAATCTTTCGGCCCGATTGATTGAATGTTCTGGCCTTTATGCAAAATTTGGGGACCAAAACTGTTAAAAAGCATCGGCGAATAGTTCAAACGAGCCTTTTGGTTAAGAAAATTTAAAAAGGGACCAAAGTTACTGACAAATTATTTTATTAAAAGTTTAATTTTAATGACGCGATTTGTATATTAAAACGACTTTGTTTGCTACTGCATTATCTTTGTAAAAAATCTTACTAGGTAATGTCATACTAGGTAATCATTTTTTTTAAGTTTTTTCCTTTGTTTATAAATAAAGGATTATACTTCACTTCTGAGGTTTAAGCCGATTTGAACTTTTTGCTCCGACAAATTTTACTGTAAAATATTCAATTGAAGTTTTTTTTAAAAAGCATTGAAATGAGCGATATAAGTTGTGATATTAAGGCAATTTTTAGAAATAATTTTAAAAAGGCTTCAGAGCGACTGACGTCCATCGAGAGATTGGCGTAACAGGGAGTTAGTTCTGATTTAAAAAATTTCAGGAGGAAGTCGTGAGTCTTGAAGATAGAGGAAGAACAGGACGGGCACGACCTCGCGATGCAGACGTTTTGAGATCAGCTGTAGCTGCAGGTGCTAGAACGAGCCCTAGGAAACTTTCAGGGAAATTGGGTTCTTGAATATAAAATAATTATCGATTTTTTACTTTATTTTAAAACTATATCATAAACAATATTGATAATTAATGCAAAAACCTTTTAAAAAATTGTTTCCAATAAATTATAAATTAATTAAAATTTATGAAACATAAAATAAAAACACGTGTCTACGAAAGCGCCACGATTGGTTGCCATGTTTGTGACGTCAGTATGTTAAAGTGTTTTCACGAAAGTACTGTCATCTGCTTTTACCTGTGTGTATTCTGTCAAAAATTATTGAAGTTTATTGCAAAAAAATATTTTTGGTTACTGATTTAATTCAGTAATATGTGACAAAGGGTTTATAAAGGCCAATTCTTATAATATACCTGGTGTGAATATTTTTATGGCCACAGATTTTCTCAAAAACAAAAATGACTTTGTTTGCTACTGCATTATCTTCGTAAAAAAATTTATAAGGTAATGTAACATTTCTTTTTGTAAGTTTCTTTCTTTGTTTATAAATAAAGGATGGAAAGATTATACTAAAGACTATACCGGTAACCAATTAAGCGAAAGTTCGAGGTGCTAAAGCATCAATTTGAGTTTTTTAAAAAATAATAATGTAAATGGAAAAAACAAACAAAATATTTCTATTAAATATAATAAAATTATTTGTAAGGTATTTTTTCTCCTTTATTTGGGGTTTTCGCCACTGTCTAAAACTCAAAAAATATCAAAAATACCTGTTCTTATTTAAAGAAAGAATCCTGAGTAAAAACAAAAAACCAAACGGAGACAAATTTCTCAGTGATTCTTTTTTGTAATAAATTTGCCTAACGAACAATATTTTTAAAGATATAAAAATGTTATAAAAAATTTACAAACTTTTAAAGTTAACGTTTCGGAGGGTAATCTCCCCCCGTTTTCAAATCTGAACTAAAAAATAAATTATATTAATTTGTAATATATAAAGTAACGAGTATATATAAAGTAACTAATATATATATATATATATATATATATATATATATATATATATATATATATATATATATATATACATATATAAATATATATATATATATATATATATATATATATATATATATATATATATATATATATATATATATATATATATATATATATATATATATATATATATATATATATATATATATATATATATATATATATATATATATATATATATATATATATATATATATATATATATATATATATATATATATATATATATATATAAATATATATATATAATATATATATATATATATATATATATATATATATATATATATATATATATATATATATGTATATATATATATATATATATATATATATATATATATATATATATATATATATATATATATATATATATATATATATATATATATATAAAGTAACATATCACTTCAATATCCAAAAAAATACTCACATTAAGAAATTTAAAAATTTAATTATTGAAAAACATGGAACACATACAAAACACATTAATACACATACAGACAAAAATTTCATTAACAAAACTGTAGTTAACCGTTCAAATAAAATATTATCTGATTCTGAAAAGTATGTACTTTCTAAAGGACTAAATTTTAGTGTTACATCGAAAGATGTTCCTAAATTAGACCTTATTTCGGCAGTAGAGTCTGTTGCTCAAAAATTACCTTTGGAAAGTGCAAATTAATACAGAATTAGGTTAAAACTTATCTTAGAAAAACAATTTAAAATCAAATCAAATTTATACCATGAGGAAAGGTTAGATATAGATAAATTAAAAAAAGACACATCTATTAAAATATTGCCATCAGACAAAGGTAACGCCACAGTTATTCTGGACACTACAGAATATAATAACAAAATTAAAACTTTAATTGATGAAGGAAATTACACTAAAATACCTACAGATCCAACATTAAAATTAGAGAGAAAAATTTACAATACATTATATAAACACAAACGTGAATTTACAGATCTAGAAAGATCACAACTTACACCACATTATAGTAAACCACCTCATTTCTATGGTCTACCAAAAATACACAAAACTAATATACCACTTCGCCCTATAGTTAGTAACTAGCCCCCCCCCCCCCCCCCCCATGTTATAAACCCATGTTATAAACTAGCAAAATTTTTATTAAACATTTTAAATCCACTTTCGGGTAGAACAAATTCATATATTAAAAATACTTCAGATTTTTTAGATAAAATTTCGAACATTAACATTACAAACCAAAATTTAATGGTTAGTTTTGACGTGGTGAGTTTATTTACTAATACAGTTGATAAATCACTATTAATAGTTAGAAAGAGATTAGAACATGATACAACATTAAAAGACCGCACTAAACTAAACATAAATACAATTTTGGAATTATTAACTCTGTGCTTAAAAACCACATATTTTCAATTAGAAAATGATTATTATCAACAAAATTTCGGAATGGCAATGGGTTCTTCTCTTTCTCCTTTGATGAGTAATATCTTTATGGAGGAACTCGAGAATGACATATTAAATAAATCTCTTAAAAAGCCATTAATATGGCTTAGGTACGTTGATGATATTTTTGCTATATGGCAACATAGCATTAACGATCTAAATATTTTTTTACAAGATATAAATTCTCGAGAGCCTACAATTAATTTTACTTTAGAGATGGAGAGGGAGAATAAATTGCCATTCCTCGATACTTTAATAATAAAACAAAACAACAAATTAAAAACTACAGTTTACAGAAAACCGACAAACACAGATAGGTATCTCAATTTCTTTTCAAATCACTCAAAATCGGTCAAAATAGGAGTAATTAAAAGTTTATATGACAGAGCAAAACTTGTTTGTACCGACAGTGATACACTACAAAAAGAAACAAATCACATAAAAGACATTTTAATAAAAAACAATTACCCAAAAAATTTTATAGTTAAATCGCTTAAAAATTTTGATACTAGACAAAACAGACAAGTTATTAATAACAATAATAACTCTCAAACAATCAACCTCACAATCCCTTATATCCGCGGTATTTCTGACACAATTAAAAGAGAACATATATATATATATATATATATATATATATATATATATATATATATATATATATATATATATATATATATATATATATATATATATATATATATATATATATATATATAAAAGAACGACATATAAAACAAAAAATACTCTTAGATCTCTATTAACAAAGACTAAACCAAACAATATACAACAAAATACCAAAAATGTGGTTTATAAAATTCCCCGCGAATGTGGCAAATTCTATATAGGTGAGACATCTAGACCGTTAGATGTTAGATTAAAAGAGCATAAAAACCTTCTTAGAAAGAGCGATTTTAATAAATCTAGAATTTGTCAACACGCATGGGAATCGGGTCATAAAATCAATTGGAATAATTCCAAAACGGTATTAAAATAATCGGTAACAAAATACAGAAGATTAAAAGAAACCGCTATAATTAATTTAAATAAAAATAACTGTATTGCTATGCCTTCGTTAGATTTAAATTCAATATGGTTCCCGATTCTAAAGAATACAATTAAAAACATTTAAATATTTGAATACACATTCAGTACAATAAACAATCACACAGTAAACATTACTTATATATATTTTTTGGTAGTATGTCACTGTCATGAAAATCCATTGTTGTCAATGTAAGTATCGTTGACATACAAAAAATATATTTACTTTCACTCGTTACTTTATATATTACAAATTAATATAATTTATTTTTTAGTTCAGTTTTGAAAACGGGGGGAGATTACCCTCCGAAACGTTAACGTTAAAAGTTTGTAAATTTTTTATAACATTTTTATATCTTTAAAAATATTGTTCGTTAGGCAAATTTATTACAAAAAAGAATCACTGAGAAATTTATCTCCGTTTGGTTTTTTGTTTTTACCCAGTGATTCTTTTTTTAAATAAGAACAGGTATTTTTGATATTTTTTGAGTTTTAGACAGTGGCGAAAAACCCAAATAAAGGAGAAAAAATATATGAACACGCCACAATCATTCAGACATTATTTGTAAGGTGTCATTCGACAGTTACGGTGACAAGGCTATAGGTTATACACGGTGAAAGGACGTGTATGTCCAAAACATAAAGTTCCGAGTAAAACCTATACAGTTACTTTAATTACTAACGAAAAACTAAGTAAGAAAAGTTCGAGATACTCACTGTCACGATTGTATAGCTTCAGCAGGTGACAAATACTCAACATACAAAAAAATGTAAAATATTATAAATAATATTAAAAAATATATATTATTAAATAATATTTCGTATATATTTGATTTGATTTGACAGGTGGTGGTAAACATTTTATGTTGCTTTAGGATTAATACGTTAGACTGCTTGGAACCATTAATATTGACGTTTAACATATTGTAACACATTTAAAAACATTTTTTCAGGAGTTGTTTTTGTAGTATTCGTATAAAATGGTACGAAACAGGCACGATAACTAATTAGATTTAACAGTTTCAATAAATTTATCCATAGTCTGATGAATGAATTATGAGTAAGTTGATTAAAAGCTAAGACACTCGTATCAGCGGTCTGTAATGTTGAGGAGAAATAAATATTTGACGTCACACGCGTTTGGGATTTTTTGGGAACTGTCGGCGCGCTATCAGGTTTGAAAATGTATTTCCACTTTGATATAACTTTTTAATTACAAGGAAAAAATATAAATAAAAATGCTTTTGTTCTAAAACTTATATGTGATCTTTCCAGATATGACAATTTTTTTTTCAAAACCCCAATTAGGACTACCCCACACTACTATCAACCGAACGGTAATTTGTTTTTTAAATAGTGAATAATTTAGTACCTTAAAAATGCAAATACTTTTGTTACACAGTAATAGAAATCAATTCATTTCTTATGAATTATTTTTTCCAGTTTAAAATAATTGTATTGTTTGTTACGATTTCAACTGGCTTAATATCAGTATAAAAACTACTAAAAACTAAATAATTTTTGTCGTGTTGTACTGTTTTATATAGATAATGCTTAGTTTTTGTTTAGGTAGTTCACTTGTAAATTAATTTTTATTACGAATTTGATGAAATTGAAATATGATATTGAGCTAAGTGTCATTTACTTCATAAAAAATCAATTTTTTTGACCGATTCAGGGCGCGAGTCAGTGAAGTAGTATTTCGGTATACCGTCTTTAAATTTCCGGTTTATTTGGAAGACATTTTTTTGTGACATTGGTATACTTATATTTTCTGTGTTAATTGTGTTAAACGTAGAATGCAGTTAAATAATTTTCGACCCATTGTCACATCGGTAACCAGGCCGGATGAAGCCGGATGCTTCCAGTGGTAATCGATTGCAATAATTTTCAAATTTTTAACCCATTTTTACGCCCTTAACCAGGCCGGATCAAGTCTGATGCTTTCAGTGGTAATCGATTGCAGTAATTTTCGGATTTTCGACCCAAGATCACGCCGGTAACCAGACCGGATAAAGCCGGATATTTCCAGTGGTAATAGATCGCAATATTTTTAATACGTTCTAAAAGGTATAATTCAGTGACGAAGTTATGACTTCGAGCCAGACTAACCTTCGCCACTCGTAATGCGCTGGCTAATTGCCCTCTGCCTGCAGCAGAAGCCAAGTTAAAAGGAAGAAAAACCTTATTCTTGGTAATATGCATTTTGCCAGTCGGAACATCACAGTTATCACATAACATTCATCACAAGAAATAACCAATATTGAATTGAGACTTAAAAGTTTATCATTAGTTGTTTTTTAGCACTTAAATTTTTTTCCTAACTCATCTAGCTTCATAATCCGTTACCCACTACACAGGTTAGAAGATTTTGCAGTTTTTTTTTTTCGCGTCATTCATAGTTGCTTTCGAAATTTATATTTTGATTATGTTCAAATGGCATTTCCAAATTATTTATTATATTTTTTATTTTTTATTATATTCGAACAGCAGTAACACGAACAAAAGAGCATATATACACAAAACATAATATATATATATATATATATATATATATATATATATATATATATATATATATATATATATATATATATATATATATATATATATTATAAATTCAAATAAAATTTATCCGCTTTCCACGTTGGTGCTTTATCATTCTTTCATCCGCTATCCAAAGCGCCAGGAAGTGTCCCCCAAGACTGGTTTCTGGCCTTAAGCCGTCATCAGCAAAGTTTGTCTGTTGCGGCCGGTTACCGTAGCATGATAGAGCTGCATGTGATTGCAGCCGTCATTCGATATGGCCGATTTATGTGGTCATGGCTTCAGTCGTTCCTTCATACCAGTTGATGACGGCTTAAGACCAGAAACCGGTTTTGGGAGACCCTTGCTGCTGCTTTAGATGGCGGATGAATGAATGACAAAGCACCAACGTGAAGGGCGGGTGAATTTTCTTTGTTTTTAATAGCCTTCTCAATGAGCCCACTTCACTATTTTTTGAATATATCTATATGAACAATTTTGTTGGTGCTTAACTGGGGACGAAACCGATGAATGATAAGTAAAGTGGCGATCTCCATTCAGCTGGCTGTTCTAGTATTATCATATATATATATATATATATATATATATATATATATATATATATATATATATATATATATATATAATTTTTTTGCTTGGAACGAGTCCCACCAGTCCCTTCAATTAGAGGACATATGTTTCGTCTCTTGATGTTTAGACTTCTCAGGGTACCGACATATGCTCTCTCATCAAGAGTAGGGAAACCCCATCTACCGTCAACAGCCTATGTTTTTGCCGACGTCCCAATCAATAAAAATGCTCATTTAGGCAGAGACGCAGGTTGTGGAACCCAACAGTTGGGTGTATGATGACACTCAGCTACTGTTGACTCATTGGACGCAGTCCAAAGATATATAACACTGCATATATACGCCATCCGACGGGAAGTCGGCGAAAACATAGGTTGTTGATTGTGGAGAGGGTCTCCCTATTCTTGATGAGAAATCATATATCGGTATCCTGAGGAGTCTGAACATGTATGATCGAAATATATGCCCTCCAGTTGAAGGGATTGGTGTGGCTCATCCCCAGTCACACAACCAACCAAATGCTTATTTAGGCGTAGGCGCAGGTTGTTGTGTGTTCCACATGAGATTGTAGAATACTGTTGTTATACAGTCTAATAAACTAGTAGTCTATATAAACTTTTTATACTGTAGTACAGTCTCTGACAGGACTATACTTTTAAGTCCGATTGTCAAGAGTGAACTACCTTAATATTATATCTAATAGAATGTTAAGAAACGTTAAAACAAGGAGTTGATAATGAAAAGTCTCTTCTTGCGAAAGAGGAGAAATTTTTTTTTTATATTTTTATGTGCAAAAGGGGCTATATCTTGAAATTTCAAAAAATACATATAAACCATAAAATTTAACATGGTAATAGTTGTCAACCATTAGAGCAATAAAGAGAAAAAAGAAAAATTTTCAGAAATTAAAATAACGGGTGGTTTTTAAGTGTGTCCGAATTTCCGATAGGGGTCGTTGTCAAATGAACTGTGAGTTTGTGTGCCTCTAATATCAAAATTATTCAGTATAGTCTGGCAAATCATCATGGAACCTTTAACATCAGAGTAAAGCTTACAAATTGTTGAAATTAATTGTCAAAGTCAGTGATCTCGGCAAACTTATAGAGCACATCGTAAATTTTATGGTGCAATTAATTGTCTACTTGAGTGATGTATTAGCCGAATTTTCGATACATTCTGAACGCATTTAACGCTGATTGATAGTATAACAAAACCAAGACAAAAAAACTGTGTATCCGTATCGCCGCTGCTGCTGGAAGTGTTGATGAAAGTCCAAATTTATTAGTTCGTTAATGGAGATCGTTACAGAGCGATGATCAATGATTATTTAATTCCAAATTTAAACCAAGTGAATTTTAACGCCTTTAAATTTTCTTTGGAGTTACAGTAAATCTTTAATCTATGCCGAGAAACCAGTATTTATTGAAGTCTTGTAAGTCAACTTAACTAGGACAATTGCGGACATAAGACTCCAACTTCTCGAAAAAATGGTTCGAAATTAAATTGAGAGAATGCGTTTTATCAGAAGCAACAGCGGCAGATATTTGTTCCAAATTATTTTCAAACATGAATGCCATTGAATGTTATTTCACATAAAAAAAATTGTTTCAAGGTATCTAATTTGGTTATTGTTTTATTTGAATTTAAAGGTCGGACGGCCTAAAAATCATTCTATATTAGGAAAGGCAATAAATTAAAATATATCTGGTATAATGATAAATTGATATGCAATAGAAATAGCAAAATTCAGAAATGACAACTAAATACAAAACAAAAATTCAATCGAATCCAATTATGATTAAAAATAATAGAGGATGAATATTCGGTCGATACACATAAATGGCAATAATTAAGCCGATTTAACGCTAATCCAGATATGGCTGAAAAAAAGCCGAATCAGCGAATAAGGATTGAGGAGAAGGAATCGATATCGGTTCGGGTTTTTTTCAGCGCCGTCAATAAAACTCTTAACAAAACAATTTTGCAGCGACTCCGCTCCCTTTTTTTGACTTCATTAATCAAAAAATGCCGGTCGAATGATTTTTCGCTGGTTTTTGACGGGTCCAGACTCGATTTCGCATTTTAAATAGGTTCGAGTAGATCTTAATAGTCCATTAATCAACACAAATTATTTGGTCAAAAATGTTAATGGTAATACGATTCACGTTGATTGGTGCATGCTAGTTAATATTGTTTTTTCTTTTCAAGCCTTTTTAAATTATTTTTTATTATTTTAAATAAAAAAGTTTTTAATAGGGGTCAAAAACTTGAAAAACGAGACAAATTACGAGTTTATTTCATCAGCAATTAAAAAGCTATGGTAAGAATTGACATTTTAAAAGAAATTTGTGTAAAAGTATATTTGGCAAATATTGATTGGTCGTTATCTAACGTATAAATTACAAGGATACTACTAATCCTTGCATCAGTCTCGAGCCCAGCTGATGACGGCTGTGAGGTACTTGTCTCGACGTGATGGCGACGGCTGATTTTAAATGAATAGAGGTACGAGGAAGTACGGATGAAATATTTCTGTTATTCAAATATCTATCTCCACGGCTCCATTACGCTATCTTTTGAGCATATATATATATATATATATATATATATATATATATATATATATATATATATATATATATATATGTGTGTGTGTGTGTGTTACATCTAATATTTTTACGGATGGTAGATAATGTTTCTAAATCATTCCGGGTGTCGATCCGTTGATCCTGTGAAGGGCCACGACGTTTCGCCAAAATCGCATTTGGCATTTTCAAGTGTTGTCCGCTTCGACTTCGTCAGTTGGACTCTTCAGTCGAAGGGACAACACTTCAAAATGCCAAATGCGATTTTGGCGAAACGTCGTGACTTTTCACAGGATCAACGAATCGACACCCCGAATGATTTAGAAATAATACTATATATATATATATATATATATATATATATATATATATATATATATATATATATATATATATATATAGATTGGGAACAGGATGGGGTAAAGATCAATGGTGCAAACTTAAACCATCTTAGATTTGCAGATGATATTACATACAATATACAAGACCCAGAGGAGCTGCAAAGACGCATACAAGAACTGCAAAGGGCTGGCGAACCATTTGGCTTGAAAATAAACCTGAAAAAGAGTCAGGTTATGTTCAATAACTTCGCTCAGGACAGAAGAATTTCAGTTTTAGGAAGGGATTTAGAGATTGTGGACAGCTTTGTATATCTTGGGCAGAGGATTTCCATGGAGGGGAATACCGCCCGGGAGGTGGAACGGCGTGTTAAATGTGGCTGGCAGGCATTTGGTAGGCTCAACATAGTGTTTAAGAGCAGACTCCCACTTTGCCTGAAAAGAAAAGTATTCGATCAGTGCGTTCTACCCGTTATGACATACGGAAGTGAAACCTGGACACTCACATCGCAATCAATTCAAAAACTTCGGGTGGCACAGAGGGGAATGGAAAGATGTATGCTTGACATTACAAGACGAGACAGAAAGTCCTGCGCATGGATCAGGGAACAAACAAAAGTCTGTGACATCATTGGAAGAGTAAAACAGTTGAAATGGAGATGGGCAGGCCATATAGCGAGGCGATGGGACGACAGATGGACCAAGGCAATCCTGGAGTGGATACCGCTTGATCGCAAACGTCCGCGAAGAAGACCGAAAGCACGATGGACTGATGACATCGTTAAGTATATTGGACCCGAGTGGCAGAGGAAAGCCCAGGACCGTGAAGGTTGGAAGCATGCTGAAGAGGCCTTCATCCTGCAGTGGATCGATACGGGCTGATGATGATGATGATGATGATGATGATATATATATATATATATATATATATATATATATATATATATATATATATATATATATATATATATAGTGTTAGATTTTCTTGTCCCCTGAGACAGCAGTAGCTGAGTGTCATCAGACACCCAACCGTTGGGTTCCACAATCTCATGTGGAACACACAACAACTTGCGGCTCCGCCTAAATGAACATTTTTGTTGGTTGCTTGACCGGGAAGGAGCTCCACCTATCTCTTCAACTGGATGACATATGTTTTCTATCTCGAGGTTCAGACTCATCAGGGCGCTGACATATACCATACCATCAAGAATAAGGAAACCCTATCCACAGCCAACAACCCATGTTTTCGCCGACTTCCCGTCGAATGGCGTATATATGTGAACATTTTTGTATTTAGGCGGAACATTTTTGTATTTTAGGATAATTTACCATCCAGAAATGGAAAACTATCGTTGTTTTCGAGTTCATGCGTCAGTAGAAATAACAAAAATAGTTAGATTTTTATATTTTCAGAAAAACCACCACCACTTCGAGATACATTCCTAATGATTCAAATCGTAGCTTCCAAAATAAGATGGCTAGTTTAAATTTTATGGTAAATATATTAATTAATTTTCTTTTAAATAAAGATAATTATAACAAAAAATTAAAATTAATTAGGGAGGTATCTGAATTGAATGGTGATAATAAGAACATTGTAGATAAACTAATTAGAAAACATAAGTTCAGAAAATTATTGAAAGAATCTTCAACTTTTCAAAAGGATCAGAACACAAAGAAATTCATGGTAATATCATTTGATACCCATTTAACAAGAGGACTAGACAAAATTTTGAAAAAAGTGGACATTAAGGTTGTGTACAAATCATATAATAAATTAAGAGAAGTTCTGGGTAACCCAAAGGATAAAGTAGAGCAACATGAAAACTCGGGGATTTACGAAATTAGCTGTCAAGACTATGATCGAAGGTATATTGGGCAAACAAAAAGATTCATATTGACAAGATATAAAGAACATATTGCCCACATTAGATATGGGAGAAATGAAAAATCTTGTGTTGCCCAACATGCAATCGAACATGACCACAGTATAGATGTTAGTAATTTAAGACTAATTAAAAGTGTTAATAATAATAATAGGGCTTTGGATGCATATAAAAGCATTCAAATAGAAAAATGTAAGAAAATCATGAACCGAGATAAAGGACCGATTCCTTTCAGTCAACTTTTTCAATTATTAATGTAAGGCTTAGTACACTTCACGGTTCATGATTTTTACACGCTTCGTTAGGTATGGTTTTCATATAATTAGAACATAGTTTAGTTTTAGAATTAGATTAAATCATCTCCTGATGATGCTAACATAGTTAGCGAAACGTGCGTAAATCTCTTCAAGTTTAGTACTCAATAGTGCTTAAATTTTTTTAACAAAGTGTTACAGATATTTAAATCAATCCGTGTAAACCTATTGATGTCTTGCATCCGGGATAGATGTCTATCCATACAATGAGTTGATAAAGATAATTAATAACAATCATAATAATATTTATTCAAGTTTATTCAGTTATTCTACTCGATTTGTATAGTGTTTGGGCACTATATTTTTAATAATTTCTAAGACAAGCCATTAATAATATCCCATTAATATTCGAAAAGACTGATGGCATAACCTTCGCTGCTGATGAAAGCAATCTTATCTTGTTTGATGTCGAACAATCTGCCTCTATCCATTGTTTTCGTGGGTATATCCATTCTGGCGTATAATTATATATCTAAGTTTGATTTATAGTTCTAAAACTGTTTTGTACCGATAAAGATATTTGGTTATTGTTTAGAGATGCTTGTGAAGTTTTTTGTCTGTAATAATTACTGCTTAAATTTTTTTATATTTCCGAGAAATGTAATTTTACAGAGTTCGTATAATTTAATATAATACCATCTATTTATTTAGATTTTTTGTTGTGACTGCTTTAATAATTGAGACTGAGAGAATATATTCTGACTTAAATTAATTAATCGTTCTTCTTTCAAATTAAGCGGTTTTTTAAATTCTTGAATAAAATACAGATGGCGTTGCGAATTTGCCTAGGTCTAATCTCATATCTACCACTAGGTAATTTCTGAACTAAAGGATGAAATTATTCGAGTCATTGGTGAGATAGAGCCACGGTTATACCAAAATCCTATTCAAATTTTTGAAAGAGTGGGCATGCAGCTGCAAGAGCTGGTCGTTTGGTAGATATTGTCGTGTGTCATGTTTGAACGTCATACACTATGATTCCATTATCAATAAAAAGTTTTTTGGAATCCACGCAAAGTCTGTGTTTTATTCAAAAATTAAAAAGAACCGCTCAATTTAAAAGACCCTTTATATTTGATGGTAATAAGTATATTAATAACTGGTATTTGGAGGACACAAAATTGATAGTCCACAATAGAATGGTTTTTAAACAAGTGAACAAAGTGCAAAAACAAGCAATGCAGGTGCCATACTAACGTACAGTTAAAAGCAAAATTCGACGTGTCCATCTGCCATCTACAGTGCACTTTTGCCTAGATTAGGTAGATATCCCTTTCTTACTGTTACTGGAGATAAAAAGTGGATCCTATACAGTAAACCACATGAGAAAAATAATGGTTAACACGAGGACAACTAGCTTTGCTCACTCCAAAAGCGGGTTTTCATTCTAAAAAAGTGTTACTGTCAGTGTAGCGGAATTTTACAGGAACTACTCATTATGAGGTTCTGACTAAATGATAGACTAATGATATGACTTGATAGACTAAATACGGTTTTGATTCAAAAATGTCCAATACTGATTATTCGAAATGGTGTATTTCTTAAGCATGACAGTGCAGAGAGTTTTGGAGAAAAAAACGGCAGAGAGTAAAATTGAATTAAAAAAAGAACAAGAGAGGTCAAACAAACATGCAGGAGGAAACGAAGAAAAGTTTTGGAAATGGAAATAGGGGAAATTGAAAGCAACTATAATCAAAATCAACTAAGAAATTTTTACCAAGGTATTAGGAACGAAAAGAAAGGACATCAACCAAGAAACACAAACTATAAGAAGGACGACGGGAAACTACTTATAAACGAAAAGGAAAATGTAGGAATTTGGGGAGGTTATTTTGAACGAATATTGAACAAGCTAGGAAGTACTGATGGAAAGGAAGAGGACAGAATAGCCAAAGATATTGGGAGGGAACTGGAGGAAGGAGCGGAAAGGAACCCAACATTGAAGAAATTAAAGAAATCATAAGTCACAAGAAAAATAATAAAAGCCCAGGCGAGAGCTAGATTAGTATAGAGCTGATAAAATATGGCGGCCCAAAGCTACTACAGGAAATTACAGAGATAATAGACCAGTGCTGGAGGAAGAAAAAAATGCAAAGGAAATGGGAACGAGCGGTATTGTGTCCAATTTACAAGAAGGGGATAGAACATCATGTGACAACCACAGCGGTATAGCGTTGCTGGAAGTGGTGTATAAAATATTAGCGACAGCAATCAAGAACAGGATCAGAGATACCTTGGAAGATCTAGTGGGAGAGTACTAATGTGGTTTTAGGAGTTACAGATCAACAGTAGATCAGATAATGTTACTAAAGCAACTGCAGGAAAGACATTACGGATAAGGCTTAAACATAAACATGCTCTTTATAGTTTTGCAACGGGCGTATGACTCCATTGACAGAAAGAAACTACTAAAAGCAATGGGAGAACTGAGGGTTAATAGAAAACTAATAGCTCTAACAAAAATGACTATAGAAAATACAGTCAGCTTAGTTAAAGTAATTGGCCAATATTCAAAGCCCTGCAAAGTAAGATCGGGCCTCAGACAAGGAGACTCATTGTCTACCTGCTTGTTTAATCTAGTGTTAGAAGCTATACTGAGGAGAAGTCGGATACATCGTACATGACTAATATATGACAAAAACCACCAATGTCTAGCCTTCGCCGATGATGTAACAATTATAACATGAGTATGGGGAGAAATGAAAAATGCAACTGAAAGATTAATGAGAGAAGCAGGAAGATTCGGGCTCCGAGTAAATACAAACAAAACAAAATACATAAAAATAAGAATTAAAAAAGAACAAAAGGAAATAAATGTGCAGTGATGCTGCAGCGACTCCTGAGAAATATGAATATATCAAGAAAAGCCAAAGTAAGAGTTTATAAGACAATAATGAGACCAGTTGTAATATATGTTGCGGAGACCTGGACTTTAACCAATAGCAGTGAAAAAATGTTGGAGGTGTGAGAGCGTAGAGTGCTGCGGAGAATATACGGTGGTATCAAGAAGGAGAGTCAGGGGAGAAGAAGGACCAACGAAGAAATAATAACGATATTTGGAGAACCCTCATTGACGCGGATCATTAGAGCACGGAGAATAGCCTAGCTAGGACATATAGAAAGTAGACTAACAAAACAGGTTGTGAGCAAGGGGAGAGGCGGGGGAAGAATGAAGAAAGATCGAGGAGAAAGTGGCTACAGGAGGTGGAGGAGGATTTGGCCAGAATGGGTGTGACACAGTGGGAAAGAAAGGCAAAGGATAGAGTAGTTTGGCGGTAGATTGTTAACCAAGCCAAAGGCCTTAAAGGCCTGTAGAGCTATACATATACATATACATATAGATATATATATATATATATATATATATATATATATATATATATATATATATATATATATATACATATATACATATATATGACAGTACAAGAACTTATAGTACTAGAATCACCCAGTAAAAAATCAAAAACTTGGACTGGAAGGTACTTCCTCACCCACCGTATTTTCATGATGCTACGCCGTCAGATTACCATCTTTACGAATCTCAGGAACAACAACTGCGCTCGAAGAATATTTAATTCAAAATCACAATCATTTTTTAAAAAGGAAATAGAAACTTTGCCAGAGAGATGGATGTCAAAGGTTGTCAATAACGACTGATATTTAATTAAAAAAAAATATTGTGCATAAAAACCGATGGCAATTTTTTGATAAAATCAACCGTGCTTATTGGGAGATTATCCATCGCCTAGTGGCTTAACTTCAAAATATGTAAAATTATTTTATTATCAGTTTGATTGATGCCGCGATTTGCCTGGAAACTAAATTCGATATTGATGAAATGGATATTCTATGGCAATTCGCAAAGCTGACGATTATGCATGAATCCAGTCCAATGGTCATCAAAATGATACATGTAACAAGCATTGATGTTAAACGAAGTTAGGATTTACGATAATCAATTGAGTTTGCTAGTGAGAGTGAGAAACTCTATTAAACGAGAAAACGAGAAAACAAAAAATATAAAAACAAAAGTGTGTGTGTATATATATATATATATATATATATATATATATATATATATATATATATATATATATATATATATATATATATATATATATATATACATATATATAGAAATGAGAGTATCACCTGCAAAAAGACTAATAAAGCACTTATACAATATTGTAGAAATATCGTTAACATATATCAAAAACACCAACGGGCCCAGAACACTACCCTGAGGAACTCCCCAAGCACTTTTCCTTCTTGCCGACACATTTCCCTTAATCCTCCTTCTATGATGTTTGTCTGTTAAGTAACTATTGATCGTAATCTCATGGTCCCTCGTACTTCGACTTTTTAAGCTAAATACAACTTTTCTTAATATGTTTAGTGTAACATTTTTAAACTCAGAAAAATCTAGAGATACCTTGACACCATTGCTCCAGTCTCGCCCTTCGATATTCTGTTCTACTTCATTCAAACTATCGAAATAAAAGTTGTTGAAATTCTCAGCATGGACAGTGCAATATTTCTTTTCTGCTTATAAATTCTCCAATGCTGCTCATTCTTTGTGAAAGGGAACTTTCTATACGCTCTGTCCCTCCCAACTTGACATTTCTTAGCTCTTTGTCTACCCAAGGGAACTTTCTACGTTTTGCTAATTTCAATTATGCAAATTTTGTATAAAATCAAATTATAATTTAATAACATCAATGGAATTATAACCCCCATCTTTCCTTATTAACTCTGAAATAAGCCTGGAGGTTGTCTGCTCATTCAAATTGCAAACACATGTATGTTTAGGTGCCTCACAAAATGCCCTGAAGTTTACACTACTACCAATAATCACGTGATTGCTTATCATCGAAAAATTCGTAAAAGGCTCCACAGCTCCAAAATCATTGGTGATTATGTTATCAATGAGTGTTTGTGAGACACAAGTATTGTGGGTTTCTCCAGTAACAATCTATGTGAAAATGCTCCCCTGATAATGTATTTCAACCTCCTAGACTCACTGCCGTTCTTCAATAAATTAATGTTTATATCGCCCAGTAGGAAAGTTTTATTTTTTTGAAAAACATTGCCATTTAGGATATCTTCCAAACAGTTTAAAAATATACCTGCAGAGGCGTTAGGAGATCTTATAGCAGGTCGCAACTAAGAAGACCCAATAACTGGTACGACCCAATAACTGGTAAACTACCCAATATTTCAAGCCAGATTTAACGTAAATAATCTCATACCATCCCCTGTATGACGACTATGCGAATAACAGACAACAGCCATATATCAAGTTATATTAATTTCATTCTTTTCCACATCCTGTGTTTCAGCATCCTGTCCTTCAAGACCCATGGATTTCTTTTTTCTACAAACTGTCTAAGCTGTAACAGGTGTGCATATCAAATATTGTAATTGAAGAACAGAAACTCTATTAATAAGAATTTATCCTTTTGATCTATGCGTTGGAGTGAAAGAGCTCTTATACTAGCAGCGAACACAGGTTTTGTTATGATTTTAAAGCATAGAATAAGATTGCTATTTGTAGATTGCAATGGCAAGTTTTTTTCAGATAGCGATTAGTTTAAAATAGTTGAATAAAACAGAAATGACTTAGTGATAATAATTAAAACACTTGGTATTTGTTTCACAATATATTGAAGATATTCTCTAACCTGTTTCGGCCTCGCGACCATTCTCAAAGAGAGTTATGTATAAACTAAACTAAAGTTTCTAAACTAAACTAAACTAAACTAAAGTGCTGTCTAATGGAATTCGGTTTTTTCATCTCGTTAAATTTATTACACTATCAATAATTGGAGTATTTCCGAAGTCTAGCTGGGTGTTTGTTAGGTTTTTGCCGTCGTATATAGCTTTTTTAATTTCGAAAATTTCCAGGTAATTTAACAGCCTGCTTTTATTGCAGCTATGTATTAATTTGGTATTATTAATGTTAAAAAAATGGTTCTGGTCTATACAATGTTCGGCAAAGCCCGTCTTTCTCTGATTGTGTAAAATTGAATATTTATGTTCTTTTAGCCATTGAGCGATCGGCCCGTTTGGCCTATATAAATAGCGTCACACATATTACATTTAATTTCGTATACTCCAGATTTGTCACAAAATTTTGCTCTTTCTTTGTTATTGTTTAACATCGATGTAAGATTATTCTTATTAACAGAGATAATATTAATATTTTCGTTCTGATAGTTTCGTTCGATGTTAAACAATAACAAAGAAAAAGCAAAATTTTGTGACAAATCTGGAGTATACGAAATTAAATGTAATATGTGTGACGCTATTTATATAGGCCAAACGGGCCGATCGCTCAATGATAGGCTAAAAGAACATAAATATTCAATTTTACACAATCAGAGAAAGACGGGCTTTGCCGAACATTGTATAGACCAGAACCATTTTTTTAACATTAATAATAACAAATTAATACATAGCTGCAATAAAAGCAGGCTGTTAAATTACCTGGAAATTTTCGAAATTAAAAAAGCCATATACGACGGCAAAAACCTAACAAACACCCAGCTAGACTTCGGAAATACTCCAATTATTGATAGTGTAATAAATTTAACGAGATGAAAAAACCGAATTCCATTAGACAGCACTTTGAAACTTTAGTTTAGTTTATACATAACTCTCTTTGAGAATGGTCGCGAGGCCGAAACATGTTAGAGAATATCTTGAATATATTGTGAAACAAATACCAAGTGTTTTAATTATTATCATTGGTACTATGTTTCACCAAGAGCCAACCGCGCAATCAATCAAAACTAGAAATGACTTAACTTAGAAATCAAATATTTGTACAGTAAAAAGAATATGCTTGAAATTCAGGCATACCATATATACAAGAAATTAACTTTTATATTAACTAATGTAGAACACGAATATTGATGCACTTTTATGACAAATAATAAAAATATATCATTTTTAAATAAAAAATTCAAAACACTCAAATTTGAGCAATCTGAAGGAAATATTCTTAAAAAGATCATTAGTATCGTAGAAACTTTTAAAAGTAGATGTCCAACCCATAATAACTAGATCTTTTAAATATAGGTCTCAATTTAGCTTTACCGGCATTCTGCAACGTTTTGGAGGATATGGTAGCTGGTATTGAAACTGGTATTAAACATTTACCGGAGTTTTTCAAAGCTTTCGTCGGAGAGTCATGTAAAGTATTTTCAACTCAAATAATTAAAACTTAAAAGATTTTGTTAAGAACTTAAATGGTAAATCCAACACCATAGCATTCATATATGAACTCAACAACAATAACAAAGGTCAACAAATTTAAACTTTTTTGAGGCAACATTGATGAAAATAGGTGTATATGATGTATTTTATAGTCCTACATCCTAAAATGATAAGCTAATTACTGTAACACCTACAGTTTTTTCGTTACAGGGTTTCGTTACAGTTTCGTTACAGTGGTGCAGCAAAAAAATAGAGATGACATATTTTTACAATCTAATAATTATTTAATATAAACATATAAAACGTATTAAATCTATGAAGGCATTACTGAGGATTATGTGACAAAAACAGCGACAGCATACAGCATACAGCGACAAAAACTTTCACTTTTTCCTGGTGTGTTCTGTAGCATCATCTCTTTTTAAAAATCAGGAGTAGTCGCCCAACATAGGTGGGTTCCAGCGTCCCTGGTATCTTGCTTCCATTTTCCTGATATCCAGGTGAAACCTCTCCTTGTTCGTCGCTTACTGCACCGAAATTTTCCGGGAAAAATCCAAATGGGAGTGTACAAAAAATGCATTTTTAAGGACATGGGCACCCTAGTATTTCATAGGCTTTCAAAAGTTCATCAATGAGGTTTTTATAGTTTTCACCTTTCTTGCTGTCCCGAATCCTTTCCATTTAATTTTTCTTGAAAACCTCTTTCTTCTTTTTTCGATCATTTAATTGAGGAAATATTTCTTTTAGGTACTTGAAACCATTACCTTCTTTGTTTATGGCTTTGATAAAGTTTTTCTTGAGTCTAAGCTTAATATAAAGAGGCGGAAGAAGCATCTTTTTTTGGTTAACAAGGAGGGCATATTTTTTGTTTGAAGTAACAGGTTCAAAAGATATTCTATGAGGCCAATCTTTCTTACGGTAATGTTCTTTTGTTGCTCTAGTGTCCCATAGACACAAAACATAAAAATATTTTGTAAAACCTTCTTGAACTCCTAGCAATGTACCTATCAGTTTTAAATCCTCATAAATATCTCACTGATACCGTTCATATTTAATGCGATTTAGTATAGTTGCTAAGTTGTCATTGTCACCGAATGGGCTAAAGGAATAGATGGATTTTTGTTTCTATTGTGAAGTAAGACTGCATTTAGGCTGTATTTCGATGAACCTAGGAAAGTACGCCACTCGGTTCACTCGCTCACCATGTTCCATATTAAGCTCATTCATTAAACCATCAATATACAACATATCAATCCTTTCATTTTATAAAAACTTGAAAATGTTACATTCCATTTTCGATAATGTGAAACACTTGCATTTTTATCTAACAGGTTCTACTGTTGAATTTTGGAACCAAGAAGTTCCAATTTTTGTTTTGACAATCCCAGGTCACGTAGCAAATCATTTAATTCATTCTGTGTTATTAAGTAGGGATTCACTGGCAGTTGTTGAACATGTTGGTTCACAACTGGTTTTCTCAGGACGTTGTGGATCAGATCCTGATGTTGAATTAGAATCAACGCAAAACATGTTGTCCAGGTTTAAAGGCGCAGTCGGTACCGGTAGTTCCTGGCTATGAGAAACTGGTAGAAGTGCAGCAGGTAAATTTGGATAATGAATTTTGTCCCTTTGCTTTTTTGAAATCCCTTCTGGTTTAGTGATACAAACATGAGGAGCCCATCTTTTATCTTGATCTCCAATTTAGAACTTAAAATATAAAAGATTGGCTTTTTTAACTTCTTCGGGTATAGATCTAGCTTGTGACTTGTGACTAAAATAAATCATCTCCATATATAACAAAACTTATCGGCTGGATTTTTGCAAAATCGACGACGAGAGCTTGCCATTTTATATAAAATTAACATAAACACTTAACTGTACTGTAAACGAGACAGAAACAAAGTAAACTATAGAAAACAATAAAACTGCCTGTAAAGGTTCGTAGAATACAGTGGAAATACCCTCTCTACGGTCTAGTGGTAATTCCTACATTGTCCAGAGCAAAGTCAGGTACAATGATATAAAGGAGAAGGAGGTAGTTGAAAATGTGACGTGCTAGGTTATTTCTGTAAAAAGCTGTTTCAATAACTAACTTCAATAACCAAAATGAAACGCAAAAAAGAGCATTCTGATCAATGTTACAAAAACCATATCGACCTGTGTGTGTAATTACTATGGACAACCAGGTAATTCTATGGAGTCAAACTCGCATCAAAGACGCATCAGATGTTGTCAACCCGTTCAAAGGAAAATCCAGCAGTGTTGCCAGATCGAACGCTATGCCACTAATCTCACTACTTTATTTACAGACCTTGTATTAATATTTTTTGAATAAATTTTGGATTTTATACAAATTCACAAATCATTTTACACATCTATTATTTTCAAACCCTTGATACAAGCGTATTAAACGAAGAAAAATCAACTCAGTTCTCAATTACCTGATAATTAAAATTGGGAACTTTACGATCTCCTTTTTTTATTTCAATAACATATAAATTTGGGTGAAAGTGATAGACAGACCTAATAAAACCAGATCAGATATCACCGAGGCAAAAAAGATAAAAGTGTCAATATTAAAAGAAAATCAAGAGACATCAAAGGCATCAATTACAAACAATTCTAGGGGTCGAATTTTTTCACTAAATGGTTTGTGCTGAGCTACTTTTTTGGGTTTTACCTAAACTATTTACAATTTCAAATCTTCTATTAGAACCTTCGGTGTGAAATAGTAAACTCGAAGAGATTTACAACAAAACACCAAACACTTTTTTAAATTTCTCGACTCGCGTTTCGCTAACCACGTTATCATCATCAGGAGATGAAAAGGAGGATAAAAAAAGTTATTTGGTATTTAGTGGTAAATCTCTTCGAGTTTAGTAATGTTCATTTACATATTATTAATTCCTGTGATGTTAACAAAGTTATACGTTCAGATTCGCTTTAATTTACAAATAATTTTCAAATTTAGAATTTGATAATTTACATCTAGGACATTAAAAAAACGGATTTTTTTTAATCGCCCTTTTTATTAATAAAGTCGGAAAAGAGAAAGGTATTGACCTTAAAATTCTTTTGTTAAAAATTATTGCAGGCGTCAAATTTTGTCGGAAAGCTCAATTCTATTGGAGTATTCCGGATGATCATTAGTACTTCTTTTGTCAAAAAACTTATGGATTTGTGGAGGAATATTATTTTCGGATTTATATTTAGCTTCTATCAAAATAACCGGTGGCTTAAGTATACACCATTGATTTTTATTACATCATATTCCCAATCCAGATTTCGGAATACCTCTTCAAGGCAGGCTGAGAGAACAGGCAATATTGAATCACTCTGTCGTACACCCCGTTCTATATTGACTTTAACTTCAAGATCATCCATGTAAACTGTCGCTTAGCTTCATCATAGATGGATTTCAGTAGGTTCACATAGGCTTTGTCTAACCATTGGTTAAGCAATACATCAATTATGGCTTGTTTTGATATTAAATCAAATACCTTTTCATAGTCAATAAAGGCCAAGCACAGTGGTATGGTGTATTCAATGTGCCTTTCTATGGTCTGTCGGACAACCTGGATATGATCCATAGTATTCAATCCACTTCTAAATCCTGCCTTCTCTCTTGGTTGTGTCTTCTTAATACACTTTTAAACATTATCTTGGTGAAAACTTTGTACATTACTGATAGGAGGCTTATTGGGCGGTATTTTTTTACTACTGAATGCACTTCTGAATTCTGTTTGCTCCCTTGGTTGTATCATTCAGTGTTTTTAATATTCGTTTAGATATTATCTTGGTAAAAACCTTGTACATTACTGATAGGAGGCTTATTGGGGGGTAGTTCAGAAGAATCACTTCAGCATTTTTACATAGGTTGGGTATTTTTTGTTTTTTGAGTCATTTTGAGTACAATTTTGTCAGTATTTTATGTAAAGTTCGACTACCAGCTTTTAATATTTCAACCGTTATACTGCCCTTTCCTGAAGCCTTTCCATTCTTCATCGCTTCTGGTATTTGTCAGTTCATCCAACAGGACTCTTTGACTGCTTTTGATCTTCATATAATTGAATATAATCTTCTGATAACCTCTAACATTTCCGTACGTTCCGTGCACAGTGTCATCCTCACGCATTAAGGCAAACTTGTGTTTAGCTCTGTTTATTCCCTTGTTTTCTTCTAGTGTTTTTTACACTAGCTGCATGTTGAATCGACACGCTTCCTCTCGAATACATCTTCCTATAGTTTTGCTAAGCTCAACGTACTCGACTCTGCTAAAAGGACTCCCTGCATTCCTCATTATATGCTGTTGTATCATTAAATCAATGACCTTATTGGAGATTTTTGATTGTATGAAACTTTTTCTGTTGGTGCTATTGCAGCAGCCGTTTCAAGCACATTGTCTATTTTTTTTTATACTGATTTGTTATTTATATTTCCTGTGAGTCAGTTTCATTTCCTCAGGTCAATCTGAGGGTTATGTACGAAGGGTGCTAACAAATAAAGTACTGAGACTGGTGGCATAGCGTTTGATCTGTCAATACTTTTCGCTACCCCTTTAGAGGGGTGGTCGGTCAACATCTGATACGTTTTCAGTACTGATTTAAACTAGTTTGGCACATGTATAACACATGTTGTCTAGAGATTTAAGGCATTCTCAAATGGCCGAAATTTGATTTAAAGACGAACCTCTCAGCCGGAGGCCTTCAACGGGATGATCGCAGAAGGACTGAATTTGATTTATATAATGGTTTATCAGATTTTGAGCAATTAATTGGGGATGAAGAACATTTGCGCGAAAATGGTTTCGGAAATTACCCTTATTTTTAGAATAAGCCATTATTTGCGACGAGTTTGAATTTTTGAATTCTCAGAAGGCCGAGACTCGTCCAAATACGACTTGAAAATGAACCGAAAGAACCAGGATACACCACTTTAACCTCACCACGACTGATATAAGCCAGAATGATTAAATTAAAGATACAATGGTCATTCGTGTCAGACTGAACATCAAGATCACCTGGGTGCTGCATCACGACAATGCGGCCTTACCGCACAGCGATTTCAATTAACGAGTTCTTGGCAAGTTAAAATACTACTGTGGGTTCGCCACCTTATGGCCCCTTATTCACCATACTTCTTCCTTTTTCCAAGATTGGAAATTCACCTCTAAGGACATCATTTTGAGACATTGGAGAATACTGAAAAGGGCGTAACCGACCACTTGAAGGCGACTTCAGTATCTAAATTCCAGCACTGCTATGAAGAGTGAACAAACTGTCTTCAACGCTGTGAAGTTTCCACAGGCAATTACTTTGATGGGGCAAATGTAAAATTGTTCTAAGGGTTCTAGATCAACACCTTGCATCAGGTTTCGTAGCAACAATTATTTTTCGGGGTGGGACTGCTAGGCTCACACACAACCCATCTATCACAGCTGACCGTAAACTTTTCTGTAGAGGTTACCATACCTTAGCCGACAGGTTCCAGTTTTTAGGCGCTGGAGATTGGCAAGAAATACAGTGCGAAATTGCAGAAGATCTGGGGAGATAGGGACATAATACAGAACACAAAGAAACCTATAGTATTACTATATCCCGCTGAAACATGAATCATTAAAAAGCAAGACCTCAAGTGCACTGATTCTTTTGAACTTTGGTGTTTGAGACGAATTCCTCTCATGCCATGGATTGCCAGTCGAACAAACGCATCAGTTATTGAAGACATTAATGAACCCCCAAGGCTATCCCAAATTATTCATAAACGAATACTAAGATTCTTCGGCTACAGTGAATGCGTGGATAGTAATAACCTAGAAAGACTGATGATACAGGGACGGATGGAGGATTTTAAATAGCCAGAAATAGAGGACGTTGGTGAGAAGTAGTTCGGAAAGAACGCGAACGGAATTCGTTTCTATAAATCACGACTTTTCTGTAGAGAGGAGAGATATCATGGTCCGTAAAAAACGTGAAAGAGACTTGAATGCAAAATAAAAATCAAGAACTATCAGTTAGAATCAATAAGAACGGTTTCAAATTTTTTAACCAAATTATTCGTGTTGATTGATGGACACCTACTCGAACTATTTAGAATGCGCAATCCGGAGTCCAGAGCCGTCAAAAACCAACGGCGAATCGTTCGAACGACCTTTTTGATTAATGAAGTCGGAAAAGGGAGTGGAGTCGTTGCAAAATTGTGTTGTTAAAGTTTTATTGACGACCCGATTTGCTGGAAAACCCGATCTGATATCGATTCGCTCGCTCTGATCCTTATTCGCTGATTCGGCCTCTTTTTTCATCCAAATCTGGGTTAGCGTTAAATCGACTTAATTAATGGCATCTATGCATCGACGAAATATTCAGCATATTTATTATATTGAATTATAAATAGATCCACTTGGATTTTCGTTTTTCTGAGTTTTGCTCTCTTTGGTGCATAAAGATTTGTTTTCATCAAGCGGGGTAGTAAAAAGAAATTAATAAATAAGGATTTTGTTTTTAACACGTTCGCTCCCATCGTCGACATATGGCGACAAGACGGTGGCCCATTCAATTGTATTTTAATTTATCAGACTTGCCGTTAAGAAAGTTATTTCTATCGCCACCTGGGTTTAGTCATTTCATAAACGTTTTAGCCCTTGGTACGTGTTCATTTTTATTGGTTTTCTAAATTTGTGCGTAAATATTGCACACAATGTAGATAGGGCGGATACTTTGCAACCTACGAAAAACAGATTATGCAAGAGTCTTAGCAATGCTGAATTATTAAAAATATTCGAAGAAAATGCTTTTGAGGATACAGATGATGTGTCTGAAGACAAGCATTATGCCGATTCCAGTGAAGTAGAGTCAGATTACGATGCTGGTGATGAAAGTGTTCAAGTACCAGAAATGAGAGACAATATGGGTGATGATGAAAATGCAGAAACACATGAGCCTTAAGTAATTAATTGGCAGAACGTTTCGGATGGCATGGTGAGTCACCCCTTTACTAAAATGGAAGAATTATTAGTTCAACCAGAAGAAGATACTCTGTTGGCATATTTCCGATTGCTTTTGACGGATGAGTTTTTTCTTAAAATTGTTGAAGAAACGAATCGTAATGCAATCGAAATTTATGTTCTCCGGGAGTTTCAGAACAGTCTAGAATTTCTTTATGAAAAAACATTAACAGATTACAAGATTCTGCAAACATTGCAGAAATTAACAGATTACAAGATTATTGGAAAAGAGATCCTCTCTTTTAAATATACGCGATTGCAAATAGTATGAGCAGAAATCGTTTTTTCTTAATTAATTAACTCATTTTTGGCCAATAGTGTGACCTAAATATATTTTTAAGGTTATGTGTCGCAATCTTTTCTATATGCGAAATTTTCCATCGAAAAAATAATGTTTACCAACCATGTTTTCATATGTATATGTATTTTTTGTTCTGAGAAATATTTTTTTAAAACATACCAAATTATAATTTTTACTAACTGCGTGGACATAAACAATGAGGAATAATAAATATTTATTGCTTTCATATTTTGTGTTTATATGTCTAACATTTTAACTAAACTCCTAGTACTAAAGTACTTTAAAGTAATATGGCATATATACTTGAAATATCTCAGATATTTTCCGATAACAATAACTTTGACTAAAAATAATAGTGATGCGTATACGTACCATTGGCGCAATATACGAACAAAAAGTAAACATACGAAGGGCGTAAGTTCATCACATCAGTCAATTACTACTATCGCGCACCAGTAGTAGACTATGCATCGCCTCTTTACTCAGTTCTGCTTTAGTTGCTAGTTAGAACAGTTGGAATTTATAGTGTAGTGCTAACGAAGATGTTTAGTGAAATGGCGGGAAGAAAGTTTTTAACGTAAAGATAATTGGAAGGGGCAATGGAGGATATTATTGATGAACTGGAAGATCATGGTAAGAAATCTACTTTTATTTTATGGCTGTGGTAAAGTTTAGCGTTGTTTTTTTTCAGAAATAGGTGTATTGAATGCTGTGTACATCCTACTAGAGGTTGATGAATCCGGGAGTTACTAAGAGGTGGCTCCAAAACGCTCCAGGAAACCGAGAAGGAGTTTCACATCGGCAAGAGAGGACTATCCACCGCTCAAAAAGCCAGCGTCGGTATCTCCGAACACGGAAACCCTAATATTCAAGAAACTGGATCCACCAAAGAACTTCCTTGCATATTTCGTCTTTTTTAAATCTCATTTTCATGAATTTTGTTTTGTTAGTATTTACTCGGAGCCCGAACCTTCCTGCTTCTCACATTAATCTTTAAGTTACATTTTTCATTTATCCCAATTCTGATGTTATAATTGTTACATCGTCGGCTAAGGCTAGATATTGGTGTTTTTTTGTCATATATTAGACCTGCTCGATGTATCTGACTTCTCCTTAGCACAGCTTTCAACACTAGATTAAACAAGCAGACAGACAAGGAGACCCATTGTCTGGCTAAGCTGACTGTATTTTCTATAGTCATTTTTGTTAGAGATATTAGTTTTCTATTAACCCCCAATTCTCCCATTGTTTTTAGTAGTTCCTTTCTGTCAATAGAGTCATAGGCCCGTTGAAAATCTATAAAGAGCATGTTCATGTTTAAGCCTTGTCGGTAGTGTCTTTCCTGCAGTTGCTTTAGTAACATTATCTGGTCTACTGTTGTTCTGTAACACCTAAAACTCCGAGGTATACCTTATCTTGTTCTTGATTGCTGTCGTTAGTATTTTGTACACCACTTCCAGCAACACTATACCTCTGTAGTTGTTACATGATGTTCTATCCCCCTTCTGTCATTTCTTTGACATTTTTTCCTTCCTCCAGCAATGGCCTATTATCTCCATAATTTCTTGTAGTAGCTTTGGGCCGCCATATTTTATCAGCTCTATACTAATCTGACTCTCTCCTGGACTTCTATTATTTTTCACATGTCTTATGATTTCTTTAACTTCTTCCGTATTAGGTTCCGTTGCGTTGTGCCTTTCCGCTCTTTCCTCCAGTTCCCTCTCGATATCTCTGTCCGTTCCGTATCTCTTTCTCTCCATCAGTGCTGCCTAGTTTGTTCAATATTCGTTCAAAATAATCTCCCCAACTTTCTATATTTTTCTTTTAGTTTATAAGTAGTTTTCCGTCTTCATTCTTGCAGTACATGTTTCTTGGTTGATGTTCTTTCTTTTCGTTCTTAATACCTTAGTACAAGTTTCTTATTTGCTTTTGATTATAGTTATTTTGTTTTTTTTTCAGAAATAGATGTATTGAACGCTGTGTATATCCTACTAGAGGTTGATGAATCCAGGAGCTACTAAGAGGTGGCTCCAGAACGCTTCAGTAAACCGAAAAGGAATCCACATCTGCAAGAGAGGACTATCCATCTC
Source organism: Cosmopolites sordidus (assembly GCA_031761425.1). NCBI lineage: Eukaryota > Metazoa > Arthropoda > Insecta > Coleoptera > Curculionidae > Cosmopolites > Cosmopolites sordidus. Next base: position 1,354,048 of record JARFXV010000024.1, read on the forward strand.
TCAAAAAGCCAACGTCGGAATCTCCGAACTCGGAAACCCTAATATTCAAGAACCCGGATCCATCAAAGAAGGTAGATTCCGAATGTAGAAGGTCTTTTGACTCAAGGAAATCCACAAAGGTCTCGCCGATTGTTCTTCGAGACCAGTCCGCGTATATGCAGATAATGGGGATCTGCAAGCAAAGCGGAATTTTGTTGTCGAAATTAGTCTCAAAGCCAGACGGGGTTCTTCTTCAACCGCAGACCTCAGATGATTATCGAGCAGCGGCAAAGCTGTTCGAGGAAAGGGAATATCAGATACTAATTAGAGGAGTCTTGGAAACGATTCCAGTTTCCGAAATAACTAGAGAACTCCACTCGATGGGCTTTCAACCAGTTTATGTCGAAAGGTGGAAAACCGGAAGCAAAGATTCTGCACCAATGGCAATAGTCCGAGTTATTGTCCCTAGGCAAGTTAGGGACATTTATAACATTAAAACATTCCTTAACCAGGATGTTACAATCCAGTATCAGAGATTGAATGGCCGAGTAGTGCAGTGCTTTAATTGGCAAAAATTCAGCTATTCAGCCAAAAAGTGTCACGTCGATCCAGTCTACGTAAAATGCGCAGGCGAAAACTCATCAAGGAAGTGTAAAAAAGATCGCGACTCTCAGGCAACTTGCAGTAACTGCGGGGCCCGCACACGAAGAGCTTCCAAGGTTGCGAAGCAAGACCAAGTCGAGGACTCTCAGTGAAGGGTAAAAAGTCTTCACAAGGGAGACCTGCTGTACCTCCACCAGACTTCGTGTGGTGGTCTCAAAGTAACTCAGTTCCAACAAACAGTCTGGTACCACAAGGGAACCCTCTTTCCGACCTTATAGAGCAACTTGCTATTAAATTATTGGATAAATTCAGGACCACTTGAGTACAGTGCTCCAAGTTTTCATTGGAGCATTAATTCGCAAATAATTGCCCCCCTAATCTCCGTGGCAGTAAGCCTATGGGGCCTGAACTTCTCGGGTTCGGAGTATCTTCTCGGGTATTTTCCCATTTCATTTTCACTCCTACAAAGAAATGATCCGCACTCAAATCCGCTCCTCTATAACTCCTAATCTGGTCTATGATCCTTGTATGTTTTTTCTCTATCAGTACGTGGTTTATTTGGTTTATTGCCCTGTCATCAGGTGATCCAAGTACCTTAGTATATTTCTTTGTTTGCAAAACATGTGCTTTTAATTAGCATGTCGGCCTTCATTACAAACTCTATCAGTTTCTATATATTTTCATTTGAAATTTCGTGTTAACTGCGTTTTCCTATTGTAGACAGATATTCGTGTTCTTTCACGATCTTCGCATTAGCATCCCCCATAACTATCTTAATATCATAAGTTGGAATTTCGAGTAGCTCCCGTAATACTTCTTCATATAACTCTTCTTTCTTCTCCCTGTTCTTGCCTTCCGTTGGCGCATGTATGTTCAGTACGCTTATTTTCCTATTTATATGTCTGATTCTTATATAATAAATTCTATTGGATATAGTTTTAGATTCCACAACGGATTATTTCATACTTTTGCTGACCAGTCATCCGGTTTCCAATATTTTATCGTCACAACCACTATTATAGAACACCGAGTTCTTTAGTTCTATGATTGCATTATCTTTCTGCTTTGCTTCTTGTACACACAATATATTCATTCCATATTTTTCCATTTTCATTTCTAAATTCTTAAGGCTTCCCTCAGAATTTGTGCCTCTTACGTTTCAAGTACCAATTCTTACCATTTTTGTTTTAGCTTTGCTTATTACCCCACTTCTCCCTCTCTTCAAGCCTTTACTCGTTACCGGGTTTATAATCATGTCATTCTCCATTTTGCATATTCTAGTTTTAGTTTTTTGAGCTTGTTGGTTGCTTGTCCTGTTTTACCTTCTCTAGGTGCCCTTCCAAATCGTTCCAGATCCATTCTGCCTCATCAATTACTAGTTTCCTGTATCCTATTTTTATATTTTTGCCGGCTTCCTTTTCCATGTTTGCTTGGGTTCCAATCTTCTTTTGGATCTCCCTTTGTTCTTTAGACATGTGTTTATTTATATAAACCTTTTCACTCTTTAATTGTTGCAATTTATTCTTGTTTTTCATAATTATATGTTTGTCGTTCCCATTTTCTAATTCTACTGGACATACTTTAATGCCCAATTTTTGGACCATATTCATAAGTTGATCTATTTTATCGCACTGCTTTTCCTTTTTGTCTGGGGTTCTTGATGTTTTACTACTTCTTCCAAACATAACTTTGCGTAGTGGCATTATCGTAAGCAATGAGGTTTATTCGAGGTGCGATTATTGCTGGGAGACGTTAAAGTGATTTTTCTTACAAATTATTATTGGTTAAAGGCGACACCCCTCTCCTCGTGTCGGATCGGATTTCAGCGACTGTTTACTGCTCTCGTACTTTCCGAGAAGATGTGTTTTGAAAGAGGGGTTTCTCATCACGATTTTGAAACAAGGAGAGAGTCTTGACAGTCTGGGGGCTATAAGACCAATAACGCTTTTGCCTATTTTGGGAAAAGCTCTAGAACATTTCATAAGACTACAGCTCCTCGCGACGGCGCAGGCGAGGAGGAGTTTCATCACTAGAGTCAGTATGGGTTTGTGAAGGGCAGGGGTACCAGACAGGCTATTAACAGACTGGTTGAAACCATTGGACGCAGTCAATATAGATATACTGCTAGCATGTTCCTTGATATCAAAGGGGCTTTTAACAACGTGTGGTGACCGGCAGTGCTGCACGCTCTCAAAACCAAGAACCCGTCTTGCCAATTGTTCGGCATAGCAGCATCTCATCTTTCTGATAGATCGGTTAGACTTGATTTGGGACCGGATGCGGCTTATAAGGTCTTGCAGAGGGGTTGTCCGCAGGGGTCCAAGCTGGGCCCGATGATATGAAATTTAGTGGTAGATGGACTGCTGTATGCTTTTGACGAGCATCCAGAAATGGAGTTAATTGCGTACGCAGACGACTTAGCAATTATATTGGGAGGCAACAGTAAACCTGCTCTTGAGTTAAAAATGAACAACGCAATGAATTTCGTTCGTGAATGGGCATGCTTGGTTAAATTGGATATATTTGCGGATAAATCCACATACTTAGTCTTTGGCAGGAAACTGACCAGGAATTCAACGGTCAAGATTGGCTTGAATAAGATCAGCAGATCTTCGAGGTAGAAGTATCTTGGCATCATAATTGACGATAAGCTGACTTTTGCAACCCACATCAAATATTCGTGTGAAAAGGCGAAAAAGCTTTTTCAGTTGCTTAGAAGATCTTTGAGCAGAGTATTCGAAACCCCGGCGGACTCTCTGCGAACCATTTTTTATGGGGCGGTACTGCCGATTCTGAGGTGTTTGTCAATAGACTAACACAAGCTAGAAATCGCGCAAAGTTGCAGTCGGTGAGGGGGATGGTGTCCCGTACCATAATCGGGGCATATATCACCACTTACCGCTGCCGCTTCGATCTTGGCTAAGATTCCTCCGATCGAGGAACTAATGTATAAGGCTCTGGACCTTTGGGCACATCAAGGTGGCAGACAGCTGGACAGACACGAATTTGTGATACCTGGGGAGCCTCGGCTCAGCAGGAAAACGATCAGGGATGCCCTAAGGAACAGAATCATTACCAGATGGCAAGCTGAATGGGAGGAAGGAGTTACTGGAAGACTGACTTTCAGCATTGTGCTAGCATATCGAATTGGCTTGAAACCCGTTCTTCCTTTAATATAAAGCTGTCTCAGATGCTGACCGGGCACGGTCAGTTTCAGAAGCATATGAAAAGAATTGGCAAGACTGATGACGCGGGTGCATGATGTGTGCGGATGGCTCAGTGGACAACTCGATTCACAGAATTTTAAGATGTAAAGCTGAGTTTATTTGGCTATGTGTGTGTAGGATTAATCATTTGTATAAGACATTTACTTAATCTTTTTGTTTGACTTCTACGTGAAGCTCATAAACGCTAATTTATTTACTGTTATTCATGATCTGGGGCTCAAAAAGGGAAGGTTATTCTTACTTCCCGGACTGCGGCCCATTCTTTGTGGGATTCACCTTTTCGTTTTTTTCTCTCTCTTTATCTATTAAATTAATGGTGTTAGATTAAGCAAATTTTAAAGTTTTTCTACTTTTTAATAAAGATATATTTTACGATAGAATGAATAAGAAGGAACAAAATTTAATTTTTTAATACCTCGTTCAATGTCTTAATCTTTCTATATTTTTGTTGGCTAGCACAGACTGCATTTTTCACATATATTTTAAGTTTTTCTCTTTTTAACAAAGACAAGAGGGGCACCGCTTGCCCCTCTCTGGGTCAAGCGATGGTGAGGGATATGGTGCGACCCCACACTTTTTCTTCTTCTTCCAAACATATTCACTACATTTCCAGAGGTTTTTCCCCTTTTCCCATCATCAGTGTTATATTCGTCATCCGTATCCATTTTTATTTCAATTTTACCTTATTCGGCTGAGACCTTTACCTAGGCCGGTCCTGTCTTCGATGTTTACTGATGATAAGTGATTTTCAGATCAGCTGTTGTACCGCGAGCTATATGTGGAATAATACTTTATCGTGAAATATCAAATACTGATAATACATATTTAGTTAAATACCAATGTTTTTCAGTAACCTGATTAAATTCTTGTGCATTCCTCGCAATCCAAACAGACTATAAATACAGAGAACCACGAGACAAAATGAAGAATTCAATTATTAGCTGTCACGCGAAAGTCAGTTGTTAGTGTTCGAGTCCAGTGTACCAGTACCTCCGAGAGTCAAGTCTCCGTTACCCATTACAAAGACAAGAGTGTTATGATTCAAGGCGTCCACTATTGTCAGTTGGCCATAACGAATTGAAGACGTTTGAAGACTCAGGAAGACCACACGAAGACTTAACAGAATTCCCTTTTCGATATTTTGTTAGAAGCTATTTTTATTTTGTAACAGTTATTTTTTCATCACTTAGAATTTACTGTATATTTATAAACAATTTTCACTCACCCATTTCCTTGACAGATTTTTCAAACTGCATTTATAACTATGGGTCACTATTTCACGTTGCTTGATTGTTCACGTTTCTTTGCGCTCGAAACCTCTCTATTTCGGGTCTAATTTTCAGAGCAATTTAAAACTCTTCCATATGATTTCACGCCATAACCGTATCCCATTTAAATTTATATTTTAATTATATTTTAAATACAAATTACAACAATTTCACTGCGTTTTTTCAGCGTCTATTTATCTATAATAAAACTTGCACACCTGCACTTCACAACAGCCAAACCCAAACTGTCACAAATAAAGGGTCTTTCAAATTGAGCGGTTTGTTTTTTAATTCGTGAATAAAGTACAGAGTTTGCGTTGATTTCAAAAAAACTTTTTATTGATAATTGAAGCATAGTGTATGATAATTAAACACGAAAGGCTATATCTGCCAAATGATCATCTCTTGCAGCTCTACAGATGTCCACTCTTTTGTCAAAATTTGGGATGACATTTTGGCATAACCGTGGCTCTATCGCACGAATGACTCGAATAATTTCGTCCTTTAGCTTAAGAATCAATTGTGGATTGTCCTTATAGATCTGGCTTCTCACTTAACAACAAATAAAATAGTTCAACGGTGTCAAATCACATGATCTTGGTGGCCGATTTTCATCACCATTTCTTGCAATAGCTCGTCCAGGATTTTTTTTTCTCACGAATCAATCGTGGATTTTCCTCATCCCCATTTTGTATATTATCATAGCCAGCAATTTCAAAATGTGCTTTATTTGAAAATATGTTATATATTTTTTGAAAAAAATTATCTGTGTGTTTGTTCTTTGATCCAATTGGCAAATGGATCTTAGCCTGGATCTGGACTGTGTTTTATTCAAGAATTAAAAAAACCGCTCAATTTAAAAGACCCGTTATCATGAAAAACAATGAAACCAAAACAAAATGGTAGCCTGATACTTGCTTCACTCTTTATATATCGTCCTATTTAATTAACACTTTAAAAATATCAACAAAAACAATTTTAAAACACCCTGTAAAAATATTTTATATTCTTCACTCAATATTCGAGCAATATACTAAAAACCAAAACTATTTTCCATACAATAATTCCTTCATGACAAGTATCAACTTTTATCCTAGTTCAGTGTTTCATTCCGAAACTTCTTATCGGGCTTGAGTATGAAACACAGATTTATAAAAGTTTATAGTGCTTTATATCCAGAAATGGGATATGAGAAAATGGAAAAGATCGAGACTGAGCCTCGAGAATGCTCGTGCTTATAACGAAAGTTGTAATCTGTGTTGTGTACACGCATAATATGGAAAGTATAAGGATTCAGTTTTGTTTGCTCTAAGGTACGTTACGAAATGGAAGTGTCTCCTTTGTTTGTTCTCTTGCTCTTTCCTATATCCTCTAGTTGTTTTTGATAATGGATTATGGCTTTTATACATATGAGGGATATATAATTTAATTATATATTAACTTAATACTTGTTAATAAATAAACAAATAAATTAATTCAATTGATTTTTACTTTGCACATAGTTTCATTATTTGAAGTTTGAATTATATTAAACATTTATAAACAACCTGGTGATGAAGGGGGGATGGAGGTGATGTGTTTGAAGGATGTCGAAATACATCCACATTTGTTGTGGTTAATTCTTGGATGGATGGTCGTTCGACGAGAGCTCAGCTTAATGTACTCCATTTCAATAGGCTATAGTGTAAAATGTAACAAGGAATCGCTCCTTAGTCACGTTAGTAGGGTAAGGTCAGATGTCCTGTGAGAGATATGGTTCGAGAGGGGTCCATGAGAGATGGTTCAAAGTTTACATTAAAATTTGGAATTCGGTAATTATGACAAAGGATATGTAATTGAACTATGCTCAAAATTTGAAAATTATTCACCGTCTAGTTTTTTAGAAAAAATATATTTTCAAATCAGTGTTAAATACAATCTCTCATGGTAGAATTATTTACGCCACGGATTTTTCTCTTTTTTCACTTAATTTTCCAACTTTATAGAATGAAAAACATTACATGATAAAGTTTAATATTTGCAGAAATATATATATATATATATATATATATATATATATATATATATATATATATATATATATATATATATATATATATTAGAAATTAAATATATTAGAAATATAAATATATATTATATGAATAATATCGGGTTATCGATATAATTATTTAAATAATTGAAGTTTATTTTCGATTCCTAATAACTAAACATTAGACCAATGGTTTGGCAACGTGGAGTAACTAGCTGAGAAAAAAAAAAGGATAAAGTTATAGCTAAAAACATAGATTACTATGTATGACATTTCTGAATATTTGGATGACACTATTTTTTAACGTAATAATAATTAATAAAGGTTTTTTAATTGACGTCTCTTTTTTGTTTATATCGCTATATTAAAAAGAAACTTTCTTTTGGGATACCTTGTAAATTTCAGCGAAAATCGATTAAAACGGTAGTTTTGTTTTGAAGCAATTTCTTTAATAAACCCTCCCATAAAATTTATATCATTCCTGGGAGATTTCTAGAAATAAAATTTTAAACGAACAGTGATATATCAACAAATTTTATTTTGCCATTAGGCAACTGACGCTCAAAATGAAGAAGATAGAGGAATCTCGCAATGATCATTAAGAATAAATTGTAATGAGTTCGTTTCTGCCAAATGCGGGGGCGAATTAAGCTAACGAAATTGTACGTTTCATTAAATTACATACATTTATTAGTTATAGATAATATTATCTGGGAAATATTGAGATTTGACATTCATATACAAGGTGGAGCAAGTGTTACGATTCTATTTTAAATATTTAGAACTTTTAAAAGAAACAAACAATATATATTTTTTTAAATATATGATCATCATCACGATCATTAGCCCGTGTCAATCCACTGCGGGATGAAGGCCTCTTCAGCATGCGTCCAACTCTCGCGGTCATGAGCTCTCCCCTGCCATTCGGGTCCAATATACTTTAAGATGTTATCAGTCCATCGTGTTTTCGGTCTTCTCCGTGGATGTTTGCGGTCAAGCGGTATCCAGGTCCAGGATCGCCGTGGTCGATCTTTCGTTAAATCGCCTCGCTACATGACATGCCCACCTCCATTTCAATTCATACATATTTCCATTCAATTCATACATATATGTCATAAATGGCAGGGCACACTGATCAAAGACTTTTCTTTTCAGGCAATGTGGTAGTTTGTTAAACACTATGTTGAGCCGGCCAGCCACATTTAACGCGTCGTTCCACCTCTCGGACGGTATTCCCTTCCATTGAAATCCTCTGCCCAAGAGAGTGAACTTGAAGAGATTTACCATTAACCACCAAATAACTTTTTTGAATCTGAAGATTACGTCATTTCCTGATGATGCTAACATGGTTAGCGAAACGTGCGTCAAGAAGTTCAAAAAAATGATTTGGTGGTTAGTGGTAAATCTCTTCAAGTGTAGTGTTTCACACCAAAGGTTCCAATAAAAGAATTGATATATAGAGAGTGATCTACAACTTCCAAATCCGTTCCTAAAATATATATTCTTTTATCCTCAGTAAATTTATTGAACATGGCCTCACTTCTTCTGGATGTTTTCCAGCCAAATTGTTCTCCAGCTCTTTGCAGTTCTTCTATGAGTCTTTGCAGTTCTTCTGGGTCTTGTGAAAGAAGAACGATATCATCTGCGAATCTAAGATGATTTAAGTATGCACCATTGGTCTTTATCCTATCCTGCTTCTAATCCAGATTACCGAACACGTTTTCCAAGCAAGCTGCTAGAAGTAGCACTCTGCCGTACACCCCACTCTACATTAATTCCAACTTCAAGATCATCAAGATGGACTGTCGCTGTAGCTTCATCATATATGGATATCAGTAGGTTTACATAGGCTTTCTCTACACCTTGGTTAAGCAGTGGCTTAACAAACCATTATGGCCTGCTTTGAGATTGTACCAATGCTTTGTCATAATCGATAAAAGCCAAGCACAGTGTATTCGTTGTGTCTTTCTATAACCTGTTGTAGAACCTGCAAGTGATCCATTGTACTGAATCCGCTTCTGAATCCTGCCTGCTCTTTTTGTTGTGTGCCATTAAGTTTTCGTAATATTCTTTTAGATATTATCTTAGTGAACACTTTGTACACCTCTGATAGGAGGCTTATTGGACGGTAGCTCTTTAAATTTTCCTGAGCTCCTTTTTTATTTAAAATAATCATTTCTGCATTTTTCCATATAACATATATCATCATCATCATCATAAGCCCGTGTCGATTCACTGGAGTATGAAGGCCTCTTCAGCATGCTTCCAACCTTCACTGTCCTGGGCTTTGTTCTGCCACTCGGGTCCAATATACTCAACGTAACGTATGTCATCAGTCCATCGTGCTTTCGATCTTCTTCGCGGACGTTTGCGATCAAGCGGTATCCACTCCAGGATTGCCTTGGTCCATCTATCGTCCCATTGCCTCTCCCATCGTCCGATCGCCATCTCCATTTTAATTGCTTTACGCTTCCAATGATGTCGCACACTTTCGTTTGTTCCCTAATCCATGTGCAGGGCTTTCTCTCTCGTCTTGTAATACCAAGCATACATCTTTTCATTTCCCTCTGTGCTACCCGAAGTTTCTGAATTGATTGTGATGTGAGTGTCCAGGTTTGACTTTTATATGTCATAACAGGCAGGACGCACTGATCAAAGACTTTTTTTCGGGCAAAGTGGGAGCGTACTCTTAAACACTATGTTGAGCCTGTCAAATGGCTGCCAACCACATTTAACACCATTCCAACCCCCGGGGCGGTATTCTCTTCCATTGAAAGCCTCTGCTAAGACATATAAAGTGGTCCACGATCTCTAAATCCCTTCCTAAAACTGAAATTGTTCTGTTCTCAGCGAATTTATTGAATATAACCTGACTCTTTTTCAGGTTAATTTTTAAGCCAAATGGTTTGCAGCTCTTGTATGCGTCTATACAGCTCCTCTGGGTCTTGTGAAATGAGAACGATATCATCTGTAAATCTAAGATGGTTTAAGTTTGATCTTTTTGATTTGATTACGGAATACCTCTTCAAGGCAAGCCGAGAAAAGAATAGGCGATATTGCGTCACCCTGCCGTATACCTCGTTCTACATTAATTCCCACTTCAAGATCATCAAGATGAATTGTCGCTGTAGCTCCGTCATCTATCGATCCTAATAGGTTTACATATGTTTTGTCTACCTCCTGTCTAAGCAGTGCATCCATTACGGCCTGCTTTGAGATTAAGTTAAATGCTTTTTCTTGTGCATAAAAGCCAAGCACAGTGGAATGGTGTATTCGTTGTGCCTTTCTACGACCTGCTGTTCAACATGAACGTGATTCATTGTACTGAATCCAATTCATTGTACTGAATCCTGCTTGTTTTCTTGGTTGTGCATCATTCAATTTTATTAATATTGTTTTAAATATTATCTTAGTGAAAACTTTGGACATTACTGATAGAAGGTTTATTGGACGGTAGTTCTTTAAATCTTCTTGCGCTTTTTTTATGTAAAATAATCATTTCTGCTTTTTTCCGTAAGTCAGGTACATTTTGTTCTTTGAGGCATTTTGAGTATAATCCTGCCAGTGCTTTATGTAAGGCAGCTTTTATCCTTTCGATAGTTACACTGTGCTTTCTTAGAGCTTTGCCGTGTTTTATCGGTTTTATAGCAGTTATCACTTCCTCCACTAGGATATCTGGCATTTGTTCTTCCATGGGTATTGGTGTCTTTGATTGGTTCTGATCTTCATATAACTGTGAATAAAATTTTCTGACGACCTCTAACATTTCCGTTCGCGCCCTGCACACTGTGCCATCCTTATGCATTAAGGCATACATTTGCGTTCTTTTCTTTCTCAGCTTCTGTTGAGACTTGTAAATTGCCCTATTTTCTGCCAGATTTTTTGCCCTAGCTGCATGTTGAACCGGCGCGTCTCCTCTCTGATACGTTTTCTTATGGTTTTGCAGAGCACAGCTTACTCGACTCTGTTAAAAGGACTCCCTGTATTTCTCATTGTCCGTCGTTTTTTCATTAAATCAATGGTTACACTGGACATTTTTGTTTGTTTGATACATTTTTCTTCTGGCGCTATTGAAGCAGCCGTTTCAAGCACATTTTTGGTGATTTCGTCATATTGGGCTGATTTTTCCATGTCCTCTGGGTCTTCTAATACAGCAAAGCGACAAAGCAATCTCAAAATCGCTTCCCCTCCCCAGCAATTTTCTAGAATCCACTTTAACCTTCTTTGACCTTACCATTTTTTCGCGCTTTCTTCGACAGTTAATCCTAACTTTTGCTCGTACCATTCAGTGGTCACTTCCAACATTAAAATTGTTAAGGACAGTGCAATTGAAAAATATTGTTTTATCCTTGGTCATGATGTAATCAATTTCACTTGTGAGTGTAGATGAACTTTTTCATGTCCATTTTCTGCTGATGTTTTTCTTATAGAACGAATTTATAATATAAAGTTCGTGTCCTTTAGCAAAATCAACTAGTTTGTTACCTTTATTGTTCCGCTTACCAGTTCCATATGGGCCAGTTGCATTTTCACCAGTTTTTGCTGTTCCAATACTGGCATTAAAATCACCCATCAGGATTTTGTACCTACATTTCTCCTTGTATAAAAGCTAGGCCACATCAACATAAAATTCCTTAATTTCCTCATCCTTATGACTTATAGCTGGTTCATAAGCTTGGATGACGAAGTCTGAACTGTTTCCCTTCTTTTTTAAAATCTTTGTCACCACTTTCCCCGCAGCTTTCCCTTGTGTTGTGTTGACCTGTTGGATTGGCCATTCTTTGGAGACGTTCCCACCATCCGAGTTGTCTTCGTTCTATATATTCTTCTATGGACTCTATGTCCAAATCTTCTCTAATTATTTCATTTCTAACTCTGTCCTTCCTTGTTACTGCCTTCTAAAGTATTTCAACTTTACCGCTCTTATCTTACTTTATTCGTGTTGATGAGCACGCAGGCTCACATCCGTATGTTAAGATACGTTTATATATTGTTTTATATATTTTCACCTACATTTATCTTATTTATCAAGCCCCTTTCAAGCCATTATATAATTTGTTCGTTTTATTTATCGTTTTTTTTAACCAAAAATTCAGGAAAAAATTTTCTTTCCAACAATGCCAAATTCAAATACTGTTGTCATTAAAAAAAAATCAAGTTAACCTTGGATTCCAAATATGTGATAAGAAAAGAAAATTAAAATATATCCAAAAAAGTGGCGCTCAAAAGGATAGGTACATCAGAAATTCACAACGAACCAGCCCGTGTGTTAACATATACGAATATTAAATTGATAATATTTGAGATCATCTTCTTTTATATTTCACATCGTTACAACATTGTTGTTTCAAAATTTTTCGGATCGGATCGGATGTAGATGTAAAGAAATCTACATCGGACAAACAAACCGAAAAATATCTGCCAGAATCGAGGAACATAAAGTAAGCATACGGAACAAGCAAACGATATCGGCATTATTCCAACACCAACTAGAAACAGGCCACAAAATGAACTTTGATGATTGCAACGAAATAGCCAACATAAACCATTTTCGGACACGCCTGGTCAGAGAAGTCATAGAGATCGAAAAGCAGGGAAGCCTAAACAAGAGGGACGACGCTCTACACTTGCCGCCAACGTGGAAAAGCGTTCTTAGACCAGCAGACCCGGACAGCACAATATCCAGAGCACGACTGGGAACAAAGACGTTGCAAACGCCTCAGGGGGCGGAGCTAGCGCCAGTGCCAGCCAATCGCTACCGACTAAGACCGAGGCCCGAAGACATAAATATCACACGGCGAACCGATATCTCTCATGAGGAATAAAAACCAGTATATGAAGGTCATGTCCTTCATCCAAAAGGAGCAGATCCAGACGGAAAAGGCGCTGAATCGCCCCGAGGGGGTGAAAATTCAGCCAAAGGCAGCAGGCGATTACCGCAAACTGACTGCCTACCTGGAACAGGAAAAAGTGGCATACCACACCTTCTGTACGAAGGAGGAAAAACAGCTCCATGTCCTGATTCGGAACCTGATAGAGTCCGTTCCCGAACAGGAAATTAGAGAGGAGCTCGAGCAGCTCGGTTACACTCCATCAAAGGTCCAGAGATGGAAAAATAAGAAGGGCCAACCACTAGCCCTCGTATATGTGATTCTCCCCAAACACCAGAAGGGGATCCATAACCTCAAATATATGCTTCACCAGAAAATTAAGGTGGAAAGCATCAAATCTAATGGGGAGACCTCGCAGTGTTTTAACTGCCAGGTCTACGGTCACACGGCCAAGAAGTGCCATGTACCATCAAAGTGAATGAGGTGTGCAGGAAATCACGCCTCCAAAGAATGCAAGGAGCCGAGGAATATACCGGCCAAATGCGTAAACTTCGGTGGTCCCCATCCAGCTAACGCGAAGAACTGCCCCAAAAGACCCCCGGTTAAGGGTGAGGGGAAAAAAGAGCTGAATAAGAAACTAGCTAATCCGCCGTCAAAGATACTGCCCCCGACCTTTGTGTGGGGAACCCAAAATAGTAGCAAAGCCCCGGTCGCCGTCCCGGCTGTCCCAAAACAGGCCGCTCCCAGGATGGAAGCACCAAAAATCCAGTTGCCGGACTTCTCCGCAATGATGGAAAATATGATGCAACAGATGGCTGCTATGGTACAGCAGCAACTGAATGCAGCAATAGCCATGTATCAAACCGCCAATGAATCATAAAAATTCATTGCGCGTTATGACATGGGATTCCAACTCCTTGAACGGGAAAAAGGTGGAACTAACTGCGTTTCTGGAAGATCACAGCATCGACGTGGCCTGGAAACTTTCCTCAAGCCGAGCCAACGGTTCAGCGTGAGGAACTTTTGCTGTTATAGGGAGGACCGTCTCGACGGAGCGAAAGGTGGTCTGATGATTCTCGTCAAGAGAGGAATCAGACACAACCTTTTGCCTCCGGCGGGCCTTACTTCCTCAGAGGTGATGTCGGTGCAAGTGGCTCTAGAAGATAGTCTCGCAAACCTATCTTCATGGTATCAGAGAAGCTGCCACAACTTCGATTCAGGTAAAGTTGGCAGGTTCCTGCCTAACAACACTCCAGTCATCATTGGAGGAGACTACAACGCACATAACCAAGAGTGGGGTTCGAGATGGACAGACAGGAGAGGTGCTGACCTGTTATCCATGGCGGATAGATACGGGCTGAACCTCCTTGTCCCGGATGAACCATCCCGTCTCAGCAGTTTCTTAGACTTCTTCATCGTAAGAAATCTAACCATTCAATATGCTGTCCAGGTTGTTCACGAACTTACTTCGGATCACTACCCGGTCATTCTAACCATAGGTACCAAGGTGGATACCTTCCCACCGAACAAGGTATCTAACATCTGTTGGAGCAAATTCCAAGAGTATTTGCAGAACAGCGGGCCTAACCCGCTAATTGATAGCGTCCAGCAGCTCGAAGATGCGGTCGAAAAATTAACAAAGGACATAATAAAAGCCACCAAAGTGGCTACTAAAACTTCAACGGATTCTTCTCGAACGACTTTGGACATCCCGTTCAAGGTCAAAGAGAAAATCCGTATTAAAAATAGACTTTTCAGACGCTATCGTCTGATTGGCGACCCTGAGCTCGGGCGGCGTGCAAACGCAGCCAAAAGAGAGTCTCAACAGGCTCTCAGAGAGTTCAGGATCGGCAGGTGGGACGATTTCCTAACGTCGATCTACACGGCTGATCGATCCTTGTGGAAAACGGCCAAATCCTTGGTGGGAAAGGTGAGGGTTCCGATTCCCCCCCTGAGGACGGGTGATATACACGCCGTCACCGGGGAGGAGAAGGCCGAGCTCTTCGCCGTGACCTACCAAAAACAGATGACCTTTCTTCGGCCTTCAGCCGAGACTAGAAGAGGGCTAAAATTGAAAAATTCCGAGAAGAAATTCTTTCTTCCCAGGGAACTCCTAACCCCGGCTACCTGATCAGCCATCTCGTTTCGCCAAAGATAATACACAATATTATCAGAGGCTTGAAAACTAGAAAAGTTCCTGGTCGCGACCCTATCTCTCCTGAGCTGAAGCGACTACCAAACAAGCAAATTTCTCAGCTGACTACCATTGTCAACGCTATTTTCAGACTCCAACACTTTCCAGCCCTCTGGAAACACGCCCAAATAATAGTAATCCTTTAAAAAGGAAAAAGCCCCAAAGAGCCAAGTAGCTATAGGCCTATCAGCTTGCTTAGCGCGCTCGACAAGATCGCTGAGAGAGCCATTTTACATGCTCTCAACGGTGTTCTTGACGATAAGAATATTCTGCCGAACGAGCAGTTTGGTTTCCGGAGGGGACACGCAGCCGTCCATCAGGCGAGCGGCTCGCCACGGTGATCAGACAGGATTTCGACAGAAGGCGCCATACGAGAGCCGTCTTTTTAGACCTCACGCAAGCCTTCGATAGAGTCTGGCATCTCGGACTTATAGTCAAGATGCTCAGACTGGGTATTCCAATGGACCTAGTAAAGCTTCTGGCATCATTTCTGACTGGACGCACATTCCAAGTGCTCGTCGATGGTGCTGTTCCATCAGTCCAGCGAATCGAAGCGGGAGTACCGCAAGGTTCCCCTCTTGCCCCAGTAATTTTCAGCGTCTACATGGCGGACTTTCCCAGAATTCCGCACGTAGGGACTGCTTTCTATGCTGACGATACGGCCTTCTACACGTCAGCCCACGGGCCCTGGTTGATCACATCCAGGCTCCAAAGGCAGACGTCGAAAGCCCTTAAATGGCTGGTCCACTGGAGACTGGTAATAAATCGCAGCAAAACCCAGGCCGTCTTCTTCACAAGAAGACAGCCCATAATCAGACAGTCTATCCGTATTCACGGAATCCCTATAAAATGGGCCCTGACGTGGGTGTCGCACATCAAGAAGGCAACCGGGAAAGCACGAGCCATGCTTCGTTTGCTTTTCCCCCTAGTGAACAGAAAAAGTACCAAACCAACTAACTTTGTATAAAGTCATGGTTCGATCGATCCTTGTTTACGGATATCAAGCCTGGCTCCCGTTTCTCCCAACCTCTTCGATTGCAAGACTCCAGTCTTTCCAATCACGTGCGCTTCGCACTATAGTTAACGCCCCATGGTTTGTTAGGAACGCGCAAATCCATCGGGAAACAGATACACCAGAGATTCAGACGTTCTTGTCCAGGCTTCTGGACAAATTCCTAGCGACGGCGTCCTTATCGGACAATCCGCTAATTAGAGCGAAGGCAGCTTCATTGCCGGCCGTTGCCCCCGAATGACCATTCACTTCGGTCAAACTATCCCTGCCTAAAGGACGGCAGTTAAATCCCTCCGGATAAACGACACTGTCGCGACATCCGGAAAAACCAGAGAACCAAAGTCAGGGCCTTCGGGTCAACTTAACCTTCAGGAAAGCAGTAGTAGTAGCGATATCTCTCAGACAGTCACGAACGTCGCGACAGTAAGCACTGAAGATGCCAAATGAGATTTTGGCGAAACGTCTGCAAGCTCCCGATAGGGACCAACCCGACAACCGGATGTACTCCCGGAAAAAAACCCAATACATTCTTTTAAATTTATCCTCTAAATTCAGCCTCTTTTAAATTCAGCCTCTGACAAACATCAGGAAAAAAAAATTGTGCCAAAACAAAATGATAGCCTGACACTTGCCGCACCCGAAACAGTAATGAATAATATTTTTATTACCCTTGTTATTAAAAAAATCTTTTGACAAATATCAGTTTTGACTAGAGAAAACAATATTGTAGAAAAAATCTGTCTCTTAATAATCACAATATTCTCACTTTTGTTTTAGTAGTTATAATATATTTCGAATATCTTTTGATATCAACTAACCACTTCCACTTTTCGAAGGAAAAAAGTTTTATTCCTAGTTCTTAATCTATTTCGGCATGTTGTTTTCAGAAGTAAGTTTAGCTGGAATATAGTTGTTAATTATATATCTCTATATCTTCTAATCCCACGCTTTATCCAAAAACTTTTCTGTAGGGTTATTATTTGGATTCTTTTTTCCAATAATATGTTATTTCTGACAATTTTCGAGGAGAGTTCACGACATTTTCTTTAATAAAGAACAAAATATTTGAAATGTTTGGAGTGTAAATTTTTAATATAATTTCCTGAAAGGTTAATACACCTAATACATTATATTCTATACTAGCTGATTCGACAAACGTTATCCTGTCCAAATTTTAATAAATTTCGTTTGTGATCGTTTTGTGAATTTGTGAAAAGCTTTTTAAAATTTATAAACAAAGTAAAAACGAGAAAAAACATATTTCTGAATGATCATTGTATCTATTAACGATTGTGGCCATGGATATTCAATTAGTGTACACCGCTGAAATGCTGGAAATGTGTGATGTGCCTAGAATATGATTGACATGGTTATGCGGAATTTTTGCGCATCGCACAATTAAACTTATATTTCGACTTCGATTGCAAGATCGATGTTCAAGTAAACAATCACGGCAGTTGATCGTTCCGCCGATGTAGAACGATATCACGGGATTCTAAATTTTCACCAAAGGCGAGCATGACGAGATCATCAAATTCTTGGCGCATTGAAACGTCTTGCGTGTTCTCCCGCAGGCGCCTTATCGGTTTTGATTGTGCAGTGCAGTTTTGAACAATGCAATTAATCCATTGAGTTAATGAAAAAAAGTTGGCAGTTGTTCCACAATTGGAAATGCTATAGACGTACCTCTGCGGCTCCGAGGTTTTAGTGGTAAATCTAAAATAATCGAACTAAAATGCCTTTAACAAAACAACAAAAAAGTGATATCAAGGTTACTCTCGAGGAATGTTTCGCTGACGACAAGTTTATTGAAATGTTTACCGATAAAATTGCGAATGCAGTAGTTAGTAGAGTATCGGAGCGATTAATGATTTTAAATAATAAAGTAGAAGAACTGGAGAATTGGAGAGTTGGATGAAGCACATGCAAATAGCGAACGACTAAAAAGTAGAATAGAAGGACTGGAACAGGCAAATAAAAAAAAACTATAAAACTATATGGTGTTCCAGAATCCAGCGACTCTTCTGAAAATTTAAAAACTTATGTGTCTAAATTTTGCTACAGGGTGGGTCAAAAGGACATTAATAGACCAATTCCAATTCCGAGACCAATAATAATCAATTTCGGTTCAATAAAGGCACGTAACGACATTTTTCATAACAAAAGGAAGCTCAAGGGTACTAAGATGATAATGGCAGAAGAACTTACAAGGGAGCGCTATGAATTATACTCATTGGCAAAAAAGAAATTTGGCATCTGTAATACCTGGACTAGATATGGACGAGTGTTTGCTAAAGTTAAAGATAAGATTCACACCATCATCACCAGTGAGGATATTAACATATTGTAAGTAAAGACCGATGACCGTAAAGTTTAACTTTTGATAGGTGTTTTAATTGTTTTTTAAAGATTATTTTCCTTATTTGGCAGCATTACATTTATATTTTGTTTTTTTTTCTATTTTTCTATAGTTATATTTGTATTTGGTGTGGGGTGATGGAGGTGCATCGGATATGTTATGCTTTTTATAATATAGCAACTTTGCCTGGTAGGTTTGCAGACTTTAAGGCATATTTACTTATGAGGAAATTTGATGTAATGGGTTTATGTGAAACACGATTGTCATCTAACTTCAGTGATGATTTACTGCCTATTGAAGGTTACAGAATAGATCTACACATGGTGGCGGTGTTGCAATTTATATTAAGTCCAAATTTTGTTGTAAGGTATTGTATGGCAGTGCGTAACCTTTACTTGAACAGTTATGGCTGGGATTAAAATTGGATAGGGTTATGTATGGCTTTGGTATTGTATATAGACCACCGAATACTAGTTTCCGAATACTAGTGAATATATTTGAAGATGGTATTTCTAATTGCGTAACACTGTGTGATGCGGTTGTCTGTGGCGGTGACTTTAACATTAATATGATAAATTGTGATGATAGTATGACAAGCAGGTTTAACATGGCTCTGGAAAGTTTTAGTCTTAAGAAATACATCGATTCACCTACTCACATAACAGATAAAACTGCCACACTAATAGACTTAATCATAACATCGGAAGAGATGAATTCTTGCACATCGGGTACGCAATCTGTTTACAATTCATCTGGTCATCAGCTTGTTTGTTGTAGTCATGAGCAGAATATTGAAAAATCGACAATAAAAACATTTAAATCGAGATGACTAAAGAATGTAGATATAAATTTATTAAATTAACTTTTTTTACAATTGACCCCATTTCAGGAGGTTTTTTTCAGCATGATCTGAATTTAAAAGTATTATATTTTAATAATCTAATAATTGAATTATTTGACACCATCGCTCCTATTAGAGAGTGCAGTATTAAGAAAGTCAATCCTCCATGGTTTACTCCAGTTATAAAAAAGTTAGCCGATATAAAAAACAAGGCGCTTCATAGGTATAAAGTTGGAAAGACTCCAGAAGCATGGAAATATAAAACCATTAATAACGTTATAACATGTGCAATAAAACGAGAAAAACAGAGTTAATGCCTTAAACAGTGCTACAGATATAAATAACCATCTTTTGAAAACAGCTGCTAATCTGTCACCAGATTTGGAATTATTAAACTTTTATAATAATATTTTATAAGAATCGTTTGAATCACTATTTAATTTTACTGTTGTCGAGGAATATACTGTTTCCAAACATTTACAAATAATAAAGACTAACGCAGCTGGATCTGATCGAATAAATATTGAAATTATTCGTATGTGTTGTCCATGTATTCTTCCAGTATTGGTGCACATTGTTAATTTAAGTTTGCTGGAGGGTACTTTTCCGGATATATGGATAATATATATATATATATATATATATATATATATATATATATATATATATATATATATATATATATATATATATATAATAATACCATTTCCAAAAAAACCAGATATAACATGAATTAATTTTTAGGTTAGGCTTTTAATGATATTAGGCCAATATCGATCTTGCCAACACTGTCAAAGCTCTTGGAAAAAATCTTGGCTGAGCAGTTAACCAAGCATATTAATGAATATAACATTCTTCCTTTAATGTAGTCTGGTTTCCGTAAAGGATATAGTTGCACTACTGCTTTGCTGGATCTAATTGATGATATAGTAAGAAATAATGATATCGGTAGAACATCTATACTAGTGCTGTTAGATTACTCTAAAGCATTTGATAGAGTTAACATTGAACTTATGGGTGTTATTTTTTATTTTCTAGGCCTGTCGCAGAATGTTAGAAAATTGATGGTCAACTATCTTAGTAACATATATCAGTTTGTAAAAACCGATAACGGCGAATCTCTCAGAGGACATAGCAACTGTGGAGTTCCACAAGGCTCAGTTCTGGGGCCTCTACTGTTCTATACATGTGCTATTTCTAAAAGCTTAAAATATTGTATTCCTTATATGTATGCTGATGATACACAGTTACTCTATTCCTTACCGTCTTATGACTTTCATAATGCTAATGTCTTGATTAACGAAGATATTGTAGAGCTAACAGCGTTCTCGGACAGACATCAATTGACAATAAATTCAAAATGTAGTGTTATGGTATTTGGTAAGGATCGACATAGGATAGAGAAGGAAATGATTAGATCGGTTGGTTATACTGTATTGCAGAATGTGCTCAGTGCCAGGAGTCTCGGAATGGAGATAGACGCTGACTTAAAATTTAGCAATTTTATAACATCTAAACTCAAAATAGCTTATGCTGGTTTAAAGAAACTATTTCCCAGACATGTCCTTACTACCAGTTTGAAACTGAGACTCTCGGAAGTAACTGTTTTAAGTCATATCAATTACTGCGATGTGCTTTATGGGCCATTTTTAAGCAGTGTTGATGCTAAGAGGATTGAGGGGTTTCAGAAATCTTGTTTGAGGTATTCATATGGAATACGGAAGTTTCAACCTGTATCCCATAAGCTGGTGTCATTGAAATGTTTATCTATGTTATATAGAAGGCAACTCCACGCGGGCTGTTTATTTCATTCGATATTATAGTATAAAAGTCCTCCATATCTTTATAATAAGATTAGATTTCGATCGGATGTGCACAGTTTGAATACTAGATTTAGGGGTCGATTATCGCCACCTATGTTTTACTCTGCGCAATTTACGAAGTCGTTTATATATATATATATATATATATATATATATATATATATATATATATATATATATATATATATATATATATATACAAGAGTATAAATACTTTGGACCTGTCCGATTAAAAAAATGTTACTACAACTTGGAAGCAATATGCCTGCTTTAATGATTAACGATTTTGTCTGTGCCCCTTTACCTTGACACCTCTCTTCTTTTCAATAACTGATTTTTTTTGTTTTGTTTTGTTTCTTATTTTATTGTATATGAACAATAATATATTTTTAAATTTTCACTTATTGCCTATAAGATTATTATATGTAATATAGCTTAGTGTGTATACTATGGGTTAAATTAGAATTAGGGCTGAGGCTTCTAAATCAGTACTTCTGTCACCTCCGTCCTTTTGCAGTGATTTTATATGAGCTTTCAATTATATTGTAATATATTGCTATTTTCTATATTGAGCATTGTTAAATGTACTGCAAGAAATATATAATTGATCTGTTATATTGTAATGTATTGCTATTTTTTGTGTTGATCATTGTTAAATGTACTACAATAATTTTCATTTACTGCAATAATAATTTTCTTGGATTGCGTCCAATAAGACACTTGTAGCTGAGTTTCATCACACACCCAACCGTTGGGTTCCACAATCACATGTGGAACACACAACAACCTGTGTCTCTGCCTAAATGAACATTTTTGTTGGTTGCTTGACCGGAAAAGAGCCCCACCTATCCCTTCAACTGGATGACATATGTTTCGTCTCTCGAGGTTCAGGTGAGTCTGAATATTATATTCATTCTGAATATATCTATTATATATATCTATTATATATATATATATATATATATATATATATATATATATATATATATATATATATATATATATATATATATTATATATATATATATATATATATATATATATATATATATATATATATATATATATATATATATATATATATATATATATATAATGTATTATCTTTGTGCGCGTTAGAATATAATGTATAAGATGATTTAAGAAAGCAATATCAACATGATAATAATGTTGTTGTTGAATAATCATGTTGTGTTCAAGTGTCGAATTATGTGACCTTGAAAGGGGACATACGAGGGTCGATCCAAAAGTAAGTTTCCCTTCATTTTTTCAAATAGACAACTATGTTTATTTTCATTAAAATTTACATCGTCGGAAAGATGAAACTTTCCTCTATTTTTCGACATAATCGCCATTTCGATCAACACATTTTTGTAGACGGTGCTCCAACTTTTGTATGCCCATGTCGTACACCTCCGCCGCCAAACCCTTAAGAAAGCGCTGCACCTCTTGTTTCACTTCCTCGTCGTTCCGGAAGCGTTTGCCACTCAGGTGTTCTTTTAACTTGGGGAACAAGTGATAGTCGCTGGGCGCGAGGTCCGGACTGTAAGGTGGGTGGGGCATGACAGTCCATCCAAACTGCTCCAAAAGTTCCTGGGTTTTGCGGGAAGTGTGAGGTCGGGCGTTATCGTGAAGCAGCGTTACACCTGTTGTCAGGCGTCCTCTCCTGCGGTTCTGGATAGCACGCCTGAGTTTAGTGAGTGTCTCACAATACCTGTCCGAGTTTATTGTTGTCCCGGGTGTCAGGAACTCGATCAGCAGTATCCCCTTGCGATCCCAAAAGACAGTGGCCATGATTTTGCCAGCAGAAGGAGTTTGCTTGAACTTCTTTGTGACTGGTGACCCTGAGTGACGCCACTGTTTAGACTTTTCTTTGGTTTCGGGGGTGAAATGAAAAACCCACGTTTCGTCACCGGTCACGATGGAGTCCAAAAATTCTTCCTTATCGTCTTGACACTTTTGAAGAAACTGTCGAGCACAATCGAGGCGTTTCTCCTTGTGTTCTGCTGTCAGCATGCGCGGTACCCATCGAGCGCAACACTTGTGATACCCCAACTTTTCAGTCAAAATTCTTTCCACTGTACCGTAAGAACTCCCAGGAATCCTATCAACGAGTTCACGGATGGTGATTCTCCGGTTTTGAAGCATTTCGCGTTCGATCTTCTCGACAATCGACTCCGAAACTGCAGGTCTTCCACTCCGCTCTTCGTCGTGAACCTCCTTCCGTCCGTCACTAAATTCCCTGCACCAATGTCGGACCATTTGAACGGACATACACTTGTCGCCGTAAACTTGTGTCAACTTTCGATGAATTTCCACAGGTGGAATTCCTGTCGCATGCAAAAACCGAATAACCGATCGAATTTCGCACCTGGCGGGATCAACAATAAGAGGCTCCATCGCGAACGGCTGCTGAGCCAAGACTGAGCGGCGTAGCGCAGCGCTCGCGGGCGGAAAAGGGAGTGGGGGATCTGCCGTGCACAGCGGTGTTGTCGAATTTCGCCTAGCAGCTTCCAACGCTGCTGCAGCTCTTTGGGAAACTTACTTTTGGATCAACCCTCGTAAAATTATTCCGAACCATTTTTCATTTCAGTCATTTAGAAGCAACTGTTTTTTTTTCTGGATTTGTATGGTTGTGTGGAATCTGTTCCTGTTCCAGAATCCAATGAGCATAATTGTTTTTTGGTGGCGAGACCAGTGGCGCCAATTTGACTTGGCCATTTGCACAACACAATCCAGTGGTTTCATTTCTGTATTTCAATACCTTACAATATGGCCACACAACGCGCATCGATGCAATATCAACCGTATATCAACTGTAATCAATTGCAGAATTATTCAAATTCATTGTCGCGCGATTGGTTTCTACTGACCGACGCATTTTCTCTTTCTTCTTGTGTACGTGCTGAACGTCTTTGTAATAATCGATTCCTTTCAATCTCATTTTGCTTCTTCGCGTTGCTTGCAGTTCGATTAGATCGAAAATTCATTTGGTTTGTAGCATTTCGAGTTCTGCGACCTAAATTGTTCCGTCTTATTGGCGGCATTGCAATGCGATTAAATTGTCAGTTCAATTCAGTTGTGTCGATTGCGACACAATGTGCGATGCGAAGAATCACAATTCAACTGAAAATAGACAATTAATTCACTTTGTTGTTACTGTATAACCGTTTGTCACTTTAAAACTCACCGTATTTCGTAGGCAAATCTGTAAATTTGTTTGAGATAAAACGAGGAAACTTAATTTATCATTTAATCATTTCGGACGAATAAGTATGGAACATCAACGTGTCTATTACTACTATTTGCATCTATTATCCACATCTATTATCCACATCTATTATTTACATCTATTAACTACATCGATTAACTACATCTATTATCTACATCTGTTATCTACATCTATTATCTACATCTATTACTTGCATCTATTATCTACATCTATTAACCACATCTATTATCTACATTTGTTATCTGAATCTATTATATACGTGAACATTTATAAAATGCATAATTGAGTGATCACCTCATAGTGTTGCCTATCGTGGAGTGAAGATTAAAGAGATGAACATCATTTCGGACGAATAAGTATGGAACATCTACGTGTCTATTACTACTATTTACATCTATTATCCACATCTATTATCTATATCTATTATTTACATCTATTAACTACATCTATTATCTACATCTGTTATCTACATCTATTACCTGCATCTATTACCTATATCTATTATCTACGTCTATTAACCACATCTATTATCTACATCTATATCTATATCTATTATATACGTGAACATTTATGTAAAACATATTGAGTGATCACTTTATATGGTAGTTTCGTTACGTATAAATGTAATCAGAAGGACTTTTTGTGGTGATTTGTGACTTATGATGAAATTTGAATTGTCACTATATACCAGAAACGAAGGAACAGTAAAATAATGGGTTTTACTTGGCAAAACTGTCCTGAAAAAGGCGAAGGCGTATCCATTGATCTGAAATGTCATTGTTAATATTTTCTGGCATTATCTTCATTTACTATTTGGAAAAGGGAGATACGGTCATAAGGAAGTGGTGGTGGAAGTGGAAGTAAGTCTAGCTTCTCGAAGGGTTGATTAAAAATCATTGGCGAAAACAGTACTGTTTCATTACAACAATATACCTGCTCATTCATCCGCAATTGCAACAATGAAATTGGCCAGTTTGCGCTATAAATTGTTTCCGCATCTACCATTTCCCCTCCAGATTTGGTATGGCTTTCTCCAACTTCTTTCTATTTGCAAACATGAAGAAATGGCTGGTTTGAAAGAAAGACACATTTAATCCTCAAGAGAAGCACTGAATACGGGATACCCAATGGTGAATTAAAAGTGTTTTTTTTCTTATAAATGGTCGCGCTGAGGGGATGATTTTGAATGGGGGAAACATTTTACTATCCTTACTACACTACACTACAGATCCCCCACCACAACCATCTTAAGATTTGAATATTAACAAAAATATAAGCGACGTATATAAGTCAGTCTATAGATATATGCCACCCAGTGCTGTTGTTGTGTCAGTGTTTTGTTAATTTACTTAAATAATCTTTTTGTACAAATAGTGTGTTTTTGTTTCGATCCTGACACAGTTTGTGGTAAGTAACTCATAAATAATATATTTTCTATAGTATTTTTATTGAAAAATTTTATTTTTAATTTTTTTAACATTTATTTATCGGTATTTTTTATTTTCTATTTAGCTCAAAATGAACACGCGTTCTGCTACTCGCCGTGTTTCTGAAACAGGAGCGTTATATGAGACAGCTGATATTTTCGATGACCAAGAGAGTGAAAGCGAGACCGAATCGGTTTTTGAAGAGCATCATAAGGAGACCGAATTATTATTTTAAATTATTATTATTATTTATGATTGATTATTATTTTAAAACCAGTGAACTTTATCAAACTAAATAAATATATGTTTTAAAATAAAGCTAAATTATGTAATAAGTATCTGAAAGTACATTAAGTCCCCTTTTAAATACCGTTGGAAGACATTTTTTATCTATTAATTTCGCCTAGATATGATAGTTTCAATATAACACCTCATTTAACATTTTTTTAAAATTTTTGCTGATTTTTTCGATGGTATTAGGAATACTATTATTTTTTGGAACATTCTATAGATATAGTCTTTTTCTATACTGATTGAGATTTAAATTAAAAAAAAATATATTAAATTGGAAAATTTAATCAAAGGATATTGATAATCAAAGTATGGCATACCCATGTGCTCCTGAATCGGGAAAATGTGCTCCGCAAAGTGCTTCTTTTGAGGGTTGACTTTCTGTTGTACAAAATCGACATAAAATATCTGCATGATACTTTTCTTACAGTTACAGGACTGATTCGAGGATGACTGTAAATTAACATTTTCTTATAGTTGGGTTATTGTTGGATGTTTTCTCTTACAGGACACCACAAGAGCCACCGCATAGGCCACTTTCACACTATCCACTATCCACTCCACGCTACTCCACTCCACGCCACACCACGCAACACCAAGTACGCAGAAGTAGATGGGGGTTTACACACCTATTCACGCCACGCCACGCCACACAATTATACTTAGCCACAAGGGTTCCACTCGAGATCAACAGCAGGCGGGCGCCACATGCACGCAACTCCCATCCATGCCACACCACCTCTTGTCAATAGTAGGCCTTTCATACTCTGCCACGCCCCATTCACTCCACAACCACAATACACACGTGGTTAATCATATCAGTTATCAGTTCTTATTTGACCCCAAGTTTGTCCTTTGTTTTTTTTTTAATTTTAATTATTTTTATTTGTAATTTTGATTGTTTATTTCGTAATTTTGATTACATGGAGTTTTTTGATACTGAAAAGTTAATAGACGAAGTAAAGAAAAATGAATGTTTATGCAACGTACAACTCATTATTTCAATAAACAAATTTTCAATTATTATTCAAATAAACAAAAAAAAAACAGTTTGCTTGGTCTGAAGTTGCAAATGCATTGTTTTCGGCGTATGCAGAAATTACCCAATGTTACTACCAGCATCTGCTGGGGAGTAATAGACTTCCTCAAGACAGTGTCTTGTTTGCGCAATGTCGTCCATGACGATGGCAAAAACAGAAAAATTTCACTTTTCAAGTGGATAAGGTGTTGATGGAACGTTGATAAGTGTGAAATGACGAGTGGTGTGGTGTGGCGTGGCGTGGACAAGTGTGAAAGGGACCAGTATGTTGACGACATGTGGTGTGGAGTGGTATGGATTGGATGGTGTGAAAAGGGCCTTAGAGTGGTGCTGAGCTAGAAATGAATGGAACTTGGAATCTATTTACTTTAGTAATGCGTTTAGATTTTGTATAGGTGGATACAATATATTCCTAAAAAGGAACGTTTTAGGAATGAATAGAAAAAAAAGGTTTCGCAATAAAAATAGCATTCAGCTATCAATCCAGAAATTATGAAATGGGGGGGGGGGGGGCGATGAAGGGATGCAGATGCTTGGCATGCAGGTCAAGTTAAAATGCAATCTATTATGTGGCTGAAATATTGTACCGTCGTTAGGCCATGCAAGTGCCTGCAAGTTCGTCTAAATCATAGAATCCCAAAGTGGTCTATATCGACCCTCAGGAGTTGACTCCAAACTGCATGAGGTCCATGTTAGCGAAAACAAAAATTGAGGGTGCAGGAGATGTAAAGCGATGTGCAGCGTATTGGTTTTCCATAAATGGAATAATCCAAATAACATATGTAGTACCTATGTACTTACATAATACTTTCTTATAATAGATATATAAATTACCAATGAAGTAAATACTTTTAAAACTTAAATGGACGAAGATATGGAGCTAGATTCGGAGAACTTTAGGACTCGATGCTTCAATCATTCGAAAATTCGAGATCGACGATGAGATGACGACCATTCTCCGTCGACGAGTCAAATTCGCAAGTTGAATTTTAATTAAAACTAATTGCTAGAATATTCTCTTGAGTTTGATCAACCTTTTTCGGTTTTATTTATAAAATTATTTTTATACTTTTGTTGTTGAAATTTAAGTTATTGTTTTCTAATACCACATGTGAAACTGTTTAAGAATTATTAGACATTTCATCAATTCTTTTATTGGAACCTTTGGTGTGAAACACTAAACTTGAAGAGATTTACCACTAAACACCAAATCACTTTTTTGAACTGCTCGATGAACGTTTCGCTAACCATGTTAGCATCATCAGGAGATGATTTAATTTAATCATATAAATACAACTAGGTTGTATTTATATGAAAACCCTACCTAACGAAGCGTGTAAAAATGATGAACCGTGAAGTGTACTAAGCCTTACATTAATAATTGAAAAAGTTGACTGAACGGGATAGGTCCTTTATCTCGATTCATGATTTTCTTACATTTTTCTATTTGAATGTTTTCATATGCATTCAAAGCCCTATTATTATTAACACTTTTAATTGGTCTTAAATTACTAATATCTATACTGTGGTCATGCTCGATTGCATGTTGGGCAACACAAGATTTTTCATTTCTCCCATATCTAATGTGGGCAATATGTTCTTTATATCTTGTCAATATGGATCTTTTTGTTTACCCAATATACCTTCGATCACAGTCTTGACAACTAATTTCGTAAATCTCCGACTTTTATTATATGGTTTGTACACAACCTTAATGTCCACTTTTTTCAAAATTTTGTCTAGCCCTCTTGTTAATTCATGGTATTACCATGAATTTCTTTGTGTTCTGATCCTTTTGAAAAGTCAAAGATTCTTTCATATAGCATAGTATGTTGCGTGCATATGCATAGTAGCAACGCTTGTCCAGAGTTGTATCAGATCTTTACAAGGACGGCGCTGACTATATGTTCATTTGTTTTCGGAATTTTGAAAAGTCTTAAGCAAATATTTTAAAAAATATAAATAGGTAGTTAGGTACATACAAGTTAAAGTGAATCAATTTCATCTTGTTCGGGAGTTTATATTTATTATTTTATTAATTATTTTTTTATAAAAATTTCTTTTTGTAGTTTCTACTATTGTTTTGATACGCTGATCATGACTCGAGGTAATAATAGTTCAATATTCAAGTCAACCATAATTACACGCGTATTCCTTCATAGTTTTCTTTTTCAAAGTTTTAACGATCGGTATTATATACTATTCTATCTTTAAAAACAAGATTCTATGGTACATGATTCTTCTCTATATACATACAAAATATATCTAAAGATTAAAATGAAGTTTTACATCGGGAATCAATGTCGATTGCGATGTGTTATCATATTTAAATAGTTGCATTTTTTTCCTCAGATAACTGATAATTAACATGGCCGAATATAAAAAGAAATGTAGACAGTGATTGACAAAGTAGTAGTAGTGTATAAAAAGAAGTGTAGACAAATTAATTATTTGAAGTTTGGCTTCATTCCATCATTGTCGGACAAACCATTGCCTATGTGCCTTTATGCAACAAAGTTTTAAGCAATAACGCTATGAGACCATCCAAGCTGGAGGATAATCTGAGGTGTCACCTTGATAAAACGGGTAAATATTTGAAATACTTTCAAATACTTAAAGAAAACTTCAAAAAAGGCCCATGGTGGATAGTATGCTTGCTTCGACGTCACAAACAGACCATGATGGCTTGCGGATATCTTACAATATCTCGCTACTTATGCTAAATTTGGAAAAGCGTATACTATCGGGGAACAATGAATTTTCCCAGCTATTGACGATGTTTAAATAACTATTCAACACAAATCATAAAGAAATCCATGATGAACTGCTTTTTGCGAGAACTTTGACAACAGACACTAAAGGCGAATTAATATCATTGACGATTCGTCATTTAATACAAAGAGAAATATATAATTTTTTTCATGATTCATAAGCGTATAAACACTCTTGAAGGAGTTTATAAAGCATTTAAAAGTAAAAACGTATCTTCATAAATCACGATGTTGAAAAAAAGACGAATTGTGTGAAACTGGAAGATTATATGCAGAGGCTTGTCCTAGAAGAGTGCTTCCTTGCACAGAAACATTTACAAACCTGAATAGAAGATTATGCGAAAGGGATCTTTCATGCCTTCCAAACATGACTGTGGAAAAAGCCGGAGCACCAGAACAGTAGAAAATGAAGAACGAGTTTTAAGCAATAACGCTATGAGATTATCCAAGCTGGAGGATAATCTGAGAAGGTGTCACCCTGATAAAACGGTAAGATTTTAAATACTTTCAAATACTTCGCTTCGACGTCACAAAGAGACGATGATTGTTTGCGGATATCTTACAATATCTCGCCACTTATGCACAATTTGGAAAAGCGTATATTATCGGGGAACAATTAATTTTCCCAACTATTGAAGATGTTTTAAAAACTATTCTACACAAACCTGCATATGATGTAATAAAAAAAAATCTTTGAGCAATAACACAGTTCAAAGACGTATTGATGACATGAGTTATGACATTGAAAACTTCTTGTATAATTATCTGCAAACGACCCATTTCTCTATATAACTGGACGAGTCAACTTTACTTGGTAATGAAGCATTATTACTGGAATATGTTCGTTTTGTTACGGACCAAGAAATCCATGAAGAACCTTCTTTTTGCAAAAACTTTGACTACATACCCTAAAAGCGAATCAATATCATTGATTCGAATAAATGAATAAATGAATAAATGATTCTTTTTTCATAATTCGTAAGCGTGTGGACACGCTTGTAATTTATAAACCATTTAAAAATAAAAAAGGCGAATTGTAGTCGAGTCATAACGTTTTTTACTTAACTTTTTCGTTTTGGTTTTCAACTTTGAGTTCACTCTGGAAATGGCCAACATGATATCATGTATTTTATTGATCGTTTCAACCACATCGAATCTCAGTAAACCTCTTATGAACTATAAAATGTAAGCAAGCAGAGTTCCCGTAATACTTCTTCCGCTCTTCAACTCACGAAACTCACTCTTCTTCATGATAGGAAAAATATCGCTTAACATCCTTTGAAGACGTATTCATGGAACGTTACTAGAGGGCAAGCTATTTTTCAGAAATTGAATAATCTTTTTGCTTCAAATGTGAACATCCAACACGAGAAGTCAACACAACACTAATTTTCTTAAACTACAACATACGTTTATTTTGCTTTTTTTAGATTGTACAAATATTTTTTTTTCTTTTGATTATATACAGGGTGTCCGGAAATAACGTCGAAATATATTGGGACGTGACTCTAGGGATTAAAACATAAAAAAAAGTTCCTATAAACATACCCCAAAAATTGCTTCTTAAAGGGGTTAGAGCTCCTTAAAGGGGAAGTCTGAAGATGGTTTTTTCGCAATATTTTCGAAACGGTTTATGCTAAAGTCGTGAAACTCGGCATATTTCAATAAGTTGGAATGGAAAAACGTTTTTTGTATTAATAATTGAATATTTTATTCATGGGGCACATACAGCGGCGTCTCCTTGATAAATGCCACCATAACTTTTTTGTTTATAATATGTTTTAATCTTTTAAATCAAATTATTGAATTGCAAAGATTTTTTGGTAGAAAAGGTCCTCTTATTTCATCTCGTTAGGATAGACCGTTTTCTAGAACGATGACTTTTTCTAAATCGTTGGATATCGAAATGCATCTTAATAATTAAGTAGGCAGCTGTCACTGTTAATCTTTGTCTTTGACGTTTCGTAAAACTGTACCATTTACATAATAACGTCTAGATTTTAAATTTTAAAACTTCGAGGAAATGGCGAATATATATTTTATGTATGGGAAGGCGAATAGGAACGCGTGTGAAGCTAGAAGATTGTATGCAGAGGCTTTTCCCGGAAAACTTCCTTGTACAGAAACATTTACAAACCTGCATAGAAGATTATGCGAAAGGGATCTTTCATGCCTTCCAAACATGACTGTGGAAAAAGCCGGAGCACCAGAACAGTAGAAAATAAAGAACGAGTTTTAGAGAATGAAGCAGAAAATCCAGAAATAAGTGTCAGACGAATGGCTGTTCAAGAAGGCATTCCTAAATGTACCTTGTGGGAAATTGTTAGAGAGCAAGTACTCTATCCATATCATTTGCAGAAAGTTCAAGCCTTAAAGCGTGATAGCCTGCCAAAATGAATCCAATTTTGTAAATGGTTAAGACATTAATTGCGTTTAAATGAAAATTTTGTACAGAACATTATCTTTACAAACGAAGCTATGTTCACAAGCAATGGAATTTTTAATTCTCACAATACTCATGTATGGGCGGAAGAAAATCCGCATGCATTTTTCAAATCGGGGCATCAAGACAAGTTTTCTATCAATATCTGGGGAGGAATACTAGGAATTTGTTTGATTGGACCATTTTGGTTCCCAACCGTTTAAATAGACAAGAGTATTTGAACTTCTTGGAACACTATTTGCTGGACCTAATGGAAGACGTACCATATCAGTTTAGATATGGCATTTTTTTATGCACGATGGGATTCCGCCTTATTTCTCTGTAAATGTAAGAGCGCATTTAGATCAGTTATATCCAGGACGTGGTGGAGTAGTGCAATGGTCACCACGTTCCCCAGATATAAACCCTCTCGATTAGTGTCTGTAGCGCCGGTCGCGTTGGTGCGGCGGTAAGAGCGCCTGCTTTGCCGAATCCGCGCTGGAGCGATAGCTGGTTCGATTCCAGCGCTCGGATGGTTATTTTTCTTTCTTCTGTCCGTTTATCTTTCCTAAATGTTTGTGATTGTTTCTAGGCAAGAGTGTAAAATCCGACTACGAATTACCCCTCAGTCACGCCAGTTAAAGGCTGGGTAAGGCCGGATGCCTTCTGAGAAGTGTTCTACGTTGGTCACTCGCCAGTCGGTAGGTTTCCTGATAGACTTATGGGTAGGCACATAACCAAGGCCGAGGGGGGTGCTGGCCTGGGTTTGTCGGAAGCTGATGACCGTAGTTCGGAACCCACGTTAAGCTGTAGGTCCAGTCGCTAAATAGCCTAGTTGCTGATGCGCCTCTAACCCAAACACTTTACTTTAGTGTCTGTGGGGATACTTGAAGGCGTAGGTCTATGCTATCTCTATTGACACTGCAGAGGAATTGTAAAAACATGTATTTACAGCTTGCGTCTATATCAAAAATAAGCCTGGTATTTTCGGCAGGATAAGATCTTCTCTGAAGAAAATTAGAGGGTGCGTTGAGATGAATGGAGGTTATTTTCAACATCTGTTGTGAATAAGTGCTAAATCCTTAATAGTCATTAGTCTTGATATTGTAGGATACAATATAAATATTTTTGTACAAGGGTGCCTTAATTATTAAGATGCATTTCGATCCATGTAATCGTGCATCGATTTATAAAAAGTCAGTTTTCATGAAAACGGTTTATCCTAACGACATGAAATAAGAGCACATTTTTACTTAAAAATCTTTGCGATTCAATAATTTGATTTTAAAAATTAAAATATTTTACAAACAAAAAAGTTATGGCAGCATTTACCAAGTAGATGCCCCTATGTGACGCCCCTGATTAAAATATCCAATTATTAACACAAAAAACGTTTAAAGTATATTAAATTTCATGACTTTAGCATAAACCGTTTCGAAAATATTGCGAAAAAGCCATCTTCAGAGTTCCCTCTTTAAGAAGCAATTTTTGGGGTATATTTATATGAACTTTTTTTATGTTTTGTTCCTCAAAGTTACCTTCCGAAATATTTCGACGTTATTTCAGGACATCTTGTATACCAATAGCGAAAATACACATTTGGCCAAACCATTAAAATAACTGCATCGGAGCAGATGCCATGGAAGAAAAAAGAAGAAGAGAAACACATGTACATTTTTTATGGAAAATACTGTTGATGAAATTCGAAATGGAATAAAAATTATGAATGCACTTGAAACATTTTAGGTCATAAAATTTACTTCACAAGTATTTCTCACCTTTAATAGCCTCTTTTAGGTTCACCACGGATACAAACTACTATATCCCATCTTTCTGTGCTCGATCCTTAACATACAGATAGCCTTTGTTTTAGTGCGACGCTTTTTTCGATAGTACTTATTGCAATATCGCCTAACAAAGTTCATATTTTCTATTTTTTATTATTAAAAATGACTCGTAGGAGAATCCCGATTAGTGCTCAGAACAAAGCTGCACCTATAAAGAAAATTTTGAAGAAGTTTACGAATAACTGCTTATCTCCTTATTGTGTGGGACTGGACTTTATTATTAATGAAATGGTGACAAGGCTTTAGAAGAAAATGTCCTTTCAAACAATATATGAAATCAAAACCTAATACATACCGAATCATTATCATTATTATATTATATTATCCATTATTATTATATTATCCATTAGTATATGAATCGACCTTTTACGTTTTGAATATTGAAATTTATGCTGGTAAGCAACTAGATGGGCCATATCAGCTGAGCAACACGTAATGGAATGACGTAAAGAGATTGATTACACCAATTTCTGTCACAGGACGAAATTTGATCACTGATAATTGGTACACCAGTATTCCTTTGGTAGAAGATTTAGCCAAAAATCAAAGAATTTCAGTTGTGGGCACGTTGCGCAAGAATAAAAAAAATACTCCAATGCTTCACAGTAAAAGGCAAACCTGAATATTCTAGACAATTCGGATTTTCTGATATGGCCATACTTGTATAGTGTGTGCCAAAAAAAAAAAAGATCTGTGGTATTACTAGGATCACTTCATTGTATAGCTGAAATATATGAAAGTATAAATGACAAACGGAAACCAAGCACTATAATTTTTTATATGGCCTTTGACAGTTTTTTTTCGTTTTCTAGATATTGCAGGAATAAACACCATGGTCAAATAAAATAGTTAAAATATAAAATACAAAGGCGAAAATATTTACGTGAATTGGAAATGCAGGTGATAAAAAAGTATGTAGAGAGAAGCGCTACGATGGTCAACCTTCTAAGAAAACTCAAAAAATTAAGGATCACTTAAATATAAGTTACGGAAACGAATGTAAACCCAGTAAACCCGAACCAGGCACACGTTCCAGTTCATGCAGAGCAAGCTGCAATATATGTTCTGCTTAAAAGAGAAAAGAATCCAAGACACAATGTGCAGCTTGTTTGAGAAATATTTGCCGGGACCACACTACTTTTCTTTGCAATGAATGTTACCATGATGAAGATACTGATGATGAAGAACAAAACCGAAGATAATGATGACAAATAATTATGACAACTAAATTTGATTTTATTTAACCTTTAAGTAAGTTATTATTTAAGTAAGTATTATTTAAGTAAGTGTTTAAGTTATGTTGCTAAAATGTTTCTTAATCCAAATAGAACGTGTATACGTATAATTAAACTTAAAATTAAGAGGTATTAAGAAATTAAGAGATTTAAAGTTAATGTGTCTAAATAAATAAAGTGTGATAAATAAATACATATTTTTTAAAATTTTTCTAAATCGCAAAAATTTTTATTACGTATTTTAAAGTTACGCGCGACCACTGCCGTAACAAATGGCTGCGCGCCCGTTTGAAGGTTAACCTGGGATAGCTAGAATCCCATAAAAATAAAATCGGACCCGTTTCGGGCGTAATTTATCGTATATAGGCAGGAGCCGGAAGGCTAACCTAAAAACCAGAGTGAAAAAGCGGCAGGCGGTTTGAAGCTTAAATAGTGAAATGTGTTTAAGCCTCAGGCCGCACTATGGCTAAACCACCATGGTTTTTAACCGTGTAATTTTGTGAGTCAAGGACACTAATACAAGCGGCCGCACTTGCGGTTTTTTCCCGCGACTGATTTTAAAACCGTGAAATGTTACAAAATGGCTCGCGGGTAAAAACCGCACCACAATTTGTAACCAATAGAATTTAGTTAGCCCGCACGCACCACGGGTTATTTCTTAGTATTAGAGCAATACAATACATACCGCTCGCGTACAGCTTCGCGGTTTTTATTCGCAGTGTGTGCGTCTAGAGCGGTTTCGCGGTTATAACGATTAACCACTCGCTGGAAAAAACGTTAGTGCTTAAGCCTAAGAGGTGTTTATAAAATATGTTTTGTTGAAGGGAAGCAAATAGAAATATTACACATTGTTAAAAAATTTAACATTTAAAGTTCCTAAGTTTTAATTAGACTATATCTGACTTCACTTTGTGTTCGTAGATTCAAAATAGAATAATAAGAAAATGTTACAGATGGAGAAAATGGTTAAAAGTTTGAAATATCCTTTTATGGTAGATTTCGGGGTTTATGTTTATGAAATACAGAACTTATCGACCTCCCTATTCCCGTAACAGCTGTTTCAAATGACGGCCTTCAAGCAATGTAATGTCCATTATAACCAACCAATAAATAATGTCCCTTCTAATCCAGGATATAAATAGTAATGACGGCAAAGTTCGAGGTTATTTTGACGTGAATTTTTATCGGAAATTAAACGGCTGAACCTTTTCGCCTCTATAAGGCGAATCGATATTTCAATTTCACGCTCAACAAAATTTAACTTCGATTAAAACAGGCGAAAATTTCCTTCGAAAACATTTACCTTATCGCTATTAATTTTTCACAGTATTTGTTACGATTAAATTGCCGTCATATTCATTTTAAAGATAGGAAAAAAAACATGTTGGTTTCAATATTTTTTTTTACCTTATCCCACCATTCACAGTGACGTAACTTTAGGGTAGCAACGCTGACAAAATGCCACGGGCCTCCAACCCGACGGGGGTCCCCGGTCCGAGAGTAAGAACAGCACGAAGATTGGAGATGAAAATATGTTTGGTGGTTATTGGCAGCGAAGAGATCAACGACGACCTAACCAAAGAAGAAAGAAATACCAGAGAAGAAGAGATCAAAAGAAAATTAGAGGGAAGGCAAAGGAGGAAAGAGCCAGTAGAAAAAAATGTGACAATGGGATTTCTGAAATTAGTGGCGAACGGCCAAACCTGGAAATGGAATAGACGAGAAAATATGCTGAAAAAACTGGAAGTATAGCCAGCGGTTTAAAAAACTAACAAGTGCCACAATGGACGCAAATATAGATCTGATCCAGCAACGAAATTGATTGCGACTGGATGCAAACAACCTGTATGCAAGCAGGAAGAAAACAGGATGAAAGCAAATCAGTCAGAATTAGGATACATTACACAGATTAGGTACATGGAATGTTAGAGGTACATTTACGGAATGAGCCCTAAAACACGTTATTGGGGAGATGAGAAAATACAGAGTAGATATTCTGGCACATCAGTAGACTAAATAAATTGATATAGTAGGAGTATTATGATATAGTAATTGTGGAGTAGGGTTGATTTGTTAATGACAGGTTCAAAAATGAAGTTATCAAGTTCGAAGCGGTTTCAAATAGAATGTGCAGGATTAGAATCAAAGACCTGTTCAGAAAGATGCATATAATAAATGCACATGTACCGTCAGAAAAAAAAGACCCGAATATTTAAATACAGTTCTACAAAGATTTGGATGGAATTATGGAACAGATTTCAAAGTTTGATATAAAATTTGTGATAGGTGAAAAAGTAGGGAAGGAAGAAGAATACAAGAAGGTAACAGGGGGTTAAAAGTATACACACCACTAGCAATAACAATGGAAAAAGGGTGATAGAATTTGCGTTCATGAACAATATGAAAATTGTTAATACTACTTTTGATCACAAATGTCCTCATAGAAAGAAAGCATGCAAATAACGTTACTGATGTAAGAAGTTTCAGGGGAGCCGATAGTGAGAGCGATGACATATTAGTTATAACAGAAATAAAACAGGAATGACGACCTAGAAGAAAAGCTACAAAGGGTGAGAGACGGAAGAGATATGACGTAGCAAAACTAAAGGATAAGACAACAGCAATGCATTTCGAGCAGGACATAAAAGGAGAACTAGAAAATAAATCCAATAAAAAACATTTAGAGGAAGAATGGACATATACAGTTATGAAAGAAGTAGCAGAAAAAATACTGGGGGAACCAAAAAAAATCAAACAAATGCGTGGTTCGACAAAGAATGTAAACAAATTTTGGAGCAAATAAACAGATCACGTCTGAGATTACTGGAAGGATGAAGTGACGTTCAAACGTTCAAACAAAGATATGATCGCATACGAAGGGAAGTTAAGACTGTACGTAGCAGGAAAAAGAAACAACTTTTTGAACGTGAATTAAAAGAAATAGAAGAATCATATGCTATAAGGAGATAAGAAATTTCTAACAGGATGTTACACAAAGTAAAGGCGGTAGCGCCAGGAGATCTCATTATTTGAAAACTCAAGAAGGATCGCTGGTAGGATATGCAGATGGAAAACTGAAAAGATTTGCTCAATATATCTCAGAGATGTTAAATGCGACTGGGGATGAAGGGAACAGGGGAGAACATGAAATGGAATAAGATGAGATTGTAGACAATAACGAAATTATAAATGCACTTACAAAAGAAGAAGTTGAGGTTTGTATAAAGCAGTTAAAAAATAACAATAGTGCAGGAGAAAACAGTATAACAGCAGAAATTTTGAAACACACAAGAAGAAAATATGCCAGATAAATGGCATAAAGCGCTAAGGAACTAAGGAATTGTGCAATAATTACCGAGGAATTGCACTGCAAGACGTGACTTACAAAGTGATGGTAAAGATGATTAAAGATCGACTATAAAAATACTATAACGAATAAGTAGGAAAATACCAAGGAGGCTTCAGAGCAGGAAGATCAACAATCGACCAGATAGTCATCATGAAACGGATCCAACAGAATAATTATGAATAAAGTTTATGCTTTCATTTTCTGTGCATAGATATTGGGCAAGAATATGACTTCATTAGCAGGGAAAAGGTGCTCCAAGCGATAAGACAGTTGGGAGCCCCGGAAAACTTAAGGAAGTTGGTGGAGATGACTGTCAGGAGAATAGAAAATAAAGTTATAGTCGATGGGGCAATGCCTGAGGAGTTCATTGTAAAGAAAGGACTGAGACAAGGCGATCCACTGTCCACAGTTTTGTTCAATCTAGTTCAGGAAGTGATTCTGAGGAAGCGTGGCATCAATGCTAAGTTGTTAGAATATGGTACTACACACCAATGCTTGGCCTATACCGACGACGTTGTATTGATGGCGAGATTCAAGGAAGAAAAATTAAGGGTATTCGAGATGTTAGAAAGAATGGTATGTTAGTTATTGATTGTACAGAAAATAAGAAATATACGATAGAGAAAGTTGAACAAATTGGATATCTAGGAGTAATACTCACACGTAAAGGGGACGAAGAGAAGGAAATAGAGAAACGACCAGCGAAAGGAAGCAAAGCCGCAGGATTGTTTTCAAAGGTTTTAAGGGTAAAGAATATAACAAGAGCAGCAAAGGTAAGACTGTACCAAATAATACTCACTCCCACGGTTACTTATGTGTGCGAGATATAGATAATGACGAGGAAGGAAGAAAGTAAGCTGGAAGTCTGGGAACGTAAAATATTAAGGAGGATTTTTGGAGGAATTAAAGTTCAGAACGAATTTAGAAGAAGAACAAATGAGAAATAGAAGAACTGTACAAAAACATTGTTCAGGTGGTGAAAGCGCAGAGAGCTAGAAAGCTGGGCATATAGCGAGGATGTCCGGCGAGAGATGGGTTAAATAAATACTGATGAGAGGTGAACGAGAAAGGAGAAGAAGGGGGAGACCGAGGAAGAAATGGCTAGATGAGGTGATAAAAAAAATTAAGGAAAGTAGGTCAGGGATTGGAAGAGTGATGCCTTGGACCGAAAAAGATGGAATGGAAGAGTTAAAGAACTCGAAGCCAAGGGCCAGTAGGCCTGTAGAGCAAAATATAATTTTTATTCTAATCCTGCCAGGGACGATAGGAAATGTGCCAAGCGATGGCGCCATCTTAAGTGTGTCCGAGGCATCAGTTTAAACTTTTTATGGCGTGCCGACTTACAGTTTGGGGTTCAAATCTTTAGAATTGTTTTTTTTTCAAAAATAGTTTTTAAATTATTCTGTTATTAATTTCTGATAATTATTAAGTTTGCAGGAGTCATGTGTGGCAAGTGTGCGCAGCGGGTAAGTGTGCGCAAACTGATTATTTCAGAAACCGTTAAAATTAGAGACGGGGAACCAACTCTCTCTAGTACTTACTTCGACATTGAACACACTCGAGTATTGCCTGGCGTGTTTGCGTATTTTTGCCAATATTAGTAAGTGAAATTTTTTGTTAAAATTCTTGCGATATTTTTTCATTTTCAATTTATAAACTTTTGTATTTGTGCTATGCCATTTATTATTTATTATATACGAACATGCATATTATTTTATCTAGTTTGATTGCAACATTACAAAGTTTTATGGAATAACGCAATAATGAGTAATTCTAAGTCATTCCGTTCACACAGTTAGAGTTAAGTGTTAAGCTTGTCGGATAAGAGTTCTACATAAATATTGCAACATTTTCTTTGAGATTTAAAATATAATTTTCATAAAATGATAAAATGTCTCGAACTTACAAGCGGAAGGATCCAGACAGATGCGTTGTTACAAATGATCAATTCAATGTTGCTAAATTATTAATCTCTCAAGGTATAAGTAAAAGAAAAGCAGCAGCACAAGTAGGAATGAAAGAAAGTACTCTTAGGAAACGATTAAAATCTGGTTCAACTGCAACAAAGTTAGAAAGATTTTCTGCAATTTACTAATGATCAAGAAAATGAAATATTTAATTATCTAAAAAGATGTGATGATCTTTATCATGGCCTTAATGTGACTACTGTCAGGACACTTATTTACGAGTACGCTGAAGTAAATAATTTTTCTCACCCCTTCAATAAAAATTCAAAGATGGCTGGATGCGATTGGGTATATGTGTTTCTTGAAAAGACATCCTGAATTAAAATTACGACAACTAACGCAAACTAGCATAGCTAGAGCAATGGGATTCAATCAAGCCCAAGTTAATATATTCTATGACAATTTACAGAGCCTCTTTGACAAATATAGATTTCTGCCTCGCCAAATCTTTAACATGATTGAAAGCGGCATTAATACTGTGCCAAAGAAGACTCCTAAGGTCCTTTTGATGCAAGGTAAAAGGCTGGTGGGTAAAATAATTTTAGCTGAAACAGGCAGCGGCGGTTCGTGGGGGAAAAAACAAGTGGGGCCCGTATAACTAATTTTTTAAACGGAGATAGGGAAATGTGTCGCAACCAAAAATGTTACATTTCTTAGTATCATACACACACTTTGCTCTATAGAAATACGAGTGTAACTGTCAGACATCAAATTTTCATTAAACTTTTTTTTTAGGTAGGGCACATGCCCACGTGCCCTTATGGACCAACCGCTACTGGAAATAGGTCAAACTATTAGACTAGTTTGCACTATGAGTGCCACAAGAAGTTACGTTCCATCGGCTTTTATATTTCCTCGTAAAAAAGAAGGATCGTCTCTTAAATAATGCACCTGTAGGAAGTATTGGATTGGTCTCTGATTCTGGTTTTGTATTTTGTATATCTTCGTCATTAAAAAAAAATGTGCAACCCAGTAAAGCTAATCAATCCAGTGGTGTTGATATTAACCAATCACAGCGGTTATCTTTCTTTAGCTGCTGTTAATTATTGTCGTGATAATGGCATTCATTTGCTTATCCTTCCACCACACAGTAGCTACACAATGCAACCTTTGGATCGCAGATTCTTTGGTCCATTGAAAATGAAATTGGCTTACGACTGTGACAAATGGCTAAGTCATAATCCAGGATGTGTCATTGGACAAACAGAAGTGGCCCATTTGGTTAATGAGGTTTTTCA
Organism: Cosmopolites sordidus; assembly: GCA_031761425.1. Lineage (NCBI taxonomy): Eukaryota > Metazoa > Arthropoda > Insecta > Coleoptera > Curculionidae > Cosmopolites > Cosmopolites sordidus. The sequence goes on from JARFXV010000024.1 coordinate 1,396,032, forward strand.
GAAGGTTGCGACAGTTAATAATGCTGCTGCGGGTTTTAAGATTTCCGGAATATGGCCTATTGATAAAAATATTTTTTCAGAAGAAGATTTCGCGGCAGCTTCCGTTACTAATATTAATCTTGCATCTACGTCATCTGTACCAGCGCCAAATCTTTCACAGAACTTTGCAGCTTGAGTTACTACACCTTCGTACACTTACCTGGATTACTGCGCACACTTATATATTTTGGTAACCGTATGCATTTTGATAAAGTTTTATTTTATTCTTTTTCTATAATTACAAGTAAGTAAATTCTATTTGGATTTTCGTAAATATATAATTAATAAAAGCTTAAAATGAATAACTTTATATCTTTTTCAATTTTATAACAATTTAAAGAAAACATGCGCACTCTTGCCTCCCATGACTCTACTTGTCACAAAAACAATAAATTAATTATATATATTTCCGAGCGTTTTAGTTGAAGTTTGCATGTATGCATTTTGAGAGCTGTAAATGATGATATTCTTAGGTAAAGATATAACAGTACAACCAGGTAATCAGGTATCATCGTTTACAGCTCTCGCACTGCTTATGTGTAAACTTCAATAAAAACCATTCGGAAATGAATATACAATATTCAACTCATTGAATATTGCATATCAGTATATTGGTTATTTAATGTGATTGTCATTTTTATAGTTTTTGAGTAAATTATATAATTATATTAGTTATTAAAAGTAAAGTGTTTGGGTTAGAGGCGCATCAGCAACTAGGCTATTTAGCGACTGGACCTACAGCTTAACGTGGGTTCCGAACCACGGTCATCAGCTTCCGACAAACCCAGGCCAGCACCCCCCTCGGGCTATAAAACCCTTGGTTATGTGCCTACCCATAAGTCTATCAGGAAACCTACCGACTGGCGAGTGACCAACGTAGAACACTTCTCAGAAGGCATCCGGCCTTACCCAGCCTTTAACTGGCGTGACTGAGGGGTAATTCGTAGTCGGATTTTACACTCTTGCCTAGAAACAATCACAAACATTTAGGAAAGATAAACGGACAGAAGAAAGAAAAATAACCATCCGAGCGCTGGAATCGAACCAGCTATCGCTCCAGCGCGGATTCGGCAAAGCAGGCGCTCTTACCGCCGCACCAACGCTACCGGCTATTAGTTATTGCTTATATTAGTGGTAATATAGTTATTACACGCTTTTTCAATTAAAAAACAAATACGTATGATGTATGATGATACATTTTTTTATTTTACTAATTATTTAACCCTAGAGACTGAAGAAATAACTTGCAACTTAGTAGTTATCAGAAATTAATAGCACATTAATTTTAATACTATTTTTGAAAAGAAAAAAATTATAACAATGCTGAGAATTTGAACCCCAAACAGTAAGTCGGCGCGCCATAAAAAGTTGTTAAATTGATGCTTCGGACATACTTGAGATGGCGCTACCGCTTGACACATTTCCCATCGTCCTTTGATAGATTAGAATATCTTCTTATATATTATCTAAGTTAGTAATAGTGAACGGACCTCTTGTTCGGATAGGCGATAAATAAACTAGATCTCGAGACTTATGGGAAACACAAACAAATATTTTCATACAGTGTCAAATTAGTAGGAAAAATTAGTTTTGTGAGAAATTCGCAGTTATATTAGTAAATCGTTTTATACTAGTGCTTGGTGTACGGATAAAATAACATATATAAACAGATAAGTAAATATATAAACAGAAGTGGAAATTTTGATGGATGAAAGATACTGAAGAAATTCGGAAAGTGATAATACATCTAGGGAATAAGACAAATGAAAGAAGAATAAAGATAGTCCAAAAGCAACACTGGGAAGAACTTTGGGAAGAAGGCACAACAAAAGCATCAGAGATGGAAGAAAGAAAATGTTGAAGAGATGATGAAGGAAATCAAGGAGGTCAAGAGGAACCATCAGAAGAGTGAGGAGAAAAAACCTGAAAAGGTAGAAGATAGGATAAAAGTACTAGAGAGAGTTAAGAAAAAAAATAATCTGATAATTTCGGGAATGTTTATGTATACTCAATATTATTACAATATTAAAGAGTCAACAAAAACCTTTATAAGGAAATAATTGAAGATTGAAACCAATATAAGAAGTACCAACAAGATTGGAAACAACACATACGTAATAGAAATGGAGAACATCGAAGGGAATATTAAGATTTTACAGGATAAGAGCAAGTAAGAAATTGCAAGGATAACATATACATAAATAACGATCTAATAGATAAGGAGAAGGATATACAAGTGAAAATTAGGAAAATAGAAAAGGAAGAAAGAATTACAGGGAACATGACCAGGGTGGAATATATGAAAATAATCATAAATAAAAGGGCAAGAGCAGACAATAACTAATAGAAAAAAAATAGAGGTTAAACAACAGGATGGATTGATGATTATGATTAAAACAATGGATATTGACACGATTATACAAATTACAAGACCAAGATAGATAAATAAGAAAAGAGGAAGAAACGGATGAGGAAAAAACGAAGGGATCAAATAACAGAGAGGGGAACGAAAGACATCAAAATAAGGAATACATAAATATGAGATTGGGAACATGGAATATACGAAGTATTGGAGGAAAAGAGGAGAAATTAGTGGAAGAGATGAGAAACTGTCCCACCAAAACCCTGTAAATCACAGAAACATAGAGGATATTGGATATTATGGTGGGGGGTCGAAGAAGGGGAGAGAGCAAGAGAATGAGTAGGATTAATATAACACCAGACATTTTGAAACATATCATAAAGGAGAAATATGTTAATAGTTCAATAATGGCAATAAATGTAAGATTGTGGGATGAGGAATTGTGGACAGTAATCATAGCATATGGACAGAATGAAAACGCAGGGAAAAATGGAAAACATGTATTTTGTGAAAAAATAAAGAATTAAATCGATGATGAGGTGGAAAATGTGTGACTATGGGTAATTTGAATGGACGAGTTAGTGACAAAGATGAGGAAATTAAGGTATATATGGGACAGGAAGGAGAAAAGGCAAGAAATAATAATAGATACAGAAAAATTGAACTATGTATAGACAAAAGGCTCAAAATATCAAACACAAGGTTAAAACACAAGGAGATACACAAATACACTAGAGTAGACCCGGGAAGGAGATAAAAATCAATAATAGGGGATGTGAAAGGGACAAGACGAGCGGAGATCGGATGCAATCATTATTTGGTGAAAATGGGCATGGAAAAGATGAAAGACCAGATAAAAGAAGAAAGGGAGTAATGGGGAAAATATAAAGCTATAGGCTCAAGGAAACGAGTTACCAGAGGAAATATCAAGAAATAGTAAAGTGGAAATTTTAAGAGCAAGAAGTAGGGAGAGAAATGGAAGAAAAATGGGAGTTTTTCAAGGATATAGTACTGGAGGTCATAAGAGAGAGTTGTGGAATTGCAAAAATTGTAAATAAAAACATGAAGAAAACCAAATGGTGGACGAAAGAAATATAAATAAAGATTAAGGGCAAAAAGGAAAAATGGAAAAGATATCAGGATACAACAAAATATGAATATCATGAAATATATCAAGCAGAATGAAAAGAAGTAAACATATAAGTGAAGAAAGTGAAGCAATAATCTTGATTAAGATTTGGGGAATGATGACTGAAAAAAAGATGTCTGAAAAGTACTGATAAAATCAAAAATTATTACATGGAACTCTACAGCAGCTAAGATAAAAACGAAAATGCAATTACGGAAGAAGATGAAATAATAGAAAGATTCCATATTATGCCAGAAGAACAAGAAAGAAATATATGAAGCCATAGAGAAATTAAAGATGGGATAGGCATCGGGTAGAAACAGTATAACACCAGAAATAATAAAATATAGGGAGAGGAAAGAGTAAGAAGGCTGACAGGATTAACAATATGAAATTAATGACAATGACATTTAAATGACAATATGAAAATGGCAAAAGTCCCAAAGGGATAGAACTCTAGAATTATATTGCCAATACATAAAGGGGGTGATAAAAAAAATACAATAATTATAGTTGTATAACATTTGCAATTATACCAGGAAAAGATATGATTAGAATATAGGATAAAATGATAAGGAGCAAAATCGAGATGACAGTGGAGGAAATACAATGTGAATTTAGGAGGGGAAGGAGCACGCAAGATTTACTATTTCATAGACTTAGGAAAAGCTGTTGCTAGAATTAAAAGAGAGAACATATGGAAAACGCTAGAGAAATAATAAATAGATAGGACAGTAGAATAAATAAAGGCTATGTACAGTGACCACAAGAACATCGTTTGGACAATCAATAAGGAATTGAATGAATTTATGACAAATATCTGAGTAAAACGCGGATGTGTGCTGAGTCCATTGTTATTTTCGATTGTAGTAGACGAAGTGTTAAAAGAAGCAAAGAAAGGGATAAAAACATTGATATTGGGACGAGACGAAGAGTTTCATTGTTAATTACGTTTTTACGAAAACAAGTACTATGATTTTTTCTCTCACTCCGTGTTAAATAAATCAATAACAGTGTAAAATAAATTAATAATATTAATGAAAATAGTTAAATTTGGGACAAAACGAAATGCACCGTCTACATCTGGTGAAACAGTAAAGAAAAATACTAGATTATGCAATGAAACATAAAATAAAGAATGGATTCGTTGTCTTGGATGACTAGCCGCAATGTGTTGTTTATTATCAAGTTCTATCCATCGAAAGCATGAAGCTTTCAAAATTAGCCCGGTATCTGAAAACAAAACACCCGTATTTACGAAACAAACCATTAACCTTTTTCGAGTGTAAATGACTTGAAAATCAGCCGTAATGAGATCGCAGCACTTCAAATATTCTATTTTGTAGCATTAAGAGTGGCCATGCAGTCCGGAAGAAGCAAAGAAGTTGTAACGTTCCATTATGCCTGGACTAACCCTTAATGCCGTGGCGGGGTGTGCGAGTAAGGCTTTAGGTCTTACATAGAAAGAACTGTTGATGGAATAATTATACTATATATTAATCTAACAGCTAAATACAATAACTAGTATGAAAAACACATACTTAACCATAATAAATAAAAGAATATATCACAAGACAAATATCTAAATGAATACTATGCCTGAAGGGCATGTAACGGAAGTTGGGCGCCAGTGGCGGCTAATACCAACCACGATAGATATATACCTAATATCTAGATACTTATCTGTGGACAGCAGCTTGCAGGTACAGCGACGCTCTGTTCGGACCAAAGGTACGGCAGTGGTACAGCGATCGGCGTTATATCACCATTGCTGGCGGTGGTAAGCAGGTGGTAATTTGCTGCGGAAGCCTTGGTGGTGTGGCTGTCATAATGGGCTTGCAGTGGTAGAAGAATCAGAAGCAGAATCAGAAGCAGGAGCTGACACAGACGTAGACGTAGAAATGGACGTCGAGGTAGCAATGGCAATAGAAAATAGACTTAGAAGCAGAATTAGACATGGACTTAGAAGCAGAATAGACCCATGGTAGTAGGTACTAATGAAGAAGGGAGCACGCCACACTGCTAGTCGCCAACAGCCATATCACAAAATGACCGGTTAATTGTCAGAAACAGCGTTAGTCGAACCGAGACAAATGGCAAGGCCGAAAAAGGAATTTTGGAAGGGATAGGGATGGCGGAATCTGCACAATGGAAGGCGTGTTTCCTGAAATTGATAAGAGAGCTCACCACCATGCGGATATAATCAGAAAATAATCAGAAAATGAGTAAGGCCCGCCGGAGATTGGGAATCGACAAATACGAAGGAGAGCATTTGTAACGGGGGTGAAAACCCAAACGTTACAAAGTTGAAAATTATACCACTTTCAAATAACACAATATCGAGATGTATTAATGAAACGGCCAATGATGTTCATAACCAAATAATAGAAAAGGTTAAATCAAGTGAATTGCTATTCAGATCCACGACGTGTCGAACTTGGCGCAATTTTTGTATTTTGTTCCATACGAATATGCGGGGTTAATTAAAGAAAATATGCTTTTTTACAAATTAATCCCTGGTCGTGCAACTGGTGAATGACTCTTAAAGTTTTTATTGATTCAACACAAAACGAAAACTTTAATAAATGTTTTGCGGCATGTACGGATAGCGCGAAAGCGATGACGCGGAAAAACAGTGGGGTGATAGTAAAATTGAAAGTCATTTTGCCACATATGGAATGGACGCACTTTCTTCACAGAAATGCGCTTGCTACAAGATGCCAGATAATTTACAAATTCTTCTATTAGAAGCGGTAAAAATTGTTAATTTTACTAATAGCCGACCATTGCAGAGTAGATTGCTTTCCACATTGTGCGAAGAAATGGATGCCAAATACGACTCACTGCTTTTCCCTACTGAAGTGAGGTGGTTGTCGCGAGGAAAAGTTCTAAAGAGGCTTTTTGAATTGCGAGATGAATTGAAATTTGTTTTTACAGATAAAAATAACTCATTTTCAGAGTTTTTACAAGATGGAGAAACTTTGTTACTGTTGGCTTACTTCAGTGATATATTTTCACATTTGAATGACTTGGATACGACTTTACAAGGCCGCAATAAAAACATTTTACAAATGACAGACAAAGTCAAAGACTTCGTCAAGAAGCTGTGGTCTTTGGATTATATGCTTGGAGAACGCAACTTTAATAGATTCACTTTAACCTCAGATTATATCACCAAAGATGCGAATTTAGAAAATTCTGTATTTGATTGAGCGTTGGAGAGCATGAACACCCATTTCTGCGAATTGAAAATTCGGTCAGTGGAACAGTTTTTAGATAGCAACGATGATTTGTCGAAAAGATGGGTTCTCAATCCGTTTGATCCAAATGTTGTTGGTTGAAAACATTGATCCCCTTCGCTATTTCTTACTTATGCGAAAAAAGCTTCTCGTCTATGGTGGTTTTAAAACCGAAATATAGAAAATATCACTTGAAATGAATTTGCTTATGTGTGTTTGCAATGATGATCCACGTATAGAAAAACTTTTAAGTAAAAAAAAATCAACCGTCACATTAAATTATTATTTCAAACAACTTTGGCTATTGCTTTATTTAAGTTTATTTTATTATGTTCTTATTACCTGGTAATATTTAATGTTCTTATACTTGTTTTTAAATCAAAAAGACTTTAACAAAATGATGTTTCGTATACGGGGCTTTGTTTTTGGACACATTGCGACCAGGTTGAGAAACGAGGATTTACAAGTTTTTGCCAATGTAATTCCATAATGCCTTTCTGTCAAAAGATATGTCAATATTTATCTTATATGTTATCTCAGGGACCGTAATGCGTGGATCTTTGGCTATTACAGCATTTATTTCTCCGATGTCAGTGCTTGAAGGACGGCCAGAGCGAAGCCGGTCTTCCAGGTCTAAATCTCTGAACCTACCAGACCTCTTTTGCACCGTGTTTTCTTCAACAGAATCCTTTCCGCAAATAACACGAATGTAGTTTTCTTTGCGAAGACCGTTTCTGCCCATTTTGGCATAAAAAAAGTATAATGTGGCGTAAATGCAAGTTTTCGACCGACATTTTCAATTTAAATAAATTGGACTAACTGAAGGCAAATCAAAGCGAATTTGAACGTAAACATTGTAAATACCACATTAATTAATAATATGTGTATAAAAATCTCTAATCCAACGCATATTTTTGTTTACAAACGTTAAAGGCGCAACTAATGGAAAATCTTTACGATCTTCCCGGACAATCCGATATAAAAGTCCAAAAAGAGAATATAAAACAATCTATTCGGGAATGTACTTCAATCAATATAAATATTTATGCATTTTAAAATGTATAAATCCCATTTTCGTAGTAGCTGTCGGCCTTGGAGCTATGCCGTGTCTGCTATAACGGACCAATAAATAATATGCTTGCTAATCTTGGATATTAATAACTACGGCCACAAAGTTTGAGGCTATTTTGGCCCAAATCTTTAATGGAAATTTAATGCCTTTACATTTTCACTTCAATAAAGGAAATCGATATCCCCATTTCACACTCAACAAATTTCAACTGCGATTAAAACTGGCTACAATTTTCTTTAGGACATTAACTCTTTTTTTCTAGTTAAATAAATTACTAGGTCTGTATATTTATAACGGAAACTGGAATTTGCGCATAGATGGCCCTAACTGTCAATTAAATTACCGTCAAACCACGTCATTGGTGCCATTTTCTTGTTGACATCTGACAAATATTTTCAACTCACTACAATACAAGTTTCATACAACAGTATAGTTTGTAATAGCGTTGAACATGTCGAATTTTTTGCCTTCTGTTAGCATTTGAAGAAAACTGTTCCAGAATTGCATCGAATGTTTACGGTGAGCATACTCTTGGTAAAATCACAGTGCTTTGAGTGGTTTAAAAAATTCAAAAGTGACAATTTTGACGTGAGAAACGAAGAACGTGGGAAACTACCAAAAAAGTTTGAAGACAGCGAATTGCAAGCGTTATTGGATGAGGATGACACTCAAACGCAACAATAACTCGCGGATCAGTTAAATGTGACCCGAGAAGCCGTCTTTATGTGTTTGAAAACCATGGTAAAGATCCGGAAGACGGGAAAATGGATTCTACATGAACTGAATGAAAGATAGGAGGCAAACCGAAAAACCATTTGCAAAATGCTGCTCGCCAGGTACAAAAGAAAGTCATTTCTCCATTAAATTCTAACTGTTGTTGAAAAGTGGATATCTTTTGAGAATTCTAAGCGTAAAATATCATGGATAACTCCAGGCGAACCATCGACATCGACTGCAGGGCCAAATCGTTATGGACGGAATGCAAAGCTCTGTATTTAGTGGGACCAGAAGGGTGTGATCTATTTTGAGCTACTAAAACTTGGCGAAAGCATTAATACTGAACGCTACCGACAACAAATAATCGATTTGAGTCAAACTTTGCGTGAAAAACGACCAGAATATCAAAAAAGACAACACAAAGTGATTTTGCTTCATGATGATGCACCATCGCACAGAGCAAAACTGGTCAAGGAAAGGATTGAGGCGTTTAGCTGGGAAATACTTTCACATGCGGTTTACTTACTAGACTTGGGTCCGTTCGATTACTACTTATTTGCATCGATGGGACACGCACTTGCTGAGCAGTGCTTTACTTCTTACAAAAATGGTTCGTTAACTGGTTTATCTCAAAAGAGCAACAGTGTTTTGGGGGTGGCATTTACAAATTGGCAGACAAGTGGGAAAAATGTATGGGTAATACTTCGAATAAAATATTTTTTATCATTTTCATACAATAAACGTGTATTTTCTATATAAAAATTCCGATTTCATATTTACATACCTGATATTCAAAAATGATTCTGATATTTCTCAGATAAACTATTTATTTTATGGGCGTGGAATTTTTGAAAATATGTCATCTTTTGAGTTTTGAGTTGAGATGGGATGGAACTACCGAGCCATGATCTTTTATGAATTTAAAGTTGGCTTATCTACGAGGAATAGTCAATTTGCTAAGAGATGACGTTATTAATACATTTGTTGGTGTAGTTGGTATATACTTAGCGTCATAGACTAATGACGTATATGGTGTTTTGGAGGGTAAATATACGCTATAAAATCTAGTTAGTTATTAATTGTCATTGTGTCAAAAACATAGTTTTTCATAGGTTTGAATATGTCGAATTATTTTTATTTATTTAAAAGCTCTACAGGCCTAGGGCGTAGTGTTTACAATATCGTATTTTACATTTCACTATTTTACATATAATTATAACATTGCATATGTGGTTCCCATCCTTCACCAGTCCCTCTGCAGCACAGTCTGGACTATCCCTCTCCACTCCTTTCTATTGTTCGCTATATCCTTCCATTCCCCCATCCTTATCGTATGCAAATCTTCCTGCACTTGACCCATCCATCTTTTTCTTGGTCGGCCCTTCCTCTTCTTCCCTATTGGCCTTTTGCGTAACACTAGATTTGTCATTCTCCCTCCGCCTAGTCTCTCCACGTGTCCAAGCCATCTCACTCTCTGCAATTTCGCAAATGTTATTATATTTGGACTTTTGTACAGTACTTCCAACTCAATATTTGTTCTTCTCCTCTATTCCTCCTCAGTTCTCTTTCCTCCATATATGGCTCGTAACATTTTCCTTTCCCACCTTTTCAGTTTCTCTTCCTCTGTTCGGTTTAGCGTCCAAGTTTCACATGCGTAAGTTGTTGTGAGATTTATTACTGCTGTATAGATTTTTTGTTTTGTGCTTCTAGACACATAGTTGGACTTCATCAGGGACTTCAGGCTTCCATATTTTCGATTACCCTTTACTATTCTGGCCTGTATTTCGTGCTCTTCGTGCCCGCCCTCTTCGATTGTAACTCCTAGGTAGCAGAATTTCTGAACTCTTTCGAAAGTATATTCTCTTCCATCACTGACTACTATCGTCATGTTTCCCTCTTTTGCCGATAGATCTTGCATTTGTCCCATCACCATGTATTTTGACTTATTTTGCTTTATTTCCAAGCCGAACTTCTTCCCTTCTTTTTCTATTAATCTTATGGTTCTCTTTAGCTTCTTTTTGGTTCTTGCCAGTATAGCCAGGTCATCTGCGAAGGCCAAGCATTGGTGTTCACTGTTGTATATTGTGCCATCAGTGCTCAGCTTGCTATTCCTTACTATCACCTCCAGTATCAGATTAAGGAGAGTCGTTGACAGAAGGTCTCCCTCGAATGCCGAATTATATACAAGAAAAATACGTTTTGCGGGGAAGTTAAATAATAACCTCGATACCGAGATCGATACCGATAACAATTAATAAAATTGAACTGAGCATTGAAAGAAAAATGACCAGAATACGTCCAAAGACACGATAATGTATTTTTTCAACGTGACAATGGTCGGCTCCATGTTACAAAATGTGTAAAAAAACTATTTGGACCACGCTAAATGGGACCTCCTACCTCACTCGTCGTATTCATCGGACTTAGTCCCTCGGGACTACTACTTATTTCGATCGATGCAGCAATGACTTTCAGAACATCAGTTACATTTTTACCAAGAAGTGAACATTTGACTTGATGAATGGTTGACCTCAAAAAACCAAAAGTTCTCTTGACGCAGAATCCATTCCTCTTACAGAAAGATGAGAACAAGTAATAGCTAACGATGGCCAATACTTTGATTATTAAGGTACTTTACTTTGTTTTGTTTTTGCATTTTATTTAGGTAGTTATGAAAACATCTTTTCACAGAACTACCTAATTCTTCTTTATATCATGGGATAATTGAAATTATTTGTACCTGACTTTGGACTTGACAATGTAGGAATTACCACAAGACCGTAGAGGGGTATTTCTCCAGTATTGCACGAACATTTAAGAGCAGTTTTATTGTTTTCTGTAGTTTAGTTTGTTTAACTAACGTTTGTTTATTTAACGCTCACTACGGACCTACGGAGGAGAACTTCAATAACTTTTACTTCAATAGTTTGAATGAAGTAGAACTGAGTATCGAAGAGCGGGACTGGAGCAGTGATGTCAAAGTATGCAAGACTCACGATTTTTCTTAAATTAAACATGTTACTCTAAACAAATTATGAAAAGTTGTGTTTAGCTCAAAAAGCCGAAGTACGAGTGACAATGATATTACGATAAGGTTAATGAAAAACAAAATTTGTATCATCGGTTATCCTTTATTGTACTTAATTAATACAAGTTTTGAAACGAATACATTTCCTGAGGACTTAAAAACCAGCATTATTGTAGCAATTTCGAAAATACCAAAGCCTATGTTACCAAGTGACTTTAGACCAATTCATTTATTACCTGGTGTTGATAAAATCATTGAGACTGTAGTATGTACAGAGTTGAAAACTTATTTTGAAACCAATGAATTGTTATTTTCTATTCAATCAGGGTTTAGGACAAAACATTCTTGTGAGACAGCTGTGCACTATGCATGCGCAATATGGAGGAACGATATAAAGGACGGGGAAACTGTGCTTAGTGTGTTTATAGATTTAAAGTGAGCATTCGAAACTACTGACCGGGATATACTGTGTAAAAAATTATTAAGTTATGATGTAAGATCAAAAGCCTTGAAATGGATCAAGATTTATTTAACAGACAGCCATCATAGGACGAGGGTTGAGGGACAATTGTCGGCAAAGAGGGAAAATGCTTGGGGAGTTTCTCAGGGTAGTGTTTTGGGCTCGTTGCTGTTTTTATGTCAACGATATTTCTACAATATTGGATGAATACATTATTAGTATTTTTGCAGATGATACTCTCATATCTGTGTTTGGGTTGCCTGAAATGGTTGCAACATGAATAGTAAACTATGCAAAAACAAACTTAAACTAAACGAACTGAAAACAAGATGCATGGTGAAAGGGTTTAAAGCAAACTGTAAAAGATTTAATGAGTTAAGGTTAAAAATAAATATAAACAATTGTGATATTGAAATTGTAAATGAAACTTACTTAAGAGTACTGTTGGATCCTCAGTTAACATTTTGTAGTCATGTCAGTTATCTATGTAGAAAGATTGGGTTCGTTAGTCGTATACCGTTACATTTATCACCCTGGACGAAGAGGCTTGGATATAATACTATAGTTTTACCCCATTTTACTTATTGTATGTCTGCGCTGATATCATGTAATAAGGAGAATATTGGTAGACTCCAAATACAGCAGAACAAGGCTATGCGTATACTATTGAACTGTAATAGGTATACACCGATAGAGGTAATGTTGCGATCATTGGATTGGTTTTCAGTTGCGCGGGCCATTGAAGGGGCTAACATTCGATTGATATATAAAATAAAACATAATTTGTTGCCCCATTATTTGAATACTTATTTGGTACAAAGAGTAAATATACATTATTACGATGTCTGTTCTAAGAACAATTATGATGTACCAATTGTGAGAACTACTGCTCTCCAGAAAACATTGTTTTGGGAAGGTGTTTGCCTCTTCAATCCTTTGCCCGCCCACATAGGGAGCGGTCCTAATGTGCATGTATTTAATAGACTGTTAAATTATTATTTGAAGCAATAGAGTGTTTTATCATTTGAACAGTGCTAGTTATTGCCTTTTGTTTGTATTTTCTTTTGTTAAGATTTCTAAGTAGTTTTCTTACTTTTATTACTATATTTTTATTTTTTTTTGTATATTGATTTTGTTTTGTTGCTATTAGCTGCATATGCTAAATAAATATTTATTTATTTATTTATTTTATCTAGTCGTTGATTTTGCAAAAATCCAACGGATAAGTTTTGTTATATATGTGGACGATTTATTTTAAAATCACAAGCTTGATCTATATTCCATGAAGTCAAAACAGCCTATCTTTTATATTTTAAGTGGCAAATTGGAGATCAAGATAAAAGTTGGGCTCTTCCGCCTCTCCACATTAAGCTTGGGCTAATGAAAAACTTTGTTAAAGCCATGGCCAAAGAAGCCAATCATTTCAAGTTCCTAAAAGAAATATTTCTTCAATTAAGTGATGCAAAACTAAAAGAAGGCTTAACTATTGGACCTCAAATAAGGAAGCTTTTAGGTGATTTTCGTTTTCAAGAAAAAATAAATAAAAAGGAATTGGCAGCTTGGAAGTGTTTTGTAAGTGTAGTGAAAGGATTTCTGGACTACAAGAAAGATGAGATCTATAAAAACCTCATAGATGAACTCTTGAAAGCCTATGAAATACTACGGTGTGGCATGTTGTTAAAAAACAGTTTTTTACACTCCCATTTCAATTTCTGTTTCGAAAAATTTGGTTGCAGTAAGAGAGAGAGAGAGAGAGGTTTCATCAGGAAGCAAGATGCCAGGTTTTACATTTTTATATATAAATAATCTAATTTTATAAATAAATATTAGATAGTAAAAATATGTCTTCCCTTTTTATTTCCCACCACCGACCCCCTGTAACAAAAGAACTGTACGTGTTACTGTAGTTTATCTTTTTGGATTTAGGACTACAAAATAGTTCATATACATCTATTTTTATTAATGTTACCTCAAAAAAGTTTTAATTTGTTGACCTGTGTTATTTTCGTCATCTGTTTGGCCAAAAACTCAGGAATAATTAGGGCCGTATGAGATAGCGTGTTTCATATCAAAAGTTTTAAGCAAAATGTGTTGAGATAATCTATAAGAGATGCCAAAATCTTCTGCTATCTCTTTAATGCCAACAAGTCAATTTTCAAGCACGATTTTTTGAATTTTCTCGAGGTTATCGTCGTTAATAGAGGTTGATGGTCTTCACTAAATGCTATATGCCACTCAAATATTCCGGTTCTTCAGATTGCAGAATCCCCATAATCTACCTGCAACATTTTCAATGCATCCGTTGCTGAAATTCACAAAAATTCTTCGATCAATTTTTTTATTCATAGTAAATCGCCGGAGTAACTTTAACTTTTCATGACACAAACATCAGCCGTACACACACTAATTGACATGTCGCGCTTAAACTTTACATGTATGTCACATACGGTTGTACCAATCTAACAAAAAATACTGATTCATAAACTGCGCGTTGTTCAAATGACTCAGCCGCAGTCAATTTTGATTACATGGTATACCGGTTTTAATATTTTATATTAAGGTCATAATATTTCACTTTTATAGTGATTTCATTTCATTTTTTAAAGTGTTATGAATAAATTATACCTTCACGATTCGCAATTCTACATTTTCGACGTGATTTTCCCAGTTTGCACAATGTTAACTTTAAATATCATTTATAAAGCTATAAATTATGAGAAATTTTTTAAAAGTGATGTTTTATAAAATCGTTGAATTTTAATAATAGAGTCACTAAAACAAAATGTTTTATAGGGTTTCGCTCTACTGTATTTGTTAATTATTTGTTGTTGCGTGAGATCGTGTCCATTTCAGATGTTTAAATAAAAACGAATTTCTATAGCCATAGAAATTGTATAACGTTAGAATTCTGAATAACATTTCTTCTGCAAATGGTGTTCGCAAATATGAAATGTTATGGTTATAATAAATTATTCGGTAGTTTTCTCCGACAATAAATTAAACACCTAATAAAGGTTTAATAACAAAGAAACACTTAAGTTAAATTGTTCATTAAAGACGGTATTACTGCTTTTCGTTTAATTTATTTTAAACATTTCCAGACTATTAAGTTTTTGATTATCGTTCTTTTTCTTCTTTTTATTCTTTAAGCAGACTTAATGATCTGTTGAAGGCTATTTAATTTTGGTAGTTTTTCTGAAATGTAAATTCCTAACTATTATATCTTTTAGGTGCGCTCCCCGCCGTAGCGCGACCCGCCCTGTATAATTCTTAATTTTTTCTTAAAAAAAATACCCGTTTAATTTGAGAGAAAGTTAAAAAATAGTTTATTCAAAGTATGCGCCATCGTTAGCTACACATTTTCTCACCTCTATGGCTATTTGTGGATGCTCTTTCAGAAAAACCGTACATATTTTGAGGTGGTCCAGTCATCAAGTCACCATCATCAATTTTTCGACATCTCCATAATTGTTGAAGTGTTTATGGAGTGCGGGAGATATCGATGAAAACAACGCATGGTTCAAAAGACCCTAGCCAATGCTATAAACTGTTTCACTTGGTTTCAGAAACTCATGGTATACGACACCCTTCTGATCTCCCCAAATGCACATTGTCTTCTTTCCAAAGCGATTCGCTCTTGCGGTCTATGTTGATGGTTGTCCTAGGTCAACCCAGGATTTTCTGAGTTTTGGGTTCTCGAAATATATCTATGTTTTATCTCCAGTCACGATTCCATGTCGAGAAACCAACACTTTCAAGCACATCGTTTTCCGTTTTCCCATCTGTCTGTTGTTCAGCTAATGTGGTACCAATTTTCCTGCCTTCTGGATCTTTCTCATGGCATGCAGATCAACATTTAACCTCTCTGCCATTTATTCTTGGTTTTGCATATTGTCTTCTTCCAACAATGCTTGTAATTCGGCATCTTCAAATTTTTGCGGTCGACCTGGGCGTTCTTTGTCTTTCAAGTCGAACTCGCCAATTTTGAATAATCTAAACCAACGCCCATAAGCGTCTTACGTTGGGATATTGTCACCCTAAGTTTCCACAAATATACGACGGCTTTCATTCGCGTTTTTCATTTGTTTGAACAAGAAAAGCTGTACGTGCCCCAATTGCTCTTTATTTAGTTTGAAACTCGCCATGTTTACCACACGAAAAAAATATAATTCAAAATCGTTTAAATATCAAAGGCATTTTGAAAGGTATTGTCGTAGCAACATAATAGATTAAACTGTGAACTGACCTTTGTTTCCAGTGCCATCTCTCAAAAAAATAAGAATTATTAACCGCCACACCTGGTTTTATGCATGCTGTTCTTATATCATTGTCTCTCACTCTAACCCTAAGCATATTTCCCACTATTGCTCTTATCTTATTCTACATGTTAAATTACGTTTATCTTTCCTACATGTTCAATTTAAAATTAAAATGTATGTTTATGATCATCGTTAATTAAATATTTTGCATAATTGAATCTTATTTTTTTATTAAGAAAGCTATTGTAACGTTCTTTCTTAATAGCTTAAAAGAAATAAGTTTTTTTCCACTTTAGGATTATTCAAATATATCATTTTTAGACGTAACGCCCTTTAAAAAAACTTTCTTTCTGATTTGCAAGCAAAGTTGTCATATTCAGTATACATTTTTATGTTTCCGTTTAGGATAGCTATATATTTCTGGATTTGTGGATATTATATAATGGGTCTTTCAGATTTTGCGGTTTTTTTTAATCTTGAATAAAACACAAATGGCGTTGTGAATTTGCTTAGGTCTAATTTTACTTCAGAATAGTAATGTATAACATTTAGGGCCGGTTCTACAATGCAAGAATATAACAGGTATAAGCTATACTTCGAATAAAATTTGAAACGCCCGTGCTACAGTATGGGTCGTCTCAGATTTTATTCTAAGTATAGCTTATACCTGGTATATTCTTACATTGTAGAACCGGCCCTTATAAAATAGAATCGTACACAGTACAACAATGCCTGAAAATTGTTGACATATTTTATGAAAATGGGCGTTTAGTAAAAATGTTTTTAGAAAATTATGTGATATTTACGGTTTGAATAATCAAAGCACTCAAATTGATAGCACTATCAATCAAATTGTTTAAAAATTTCAAAAAACTGGTACGGTGGATGATAAAAGAAGAGCAATATATAGTTGTAGTAGTCGTTCATTCACAAGAGCATATTGATTTTATACGTGAAAGTGTTGCTGAAGACCTAGAAATTTCCATTAGTCGACGTTCACAACAATTTGGACTCAGTTAATCCACACATGGCATATTTTATGAAAGGATTTAGCTCTGAAGGCATATAAAGTTTAAATAACACAGGAACTAAAACCATTGGATCATTCAAAACGTCGTGCATTCGTTAGTTGGACCTAGGAACAAACAAATGATTTTTGTCAAAAATCATCTTTTCAGATGAAGCACATATTGAAATTGGTGGCTAATAAATAAAATTGCGGTATTTGGGGTGAGGAAAATCTACGATTGATTCACGAGAAATTTTTACATCCTAAACGAGTCACTGTTTGATGTGCATTATGGAAAGGAGACGTAACTGGGCCATATTACTTTCAGAATGCTGCTGGTGAAGTTGTAACTGTGAACGGTGTTCGATATCGTGATATGATAACTGGGTTTTTGTGTGCTGAATTGAATAATGTTGATCTGGAGGATTTATGCTGTTCCAACAGGACCTTACTTTGATAATAAAACAATTGATTTATTGAGAGAAAATTTTCTTCGACGAGTTATTGCAAGAAACGGCGTTGCTAATTGGCCACCAAGATCATGCGATTTGACACCGTTGGACTATTTTCTTTTGGGTTACGTGAAAAGCCAGGTCTACAAGAACAATCCACAATCGATTTCTGGACTAAAGGGTGAAATTATTCGAGTCATTGGTGATATAGAGCAACGGTTATGCCAAAATGTCATCCAAACTTTTGACAAAAGAGTCTGTGGGGCTGCAAGAGGTGGTCATTTGGTAGATATTGTCTTTCGTGTTTAAATGTCATACACTATGCTCGAATTATCAATAAAAAGTTTTTTGAAATCAACCCAAATTCTGTGTTTTACTCAAGAAATAAAAAAACCGCTCAATTTGAAAGACCTTTATGTGGTGGAACTTCAAATGAAAAACTTATTTGGGATATTATTGTTAAGGGGATATTATTGATCCAATTCAAGGATTTAAAAAACATTGTTACATGGCAGTTCAAGCACGTTCGAGCACGTTCGAGCAGTTGAAGAAAGCGTTTTGGTGTTTAGTGGTAAATCTCTTCATGTTTAGTATTTCACACCAAAGGTCCCAACAAAAGAATTGAGTCTAGAGCAAGTTATATAAAGATTCTACAGAAGGAAGGCGGGTTCCATTGGAATAAGCCGTATCAAAGTACCATATCAACGTTTTCGATATGGGTAGAAATGTGTGGGATTTTTAACGAATTCAGTAAAGACGTCTTTACCCGGGAAAAAATAAAATAAATGTACGTAGGTCTACGTCCAGTAAATCTATATTGTGCTGATTGAAGTACATCTCTACAGATGTACATAAATCTATTCATATCTGTACATAAGAGACAGGCACCTAAGATGGCCCAGTGTCTAACATGGCTCACATTAAAACAAAACTACTTCGAATATTCTTAACTAATTTAAATTTCGTGCGAAGACGTGTTTATACCCATAGACAAAAATGCAAGATCAAAAGGTCAGCGCGTCGCTATTTAGAAATTTTCGACCAGTATGCCATTAATGTGCTGGCTATACAGCGTTTTATAATCTCTATCATCCATTTTTTTTTAATTTTCTCTCAAAAAACTGATAGTTTCGGTTCTTTTTGAGCAGTGGTTCGCTTTAACAACTATATATGTCTCCAATTTAGAGGTAAGTACCATTAAATATTGTATTTTTTTTCAAAATTGATATATCCTGACATTGAACACTAACAACTATTGACACTGACAACTAACATTTCTTTTTTCATGCTAAAATAAAAAGTTGTAATTTGCAATTTAATATAACATAATTGTTACATAAAGTAAATAAACGTACAATTGTGTATTTTTTTGCACACAGCTTTAGTTAAAATGGAGTCACCTGTCAAGAAGAAGAGGGGTACATGGCTTCGACTAGCTCTCGATGCTGTTAACAGCCATCAATTGTTACAGAAAACAGTTGAAACAAGGTACAGTATTCCACGAAGAACTTTAGGAAATTATTTAAAATCTGAAAGCGGTAAAATGGTTACTGGTCGGCTAGCAACTTTAACCGAATAAGAAAAAAAATGAATTCTTAGTGAAAAAAATTCATAAGCTTCATAATTCATGGCATTCCTCGTTCGAAAGAGATCTCGTTCGAAAGCAAGCGTTTGAATTTTGTATGGAAAATGGAATAGAAAACAGATTCAATGATACACGAAGTACTGCGGGGAAAAGATGGCTTAAGACTTTTTTGAAACGAAATCTTGATATTTCTATTCGCAAGGATCAATTTATGAATCCTGCGAGAGCATAGAAATTAAATAAGGTTATCGTTCAACAACATTTTCAGTCACTCACGAAAGTTTATGATGAGGATATCTCTAATTATCCAGAGCGTCTGTACAATATTGACGAGAAAGGTCACTTCGACTTACATTGCACCATCAGCAAAAAATTCTAGCTCCAAAGGGTTCCAAACGAGTTCATTGTATAACTCACGAACATGTAGAGAATATTTCAATTGCCATGTGTGTCAATGCAACTGGTAACTCCATACCGCCTATGATACTTTTTAAAGAAAAAAATAATAGTGATAGCTTACCAGCTGGAAGCCTGGTGAAAATGGCTCCGAAAGGAAGCATGACAACCGAGCTGGTTGTTGACTTTATAAACCATTTAGCTAAATATCAATCCCCTGGACAATGTTTATTAATTTTTGATGGTGCTGCTTCTCACTTGGGTCCCCAGATTGTAGATGCAGCAGAAGAAAATAATATAGTATTGTACTGTTTAACGTCAAACACAACGCATGAATTGCAACCGCTTGATAAATCGGTAAATAATTCTTACGAGCATCACTCTCTGTCACTCTAAAGCTGTTGTAGCTTTTATGAGGCAGAAGAGCTTTCTGACACAATTAAAAGAGTAGGAAATAAATACAACATAAGAACGACATTTAAAACAAAAAATATTTTTATATCTCTATTAACAAAAACTAAACCAAACAACATACAATGAAATACTAAAAATGTGGTTTATAAAATTTCATGCGAATGTGGCAAATTCTATATAGGTGAGATATCTAGACCGTTAGATGTTAGAATAAAAGAGCATAAAAACCTTAGAAAGGGCGATTTTAATAAAACTAGAATTTGTCAACACACATGGGAATTGGGTCATAAAATCAATTGAAATAATTCCAAAACGGTATTAAAAGAATCGGTAACAAAATACAGAAGATTAAAAGAAACCGCTATAATTAATTTAAATAAAAATAACTGTATTGCTATGCCTTCGGTAGATTTAAATTCATTATGCTTCCCGATTGTAAATAATACAATTAAAAACATTTAAGAATTTCAATAAACAATCACAATCACTCGGTAAACCTCATATATATTTGGTAGTATGTCACTGGCATTAAAAATTAATTGTCAGTGTAAGTATCATTGACATACACAAAAAATATATTTACTTTCTATCTTTTCATAATTTATAGAAATTAATATACTTTATTTTTAGATTCGTTTTGAAAACGGGAGGAGAATACTTCCCCAAAACGTTAACGTTAAAAGTTTGTATATTTTTTTAGAACATTTTTATATTTTTAAAATTTTGTTCGTTAGGCAAATTTATTACAAAAAAGAATCACTGAGAAATTTGTCTCCGTTTGGTTTTTTGTTTTTACCCATTGATTCTTTATTTACATAAGAACAGATATTTTTGATATTTTTTTCAGTTTTAGATCGTGGCGAAAAACCCAAATTAAGAAAAAAATATATGAACACGCCACAATCATTCAGATATTATGTAGAAGAGCCTTGTTGAGTTGAGTGTGATTTTCGGTGCTGAAGATATACAATTTTTGTTTATTTAATTACTTACGAGATTATTTACTAGTCCTATTACATATATCAAGAATGTAAAATTTATGTATGAGAATAATTACCGTCTTTAATTAGGTGATACTGGAGAAGTACAATTTTTTTTTTCATAGATCTAGAGTTTGGCCGTGAAATCAAAGTCTTAAAAAGTGATTTTTTCTTATGTTCCTATTCGAAACTTATGTGCCTAATTGTTAAAAATAAAAATAACTTTATTTTTAAACGTAATTTTCATTTTATTGCAGTTTCTAGCTATGAAACACCTAAGACAGCCATTTTTTAAATTAATGATTAAAATTAGTAGCCAATATTTAGTAATTTTATATAATAATACAATATAACATAAATATAAAAGGTTAAATCTGATGTAACTGGGCTTTCTTAAGAAACCTGGTATCTAAAATGGCCCAACGCAGACCTTTTTAAAATCTATTTTTACGCATTAAATTATATAAAGTAATTAACTTTTGTTGTAAATATTGAAAACCAAAATATACTTAATTTATTAAGGTTTTGCAAAAAGTGGGCCTTATAAGGTTCCCGTACCTTATATACTGATATTTCCGTAGATCTTTCGAGATATACTGAGATTTATTCAGCTATATATATATATATATATATATATATATATATATATATATATATATATATATATATATATATATATATATATATATATATACATATATATATATATATATATATATATATATATATATATATATATATATATATATATATATATATATATATATATATATATATATATATATATATATATATATAGCAGTATATTTTTTTATTTTTAAGAATTAGAATTGACAGACGAGGAAGGTTAGGTTAGCTTAAATAAATAAAAAGGTTATATTATGAGGTAAACATCGAATTTGATTAAGAAACAAAAGACAGACATATATATTAAAAGAAGTACTTAATAATAATAATAATTATTATTATCATTGTTGTTGGAATAATTACTTATTATCAGTTCAACGGCTGCAGGGTCTAAATAATCATATTGTTGTTGCTGACGCTCTAATATCTGAGATAGAGAATACTGAGATGTATGTACATTTACTTTTTCTCCGTCGGTAAATTTAATTTCTTTTTTTCCGATTATGCGGAGATCTCTGTACATCTTTTGTAATCTACGTATATTTAAATTGATCTTCGTACATCTCATTTGATTTCAAAAAAACATTTTATCGACGGAGATATGCGAAGATCAATGCGGATCAAAGTAAATGTAACTGCGCCAAAAAATACATCTCCGTAGATCTAAGTAGATCTGTGTAGATGTATTTAATTTTTTCCTGGGTAATGTTAAATACCAAAAAATACCAAATGACAATTGTTTAAGAACTAATTTTCAGTATAAATAAATAAGCAAATATTAATATGTAAAAATTTCCACTATATTTAAAATTGTATGTATAATAATTGTTTCGATACATAGTGCCTTTTTCAAATACAAACTATACTACTGAAAAAGGCACTGTGTGCCGAAGCAATTGTTATACATACAATTTAAAATATAGTGGAAATTTTTTCATATTAATCTTTTTAATTTTTAATCTTTGCTTATTTATTTAAAATTAATTTCCATCAAGTATCGTTACCTCAGTTAAATTTAATTTTCAGTATATTGAACTTTCCACATTAGAATTTTAGTGAGCAATGACAACAACCATTTATTCCATACGTTTTGGTTTGTTTTACTACTTAAATTACTAGCACTCATTAGCTACTACTCACTAGCACCCAAAACACGTTTACGGAGGCAAAAATACTGAAAATGAATATGCTTGATAGTTTTTCTTTGTTTATTTGTAACCTTTTTAACTTATTACATTAGTGAATCTCCATAAGATCGAGTATACAATTACAATTATATTTAAATTGCAATAACTTTTGAACGGATTACTCAATCGATTATATCTTCACAGTGGCTTAAGAATTGAGTAAAGAATATTCTTTTAAAAGTTTCGCAGAATTTTGACATAACTGTGATATATCCTTAAAGCTTAAAATAGTTATCATTAATACTTATCAAAAATAAATAATATTTAGAGATTTTAATTAATATTTAAGTATTATTAAAAATTCCATGTCCGTAGATTTGATTGAAAGATTTAAATCAAAAATATATTTGCCAAAAAATCAAGGCATATTTACTATTTAAAGTTAATTACATTGTTTTTATATTGCTTGATATTATTGTTTTTATATTGTTTGAAATATTTGATAAAATTCTGGTATATTTCTAATATAGTTCGCAGCAGCTTCTCCGTAAATAAGAAGCAAATAGTGATATTCCTGTACAGAATAAAATTTTGGTTTTAAATTGAATATAAATACACACACCGACAAATACTGAAATAATTTTTGTCGTTTGTCGTTTGTCTAGGACATCATCTCTACTAGCCAATGCGACGTAGCCATTTCTATTTTTGCTGATGTATGGTGTAATTTTTTAATAAAAAAATTGTTTTAACAACTTTCATTACTTTATTTGTTAAATAATAACCAATTATTATTATACATGTATTTGCTTAAATTGATGAACATTCTTTTCATATGAGGGTTATTCAATAAGTCCTTAGAAAATCCAAGAGATGGCGCTCGTAGCATCGGAAATGATTTGTTTTAGTAAGCATCATTATTCACCAAATAGCTGTCAAAGTCTCAATTATATTCATCTCAGGGTTTCATTTTTATTGTCGATCGAAGCAGGAAACTTTTGTTTATTGAGAATATAAACGAGTGGTGATTAAATACTTATGTTTAAAAGGCTTAACACCGAAAGAGATCAAAGCTTAGTTGGATGAAGTTTATGGCACATGTGCTCCTTTGTTTACAACTGTTTATAATTCAGTAAATGAGTTTAAACATGATCGTACATCCACAAAAGATGAACATCGTTCGGGACGTCCAGTGGAAGTGACTACTCACGAAATAATTGACAATATCCTCGACATGGTTTTAAGTGATCGACGAATCAAAGTGCGGGAAATAGTTGAGGTCACAGGCTTAATGCAAGGTATAGTGTTTTTAATTTTGCACGAAAAATTGGGTGCAGGTTGCTCTCAGTGGAGAATAAACGCAATCGTCTGGTCGACTCTGTTTTGGCGCTTTTTCGTCGCAATCCTGATGAGTTTCTGCGTCGATACATAACGGTGGACGAAACATGGATACACTACTACACTTCAGAGACAAATGAATAATCAAAACAGTGGGTTTTTTTAAAGCAAACGGGCTCCAAAGAAGGCGAAGACGGTGAAATCGGCCGGGAAGGTTATGGCCACAGTTTTTTGTGATGCACGCGAAATCATCTACACCGATTAGTTGGAAAAAGGAAAAACAATAACTGGAGAGTATTATGCATCGTTATTGCACCTGTTGAGCGAATAAATCAAGAAAAATCGTCCTTATTTTGAAAAAGAAAAATATCCTCTTCCATCAAGGCAATGCATGGGTGCACACCTATACAGTTTCAATCACCGGATTTGGGCCACAGTAAGTTTTTTATATTTTTTCTCCTTTATTTGGGTTTTTCGCCACTGTCTAAAACTCAAAAAATAGGAGTAATTAAAAGTTTATATGACAGAGCAAAACTTGTTTGTACCGACAGTGATACACTAAAAAAAGAAACAAATCACATAAAAGACATTTTAATAAAAAACAATTACCCAAAAAATTTTATAGATAAATCGCTTAAAAATTTTGATACTAGACAAAACAGACAAGTTATTAATAACAATAATAATAACTTTCAAACAATCAACCTCACAATCCTTTATATCCGCGGTATTTCTGACACAATTAAAAGAGTAGAAAATAAATACAACATAAGAACGACATTTAAAAAAAAAATACTCTTAGATCTCTATTAACAAAGACTAAACCAAACAATATACAACAAAATATCAAAAATGTGGTTTATAAAATTCCCTGCGAATGTGGCAAATTCTATATAGGTGAGACATCTAGACCGTTAGATGTTAGATTAAAAGAGCATAAAAACCTTCTTAGAAAGGGCGATTTTAATAAATCTAGAATTTGTCAACACGCATGGGAATCGGGTCATAAAATCAATTGGAATAATTCCAAAACGGTATTAAAAGAATCGGTAACAAAATACAGAAGATTAAAAGAAACCGCTATAATTAATTTAAATAAAAATAACTGTATTGCTATGCCTTCGGTAGATTTAAATTCAATATGGTTCCCGATTCTAAATAATACAATTAAAAACATTTAAATATTTGAATACACAATCAGTACAATAAACAATCACACAGTAAACATTACCTATATATATATATATATATATATATATATATATATATATATATATATATATATATATATATATATTTTGGGAGTATGTCACTATCATGAAAATCCATTGTTGTCAATGTAAGTATCGTTGACATACAAAAAATATATTTACTTTCACTCGTTACTTTATATATTACAAATTAATATAATTTAGTTTTTAGTTCAGTTTTGAAAACGGGGGGAGATTACCATCCGAAACGTTAACGTTAAAAGTTTGTACATTTTTTATAACATTTTTATATCTTTAAAAATATTGTTCGTTAGGCAAATTTATTATAAAAAAGAATCACTGAGAAATTTGTCTCCGTTTGGTTTTTTGTTTTTACCCAGTGATTCTTTCTTTAAATAAGAACAGGTATTTTTGATATTTTTTGAGTTTTAGACAGTGCCGAAAAACCCAAATAAAGAAGAAAAAATATATGAACACGCCACAATCATTCAGACATTACTTAAGTTTTTTTATTTCCGAAGTTTAAAAAATGGCTCAGCGGACAACGGTTCGCATCGAACGAGAAGGTCATCGCCCAAACAGATGCCTATTTTGAGGACCTTCCGAAATCTTACTTTTTAGACGGCTTAAAAAAGTTGGAGAAACACTTAAAAAAGTGTATAGAGCTATACAAATGAAAAAAATCTATTTAAAATTATGTGTTTTTCTATCTTTTTCTAAGGATTAATTGACCGACTCTCGTAGCTTTTCTGGGAAATTGTATTTCTGAAAAGTAGATTCATTTCTGGTAATACTTTATGAATATTAAGCTGATATGATATTCAGATAACTTATTTTTGTTATCATGGAAAGTGTTGATTGAACACTAGTTTTTGTATGGAAGAACCATAACGCAATCCGAAGAAATGTTAAAAAAGCATTATGAGGATTCTTTCGATGTAATCTAATTTATCAATGTGATACCCCGTGCTTGGGAGTCCCATTGAGGTACTGAGGAATTGGGAAAATAGTCAACAAAATCCATGATATCGTGTTAGTCAATTACAGAGTGAACGTTAGAGAGATTGCTGGGATGATAAACATTTATGGATAAAAAAACAGTGAACCAAAAACGAAATTGTGTGACCACTTCACAGCGGTGTTGTACACAGATATGTATAGGATTTTCAAATAGGAGTGCTTGAACTTTGACAGTGTATAGCGGGCAAGTTGGTTAAGCTGCAGTTGCCAAATTTGGAAGTTATGGTAACTAATGTTGGGTAAATCATCATGCAAAGTTACAATGTCGAGCAACGTGTGCAAATCATTAAACTTTACTATCAAAATGAATGCTCAGTTCGAGCTGCGTTCCGTGCGCTACGTGATTTTTAAGACGCACACAATCGTCGTGTTGAGTCGACTATTCGTTGTTAGGTGGAAAAATTCGAATCAACTGGTTCAGTAAGCAATCAAACAACATCCGTACGTGGTCGGAATGGAAGGTATGCAGAAAACATCGCTGTAGTGAACAAGAGTGCATAGAATAACCCAAAGTAGTCAATTTCTCGTCGAGTCCAAGAACTTCGCCTTTCACAGTCCTCAACTTGGCGAATTTTGCGTCGGGATTTTGATGCGCACCCGTACAAAATTCAATTGACCCAGGAACTGAAGATAAACGATCATATGAAGCGTCAAGCATTAGCTGACTGGGCTCTGAAACAGTTGGAAGCAGTCCCTGATTTCGAACGGAAAATCATCTTCAGAAATCAGGCCTATTTTTGAATAAATGGCTATAATGGCAAAATCCATCAATTGCAAAACCATCCAGAAAAAGCCACTATTTTGTGTGGATTTTGGTCAGTTGTGATCATAGGCCCGTAGTTTTTCCAAAATGAAGTTGGCGCTGCCATAACTGTCACCGGCGAGAGGTATAGGTCGATGATAACCAATTTGATGTGTCCTAAATTGGAATATATGGAAAATATTCAAAAAACAAAAACATTTTTTTTCTGTGCTCCACATAAAATTCTCAATCCTGCAGTCGCCATCAAACGTCAACAAGCATCTCCCGAGATCGATTTCTGGCCTTAAGCCGTCATCAGTCGGGCTTCGAGTTGTACGTTCGAAAGCAACTGAAGGATTGACCAGGGTCCTGATCATATTAATCGGCCAAATCGGATGAAAGCAGCATTGAAATGCAGCTCACGCCATCCGATGGTTCTCAACAGTACAACTATCTGAAACCGTTCGGACTCAAACCCAGGCCCCATATTTAGGTACCAAAGATGCATGAAAATATACAGTGGGCAAGTGGAGAATATCAAAAATATTGATAAGTGAGTGCATGCTGCATGAGCTGCATTTCAATGCTGCTTCCATCCGATTTGGCCGATTAATATGGACAGGACCCTGGTCAATCCTTCAATTGCTTTCGAACGTACGACTCGAAGCCCGACTGATGACGACTTAAGGGCAGAAACCGGTCTCCGGAGATGCTTGTTGACGTTTGATGGCGACTGAAGGATTGAGAATTTAACGTGGAGCACAGGAAACATTTTTTCCTTGTTTTTTTTGAATATTTTTAATATTCTTCACTTACCCATTGTGTATTTTCATGGAATATATGGATTTTAACGACATGTGGTTCCAACAAGACGGTTCTACGTGCCATACAGCGCATGCAACAATGGATCTTCTGCACGACAAATTCGACAGCATGGTTATCTCGCGTGTAGGCGAGATCAACTGGCCATCGCGATCGTATGATTTAATACCATTAGACTTTTTCTTGTGGGGCTACGTTAAGTCAGAGGTCTATGCGAATAAGCTACAGACGATTCATGCCTTAAAAGTCAACATAACGAATCATCGAAAATTGCACCTCTTGGCTACGCGCTGCCCAGCGAATCTGCGGCGGCCATCTGGCCGATATCATATTCTATACATAATGTAATCGAATACTTTTTCAAATTAAAAAAAATATATATTTCATACACAACTGTTTTATTTACATTTAAAGTTCGAGTGCACTAAATGGAAAATCGTATATATGTACGATTTGAAGCAGTTTCTGTGACCATTCATGACTATTGATGAAATTTGGATTCATGCTCTAGAAATGAAAAAGCCGTTGAGACGGTGGGTTTCACCCGGTGAATGTGTCATGAAGAAGGCAAAGATGCGTTGGAATGATCGGCCGGATAAGTCAATATTTTCTAAGATTCGCAAGATATTATTTTCATCAAGTATTTGGAAAATGGAAAGGCATTTTTGGTCAAATTTTACTAAAAAACGCCTACATTTGAGGAAGAAAAAATGCTGTTTCACCATAACAATACAAAATAGGTCATTTTCGTTACGAATTGATGCCGGATCCGCTCTATACTCCGCACTTGACCCTCACCGACATTTTTCTCTTTCCAAACGTATTTCTTCAGTTAACTGAAGATAAATTCTTATCAAATGAAGAGATCATCGGCGAAGCAGAGGATAATTTTACCGAAACAGGGGACTATTAGTACAAGTCCTATTTTTTGAAGGCATAAAAAGTTGGAAGGTTGCCCACCGAAGTGTATTAAGCTAAGTGGAAAGTACGTTGAAAAATAAATCGATTTTTCGATCAAAAAAACCATATTTCATTTAAAAAGTATGTGAGTTTTCACTAGGTCCTCGTATCTATATATAATGTATTATCTTTATTGGCGTTGGTATATAATGTATAAGATAATTTAAGAAATTAATATAAATATATTATTATAATAAAATAAAAATGAGTTCTTATTACATAAATCATGTATTTGTAATATAATTTATTAAATTGCGATTTATTATTAAACTATATTAATAATTAATATTCTTAGCTTACCTTGTGTGTATATTGAAGCATAATTTGTACGTTGATGGCTCTCGTAATGGATAGACTACATCGTATTAACCAAACATCCTTCTACTGTTTTCATCGCGTACTGAATGAACTGCTGTCTGTCGATAGGTCAGTCATGCTGTTCAGTAGTCGTTGGAGCACTGCCGCGGACTGGGGTCCAGTTGGATGTCGTGCGCAAGAGGTTGCTATCGACCTGGTAGAAGACGCATAGTGGCCAATTCGACTAAACGTTTTGATAGAAGTTTGAAATTGTTAGAATGTGTATATAGATTTTTTCTTATACAATTTAATTAGTAATAATTGCTTACAAAATTAATCTTACTGACATAAAACGAAAAAATCATATACATTCTGGAAACCAAAATCAAAGATTTATTTTTCAAATATCAGGTCGCCCAGAATGTTCGTAAGGATATTAATGAGACTGAAATAAATTCATACTAATTTTAGCTTTATCATTGTGTTTACTTCGTATTGTTACTTTTTTACCATACAAAATGAAACAATCGAAATAATTCAATGTACTAACAAAAATAATTATATAGTTCGTATGAGACACTACATTATGACATTTGATATAATAAAAGAAAACTAGCAATAAACATATATTAAAATTTAGATATTTGGATACAAGCAAAAAAAGAAAGAAGAAAATATAGATAAAAACAAATATAAACCAAATATGAGTAAATACAAATATATCACAAAGTACAGATAAGGTCAAAATATCATAAATATGTACCGCACATACAGAGATCCATCCAGAGACGATGTACTTAGCTGGCATCATTGACTTCCCGTAGGCCACCTGGGAGACTTCTCAAAGGGCAGGAGTTCACCAGGTAGTTTATTGTTTGATGAGGGACGCTCGTAATCACACCAAAGGGGAAGTCGCCACTGTGCATTTGTGCAATATGCTGTTTTATCTGCCATGTCCGGTTCTAAACCTGTTTAATCGATTCCAGCACCTCGGAAGGCTCAAACCTTCAAATCCGTGTCTATCCAGTTTGGATGGCGCTATTTCAATCTATACCTTGGCAGGTTGTTCAGGTCTTTACTTGTGGGTAATTCTGACATATTTGCATCTTGTATTCTGTCCCATTGTTCCTTCACTTCTTTCAACCTGCTCACTTCCGGAGAAGCAATATTACACAAAGGGAGAGCCATGCGGTACTGTTGATTTCTTTGTGCCAGATATAGACCTCATGGTGTCATTCAACTGGACATCCAGTTTATAAGCATGTTTACTTTTGTATTAGATAAGGGCACAATACTCTGCAGAGGAGTAAATGAGTGTTAGGGTAAGTGTTTGGAGTGTCTAATCGTTCGCTCCCCAAGATGATCCTGCCAACTTATGAATAATATTGTTTCGTGTCTTAACTTTTTGTGCCACTTAGGAGATATGCTGCCTGTAAGTGAGGGATCTATCCAAAATGTTACCAAGATAAGTCGAGGTGGAATGGTGCTTTAGCCTCTTTTTCCCAAAAACCTCGTTCAGTTCAGCATATGCTTGTCTCGTTGAGAGATGGAAAGCACAGACCTCTGATTTGGAAGAATTAGCTTCAGTCTCGAGGACTGCCAGGTCAACTGTGAGGTATTTGCTACAGATATTTTGAGTGGCATAAAATGTGCAAAGTATGCTGAGAAAACCTTGAAGACGAACAACGGGAGGGCTGTCCGATTTCGGCCTAAACCGATCAAAATGTGGCTCAAGTGCGAACATTTTTGAACTCTGATCATCGGTTAAGTGTTAGTTTGATGGCACAGGAGTTGAATTTAGAGAAATCAACTGTGCATTCAATTATAACTGATGATTTGCAAATCCGAAAGGGGTACGCGAAATTGGTGCCGAAGGTTTGGTCAGATGAGCAGAAGGAACACCGTGTGACGATTTGCTGTGAACTGTTATAACGTTTGGAAACCGATCCAAATATTTTGAATAGAGTTATAACTGATGATGAAACTTTGATGCTCGAGTACGGTCCGGAGACCAAAATACAAAACTCTGAGTGACACACCAACACATCTCCTCGACCAAAAAAAGCTCGCATGAGCAAGTCAAGAATGAAATCTATGCTCGTTGTCTTTGGTACAAAAGGTTTAGTTCACAAAAAGTTTGTGTCCGCTGGTCGATCACTAAACGGCAAATTTTACACAGAAGTGTAAAGTTTAAGGATGAGGGTCCGCTGCGTCCGAAGAAAGATCGCCGATTCCTGGATGTTTTATCATGACATGGCACCCAGTCACACGTCGCTCCCCCAATGTGAGGGAGACACTGTCCAAACATAACGTGGCAACGCTGCCCCAACAACCTTATAGTCTAGATGTGGCTCTCCCAGATCTTTTTCGTTTCGCAGCTGCGCAATTCCAGAGGGAGTATGGGAGAGAAGACTGGGAAAACCGCTGGCAGCGGTGTATTGATGCAGGAGAGGCATATTTTCAAAATTATTAAGTTATCAGATTCTTATTTGATATAGCATGTATATAAATTGACGGGAGATGGTATATAAAATCTTATTAGTATATATATTGAAAAATAAGGGTGCTAACACTGATTCCTGAGGTAGTCCTTTTTTGATAGTCTTTTCACAACTATTCTTATCACTTAGTTGGAACGTAGTCTTTTGGTTGCTTAACCATGTTTTGAATCAGTCAGCAGATGTTTGCGCATGGAATCATTTATTGTAGTTTTGAAACCAGTTCTTTCTTCTATATGGTCTTGTTGATCCAGGACAACCATCAACATCGGACCGCATCGCCGAATCGCCTTGGGAAGAAGTCAATGCTGAAGACATTTAGTGGGATCAGAAAGGTGTCGTGTACCATGAACTTTTGAAACCGCGTGAAACATAATATGTAATACATAATATGTAATACGTAAAATGAATTTAAATCCTGCATTAATCGAAAAATGACCAGAATGAGCTACACCACACGTGATTCTGCAGCCTTACCACCAATATCTCAAGTTTTCTTCAATATTTCACGCACTTTCTATGCAATACTTCAACAATTACGGAAATGTCGAAAATAGATTGATAACTGGAGCACCTCAAAAGATGTACGGTTTTTCTGGAAGATTATCCACCAATTGCCAGAGAGATGGGAAAATGTGCAGCTAACGATGTCGTATATTTTGAATAAAATATTTTTTACTTTTCTCCAAAATTAAACATGTTTTTTTAATAAAAAAATAACAATTATTAACCGCCATAACCGCCATTTAAACTCCATTTAGCATAGTGTCAAATACAGCATCTTTCATTACTTCTCTTATATATGGACCCACAAATATGCGATCTTTTATTTTTGCTTCACTAACCATAAGACATTTTTGTTTTTGGCTGGTTGTTTCCGTTTATATTTATGGCTTTAACAAAATGTATTAATAGTTTCGATTAATTGCACCGTTGGCTCTTGGTGAAACATGGTGTTAGAACCCATTTAGTTTAGAATAATTATACTTAGTCAAATCTGGCTTTATGTTAAAATTCTCCGAAGGCAGATATTGTTGCCTTGTTAAAAAAAAGAAAGAAGTCTTCGGGCAAATGTCAAGTGCGATGTAAAAATAAACAATTAAGTAGTCAAAAGCGTTGAATTTTTTTTTTAAAACATCCCTGAGGAAGTTTTCCAAAATTACAATCTGACCAAAGTTGATCAATGAGTAATGTTGTACAAACCTAAGTTACTACAAAAGAAAAGATGATTTTAAGAACTTACTCACTAGTATCCCTTAAATTAAATCCAATAACTTACTTACACCAATATTAACGTATACACCAGCACTATGCTCTGCTTTTTTACTAACACAAACGTTCAAACCAACTCAAAGGGTTTGGTCCTCTTAAGTCTTCTGATTTGATTGCATTATCAAGGAGCTGGATGGCCTCGATATTAAAGCGATATTAAGCGTTGAAAATAGAGGCTATTTAATTGTTACCGGCTTTTATTTCGATTCGAGTGTTGGACTGAAGTTGTTGGAAGAAGAAACATCGCAAAGTACTTCGTTTTACAAAAGTTGTAAAAGAATTAGATGGGTTGATATCTATGCCTGAAGTTGATATAAGTGGCCTGAACCTATGGAAAGAAGTTCATCGATTCGAATCTAGGCTGCGAGAAAGTTATGCAGAAGATGGTGGCAGACAAGATCGGGATCAATTCTATCACATCTGAAGGTAATGACGCCATCAACACACCAGGTAAGCATACCAATTTAAATTGCCTGTGTTGGAGTTTAAAAGGTTTGATGGGAACATTCGGGACTGGTTGCCGTTTTGGTCGCAATTTAGAGGGTACATGATGATTTGGATATAGATTTGAGCGATAAAGTGGAATATCTAGTTCAAGCAACTGTACCAGGAAGCAGGGCCAGACAACTAGTTGATAGTTTTCCTGCTACTAAGGACAATTACCAAAAAATGGTTCACTGTCTGACTGCACGGTTCGGGCGCGAGGACTTGCAAATCGAAGTATATGTTCGTGAGTTATTAAAGTTAATTATAAACAACACCGGGTCTGGCAATGAAATTGAGCCTTCTTTATTATATGACAAGTTAGAAACCCAGTTACAGCTTTAGAAACTCTTGGTATTGCATCCAATAAATATTCCGCAATGTTGTTTCCTCTTATAGAATCATGCCTTCCGCCAGACTTGTTGCGAGTTTGGCAACGTCTGGCCGTTATTAACGGGTCTAAAGGTTTATCGCAGGCCACAGAGAGTTCCCCATTAGAAGATCGTCTTAAAAGTCTTATATTATTTCTGATAAATCAAGTTGATAATGAATAGCATATTACTTTAGCAGTAATTCGCATGGGTACTACAGGTTTTCGCATGGGTACTACGGGAATGAATACGAATACTTTGATGATAAGATAAAAGCCCATAAGAAGTCCAGTGTTCTGACTGCGACAGGTTTAATAAATTGTAGCGTTGTTAATAATAAATGTATTTTCTGTTCAAATTCTCATGAAAGCACCAATTGTTTCAAAGCTCAGAATCTTAACTTAAAAGAAAAAAGAAAGATTTTAACTGAAAAAAGGACTTGTTTTCGTTGATTCAAACTTGAACATTAGTCTCGAAAATGTCACACAAGGTGAAAATGTATAATATGTGGGAAACCACATGTAGTCTTAATATGTCCAGAGCAATCTATAAATAAATCTGATGATAAACAGTTTGAACAAAAAGACGACAAACAGGAAGATCCTCCTGTCGCTGACCACACGCTGACCAATAGCACGAGTACACACGTATTTTTACAAACGTTACGCGTAAAGATGGAAAATGCAGGAAAGTCACGATTCGTGAGAGCCTTGATAGACACGGGTTCTCAAAAAACCTACATTTTAAAGTCAACCGCTGAATGGATGGGATATACATCTAAGAAACAAATGAACATCGTCCACGGTTTATTTGGTTGAGGTGAGATGTTGCAACAACATGAAAGCTATAGTGTAAAGCTTAACCACAACAGCTATAGATGTACATTTGAAGCATTGGACCAGCCAGTCATTTTCACAAATGTTTCTCCTATATTTGATGGTCCCTGGATGAAATAATTGAGTAGCCTTGGTATCCAGGTTTCAGATTTTCGAGGTTCTAACCCCATTGAAATTCTAATTGGTTCAGACATCGCAGGTAAACTATATACGGGAAGAAGGCATGTTCTAAAATGCGGCTTGGTTGTCATCGAAACATTCCTCGGCTGGACTTTGATGGGAAAAATTCCCCTGGAAAAGTCAAATAGCCTATCCATGAGAACTGTATCACTCTTTGTGAGAAATGCTCCTATTAGCAACTTGTGGGAATTGGACGCATTGGGTATAACTGATCCAACCGAGACAAAGACACGTGAGGAGACTGCACAGGCAGCAAAGATATTGTTTTTAGAAACTATAACAATTAATTAGGATTGAAGGTATGAATTCAGATTATATCCAGCATTATCGAATAACTACCAGGTGCAAAACCTGGCCATAATAATCCAAAATTATTTGCAGTCTTATGGTCAGGTGGTTTAAGAATGGCTGACAGAAAACATTATTAAAGAGGTCTCTGTTCTCATTATTGAAATTCCCTCTATCTTGATGAGATTTAAGCAAAATAAAATTGGCATCGTATCAGATATTCGCAAAGCATTTTTGCAAATCAGTATACAGAAATCTAAACGGAATTTCCTTCGATTCCTATGGAGTGATAAGAAAGGCAATCTGAAAATATATCGACATCGTCTTTGTAGTGTTCGGTGTCAGCAGTAGTTCGTTTCTTTTAGGTGCCACGTTAGAAAAGGGTAATCTCAAAGGAGGTGGCTTATTCAAAAGCAACTATTTTGAAACTTTTGAAGAGTTTTTACGTAGATAACTGCATAACGAGTGTTGCAACTGAAGGTGACTTGAGAACGTTTATAGAAGAATCTAGTGCTATTATGGCTGAAGGAAGTTTTGATTTAAGAGGGTGGGAGTACACACATCAAATCCAACAGAATTGCTCGGCAAACTTCACGCCAGTACTGGGGTTAATATGGGACAAATCTGGTGATACACTAAGCGTTACCTGCGAACATGAAGATATACACCAGCTTTTAAATGAACCAGTAACCAAGAGGTTAATGCTTTCATTGACTCAACGTGTTTGATCCCATGGGCTTTACCTGTCCCACTACCTTGAT
Organism: Cosmopolites sordidus; assembly: GCA_031761425.1. Classification (NCBI taxonomy): domain Eukaryota; kingdom Metazoa; phylum Arthropoda; class Insecta; order Coleoptera; family Curculionidae; genus Cosmopolites; species Cosmopolites sordidus. Next base: position 1,432,006 of record JARFXV010000024.1, read on the forward strand.
ATCGAAACTGTTGCTGCAACAGACGTGGGAAAACGATTATCTTGGGATACACCTGTTGATCCTGAGATAGAGACCAAATTTCGAAATAGGGTTAAAGAAATACAACACTTATCAGCTATTAAAATACCTAAGTGGATAAATACGATTCATATAGAAGGTAAATGGTCCTTGCATACTTTCTGCGATGCCAGCAAGAATGCTTATGCTGTAGTCATCTTCTTGAGAGATGTTTCAAATGGACAGAATATTGTCCGCCTTTTGGCGGCTAAATCTCGAATTGCATCTTTAAGAAAACTATCGATACCTCGTTTGGAACCGATGGCTGCAATTATCGCAGTTCGTTTGTATACGAATCTGAAAAGACCTCTCGAGATTAAAGTGGAAAGCTTTTTCTGGACGGATTCTACAACAGTGTTTTGCTGGATCAAGAGGCCAGAAGAATGGACAACGTTTGTTTGGAATCGCACAGTGGAGATACGAAAAACAACTGCGCCTGAACATTGGCATCATGTTCCCGGGGCACTTAATCCGTCAGACTTACCTTCGCGCATATGCTCTGCTGGACAGCTAATGGATTTCAAGTGGTGGGAAGGACCACGATGGCTCTACCAAGATCCATTTACCTGGCCAACAGATAATCCCAATTGTAACGAAGAGGAAATTAATAAGGAGCGAAAGAAATTGTTAGTTACCGTTTTGATCAATTATGCACAAAGCACAATGACATCAAGTGATTGGCATCTGAACTACTTTTCTCATTATTGGAAGATTATACGAATGATTGCGTGGATATTTCGTTTTGCATACAATATAACGACCAAAGGCAGTAAGCGAAAAGGATCGTTAGCGTAAGAAGAGACCAAAGAGGCGGAAGTGTTTGTATTTAAAATGATACAACAAGAGTTCTTTAAAGATGAAAACGATAAACAACTAAGTACTCTAGATGCTTTTAAAGATAGGAATGGTCTGATACATTTAAGGTCACCAATCAGCAATAGAGAAGATGGCGAAAACTTTCGTTTTCTAGTCGTACTGCCTGCCAAACACTATATTGTGAATCGTTTTATATTTTGGGAACACGTTAGGTCATGTCACGTCCGTGCACAGCGGCTGATGAAAATTTTATGCGAAAGTTACTGGATCTTAGGGGGTCGACGTGCAATTAAATCGGCCATATCCAACTAAACTTGAAGAGATTTACCACTAAACACCAAAACGCTTTTTTGAACTGCTCGACGCACGTTTCGATGGCCATGTTAGTATCATCAGATTAAATCATCTCCTGATGATGCTAACATGGTTAGCGAAACGTGCGTCGAGCAGTTCAAAAAAGCTTTTTGGTGTTTAGTGGTAAATCTCTTCAAGTTTAGTGTTTCACACCAAAGGACATATCTAACTGTATAATATGTAGAAGGTATGATGTTAAGCCTTTTGTAGCGAATACCGCTTCTCTACCAGTAGATCGTGTTCGCGATCCAACAGCATTTGAAATAACAGGGGTAGACTTTGCGGGTCTTTTATATCTAAAAGGGGGTGAAAAGGCATGCAAGACGGGTAGTTTTGTATCGCACATCCATTTTTGACACATAGTAACAATGATAATAATTAAAACACTTGGTATTTGTTTCACAATATATTCAAGATATTCCGTTTATACATAACTATCTTTAAGAATGGTCTCGAGGTCGAAACATGTCAGAGAATATTTTGAGTATATTGTGAAATAAAAACCAAGTGTTTTAATTATTATCAAAATTCATTAAGCTCAATATAATATCCAACGGTGGATTTCTGGTTTCTTGGGTTCTATCAGTGATCTTTTAGTAATGGTTTTTTTGTCCTACAGTTAATGCCTGACGTAGCGGTCACTCTTTTTGTATATTGTGATGATTTCGTGAACAGCTATATCACTCATCAGTAAAACAACTATATTTCGTTTATCCCAGTTGCAACACAATAAGAGTCTTCACTTTCAAATCTGCACATATAAATATTGCATTAATTTTAATATACACCGCAAAATATAAATTTGCGAGTTAGAGAAAATCTATCGGTGATATAAAAATTATTTTTAGAGATTTGTTTTTGGCTTACCAAATTACCCAACAAACATCCAAAAATTGCCACGTTACAAATACTGTGTCTATCAGTGTTTTTAGAGCTTTACGGCTAATTGTATAAACTCGAAGAGATTTACCACTAAACACCAAATCACTTTATCAAATCAAATTATCCAGATTGAATTATCTGCTGATGATACTAACATAGTTAGAGAAACGCGCGTCGAGAATTCAAATAAAGTGGTTTGGTGGGTAAGTGGTAAATCTATTCGAGTTTAGTGTTTCATACCGAAGGTTGTGACAGAAAAATTGACTAACTGTGTGTTTATTGAAAAATAAAATAACATTTAGGTTAAATTGTCAATGGTTAGATAATAATCTTGTTTTCATTCCCGGAATATTTATCCGAATGATTTATGTAAAATACGATTCAGAACAACAACTAGTGGGGACATAAAATTTCTGAATATTACATAGTAATGACTTCATAGTAAAGTGCTTTATTTTAGAGCAATGTAGCAATTAACACAGTAAGCAGAATGCTGTTCTATAATAAAGAACAGTTGCTTTCATTAGATAGAAATATTGTCTACTAGTTTGGGTAAACTCAAAGAGATTTACCACTAAATACCGAAACATTTTTTAAAAATTGTCGACGCACGTTTCGCTAACCATGTTAGCATCATCAGGAGATCATTTAATCTAATCTAATCTAGATTAAAATATCCTCTGAAGATGCTAGCATGGTTAGCGAAACGTGCGTCGACAATTTTTAAAAAATGTTTCGGTATTTAGTGGTAAATCTCTTTGAATTTAGTATTTCCTACCGAAGGTTCCAATAGAAAAATTGATGCTAGTTTGGGAGCACATACAGGGTGATTTTTTAGTTCGCCCGGGCTTTAAATTCAAATAAAACAACAAGCAAGTTAGATGCCTTGAAACTATTTATTTTATGTGAAATAACATTTAATTACATTTATGTTTCCAAGGCGTCTATAATTGCTGGTTTATCGACACAGATAAAATAATTAACATAACCCGCTCCCCCACCCCGCCCAAAAAAAAACTTTAAAGGTGTTAAATCACCTAGGTGGCCAATTAATAAGTCCGTTCCTCGAAATTATTTTCTTATCGAATTGTCCCCTCAATAAATAGACTGTAGCGTTGAAGGTATGACGTGTGAAGCCATCCTGTTGGAACCACATCTTCTCCAGATCAATACAATTCAAATTCGGAATTAAATAATCATTGGTTATTGTTCTGTAATGATCCCCATTAACGAATTTATAAATTTGGACTTATCTTGTTTTTGTTTTAATATCGAGCAGCTTAAAATGCGTTCGGAATTGATCGATAATTCGGTAAATACATCGCTCGGTTGGGCGATTATGTGTACCATAAAAAGCTCTATAAGTTTGGTGCACATAACACTGATTTTGATAATAAATTTAGACAATTTGCAAGCGTTGCTCTGATGATAAACGTTCTATTATGATTTGCCACACATTTCATGGTTGCCATGATGATTTGATATTGACCCCTATTGCAAGTTCGGACACATTAAAAACCATCCCTTATTAAACTGGAAATCACTAAATAACTTTGTTAGACTTCTACATGCGCGTTTCGCGAACTATGTGAACATCATCAGATGATTCAATCTAACTCTAGAACTAAACTATATTCTATTTATATGACGATCTGTACTAATGAAGTGTGTACAAATCATGAACCGTGAAATTAACGAAGCGTTACACTAATAATTGAATAAGTTGACTAAACGGAATAGGTCCTTTATCCCGGTTCATGATTTTCTTTCATTTTTCTATTTAAATGCTTTCATACAAAGCTTTTTTATTATTATTATTATTCACGTATGGGTCCTGGTGGACCATGTGAAGTACAGTTAGAGGCTTTTGTTGTTAGCCTTCATTTGCGCCCATACATTCTCTCGCTATGACCTTTTTTCCTTTCGTCAGACCAAGTTGTTCCAGTCTTCCTACATTTTTCTCTCTGGCCAACCTCCCAAACGTTAATCTTGTGTCTGAAATAGCCTCTATCCTGAATTTCACTTTGTGTAATATTTGCTGATCTTAGGTACTTTTTAATTGCAGCAATCCATACAATTATTGCTACATTAGCTCTACTCCTATTTTTATACAATTCGACTATTTGTCTAGATAGCCTACTGGGATTCAACCGTTTTATGGGTCCGTAAAACTTGAGTCTTCTTTTTTTCATATCGCTATATATATCTGTGTATTGTTTGATTTCTTGGTTTTCTCGAAGTCGATGTGTTGTGCTATTTATTTGTTTGGGGCCTAAGATTTTTCTTATGATTATTCTTTTCTTTTTTTCAATCTCCTCGATGTCTCTTTTTCTATTCAAAATGAGCGTTTCTGCCCCATATAGACATTCTGGTTTAATAATTGTGTTGTAATGTCTCATTTTTGTGTTTTTTGATATAGAAGTACAGTTAGAGGCGTTTGTTGTTGCTAGCCTTTTTTTGCGCCCACACTGACTTCATTCTTTCGCTTTGAGCTTTCTTCCTTTTGTCAGACCAGCTGTTCCAGTCTTCTTACATTCTTTCCTCTGGCCAATCTCCCAAACGTCAACCTTGTGTTTGAAACAGCCTCTATCCTGTATGTCACTTTGAGCAATATTTGCTGATCTTAGGTCCTCTTTAATGACAGCAATCCATTTAATTATTTCTACTTTAGCTCTACTCTACTACTACTAGTTAGCATACTCGGATTTATCCGTTTTATGGGTCCGTAAAACTTAAGTCTTCTTTATTCATATCGCTATGTATATCTGTGTATTGTTTGATTAGTTGGTTTTCTCGAAGTCGATATGTTGTGCTATTTATTTGTTTCGGGCCTAAGATTTTTCTTATGATTTTTCTTTCCTTCTTTTCAATCTCCTCGATGTTTCTTTTTGTATTCAAAATGACCGTTTCTGCCCGATATAGATATTCTGTTTTAATAATTGTAATGTCTCAGTTTTGTGTTTTTAGATTTGCATTTTTTGTTGTAAATATTTTTTGTAAGTCTCAATGCAATTTCCATTTTTTAACATCTACCTTTATTGGCCGCTTTTTCCAACCAGTTTTTCATGATTATTTCACCGAAGTATTTGAATTGAGAGACTCGTCTGATGTTACCATATTTTGTTTTTAAAAATGGTGTTCTTAGTCTGTTGCAGGTCATGTGTTGCAGGTATTGTGTCTTTTCAAAGGAAATTTGAAGTCCTACCTTTTCTGCTGTTTCTTTTAGGATTTGAACCTGTTTTTGTGCCGTTAATATATCTTGAGCCAAAATTGCTAGATCATCAGCAAACCCCAGACAATCAATTTTGATGTTGGTTCTCCCCAGTTTAATGGGCTCGTCAATATTCAGGGCCGACTTTTTTCACATCACTCTTGTATTACTTTTTCTAGAACATATATAAATAAGAGTGGCGAGTGTCCATCCCCTTGTCTCACTCCAGTTTTAATTTCGAACGGCTCTGAGATGTCACCCATGAATTTAACTTTTGACATTGTGCTAGTTAATGTTGCTTTAATAATTGCCAGCGTTTTCAGATCTAGTCCTTGTTCTTTTAAGATTTGGAATATAGATTCGATCTATATTCAATAGAATCATATACTGTTTTGAGACCTGACGTGCAGACGAGATTATTATTGTACAGTTTTTGATGTCTTAGGATCAACTTTAGATTCAGGATCTGTTTAGGACAGGATCTGCCCGGTCGAAAACCTGCTTGATATTGACCAATTCTAGGTTCTAACTGTTCCTGTGCTCTGTCTAGGAAACATTGAGATAGAATCTTGTAACAAACGGGGAGAAGAGATATCCCTCTATAGTTGTTTACATTCGTTCTATCTCCTTTCTTATGTCGTGGATGGATTAGAGCATCTTTCCAATTTTCTGAAATTCGTTCGCTTCGCCAAATTTCTTGCAGAATTTTAGTTATTTCCTTGATTGTACCTCGACCAGCGGATTTCAAAAGTTCAGCAGTGATTCCATTTGCACCAGAAGCTTTGTTATTTTTAAGTCGCTTGATTTGCCTAATTACTTCATCTTCATACGGTGGTAATGAATCTGGGTTTGTTTGTTTCGGGTTTAGTGTTGGTAATCTGTTTAAGGGCTCAGGACAGTTTAGTAGTTGTTCAAAATATTTTGCAAGTTATTTGCAATTATGTTGGTTATTTAGAGCCAATTGTCCGTTTTTCTTTTGGAAGCAAATACTTTGAGTGATATTTTTTTGGAAATCTTTTTCTGTTTCATTAAGTTGATTGTTTTCACATTTTTTTTTAGATTGTCTAATAGCTTCGACGTTTCTTTTCTTACTTTCAAAAAGATGTTATTGTTTATTGCTGTTTTTTGACTGTTCTAATCTTTAAATGCTTTACTTCGGTTTAATACTGCTTGCTCGCAAACTTCATCCTACCACGGATGTTTTCTGCGTTTTTGTAAAGGGACCAACTTTAAGGCTGTTTTAATCATTTTTTGTTTCAATTCTTGCCAGTTCTGTGCTGATTGTTTATCAAGCTCTTCTGTTAGGGTTAGTTTTATTTTCGTAGGGTCGAACTTTGGTATTAGCAGTCCCTTTTCAATAAATTTTCGACGTTTTAAGCTAAGTTTAATTCTAGTCAAGTAGTGACCCATGTCGATGTTAGCTCCTTTCCCGACTTCAAATTCTCTCATTCAAAATTTCTTTATAATTGTGTTTGTTCTTTGATCCAATTGATAAATGCACAACGATTTAAATGATCCAGTGGCTTTACTTCCTGTGTTATTTGAAACTTATATACCTTTAGAGCTAAATGCTTTCTTAAAATACGCCATGTTGTGGATTCGCTGAGTCCATATTGTTGTGAAGGTCGACTAATGGAAATTTGTGGATCTTCAGCAACACTTTCACGTATCAAATCAATATGCTCTTATAAACTATCACTACGGCTACATATTGCACTTCTTTTATCTTTTTTCTGGAAATTTTTGAACTGAATTTGCTTTGCTTGCTTGAATGTGCTTTCAGATAGACGATTATGCAAATCATAAATATCACATAATATACTTAAAATATTTTTGACTGAACGCTCATTTTCAACAATAATTCAAAAATTGTTGCGCACAACGCGTTGTTCTAGAAGGGGCTATTGTGTTCGACTACATTTTTATAAATGTTATACGTTACACTTCTGATATGAGACTAGATCTAGGCAAATTCACAACGCCATCTGTGTTTTATTCAAGGATTAAAAAACTGCTCAATTTGATAGACTCGTTAGAGTACTAATAAACAATATAGTCAATAAATATTAAACAGATACAAATATTCTGATGATCTGATCTTGATCTTCTGATCTTGAAGCTAAAACAATCATGCGACGATGCACAATCCTTGAAAACCATATAAGAAGAGTGGAAAAGATTTATACAATGAGAGCGCTAAATAATTGTAACAAACAGAAACACAGAAACTTGAGTGTCCGATGTCCAATAATTAGTAAGTTCAGAAAATGCGTAGTGAGTTTGGACAAACCATGTCGGTTTATTAAATTTTATTGTAAAGATGAAGCAGTTATTTTACCAATCTTACTAATATTATAAATGTTAAATTATGTTGGATGTTTGTCCTTCAATCACGCTCGAACGGATGGAAGGATTCTAATGACATTTAACATAGATAACTTTTTATAACGCAATGAAGTTTCGGCGAGGGTTTACATCGATTAGAAGTATTAAGTTCTCGGGTAAACCCGCTTTTAAGATTTGTAAATTTTCGACGTTTCGGTTTCCACTTTGGAGCCATTATCAAGAGAATCTAGTTGTTTTGCTCGGGGGTCTCAATCTCCCTACTCAGGGGTTAACAACTTCAAAAGGGCTCACGACCTCTTTTAGTTGCGAGTTTTGGAGTTGTGGAGGCGTAAAAAATTAATTTATGGCCCTTTTGGAAATTTAAGTCCTAGCGACTTGAAATTTGGCAGGAATGTTCTTCATGCGTTGTAGATATTCGCTAAGGTGGGGAGTTTATAAAATTAACTACTAAGGACTGTTGCGGGGGCATAAAAGACAAATATACTCCGAAGTTTAAAATTTGGAATTGCATCGTTGTGAATCCCTCACAATTTTGTCTTCATGGACTTTATAGAAAAAAAATTGTCAAATAGCTATGAAATTCAAAAAGTAATTTTAATTATAAAAAATCAATTATTACTAAAATTTTATTTACGCCCAGTTAATGTGTCGGGTAAAAACTAATATAAAAATAATAGAAATTTAATCATAATTAATTCTTCAATTGGACTCGGACGGTTGTGAAACGCTAAACTCAAAGAAGTTTAGCACTAAACACCAAATAAGTTTTTTAAACTTCACGACGCTCGTTTTGCTAACTATGTTATGATCATCAGGAGATGATTTGATCTAGTTCTAAATCTAAACTAAACGATTGTCATATAAATAGAACATAGTTTAGATTTTGAATTAGATTAAATCACCTTCTGATAATGCTAACATGGTTAGCGAAACGCGCAACGAGATGTTTCAAAAAGTTATTTGGTGTTTAGTGGTAAATCTCTTCGAGTTTAGTCATAATTATTTAAACAGAATATAAAATTTAAAACAATTTTAGTCTTAGTGATAAAGTAGGTTTGATTTTTTTGAATGTTTTATCGCATCGATACATTTTCTTACTGTGAGTTTCCCTAAATAGTATAAAATCCTGTTGTTTGGAAATACGAATCGATAACCTATAGTAAGATAATCGCTAATTACAGTTTATTACAGTATAAATTATTATATACATATTATATATTATTACTCTACACCCGAATTACGGAGAATGGACGATGTGGTGGTACTTCATCATCATCATGTGGTGATTCCTCATCATGCGGTGGTTCTTTATCATGTGGTGATTCCTCATCAATTGAAAGCTAAAAGAAAGTGTAGTCAAATTTGAAAGTGCATCCGACAGATTAGCCCAATGCGTCATTCAGCTGAATAAAAAGTTTAAGCTTTAAATCGTTCAAGCTTATGCACCAACTATAAGCCATAGAGATGAGGAAATTGGGGAATTTTATGATGATGTGGCCCAACTTTTAGACAAAGGGAAGTGTAGATATAACATCCTGGACTTTAATGCCAGAATCGGAGAAGCAAGAACTGGTGAAAATGCAATTGGCTCATATTGAAATGGTGAGCGGGACAATAGAGGTGACTGGCTGGTTGACTTTGCTGAAGGACAAGAACTCTATATTATGAATTCGTGGACATGGAAAAGTCCATCTGGACTCACAAGTGAAATTGATTATATCATGTCAAACGATAAAGGAATATTTTGTAATTGTACTGTCGTTAACCATTTTAATGTGGGAAGTGACCACCGACTGGTACGAGCAAAGATTAGGATAAACTGCTGAAAAGAGCGCAAAAGAATGATGAGATGCAAACTGAGAAGATGCTGGAGAGGGGCAGATATTTTGAAATTGCTTTGTCAAATAGCATTGCTGTGTTACAAGACCATGAGGAGATGGAAATTACAGACCATTATGAAGAAATCGCATAACAATGTGCTTAAAACGGCGGCTTTAATAGCATCAGAAGATAAATGTTTCAAACAGTCAAAAATGTCCAATGAGACCATTAATTTAATGAAAAAACGCCGGACAATGAAGAATACATACAGTCCTTTTGGCTAGGTCCAGTACGTTGAGCTTTGCAAAACTATAAGAAAACGTTGTTGAGAGGAAACGCGTCGATTCAACATGCAGTTTGTGCAAAAAACTCTGGAAGAAAACAGGGGAATTAACAAAGCTAAGCAGAAGCTAAGACATAAAAGGACACGCATGTTTTCCCTAATCCGAGGATGATATAATATGCAGGAAACGGACGGAAATATTAGAGGTTGTCCGAATATTTTATTCAAAGTTATATGAGGAGGAGAATCAAGCAAGAACAGCAATGCCCACCGAAGAACAAGTGCCGGATATCCTGGTGGAAGCAGTGACAAAGGCTTTAGACTCGATGAAAAATGGCAAGGCTTCAGGAAATGATAGTATAACTGTGGAGCTGTGGAACAACCAGAAGTACCCAGCTTATGGAAAAATGCAGAAGTGATTCTTTTACATAAGAAAGGAGCACGGGAAGATTTAAAGAACTACCGTCCAATAAACCTTCTATCAGTGGTGTATACAGTTTTTACCAAGATAATATCCAAAAGAATAATAAAAAAAACTTAAGGACACACAACCAAGGAAGCAAGCAGGATTCAGAAGTTGATTCAGTACAATGGATCACATTCAGGTCCTACAGCAGGTCATAGAAAGATACAACGAATACACTATGCCACTGTGCTTGGCTTTTATCGATTATGAAAAGGCATTTGATTCAATCTTAAAGCGGGCCATAATGGATGCATTGCTTAATCAAGGAGTAGAGAAAGCCTATGTAAATCTACTACACCTACAGTCCACCTTGACGATTTTTAAGTTGGAATAAATATAGAGCGTACGGCAGGGTGACGCAATATCGCCTCTTCTTTTCTCAGCCTGCCTGGAAGAAGTGTTCCGTAATCTGGATTGGTAACAGGATGGAATAAGGATTAATGGTGCTACTTAAATTATCTTAGATTCGCAAATAATATCGTTCTTCTATAACAAGACCCAGAGTAGCTGCAAAGACACGTACACGAGCTGCAAAGGGCTGGGAAACCATTTGGCTTGAAAATAAACCAGAAGAAGAGTTAGGTCATGTTCAATAAATTTGCTGAGGACGAAAGGATTTCTATTTTAGGAACAGATTTGGAAGTTGTGGATCACTATATATATCTTGGGCAGAGAGTTTCAATGGAAGGGGATTCTGTCCGGGAAGTGGGACGACGCGTTAAATGTGGCTTGCAGGCATTTGGCAGGCTCAACATAGTGTTTAAGAGCAAACTACCACTTTGGCTAAAAAGAAAAGTCTTTGATCAGTGTGTCCGGCTCGTTGTGACATACGGAAGTGAGAGGGGAATTGAAAGATGTATGCTTGTCATTACTAGACGGAATAGAAAGACCAGTACATTTATCAGAGAACAAACGAAAGTGAGTGACATCATTGGAAGAATAAAGCAATTGAAATTGAAGTGTGCAGGTCATGTAGCGTGGTGATGGAACGAAAGATGGACTAGGGCGGTCCTGGACTGGATACCGCTTGATCGCAAACGTACACGGAGAAGACCGAAAACACGATGGACTGATGACATTATTAAGTATATTGAACCCGAATGGCAGAGGAGAGCTCAGGACCGCGAGAGTTGGAAGCATGATACGGGTTGATGATGATAATGATCATGAATATATATATATATATATATATATATATATATATATATATATATATATATATATATATGTATATGTATATGTAATTTTTCGATGGAATCGTTTTAATGAAATCTCATCGATCTTTTTCAAAGCGTTTACTCGACGGGGTTTCGATGACTAATGCCGCCAATGAAGCTCAACCAAGAGAGCAAGCAGGATTCAGAAGTAGATGCAGTACAATGGATTATATCCAGGTTGTCCAACAGGCCATACAAAGGCTTAATGAATACACCATGCCAATGTGCTTGTCTTTTATTGACTATGAAAAGGCATTTGACTCAATATCAAAGCAAGCCATAATGGATGCATTGCTTAACTAAGGGACAGACAGAGCCTAATAAACCTACAGAGCCTATGTGAGCCTGGGTGATCCATGGATGATGAAGCTACAGCGACAATGTACATGGATGATTTTGAAATTACAGTTAATATAGAACGGGGTGGATGGCAGGGCGATTCAATATCGCTTGTTCTTTTCTCAGCTTCCCTTGAAGAGGAATTAAGAAGTCCATAAGTTTAAATTGGAAACAAGATGGAATACAAATAAATGTTCTGTCGCAAGACGGAGATGAACTACAAACACACACACACACACACACACACACACACACAAGAGCTGTAAAGGGCAGGGTAACCATTTCGCGTGAAAATAAACTTGAAAAAGTGACAGGTTATGTTCAGCATATTTGCTGTCAACAGAAGAATGTCTATTTTAGGAAGCGGCTTAGAGGTGGTTAGATACTACATATATCTTGGGCAAAGAATTTCAAAGGAAGATTATACTGACCGGGAAGTGAAACGGTGTGTTAAGTGAATCACTGAGGACAGAACAATTTCAGTTTTAGGAAGGGATTTAAAGATCGTGGATCACTTTATATATCTTGGGCAGATGATTTCAATGGAAGGGGACACCGCCCGGGGGTTGGAACGGCGTCTTAAATGTGGCCGGCAGGTATTTGGCGGGCTTAATATGGTATTTGAGAACACTCCCACTGTCTGAAGAAAAAAGTTTTTGATCAGTGCGTGCTGCCTATTCTGATATACGGAAGTGAAACATGCACACTCACATTACAATCAGTCCAAAAACTTCGGGTAGCACAGAGGGGAATGGAAAGGTGTATACTTGGTATTACAAAACGGAATAGAAATACCTGCACATGGATCAGAGAACAGACGAAAGTATGTAACATCAATGGAAAGGTGAATTAACTGAAATGGAGGTGGGCGGGCTATATAGCCTACTTCCCACTGACTATATAGTGAGGCCATGTGATGACAGATGAATCAAAGCAATCCTGGGATGAATACAACTTGGTCATAAGCGTCCATGAAGAAGAGCTAAACACGATTGATCGATGACATCATCAAGCATATTGGATCCGAATAGCAGACGAAGTAGCAGTAGTCATTGCAGCATTAAAAAACAACAAGGGGGAAAGAATGGACGGAATATCGGCAGAATTATATAAAGCTATTAGGGACGCTCTCGGAAATCCAAAACTTAATCGCCTGCGTTTCTAGAATCTTTTGGAAACTTCAGTTCCATTTTAGTATATACATTTTACGCCTCCGCAACCTCTCTTGGGACCAAATTTTCATATAACCCATGCTTAGTGAAGGATAATGTCTGTGAAGTATAAGGAATATTCTGCCAAGTGTCAAGCCTATAGGGCCTATAGGGCATATGAAGAGAACGACTAAAGCCATGACCATATAAATTGGCTATGTCGAATGGTAGCGGCAATCACATGCAGTTCTGCCATACTGTGGTAAACGATCGCGATACACAAACTGTACGGGATCGTTTGTGGCACGTCTAACCTCGGGTAAGTACCAGGTCTGTTAAAAAAATAATGTGGGCTAGTGGAGTAAGGTATTAAAAACAAAGAAAGTACATCCGCGCTCCACGTTAGTGCTTTGTCGTTCCCCTATCCGCCATCCAGAGCGCCAGCAAGCGTCCTCCAGGACCGGTTTCTGGCCTTAAGCCGTCAAAACAAAATTTGAAATGGCGAACTTTGAAAAATGAATAATTTTTTTCTTTAATAATAACTTTATAGAAGAAAAAAAAATTATAAATGGCGAGGCATTTAAAAACGAATAATAAAAAAAAACGTCTTATTTGGTCAATTTTCGGAAGAGTTTGTTTCGTCTTTTTTTTGTAAAATTTATGAAATTTTGATAGAAAAGTGGGGTCAGTTGAAGCGGACAACACTTGAGAATGCCAAATGAGATTTTGGCGAAACGTCGTGACTCTTCACAGAATCAACGGATCAACAATCGATATATATATATATATATATATATATATATATATATATATATATATATATATGCCTACTCTGAATAAAGAAGATAGACAGAGAGATATGATATTATTATTAGCGCTGGAGTCGGATCCTTCGCATTCCGTGGACCGCCAGATGAACATAAGTATTTCTCATTCAAAAAGTTAATGAACCCACGAGGCTATCCCGAATTATTTATGAATAAATACTAAGATTCTTTAGTCGCATTAAATATAGAAATGGCAATAACTTAGAAAGATTGGTGATACAGGGACGGATGGAGTTTTCTAGATCATGTGGCAGACCTCTAAAAAGATAGACAGACCAAATTAAAGACCTAACTGGAGCATCTTTCCAATACGTAACCAAAGAAACGATAGAGAAATAGGGAACTCTGGAGAAAAGTAGTCCGGAAAGTTCGCGAACGAAGTCGCCATAAGTAACCCCTCTGCTGTAATGAAGAATACGGAGAAGATTGATTTACGCCAAACTCAAAAATTAATTTGACTAACAAGGAGTCTATTCTGAATAAAAAACAATGAATACTTCAAATTGTGTAGAGGGGCATTTTTTTGTTTTTCTGCCACAAGATTATGCGTAATGTGAAGAAATATTATGTCAAGTTGACTGGTGTCCGTTCGATGCGACGGTCGAGATCCAGCCAACAAATTCATTATTGTGTGGCACTGGCGTATAGACTACATCAAATTCGTATGCAGCTGCTTCTTTGTTATCCATTTGCCGGATTATGTGCCCGAACTGACACTGGAATTTCTAATTTGGCGCGAAGTCTCTCGCCTTGAACTTAGCGAAGGATAAGCGGTTATCGAATATTAGTTTTTGTTCTTAAGTTCGTTCGGACCGCTCTTTTACATTTAACCCTTGTCTCTACATGATGGAGGCACGAAATAAATTATCGTTAGCTTGAAAAACACGTTAAGGATCAGAAAATATCCTTTCTAGTATTTATAGGGGTGTATTAGGACACACTCTCTTTACATTTCCAAATAAAAAAGCTTTAAAAATACGTCGAGTTCGTTAAAAAAATATTCCGTTTAATATATTTGTGAAAAATTACAAATGTATCTGAAATAAAATTGAATGAGTGATATGTTTTGTTTTTAAACCTTTACTAAAGTAAAAATGAATATTCGTAAGGGTCATTTGCGAGTAATGTTATTTACGTTTTATATTTTGTCTTTTCAGGTAGTGCTTCTGATCTTTCTGTCAAAGAATGGATTCCGCACCAAAAGAACTTTTTGTTTTTTTTGAGGCCAACCATTCATTAAGCCAAATTTTTCACTTCTTTGTAAGAATATAAGTGTTGTTTTGAAAGTCCGTGCTGCATCGATCGGGGTAAGTGGTAGTCCCAAAAGGCTAAGTCTAGTGCTAACATGGTGCGGAGCGTTGTCATGTTGAAAAATTACTTTATCGTGTCTTTGAGCCTATTCTGGTCATTTTTTCTCCAATGCTCTGATCAATTTTATCAATTGTTGTCGGTATCGATCGCCTGTAATCGTTTCACCAGGTTTCAGCACTTTGTAATAAACAGCTCCGCTACTATCCCACCAAATACATAGCAAAGCCTTCTTTTCATGTATATTGCGCACTGGTTGTGATGTTGAAGATTGGCCTGGGTCAACCCATGCTTTTTGGCGCTTTGGGTTGTCAAAATAGATCCACTTTTTATCACCTGTCACAACTCGATGCAAGAAAAACTTTTATTTTCTGTCTGGCAATCAAAATTCTGCAAGTGTTTTTTCCCTTTCAATGTCTCTTTCCTTCAATTCATGTGTAACCCATTTTTCTTTCTTCTGGATCTTTCTCAATGCGTGTAGACGTTCGGAAATGGTGGATTAGGCTACATTCAATGCTTCTGCCAATTGTTTTAACATATGAGTTGAGTCTTCATCCAATAATGTTTGCAAATTTGCATCTTCAAACTTTTTCAGCTGTCCTGGACGCTTTATATCAAAATCACCACTTTTAAAGTGTTTAAACCATTGTTTACAAGTTTTTTGGGTTAGGACATGTTCACTATAAGATTTAAACAACAGTCGATATTTTTTTTATTCATTTTGTGTTACAGCCATGATGGTAAAGTTAATATCTTCTGAGTCTCTCTCCATAAAGTTTTTGGAAACCTTTACAGCATCTTCTAAAAAGGTGTCTTGGGTGGTTTGACCATGATTTAATGGAAAATCTTTTCTTCCATTCAGCTCGTACAGATGTCCATGTTTCTCCACAAGTGCTACAAAGTGATGATTGACTTTTTTATCACGATTGGCCTCAGTCTGAACTTCCATGGCTAGCTCTTTATGTGCAGCTATTAGTTTGTAAGCTTCTGAATTACTATTAACTTTCAAAAGCATCTCTCCTCTTTGTTCTGGTGTGAGATTTATAGAATTTTCCAGTATTGTTTTGAATACATCATCCTGTAATCCTAATCTATCAGCATTGTTGGCTATGCTGTGAATCAATGCTACACTGCCACAGGCATTGGATACATACATACTGTTTCATCACAAAGTAACGGATAAATCAATCAATAATTTGAAAGAAGCAAGTACAGCACAACAGTTCAAGTTATACTTTAAACTAAGGTTAAAACAACGCACAAAGTAGTACAAAACGCATGCTTCACTCAACAATGTTTAAAGAAGAAAGTGTATCCCAAATTTGTTCAATTCAAGATCAATGCTACCACAGTTTCTGCGAAGAAAGCCCTGAATTATTGCAAAACCACCTGGCTAAAAGATGAAACAAGAAAATGATTCTGTATTAGAGATAACTTACTTCTACATATTAAGGTACTGCACTCTGAATTATCATATAAACTCCATCCAATTGAATTTTATATTCTAGACGATTAAACCAGACAAACAATTTCACAAATTATTCATAAAAATATATTAGACAAACACATAAGCTATTAAATCTATCTAAATTACAGTTAAATGACAAAGAACCAGAATCTTAACCCAAATATAACTTCTATAAAAGATCCATTAACTTATCAAATACGGTTTTCACGAATAAAGTGATTAATTTGATTGAAAATGGCCCGAAATATAACCCAAATATTAAACATGATAAATAACAAAGTAAAAAAAAATGTTTTATTCTTTTTGTTAAAAATGGACTATCACAAAGTAACGGACAAATCAATCAATAATATTAATTTATTTTTATTGCTATTAGAATCAAATCAACAATCGATAACTTTTAGCAGGCGTTTTCTTCAAATGAAAGAAGGTTATTAAACTTCCTCGCAAAACGTCTTTTTAAAAACTATGTTTTTAGCACAATGACAATTAAAAACGAACTGGCTTTTGATGGCGTATGTTTACTCTTCAAAACGCCATAGATGTGATTAGCCTATACGAACAAATGTATTAGTAACGTCATCTCTTAACAAAATATACATTATATTTAACTGAGGTACCTGATACTTGATGGAAATTCATTTTAAATAAAAAACAAAGATTAATATCTAAATTTCCACTATATTTAAAACTTGTACATATGACAATTGTTTCGACACACAGAGTCTTTTTTAAATACACATTCAGTTAGTTTACTATCTTAGCTAGTTAGTTTAATTTAGTGTGTATTTGAAAAAGACACTGTGTGTCGAAACAATTGTCATACGTATAAGTTTTAAATATAGTGGACATTTAGATATTAATCTCGGTTTTTTATTTAAAATAGACATTATTAATCGAAACACCTATTAACTCTACTGAATGTAAGGAAATATATTGTTCCAATATATGTCGGTCCTTTTTAGTAATGCTCCATGAGTTTCAAGTCAATATGACATTTGGTCTAGATTTGACACCCTCTTCAGATAAGTTCAGTATTGTTGTTATCATGGAAAAGAGCAAATTTTGTGTTTTGATTAAACACTGTTTTTTTTTGCGTGAAAGAGCCATCGAACAAATCGAAGAAAACTTGAAAAACATTATAGCGACTCGTTTACATTCCATGGTTCATAAATAATTTATTGAATTTCGGTGTAGTCAAACCAATATGAGTAATGCTCCAGCGCTCATAACGCACCGTTGAGGTTAGTACTGAAGAAATAGTCAATAAAATCTACGATATTATGTTGACCGATTGCAGAATGAAGGTTTGAGAATTTGTCGAGATAACAAATATTTTGAATGAATGTGTACGAAACATTTTACATTTACAGGTTTCCGACATCCCAAAGGGGGTGGTACTGTCCCTTAATGGACACTGGAGCCTTCCATGGGGGCGGTAGCAAGCTCAGAGGTAATCAGAGGCGTTAAGAGAGTCAAGGGAGGTGGCCGTGGCGAACCTACCTATTAAGGAAATTAATATAATAAAATACTTTGAAAAAAAAAAAACAAATCCACTTAGCGTCTGCTTTGTATCAAGCGGTTGAGTGGTCAGCGTCTGTTCACCAGTGGTACGGCTGATATTTAAATTCTGGAACTAACCGCTCAAGTCTTAACCTCTGAACCGTCATGGTTCAAACCTTTAACTCAAAGTACAAGATGAAGCGTTCTAGTAATTACAAAATTACCTCAGGAGGTAGATAATCCTTTGCCAGCTTTGCTGGTACAACCAGACTTTCGGATTCTGGGGCGTCCGGGCTTAAACGCAAAATCTTTCAGAGGGAGTCGGAGACCTCTGGCCCACGTCTGAAACCGAAAACAAAAACTTTTTTTGGAACGGTAAATATCAATTCTCTCCTGCGTCCAGGAAAACTACACGAATTGGGGCGAACACTAAATCAGCCAAAAATCCAAATTTTAGCTTTGCAAGAAACCGGATTGACAGATGATAACACCTAGAAATTCGGCAACTACAGACTTTTTAAAAGTAAAACGGACAAAAGAATACTCAAAAATATACCACATCTCGGTGTTGTTTTCGCTATCTCAAGAAACAAAGATTGGAACAGTAAAAAAATAGCAATAAACTATAACATTTTTTTGGAAGAAAGAAAAGAAACATTGAAGCTAATTAGACAAACCAAAAGAAAATATGAAAACAATCAACTTAACGAAATAGAAAATGATTTTCAAAAAAATAACACTCGAGACTTTTACAAAACATTTAAAACTAAATTAACCGGCTATCAACCGCAAAGTCTTTGCTTCCAAAAGGAAAACGGACAATTACCTTTAAATAACTAAGACAATTGCAAAGAACTTGCGAAATATTTTGAACAAATACTAAACTGCCCTGAGTCCTTAAACAAATTACCAACACTAAACCCTAAACAAACAAACCCTGATTCATTACTACCGAATGAAGATGAAATAATTAGGTAAATCAAGCGGCTTAAAAATAACAAAGCTTCTGGTGAAGATGGAATCACCGCTGAACTTTTGAAATCCGCTGGTTCAGGTACAATCAAGGAAATAACCAAAATTCTACAAGAAGTTTGGCGAACTGAACGGATTCTGGAAGATAGGAAAGATGCTCTGATCCATCCACTACACAAGAAAGGAGATAGAGCGGATATAAACAACTATAGATATCTCTTCTCCCAGTTTGTTACAAGATTCTATCTCAATGTCTACTAGACAGAGCATAGGGACAGTTAGAACCTAAAATTGGTGAATATCAAGCAGGTTTTCGATCGGACAGATCCTGCCCTGAACAGAGATCTAAAATTGATTCTAAGACATCAAAAATTGTACAATAAAAATCTCGACTGTACATTTGTGGATTTCAAAAAACCATATTATTCTACTGACCGCAAATCTTTATTCCGAATCTTGAAAGAATAAGGACTAGATCTGAAAACGGTGGCAATTATTAAAGCAACATTAACTAACACAAGGTCAAAAGTTAAATTCATGGATGACATCTCAGAGCCTTTCGAACTTAAAACTGGAGTGAGACAAGGGGATGGACTCTCGTCACTCTTATTTAACTGTGTTCTAGAAAAAGTAATACAGGAGTGGCGTGAAAAAAAGTCGGAAATGAATATTGACCAGCCCATTAAATTGGGGAGAACCAACATCAAAATTGATTGTCTGGCGTTTGCTGATGATCTAGAAATTTAGGCTCAAGATATATTAACGGCACAGAAACAGATTGAAATCCTAAAAGAAACAGCAGAAAAGGTAGGACTCCAAATTTCCTTTGAAAAGACACAATACATGACCTGCAACAGAGTAAGAACACCATTTCTAAAAACAAAATATGGTACCATCAGACGAGTCTCTCAATTCAAATATGTGGGTGAAATAATCATGGAAAATGGGTTGGAAAAAGCGGCCAATAAGGGTAGATGTCAAAAAATGGAAACGGTATTGAGACTTACATAAAATATTTAGTATATATTTTATAACTAGTTTAGTATTTTATAACTAGACCAATAGTCGAATTTTATGAAAATAGGAGTAGAGCTAAAGTAGAAATAATTAAAAGGATTGCTGCAATTAAAGAGGACCTAAGATCAGCAAATATTACACAAGGTGAAATTCACGATAGAAGCTGTTTCAGACACAAAGTTGACGTTTGGAAGGTTGGCCAGAGAGACAAATGTAGGAAGGCTGGAACAACTTGGTCTGACGAAAGGAAAAAAGCTCATAGCGAAAGAATGAAATTAGTATGGGCGCAAAGGAAGGCTAACAACAACAAACGCCTCTAATTGTACTTCGCGTGGCCCACCAGGGCCCATACGTGAATAATAATAATAATAATAATAAAATATTTTGAAGAAAAAGACTGTTTTTATGAATAAATGTTTTATCTAGTTATCTAAAATCTTTATCTTATTGTTATCGCGCAAATAAAACATTAGAAAATTGAAAGTACCTAATTCGGTTTAAGATCGTCGAAGGCAAGTCTTTGCAAGTTGGTAGAGGTAGACGCGATTCACGAAATCAATCATCGAAAACAATATGTGGCCTTGATATGACTTGTTTACAGAGCAATTGCAACAGCATAGGCATACAAGTTGATGAGTGCACGAAATCAAAGTTATATAAATTTTGTAAAGCAGGGATAGCGAAAGAAATGTCTTATTATTTTTGTGGGCTTTGTCAATAATCCATATTGGTTAGTTATATGTGATTAGTGACATACTACTAGTGACTTAACATACTACGTATACAATTTCTTGAAAAGTTAATTTATTGAAATCGTGGAAAATTTTGAAATTAAATTTTTTTTTATTTCACAATGTTTGAATCTCAGAAGATTGCAGGTAGTATAGTATGAAGTATTTAAATGTAGATTTACGCACTCTCCTACGAACCAATCATTACGTATGTGTTTAATTTGCCAGAAAGTTGTTTTCAAATGAAGCCTGAAGCCTTCAATGCTATAAAATCATTTGAATAAAATACATTCTGATAAAAAAGACAAAGATTTATCCTATTATCAAGGATTGGAAAACAAATATTTAAAACACCCAATTAGATCGAACGTTTTTGCATCCTCTTCTAAACAAGAAGGTGATGGAGTACGAGCTTCATATATTATTTCTTTGTTAATCGCCAAACCGGCAAACCATACACAACTGGCGAGGAATTCATCTCTCCGGCAGTCCAAGAGGTCATAAAAGTTGTTTTTCATCATAAGACATCATCAGGTATCATCATGAAAATTCCTCTGAGTAATAAGTTATTGCAAAGAAGAATAGAAGACCTGGTTAAAGACGTTGAAATATCATTGTGAGATTACTTGAAGATATGTCAATTTTCCATTTAACTTGATGAATCAAGAATTCCTATTCGTAACATTTTGTCAGCTGTTACTGATGGCGCTTCATCAATGACGGGGCATCATAAGGGTTTCATAGAGCATTTGAAACAAGAAGTGCCAAATGTACTCGCTGTACATTGCTTATTCATCGTCAGTATTCAATAAACGAAATATTATTTGACCAACTTTGTAGTGAAAATGATGAAGATTACAATCGCTTGCTGCTGCATACAAAAGTTCGTTGGCTCTCAAAAGGTATTTATCTGAATCTTTTTGAATCCATCTGATTCAGTACTGGACTCTTTGAAAACAGAGACGAGAAACTGCGCGAAAACCTGATTATATCTCAAAATGACATTGCTTGTTTGACAGACCTGTTTAAACTATTTAATGAAGTCAATTTACAATTACAAGGTGATGAGTTGAGTTTGATTAGAACAAGAACCTTTATAGCTGCTTTTGTGGAAAAACTTTTTCTGTTCAAACGAAATCTAGATAAAGGTGAATACAGTCACTTTCTCACATTATCAACAGTGTTTGGAAAACAGGAAGATTACATACTTACTGCCAAAACTTGGACGTTCTTCATGCTGTTCTTCATTCAGTGCTTGTTCTTCATTCACTTGCTCCTTCCGACTTATTTCTTTTTATAAACATGAATAAATAGTTGGCTAGAAAGAAATTCATATAAGCTGAATATGATCATTGAAACAGAGAAGATTTGCAGAGTTTGACAAATTCTACTTTTAGAAAAGTATAAAAAAGTTGGAAAGTCGTTGGCGAAGTGTATGGAGTTAAGGGGAGACTACGCTGAAAAATAAATCGATTTTCGATCAAAAAATCAAAATTTCGTTTAAAAGGTATCTGACATTTCACTCTATCCTCATTTAGTAAAATAAATTTTGACTATCCACAAGATGAGATCGTTAAATAGTCTAACATAATGACTTGCTGAGTGTCAGCCAGTGCTTCGGATTTCTCAGTATTTCGAAGGAGCTTTGTAATATAGCATAGAGCAAGAGCCCGTGAATGCCTGACCTTTGTTTTTTTATAAAAAACTGAAAGTTTTTCAGCCTATGCTTTCAACACAGGTAGGAACGATGGTCTACTATAAAGCTTGGGGCATCGTGGTTTTGACAGGTAACAAGTATAGTGCGGTTCAAGACATATCGTTGACCGAATGGCTGCAATAAACTGTTAACAAACCCTGTCGTAACGAAACCCGGCAAAGTTGCAAAAAAAGTAAACAGGTCCGGGCCTAATAAAATAGCAGGTAAAAAGATAAAATTAATTTTAGATCTGGTTTAGTAGTTTCGAAATATTTTAGTTTAGTTCGCGTTCTTTTCTTAAACAGTGCAGTTTTATAATTTCGATCGTATTTTTATTATTCCAGATGTGCCAAAAATGGGGCGTTCTTAGCAAGATAATGATCATTGTGACTCCGTTAGTGCTAATTTTAAAAGAATTTGAGAAATAAATTTTTAATAATGTGCTTAGAATCGTCCTATGTTAAGCAAATTGTTAAAAATATGTATGTTTTTTTTATTGAATAGGGGGCTTAATGTAAATGCAGCCGCAGTAGAAACATCTTCGTTAACGAAAACGCCGTTGTCTACAGTTAAAGATATTGTGACGAAGCCAATTAAAACCAAAACTGTTCGTAGTGATTCTGGTAAAAGCAAATGTGTTGACGAAAGCAATAAATACTTAACTTCGAAGTAAAATTTATGCTATGTATGAAGAGCAAACTGTGCGTGCATTGCATTCATTATAACAGCGACTAAGAAAATATAAAACTAACATTCTTTGCAGCAAAACTAGCCTCCAGAGAATAGTATCTCTAATGGGTTTTGCATATGGGACCATTAATAAAAGACATATATTAATGGAATCACAACGATTGCGACGATGGTGGTTTGACTACTTAAACTCTATTAAAAAATACAGATTAGAAAATCGTCCCATTATATACCTTGAAGAAACATGGTTCAATACACATGAAACGCCAGCAAAAGGATGGATAGATACATCAAGAAAATGCCAAACTAAAGCACCAGCGAACAAGGGAAAAAAATTACAATTTTACATGATGGTTCCGAGGATGATGGGTTTCCAAACTGATTACGGTTGTCCTCCAAAAATATTAAACATTCATCTTTGGACTACTATGACGACACCACAGACAGGAGAATCTTTTGAATATTGGTTTATAAATAGCCTTTTGCCAAATGTTCCTAAGGAAAGCGTAATTGTAATGAACAATGCTGGTTATTATAACCGCTAAAAAAATTAAGTTCCTAATGCAAATAACACTATTAGAATTGGAAATTTAGAACTATATGTTAAAAAACGATATATACTTCGAAAATACATATAAAAAGTGTGATTTTATAGAAATATTAAATACAGTTAATATTAAAAAGGAATATGGATGTAATATCATTGCTGCTGATATAGGACTTACGGTTTTACGCCTTCCCCTGTATTACTGTATTTTTTATCCAATTTTAATCCAATGTTAGAGCAGAAAACATTTACCCGACTCCGATACATCCGACAAGTGCTGCAACATTAATTAGGAAGGTTGTACATAGTATTCCCAAAGAAAGTTGGATACATTCGATCAACCATGTTATTAAAATAAAATATTCCTATGTATCATTTACTAATAATATAGAACCCCTTAATTATAATTATTATTGTAGATCAAAGTGACAGTGAGAGTGAAATCGAATTAAATGTATAATTAAATTTAAGTTATAATTTTTATTGTACTAATAGATACATTTATTTATTTATTTTTATTGTACTAATAAATTCAAAATACACAAACCAATGAACAATGTTTTAGTCATACATAATATCACGCTCGCATCTACAGCTACCCTATATGTTGGTCTGGCCAGAGGTTAGAATTGTCGAAGCTGTCAGGCTACTGAGGAAACATCCTCTAATAGTTACCCAAGTCACATGAATAAAATTCAGTTTTTATACTATAACGTAAGTATAGTTACAATTTATTAAAGTTTAAGGGTGTCTAGCAAGGGGTTGCCACGATATTAAGTGTCTGGCAATTAATGACGTGATTTGTAATATTATTCCGAAGAATATATATTTTATATACCTTTGCTAGCTGTTACCTAGGCCATCGTTCCCACCTGTGTTGGAAGCATGCGCTGAAAAACTTTCAGCTTATATAAAATAACAAAAGTTTGGCATTCACGGGATATTAGACTATTAGAAAATGATAATAAAATCGTGATACGGAATGCCATAAATTGTAAGCCCGACTGCGCCAACACATGATTATCTCTTTGTTGGTTGCTTATGGACTTTGTGTCCCTGACCTCCTACTTTCTTTTGAGCGCCAAGTTTCTGTACGGCAGGTTTTGGTGGTTGTTGGTTTGTCCAGATCTAAACTTGGAAATGGCTTAGACAACTGTAAAGTTATAGATGATATTAGAGGGAGTTTTTTTGGACTGGTTGACTCTAACTAATACTGAATAATATATGATGAAACATATCCTGTATATAGTCTATATAGGATGTACAATAATGGTTGGTGCTCTATTGGTCGATGTAGTGGGGCAGTGGGTAGCAAACTAATTGCCCTCAGGGCTGCAATTCGACCCTAACCGCAAGACAATAAAATAATAGTCTTATTATAAAAAAATTAACTGATCAAATAGCTTTATCTACACGCGACTTCGGACGTTGTACTGCACTACCCGTAACTGTTTGTGGAGGGCAGGGTCAGTGAGACTAAAAACAAGACTCATTAATAAACAGCAGAGATTGGCTGAAGAGACTGATTAAAAAGAGTGTTTAACTGTCATTATTCCTTTTTTATTCTTCTTCTAGAGGTGGAGACTGCTCGAAATATCGGAACAATTAAAATACAAGGACGATACAATCGTCGCCAACAATATAGTTTCGCACACAATATAGATATAAATTAACTTTTTGATCGTAACAACTTTCATAAAATTCATATAGAGTTTTTTGTTAATAAAAGATCTCCGTGTAGAGAAAATTCCAGACCTTCTACTCTAATTACAAGTTTATCTGCAGTTTTCGATACAAAAAATAAAAATGTAGAAGAATTTGCTACCCTGGTAGGAAAGAACCATAGGTCTGAGTCTTGGCCAATCGCTTTTACATTGTCCGGGCTTTGGAGTGGCCATCGGCCAAGCGTTGATCCAAGCTTTGGAATGATGCCCGGGGGCCGAGCCTTGGGAAACAATAGAAACAGGGTTGGGGCGAACCTTGGGGAACAAAAAAAACAATACTGGCTCAAGCCTGGAGTAACAAAAAAACTAAACTGTCCCAAGCCTAGGGAAATGAAAAGTCATCATTTATCTCACTGTCGAATTCGCATCGTAGGCGATCTTTTCAAGCAATTTTTCAACCAACTCGCGATCGCGATTTTTGTTTTTTAGCAGGGTGGGTTTTGGGTCGTCTTCCAAACCATCACGACCGTCCTGGAATCGCTTATACCACTCCAACAGACGTGTACGGGATCTGCAATCATCAACATATACTTTTTTTTATCAATTCGAATGTTTCTGTAAATGTTTTACTGGTTTTACTGGTTTTGAAACAAAATTAAATATTAGCGAATCACTTTGAACATTGTAACTCGACAATCTGTTGATCGATTCTAATGATGGTGGTCTCGTCTTATAGAGGAGATATACAGCTTTCATCTTATATCTGCTTCAACAGATGGCGCTAGTTTTTTTTTAAATTTAAATAGTCCCGTTACTTTTTCGTGTAATTTAGTTTTAGAATTAGATTCAATTATCTTCTGATGATGATAACATAGTTCGTGAAACGTGCGTCCAGAGGTTATATAATGTGATTTGGTGTTTAGCTGTAAATTTCCTCCACTTTTGAAAAGTAAATTATTTTGATTATTTAACGCAAACAAATTTTGAATTTTATCAAAAGGGACAGGAGATCGAGACGGAGGAAGGAAAAAGGTATAAGAATGATGAGGAAAATAGATGCTATGCATTTTGAGGATGTCCATTATTTACTCATTTCAATTACAAAGTATATTTTC
The DNA here is from genome assembly GCA_031761425.1 of Cosmopolites sordidus. NCBI lineage: Eukaryota > Metazoa > Arthropoda > Insecta > Coleoptera > Curculionidae > Cosmopolites > Cosmopolites sordidus. Next base: position 1,458,487 of record JARFXV010000024.1, read on the forward strand.
AAACCTACACAATTAATTAGCCCTTTTTGCAATAAATTAAAATTTATCTTTATTGTATCTCGTTTAACCGGAGTTATAGGCAATTCCAATAGCAATAATGCTTTGCATAAAACCGCGTTTAAACAATTTTATTCTACTGTAACAATTTTATCGTTTGGATCGTAAAGTTTATTTTACGATGTATCTACTATTTCCGTTGAACCGCAAAATCTTTATTAATTATTATGAGTCTGGGCCATAACACTGGAAAACTATCTCGAAAAATATAATATGTTCGTCCTTAATCAATAATTTATAGACTGTTTTGCCTTACTTTAGTGCAGTGGCGGCTCGTGAGGGAGGGCGTTGGGGTGCCGTCCCTCTAGCATTTATTACGGTAAACAATTTTTCAGAGTAAAACACCATATTTTATTTTCGTTCAGTTTCTCTCCTTTAACTAATTTTCCTGGTTCACCTCCTGTATAGGGTTTCAATAGCACGAAAAGTAAAAAGGAGGAAGTGGAAAGTAAAACAAATTCTTCAACAGCACTATTTTCTTCTACGTCTGCCCATTTTAAAAACCATGAGCCGCTAGTGCTTTAGTGTTAAATATTTTATTACGATGTCATTAAAATAGTCAACCCACTCATTAACAAGTTTAAAGAAATCGGCGGTTTCTAACCAATTCTGACTTTGCCCTAAAAGTGCCCTAAAATTCCACAACGAGTTATGGATTGTACTGTTGATTTTTTTAATAAAAACTTATCAATTGTTTTACTTTATTTTAAAACTTTATCATAAATTATATTGATAATCAATGCGAAAAACTTGTTAAAAACAATTAATTATAAATGAATTAAAATGTATAAAATTAAAAAAAAATCACGTTGCAACGAACGCGCCACGATTGGCTGGTATGTTAGTGACGTCAGAATACTAAAGTGTTTTCACGTCAGTACTGTCAATGGCTTCTGTTCGTATATATACTGTTAAAATTATTGTTGGTTAAGTGCAAAATAAAATATTGTTGATTACTAATTTAGTTCAGTAATATGTGACAAAGTTCGATGTGCTAAAGTATCGATGTAATTTCTTTAAAAAATAATAATGTAAATGTAAATAAGAAACAAAGTATTTCTATTAAATGTAATTAAACTATTTGTAGGGTGACACGAGAAAGTTACGGTAACAAGGCTATAGGTTTTGTTCAACTTAAAGGCAAAAATGGTATTTGTACGCTAAAAGGACATGTATGTCCAGAACATAAAGTTCGGAGTAAAGCTTATACAGTTATCTTGATTATTAATGAGAAATTAAGAAAAGACCAAGACACTCAATGTCACGATAGTGCAGCTTCAGCAGGAAATAAATACTCAAACAAAAAACAAATATAATGTGATAAATAGTAATATTTTGTATATATTGATGACAGGTGGTTGTAAACATGGATGTGGACACATCGGAGAAGTGAAGATGTAAGACGCACTGAAAAATGTTAAATATTGAGTAACCAAAAGATATTTTCTAGTTTTGTAATTATTTTTGAGCGACAACACAATACAAATCATAATTAGAAAAACAAAACACATACATACTGTTTAAATCACTAATTTTATTTAAAAAAAATACACTGTTAAATATACATAATAAAACTTCCCCAAATTAGGATAATATGGATAATATATTACACTAGATTATAATATGTTAACAACATTAATAATCAATTCAGAATAAAACAATCACTACCTAAAATTATATACTTATTTGTTTAATTGCATTCATTAAAGTTTACAATACTTTTAAAACCACACCGATTCTTCTAACCATCACACTAAACTTTATTAACAATATTTAAAAAAAAAATCTATCTATACTACATTATTGCTTTAATTAAGGTTTTCAGTATTTTTAAAACGATGGTGATTTCCAGTTCTTAAATTAACTAATTGGTGTTCATCCAACTGATCACATAAATTTCTGTACTCTTCGATCATCTTCAAATTAGATTATCTTGTAAAACTTATATAAGTATAACACTTTTCATATACGATTACCTCCCAAATCGGTAGTAAAATTTTGTTCTTGTCTATTCTTGTCTAATTCTTGAATATTATTATTCGTATCCTATAAAATAGACAATCCTGTAGGGTTTTCTCATCGTTACTACCCTCGGTTGTGTTGCTACATGTAGATTCTTTGCGGACACGCAGAAATTTTTCTTCTTATAAATTTGGCATGTTAATTTGTTTTCCCTACATGAATTAAATAATATAAATAAAAGTTATACAAACGAAATGCAAAAAACAAAAAGAATCCTGAACTTACCTATGAGCCTCCATATCTTATGTAAAGATATATGAGTATAACGTCGAAAACAGCACCGAAAGCCTAAATAACAATTAAAGGCAAGTATATATTTTCAGATCGATAGCAAACCAACAAATTCAGTCAAAGATACATGTTAAACCCATGGAACAATGACTAAGATCGATAAATTGTTTTATTTACCCCAGACTTCCTTCCGAACGTCTTTTTAGAAAGAGCGTGAAAGAAAATGTCGGTATAACTGGACTGCCGAATTGCTCCGAGCCGAACCGATATAGGCGATATTAGCCTTCGGTACAATTGTGAGGTCACAATGGTTCCGGTTTTTTTCGAGAATGGTTGGCGTGTCATCGATACAGGTATAAAAATTTATTTTCAATTTGACATAACTTTTTAATTACAAGGAAAAAAATAAAAATAGTTTTGTTATAAAACTTATATATGAACTTTCTATTTATGACAAAAAAAAAATTGTTCTAAAGCCCAATTATGTGGGAAAACAATTTTGCCGTATTCTTCACCATTTGCCTTGCAGCTCCAGCGATATTAAGTATGGGAATGGATATGGAGCAGCGAAAATTTTATGTACTTTGTTTAAATCGGAAACGCCCGTATTTTCGATAAGCTTTTCAATAGTTTCTTTGATTATTTCCTTATAGCCAACGATATACATATGGTCATGAACAGGGGGTCTTCAAACTTTCCATCCTTAGGGCCATACTGATTACTCTAGCAAGTTCTAAGAGCCAAAACCGTTTTAATTTTCCTGTCGTTATCTAAAATTTCTAAAATAGTTGCCGAGTACGCGCCCTAAACGAGCATACGCTTGTTAAATTCGCTAGTTACGGGCCGGATTGATGATACTGGCGGGCAGTAGGTTGGAGACCTCTGGTTAAGAAAATTATTGCGGATCAATTTAAGTAAATGTGTGTACATTGGCAAAAACATATATTTTTCATTTGTAACCAGCGAATGTGGAAACCATGTTTGATTGATATCAACTTTCAATTCCTTATCATATGTAAACCCACATTACCTTCCCCAAGATCACAAACTATAGCTAGCACATGAAAGCCTAAAATAAATATAAGTACTTAAATTTATTTCAAAACATTTATATTCATACCACATTTTTTAACATATTTTATGATTTCTTCTAATTTACTTCTGTTGGTCTTTCAATCGTAGCCGAAAAATATTGTTGCTTCCACTTACTAAAAAGATCCTCAACATCGCCGTCTAGGCCTGAGAATATAGAAGAATAGACTTCAAGGTTTGATTATTAGCCTTGTCATAAGTGAATAATTATTTAATTTTCATCTCATCAAAGGAAATAATGCAGAGTTTTTCAAACGAACTTAATTTGGTGTGTTTTATTACATGGAGCACCTGGGTCAAAATACCAAGGGCTAATTGTACTGTACCTTTTTTAGCCAAGATCTCAGAAGAAAGAAAACCGTTTTTTAAAAGTAATCAATAAGCTCGTGACCCAGCTGAATATTGTACGATTGCCTTCTGAACGTCTTGTACAGTTCTATTGAAACATTTAAATGGTCCCCTCAGCTTTTCAGCGCAAGGATCACACAACCATTTTGTTTTGGCGCCATTGTTTTTAGTGATATTTGTGACTGTTTGGGTTTGCCTGTTGCGTAATACAGACTTGCAAGTTATATTATGAATATATACATACTAAAATAACGGAATGTAATTGCTATTTGCTTTCAAAGAAATAATTCAAATATTAAAATTCAACGTGAAACATCTTGATCGTTTCACACTTCATAAAATGACAATTTATAGTTTATTCAAGTAATTTCAAGAATTTTCTGTAACGTTGATTGGATGGCTCCGGACAATTTTTAGGGCATTTTTGAAGGAAACGGTTTACATAAATAAGCCCTAAGGCATATATCAACTCAAGGACAACAACCGTGCTTAATCGCTGCAATAACCAGATATGCTAAATTCTTCCTTTATACAGCTATGAAGAAAATAACCGGAAAATATGAGTAACCACGTACATGGGTAATACAGAATGCACAAGGCGAAAAAATAACAGATATCGCTGGCATTTTGACTGAATGGAAAGACTATTGTAGCAAACTTTTCCAAGATTGGTATATTCCCTGCATATCTAATTTTGCAACACGTAAATCTAACATATTAAAAACTTAAATAAAAAATGCTAAACGCAGTTTAAAAAACGATAAGGTTTGGATGGAGTCACTGCAGAAGTAATTAAAGCAATGGGTGAAGTAGGAGTAATAAGTCAATCTAAGCATTAATCCCTCGTGACATAAAAAGTCTAAAAAGGCGAAACTGCCTTATCACTTTCATTTCACATTTATTTATTTATTTATTCATTCATCCCAAACACACAAATCGTGTAATTACATGAGATGCATAACTAAGACTAACAATATAATATATTAAAGAAAAAGAAAAAGAAACAATTATATTTTTAAACATAATGCGTAATAATTAAGACCTAAGAACTAAGAAAATAATGATAACAGAAAATTAGTAACAGACAAACAAAACTGCAGGGGGTGTCCAATTGGACAGCATAACTAGAACACCGAACGTGGGCAAGACAATAACTGCAACAATATGTTCAGTGCGAGCGCTCTAAACACGAAGAAAATATTTGAGTCTGTTCGGAAAGTTACCCGTTTTGTTAAATATATCAAGGCTGTAAGCCGATAAAACATTATTGACAACTATCAGCATTTGGGACAACGGAGGACATCTGCTCGTAGGGGAAAATGGCACATCAAACAATCGAACCGGCCTCAGTCGGCGCGATGGAGCATTTATGCCACATTGTGATAGCAATCTGGGCTCATCAATAAAGTTGTTAAGGATTTTAAAAATAAACATTATAGCGTAATACTACCGCCTGACTCGCAATGTATTAATATTAAATTCAGTTCTCAAACTAGACGTATGAACGGAATGGCAATCCGGAAATCGCGAGTATTTTTTGAAATACAGAAATCTTAAGAATCTGTTTTGTATTTTCTCCAGATAGTTGATATGCGTTATTCGCCCAGGATTCCAAACTACGGAAGCAAATTCCAGCTTCGGACGGACCAACGTAAAATACAGAATTTTAAATGTTTGCAGGTTTCTAAAGTGGCTCGCCTGTCTAATCAAAAATACAAGGGATCTCAGCGCCTCAGCTCTTTTATTTTCAATATGCGATGAATAATTTAATCTGGAATCATAGTCCAGTCCCAGGTCTTTGACCGAATCGACTCGTCTCAACTGCTGACTATCTATAACATAATTAAATACAAAAGTATTTCGCGTAACACTCAACGACATTATATTACATTTAGAGAAGTTAAATTCAAACTTGTTGCTTTTACACCAGTGTACCGCTCTGTTAATATCTGATTGAAGTTTAGTAGAATCAGCAGAACCCTTGATGGGCAAATAGAACTTCATATCATCAGCGAACAGAAGAACTAAGGAATAGTGAAATTCGGCTGGCAAACTGTTTATGAAAATTAAAAACAACAACGGGCCAAGGTTCGATCCCTGCGGCACCCCCGAGTTCGCAGCATACCTCTCAGAAAAGTAACCATCATAACGAACAATAAACCTCCGCTCGCGTAAATGCATGCAAGCAAAATCCTCCTTAACATTCTTAACGAATGCTTAAAGTCCTAAATTTAACTGAGGTAGCCGATACTTGATGGAAATTCATTTTAAATAAATAATCAAAGATTAATATCAAAAAATTTCCACAAAATTGCATATATATTAATATATATTCCATTCCCGTAGTAGGGCGATGCAGCTTTGAGTTATTCCGTCTGGAGTCTATGCTCCTGGGAGGGTTACCCCTGGCAGACAGATCAAGGCAGAGGCCTTAGAATAACATGATCCAAAATCTGCCAACCCGTATCGAACCAGCGTGGCAGATTACGGTCCATGTTTTCAATATGACAGTACAACCTCAAACACGCCTTTATTCCTCGGAGGCCATGGGGCAACTACCTACAGCAGCGGGAAGACCTGCTCCAAGGCATCCAATCACCGGGTTAGATCAGGCTGCCATTGGACTTTTGATATTGCTACTCTGAATATACGATCAATGAAAACGGATGCTCGACTTCAAGAACTGTTGATCGAACTTGATAACATATATTGGGATACTATTGTGGTATGTGAAACACGAAGAAAGGGCGAAGAGCTAATCCAACTGGATTCAACTGGTCACGTACTTTACACTCGGGATACGGAGAGTGGATGATGTGGTGGAATTGAATTCCTCATCAGTCGAAAGCTGAAGGACAGTGTAGTCAAATTTGAAAGTATATGTGACCGACTAGCTCAATGCGTCATTCAGTCGAATAAAAAGTTTAGGCTTCAAATCATCCAACTTTATGCACTAACTATTAGCCATATGGATGAGGAAATTGAGGAATTTTATGATGATGTGGCCCAGCTTTTACACAAGGAGAAATTTAGGTACAAAATCCTGATGGGTGATTTTAATGTCAGAATTGGAACAACAAGAACTGGTGAAAATGTAACTGGCCCATATGGAATTGGTGAGCGGGACAATAGAGCGTGACAGATGAGTTGGTTTTGTCAAAGGACAGAAAATGGACATGGAAAAGTCCATCTAGACTGCCAAGTGAAATTGATTACATCACGACCAACGATAAAACAATATTTTGCAATTGTACTTTCCTTAACAATTTTAATGTTGGAAGTAACCACCGAATGGTACGAGCAAAAGTTAGGATTAACTGACAGAGAGAACGCGAAAGGATGGTAAGGTCAAAGAAGGCCAAAGTGGATTCTGGGAAAATGCTGGAGAGGGGTAGCGATTTTGAAATGGCTTTGTCGAACCGCTTTGATGTGTTACCAGATTCGGAGGACATAGAAATATCAGCCCAGTATAAAGAAATAACCAAAAATGTGTTTGAAATTGAAATGTGATTTCTGGTGCTTCAGTAGCACCAGAAATAAAATATCTTACACAGACAGACAAAAATCAGACAAAAATCTCCAGTGAGACTATTGATTTAATAAAAAAAATGACGGACCATAAGAAATACAGGGAGTCCTTTTGGTATAGTCGATTACGCTGAGATATGAAAAACTATAAGGAAACGTATCAGAGAGGAGACGTGCCGATTCAACATGTAGCTAGTGTAAAAAACTCTGGAAGAAAATAGGGAAATTAACAAGGCTAAACAGAAGCTGAGAAGAAAAAGAAATGTATGCCTTAATGCGTGAGGACGGCACAGTGTGTAGGGCGCGAACGGAAATGTTGGAGGTTGGCAGAAAATTTTATTCACAGTTATATGAAGGTCAGAATCAATGAAAGACAACAATACCCACAAAAAAACAAATACCAGATATCCTAGTGGAGGAAGTCACAAATTCAAAATGCCCCAAAGAACAAAAAGTACATGGAAAAACGCAGAGGCTTATTGAACTACCATTCAAAAAGCCTCCTATCAGTAATGTACAAAGTTTTCGCTAAGATAATATTTAAAAGAATATTAAGAGAATTGAATAACGCACAGCGAAGAGAACAAGCAGGATTCTGAAGTGGATTCAGTACAATGGATCAGGTTCAGGTTGTACAGCAGACCATAGAAAGGCACAATGCATATATTATGCCACTGTGCTTGGTTTTTATCGACTACGAAAAAGCATATGACTTAATTTCAACGCAGGCTATAATGGATGCACTGCTTAGTCAGGAGGTAGACAAAGCATATATAAACCTATTAGGATCGATATATGATGGAGCTACAGTAACAATTCACCTTGATGATTGAAATGGGAATTAATGTAGAACGAGGTGTACGGCAGGGTGACGAAGTATTCCGTAATCTGGATTGGGAACACGATGGTGTAAAGATCAATGATGTAAACTTACATCATCTTAGACTTGCAGATGATATAGTTCTGACTTCACAAGACCCAGAGGAGCTGCAAAGACGTATACAAAAGCTGCAAAGGGCTGGCAAACCATTTGGCTTAAAAATTAACCTGAAAAAGAGTCAGGTTATGTTCAATAAATTCGCTGAGGTCAGAATAATTTCAGTTTTAGGAAGGGATTTGGAGTTTTTCAAGATGTTTTCTCTGATAGTTCCGGTTCCTCCAATATTGTTCTTGTATAAATATTTCAGCAAAGGCAAGCCAGTTAAAAAATTGTCAAAATACGGGTTGTATGGACCAAGATTTTTTGGTAATCTGGAGTGTAGCTTTAAAATGATAGCAGCACCTAAACCGTGTAATCAGATTGTTGCTTTAAAGTCGGACCAGTTACACCTTAATACAATTCGCAGTTGACGCGGTACCCATGCCGTGTAGCACCTGACCATAGTTTGTAATCAAACCTGATGGGCTTCCCGTGGATATGTTGCTTTGTACTATGTATCTCAAAATACGGTACAATAGTTTCGTCAATTAAAATATATGATGATACTACTTTTTCGAATTTGGCGGTCAAATTTTGAATGAGCATATCAAACCTTAGCAAATTTAACATTTTGCGTTAATGCAGTACTATCGGATAAATGTAAATACTGTTGTATTTCAAATAATCGATTCCACCTCATGCTAGAAGATACAAGTTCATTATGAGTATGAAGTAATAATATTGCAATATACACCCTAATTTTTTCAGGCGTAAGATTCCCAGTTTCTCTTCGAAGGTGCCTAGAATATCTTCCTCATTATCCCCTTTCCCACAAGAAGAAAAAGGAGATGTATTATTCGTCCATTTCTTTACTGTAAATTCCTTTTTCTTTTTTTTCCTTCGAGCCGCTTCTTAAATTTCATACTGTTCTTCTTCTATTTGCTCTTCTCTATTATCTTCTTCATTGTTTGTATCAGTAAATCTAACCTGTACTTCTGCTTCTGAACATAACATTCTACTCGGAAGGTGAAGGAAATTGGCTTCATTTTGATCCCCACTTTTCATCAGTAACGTCACAATCCTCAGGAGGAAATAAGATGATGTCACCATCTAAGTCATCGTCAGCTTCTAATGCACCAACTACGTCGTTCAACATCAATCTAAAATAAAAAAAGAAACTATCATGCACGCAGTTCAAACAGCAATTTAATTATAGTAGTGCCCAGGGTCATTTGCATGACCCTGGGCACGTGACACGTGCTATCTAGACCGCTATTTTGAATACAAAAACAATTATTTTCCAATAAAATTATTTACCTTACAAGTTTGATTATGGAACAACAATTTGCAATAATAACTATTACAGTACTTACCCTTCTGGCATTTTCACAACAATATAAAGTCAATAACATTCCTATGGAAGAAAATTAAGAAACCGTTTTAAACATGATGAATTATTTTGACAGATGACATATGGGTCAGTATTGCCAAAATAAAATTATAAATACTACTAAATGTTGACTTTTTAGTAGTAGTATATTTTTCATTTTAAATATATTATTTAATATGTTAAATTAATTCGCCAATCTCTGTCACCTAGAGGTGACATACATAGTGACATGGATTTTGTTCTTATTTTTGCCAGAACTGGTATAACTTGGTCTTTCGCCCGGCATACGCTTGACGTTGAGTTTCGGGACACCCTTTTTATTAATATGGTGGAAATTTTTAGATATTACTCTTTGCTTATTTATTACTTAACATCTTACTTATCATGGCAGATTCCCCCTGAACAGGTTGGATTCGTTCCAGGAAAAGTTACAGAGGAACAGATATTCAGCATTCGATAAATAATCGAAAAAGCCAGAGAAACTAATCTAAGTTCTGCAGGAAATGAGAGTATGACATTACCTGAATGCCTTAATTTGTTATATATACGAGAAAACAGAGCAATGGTGAAAATTGAAGATGGAACATCCGATAAGTTTTGCGTCGGTAAAGGAACCAGAGAGAGATGCATCAATTCTATTTAACATTTATGGTGAATATATCATGCGTATAAATCTCGAGACTTGGACTGGTGGAATTAACTACACTAAAATAACAAACTTAAGATATGCCGAAGAATTGAGCTTTATTATCAAAAAAATAAAGGATGAAAGCCATCTTTGCGGACTAGAAATAAACGAGTAGAAAACAAAAATAATAGTTATTGACCGTCAGAACAATAACATGTCCAGCATCAGTCAAATAGGGCAATTTAAGGTAGTGTGCCAGTTCATCTATCTTGGAGCTTTAACATCGAATGAAGGCAAAAATACAATGAGGAATTTGTATAAGATAGTGAAAGATAGGGACATAACACAGAACATAAAGAAGCAGATGGTAAAAACCTTAGTTTTTCCAGTATTGTTTTATTCCGCTGAAACGTGTACCATTAAAAACCAAGACTCAAGCGCATTGATTCTTTTGAACTTGGGCGAACTGTAAGACGAACAAACGTCTCGCAAGACGAAGAAACGAACTGAACGCAGGGACGGCAACAATCCGGAAAAACTGGGAAGAAGATGCTCAATTATTCTATTGAAACCTTCGGTGTAAAACATTAAACTCGAACAGATTTACCAATAAACACCAAATAATTTTTTTAAACTGCTCGACGCTCTTTTCGCTAACCATGTTAGCATCATCAGGAGGTATTTTAATCTGAAAAAATATTATTTAAAGATAAAATAAACATGTTTTATGAAAACATATCTCTTTTTTCTTTTAAAAGTTATAAATAATTAAAATGATACCATTACACTTGCCCCGCCGATTACTAGAACTTTCTAGCCAGATACATGGATAACGTTATAAGACACTAAGACCTAGAGATTGTAAATAAGTTGTTGTTTATTGTTTTAGACGAGAGACCATTGAAAATGGGTTAGCTTAGCGTTTTGCATCTCATATAAATTAAGATTTGAAATTTCAACGATGGATTATGTATGAGTCAAGTAGGTAGGCCACTCTCTGCGATCGTTGTGGAGATAAGTCTACTTGAGAAATCACCTCCCGATCCTGAGGGATATTCATGTTCTTCTTCAAATCCTAGCCAGGTCACATTTTTATTCCTCTTCTATCTATATACACTATTCACAATCTTCCACAATTGGATTCAAATAAATTAATTGTGATTAATTATGATTAATCATGAGTGTCTTCCAGTCCTATCAAATGCAAAGGATAATTTTCTTCGAATAAAGACAGTCTTTTGCCATACTACAACTTTCATGATTTTCTTCTTTGCACCTTATTGTATAGAACACACTTTTCATCACCAGTTACCATCCGCTTCAGAAATGAAGTCTCACATCTTTTTTCTTCAGCAAAAGATCGCAAGAAAAATTCGGTCTTGGACGGATCCACATATCGTATCGTCAGATGTATCCATTTTTCTTCAGATGGTCAAAAATGGTGCGTGGATATTCGGTTATTATGATTTTTATTTCATTGACACCACTGCTTGCAGGACGGCGAGAGGGATGCCGGTCTTCTAAGTCAAAATCTCCGCCCCTGAACTTACCATGCTGATGGACTTATGCATTATGATCTTCCCGACAGGCCGACCGCGCTGGTCTGGTGGGTTAGTCGCCTGCTTGGCAATCCAAAGATAGGTCCGGTAATCCGCTCGGATGGGTGTTTTTCTTCTCTCCGTCTTACTTCGTAACCTACAACTACACCTATATACCTTCACATATATACACACATGCCCACACATATCCACACCTAAATGTGTGTGATTCTTTCTAGGCACGAGTGTAAAATCCGACAACGAATTACCCCTCAGTCATGGTAGTTAAAGGTTGGGTAAGGCCGGATACCTTCTGAGAAGTGTTCTACGTTGGTCACTCGCAAGTCGGTAGGTTTCCTGATAGACTTATGGGTAGACACATAACTTAGGGTTTATAGACTGAGGGGGGTGCTGGCCTGGGTTTGTCGGCAGCTGATGACCGTGGTTCGGAACCCACGTTAAGCTGTAGGTCCAGTCGCTAAATAGCCTAAGATTTATATACCCTTTGTATACCCTTTCCTTTCTTCCCAACATAACCCTCTCCGTAAATGGTGCACATTTGTTTTGAACCCTTTTGAATCCGTTCTCGTCCTTGTTGAAATAAAAAAAAACATATTGTGAGGCAAATGTAAGTTATCGATCGACATTTTCAATTTAAATCAACTTGACTAATTGAAGGCAAATGATATAAGCAAAAAAATATGAGTAACTAAGGAGAGCAACGTTGAAAGAGCAACTAAGGAAAAATCTTTACGAACTTTCCGGACCAGCCATTATGTTTACGGGTTACTGCATTTTTTTCTTAGTATAAATGAAACAAATCTAACAAGCATGTGATGGAGTAAAACTGTCAGTTTGGGCAAAAAACCAACAATATTTAATTGTCTTATATTTCAGAAAATTACATGAGCTCGATATGAAAAATTTACATAAAAGCTAAAAACGTCCCAGCCCGAGACGATTTAATTGAAGTGACAAAAACCGTCTTTGTTTCTTGCAATGTATAACTTTTAAAAGTCCCAAAGTCCGCTTTAATTAAATTTTGGGCGACGACTAAAACAAAAACACTTTCTATTTAGGCCCGGATTCTCGCCCACTTTTTTCATCTCAATTGTCACCGATATAAACTCAAAAACTTGATATAAATTAAATTTTTAAATTTTTAATGAAAAAAGAAATTATTAAATATAACAAAGATTAAATCTTATAAATAATAAGACACTGAATGGGAATTTAAATTAAATAAAATTATTTTCAACGAAAATTGGTTCTTTATTTAAAATTTCGGTAACTTTTTTTTCCAGTGGGATGCAAGTTTAAACCAACCAATAAGTTTAATGCCAACGCAACATTTTATAAAATGTGTTATTCCTTAGTTTTTTAATACTTTTCTCCACGGGCCCAGTTCACAATTTTTTTATCATATGTATATATATGACGAATATATCAAGTGCTACGAGGAATACGTATATCTGGGCTCAAGACTCAACAAGACTGGCCGAAACAACGAAACAATAAAAGACAGAATAACAAAGGGAAAGAAGGTTATCGGAGCATTGAACTCAATATTATGGCAAAAAAATATTAGAGCACAGACAAAAAAGAAAATTTATAACTCTATATTACAACCCACACTGATTTATGGCTCGGAAGTATGGCAGCTGATAAACAAGCAAAAAAACAGCCTACTTGCAGTGGAAATGGATTTCTGGAGAAGATCGGCAGGTAAATCTAGACTTGAACATGTTAGAAATGAGGACGTCAGAAATTTAATGAGGGTAGAACACACAATAATTGATGACATCGAAAGGAAACAACTAGGCTGGTATGGACATGTGAGGCGAATGCCAAGGGAAAGACTACCTAAAAGGATTCTGGAGTGGATGCCTACGGAAAGGAGGAAAAGAGGAAGACCGCCCATAACATGGTTGCATGGAATAACAAAAGCTATGTCGGCAAGGAATCTCTCGGAGGATGACTGGGAGGATAGAAATAACTGGCGATTAGGAACCCAAAGGCGGATAGCGCTATAAACGGGATATATGATGATGTATATATATGTTCATATGTATATAAAGTTCAAGAATATAACCCAAGCATGGTGCGATACATGTTTTAAGCTACATAACTCGATAAAGTCAAACTAAGCCAGCTGTGAAACTTATGGTTTTGATGAGTAGTTACCGCGTACTTCTTGATAATACAACTCATCATCAATGGACAAAAACCTTAATGACCCTTGCTCCATCCGGAGGAAGTTATTTCGAACATTTATTGTAGATTGAGCAACTTTACATGTACTTTTTGATAATAAAATGTTGTTAATGTCGTAAATTTTGTTCACCCTGTATCTTCGAAACAAAGGGATTTTTTAAAAATCATCATACAACAAAATATTCTTAGATTAAGTCAAGGAATAACCTCTTTAATTTTTGCCGCATGTTTACCTAACACCCTGTATATATAAATATATATATCTAAATCTTCCATTTTTGCTACGTGCTCGTAGAAGGGACGGAAGAACGGATTCACATTATGCTGGTTCAATACATTTCTTTTCGTGTGACTAAAATGAAAGTGACAGCTAAGGAAAAAACCTACATTTCTGGATTTCTGGATGCATCCAATGTAAGTAACGGATGGAGCAAGGGTCATTAGGGTTTTTGCCCATTGATGATGAGTTGTATTATCAAGAAGTACGCGGTAACTACTCATCAAAACCATAAGTTTCACAGCTGGCTTAGTTCGACTTTATCGAGTTATGCAGCTTGAAACATGTATCGCACCATGCTTGGGTTATATTCTTGAACTTTACGTTATTGCTATCTCTGGTGAGTAAGAGGAAGTCTTGTAAGCCCGGACGGCTCCTAAAGCCGGACAGGATTGGAATCGGTGCAAGAAAGCGCGTCAATTTGTTACTTTTGTAGCGGTTAGCAACTTCCTCCAAAGTGAAGTGCGGGGAATGACGCTCGCGAGTCACTGTCGCTTTGGTCGTGTAGATTAGTGCAAATTTTGATGTTAGTAAAAATTTTCTTTGATGTAATTTTTTGGGGTCTGTGAACAGTAATTAAAAGAAGCGATGATATTGATTCTTCTTCTCTTCTTGGGGGTACCATATCCTCATTGAACGTTGGCAATTACCATGGCCCATCTAATCCTGTTGGCCGCTGATCTAAATAGTTCGGTTGATGTCATTCCTGCCCATTGCCTCAAGTTCTTCAGCCATGATATCCTTCTTCGACCAGGTCCTCTCATTCCCTCTACTTTTCCTTGTAGTATAACTTGTAGTAAAGAGTATTTTCCTCCTCTCATGACATGTCCAAAATAAGATGCTTTTCGTTTCTTTACGGTGACAATTACTTCTCTTCTCTTGTTCAGCCGCTCCAGAACCTTTTCATTGGTAACGTGTCCAGGAGATTCGAAGTATACGGCGGTAGCACCAGAATTCAAATGCTTCAAGTCGTTTTACAGTGTTCTCTGTCAAGGTCCATGCCTCCACCCCATAGTATAATATTGAGAAAACATAGCATCGGAGAGTCCTAATTCGTAGTCTGATGTTTAGTTTTAGATTGCATAATACACCTCTCATTCTGTTAAATACATTTCGTGCTTTTTCAATTCTGATTTTTATTTCTCTAGCGTGGTCCCAATCTGCGTTCAGGTTGCATCCCAGATATGTAATGTTTTGTACCTGCTCTAGTTTCCTGTCATGCAAGTAGAAATCAGCGATTATGTTCTGTTTGCTGATAATCATAACTTTTGTTTTCTCTATATTGAGACTTAGACCGTATTCTTTGCTCTTTTCTGCTATTCTATTGATTAGTATTTGCAGTTCTTCTGCAGTCTTTGCTAGTAGTGTAGAATCATCGGCGTAGCGGATGTTATTGATGTTTACTCCGTTAACAATTAGTCCCTCGTCTGTTCCCTCGAGTACCTCCTTGAACAGTTCCTCTGAATATATGTTAAAAAGCATGGGTGACAGAATGCACCCCTGTCTAACTCCTTTTTGGATGTTTATTTGAGACGAAGTTAGGTTTCCTATTCTGATCGTTGCATTTTGGCGCCAGTACAAGTTGGCTATTATACGCCTTTCAGGTCCATCTATTCCGATTCTTTCTAGGATACTTAACAGTTTATCGTGTTTGACCTTATCGAATGCTTTCGAAAAGTCAATAAAACATGCGTATACGTCCATGTTCACATCTCTTGCTCTTTGTATGAGTACCTGTATACTGAACAAGGCTTCTCTTGTACCAAAACCGCTCCTGAAGCGAATTGAGTGTTTCCTATGTGTTCCTCAATTTTCCTATATACCCTTTCATGTATTATTTTCAGAAAGATCTTTAGGAAATGGCTCATTATACTGATTAAGCGATGTTCGTCACATTTTTTTGCCCGTGTACTCTTAGGAATAGGTATAAACGTCGAGGTTAACCATTCCTCTGGGATTGATCCAGAATCATATATTTGGTTAAACAATTGTATTATTGTGTCTAGATGTTCTTCGTCTATAAGTTTTATAACTTCTATATAGGTGTTATCCGGACCAGGGGACTTTCCATTCTTTAGTCGCTTTATGGCTGTGATCACTTCTTCTCGAGTGATATAAGGCCCAGTTATGTCGTTATTCGTTGCTATATCCCCTCTACTTGTGTCCTCAAAAAGTGTTTCTATATAGGTTTCCCATGCTTCCAAACGAGTTGTGGGATCCCAGACTATGTTGCCTTGCTTGTTTGCAAGTAGCGTTCTCCCATTACTTTTGAATACGCCAGCTGCTTCTTTGATTTTCTTGTGCATGTTCAGTGTATCATGCTTTGCGCCTAAGTTTTCTATCTCGGTGCATTGTTCATGCAGGTACTCTGACTTTGCTTCTTTTATTCTTTCCTTGATCGTTATATTCAGTTTTTTGTATTCCAGTTCATCTCTGTTTTTTAGTTTCCGTCTCTCTGCCATTAGCTCCAAGATTTCGTTATTCATCCATTTTTTGTTCTTTGTTCTGTTGTTCTGAGACTTTAAATTGTTGTTTATTGTTGTTGTTATTATACCCTTTATGCTTTCCCATTTGTTGTTTATTGTTTCGGCTGGACATACTTGAAGTGTAGCTAAGTTGTTGTTTATTTCTTGTTTCACCCTTTCGATAATTGTTGTATCTTTCAATAGATTCATGTCTGGGCGCCTGGGTCTCTGTGGTTGATTGGTCGCTCTCTTGAGTCTCAGTTTGACCCTTGCTAGTAGTAGATTATGATCCGAGGCGATGTCAGCTCCTGGGTACGTTTTTGCGGATGTTATCGAGTTTTGGAATCTTTTGTTGACCATTATGAAGTCAATTTGGTTTCTAATATTCCTTTCACCTGGAGCTTGCCATGTATACAGCCTTCGGGAGAGTAGTTGGAAGTATGTGTTCATGACCGACAATCTATTTTCTTTACAGAACTGAGCCAGTCTTTCTCCTCTTTCATTTCGGTGACCCAGACCAAATTTACCAATCACATCGCCGTCCGCTCCTTGTCCTATTTTTGCGTTGAAGTCACCCATTACAATGGTGACTTCTTTGTTTTTTGTATTCTGGAGTGCCTTCCATTGGATATTGATTATTGTTGATAATTATTGCTATGTTATTAACATAGCTATTCATAACATACTATGTGAATAAGGATTTTTCTTGCATGTACCTAAGGGTCCCTAAAATTGGACACTCTAAAAGTCTCCTAATGGCGGACAGTTTTACAATTACATTTTTATTGTTATAATAATTAATTTCGTATTTTGTTCTTAGATTCAATGTAGTTAAACCTAAACCAATCTGTAAGAATACTTCCAAATGCGAAATATTGAAAAAAGCCATCGATAAGGTGATATCAAGAAAATTGTCTATAAGAAAATCATCTGAAGTCTACAATGCACCAAAAAGTACCCGTGTATGTACGACTACATTAACAAATTAAACCGAGGAGAAGAAATAACAATACCATTAAAAAAAGGCCGATTTGACTTAACTTTTACCCAGAAGTTCCAAGAAGCTTTAATTACGCACGTGGTGGAGATGTCAAATAGGTGCGTGGCTTTGACTAGAAAAGAATTTCTAAAATTGGCATTCGATCTCACTCAGAAATTAAAACTGAACCATCGATTTAACAGGGCAAAAATCTGTTGGTAAGCATTTTTATTATGACTTTATCAAACGCCATCCTGCTTAACTCAGCTTAAGAAGGCAGGAGTCAACCTAATGAGAGTAGTTGGTTTTAATAGGCCACAAGTTGACCGTTTCTTTAACAATTTGAAAGATTTTTGGGAAAAATATCGTTTTGGCCCATCTGACACATATAATTGTTATGAGACGGGGGGTCAAGTGGCTTCAACACGTTGTAGTGTTTTCAAAGCTTATTAAAGAAAAACCAGTGCTTCTGATCCTAGATGGCCATTGCAGTCATAAAGATCTTGCTGTTATAACTTTTGCGTAAGAAAACCACTTGCACATGTTAAGCATTCCACCTCATACGACCCACAGACCCTTAGACATAGTTTTTATGAAACCATTCAATTCCGGTGCAAGAATAATATAATATGACATGGTTGCAATGGTGACACAAGATGTCAATCGCGTTGCACGTTTGGATAAAGCAAAGTCTGGATTTTAATGTACTGGAATTTTGCCGTTGAATCCAAATATTTACACAGATTTGGATTTTTTCCAAGTCAGATGTTGAAGTGAATGGATAATGGTAATATGGACACCTCAGGATTTGCCTCAAAAGACTTTGAACGTTAATGAAAAGGAAACTTTTGAGACACAACCGTCAGCAAAAGCATTATTACTGCAATTTATCAGCTGTCACCAGTCCCAAATGCTACAGCAAAGCGAGCTGTGAGTCGACGACAAAAACTGAGAAAAGTGAGGTTTTGACATCCTCCCCCTATAAAAATGCGTTCTCTGAAAATAAAGCAGCAAAAGCAAAGCCTGCCGTGGTCAAAATATAACATTTTAAAGGCAAGAAAACTAACGACCCGAAAAACATAAAAACAACCAACTGCAACATTCAAGACAAATGACCGAAAATGTAACAACTTGTTTAATTTGCCAAGAAAATAACGATGAAGACTGGATACGCTTTCAAGTTTGTAATCAGTGGGCACATGAAGCATGTGCTGACGTTGAAGAAGGCTCAGATAGCTACATCTGTGATTTTTACCGACTATACGATTAAAATTTTGAAATGTCTCAGAAAACGTTCCTAGTTCTGATCAAAGTTCATTAAGATTAAGTTTAATTTGCTTTATTAATGGTTCATTAGTTCTATTAAAAGAACATTTTTACGAATTTCTTGTTAAAATATTTTTTAAGTTCAAATAATAAAGGAAAAGTCGACTATCCCACCAGGGGACCTATTTTAAAATGTTAACTATATAAGTTGTTACTTAGTAACTACTATATCTAAAGTAATATTTGAGACTGATTACATATCTATGTTGGTTAAATATATAATAGAGCGTTATTTTAACATAAGTAGATAAATTAATCTATAACAAGTTTTTTGTTATTGTTAAGATTCCTCAAGTGTCCGGTACTCGGGGACTTCCCCCTATGACATATAAGAATAAATTAATATACTCTTGAACCCGTAGATTGTTATGTCTTTTGCTAACCAATATTATAAATAGTATATTAAGTGTATTTTCAACCAATTAATGGTTTTACATATTTGTCTTTATATATTTTGATTTATATCTAAGTAGTTCTGTTTTTAAGTCATAATATTGCCATTAAAATAGTCTTGTATTTGAAAAAGTAATCCAAACAGTTTTTGTTATATGTGTGGTAATTTTTCTACGAAAGGAAATAGTAAAAAATTAACTCCACGAATTTGTGGGACATACGAACTTTCCTTTGTTGTAATTAAAAATCAAGATAAACCGTGGGTACCGTATGTGATATGCTGAAGTTACGATAAGAATTTGCGGGATTTGCTGTCTGGTCATGGATCAAGTTTACCTTTCGCAACACCTACGTTGTAGAAACAACAGAAGGACCATATTGAATAATGACCCACTCGCTTGGAGATTTAGTCTAAATAGATTCTATCTCCAGATCTATTTTCTTCTATTCTATCTCTAGATCTAGAGATCTCTATCTCTAGAGAGATATATTCTCTAGATTCTAAAAGCAGTACTGTTGCACAACAGTAATATATCCTTCCCTTTCCGTGGGCCATGCCGTTTCCATAAAAGAAACGTGACAATCTGAAGCTTTTATTTGAAAAGAAAAAATATGAGAAATATTCCTGGAAGATCTTGGCAGATTTTAAAGTTATTACTGTAGTATTGGGGTTACACTAAATACTGTTTTTTTATGCTTTTGCTTTTGGCATCCACCGTTAGTGCAACAATGAAACACTATTGTGGCACCTTTGCATCTAAAATTAGGAATAATGACAAACTTTGCAAACTTTCTTAACAGCGAAGGTGAAGTTTTTCAGTATATTAAAGGAAAGCTGCCCACCGGTACAAAGTTAAAAGAAGGGATTTTTATAGGGCCTCAAATATCAGAGTTGATAAAGGACGATACCTTTATCTTAATCCAGATAGGATAATAAATCTAGGATGGAAGTTTTTACCAATTTTCTAAGAAATGTGAGAGCCGAAAACTACAAAACACTGGTAACAGGTATGATTCAAACCTTGCACGCTATTGGCTGTAAAATTACTCTAAAATTACACATTTTGGTTCCACACTTAGACTTTTTATCACTGTCACAGAATGTGGAATCCTGCTAGGCTGAGTTTAGCCTGAGCTTTCAGAGGGTGAAGACGTGTTTCTTGAGCTCTGTGATAAACAGTCTAAAGTATGTTGAGTGATTAGTGATCCTTGTTGTTCGTGATGAGTGATTACGATTACGAAGACATTGAAGACGACGATGACATCTCCATTTGTGAGGTTACATCTATCCTAACCAAAAGTGAACTACAAAAGGTTCACAAAGATTGCCAAAGAGAACTCGAGGCAATAAAAAATTGCAGGAAGAGAACTCCTTCCAAAATGAGGAGATCTTCAGCCTCCGAAGAGAGGCAGTCCGCGCCAATAAAGAAATAAAACGTCTGAGAAAGGCGCTTGCAGATGGCAAAGCTTCTTACGACGCTTTGGCAAAGAAAAATCCAAACCAAAAAATCACACCAACAACCTCAAATAGCGGGACACAAACAAAACACGTGTTCGAACCAGCAATGCTAGAGGTAGGTACACAAACAAATGTATCTAACCCATCAACACCAATAAAAAGACAAAAGAAGAGAATCAAGACGGCGTCCGAGGCAAGTTTGCCGACGGAAGAGCCGATCGATCCTCTTTCTTCCACGTTTACCGCCAGGGGAAAGCCCTACAAAACACCAAGGTCAATCAGACAATCAGATTGTCTTAAATGACAAAAATCATTATCTACATGTGATAGATATCTTGAAGAAATCCATAGCTATCGGGCCAGTTAGAACGAGACCTGACGGGGTCCTTTTGACCCCCGAGACGGATGCAGATCGAGAAGCTATTGTTAAGCTTCTCGACCAGAACGAATAATCTTATTCGACATTTTCAAGCAATAGACGTCTGCGCGTCCTGATAAAAGGCGTGCTAGAGCAACGGATGTCAAGTTAAAACCGAGCTTTTACAGCTGGGTTTTCATTCTAGCTCCATCATAAGATGGCAGAAAAAGAACAAAGAACCCATTGCAATAGTGCAAGTTAGTGTACCACGCAACGAGAGAAGTATCTTGAAGATAAAGCGTATCCACCATTAGCCCGTCAGAGTGGAAACGCTAAAGAAACGAAAAAGAAACGCAGCCGATGCAGTGACCTCAACCTGAAGTCAAACACACCCAAACCATTCTCCCTGAACCTGCACAGAGAGAGCAGTAGAACACTTCGATAGTGCCCAACCAGAATTACGAATAATTTGTTGCCGATTCGTTGGCCGAATTCTCATCAAAACTCAACGACATGCTGTGGCATGTCTTTTCACAGTTAGTCACACATAACAGAGATAAGATAGACATAACTACGATAGATCTATTGAAATTAGGCTCATCATCTTCAAACCAATCTGAATAATCAACAACCAAACCCATTCCGACGGAGAAAAGTATTATTTTTACAATCGTGCAAATCTGCGTTAAACATTCTCATATTATTCCAAATTTTCCCATATTATCGGCGGTCTCGGGCTTTGAGGCCCGATTCCGAAGCAGAGAAGATAAAATCTTCACTAACCTGAATAATTGTCGACCAGGTCGACACCTCCTGGACTAGATAGAAATTCCCAACCCCGTATTAGCTTTGCTGGCACACCCCTGAACCTGAATAGAGACCGGTAAGAGTCAATATGACTAAACAAAATACCACGTTAAATAAACCGAAACGTGTTAGGGTAGCAGATTACTGTTGGAAATGAAGAAAAAAAACTGTATATAGTAAGTATGAAAGAAAAAGCACTTCAATTGTACATTTTTAAAATTTATTAATATAAATTAATCCTTAACTGGGTTATAAATCTTGGTATTAATATCCACAAAAAACCTGAGCTAATCAGAGCATGAAATTAGTACCACAGTGAATGTTTTTTAATGATAAGTTATTTTTCATGGGCTTAAGTAAGTTAAGTTTAAGTTATTTCATCGGCTTACAAGAGTTGGTAATTTGTTGACCAGTGTTATTTAGAACCTTGAAAAGAAACAAGCCAGAATTTTTTTTCCTATATTTTTTTTTCGTCTGTAAATTTTTGTGATAATTAATTTTTAAAAATTATGTAAAATACATTTCAGTCATCAGGAATGTAGTTTTTGTGCAGTTTTTAGTATATTTTCTATAATTTTTACCTTTTACTATAACCATCCATAATTTTTAGAGTACTATATACAATAGGCATAGATCCCTATTTGTAAATATTCCAATTTTTGGGACGTATTTTTATGTTTAATAAATTGTTAAATTATTATTAATTATTATTAAAGTAATAGATATAGCGTTTTCTCATTTGAATAGTGTTAATTATTGGCTGTTCCTTTTATTTTCTTTTGTTAAGATTTGGTAGAATTTCTCTTACTTTTATTTTTCTTTATATATTACCTTTGTCCCGTTATTATTATCTGCAAATGCTAACTAATGTGTATTATGTTTTATTTCATTTCATACATCGTCATACACATATCCCAAATAAGCTCCCCCCCCCCCCCCGAAATAAGCCAAATATTACCTAATATTATACCGAAAAAATACGAGGAGTGAAGAGAGTTAAATTATTACATTTGAATTGAATATATATCCGAACTAGTGGAGGTTGCGCACAGTAATGCCATCTCTAGTCGAGTAGTCGAATTATTTTGTATCGCATGGAAACTTTGCGTTGTTTCTCGATTATTCGCCACGCCCCTCGGTCGGAATGAGCGGAGTTTGTGGAAGTTTGTGGTAGTTCCTGGATTCGATTTTTCGATTTATTTATCCAGGTTTTTTGGTTAGGCTTCTGGCTCTTACCAGTTCCTACTGAAGTCTCCGCGTTTGCGGGTGTGTTTGCTTGCTTTCGCAAGCCCTGGTTTGTTTGGGGGCTTTTGTCTAGCCCTGGGTAGTTTCTGGACGGCTACTACTGGGCTGCTATATAAGCGGCGCGTGACCGCGCTTACGGCAGTATTGTTCCATGCGAACTCGAAGCGAATATAAGTGAAAAGTGGTGAACGAATAGTGAAGAGATTTAAGTGTACCGTGTAAGTGAGTAATTTTAGTGCAGTGTTATTCGGTGACCTTGTTAAGGATAGATACGTGAATCATTATTACTGTCGAAAAATGGAGGGGAAAAAAAGGAAGGGTGATAAACTTAAAGGTATGGACTACTGGAAAAAGTGGTGTAGTCAAGGGGTTTCTAATAAAGAAACAAATGTGGATTTAGCTATCAAAGCTTCAGCTATCTTGCATGCTGATAAGAAGACTGTGATGACAAGCGGGCCCTCGACCTCGACCTCAATTACAATACCGAATGTCGAAATCGATGCCATGTCGCTGGTGCCCTGTTCGATACCTTCAACCGCCGAATCTACATCTAGTCTGCAACAGGCCAGCTTGCCTGTTACCTCATCTTTTACAACTGTAGCTAAGTCGGATGAAATTTTAAAAACGCCATGGAACCCACCCAGACATTATAAGTTTCCTATTTCCACAAAACGAAACTTGCGCTTTTAATTGAAACGGTTGGAGAGATTCCCCTGGTTGTCATATTCGGAATATAAAAGTGGAGCATACTGCAGAGTTTGCGTGACGTTCACTTGATGAAAGTAAAGGCGGTCATCAAAGGATCGGCCAGTTCGTAACCGAACCTTTTTGTAAGTGGAAAAATGCCCTAGAAATATTTGAAGCTCATGCGAAATCGGGATACCACAAGCGAAATTCAGAACTGGCAGATAACTTTCTAAAAATAATGTCTTCGCAGGCCTTTTCGGTCACTGAACAGCTGTCTTCTGAAAGAAAGAGACAACAAGAGGAGAATCGAAAGAAACTAATCCCTAGCGTAAAAGCAATACTTTTTTGCGGCAAACAAGGCATCTCCTTGAGAGGCAAAATCGATTCGGGGCATATACAAATTACACCAGAATCACGAGAACCTGAACAACCGCTACAGAATGATGGTAATTTTAGAGCCCTGTTGCGGTTTGCGGCTGAGTCTGGAGATAAAGATCTGGCTGAGCATTTGAATACTTCACAGAAGAATGCCCTGTACACAAGCCCTCAGATCCAAAACGAAATAATTGACATTTGTGGTGAATTAATTCAACATAAAATAATTGAAGAAGTAAAGAAAGCCAGTCGTCGTCAGTCGAAAGCCCGTTTGATCAGCCAGATTCTGGCTGACAAAACCACCGACATCGGACGTGTAGAACAAGTCTCGTTATATCTTCGATATGTTGATTTTACAGATAATAAACACCATATACTTAAAGAGATGTTCCTTGAGTACATACCAACGGTCGATGTTTCAGGATCCGGTCTCGCAAATCTTATTATTACAGCTCTGAAAAAGCATGGACTTGAATGTTCTCATGTGGTTGGTCAAGATTACGATGGGGCTACATCTATGAGTGGGTATTTGCACGGTGCCCAAGCTTATGTTCGCCAAGAATGTCCCCTTGCTCTTTATGTACACTGTAGTGCACACTCTCTCAACCTTGCTATTGCTGATTCATGTTCATTAGCAAATGTCCGAAATTGCATTGGGATTGTGCAGTCTGTTGGCCCCTACTTTCGACATTCTGCTCAACGCACTGCTTTGTTGAAAGAAAAAATTCAAGAGCTACTACCCGTCGGTAACCAAAAAAGCTTGCTCTTAATGTGTGAAATACTGTGGGTCCATAAACATGAAGCTATTATAAGATTCAGGGAAATTTATTCAGCGATTGTGAATGCTCTCGAAGAACTCCAATTTAATCACAATAAGGAAACACTGCAACAAGCCGCCCAATTGCTAAGTACGCTTCGATCTTCGGATTTTGTGATGTGTTTAGTGATTCTTCAAAAAGTTATGAGCTATACATTGTCGCTATCAAAACACTTACAGAGAATTGACATCGATCTTATCACGGCATTCAAACATGTAGATGATGTTATTAATGTCTTACAACTCCTGAGAAACAACACTGACGTCGAATATCTTCATCTTTATGAAGACGCAAAGGTTTTACTGGAAGAAAATGGTGGTATACTGCGAATGCCACGCGTTGTTGGAAGATAATTAAATAGACCAAACATTCCTGCATTGGATGTATGCACGTATTACAAAATAAATTTGTTCATTCCATTTCTTGATCATACAATTCAACAATTGGTTGAAAAGTTTACAAACATCGTAAAGTAGTATCAGCATTATCTGGTGTGTTACCTTCAAATTTTACTGCCAGTTCTGAAATTAAAGAAGCAATTTCCATGTACTCGTCACTGCTTCCCGAAAGCAACATATCAGTGGTTAAAGCAGAACTTGAAGTATGGAAAACAGTGATGACAAGTATCTCGCCTACCCCGAAATCTAGTTTGGAATGCCTAGATATGTGCGATAAAAACCTTTATTCTAATATTTACACATTACCACAAATCTTGGCTACCATTCCTGTATCCACTGCTACCCCAGAAAGGTCTTTCTCGAGCCTAAGGAGACTGAAAAACTATTTACGAAACACTACAAGTGCAAACAGACTTAATGGTTTGGCTCTCCTGAACATTCACTATGGAACAGAAATTCATGCATATGAAGTAGTGGATATATTTAAAAGAAAAAGCCGAAGATTTCTTCTTTAATGGTTTTAGATTTAGCGCAGAGGAATGAAATTAATTTAACCATTTCATTTAAAGTTAAGAACTTTATAAATATGTCGTAATTTTTCCGATGAATATATAGATATTAAATTTCATGTAAGTATATTTTTGTTGTTTTATTTACTTCAAACTAAGCCCGCCCCCCCAAACTAAATCCTGGCTACGCCCGTGACTGTTATATAAATGATTATTGGTAAAATACACTTCAAAAATGTTTATTTTTTATGAGTTCTACAACTTCTACAAATAAACGACTCAACTTTAAAAACTCCCTGTACATAACCTAATAATGTATGTGACACAGTGTTGACAAAAACATTACGCAGATTTATATACATCAAAAACAGATCTGATGCAAAGGGAAGGAAGATTTTTTTATTGTTTTGAGCTCTAAAAACGGCATTCGCATTTTGGCATTTGCTAGCGTAATTTTGGAGATTTATTCGACGGAAAACAAAATATTGCCTCTTTTTTAGCATTGGCAAATCTGCTTAAAATTCTTGGGCACGTTCCGTTCTGTTCTCGTGCGAATTTTTGTTTTTATTCCACCCTTGGTTCCGAATGTTTCGGCTCACATAAATATTTGTAGGTCAGTTTGAATTGGCACGTTTATTGGAAAACCCATTATTTAAACCGGTTGATTTGGAATAAATTAAGCCTCAAATTCGAGACTAGGGCGTAATTTATATTATGAATGATTTATATATGGTAAATTCGTTCGTTCAGTTTTTTTTTAAGACTGATGATATAAAGAATTTTTCAATAAGAATGTCAGAACTATTAAACTTAAAAGCGGCCACGCTGTTTGAAATGTAACTGTCACTCATAGAATGCTCTGAAATTGTATCAATTCACCATGGAAAAATACACGATACATGAATTGGCCTCTAGAGTAGTTCGAAGGGGACCCCCGGTTTGGAGAAAATAATATTTTCCGGCGAAGCGCATTTCTAATTTAATAGGGTTGTGATTGGCGACTCGTGAAATTTATCACAGTAAACAATTTTTCAGAGCAAAATACCATATTTTATTTCCGTTCAGTTTCTTTCCTTTAACTCATTTTCCTAGTTCACCTCCTGTACAGGGTTTCAATAGCACGAAACGTAAAAAGGAGGAAGGGGAAAGCAAACAAAATTTTTCAGCAGCACTATTTTCTTCTACGCCCCCCTACTTTAAAAACCCACGAGCCGCCACTGGTTTGTGATCAAATATGACTCCACGATTATGCCGATGAAAATCATCCAGTTATTCAGGAGTTACTTCTTCATCCGTATAAAGTTATCGTTTGATGGGCTGTTTGGACTGAAGGAGCTATAGGACAATATTTTTTAAACAATGTTTTCTTTCAACAAAATGGTTCGATTTGTCACACATCTCGCCAGACAATCGATTTATTGTGAGAAAAGTTTTCTGGTCGCGTTTTTCGCGAAAAGATAATGTCAACTAGCCGTCAAAATCATGCTATCTAACGCCCTTGGATTCTTTTTTGTATGGTTATATAAAATTTCTGGTTTATAGAAATAAACCCCGAATAATTTTTAACCATATATGTCATCACTGAACATATATCCCTTTAGACGAAACCATATGGCACATTTGAACGACATTATTGTCAAAATTGTTTTTCAAGATAAAATATAAATGTCCGATTTATTAGTTGTAATTATTGGATGTATTTAGTTTAAAGACATTCGCACTCCCTCTAAAGAACACATTGACTTTTCCAAGATGTCTTAGATGTCAAAAGGATTGAGCTCTGTGGAGACCCTTTCCATGTTTTCGGGCCACACGATTGTGGTGGTGACGATGGATGTCTTTGGTTCCCTGTAGTTATCCAAAAATTTTCGAACGGTTCGAGCTGTTCCAAGCAATACAGCTTTCTGCATGGCTTTAAAAAGCTGATCGTTAAGGTTCAATATTTTAATATTCTCTATAAAGCTCTTTAGAATGATTCCAGTTGAAGACAATACAATCGGTGTTGTTTCGACGCATTTCATACCCCATTACCTTTTCACCTGTTCTTGAAGCTCATTATACTTCGGAATTGTTTTGTATTTTGTAACTAAATTATTGTTTAGGATAGCTATATCTATTTTTTTTTTTGTTTTTTTCGCCATGACCTAAGAACATAATAACCTTCTTAGAAAGGGCGATTTTAAATAAATATAAAATTTCTCAACATGCATGGCATTGGGGATATAAAATCAATTGGAATAATTCCAAAACGGTATAAAAAGAATAGGTAACAAAATGTAGAAGATTAATAGAAACCGCTATAATTAATTTAAATAAAAATAACTGTATTGCTATGCCTTCGGTAGATTTAAGTTCAATATGGTTCCCGATTCTAAATAATAGAATTAAACACATTTGAGTATTTCAATACACAATTAGCACAGTAAACAATCACACAGTAAACATTACCTATATATATTTTTTTGGTAGTACGTCACTGTCATTTAAAACTATTTTTGTCAATGTAAGTATCGTTGACATACACAAAAAATATATTCACTTGCTATTTTTACTTTATCTATAGAAAGTAATATAATTTATTTTTAGATTTGTTTTGAAAATGGGGGGAGAAGACCCTCCGAAACGTTAACGTTAAAAGGTTGTATTATAAAATTTTGTTCGTTAGGCAAATTTATTACAGAAAAAAATTACTGAGAAATTTATCTCCGTTTGGTTTTTTGTTTTTACCGTTTGGTTTTTTGTTTTTACCCAGTGATTCTTTATTTGCATAAGAATAGATATTTTGATATTTTTTTAATTTTAGATCGTGGCGACCCCCCCCCCCCCTAAAAAAAGAAAGGAAAACTATATGAACACGCAACAATCATCCATAGATTACATAGCTATATCTATGAAGGTAGTTTTTCTTAAAGCTTTATCAATAACAACAATATCGGGTCTGTTATTATTTAATTTCTGTTCGGTAAGCATTGCATTCTGTAACTATTGTTCTCCAGAACTTGTTGAGGACTGTAATTGTAGTATTGGACTTTCTTAGATTTCTTTACCTGCAGTTTTACTGCCTATTCTTGATGAAGGATCTTCACCACTGGATCGTGCTTTTCTTTCTGTTCTATTGCTGCAAATGCCTCACACCCGCCTGTTATATGCTGGATTGTTTCGGAGACCCGGCATCCATATCTACATTGATCATCCACTGCCGTCCCGAACTATATAATTCAGGCACTTTCTCGCAGAAATAACATGGTCTTATATTGTCAGTAGGAGACTCTCTGTTTCCGGAAACATCTGTCCAGCAGTCAGCCAGTAGTTCGACTTGTTCCTGAGTGACATCATTTAAATGTCTCTCATGCAGAGGCCTTTTTCTCCATGATTGTAATTTCTCAAATTTGCTTTTTGCGCAGACTTGAATGTTGACTTGATTTTCGTTTAGTCGTAGTGGTGTTTATCGATTAGCCTGGCATACGGTTTTATGTAACATAAATGTTTCCGCCTGCGTCAAGAAATATTTCCGCAGATTTTCTGTTTGATGGTCCAGTTGCTTACTATTATCGACTAATCTCCTACCGCCTTGTTGTCGCGGCAATGTTATGTGTTTCACAGCACTTTAGGGTGGCGTTTCTGTGATTTATGAGCACTATCCTGATCTTACGTTGTAAATTTTGTGCGTCGGTTCCGCTCTGGTTAACTATCCCGAACGAATTGTTTAGCATCCAACTTGCATAGATGTTGATAGCTTTACACATGTTTCTGTTATTTAAGTTTATTTTTAAAACTTCTCTCACTCTTTTGATGAATTGACAGGTTAGCTCTTTTTTCATTAACCCATGATCAATAACCAATAACCAATAACTCGTGCTTGCTTCATACCCAGATACTTGTATGTATCTACAGCACTCATTGTCTCGATCTTTTCTCCGTTCTGTGTTTCAAAAGCATTGTTTAGCAGTTTTCCTTCAGCGCTTCTCCCATTTAAATTCCATTCGTACATTACTGAATAATGATTTCACTATTTTTAACATCAGTTGTAGGTAGCTGTTCAACGAGGCAAATAATTTTAGATCGCCCATGTAGAGCAAATGGTTTAGCCTCATAAGTTCACCGTTGTTTTTCAAACCAAAACCATATTTGGTCGAGTTCAGTCGGTTTGACAGTGGGTTCATGGCGATATCGAACCAAAGAGAACTGAGTGAATCTCCTTGAAAAATACCTCTTCTAATTGGAATTCCTTCAGTTCTTATATTATGGCTACCCTCCCTAAGTTGGATTTTGGTTCTCCATAATTGCATGCAGCTCTTCAAGAGATTCATTGGTTGCTGATTTATTTTATAGCTGTTTATGATTTCTATAATGTCATTCGTGTGGTACAGAATCGAAAGCCTTCTTATAATCGATATATACCATATTAATATTTAGTTTCTTGGCATAACCCTGATTGCAAACGACTGAATCAATAACCACTTTTCTTTAATTTTTAGAATTAATTTTTAATTTACAAATAATTTAACAATTATCACTTGGTAATATGGCATGTTCATAGTAGCAGCCTTCTAATTAACGGCTTTCAATTCATTGGGATGTCCATTCCTCTCTAAATTTTGCAGGAGTCTCCTCTCAATAAGTCCTGTGGCTAATATAATGGATGGCAATATCTCAATTTTTTAAGTCTATAGATGTCTTTCATTTGGTAACTTAAGTCCTGATATTTAGTTACCTTGTGAACAAAAATTGCTCTGATATTGTCGTCGACTGGTACGGCAATGTCCAATATGAATGCCAGTTTTCTTTTCTTATATATTATTTAGATATCTGGCCTATTGTTAGCAACAGTCCTATCCGTTGTCATTGCTGTATCCTAATAGATCTGAACATCAACTTTTTCTTGGGATGACTCTGACTCTGGTTGATAATTGTAATAAGTTTTAATACTTTGGCTAAATCCTTCTTTATATATTAGATTATTATGAAGAATTTTTGCAATATCGTTATGCCGATTGAGGTATTCTTTTGGAGCCATTTGACTACATACACTGATGATATGTTGTATGGTCTCAATACGTTGTGCACATATTCTACACATGTCGGTTGCAATATTTAGTTTTAGAATATGTTTACAATAATATCGTGTAGCTATAACCTGATCTTGTTTGTTTTTTGTATGTAAATCATTTCTCTTTTATACTGTGTTTCAAAATGTACAATATTTGTTATTAAAATTAAAGTTGTGACTGTTTTGATTGATTGATTCTGTTTTTTAGATATTGTTTAGTTTGGCCAGCTTGGGCAATTGAAGCAATCGATTTTGTATATTAAATTTGTTTGTTCTATTTTGGGTGTTGGGGGTTCTAATCTTGTACAGACTTGTTTTGTGTTATTATGCTTATATCATATTGTTTAAGAACTTTTTTATTTTATTATTTATTTCTGGTATGTATGGTAATGCTATATAATTTATATTTTTTGATAGTTATTATGTTCTAGCGTTTGTTTGATTTTATTTATATTTTGTTGATCAATTAAGATAACTATCCTATCAACTAAAGAATAAAGAACGTTTTTTATTATATTTATTTGGAAAGACAATGGAAAGAGTCTTTCAATTCCGTCAGAATGCACATTGATATCGTTAGTGTTTCGCCTTGTGCATTACGCCTTACTTTCATACTTTCATACTTTCTGAATTTCTCGATTTAGCAAGGAATATTTATAACGATGTTCTTCTGACCGTATATCCATTCATATCCAAGACGTCTGCCAAAACGTCAAAGATGTTATGTCATTACATTGATGTTTCATTTCCCCTTCAAAGGGTCAAATTCTTTAATAAGAGTGGATTGAAGCCTTGTATCACTAAGGGTATAAGAACATCTGCTGCGAAACTGAAAAAATTATTAAAAAAAAAAGATTAAAACAAATGTTGAATATGATAAAAATTATTATGAGATATCAAAAGATATACACAAATGTAATAAGGGCAGTAAAACAAATGTTTAACGCAGGATTGTATTTTGAGTCAGACAATAAATCGAAAACAGCCTGGCGAATCATAAATAATACTATAAATAATTGTAAGAAGAAACAGTATAGGGAGTATCAGCAATGATGAAGGGATCATGATTGAAGATAAAAAAGCAATTATTAATTGTTTTAATAAGTATTTTATTAATGTGCCTCGCGAATCTTATTCAGGTACTTCGGGTGAATCCACGGTACACCATAATTATAAAGTTTGAAACTCAATGATTTTGATGTCAGTTAATCAATACGAAATAAGGGACAGTATACAAAAATTAAAAAATACAAAATCTGCTGGATTGGATAACATTCCTGCACTGATTTGTAAGATATACCCACATTTAATAGTACAGGCATTAACATATTTCATTAATTGGTCATTTGAAAGCGGTCAAGAAGAGTGATCCCCTGTGCCTTAGCAACTATAGACCAATTACCATTCTGCCCGTGTTGTCTAAGGTAATGGAAAGAATGGTGTATTATCAAATAATGTGATTTATGAATAAATTTAATATCCTGAGCTCAACGCAACACGGCTTCCGAAGATCTACGTATATAATAATAATGATAATGTGCGATTTTCTTATATATATATATATATATATATATATATATATATATATATATATATATATATATATATATATATATATATCATCATCATCATCATCATCATCATCAGCCCGTATCGATCCACTGCAGGATGAAGGCCTCTTCAGCATGCTTCCAACCTTCACGGTCCTGGGCTTTCCTCTGCCACTCGGGTCCAATATACTTAACGATGTCATCAGTCCATCGTGCTTTCGGTCTTCTTCGCGGACGTTTGCGATCAAGCGGTATCCACTCCAGGATTGCCTTCGTCCATCTGTCGTCCCATCGCCTCGCTATATGGCCTGCCCATCTCCATTTCAACTGTTTTACTCTTCCAATGATGTCACAGACTTTTGTTTGTTCCCTGATCCATGCGCAGGACTTTCTGTCTCGTCTTGTAATGCGTATATATATATATATATATATATATATATATATATATATATATATATATACATATATATATATATATATATATATATATATATATATATATATATTTATATATATATATATATATATATATATATATATATATATATATATATATATATATATATATATATATATATTCATTTAACGTGTATTGGTATTTTTATGGACCTTAGTAAGGCCTTTGACTTGGTCGATCATACACTGTTACTTTATAAATTATATAGCAATGGCATAAGAGGTAAAATTCATCATCAGTGGATACGGTCATACATCACCGATCGTTCCCAGATAGTTGAAATAAATAGTATACAATCCAATAGATTGAGAGTTGTTTGCGGAGTACCTCAGGGATCTGTTCTGGGCCCTCTTTTATTACTACTTTTTATTAATGATTTGCCGAATATCTGCGATAATAAGAACACAATTATGCTTGCGGATGATTGTAGCTACCTAGTGCCGGCTGATAATGCACAGGGACTTATGCAGTCTGCTCAGACCATGTTAAACAAATTTTATAACTGGTTTAAGGCAAACAAGCTATATCTAAATGTGGAGAAAACAAACTTTGTTAACTTCTCCACTCAAGCTTATATGGAGGACAAATCTTATCTCTTGAAAATTAACAGAAGGTCAATACGGCAGGTATCAGGTGTCAAGTTCTAGGATATTCATCTGAACGGCAAGCTGTCATGGGACTCTCATGTGAATGAACTTTGTAAAAAATTGGCAACCGCATCATATGCTCTATATAGACTGAAACAGGTGGGTACTGCTGATATAGTGTTACCATATTATTATGCTGAATTTTATAGCCGTGTAAAGTATGGACTGATTTTTCTTGGGGCAATTCATCTCATTTATTGGGAGTTTTCAGATTCCAAAAACGCCTAATAAGAACAATCGCTGGAGCTCGAAAGACAGCTACTTGTCGACATAGTTATAACATAGTTCCTTCCATGAATACAAAACTCGTGGTCGTTACGACTTTGCTTATCCGGTACACTCGCTTAATGTATTTGAAAATAGTGTATATTATGCAGGGGCTAAATTCTATAATAGCTTACCACACAGGCTCAAGAATGTTGTGGAAAACAAAGTCTTTAGAAGGTTGGTGTGGGACTTTCTTGTGCGCGCAGCCTTTTATAGTTTGGAGGAGTATTTTACCAAGTGTTGATAATGTTCTAGGCTTTGAAGAATTGTTTTTTTTGTTGTTGTTTTTTTATCGTTATTATTATAAATATCTGTATCAATGCTATGTATTGTTTATTTGACCTAATCTATACATTTTGTTAATGTCTTTTGGATTTAATAAACATTATTATTATCACAAACATGATTCATCGATCATCTCAGCCTAGGCTGGTCGGGTTTACAATGCCAGAATGAGAAAGCAGTTCAGCTCCTCCCATTCAGCTTAGTACCTTACGAACAATGTGGCAAGTTTGTAAGAGAACTGCTCGTTGTCCTACTGTGGTAATCGATTTTGAAACACCAAGAATTTCCAGATTTTTGGAAAAGGTTTTGCTTACTAGGCCTTCGGCGGATATAACAAAAGGTAACACCTCCACTTTCTGGAGTTTCCATTGATTTTTCAGATCAATTGCAAGATTTTCGTACTTCGTGACCTTTTCCATTTCAGTTTTTCTGATGTTATGAGAGAGTGGTATCGCAATGTCAATTATGAAAGCTCTCCTCTGCTTTTTGTTAATTAGAACAATATTCGGCCTATTATAGTCAACCGTCCGATCTGTTGTAATTGGTCTATCCCAGTAAAGAATTGTATCGGCTGATTCAAGTAAGGGGGAAGGCGTGTACTTGTAATATGGTGGAAGCATCTTATCAAATAGCGAGTGCTTTAAAGGGATTTGCTGGTGTATAATTTTCGCCAGCTGAATATGCCTGCCTAGGTAAGCATAGCTAGGGCAAGGACTGGACACCCTCCAACAAGGTGTTCAATTGTTTCTCCTACACCACCGCACTTCCTGCACTTGTCGACAACATCCATGTGTAGAATATGTCTTTCATAATTTTTTATTATATTTCATAACTTTCATAATTTATTATTATTATTATTATTATTATGTTCATCTTATATTTTATTCATATCCACGGTAGCCGGAGTTTGTAACCCAAGACTACAATGTTTGCAATCAACAAGAGGGTTCAGCCGAGGCTCAATGCAAGCTTAAGAACTTTCTGACTATATTTGCTGTACCCAGTAAAGCAGCCTTTTGCATGACTGCCATATGTCTATCATGTAATTCAAGCTTGCCTTTGGCGATTTTCCAGTCGTTTGTTATTCGCCCATTTGTAGATATTACAACTGGTATAATGTCGACATCTCTGAGTTTGTACATGTCTGTTAGTTCTACAGCTAACGGTTGATATTTTCGTTTTTTCTCGGCAATGGTCTTGGTCAAATTGTGGTCCAACGGTACCGCCACATCGATAATAAGTCATTTGCGAGCCTTTGTGTCGATTATAATAATATCGGGCCGATTAGCCTCCACCGTCCGATCAGTAATCATTGCCGTATCCCACAAAATTATTATTATTATTATTATTATTATTATTATTATTATTATTAGATAGTCTCATTATGAAATTCATTTTTTCGCAAATCTTTTCTTGAAATGCATAAGGATGCTGGATTAGTAGTTTTTAGTGAATGGACTTTTTTGGTAGTACTCTCAATTTTAAATGAAATCTAGAATAGAGTAGTAGGTGATCACTTTCACATGCACATTCCTCCAGGAAAGGTTTTAGTATCCTATATTGGTGATCGGCACCGAGACCTTATCAGAATATAACCAATTTGATTTCTGTAGTTGCCATTGGGGGAATACTATGTGTACAGATGACGAATATGCTGTTGAAATAAAGTGTGTGCGACTACCATCTGTTCTATGCAGAAATGTATAAATCGTTTGCCACTATAATTTCTCATTCCCATTCCGTATCTGGCAATAATGCCCCTGATATGACTATCAGACAATTTTTCACCCAATTTGGCGTTAAAATCTTCCAGTATAATCATAATTTTTCGAGTTGGAATTTTACGGAAGGTTTCATCACTTTTTGGTTAGTTTTTGGTTATAGTAGTAAATAAAAAAAATCATTTTTTTAATCGTATTAACAAAGTAATTAATTGGCTTTTGAAAATATAATATAAATTAATGCGTTTATCTTTTTAGGTATTTTTGCGAACCATTAATTTCAGGTCCAATCTGATAGAGTGATGAATTTTTTATTACGGGCGCCAACGGTTTTTGGCCCTGTGCCATGTCGTTATTTTTTTTTCGTTTTTACCTGGTGTTTTACTATTTTTTTTTTCATGCTTTTTATTTGAAACGTTATGGAAAATCTATATTCTGTTTTGTGTTAACGAATATTATTTTGTGTTGTTCGAAAAGTATATTTTAATTTAAGTTTAGTTAATTTTAGTTAAGTTAATTTAAGTTAATTAATTTTAATTAAGTAATATCAATTTTATAGGGAATCTTCGGTGTGAAACACTGAACTTGAAGAGATTTACCACTAAACCAGAAATTATTATTTTTAAATTTTCGACGCGTGTTTTGCTAATTATGTTAACATCATCAGAAGATGATTTAATCTAATTTTAAAACTAAACTAAACTGAAGCTAGAAGATCAATATTAACCAGATATAAAGAACTTATTGCCCACATTAGTTATGGGATAAATGATAAATCGTATGTTGCCCAATATGAACTCTGACCTGACCATAATATAGTTATTAATAATTTAAGCATTCTAAGCATATGAAAGCATTGAAACAGGAAAATGGAAGAGAACCATGAACCGGAATAAAGAACCAATTCCATTCAGTCAACCTTTTCAATTATTAATGTAACGCTTAGTCAACTTTACAGTTCAAGATTTTTCGTTAGGTACGGTTGTCATATAAACAGAACATTGTTTAGTTTTCGAATATTAAATAATGGTGATGTTAGCATGGTTAGCGAAATGTTCATCAAAAAGTTTAAAAAGGTGCTTTGGTGTTTAGTGGTAAATCTCTTCGAGTTTAGTTCATATAAATTCAACTTCAATTTTATATTTAATTTATTATTTACATCAATTTAAAAAAGAAACAAATGCAATTTAAAATTAATTATAAAAACTCGAATTAAAATATCATTTAAAAACTTTTTTGTCTAAAAAATTTAATAAACTGTGTAAGAAACAATAAATTGAAAAACTATGAGATACATTTTTTATGTAAAATTAAAAAAGATACAGAAATATTAAATTATTTTTATATCGAAGAATCAAAACAAACTTAGACCTAAACTGGAACTTAAAAAAAATCAAATAATACGTTCAATTCTGGTGGATAATTCGTTAGTTAATTTTCTAAGTAGTACTAGGCTAATTGAAACGTTCGCGGGGTGACACCAATAGAGCAGTAAAATAACATCCTTCATATGAATATATGTGAAGTTTCAAGCCGATTTGTTAAAAACATGATTACAAAAAGAGCACCTTAAAGTAAACCTATCAGTGTTATTTTTTTAAATAGAAAATATTGAACATATTGAAAATCTTGCAGTGATTTAATTCGTTGTAAAAAATGTTTAAAGGCAATGGAAATTCATTGTGAAATTGTAAATGTATTAGGGGAGTGATCCAAAATTTTTGGAGGTTTGGAATGATTAAACAAGCAGTGGTTTCAATTTAAAATCTCTATTAGCGTTACCACCTAGTAGCAGAGTTAAACGATATTTTACATCTTTAAATCCTGGTGCTCGCTTCTCTTCGAGGGATAAAAATGTACGTTTTGGTATTCTCTTCCAGAAAAGGTCCGTTTAATAAACATTGAAAACTAATTCAGGACCATAATTCCCTCGTTCAATGATTTCAATTACAATTTCGTGCATTTAACGAATGATCTAAAATCATTAGACTTGTTTTCTTCCATCAACGTTGCAAAAACACTTCGTAGGGAATTATAAGTCCGAAAATTATCCCGACTTGGAGCAATATATGTTTAAAAATTTTAGATAGCTTGGATGTAACTAAGCATCAAAGTTCGTTACCCCCACAATCAGTTGGAAAAGTTTCCGGACAATCTTGGCTCTTACAATGGAGAACAGGGAGGCCGATTTTATCAGGACCTAAAAACTATATATATCTACAGAAAGGTACCAGGGTCGATAGGATGAACACATGATGGCTGATTACTGCTGAAGTATCATGATTGAATGGTGAATGTCTGGAAGGAACTCACTCAAAGAAATCAAGAAAAAGAACCTTTCTCCATGTTCAGATATATATATATATATATATATATATATATATATATATATATATATATATATATATATATATATATAACAAAAAGTAAAAAATGAAATATACGTATTTCGTATCTCGAATACGATCTATGATACGTCGAATCGACACCTATCATATCTCGAAAACTACACGTACATTTCAAAAAATATATGTACCGTTAGAACTAACATATTCAAAAACAGTTTTAGTCTTTTCGGCACCAAATCCACTATAAATTTGTATTATTACTCCAAGAACTGTACCAAAACATTTTTGCTTTATAAATATTTTCAGGTAATTAATATTTCATATCACACTGGATCATTATTGTCACAATATTCAGCATCCTTTATTCTATGATTAGTATCGTTTGCTCCTGATACTTCTAGCTGTTTTCTGAGTAAGCTGATTTGCTTTTCGGTTGTTTTGATCATATATGCTGATCCTACTAGCCCTATCACGGTTCCAGTAAGCACATCCCACCAATGATGTCTTCTGTCTGTGATTCTGGTCAGTGAACAGGTTAATCCAAATGTCATGCAAATGGCAAACATTAAAATTTTGATTGCTGTGCCTGACACGTGACTGGATAAACGTTGGTGAACCACATACTGAAATTAAAAAATAAATAAGCGTCATATGGTTTACCCTTTATGTGATATACATGGTGTAAGGGGAAGTTCTTTCGTAAATTTAACCAGTGATTCTTAATATGATTTTGAACCAAAAGTTTCCTTAGAACATGTATCTAAAATTCAGTCATTTCCTCGGTAAACATGTCAGAATCTTTTAAAATTTTCTTAAAGTCGGTTGTGTTTCGATCGAACCAAATTCAGTTTTTTTTAATTTAATGGGTCTCTTAAGGGGTTATTTGAAAACAATATGCAATATGCAATATGCAATAATGCAATATTTTTGTAGCCTTTGATTTCCTACGTCTCAACAAAAATTAAATATTTTTGTCGTTTTTTGTCAAAGTTGAAATTATTATAACTAATTTTTAACACCATAACAAAGTTTTAAATTATAGGTTCCCATCTTTTCTGGACCACGACCCCCCCCTTACAAGAAAAAATACCAAAGTCTCCTCTTCGATAATAGTTGATTATACAACGTATTAAAATATTGTTGCACATTATCTATACCTGCTTTATTTGTATATCTATCTTTTAAAAATCACAAAGTATAAATTAATTAAAAATACTATCAGATGTAGTAAAAAATGATTTATTAAAAATTTTAAAACAAACAAAAAATCAATAAGAAATAAAAAAAATCAGATGGTTGAGGCTGGTGGAGTTTTAACAATTTATTAACCCATTAGTGGATAGCGTCCCTTTAAAAGGACGCATCTAAAACCCGTCATACATTAAAAGTAGTGGGAGTATAAGGTGTCTTTGGGAGCGGAATGAGTAATGTAGACCCGTGTTGACTTGTTAGTTTGTATATGACAGTTAGGGAGTGAGTTTTACGCGTTTCATTAAAAATATGTATCTTAGTTTGTATTCAACTCAATATGGCTGGTAAGTTCAGCAAAGTAATGTCCAAACTAATAACATTTTTTTGAGCCTTGTATTGAAAAATTATATCATAATATGTCAAGATTTAGTAGCAAATAAAGAGAATGCGTAAATTATTATATCTCGGCAACAGCATGCCAAAATACGTCGTGTCCCCTTAAAAGGATGAAGTCCCGAAATTCTAATGGCAAATACTTTTTAGGTGACACTAGCTGACACTAGCTGAGCTTATAGGCTGTTTAGAAGAACAGTCTGATATATTTAACTTCCTGATACTATAATCGTATAACGTAAATCATTTACATCGCAGAATTCTAAGTCAACCATGGGAAATTGCTTCAGTAGGCGATAATGATTATAATCCTGAAGATTTGGTCCCTTTATCCGAATTCCGAAAGCAACTCATCATGGAAGGTAGAAATAAAATGGACTTTACTTCCCGCTACAAGCGAACAAAATGGACCGTCGATTCTGAAGAATTGCAGGACAATAATATAAACACAAACTGCAACCCATTACGACCCTCTGATAAAGCCCTAAATTCGATTACTCCCAGTGACATTTTTCGGCTTTTTTTTTATGAAGATATAATTAATTTGATAATTCAAGAAAGCAACAGATATAATGACGAACGAAATAATGATTTAAACTTAACAATGTCAGAGCTTCATTTATTTTTGGGTATATTGTTACTATCTGGTTATGGGAAGTACACACATATATTACACAGACATATTTACTGGTCCAGTAAATTATGACGTTCCGAAAACTGTTCAGAATAGTATGCGATTGAAACGCTTTGAGATAATGCTGAGATTTATTAATTTCAATGATAATTATAAACTTCCGACAGGCGATAGATTTTATAAACTGAGAACGGTTCTTGAAATTCTTGGCAAAAAGATTAGATTAATTGGAGGGACTTGATGACTTGATGACATCTATCAATAGACGAAACCATGGCGCCTTATTATGGCAGGCATCATGCCAAACAGTATATACGAGCAAAGCCAATAAGGTTTGGCTATAAAAACTGGGCTTTATGTTCAAATAATGGTTACATGTATGGTTTTTTTTATACACTGGCAAATATGGTAATAAGGAAAAAAATGGTTTGGGTGGTGATGTCGATATACGCCTAGACTCGTTATACTCCTAATACTTACTAGACCAGTTTACCACTTTTGTCTCTTTTGGTCGACCAGAACTACTGTAGTATAGAAACTATCTGGAATAACTATATTACTATAATCTACTATAAACTATCTGGAACTGGAATAAATCCAAAAGGGGGACATATAAATATTATAGAAACGAGCAAACTTTTACTGCAAAACTTTTAGTGCAAATCTTTTAGCGCAGTGGAAAAACATCAAAGTTGTATCTGTTGCTACCAATTTTGAAATACCAATTTTTTTTAGTTTGAAGTAAATAAAACAACAAAAATATACTTACATGAAATTTAATATCTATATATTCATCGGAAAAATTACGACATATTTATAAAGTTCTTAACTTTAAATGAAATGGTTAAATTAATTTCGTTCCTCTGCGCTAAATCTAAAACCATTAAAGAAGAAATCTTCGGCTTTTTCTTTTAAATATATCCACTACTTCATATGCATGAATTTCTGTTCCATAGTGAATGTTCATGAGAGCCAAACCATTAAGTCTGTTTGCACTTGTAGTGTTTCGTAAATAGTTTTTCAGTCTCCTTAGGCTCGAGAAAGACCTTTCTGGGGTAGCAGTGGATACAGGAATGGTAGCCAAGATTTGTGGTAATGTGTAAATATTAGAATAAAGGTTTTTATCGCACATATCTAGGCATTCCAAACTAGATTTCGGGGTAGGCGAGATACTTGTCATCACTGTTTTCCATACTTCAAGTTCTGCTTTAACCACTGATATGTTGCTTTCGGGAAGCAGTGACGAGTACATGGAAATTTCTTCTTCATTTTCAGAACTGGCAGTAAAATTTGAAGGTAGCACACCAGATAATGCTGATACTACTTTACGATGTTTGGTAAACTTTTCAACCAATTGTTGAAATGTATGATCATGAAATGGAATAAACAAATTAATTTTGTAATACGTGCATACATCCAATGCAGGAATGTTCGGTCTATTTAATTGTCTTCCAACAACGCGTGGCATTCGCAGTATACCACCATTTTCTTCCAGTAAAACCTTTGCGTCTTCATAAAGATGAAGATATTCGACGTCAGTGTTGTTTCTCAGGAGTTGTAAGACATTAATAACATCATCTACATGTTTAAATGTATGTATAGCTCATAACTTTTTGAAGAATCACTAAACACATCACAAAATCCGAAGATCGAAGCGTAGTTAGCAATTGGGCGGCTTGTTGCGATGTTTCCTTATTGTGATTAAATTGAAGTTCTTCGAGAGCATTCACAATCGCTGAATAAATTTCCCTGAATCTTATAATAGCTTCATGTTTGTGGACTCACCGTATTTCACACATTGAGAGCAAGCTTTTTTGGTTACCGACGGGTAGTAGCTCTTGAATTTTTTCATTCAACAAAGCAGTGCGTTGAGCAGAATGTCGAAAGTAGGAACCAACAGACTGCACAATCCCAATGCAATTTCGGACATTTGCTAATGAACATAAATCAGCAATAGCAAGGTTGAGAGAGTGTGCACTACAGTGTACATAAAGAGCAAGAGGACATTCTTGGCGAACATAAGCTTGGGCACTGTGCAAATACCCACTCATAGCTGCAGCCCCATCGTAACCTTGACTAACCACATGAGAACATTCAAGTCCATGCTTTTTCAGAGCTGTAATAATAAGATTTGCGAGACCGGATCCTGAAACATCGACCGTTGGAATGTAGTCAAGGAACATTTCTTTAAGTATATGGTGTTTATTATCTGTAAAATCAACATATCGAAGACATAACGGGACTTGTTCTACACGTCCGATGTCGGTGGTTTCGTCAGCCAGAATCGCAAATAGTTCGGCTTTCTTTACTTTATGTTGAATTAATTCACCACAAATGTCAATTATTTCGTTTTGGATCTGAGGGCTTGTATACAGGGCATTCTTCTGTGAAGTATTCAAATGCTCAGCCAGATCTTTATCTCCAGACTCAGCCGCAAACCGCAACAGGGCTTTAAAATTACCATCATTCTGTAGTGGTGTAATTTGTATGCGCCCCGAATCGATTTTACCTCTCAAGGAGATGCCTTGTTTGCCGCAAAAAATTATTGTTTTTACGATAGGGATTAGTTTCTTTCGATTCTCTTCTTGTTGTCTCTTTCTTTCAGTTCTTAAAAGTTTTCGTTCAAAATGATGTGAAGAATGGTTGGTTAAATTTACGAAAGTTATTTTCCTTACTCCCTGCATATACAGGTTGAATATACGAATATAGAAAAATAAAAAATATAAATGAAATATATACTTACAGCACAAAATATTGCTGTGAACCATCCTAGTGCTGAATGTCCACTAGGAAATGATCGCGATGCATCGATCATATCTAACTGGGATACAAGAGTATTGGTACAAGTATACGTAGCGATGTACGTCCCATTGGTACAGTTTACATTGGTATCAGGTCTACACGTGTCGAAAAAGTGAGGTCTGTGTTCACTAACAATGGTTTTAGCTGAAATTGGTTTTATTAATTAAAGGAAATTACTTTTTTTTTGGATTAAAGCAGAAAAAAAACTGTTTTTGTCAATTTATGTCAATTTTCATATTCTGGAAATATCAAGACGATTGGATATTACTGCTTCTTAGATATATTTACATGTATATTATGAGATTCTCATATAACTAGCAATATTTAAGCATGTTACGAATTATATTTTAGACTTCTAGTTGTATGAATAAAATCGACGTGAATATATTCGTCAAGGACGTGATACTACAAGTTGTCGTAGTTGTCGGCGGTAAGAGCGCCTGCTTTGCCGAATCCGCGCTGGAGCGATAGCTGGTTCGATTCCAGCGCTCGGATGGTTATTTTTCTTTCTTCTGTCCGTTTATCTTTCCTAAATGTTTGTGATTGTTTCTAGGCAAGAGAGTAAAATCCGACTACAAATTACCCCTCAGTCACGCCAGTTAAAGGCTGGGTAAGGCCGGATGCCTTCTGAGAAGTGTTCTACGTTGGTCACTCGGCAGTCGGTAGGTTTTCTGATAGACTTATGGGTAGGCACATAACCAAGGGTTTATAGCCCGAGGGGGGTGCTGGCCTGGGTTTGTCGGAAGCTGATGACCGTGGTTCGGAACCTACGTTAAGCTGTAGGTCCAGTCGCTAAATAGCCTAGTTGCTGATGCGCCTCTAACCCAAACACTTTACTTTACTTAGAACTGATTCGAGAATGACTGTTGACGACATTTTTCGTGCGTAGGAGATTCGTATATACAGGGTATGGTGCCAAAATCTGGACAAAATTTTATCCAAATTTCCCGCTATTCTATATCACCTGTAGAAGTCGCAATTGGCGTCCAAATAGCTTGACATATGTACTAAACAGTTATAACCTCGAAATAGTTGTAATGTTGAAACCAAGTGCGGAGTAGAACCGAAAAGCCGCTATTATAGAGAGTATCGAAGTGCGACAGAAATCATTCGGTTTTTCGGGTATCCGAGATCCACTGTGTATGATGTCATCTCGAAGTATAATGAGTCGGATAAGTCCAACGAAGATTTTGCAACCTCCACAAGGCAAACCACTCGAAGGACATCATTCAATGAGCTCAGGTGCTGGTTTTTGAGCAACCAGGGCAGTCGATCCGAAATTTGTCATGGGT
Source organism: Cosmopolites sordidus (assembly GCA_031761425.1). Lineage (NCBI taxonomy): Eukaryota > Metazoa > Arthropoda > Insecta > Coleoptera > Curculionidae > Cosmopolites > Cosmopolites sordidus. The sequence goes on from JARFXV010000024.1 coordinate 1,503,187, forward strand.
TATCGGTGTGGGTGAAAAAACTATGCGTCGAATCATTGAGGAGGATCTCCGCTATAAGTCTTACACAATTCAAGTGAGACAGATGCTTTCCGAAGCTGCCAGGATAAAGTCAGTTGAACGCTGCAACTTGCTTTTGTATCCCTTAAGAAACAATGGTGTCGGACGCCTCAGGTTTTTTTCTGACGAAAACATTTTTACTGTCGATATGAAAATTAATCGAAGGAATGATCGCTGGCTCACATATGACTCTAATTTAGTCCCGGAAACAATACTGGAACAAAATTTGCTGCGAATGTTCACATGATAAGTGTTGTGTCCAGTGAGGGTGACGTGATGCCAGCGCATTTCTTTAACAAAGGGGAAAATGTCATAAAATAAGTTTATTTGCGTGCTTTGACAAATGTAGTAAAGCCATGAATGAAAACTGTCGTCTGAAAAGCCATATATTTTCCAATAGGACGGTGGGCCAGCCCACACAAGTCATTTGGTTTAAAATTAGTCGTCGAACAACGTCGACATGTTTTGGTCCAAATAATTGTGGCCTCCCAATATCCCAGATGTAAATTCTTTGGACTTCTGTGTATGGAGCAGGGTTGAAAGGGTCACCAACAAGTCCAAACATCCAAACGTCGCTTTATTGCGACGAGCCTGCGAGAGCTTTAAGTCGAGAATGGAAGCGGCCATTCAAGCAGGAGGAGGATATATTGAGTAAATGTGTTCTATATGACCTTACAAATAATTTATTTAAAAAACAAAATATTATTTTATTTGTAAACTTTTCTGTTTTTAGAATAAAAAATTATCTTTGAAAAAATGTTTAATTTGTCCGGATTTTGGCGCCGCACTCTGTATATGGTGCTTCCTTTTACAGTACACAACTAAGCTAGAATTGAATTGGATTTGTATTGGCTTTAGTTATGAGTCTAGATTTTGTTTAGGTGATCATGATAGACAAAAAAGTCAATTGTGTGTCCAAACTTCTGATAGGGGTCGTAGTCAAATCATTATGGTAAATACCATCATTATGATTGCATCATGCAACATCAAATACCTGGCAAATCATCATAGAACGTTTAACATCAGAGCAATGCTTGCAAATTGTCAAAATTTATTATCAAAATCACTGTTCTGTACGCCAAACTTAAAGAGTGTTTTATGGTGTACATAATTGCACAACCGAGCGATGTATTTGCCGAATTATTGACAAATTTCAAACGTATATCACGCTGCTCGTTATTTAAACAAAAACTGTGCGTTACATTTATCAGTTCGTTAATGATCAATAAATATTCGATGATTAATGTTTATTTTATTTCAAATTTGAATGGTATTGATTTGAGGGAGATGTAGTTTCAACAGAACGACTCCACATGTCAAACATCCAACGCAACAACTGGTGAGAAAATTATTTCGAGGAACGGATCTGTTAATTGGTCACCAAGGTCATATGATTTAACGCCTTTAGATTATTATTATTATTAGATTATTATTATATTTAGATTTTCTTTGTGGTTATGTTAAACCTTGGTCTATGCTGATAGACCAGCAATTATGGACGTCTTGGAAGCCAACATAACTCGCACAATTGCAGACATAAGATTCCAACATCCTAATTGCTTGAAAGAGTGGTCGGAAATTGGATTGACATAATGCGTTTTGTTAGAAGTAGCTGGGGCGAACATTTGTCTAAAATTGTTTTCAAACATTAATGCTGTTGAATGTTATTTCCCGTAAAATAAGTAGATTCAAGGCGTCTAATTTGGTTGTTATTTTATTGAATTTAAAGTTACAGTTCTTTAACTTTAAAGTTAATTTTAAGTTGAACAAGACCACGTAGCAGACTAAAAGATCAGGTAGAGATAAACCTAAGACAACTAAACGTGAGAAACTGGGCCGAAACAAGGAAGGACAAGCAAGAGATAGGAACCAATCGTGTCGACTCGTTGAACAGGCTGCCGGCCCATCAAGGGTTATTCAGTTAATACTGATGATGATAGTTTTCAAAGTATGTTTGATTAAGATTTATTGTGGGGTACTTTTCAATCTTACCGATTCCAGTGACTAAGCGATCTGGTGAAACTAAGTCATCTTATTGTATGTATATTTTACTGAATGGTCTCAAGGACTTATGTTATCAAATGTTTGTCAGCAAATCCTGTTGATATCGATATTTTTTAGCGGTATGTTTGTTAAACTATAAGAATTTTACTACAAAACACCAAATCATTTTTTTCTTATTCTCGACTTCTTTTTTTGGAGATCATTACTATAAAATAAATAACGGTTTCGTTATTCGCATTTTCGCTAATCGCTGATTAAAAAATTGTGACCACTTCTTGTATTCGCGGCTGAAAATTTCTTTATTCGCGGATACAAAACTAATGATTTTAAACGTAACCTATTCTATTACCTAACCTATTCTATTTTTAGAATAACATGTATTTATTTACTAGTTACCTGTCAAAACAAACAAGTATCAAAGTATTTTTAAACAAACAAATTTAATTGACGCTTCGTCGAAAGTTCTTTGATAAGTAAGTCGCCGCCGTCGTACGTGTCGCCGAGTTACGCATGACTCTATGGCTTTTGATCGACCTCTATGGTTTTTGATTGATCGCCTTCGCACAATCGGTGCCGAATCTTTTGTTTTATTGCTTCAACTTGTCATTCATCGTAATAATTTCACATGAATAGCACGTTGCTTTGTTCGCGATTTATAATGCCGAGTAAAAGCAAGTAAAAATCAGTTCTTACATGGAAAAAAGTCGTGTTACCGCTTAAGGTAAAAATAGAAATATACCTTGGCCAGTCGTTTGCATCCATATCACTTTTTTTTATTGCTAATGAATCAATCCTTCAATCCAACAAGAAATCAGAAGACAAAATAAGGAATTTTGCAGCTTCAACTTCACTATCAACAAAAATTGTTCGTGATTCAGTAATTGAAAAAGTGAAAGCTGCATTAATGTTATGGATTAAAGACCGTAAACCAAAAGAGAGTGCCTCTAAGTGGTGTTGGAAGAGCCTGGTGGTTAACATACGGATGGAGAATTTCAAGCATCAGCAGGTTGGTTCAAGCGCGACAATCACCTCATAATATCAGAATTGTTCGAGAAGCTGCATCTGCAGATACTTTAGCAGTAGCATCATATCCAGAAGAATCTTCAAGGTTAATTGCTGATGGTGGATACAAACTTGAACCAGTATTTAATGTAGACGAAACTACCTTATTTTGGAAAATAATGCCAAATAAAACATTCATATCTAAAAGTGGAGTCCGTCTCTGATTTTAAGACAGCAAAAGATAGAGTTACACTGCTACTCTCTTCTAATGTATTAGGAGATTATTTAATTAAGCTACTTATACTTTACGGATCACTAAATATCCGTGCTTTGAAAAATCAAAACAAGGACAACCTACCACTGGTTTGGCGTTCAAAGAAGAAAGCGTGGGTTGCAAATGTCATTTTCTGTGACTAGTTCCAGGATTGTTTTGTTCTTGAAGTTGAAACTTATTTTAAGAAAAATAGTTTAGATTTCAAAGCAGTTCTAGTTTTGGATAGTGGTCCAGGTTACCCTAGTGAGCTTAAAGCTATATATCTAAATACAAAAATGATGATGAAGTCGGCCTTACTCCAACCTATGGACTGAGGAATAATCCAGTCCTTTCAACTCTATTACATTAGACAACGCGCTATAAATTATACTGGACATAATTGAATGTGATCCTGATGATGATTGTTATACAATGCTGGAAAAAAATTGACATACCAAAGTGCATTGTTAATATAAAAGAATCATTGTAAGAATTGAAGCCATATACATTGAAATCATGCTGGACAAAACTGTGGCCTGGTCTAACGGTAATGATGAAGAAGCCGTGCAAATCCAAACATTAACTGAAAACATGGTTCACGTTTCGAATGACATAGGTCGAGATGGTTTCGAACAGATAGAATAAAGTGCCATTCAAGAATTGCTTGAATGGCAAGATGAAGATTAGACTAAAACTGACTTGGAGGAAATGTTTAATATTATTAAAAAATGTCTCATTAAATTGCTTTTGTTATATATTTTTTCTTTTTATTTTGTAACCTTGGAACATATACCCTATAATCTCGTATACATTTCCATTCCGTATTCACGGCTTCTTTATTCCCGGCATGTTTACGGAACGTATCCTCCGCGAATAAGGAGCTTTGACTGTATTCAAATCAATTCTTCTATTGGAACCTTTGGTGTGAAACACTAAACTTGAAGAGATTTACCACTAAACACCAAAACACTTTTTTTGAACTGCTCGACGCACGTTTCGCTAACCATGTTAGCATCATCAGGAGATTATTTAATCTGCTAGATTAAATCATCTCCTGATGATTTGATCTCCTGATGATCATGGTTAGCGAAACGTGCGTCGAGCAGTTCAAAAAAGTGTTTTGGTGTTTAGTGGTAAATCTTTTCAAGTTTAGTGTATTCAAATGTAAAGAAATAATTAATAGGAATAAGGGTTCTATTCCATTTAGTCATTTTGTTTATTTATTAATGTAACACTTCTTCATTCAGATGTAATACTTCACGATTCATGATTTTAACACGCTTCGTTAGGTAGTGTTGTCATTAATAGAAAATAGTTTTAGAATTTGATTTAATTATCTCTTGATGATTATGGTAATGCTAATATGTTTAGCGAAACGCGCATAGAAAAGTTAAAAAGAATGATTTGGTGTAGCGGTAAATTTTATCGAGTTTGGGATCTCACACCGAAGGTTCTAATATAAGAATTAAGGTCTGTTTGTTGTAAAATGTTATCTAACTTTGTTGGATTATTTTATGACCATTTATAGCAAAAACTTACCAATTTCTGCAAATCCTCCTACGACGATTATACCAATAATAAACTGTTTAGCGTATAAATAAAAATTGAAGAAACTAGGTAAACTGAAAATGTCTCGAAAATCCTCTTGTCTAAAGTATTCAGTAGTGAAATATACGAAAAATGGTAGAACGTCTATGCAGATTCCTAATACAGTTGCGTTAATAGTATCTCCATTGTACTTATGTGAAAATATCGGATCGTTGCAGAAGAATCCTAGTTTTGGACTAGGTAGCACTCCGAAATTCCATAATAGGAATATTATTGAACCTAAAATTTGAATTATCTTATTTAAAGGAAATTTATCTTAAGTAGGGTTTTTAAGATTTTTTCGAATTTTAAAATAATTATTATTTGATTTTAGTAATGTCAAAATGCTTGAGTGGATCCTTGGAGAATTTATCGGCAGTTGACTCATTGCTTTACGAGATAAGATTTGTTCATTTCAAGAAATTGTCATCAATATCATCGTACTGTAATGATATATTAAGTTAATGTAAAAGCTATAATAAAAATTAACATTTTAAGGAAATAATTGTTGCATTTTGGATACATGTTTCAACGAAACTTTTTGTTAAAAAATATTTAATAATTGGGAACAGTTATTTACCTAACCCCATGTATAATGATGGCTCTCAACCCGATGCGAGTATGATCTCAACCATGGCTATTAGTTTGGTGAGCCATTATTAAATAATTATGAGCTTTATAGTGGCTCAGATAACCCAACTTAGATCAACATGGTCTTCCGGATGAAGGGTATTTAAGGTCAGAATGATTCGGAATTAGTACATGCGGTCCAGCCAGTTTGAGCCAGACTTTTAGCTGCAACTTTTTGGCGATTATTTTACTCATGGAGCTGTACAGTTTTGTATGTTTTTTACGTCATTTGGGTCTGTCGTTTACTGTCTTTTCCTATTCGGACACGCTTGACATAGAGAGACGATTTTATTACGTCTTTAGATCTTCTTTTTGAACTTGTCAGATTTTGTTTCTTGATAATTCGCTATAGAAGATCTGCTTTGGCATCCTAGTGTTCTGCATCTTTGTCAATGACCTAATCATCTTCGCTGAGCTTTTATTATCTGGGATTGTCTACTCAAACTGTTGGTTCATTCAAGTACCACAACATTGGTCTGATAGTCTTGATTTTTAAGATTTTCCGGAGGCAGCCTTGATGAAATTTCTCGACTTATTTTATCTGCTTTTGATACAGGACCATACATGATTTAGCTCCATATAGAAGAATGGGAATTATTATTGCATTGCAAATACTGACTTTAGTACTTAAGAGAACACTCTGTTTATATATACTACTTATATACTTATATAAATCGCCCACTTTTGAACCTGACTTCTTTCGATTTCACTGAAACTTTTGTGTCCTTTTCATTCCCCCAAAGACGTTTCTCAGAAATTTTTCAAATTTTTTAACCAACCCAAAAAAAGTTATGGGTTTTAGAAAAAATGGCGTTTTTTTGTCAAAGAGACATAACTTTTTCAAAAAATGACTTATTGAGACGTTTTTTTTTTAATTTCAGTTTTTAGAAAAAAATACGAAAAAAATTCAGAAATCAAGTTCTATGAAATTTTTCAGTTTTTTGAGCATGGTCATTCGAAAATCGTCATTTTTTCGAATTCCGACATTTTCATTTTTTTTTCTCTCAAAAAAACTTCCCGGCCGAATTTTCCTTCTATTTTTTTTTATTTAATTGATTTTTTTAAAATTTTTCAAACTTTTTCACTTCTCTATTTTAAAAACTTTGTTTATACAGTAAAATTAATTTCAGTAAATGATTCTGCGCTATTTTATTCTTAACTTATAGTCTAAACTTATAATTAATGATTAGGATTTTACGGTTTATACAATTAAATATGATTTTTTTTTTGTTTTTCTTTGACGTTTAAATATTTTACATATTCTATATTCATCTGAATTAGAAAAATTTCCGACATAAAGACAAACATCTGGGTCTGGAATTACACTGCGTAATTGCTGAGTTCCTGTAATTGGTTTCGTTTTTGAAAATTGGTCATTCAAATCATTCACAGCTTTATTATAATATTCTTTGAGAGGTGAGAACCGAACTGTTATATTAGGGAGGTTATTCGTTGTAGAAGTGCAAGCATACAGTTCCTGGGGGTAGTTTGGCAAGTGCACGGGAAGACCGATTGTTGTTGTGAATGGCAATCGCGGACCATGCAGCCAGATCACGTGTCGTTGCGCAAGACTGGGAAGTTGTACTCGATCGCCCACTCAATGTCAGTGTTGTTCGACGCCGTCCATTGAGGGAGGATTTTCGGGTCCGACGCCCATTTTGAGGTTGCCACTGACTGCTACACACCGCCGACGTTTTCTGGAATGATGTTAGATGCGACAAAATTGTGACCAGGAATGGAATAGTGTTAACATTTCTGATTAGTCTAAGTTCACACTCCTGAGCTTCGCTGGACAGGTATGGGTCCGACATCGTCAGGGTGAACCGGTAGAGGAGAAGTGTGTTGTTGTTCGACACGCCACCATAATGTAGAGTAATGGTGTGGAGTGCTATTGGTTATAAATCACGAAACACTATCATACACAGAGGCACATTTACTGCTCAACGTTACCTAACAGACATTGTAGACGCCGAAATACTACTATTCCTTCGGAGGTTGCCAGGACACACATTCTAACAGGATAATGTTGGGTTACACGTAGCATGAACTGTGCTTGACTCTTTTGCTATAAACCAATATAAAACAATATATATATATATATATATATATATATATATATATATATATATATATATATATATATATATATATATATATATATATATATATATATATATATATATATATTAGACTATTTGTCCAGGAGTATATCCGATCGTTTGAGTCCCGTTTGTTGGGAACGTGCAGACGTTTCACCAAGGTCACCCTTGGCATTCTCAATGCTTGTCTAAAGACTATATATATGTATATATTATTTGGACTGCGTCCCATGAGACAACAGTAGCTGAGAGTCATTTACCCAACTGCTGGACACACAACAACCTGCGAACAAACCCGTTGAACACACAACAACCTGCGTCTGCGTCTAAATAAGCATTTTGTTGGTTGTGTGACTGGAGATGAGCCGCCACCCATACCTTCATTGGAGGGCACATCTTTTGTCTCTTGATGTTTAGACTCCTCAGGGTACCGACCAATGGCGGCCCGTGAGTTTTTAAAGTGGGAGTGCATAGAAGAAAATAATGCTGCTGAAGAATTGTTTTTGCTTTCCTCTTCCTCCTTTTTACTTTTCGTGCTATTGAAACTCTATACAGAAGGTGAACCAGGAAAATGAATTAAAAGAAAGAAATTGAACGGAAATAAAATATGGTGTTTTGCTTTAAAACTTGTTTGCTGGAATAAATACTGGACGGGCGGCGCCCCAACGTCCTCCCTCACGAGCCGCCACTGGTACCGATTATGCTCTCTCATCAAGAATATGAAGAACCTACTCACAGTGAACAACCCATACTTTCGTTGATTTGGACAGCGTCCAATGAGACACCAGTAGTTAGGTATCATACACCCAACTGCTGGGTCTACAATCTCATGTGAAACACACAACAACCTGCGTCTCGACCTAAATATTAGATTATAAAATTATAAAATTTGGTTAGTGTAGTAAACTTTGTGTGCCGAAACGAACTGTGTATTTCCAATTTAAAAATTTTAGTCAGGAGCGTACCATAATGAGCATACCATGTTTTTTTTTTTTGTAAAAGAGGTATTCTTAGTTCACATCAATAAGATGCACCGTTTTCGAGTAAATAGGCTTTAAACTTTTCGTGACCAACACTATAAAGCGCATCTAAATAAAAAAGAGAAGGACTTTTAAGAACATGTTAAAACTTAAAACCCCATTTATTTTTCAGACAAATTTTTTAATTAAGATGAATTACAATCATTAATGTGGTATCTATTTCAAACTTTATAGAGGTTATATCTATTCATGAAAAAATAATATTTATTTTTAGTTGTTAGCTTACCGAGAATTAATAAAATAATATTGAAGAAATATTTTAGTGGATAGGGAGGTTTGAATGCATCTATCACAGATTGTTTGCTAATTTTACCATTTTCATCTAAAAACCTAAAATACAGGATTTCTGGGTAATCGTCGTCTTTCACAGATGACATCTTAAATTGTTCTTTTGTTGATTGATTCATTCATTCTAGTGCTGCAAAATAAAACATTATAATGTTTTAAATTTTACTTGATAGATCAGTGAGAATGGTCGATAAAGTTGTATTAGTTATTAATAGCCGACAACCACAACTTCAGTTCATACATCTTTGAATTAATAAGCTTTAGTTGATCGAGAAGCTTTCCAGCTGAGAAATATACAGGTGTTCTGAAGTACATCGAACTTGATTTGACTACATTAACAACAAAATTGGGGAGCTATTATTTGCTGCAGTTGGACCTCTTACCTGGCTTCTCAGAATCACTCCTAATACCAATAATACAGTTATTGCTCAAATCCAAAAAAATATATATTAAATATATGACCCGAACTACATCCGCAGCCAGGAGATTAATTGGCGCGTGTCTTTATCAATTAACTATCGTTTCTTGGCGGATACCAACAATCTTTTACCAGCGATATATTACATTTTAAAAGTAATACTAAAAAAACTAGAAAACTAAAAAACTAGAAAACAAAAAAAATGCAAAACATTTTCATATCAGTTTGTAACTATATGATGTTTGAATAGAATTAGTAGATCTGTCTTCTTGTTACAAGGTATTTGGTTAGTTAGTTAGAGTTAGTTTAAATTTGATGGCGGCTGAGGCAATCGTTTAAGAGTTTGATTAATATTATCCCATATATAAGATACTTTTTTAATGGGTCTGAACTTTAAATTCAATTAAAACAACTAAAGTAGAAAGCTAATTATTTCATGTGATGTAAAGCCTTGAAGCTATTTATTTTATGTGAAATAAGATTTACAAATAAATTAAATAAGATTCAATGTTTGAAAACAATTTCGGATAAATGTCCGTCGCGGCTACTTCTGACAAAGCGCATTCTGTCAATCCAATTTCCGACTTCTTCTTCAAGCAATTGGAGTCTTATGCCTGCAATTGTCTGAGTTATGTTGGCTTCCAAGGCGCCAATAATTGTTGGTTTATCGGCGTTAACTAAATATTTAATATAACCTCAAAGAAAATAATTTAAAGGCGTTAAATCACATTATCTTGGTGGCCAACTAACAGGTCCGTTCCTCGAAATAATTGTCTCATCAAATTATTCCTTCAATAAACAGATTATTGCTTTGGCTGTATGATATGTAAAACCATCCTGTTGGAAGCATTCAATATCAATAGATCAAGATTCAAGATCAATATCAATAGCTCCAGATCAATACCATTCAAATTCGGAATTAAATAATCATTGATCATAGCTCTGTGAGGATCCCTATTTACGAATTAATAAATTCGGATCTTTATCAACACTGGCAACGCACAATTCTTTTGTCTTATTTTTGTTTGCAGTGCGAAATGCCTTCAGAATTTGTCGATAAATTGGTGAATATATCGCTTGGTTGTGCGATTATGTGCACCATAAAAGACTCTGTAAGTTTGGTATACAAAATACTGATTTTGAAAATACATTTCGACAATTTGCAAGCGTTGCTCTGATGTTAAACGTTCCATGATAATTTGCCAGACATTTGATATAACTCTATTTCAGCTCCTAGTTAATTCTAACTTGGTATCATTCTAACAGACGCTTCGTTTTGTGCGCTATAAGTAAAGTAGATGTCAACCAGCTCTAGCTAGATGCAATAAAAGTGTGGTGCATATACCCAGTATGAAAACTTAAACCTGCTTTTTGGTATGAGTACCAATACGAAGATGTACAATAAGGGCAATAATAGTGTTGCTAGGCACCATCTGATATATACATTGTAAAGTTTGATATTGTTGATTGAATATGTACTATGAATGTTTTGTCATATGGACGCTATTTGTTTTATTTAGTGATTTGAAAATTTCATCTGTCAAAAACGGAATTAACTCGTGATAATTTTCGTGCGATGGTTTACTACGACTTTCGACATGGATTATCTCAACAACATTGCATTGATCAACTCACTTCGTCTTTTGGCGATGAACACCATTTAAAACTACTGTATATCACTGTTTTAATGCATTCACTCGGAGCCGTCGTTCGCTCACGGACGAATTTAAAGAAGGTCGTCCAAAATCGGTTATTGTGCCAGAAAACATTGATACTATGAGAGAATTGATAAAGCAAGATCGTCATGTGATATACCGTGAGATTGATGCATCCCTGGGAATTAGTATGACAAGCATACACAAGATTTTATATGAATATTTAGCCTTGACAAATATTTTTGCGCCGTGAATTACGCATAAATTGACAATCACTCAAAAAAGGTTCGTGTCGATTGGTGCAAAGAAATGCTCAAAAAATACAATCATGGTGAGTCAAAAGCCATGTATAACATTTACACAGGTGACAAATCTTGGATCTATGCGTATGAGGCCGAAAATAATCAGCATTCGACTGTATGGGCCTTTCAAAATGAGTTAAACCTAATAATAAATGGGATATGAGACGGTACATATCTTGATAATGTTACTTATAAAAAAAATCCAGTATTATATGTAATATTGTACGTTTACGGCTCTCTAAAGCTCTGGAGGGATTAGGAAATGCCGAAAGGTCTTAATCCCGATGAAAGAAAAATCCGAACCTACACCTCCGTGCGGTGGAGAGCGGGAAACACCTTAGGGTGGCAAACGTAGGTAGGGACCGAGTAACTGTCGGTATAAACAGTTCACTCTTGCTAAGAGAGGAAGAGCTAGCAAGAGCTGGGGCACCCACTTGCCCCTAGGGCGAGAAATCGTCCTTAAAGGCGGAGGAACCAGAAATTGGTCAACGGCAGGAGGCTGGAGTGGCAACGGGAAACCGCTACAGTAAAGATCTACGGATATCCCTAGTAAATCTACCATGGAATGGCTAATCTCAAGATGAAATGTTCCGGAGTAAGAAGTCCTCCGATCGGATCTCCGGGGAGGACGGTTTTGAGAGTTACCAATAAAGACATAAACAGGGAAACAACTAACTTATTCAGAACACAACTTAGAATAGGAACCTGGAATGTGCAAAGTATGTATCAAGCAGGGAAAACTCACAATAACATACAGGAAATGGAAAGGCTACATATAGACATTCTGACATGCACTGAGGCAAGATGGCCAGGAACAGGGCAATGTCAAGTGGGAAACTATAATATATATTATGCGGGCGAAGATGGTACACACCATCGAAACGGTACAGCGATAATAACGCATAACCGAATAGCAAATACACTGCTAGGATATTTACCCATCTCAGACAGAGTGGCAATAATGAAGATCAGAGCCGTACCATACAATCTGAACATAATAGCCGCATACGCACCAACAACTCAAAGTACAGAGGAAGAAAATGAGCTTTTCTATGAACACCTCAAGAAGGCACTCCAGAATACAAAAAACAAAGAAGTCACCATTGTAATGGGTGACTTCAACGCAAAAATAGGGCAAGGAGCGGACGGCGATGTGATTGGTAAATTTGGTCTGGGTCACCGAAATGAAAGAGGAGAAAGACTGGCTCAGTTCTGTAAAGAAAATAGATTGTCGGTCATGAACACATACTTCCAACTACCCTCCCGAAGGCTGTATACATGGCAAGCTCCAGGTGAAAGGAATATTAGAAACCAAATTGACTTCATAATGGTCAACAAAAGATTCCAAAACTCGATAACATCCGCAAAAACGTACCCAGGAGCTGACATCGCCTCGGATCATAATCTACTACTAGCAAGGGTCAAGATGAACTGGAATACAAAAAACTGAATATAACGATCAAGGAAAGAATAAAAGAAGCAAAGTCAGAGTACCTGCATGAACAATGCACCGAGATAGAAAACTTAGGCGCAAAGCATGATACACTGAACATGCACAAGAAAATCAAAGAAGCAGCTGGCGTATTCAAAAGTAATGGGAGAACGCTACTTGCAGACAAGCAAGGGAACATAGTCTGGGATCCCACAACTCGTTTAAAAACATGGGAAACCTATATAGAAACACTTTTTGAGGACACAAGTAGAGGGGATATAGCAACGAACAACGACATAACTGGGCCTTATATCACTCGAGAAGAAGTGATCACAGCCATAAAGCCACTAAAGAATGGAAAGTCCCCTGGTCCGGATAACACCTATATAGAAGTTATAAAACTTATAGACGAAGAACATCTAGACACAATAATACAATTGTTTAACCAAATATATGATTCTGGATCAATCCCAGAGGAATGGTTAACCTCGACGTTTATACCTATTCCTAAGAGTACACGGGCAAAAAAATGTGACGAACATCGCTTAATCAGTATAATGAGCCATTTCCTAAAGATCTTTCTGAAAATAATACATGAAAGGGTATATAGGAAAATTGAGGAACACATAGGAAACACTCAATTCGGCTTCAGAAGCGGTTTTGGTACAAGAGAAGCCTTGTTCAATATACAGGTACTCATACAAAGAGCAAGAGATGTGAATACGGGCGTATACGCATGTTTTATTGACTTTTCGAAAGCATTCGATAAGGTCAAACACGATAAACTGTTAAGTATCCTAGAAAGAATCGGAATAGATGGACCTGAAAGGCGTATAATAGCCAACTTGTACTGGCGCCAAAATGCAACGATCAGAACAGGAAACCTAACTTCGTCTCAAATAAACATCCAAAAAGGAGTTAGACAGGGGTGCATTCTGTCACCCATGCTGTTTAACATATATTCAGAGGAACTGTTCAAGGAGGCACTCGAGGGACTAATTGTTAACGGAGTAAACATCAATAACATCCGCTACGCCGATGATTCTACACTACTAGCAAAGACTGCAGAAGAACTGCAAATACTAATCAATAGAATAGCAGAAAAGAGCAAAGAATACGGTCTAAGTCTCAATATAGAGAAAACAAAAGTTATGATTATCAGCAAACAGAACATAATCGCTGATTTCTACTTGCATGACAGGAAACTAGAGCAGGTACAAAACATTACGTATCTGGGATGCAACCTGAACGCAGATTGGGACCACGCTAGAGAAATAAAAATCAGAATTGAAAAAGCACGAAATGTATTTAACAGAATGAGAGGTGTATTATGCAATCTAAAACTAAACATCAGACTACGAATTAGGACTCTCCGATGCTATGTTTTCTCAATATTATACTATGGGGTGGAGGCATAGACCTTGACAGAGAACACTGTAAAACGACTTGAAGCATTTGAATTCTGGTGCTACCGCCGTATACTTCGAATCTCCTGGACACACCACGTTACCAATGAAAAGGTTCTGGAGCGGCTGAACAAGAGAAGAGAAGTAATTGTCACCGTAAAGAAACGAAAAGCATCTTATTTTGGACATGTCATGAGAGGAGGAAAATACTCTTTACTACAAGTTATACTACAAGGAAAAGTAGAGGGAATGAGAGGACCTGGTCGAAGAAGGATATCATGGCTGAAGAACTTGAGGCAATGGACAGGAATGACATCAACCAAACTATTTAGATCAGCCGCCAACAGGATTAGATGGGCCATGGTAATTGCCAACGTCCAATGAGGATATGGTACCCCCAAGAAGAAGAAGATTGTACGTTTAAGTAAAATAAGTAATGTCGTTATTTACAAATTTTATAAACATTTCGATCTACTGATAATAATTTAACATAATTTAACATCACATATATTCTAGTCAAATATATTAATACTTAGCTTGCTTATTGTTAAATTTCGAACAAAAGTTAGATAAACCCTGATAAGGAAAATGGAAGAGGAACGTGTAAATCAGTTTCATATAAAACATATGATGCTTTATGAGTTTCAAAAGCACAACAATGCCTCTGATGCCTCAAATGCCATTAATGCTCTTTATGTTAGTGCCTTGGATAGCAAAGCATGTTGGTGTAGGTTTAAAAAATGCAAGAACGATGATTTCAATCTTTTCGATGGGATACAATATCGAAGACCTGTTAAATGTGATAAGAATCTATTGTTGGGCAAAATTAAAGCTGATCCCAAACAAATCATTTAGGAATTATGCACAAAGCTTAAAACATGATGGTTGACAATACATCGATGTTGAAAACAACTAAACAAAGTGCAAGGAGAAGGATTGTGGGGCCACATCAACTTCTAGTTGAAAACAAAATCCAATGTCCAGTTCACTTTTCTCCAGGTTACGTAGATATAATTTTTTAAGCAATTGTTACTGGAAAGTAAAGTTGATTTTATACAGCAATCTACATAATAAATAAAATGGTTTAAACAGGGAGAACAACGTTTGCCCACTCCAAAACAAGATATTCAGGTTAAAAAAAATGTTAGTGTCAGTATGGTAGAATTTTTCTACCGCAAACTCTTCCAAGATGGGTATAATGCTAACATATCTAATTTGGGAACACGTGAACTTAACATATTAAAAACAGAAATAAAAAATGTTCTACGTAGTCTAAAAAATAATACAGTTTCAAGTTTGGATGGAGTCACAGAAAATGTAATATAAGTAATGGCTATCTGCTATAGCAACATCTGCCAGAAAATGTGAATGGTCACACCGGATAGTAGTCAGAATATTTATTCATCGGCTTTTATACATCTACACAAAAAGGGTCAAGAGTGAAATGCGAAAATTACCGCCTTATCGCTTTCATTCGACATACCAGTAAAATCCTCCATCATATTATCAATAAACGTTTAAAATCCTACTTATCATATCCGATTCTACCAGAATAGGTTAGGTTCGTTCCAGGGTGAGGTACACGGGAACAAATATTCAACATTCGACTAATAATTGAAAAAGTCTGAAAAGTTAATCATCTTCTATGCCTCTGTTTACTTAATTATCGGAAGGCATAAGGCAGCATAAAATGGGAGAAATTATGACAAATTCTGCAGAAAATGAGAGTATCAGATCACCTGCTTGGCTTAATTTGTTATCTATATAAAAAAAACAGATCAGAGGTGAAAATTGAAGATCGAACATCCGATGAGTTTTGCGTTAATAAAGGAAGCATCCTGTCGCCAATTCTATTTAAAATTTATTGCGAATATATCAACAAAATAACGAATGAAAGTTATTTTTGTGGACTAGAAATAAACGAGATGGAAACGAAAATAATGATTATTGATTGTCAAAACAATAACATGCCCAATAGTCCCAATTAGTCAGTAAAATAGGGTAATTTAAGGTAGTGAACCAATTTAAAGTAGTGAGTCTATCTTGGGTTTTTAATATCCAACGAAGGTAGTATATTTATGAGGTCAGAATAATTGTGAAATAACAAGAAATACAGTACGGAATTGGGAAAAGAACTGGAGAGATAGGAACATAAAACAGAACGCAAAGAAGCAGATAGTAAAAACGCGGATGCATAAACCATTAAAAAATAAGATCTCAAGCGCATTGATTCTTTTGAACTTTGGTAATGGAGATGGGTCCTTCGCCTTCAATGAACTACCACACGAACAAATGCATCTGTTATTCAAGAAATTGAAAAGTGTAAGTTCTAAAAGGTTTAAGTGTCAAAAACTTGGAACCAAGATAATCAAATTAAGCTATATTGGTAACTAGTAACATTATTTTAGCTTTAAATATATATATTTTTAAATAAAACAGGTTACTTTAAGTAAGGTCCCTGAGAAAAAGTAAAAACAAAAACTTAAATTGGACTGAAAAAAAAATGAAAATAGGAAATCGTAAAAACTAAGTACCTCTAAACTAAGTAAACTAAGTAAACTAAGTATGTCTAAGTACCTCATTACTTATTTTAAAGAAGGGTCTATGTGCCTTAATACATATTATTGAGAATGTTTTAACACATATTATCGAAAAAGGTCTAAGTATCACAAACAGCGCGACATTTGTATTAACTTTTGGATATTTTATTTCAAAATAAACATGTATAAACCTAAAATACTTATACCGCCGAATACCATTCCCAAAAAGCGATTTCTGCATATAGGTACTACGTTCAAAATTTATATGGAGATCCTCATTTGAGCGAATGTTACATTGGTGTTTTTCGGATCGCGCGATTAAGTACCTTTCAAGATACGCAGGCATTAAGTTATTTTTAATTTTAAAAATCATAACAATACTGGCCATCTCAATACTCTGCAATACAGAGCACCAGCCCAAAGAGCACAACATCAAATTTACTGGTGTATACCTATCACAATGAAAAATAATTCTCATTGCCTTATTTTGTAAAATTTGGAATCTATTTATTTCATTTTTATTACAACCTAACAACAAAGAGCTACAATAACTAAAATGGGGATAAATTATGGTATTATATATTTAGCTATTAGACCAATTACTTAAGTTATGTGATATTCTACGAAGGAACCCTATTTTTTTACTTATATAATTTACATTAGCACATGTGCAATTGAGAATCAAGAATTACACTTATATATTTAATTTGGTTTACGATTTTAATGCTATTCTTCCCAATGTAAATATAATAATTTTTATCAATAAACGACTTGCAAATACGCCTCTTTCCAAGAATCATCTATTTTGTTTTCTCAGAATTTAATTTTAATTTATTTACACATAGCCAATTATCTAATATAGAGAGTTCTAAATTAAGATCTTTCACCAATTGGTTATAATTCTGTCTCTGTTGAAAGAAGCGTATCGTCTGCAAACAGATTTAAGTCTAATTATTTAAAAATCTTATACAGATCATTGATGTATATAAGAAACAAAAAGGGACCTAATACGCTCCCTTGTGGGATACCAATATCATTTTCCAGAATTCCTGATATAGCACCATTTACTTTTGTTCGATGAAAGCGGTCACTCAAATAATGTTTAAGCCATTTTATAACACAAAATTTCACTCCGTAATATTGTAGCTTCATAATCAGATCTTTTTTGTTTATAGTCTCAAATGCACGTCTCAGGTGCACAAATATACCAACCACGACAAAGATGTTGCAGTGCAGACCCGCATGAATGTTTATCACGAAATCCCGATTGTCTACACACCACTAATTCCAATATTTTGTCAACAATCGGCAATAGATTGATTGGCCTAAAATTCTCTGCTAATGCAGGGTTTTCAACCTTTGATATTGAAACAATGATGTCCTCTTTCGCATTCCTTGGAACTCGACCACTGGACAACGACGTATTGATTAAATGCAGTAATGGATAACCCACCTGCTAAAATACGCTCTTTAAAAATTTTATATTACATATATCATTAAATGCGGACTTATTTTTTAAATTCATTACAATATCTCTCAATTGAGATAATGTTAATAAACCGAATCGATCCAAACTTTCTTCACTTGAATGGATGTCAACGGTACTGCCAAATGTTTGAATCTGATTTGGAATGGTGCGAGCTATCTCCCGAATACTTTCAGCATAAAAATTGTTAAAATTCTCTTCTAACGTTCTAACACTCCTTCGGGAAACAATATCCTCAAACACTTCGGACTTTCTGCCACTCCCCACCAATTCCTTCAACATTCGCCATATTTTCTTGCTATTACCTCTATTACGATCAATATTCTTTATCAGCTATTTTATAGAATGATAACCTAATCTCAATAGATTTACAAAAAAACATTTTGAAGTGGATTCTTCGCAGCTTTGAAATCATCTCGATACGTTTTGTACTCTGAGCCTCTCGTCCTTAGACATTTTTGTTTTTTTTTTAATAGTTTCTGAATCTTTTAACCTTCTTTTTCGCTCCATTTTAAATTTGAAATGTTGGAATAATACAAATGATACAAGACAAGACATTTCAAGATGTTCAGATGTTTTAATTCACAGTGTCGGCATATAGACCCTTTAGTAATAAAATTTATGTTGGCACCTTGTTGACATCTTTATGCACATATAAATGGGGAGGGAAACGGCCAAATTGAAGCACCAAAAATTACTCATTGCTTTGGAATTTTTGTAGTTGCTGTCAATAACTTAGAAGTTTAATAGTAGATTTGTGTAGTTTTAGTTTGCTTTAATCGATAATAAGTGTCGAATGCTCTTTTTGTACGTTCTCGGATAAAAACATATTAATACTTACTGTATTGACAATAAAAACAATAATATCGGAAGTAAGGCAAACACACAATTGAAATTTTAAGATTATGAAGCCAACAAATCTCCTGGTATGCATAGGCGTAATCAAATTAATATTAGGTAAAATAATGTAATTTTAATGTTATTCAAGGTAGTGATTAGCCTTTTTTAGAATTTATGTTTTTAAAAGTTTAATTTTCTGAGATACTGGGCCTTAAAAATTCAGATTATTTTTTAGTTTTCGATTGATACCTATAAAACATGTTACTTAACTGATATAAAGAACCTATAAAATATAACTTATATTACACATGGTTAACTTTTTTTTACAATCCCATTTTTTTCTAGAAATTATTGTACTAATAAATGCAAATGTTATTTCCATTTTGATGTGGATTTCATGTTATTAAACTAGTTTTTTTTCAAGGTTTCCAAAAGATCCAAATAGAAGAACATGGTGGATTAATTATATTAAAAAGCCAGACACTATTCCAAACCTCAGTAGTTCTTTATGTCCCCATATCACGGGCGTAGCCAAGGGGGGTTTTGGGGGTTCAAACCCCCCTGAAATAAGCCAAATATTACCTAATATTATACCGAAAAAATACGAGGAGTGAAGAGAGTTAAATTATTACATTTGAATTGAATATATATCCGAAACAGAGGACGTTGCTCACAGTAGCGCCATCTCTTGTCGAGTAGTCGAACTATTTTGTATCGTATGAAAACTTTGCTTGTTTTATTTACTTCAAACTTAACCCCCCCAAAAATAAATCCTGGCTACGCCCGTGCCCCATATAAAATATAAATAACCGTATTGCTATGCCTTCGGTAGATTTAACTGATTACATAACCGATTTAACTGATTTAACTGATTTAACTGATTACATAACCAATATTAGAAAATTATATGATTTTATGACAGGAGATTCCAATTTCTTAATAACTTTTTGTCGTATTGCCGACATAACAGACTCTTTGAAAAAATAGATTTTTTAAAATTTTTACATTTTCGCAGGACAGAAATCAACATCATCAGCTGATTATATTACTCCTCTCCTAAAACTATTTTAATTTATATTTGAAATTGAGAATTAAATAGCAATTGACATTATCTGCCGTATCTAGTAAGTCTTCATTAATTTAATGCAGTAACTATAATTACACAATAACTTATTGTTTTAAACAATTGTAAATTTTTATCAGTTTCTTGTTTTTATTCATACTGCCCTACGCCACTGTCAAAACTGAAACACTAGTCGTCCATCTGCAGTTACCATTCTGGTCCCACTTACAGAATCATTAGTTCTTTTCTGTAGTTTTATATTCCAAGATTGGCAACACTTAAATAACTCGCTGGCACTTACTACTTGCGGAATTAGGCATGAAACATAGACCTTTTCTACATGTATAAATGAAAATGTCCAATTTTGGCCTTAGACCCTTTAGAACTTATACTCTTCAACTGATGAACTTATAAGCCTATCTCACATTATCCATGAAAGAATATTAAGAGTCTATATGGTCACATTGAACGCTGGGATAACAATAACCTGGAAATACTTGTTGTATAAGGATGGATAGAGGATTTTTGACAACGCGGTAAACCTCCAAAAATATGGACAGACCAATATTAAAGATGTACCTAACTACTACATCTCTCCAATATGCAACCAGGGAAGCTAGAAATAGAAAACACTATATATACACACTGGCGAGAAATAGTCCGGATAGGATGTAAACTAAATTAATTTACATAGGTCACAACTTTTCTGTAAGGAGAATGCGAAGAAGAAGAGGAGAAGAAGAGATGAAGAAGAGAAGAAGAATAGAAGAAGAGAAGAAGAAGAGAAGAAGAAGAGTATAAGAAGAGAAGAAGAAGGTAGGAAGAAGAGAAGATCAAAACTGAACTCTAAGAATATTTTATTTTAATGTCACCCTCATTTAATAAAAAGATAATAAAAAGTCGAATTGAAACTGTATATTAAATAAAATAAATTATGGGTACACTTATTATACTAAGATAAATTGCTCAATATATTTATATATAAACATATAAAATATTTCTATATATTTACCTGTATAATACAAGTAATACTCTCAGCTTTCATAGATTAATCTTGTGCAACCCACTTTATATTAACTTTCTTAAAGTGAAACGTTCAACTAGCACCATTTTAGAAAACAAAAGAGTTTAATATCAAGTCACAACAATTTTTTATGTTTTTACTCAGACGATAAGTAGTCGTGTATCTGATTTGTGATTGCAGACTATTTTTCTATGAAAAAATCGTGTTACAGATAAGCTGATCTCTCATGATTCAGCACAAGTAAACAATTAAAACAGAATATTGTCGAAATCATTCTGGTAGGGTCGTGTGATATTGTTTTTCTGCCTGACTCACTAGTAAATATTTCTTATATCATTTAAACATTCTTACTATAGATTTATTGTCGAATATAGTTGGGTTATGTAAATATTATATAATGTAAATATTTGATATAATATTGTTACGAGCCAAAAAGTAGAGCCTTCTGGCCGAAATTTTCATGGCTAATTTTGAAAACAAATTATTTAACGACAGTAATTATACAAGACACATACATCTTTGGGCCAGATATGTCGATGATATTATTTGCATATGGACGAGTACCGAATGACTATTGGGTCAATTTCTTGAATATTTAAATATTGTAAACACAAAAATCCAGTTCACAAGAGAAATAGAGACAGATAATTCATTAAATTTGTTAGATTTAAAAATAATATCACCAAATAAATTATAATTCAAAATAATTAGAAAATTCACGTAAACGGATACACCTATTTATGCAAGTTCAAATCAGTCATGGAATGTAAAGATGTCCGCCTTTCAACCTTTCATAGTATGACCCACAACACTTTTAACGATTCAACTTAAAAAAAGACAGCTATGAGAAAGAACTTAATATAATCAAAAATATCGCAAATTATATTGGATATTAGCTCAGCATTATAGATAAAATGATAAAAAACAAGATTAATAAAAACAACATCAAACATTTTTATGCCGCAACACCCGAAAAAGGTTCTAAAAATTGGTATGCTATAAACTATATTCATAAATTAAGTTCTAGAGTCAAAAATCATTTAAAAAAATAAAATATTAATATTATTACATATATTTTCGTGGCCTTTTAGTATTATTATTATTTTTTTATTTATTGGGACTTTCGGTCAGTGTAAATAAGTTTTAATTTTTTATTGTTTTATTTACGTTTCGGTTTTACAAACCACCATCATCAGAATACTTCTAAAATAAAAATTACTTAAAAAAAAAATACAAACTTACATTTAAAAACCTACCAATATCAATTAAACAATTAATTTTTTGAATTTTTTAACTAATATGCGTCAATTTTTTATAAAATTTCATTGCTTAAACTGTCGAAGCTCATATATTGGCCAAACGAAACAATATTTAAAAAACAGATTTAATGAACACAAAAAAAGCATTAGAAACTTAGAACCAAACATCACTGCACTTTCAAAGCATGCTATAGACAATGAACATAATTTTAATTTTAAAAACATAAAAATCCTAGATTTTGAAAAAAAATATAAAAAAAGAAATATAAAAGAAATGATTTATATAAAAAAACAAATAATACCATTAATTTCAGAAATGATACAGATAATTTAAGTTGTATATATAATAACATTATTAAATAATAAATTTTCATAATTTTTTATTTTTGCATCATTCCACATAAAAAATTCAAAACAGTTAGGTTTTAATAAAAAACAAAAAAGGTGGAAGAATTGTTAAATATGTCAAAAGTCAAATATCATTTAAAAATTTTATAAAAAATTGACGCATATTAGTTAAAAAATTCAAAAAATTAATTGTTTAATTGATATTGGTAGGTTTTTAAATGTAAGTTTGTATTTTTTTTTAAGTAATTTTTATTTTAGAAGTATTCTGATGATGGTGGTTTGTAAAACCGAAACGTAAATAAAACAATAAAACATTAAAACTTATTTACACTGACCGAAAGTCCCAATAAATAAAAAATAATATTAATATTATCTTTGTTAATAAGAATAATCTCACATCGATGCTAAATAATAACAAAGAGTAAACTTTTCTGACACCTCGGGAGTGTATGAAATGAAATTTAATATGTGTGGTTCTATATATGTATATACAGGTTGTCCGAAACTCAACGTCAATCGGGTGCCGGGAGAAAGGTCAGGTTATACCAGTTCTAGCAAAAATATGAAAACAAATCCATGTCTGTATTAAGTGATAATAGGCATATTTTTGAAAATCTGGAAATTCGACACCCTAGGCTATATTTTTAGGTACCGTGATCACAAATTGATTATTGACAAATTGATTATCAATGATCACAATTGATTTCCCCATTTTTCAGTGCAATTTTTTCTAACGTGCTCCTAAATAACCATGCTATTAATCGCAGTCACAAATCAAACAATGAACGTTGTTAATTTAGTAAAAAAAAGTTTCATTGAGTCGTGGTTTAAAAAATTATGTCAGCTAACTTTCACACTTCATCTTTAAAAAAAAAAAATATTATATTACCCTGGGCAAGTTATTTTAAAAGATGTTTCATTTAGTTAAGATTTCAAAATGTTACAACAATTGGCACTTTTTCCACAAAAAATACTGTTGCTTATTTTTTTTTGCAAAAGGACCACATTTCAAAAAACTCATACCGTGATAAAACTACTTTTGTGTACTCAAAGATCGACATCACCAGTGTAAGTGAGATGGACAGATGTGATAGAGTGAGATTGAGAAAAACAGATTGACATTCAAATTTTAGAGTGAGCGAGATGGATATTGTTGCTTATTGTTTTTTTATCATTCAGTACGCTACGTTCCTTTGTTTACTGCGCATTTTCTCGTAATTCTCGTGTAATTCTCGTACTGAAGAATTTGGTTTGTGTTACCCTAGACTTGATATTAACTTTGTTCTAACGACTTTGGCTTGTATTATCCTGGATTTGATATTGCATTGGCGACTTTTGGCTGGCGGCTTTGTTGCCTGAACTTTATTTGTATTATGCATACTGTGTTAGTTATGAAACATGTGTTAGCATTTAACATGCATTATATCTGCTCTGAATGCCGTTGTAATGCCTTTGCTGCTGCCAGAGTGTCTCTCGACAGGTATCCCAATGCGAAGGGTCATCCAGATCAAGAATCGATTTTTGCAGAACAATGTTTACAAGAAAACGTGAAGATTTGCAATTTCTAAAGAAAATTTTATAGACTGATGAATCGACGTTTAAAAAAGACGGATATTTAAACTTCTATAATATACATAGGTGGCACACGGAAAACCCGCATTTGACGCGTGAAGACCGGTCCCAGTATCAATTTAAAGTTAACATGTGGACCGGAATTTTAAATGGACAAATAATTGGACCATTTGAGCTGCCTGAAACTTTCAATGTCGCCAAATACTTGGATTTTCTCCAAAACGATTGACAGACTTTGCTAGAAGATGTACCACTCAATATCTACAGAGAAATGTGGTTTCTACAAGATGGTTGCCCAGCGCATTATGTTCGCCCAGACCCGATTATTTGAACAGAGAGTCTCCTCGTTCTTCGGACCTAAATCCCCTTGTGAAAACATTTTTCTAAGGCGATGCAGAGCATGTTTTTGTGTCGAAGGCAAACAATTTAAGCATTTGCTTTAATTTTAAAGAAAAATATTGTGATAACAGTATAACAGTATTATAATAATTCACTCTATTTCATTTTGATTAAGTCTTATCTTAATAAAATAATCCACCAATTATTAATTTGCCTCACACATATTGCCTTTGAATTGAGTTTTTTTGAAATAAGATTCTTTTGCAAAAAAATGCAATAATATTTTTTGTTGAAAGAAAATTGCCAATTGTATCATTTTGAAATCTTTACTAAATAGGCCATCTTAAAGTTGAATGTCAATCTGTCTCTCTCTAATTCGTCGTCGAACAGCGTCACTATATATCTCACTCTATCACATCTATCCATCTCACTTACACTAGTCCGTTTTTGAGCACACAAAAGCATTTTTTATCACGGTATGAGTTTTTTGAAATGTGTATTTTTTGCAACAAAATAAACAATAATATTTTTTGTGGAAAGGAAAGTGCCAATTGCTGTACCATTTTGAAATCTTGCCGAGGGTATACAGAGTATATACCCTAGGGTATAATTTCCCCAGGGTAGTCTAATAAATTTTTTTTAAAGAAAAATTGTCAAAGTTAGGTGATATACTTTTTTAAACCACGATTCAAAAGAAACTTTTTATTACTAAATTAACAACGTTCATTATTTGATTTGTGACGGCGATCATGGTCATTTAGGATCGCGTTATAAGAAATATCGCTGAAAAATTCGGGAAATTTGTGATCACAGTACCTAAAGATATAGCCTATTCTCACTTAATACGGTAACATGAATTTTTTTGTTATTTTTGCCAGAACTGGTATAACCTGGGCTTTCGCCCGGCAACCGCTTGACGTTGAGTTTCGGGACACCCTGCATATAGATCAAATAGGCAGATCTCTCAATGATAGGCTAAAATAATATAAAAACTCAATTTTACTTTATCAAGGATCGAAGGACTTTTCCAAACATTGTATAGACCAGAACGAATTATTTCATCAATTATAACATCAATAATGCCAAATTAAAATATAGCTTCAATAAAAGAAAATTTCCGAAATTTTACTTTGGAAATACCCTAATTATTATTATTAGTATTATATATTTTTATTGATAGTTTAAGGAGACAGTTTAAAAAATAAACCTACCCCCATTAGACAGAATTTTGAAACTTTAGTTTAGTTTAAAAATAAAGCTTTTTAAAAATTGTCGCGAGGCTGAATCATATAAAAGAATACCTTGAATATAATGTGAAACAAATACCAAGTGTTTTAATCATTATCATTGTTACTGTTGCACCAAGAGTTAATCGAGCAATCAATTGAAACTATTAAAAATTAATGATTCGGGAGAAATTATATTTTTGTCGACGGCTGAACGGTCCTGGTAGTTACATTGTTAGTTCGAAAATTTCTAGCTGTCCCCATTTCTCAAAAAGAAGGATAAATTGAAAAAGGGCAGCCAGACGGTGTTTTTTGTCATCACATAGGTTGCTTTTGTTTCAGGAGATACTCACTGGTTCACAGTTGGTGCAGTATAGAGAGCGGAGTCGCGTGCAAGTGTAAGTCCCAGTAGAAAGACTGATTTCGACTATAAAAAACCAATTATCAGTTATTTGTGGTTTGGATACACTTGTAGCCCCCTACGCGATTAGTTTGCTGCCTATTAGCCCACCGCAACGGCACGTTAGACAATTAGCCGTTTCTTAGTCCTAGACTGTTGACCGAGACCGAGACCAGGTTGTGTCAGCCGGTGGAAGCTACATTCAGCCAGCCATACCCCATCAGATTGACCTATCCACCGAATTCCATTGGGAAAATAACCATCACATTGAGGCCCCATCGGAAAACAGATGAGCATATATGTTTAAGAACTAATATTAGCGCATTCGAACCTTAAATTTATATCAATAATATTTTATCAATATTTTTCCATTTCGAGCCCATTTCTTTTTTTTGTGTACCCGAACTTTCGATAGGGATCGCTGTTAAGTTTTTAATGGTACACATAATCGCCTAATCAAGCGAGGTATTCGCCGAACTATTGACAAATTCCGAACGCATTTTACGCTGCTCGATATTAAAACAAAAACAAGGCAAAAAATGTACGTTCCAAAGAAAATATCATCGATCATTACAGAGCGTTGACCAATGATTATTTAATTCCGAATTTGAATAATATTGATCTGGAGGAGATGTGGTTCTAACAGGACGGCTCCACATATCATACAGCTAATGCAGTAATCGATTTATTGATGGAACAATTCGGTGAAAAAATTATTTCATGGAACAGACTTATTAATTGGCCACCAAAGACATGTGATTTAAAGCCTATAGATTATTTTTTTAGGGTTATGTTATATCTTTGATCTATGCCGATAAATCAGCAACTGTGAACGCCTTGGAAGCCAACATAACTCGGGCAATTACGGACATAAGACCCCCAATTAGTTCCACAAAAAAGTGGTCGATAATTGGATTGACAGAATGCGCTTTATCAGAAGTAACCAGACGCTTTATCAGAAGTAACCGTGGTGGAGATTTGTTCGAAATTGTTTTCAGAGATTGACACCATTGAATATTATTCGGACGCAGTTCGGACGCACTAAAATACTTACTCCATATATAATATCGTTGGTCTACCTATTTCCTTTTACTACTTTCGTTTTTATATTTTATATTTTTCCCTTGTTTTGACAACATATTGAAAATTATAGGTGATTTTCACATTCTATCATTTATTTATTTTTCTATTTTTGCTATTAGGTTCCTTAATACTTTATAACCTGTTGTATAATAATTTATAACCTGTTGTATTTATTTATTTTTCAATTTTATTTTGTGTATTTTCTGTTCTCTCTTTATAATCGTGCTTTTTATATTATTTACATTTATTTTCATATATGTTTTTCCTAGGGCTCTATTTATTATTTACGTTTAATCTATCTATCATTTATACGAATCGTTGGGTTTATCGTTAGTTATATATAGAAAAATACTTTATCGTGGAATGTCAAATATTGATATTAAATAGTAAGATTAAATACTAATGTTTTTTTCAGTAAGCTGATAAAAAACTTGTGCATTCCTCACAATCCAAATATGACTATAAATACAAAGGACCACAAGACAAGAAAATAATTCACTTCATAATTCATAATTCAATTCATTCATTATCTCTCACGCGAAAGTCAGTTGTTAGTGTTCAAGTCCAGTGTACAGTGCCTCCGAGAGTCCAGTTTCCGTTACCCATTACAAAGACTAGTGCGTCACGATTCAAGGCGTCCACTATTGTCAGTTGGCCATAACGATTGAAGACGTTTGAAGATTCAGCAAGACCACATGAAGACTCAACAGAATTCCCCTTTTGTTGTTTTGTTAGAAAACATTGTAAACATTTTGTAACAGTTCTTTTTTATAAAGTAGAATTTACTGTATATCTTTAAATAAATTAGTTTTACTAATTAGACTCCTTCAGTACTATTCAAAATAATAATTCAAAATAATAATTCAAAATATTAATTCAAAATACAACATATTCTTGTTTCGTTTCAATTTTCGATATATATATATATATATATATATATATATATATATATATATATATATATATATATATATATATATACTTTTGATTCTTCATTATTTATTCTTATTACATTTCAGTTATATTTATACATATTCTTTATTATGTCTATCGCCTCTCTATCTACTGTTCGTTTTTTTTTCAGTTATTTCCAAATATTTCCTCCCTTCTTATTCAATTAAACACCTTCTCTAGAAAAACCAATTTTCACGATTAGGTGAGGTTCACGGTGAGGATCAAAAATAGTTTGGAATTTATTGATAAACTCAAAAATATTAAATTACATGATGGTGAAGTTTTAGTTTCCTTTGATGTATCGTCATTGTTCCCGAGCGTACCTATTCCACATAGCTTGGGTTACTTGAGGGAGTTACTTGTGGAAAATAGCCTCGAAAACGATCTTGTATCTGAGTATATTGAGCTTACTACACTTTGCATGAAACAAAACTGTTTTCAGTTTAATAATACGTTTTTTGAACAGCGAGAGGGGACCGCAATGGGGAATTTACTAATTAGACTCCTTCAGTACTATTCAAAATAATAATTCAAAATAATAATTCAAAATAATAATTCAAAATAATAATTCAAAATAATAATTCAAAATAATAATTCAAAATAATAATTCAAAATAATAATTCAAAATAATAATACAAAATAATAATACAAAATAATAATTCAAAATAATAATTCAAAATAATAATTCAAAATAATAATACAAAATAATAATACAAAATAATAATTCAAAATAATAATTCAAAATACAACATATTCTTGTTTCGTTTCAATTTTCGATATATATATATATATACTTTTGATTCTTCATTATTTATTCTTATTACATTTCAGTTATATTTATACATATTCTTTATTATGTCTATCGCCTCTCTATCTACTGTTCGTTTTCTTTTTCAGTTATTTCCAAATATTTCCTCCCTTCTTATTCAATTAAACACCTTCTCTAGAAAAACCAATTTTCACGATTAGGTGAGGTTCACGGTGAGGATCAAAAATAGTTTGGAATTTATTGATAAACTCAAAAATATTAAATTACATGATGGTGAAGTTTTAGTTTCCTTTGATGTATCGTCATTGTTCCCGAGCGTACCTATTCCACATAGCTTGGGTTACTTGAGGGAGTTACTTGTGGAAAATAGCCTCGAAAACGATCTTGTATCTGAGTATATTGAGCTTACTACACTTTGCATGAAACAAAACTGTTTTCAGTTTAATAATACGTTTTTTGAACAGCGAGAGGGGACCGCAATGGGGAATTTACTAATTAGACTCCTTCAGTACTATTCAAAATAATAATTCAAAATAATAATTCAAAATAATAATTCAAAATAATAATTCAAAATAATAATTCAAAATAATAATTCAAAATAATAATTCAAAATAATAATTCAAAATAATAATTCAAAATAATAATTCAAAATAATAATTCAAAATAATAATTCAAAATAATAATTCAAAATAATAATTCAAAATAATAATACAAAATAATAATACAAAATAATAATTCAAAATAATAATTCAAAATAATAATTCAAAATAATAATACAAAATAATAATACAAAATAATAATTCAAAATAATAATTCAAAATACAACATATTCTTGTTTCGTTTCAATTTTCGATATATATATATATATATATATATATATATATATATATATATATATATATATATATATATATATATATATATATATATATACTTTTGATTCTTCATTATTTATTCTTATTACATTTCAGTTATATTTATACATATTCTTTATTATGTCTATCGCCTCTCTATCTACTGTTCGTTTTTTTTTCAGTTATTTCCAAATATTTCCACCCTTCTTATTCAATTAAACAGCTTCTCTAGAAAAACCAATTTTCACGATTAGGTGAGGTTCACGGTGAGGATCAAAAATAGTTTGGAATTTATTGATAAAATAAAAAATATTAAATTACATGATGGTGAAGTTTTAGTTTCCTTTGATGTATCGTCATTGTTCCCGAGCGTACCTAT
This sequence comes from Cosmopolites sordidus, assembly GCA_031761425.1. Classification (NCBI taxonomy): domain Eukaryota; kingdom Metazoa; phylum Arthropoda; class Insecta; order Coleoptera; family Curculionidae; genus Cosmopolites; species Cosmopolites sordidus. Next base: position 1,533,496 of record JARFXV010000024.1, read on the forward strand.
TCCACATAGCTTGGGTTACTTGAGGGAGTTACTTGTGGAAAATAGCCTCGAAAACGATCTTGTATCTGAGCTTACTAGTACTCGTACTAAGTTACAGTTACTCTGAGTATATTGAGCTTACTACACTTTGCATGAAACAAAACTGTTTTCAGTTTAATTATACGTTTTTTGAACAGCACGAGGGGACCGCAATGGGGAATCCATTATCCCCCTTTTTAGCCAATCTATTCATGAGCAGGTTTGAGGTCGAGGCAAAAAGTTGTTTCAATTATTTCCCGAGAGTGTGGCTAAGGTATGTGGATAATATTTTTGCTGTTTTTGATACAAACGTTAACTTTATAGATAATTTTATCTCAAAATTAAATAATCGATTTCCTTCCATCAAATTTACATTTGAAATTGAAAACAATGATAGATTACCATTTCTAGATGTATTGATTATTAAAAATAAGGATAATTGTCTAGAGTTTGACATATATAGAAAAAATACCACTACACTTAGATATATACATAACGCTTCTTATCATTGTATTGGTCATAAAATGACTAGTTTCAATTTCTTAATACATAGACTACTCAATTTTCCGCTTAATAACGAAATATATGAAATAGAGAGGAATTATATTAGCAATGTAGCCGAGTGTAATGGATTTGCTCCCTCGTTAGTTGATAAGATAATTAGAAAACATAGATATAAGGTTTTAGTTCGTGAAAATTCGACTTTTCAATTGGAAAGAGACACCTCAAGATTTGTTTCATTACCTTTTCATCATAATTTAACGCGTGGCTTAAAAAATATTTTTAAGAATGTCAATCTAAAACTGGTATACAGTGCTGGTTTAAACTTACGACATTTATTAGGTAATTCTAAAGATAAAACTCCTCCAATGGAAAGGTCGGGTATTTATGATATTTCTTGTAAGGATTGCGATCAAAGGTATGTTGGGCAAACGAGAAGATCAATCGGAACTAGGTTCAAAGAACACATAGGTCAATTAGGATACAATAGGCCCGATAAATCTTGTGTTGCTCAACATATTTTTGAGAATGATCATTGCATAGATATCAATAATTTAAGATTAATAAAACATGTAACAAACAATAGACAATTAGACGGTTATGAGAGTATAAAAATCAGTAAATGTACCAGAAGTATGAACAGATACAACGGTCCTATTCCTTCTTCTTTCTTCTTCATATCCTGTGTGTCAAGTTGACCCTGAGGCCCTTACTTTTGTTCTCTTATTACGATTACGACTGTTTCGCGACAGTCGCAATCTGGATTTTATGCGCCGTCCTTTTGGCGCGGTTAATACCATACGGTACTGGTCGAGATTAATCGACCGAAGTGAAGTGATTACTGCTCCGGAAACGACCCGCGAGGGTCGAGTCCAGTGGAAGTTTATTCGTAGATCGATTGGTTGGTACGCTGGTCGTTGTCGCTGGATTTTTTGAATGAACTGATGTGCTGTTCGGTTCTTCTTCGTGTCTGTGGTGTTTTGGCCTATTCTTTTTTGTTTTCTTGGTGTTATTCTGTTCTATTTTGTTTTATTATTCTCTTTTTTGTTTTCTTGATGTTCTCTTTTTTGTTTTCTTGACGTTATACCGGTGTTAGTGGTTTTATTTCGATGTTGTTGATAGCACAGAATGGACGGACTGGATGTTGTTGTCGGTCCCAGTGCGTTTCATCTTCACCGTCTTCGGGGCTAAGGCTTATTCTCTTGGTTCGGTTTGAGGTCGCCACGCGTCCTGCGTGACGAACCTCGGGGGGTGCCCGCTCCCTAATCCAGTTCGGACTCCCGCTGCTGGAACGGTCAACAGCCATGGACGTCTGCCCCCACGATGGCCAGCGCGCTCGCAACGCATCCGACCATCACAGAGTCCATCCTCTGCTTACAGTATTACACTGTTTATTCCATGGCCTATTCCTTCGAGTTCTTTGTTCCTACTGCTCTAGCTCCTCACTTGCTATTGGTCGCTTGATTAGCATTGTCGCCCCGCCCACAATGCTAAGCGAGCATTATATAAAGTCAGGAGTTTTTAGAATAAGAATTTAGTTTTAATCATCTGCTGATGATGCTAACATGGTTAGCGAAACGTGCGTCCAGAATATAAAAAATAGTGTTTTGGTGTATTGTGAAAAAAAATTGTAATAAAAGTTTATTAATGGATACAGTACAAAATACTGAAAGTTTTTTTTTGCCTTTTTTGGCTATTCAGAACTGTCCAGAAATTTGGTCAGCACAAGTATTGCTCCGTTAACACAGAGTTAGCCTTATTGATTTCATAATACACATAACAGACATCCAACACCAAAAACACACATAACACATCCATGCCCGTACCAAGATTTGAAACTGAGACCTTTCGGTTGCTAAGCGAGTACCAAACCCACTAGACCACCGCGGTCTGCTGATTATTATTTATTAAACTTTATATTTTGTTTTAATTATAGTATAATTTTGTTGACAAATAGTTACAGTTTCTTTTGATGTAACACTGAAATAATTAATAATGTTAAAACAAAGGAAATTGAGAAAAATTGGTTTGTTCAAATACCTTTTTTTCCTCACTGTACATATTCACAAGCGAGTCGATATCAAGAGGACGATGCGTTTTCAAGGTCATCGCTACGAGATGAAAGTGTGATAAATCGATGAACCATCGTAAACAACCTCCTATATAGCAAGATTATAATCTCCCCGTTGAGGAGAAGACCTTGCAAAAGACTTGCTATACCAGCCGAATGAAATACATGCAAATGAAACTTACAAAATGGACAAATTGGAAGTGAGTTATTAACCATGATGACCATTCGGGCAAATTTGTTAAGTCTTGGTTAGGATGCTTTATATCATCCTCCAGATCTGCTACTTTACCATTTTCATTTATTTTCATCAGTGTAAAATTTTATTAATTGGAAACCGTTAACTGAAAAAAAAGAGTACTAAGAGATGCTTAGATTGGTTATTAATCGATACACTTCTTAGAGCAATTCCTATAACCTTGGGTGTGAAACGCTAAATACGAAGAGATTTACCACTAAATATCAAATCATTTTTTTAAATTTATAGATTTTATAAACTGTTAAACATAAACAGACATTTTCGTGACAGATCTGAAGAATCAGATAAAGCATTCTAACCAAGATTTAAAATATTTCCCTAGATGGTTATTGTGGTGGCTGACTCACTTCCAATTTGCCCGTTTTGTAGATTTTATATGTATGGATTTTGACCTTCTGGTCTAGTAACACTTTCTACAAAAGATAACCCTCCCTCACAGGAAGAACATAATATTGTCCGTAGGAGGTTATTTGCGATGGCTCATGGTTGGTCATCTTTTAGTATCTCATGGCAATGAGCTTAAAAATTGTGTTCTTGGCGTTTTGACAATGACTCCCTTGTGGGTATGTACAGTGAAGGGAAAAAATATATGTTTATTTTTTTGGTGAGTCCGAACTTAAAATTCAAATTAAACAACAACCAAATTACAACAACCTTGAAGCTAATTATTTTGTATGAAATAACATTCAGTGGCATTAATGTTTGAAAACAATTTCAAATGTCCCCGCGGCTACTTCTGACCCAGCACATTCTGTCAATTCAATTTCCGACCACTTTTTCAAGCAATTGGGGTCTTAGGTCCGCAATTGTCCGAGTTATATTGTCTTCCAAGGCGTTAATAGTTCATTTCTTCTATTTGAACCTTTGGTGTGAAATATTAAACTTGAAGAGATTTACCACTAAACACCAAAACACTTTTTTGAACTGCTTGACGCACGTTTCGCTAACCATGTTAGCATCATCAGGAGATGATTTAATCTCAAACTATGTTTTATTTATATGAGAACCCTAATTGCTAACCTACTACCTAGGAAGCAGATAAAATCATCTCCTGATGATGCTAATATGGTTAGCGAAACGTGCGTCGAGCAGTTCATAAAAGTGATTTGGTGTTTAGTGGTAAATATCTTTAAGTTTAGCGTTAATAGTTGCTGGTTTATCATCATAGGCCAAAGATTTAACAAAATCCCAAAGAAAATAACACAAGTCTACAGTGGATTTGGTATTGGAAAGACTAAAACTGTTTTTAAATATGCTCGCTATGCTTGTTTTAACGGTACGTATATTTTTTGAAACGTACGTGTAGTTTTGAAAAATTACGTTTATTTAATATTTTTTACCTTCTGTTACATCATTGAACATGGAGAACGCTCCTTTTTCGTGATTTCTTCCAGTGAGTTACTTACTACGGAAGTGCAGGAACATCGATTCGGCATCGTAGACAAGAATTGCAAATTTCAGGAAGCTTTCTATAGCGTATATTCACTGAAGATCTGCGCCTCCATGCTTACAAAGTTCAATTGAAACAAGAACTGCAGCCTAATGACCATGCAGAGCGAAGAGAGTTTGTTGAATGCATTATTAAACAACAAGTAAATGCTAATTTTTCTAACAAAATTATCCTAAGCGATGAAGCTCATTTTCACCATTCGTTAATCGTCAAAATTACCGCATTTGGGGTTCAGAGAAGCCATATGTGATTGTCGAAAAATAAATGCACCCACAACGTGTCACTGTTTGGTGCAGATTTTGGGCTGGAGGCGTCAATGGACCATACTTTTTCGAAAATGAGGCTGGTTAAGCCGTTATTGTTACTGGCGGTCGATATCGCGACATGATAACCGAGTTCTTTCTGCCTAAATTAGATGATATTGATGTGCACGACATGTGGTTTCAACAAGACGGTGCGACAAGCCATACAGCCAGTGAAACAATCCAATTACTGCCTGAGACATTTCCTGGTCGTGTACTCTCTCCTTTCGGTGATCAGAATTGGCCCCCTAGACCATGTGATTTAACACCATTCGATTTCTTTCTACCGGGTTATTTGAAGTCAAAGGTCTATGTCAACAAGCTCACATCCATCCGTACATTGAAGGAGGAGATTCAACTCTGCATCAACAAAATTAATATTTGCCCGATGTGCTATTCCATATATAACCCTATCCTATGTACTTTATGTTTCAATAAAAAAAACACAATTGAAAAAAAAATGTGTTTTCTATTTAATTCAAATCTCGCGTAAATCTTAGGACACTCTTTATAATTAAAAGAGGAATAATTTATGTCCAATGCTTTGACAGACTGTTTCGTTAGTCCCAATTTTATGTGCAAAATTATTTTCTCTCTAGTAACTAATGCTGTATTTATGATATTTTGTTTCCCAACTCTCTAGTCTTTTCTTTCAGGCCAGTTTATTATGATCCAATGCTCGCTTTTAGCTTTGCTATACCACAAACAGAGAAAATATAGAAATTTTATGGAGACGCTCTGTTCCAATAAAAAGTTTACCATTTTTCTAGTGATTTTTTGGTTCCCCCCAAATCATAGACACACCAAACTTCAATTGACTTCTTTTAGCATTCGTTCATTGCCTTAAATGTTCACCATACATTTTGCAAACATTATTGGAATCCATGGTTTATTAACGTCTTTGATTTTCAAGTTAACGCATGCGAAATACTACGCATTTCGCACAAATTCAGATATAGGTTTTCGAAACTTTTTCATCGTATACTCGCCGCAAACGTAACAAAAAGTATTGGGGTCGTTTAAACACGTTTGAGGTTAACATCGTTTTGATCGATGACATCTTCCATGTTTTATTTACTGGTTTTATTTATTTTATATTAATTAAACAAACAACAAAAATAAACAAAAACAAAACTTACCACTAAACTAAAGAGATTTACCACTAAACACCAAATCACTTTTTTTTAAGATCTCGACTTACGTTTCGCTAACCGTATTAGCATCATCAGGAGATAATTTTATCTGCTTCCTAGGTAGTAGGTTAGCAATTAGGGTTCTCATATAAATAAAACATAGTTTAGTTTTAAATAGTTAGATTAAATTAAAGTTTAGACTAAATTAAATTAAATTTATTAGATTAAATCATCTTCTGGTGATACTAACATAGTTAACGAAACGTGCGTCGAGAACTTTAAAAATAGTGATTGGTGTGAGTTTAAAAATAAACAAGTTAAATGGCTACTGAGAAGAAAATATTATCAATATGAGTAGATTAAAAAGTGTACGTACTTTTAATAATTTAATGTTACTGGGAGTATTGCTAGGCTCAATACGGTAAAATTACGTTTAAATCTCGGTGGCACCAACATTTTTTTTTATTTTGTAGACTTGTATAATCTAAAGGCGTTAAATCACATGACCTTGGTGGCCAATGGCCAACAGGTTCATTTCTCGAAATAATTTTCTAAACGAATTGTTCTCTCAATAAATCGATTGTTGCCTTGGCCGTACGAGATGTTGCCATTATGTTCTAACCATATCTCCTGCAAATTAAATTTTCCACGTAATGGATTAACAAAGTCCAACTTCCTGCGAACGGCGACGAACTAATAAATTTGAATCTTCATTAACACTGCGAGCAGCAGCGGTGATATTTTCTACGGAACGAAGCAAGCGTTGCTCTGATGTTAAAAAATTATGATTTGCCAGACTATACTAAATGATTTTGACACTAGCAGCGCACATACAGTTCGTTTGGCATCGACTCCTATCGACCAGTCGGACACACTAAAAAATCACCTTATATTTGAATAAACCGATTTTTCTCAATTTCCTTTATTTTAAAACCTTTAAATTTTTAATATCATATGAAAACAAACTATTTGTCAACAGAATTATAAAATAATTAAAACAAAGTATAAAGTTTAATAAATAATAGTTCATTGAATGACAATTTTCAATTTAGTTTCGTGTTTAATTTTAGAATTAGATTGAATTATCTCCTGATGATGCTGACATGGTTAACAAAAGGCGCGCCGGGAAGTTAAATATATTTTTGACTTGGTGTTTAGTAGTAAATTTCTTTAAGTTTAGAAAAGCTTCTTCACTTCTTCTTGTTTTGAGAACGTACGCTGCGTGTTGTGGTTTGGAGGACAACAGCGAGTTGTAGATAATAATACTCAAATAATATTAACTTATATTTTAGTATGTTCTAAAATACTCAATAAAATGATTTGTTTATTTACTAAATATGATAATGCATTTATAATGAATATTAATCGAGAACTAATTCTAAAAACATGCAGTATCTTCACAATTCACTAACTATTCCAAGAATAGTAACATAATTCTTTTGTTTTCCCAAACATTTTCAGGTACTTAATATTATACACCATATCATACTGGATCAGTATGATATAATTCACCATCTTTTGTTCTATGATTGGTATCGTTTCCTCCTGATGCTTCCAGCTGTTGTCTGAGTAAGGTGATTTGCTTTTCGGTAGTTTTGATCATATATGCTGATCCTACCACACCTATCACGGTTCCAGTAAGCACATCCCACCAATGATGTCTTCTGTCTGTGATTCTGGTTAGTGAACAGATTAATCCAAATGTCATGCAAAAGGCAAACATTAAAATTTTGATTGCTGTACCTGACACGTGACTGGATAAACGTTGATGTACTACATACTAAAATTAAAAAAAAAACTTTTTTGGCATCAAACTGTTTATTCTTTATGCATTTATAAATACAGGGTGATTCCTAAGTTAAGATTTATTTTTAATAGCGTATAAAACTCTATACAAATTTTTTTTTATTCAAATTCCATTTTTTAAATATCAATAACATTATGTACATTTGTAAAAGATTTGAGATTTATCAAGGACATTTCATAGGACACATAATACGTTTCTAATCGGTGAAGCATTACGATCAGCAGAATAGAATAGATCGATCAGCAGAATAGAATAATCGGGCGGTCACAATTTTCTCGGAATGATTAATGACGGGTAGAATCTAATGTTGTTTATGTCGATGAAAACCGATTAAGATATTTTTAACACTCTCCTTATTAGTTTTGCAATTTAAAGAATTTTGCAATGGTTGCAATAGGTGATGATCGGATAGTGCCAGATTCGGATGAGTTTCCGCAACAAATCGAATAAATGGGTGGACATGTTTGCCTCGAATAATTTTGTGCGGTATTTTGACCTCAGAAACGTATCCCACCAAACAAAAAAGTTTTCTACATTTATAATGTTTATGTATTCCGTAGTTGGTTCCTTGTGAAGCATTTTGAAAATACTAGGATTTTATTTCAAACGTTTAAACGTTTGAAACATTAAAAAGCTGCAAGTGTATCATTTAAAATCTTAGTATATTCTACATTTATTCCAGAAAAAAGTTTAAAATACTGTTTAATCGCTGTTTGCGTCGTAGTATTGTTAAGAATACTCGAATAACATTGATTGACAGTGAAGAGTGGTGCATAACCAACGTCAAAAATTCTAAAACAAATGTAGCAAATCGCTTGTCTACACGTTCTGCGAAAGTATCGTTCCTATATACAAGGTATAGTTTTGTATGAGCTCCCATAACTCATTTGTTTTTTCTGGACTTTAAATGTACAATAGAACTAAGAAAATCAAGAATAAATTACTTTGAGTCGACTTTACGATTCTTCAATTGGTTTTCTTGATTACTCTTTTTTTTTAATTGCGGGGACTTGGTATAAATTTTATTCGAGTCTATGTGGCGGGAGTTTAAATTTGCCTAACATTAAGGAAGTTCTGCAAATCTCTAAAGAAATATGAATCCGACATTACAATATGTAGATCTGGCTCATATGATAGATCTACTAAAATAATTTTCCCAATATCTGATGGCAACAATTTTGGCTGAACCTTCATAAAATGGCGTAGCTTGGTGTTATCACGATGGAAATCAACACTGATTCTGCTTACCAAATTTCACTTATTTCTGTCAATTAATTTACACAGGTCAGCAAATTGTGACCAATACTTGACATTTGCTTTATTCACGGTAACCGATCATGTGCTTTCTACGGATGATAATGATATTCTATTTCAAAATATGCCTCTAATTGCGTCAAATATCTGGTTATCAATTTAGATTAGCTCGAGAAGCTATAGAGATTGAAAAATATACTAGTAACTAATCACTAGGGTTTCTGATTTAAAGAAAAAACTAAATTGACCACTTAAATTCCAAATCACGACCTACCTAAATCCAACCACTACCACCAACACCAGTACTATCAACACCACCTCCAAATTCCAAAAATATCACCTGATTCTAAATCACTGAATTTAAACCACACAACGGTTTAAATTCCAGTCTGAAGTCTCCGAATGCGCCCTATGTTAGATGAAAAGCCATCCTAATTTTTTTTTACGACTGACACTTCTACCTTACAGTATCAGTTGACAAGAAAATACCACCGAAGATGCCAGCCATTTTCATTGGAAAGGCGTTAGAATACAATTACGACGGACAGTAAACTGTTTAAAAAACAGCATTATTAACCTTAATCTGATAGTGTATAATATTATAATTGATGATGATGATATAATATTATAATTGATGACCCTGTTTTAATCCCATCAACGAGGCGTTTTGTTGTGGTTTTTGTGTTTTTTTTTGTTTTCTTTGATTTTTGGGCCTTCTTTTGAAATTGATATATTTGGCTTCGTATGCATTCCCGTTAAAACAGTATCTATCAAATATGGCTTCGTATGCAATCAAGGTTGTTTTATGTTCTTTATAGAAATGGATCCTTCCTAGTTCTATGGTACTTCCAAGTATGTCGATCTTATTGTTGAATAACGATGATCTTGCTTCATACTCCGACCCTGAATAGCTCTAATGATGATGATATGACCGCGCAAACCTTTCAGGCTCCATTTACATTCAAAACAAAGGGAAAGAATCCAAAAAAGACTAGGTCATTTGAAAAATTATTGGAGTAAACTTCTAGTTCAAAGAAAATTCTGATCTACCAGAAACAATCAAGCAGTTAGATACACCACTAGAAATTTTCAAATTCTTGTTCACGGATGATCTAATTAATATAATTGTTGGGCAGTCTAACAGAAAATTTCTTCAAGACAACGTCAACAAGTCAGGAAATATTATGAGAAAAGAAATGGAACCATTTATTGGAATTATAATATTCGATGTCTTGTTTGAAGTTGCCATGTATTGGTCGAAACATGTAGGCCAGTTGCAATGTTACCATAACATGTTACAGATTTGAAACTGTAAAGAAGAATTTATATTTCAACAACGAAAGCCCCGTGGAACATATGGTCATGATAAATCTTTCAAAGTTAGACTTCTTTTGGATCAAATTCGCGAACGTTTGCTGTTGATGCCAAATGAAGTGTTTTTAGTAGTGAATAAGAAAATAATTCTCACCAAATCTCGTCACGAAATGAGACTGTATAATCCTGCAAAATCACACAAATAGGGTTACAAAATCAGGTTTTGAGCGGCATGTCAGGCTACAGCTATGACTTTGGCATTTTTGCTGGAGAGCAAAACAATTCCTATCCTTCAGATGCACTTGATCGTGGCGTCAGTTTTAATGTTATGACCAGACTTGCTTCCACAGTACCAAAACATCATAACTATAAGATTTGTTTCGACAATTGGCTCAACCGCCCAAAGTTTATTTATATTAAAATTATTTAAAATTAAACGTGTGCCGAACTTGAACATGCCTGCTGAAAAAGAAATGAAGAAAAAGGGGCGAGAAAGTATGGTAGAGAAAACAGCGGTCATATACGACGTGAAGCTAAATTTAGTTTCCTGGTTCGATAATAAGACTGTTAATATACTCTCAGCTCCGTAGGCAGTGAGCCGATAGTAACATTTTCTCAAGTGGATGGAAAAAAAGCGATAAATATGCTAGAACTGCTCAAAATACCGTTCTTTAATCAATTTTGAATTTTTTTTATTTATGCTACAATGAGAAACAAAACTGCCTCAAAAACATGATTGTATTTTTAATTTAACGCATACGAAGCCATGTATGGCTTGGTATAATAATTTCTAGAATAGTAATCGTATTTTTTTTCTAATTTGGACTGATTATTCAGGATAAATAAAAGGTTTTTACCAAATTTTGTTTTTATTCAATCTCCTTCATAATTCATGCAATAAGGGGTTAAAGGCTGTAGCGGTCTAATTTCAGAGATATTTAAAAAGTGGAATTTGGAAAAAAATGATTTAAGTAGTTCTACATGCTGTTAAAAAGGTCTCAACTTAGGAATCACCCTGTATAATACATTAAGATACTTTCATCACACTTTTACCATTCCTTCATCCGATTTTCAAGCGTTCAGTATGTGTCCGAGTGATGATGGCATAAGGCCAGAAGCCGGTCTAGGGAGACGCTTGCTGACTTTTTTTGGGTAATGAAGGAATGGCAGGGTACACACGTGGTACACAGGTGAATTCAGCATCCGATACGATACGTTCTGCCCATCCGAGGCTACAAAACTAGGCATCCGACCTTAAATTCAACGCTATGGTAGTGGCTGGTTTGAAACGAGCAGTACCGTCCGTATAATACGATTGAATTATTTGTTATAATAGAGATAAGTTTTTGAATATTTACTAAAATCAATAGAAAAATAAACTTACAGCACAAAATATTGCCGTGAACCATCCTAGTGCTGAATGTCCACTAGGAAATGATCGCGATGCATCGATCATATCTAACTGGGATGCAATAGTATTGGTACAAGTATACGTAATGATGTACATTCCATTGGTACAGTTTACATTGGTATCAGGTCTACACGTGTCGAAAAAGTGAGGTCTATGTTCACCAACAATGGTTTTAGCTGAAATTGTTTTTATTGATTAGAAGAAATTACCTTACTATTGGACGAAAACAGAAATATTTTTTTTTTGTTTTTGCTGGACGTTGTAAAATCTGATTTTTGCATCAATAAACTTTTTTTCATTAAAGATAAACTAAACTTGAAGATATTTACCACTAAACATCAAATCACTTTTTTTGAACGGCTCGACGCACGTTTCGCTAAACATAACACTTTTAATTAACACTTTTAATTAGTCTTAAATTACTAATATCTATAGAAAAACATCCAAACTAAAACATCCAGAAATATTAAACTATCGTTGTTTTAGAGTTCATGCGTGAATATTATATTCTGAGATTTACTATTTAAGTTTTTAATAAAATTATCTAAATTTTCATTTTTCGAATCGAAAGTGGCAAAAACGCCATCCACATATCTTAACCATACCTTCAGAAAGTAACTGAATTCATCTTTTGCCTCGGTTTCAAATTTACTCATAAATAAGTTGGCTAAGAACGGTGACAGAGGATTGCCCATTGTCTTGTTGTTCATAAAACCTGTTATTAAGCTGAAAACAATTTTGCCTGAAAACAATTTTGCTTCATGCATAATCTTGTTAAGGAAATGTACTCAGAAACAATCTTGTTAATAAAACCGTTTAACTCGAGTAACTCCCTTAGGTATTTCAAGGTATGTGGAATTGGGACACTCGGAAACAACGATGAAACGACAAAGGAAACCAAAACCTCACCTTCTTGTAGATGTGTGTTTCTGACTTTTTCTATAAATTTGGTTGAGTTTATCACACTAAGTTGTAGATAATTAATTGTAGTAATATTTCTAATAATTTTATGGATCTAGATAATTTATAGATGATTTCTTTTATCCAAGCTATAATATTAACAGTTTATGACGTGTCATTAAATTTGTGTTGTATTATGTATTCTAATGTAAACTGCTGTTGCAAATATGTATTTTGAATCAGATAGTTACGAAAGATGAAGTTGTATAGAATACTGTAATATGAAGAATATCATGCAGGTACATTTTAGGAACCGCTGCAAACTTCATAGCAGGCAGTATGGTAAAGGATACCCTAGAAAACAAATTACCAACTTTTTAAACCCATGAAATAATTTAAACTAATTTTGCGAAAGCATTAAAACCATTCACAGTGGTACTAATTTCATGCTCTGGTTAGCTCAGTTTTTTCTGGATATCAATAACAATATTTATAACCCAGTTAAGAATTTATTTAGATTAAAAATTTTTAATATTTTTAAAAATGTTTAGTTGAAATGCTTCTTCTTTTATAATTAATATCTACAGTTTCTTTTCTTAATGTGCAACAATAATCTGCTAGTATAGCAGGACTCCACCTTCCTTGATAGCATCGTTCCATATCCAATATATCCCGGTGGAAGAGCTCACTGTTTTGAGGTAAAAATCTAAATGTGAGTCCAAAATGTGTATTTTTAGGGAAATATTAGAGCGTGCAAGGCCTGAATCATATCTTTTACTAGTGTTTTATACTTGTCAGCTCTCACATTTCCTAAAATATTGGTAAATATTTGCACCATGGATTTCCAAGCCTTATTCTCTATTGTATTTACTTTAGTATGGTATAGTCTTTAATCAACTCTCGTATTTGAGGCCCTATAAAAACCCTTCTTTTAACTTTGCATCTATAATTTTTGGGAACTTTTCTTTAAGACATTGAAAAGCTTTACTTTCGCGGTTAAGATATTTTGCAACGTTTTTCATTATTCCCAATTTTAGGTACAAAGGCAGCACAATAAGGTTTTGTGAACGGTGGATGAATTATCTTTTCTGATCCTGGAGTGAAACTTTTCCTAAGTAGCCAGACTTTTCTGACGTAATGATTTTCTCTATCGCAACTGTTACAAAGGCAAAAAAACAACAGCATTTAGTATAACCCTGTTTCATACCAAAAATTACAGCAATCACTTCAAAATCTGCGTAGATTTTCCAAGAATATTTCTTATATTTTATATACTTTTATATTTTATTTCCCGGTCGCGTTGGTGCGGCGGTAAGAGCGCCTGCTTTGCCGAATCCGAGCTGGTTCGATTCCAGCGCTTGGATGGTTATTTTTCTTTCTTCTGTCCGTTTATCTTTCCTAAATGTTTGTGATTGTTTCTAGGCAAGAGTGTAAAATCCGACTACGAATTACCCCTCAGTCACGCCAGTTAAAGGCTGGGTAAGGCCGGATGCCTTCTGAGAAGTGTTCTACGTTGGTCACTCGCCAGTCGGTAGGTTTCCTGATAGACTTATGGGTAGGCACATAACCAAGGGTTTATAGCCCGAGGGGGGTGCTGGCCTGGGTTTGTCGGAAGCTGATGACCGTGGTTCGGAACCCACGTTAAGCTGTAGGTCCAGTCGCTAAATAGCCTAGTTGCTGATGCGCCTCTAACCCGAAACACTTTACTTTTACTTTATATTTTATTTAAGTATAAACTTCAGATTGTCATAGGTTTCTTTTATGGAAACGGCATGACCCACGGGAAAGGGAAGGTTATTTATTACCGTTGTGTAACAATACTGCTTTTAGATTAATTTTAGACGAATCTAAGAATAATCTCCATGCGTTGTGATTAATATCGAAAGCTTCAAATAGAGTATCGATAATAAAGGAGATCGCTATATGCACTAAAAAACTGCACAAGATCATTGTGATGGTTTCAAAAAACAGTTATACAAAAAAATATAATTTCAAAAAAATAGTAATACAATTTTTACAATTTGAAATAATACGATTATAGTAAACAAGAAAGGGAGCAAACACAAGCTAATTTTGCACGAAAATTGCCATTTTAGTAAATGTAGTTTATGATGGCATTGCAGTATTCCAATCGCGTATTATTGTCTATAGGCACCAGGTCTTGAATAATTTGAATCTTATAGAGAAACATGTTCAATTCACTTCTCAAAATTCGGTGTAAACTAAGTGAAGAAATTTCCAGTTGTACACAACTTCGTCGAGTCGAGTCGAGTTTTTTCATTTTGCTCCACACATGTAATATTTTCATCGCACAATTCTTGGAATTCTTATATGGGGCCTATCCTCAACTGTTCCAAATTCTTGAAACTGCTTGAAATAAGTCCATCATAGGACTTGATTTTTTGTATCAATTTTAAATGGAATTTCTTGTTTTTTTTTAAATAATACCATTTTGATAATTTTTTAATAGAAACTTTATAATCAGTTTTCAACTTGCATCAAATCATTAAAAATTATTGCGCACTCACCACCCAATCTTACCGTATTGTAGGAATATTTAGTATGAGGACTGAAAATGCCAATGTGACGTCACAAGAGTCTAGACCTGTAGCGTTTGTGATGGTGGGATTTCCTGAAACTAGAGGGTTGATGCAACAAGTCGAGGGATTTTTGCGCCACTTTCGAGTGTTTATCAGTGTAACCTCCCCCTTAGTTGTGGTTGAATAAACACCTGGTCAAAAAGAGGTCTTATACCTTCTATCGTCCTGATATATTAGACGCTTTCGAGGTAAGTGTCTTTGTTTCATTAATAATAATCTTCCTACGAATGTTTCTATTCATTACCGTTTAAAATTTTAATTAATTACCGTTTAAATTTTAAAAAACATTTTTTAGGAAAACATTGCTCCGAAAATGGGGTATCTTTGCTTCAACCTTCAAAATGGAGCAAAGTTAGCCCTCTTGTTTATAAACCCAATTTTTATTAAAATTAAATGCTGCCTCTCATAAATAAAATACAATTTTTACAGATACGCTGAAAATGTTGCGACTTCCAAAGACAACGCTTGCTACCCCGTATATATATATATATATATATATATATATATATATATATATATATATATATATATATATATATATATATACATATATATATATATACTATGTATATATATATATATATACATATATATATATATATATATATATATATATATATATATATATATATATATATATATATATATATAATATGCTATGTGGCATCGTGCCATGCGACCGCGAACCGTTATTGAAACGAATAGCGAATTTAAATGCAGGTAAATATAGTACAGCAGGTACAATCGAACTTTCCTTTCTTGAAAGTTTGAAAAATCTAGAAAGGGACTCACTGAAAAGAAAGAGAGTTGGAAAAAGAAAAATATTAACGTGTCCTCTGGTAAAAGTTTTAGTTGTGCAGATTTTGAGCCAACCTGATATACTAATAGTATTAGTACTTTTACTTAGTACTTTAGTTTTTTATTAGTATTTTACTTTAACACCGCCGACCACATCCATTGGAGAAAAGAAAAAAGAAAAGAAATTGCGAGACAGTTCTTCTTTAAATGAGAATAGGTGAATCTGGTGGTAACATCTCAAGTTTCTTAAGACAAATGGAGGCAGAAAAAATGAAGAAACATTGAGCTAATGGAAATTCTTATATGTTTGGAAGAGCTGAAAAAGAAGTTGATACATTTTGTGTAGCGTCTTGAAGTTTTGACGAGGAAACAGGTCAAGTTTCTATGATGCAAAGGAGTCTAAAATCTAGAAAATGAAAAACTTGATTTTCATCAAGTGCCTGAATTAGGTAGATTAATTAAAGCAGTTCATCTTATTAGCACGATATTGTAAGTATATGGGAAACTATTCCTTGTTTGTTACTTAATGAATCATGTTTTTTCTTTTGTTGATTAAAAAAATGAGTCCTGTTAATTTTTCAAAACAATTTGTCTATTTTTGAATGGAATTTTATTGAAATAAAAGTTTTCAAAATATTTCGTGTATTTTTTTTTCCTTATAATGGAATAACTTTGGTCAAAACATTTCTACGCTAAGATTTTTACTAAGATTTTCACAATAGCGCAAAGTTTCCAAAGATTGCTTCAACTTTTAGAAAATCATTACAATCATTGTATTAAACATATGACGCTGGGTTTTACAGCAATGTTAGTAAAAATCTTAGTGAATATGTAAATATGCATTAGTAAATATGCAAATGTAGATAAGTCCAAATTAGGTCTAAAAGTTGGAGCAAACTTTCTTTATTTGACGGTATCTTACCTTAATACTATGTTATTCTAAAATACCTTCTAGTAGAAACTTACCAATTTCTGCAAATCCTCCTACGACGATTACTCCAATAATAAACTGCTTAGCGTATAAATAAAAATTGAAAAAACTAGGTAAACTGAAAATGTCGCGAAAATCTTCTTGTCTGACGTATTCGATTGTGAAATATACGAAAAATGGTAGAAAGGCTACGCAGATTCCTAATACAGTTGCGTTAATGGTATCCCCATTATATTTATGTGAAAATATCGGGTCGTTGCAGAAGAATCCCAGTTTTGGACTAGGTATCACACCGAAATTCCATAAAAGGAAAGTTGTTAAACCTGAAATAAAAATTGTCTTATTCAAAGAAATTGTATGTATTAATTAAGATTTTCTTGATATTAAAACCATTACTATATGGTTTTAGTAATGTTAAAATACTTAGAGCTGTCGGAGGAGCCAGTGAAAGGAAAGGAAAGGGTTTATGGTTAGAGGCGCATCAGCATTTTTGGCTATTTAGCGACTGGACCTACAGCTTAACGTGAGTTCCGAACCACGGTCATCAGGTACCCACAAACCTAGGCCAGCACCTTCCTCAGGCTATAAACCCTTAGTTATGTGCCTACCTATAAGTCTATCATGAAGCCTACCGACTGGCGATTGAGCAAGGTAGAACACTTGTCAGAAGGCATCCGGCCTTAACCAGCCTTTAACTGGCGTGACTGATGGGTAATTCGTTGTTGGATTTTACATGCTTGCCTAGAATCAATCACAGACAATTAGGTGTGAATATGTGTGGGCGCGTGTGTGTGTAGATGTGAGTGTATATAAGTGTGTGTGTACAGTAGGAAGTAAGACGGATAGAATTAAAGAAAAGCACCTATTCGAACGCTGGAATCGAACCAGCTACCTTTGGATTGACAGGCAGGCGACTAACCCACCAGACAACCGCGGCCGGCGAAAGCCTGTAACCTCTAGTAAGTGCATCCCTTGGTGGTGTGCACCAACAGGAAAGGCAGATATGACTAGCTGAAGTTAAAGTAACTCATCTAAGACAAAGATGTTTTAAAGTTAAATTTTGGCACTTCGGGTTGGAGGTTAAGAAATAGGGCCAACGCCTTAATACTCAGACAAATCATGCAATGTTAAAAAACCCTATCAAAGCCTCGGAACAACATATTGGAAACTAGTTGACACAAAATGGACAAGGACAATACATATAATGAAATGTTTAAGTTGATAGACATAATGATACTATCTCAAGTGAAAAATAATAAAACTGACGTCTTTGTTAATATAGAATAGATTTTATCAATGTATATACATATCAATGTATATACGTATATATTATTATTATTATTATTAGGTGCGTATAGACCCGGTTGGATCACGCAAAGCATGCTGACTCATTTTCGAGTGTTCTTTCTAATCCTCTGACTTCTCTTTAAGACTTCTGTGCTATCTTCTCTCTTCCTGTGGGTTCGAGGATCTCGCCCAGGTATTTGAAGTGAGTGACCTTATTTATTTTGCCGTATTTGGTGTTCAAATTTTGGACATTTAATTTTGAGCAGAAGAATTCGGTTTTTTGAAAGGATATTTGTAGGCCAACTTTCTCTGCACATTCCTTGAGGACTTCAATATGTTTGGTTGCCCTTTTTTCATTGTCTGCGAGTATGGCCAGGTAGTCCGCGAAGGCTAGGCATGATATTTCTATGTTGTCTTTGGTCCGTCCGAGTCGTATTGGTTTCCAGTGTCCTTGATTTTTTAGTTCCTTTTCCCATTCCGTTATGACTCTGTCCAGGACCAGGTTGGAGAGGAGTTGGGATAACCCATCTCCTTGGCGTACTCCGGTTTTAATCAGGAAGGGTTCGGAAATTTCTCCCATAAATTTTACTTTAGAGATTGTGTCGGTCAGTGTCTGTTTGATCAATCGTAGTGTTTTGGGGTCGAGTCCTTGTTCTTCTAGGATGTTGAACAGAGATTTTCGGTCAATGCAGTCGTATGCTTTCTTGAAGTCAACAAACATGCAGATGATTGGGACGTTCCTGATAGCTTTGTATTTCAGTATTGTTTTTAAGTTAAAGATTTGTTCAGTGCATGAGCGACCAGGGCGAAAGCCTGCCTGGTACTCGCCAATTTTGTGCTCTAGTTGTTCGTCTGTTCTCTGGAGAAGGCATGCTGAGATTTTGTAAGTTACTACAGTAAGGAGATTCCTCTATAGTTGTTCATATCTGTTCTGTCTCCTTTCTTGTGCAGCGGGTGTATAAGAGCACATTTCCATTCAAATGGTAATTTTTCTGTTTGCCAGATGTTCGTGATATATATATATATATATATATATATATATATATATATATATATATATATATATATAATTTTTCTTTTCTTTTTTTTTTGTTGGTTGATGACTGGAGACGAGCGCTGGAATGAGACAGCAGTAGCTGAGTGTCATCACACACCCAACCGTCGGGTTCTACAATCTCATGTGGAACACACAACAACCTGTGCCTCCGCCTAAATAAACACTTTTGTTGGTTACTTGACCGGAAAGAAGCCCCACCTATCCTTTCAACTGGATGACATATGTTTTGTGTCTCGAGGTTCAGACTCTTCAGGGCGCCGACACGGGGAGACCAAGGGAGACACACATAGGGAGACGACATAGGGAGATTAAGCATAGGGAGACCCTATATAGGAAAATATATAGGGAATATATATAATAGGGAAACATATGTCTATAACCTGCTGTACAACCTGGATGTGATCCATTTTAGTGAATCCACTTCTGAATCCTGCTTGTTCTCTTGGTTGTGCGTCATTCAGTTTTTCTTAATATTGTTTTAGATATTATCTTAGGGAAAACTTTGTACATTATTGATAGGAGGTTTATTGGACGGTAGTTCTTTAAATCTTCCTATGCACCTTTTCTATGTAAAATGATCTCTTCTGCATTTTTCCATAAGTTAGGTACTTTTTGTTCTTCTAGGCATTTTGAATATACTTTGGCCATTGTTTTATGTAACGTCTGACCACCAGCTTTTAGTATTTCGACAGTTACACTGTCCTTTCCTGGAGCTTTGCCGTTTTTCAACGATTCTATAGCATTTGTTACTTCCTCTACTAGGATATCTGGCATTTGTTCTTCTGGGGGTATTGTTGTCTTTGATTGGCTCTGATCTTCATATAACTGTGAATAACATTTTCTGACAACCTAACATTTGCGTACGCGTCCTGCACACTGTGTTGATCCTTAAGCATTAAGGCATAAATTTGCGTTCTTTGGTTTCTCAGCTTCTGTTTAACCTTATTAATTTCTTTGTTTTATGCCAGGTTTTTTGCACTAGCTGTATGTTGAACTGGCGCGTGTCATCTCTGATACGTTTTCTTATAGTTTCGCAGAGTTCAGCGTACTCGACCCTCCGAAAAGGACTCCCTGCATTTCTCATTGGAGGAGATTTCTTCATATTGAACTGATATTTCCATCTCATCCGGATCTTGTAACACAGCAAAGCGGTTTGACAAAGCATTCTCAAAATCGCTGTCCCTCTCCAGCAATTTCCCAGAATCCACTTTGCCCTTACCAGTTAATCCTAACTTTTGCTCGTACCATTCAGTGGTGACTTCCAACATTAATATTGTTAAGGACAGTACAATTGCAAAATATTGTTTTATCGTTGGTCA
The DNA here is from genome assembly GCA_031761425.1 of Cosmopolites sordidus. NCBI lineage: Eukaryota > Metazoa > Arthropoda > Insecta > Coleoptera > Curculionidae > Cosmopolites > Cosmopolites sordidus. Next base: position 1,553,905 of record JARFXV010000024.1, read on the forward strand.
TGATGTAATCAAGTTCACTTGTGAGTCCAGATGGACTTTTCCATCCATTTTATGTTGATATTTTTCTTATAAAACGAAATCATAATATAAAGTTCTTGTCCTTCCGCAAAATCAAACAATCTGTCACCTCTGTTGTGTGTGTATATATATATATATATATATATATATATATATATATATATATATATATATATATATATATATATATATATATATATATATATATATATATATATTATATGTATTCCGTGATAGCTGAATGTCCACTGGTGGACGATTTCGCTGATGTTTCGATGAAATCTCATTCCCTTTTTTAAAGCGATTACTCGACGCTGTTTGGATGACTAATGCTGTCGATTGGTCGGTCGCGTCTTGTTTTGTGTATTGGAGGCGTGCCAGCATTACTCTGTTAACACCGGTCAATTAGAGACCGCGTTTGGCTTCACTTCTAGTCTCGGTGGAGAATGATCTCGTTATCTTGGGCTCTCTCTGGGTTTGACTCGGAAGTCTGATAAAATGTGTTTCCAAGAGTGCGGTAATCTTTGGTTATAATCTCGGCTATTTATGTTTGGGTTTTTTTTCTATCTCTATGGCTTCTTTTATAATTCTGGTGGAGAAGTTTTCATTTCTTACCAAGGTATTTATATTATTTTCCTATTTGTTTGGTCTATGTATGTCAGGTTACAGTCGCGAAACGAAATTTTGTACACGCCTTGGTATTCTAAGCGAATTTTGTATTTGGTTGTTGTAAAACTTATATGGAATGGAATGGAATATGGAACTGAAAGCTGAACACTCACGTTGCGAAAAAACTTCGGGTAACAGAGATGGGAATTAAAAGATATTTACTTGGCTTTACAAGACAAGACAGAAAGATCTGCACATGGATCAGGGAACAAACGAAAGTATGTAACCATATAGCGAGATTATGGGACGACAAATGGACCAAGGTAATCCTTGAGTGGATATCGCTTGATCGTAAAGGTCCACGAAGAAGACCGAAAGCACGATGGAGTGGTGACATCATTACTTAACGATGTCATATATTTATATTGGACTTGAATGGCAGAGAAAAGCTCAGGGCCGCAAACGTTGGAAACATGCTGAAGAGGCCTTTATCTTGTAGTAGATGGATATGGGCTGATGATGATGATGATGATGATGATAATCATAACCTTTTAATGCCTATGCTCAATGAGGTGAAAGAACCTCCACAGAAAAATAAACTGAATGGTTTTTACCAATTTATTAAAACCTATGTAATGTTTAATGTGAAAGTTTATTGAGTTATAAGTTAAGTTAAAACATTTATATTTTGGTATCTAATTGAAACTGTATCTAGGTTTAATTTATTTGTGAAAAAATTAATGTTTATTTTTAGTTATTATCTTACCGAGAATAAATAAAATAAGATTGAAGAAATATTTTAGTGGATAGGGTGGTTTGAATGCATCTATCACAGATTGTTTGCTGATTTTACCATTTTCATCTAAAAATCTAAAATACAGGATTTCCGGGTAATCGTCGTCTTTTACCGATGACATCTTAAATTGTTCTTTTGTTGATTAGTTTCTTCTAATCCTGAAAAATAAAACATTAGGATATTTAAAATATTGATACATTGATGAAGTAATATTAGTTATTAATCAATCGACAACTATAACTTCTATTCGAAATGTATGGGTTTATCAATCCTTAGTTTGTACTTAGTTTTTAGTTATTCAAGAAGTTTTTTAACTGAGAAATTTATGGTAGAGATGTTGCAGATTATATACCCGCGGGGGGGCTATTATTTGTCACATATGAACTTCTTGCCTGTCTTCTCCGGATCACACCTAACCTAACAAAACAGTTGAGTTATTGCTCAAATCAAACAAATTGCCGAAATTTAATCCACAACCATTATATTAACAGACGTATATTTGAATCAATTAACTATCGTACTTAGCCGACATCAACTAACCCAACAATCCTTTATCGTCATTTTGCTAGAGTGTAACAAAAAGAATTTAGGTTTTTTCCCTTGTTTAAAAGTTAAAGATTATATTTCACTTCTCAGAGGTATGTTCGATTTTTTTCCACTCTGCTCTGACAAATAAACATTCTCTCTTCAGTATTAAAGTGCCTTCGTACTGCGAAATATTCAGTCGAAAACGTTAAAATGTGACAAAAACGTTAATATAAGTGAAATAAGTTGCTAAATTGAGCCAATTTTAAGACAATAATTAAAGGTTTCAGAGGTTTCAAAGGGACTGACGGTGCTCGTGAAATTACGAAGTAGAGGGTGAAGATGCTGTATTAATCCGCATCGCGCATTTCTGCTGCAAAAAAGTTCCGGGACGGAGACATGAGTCTTGTAAATAGGGGAAGATCAGGTCGCCTACGCTCTGTCAATGCCGACGTTTTATGAGCAGCTGTGCCTGCGTATCCTACAACAAGCACTAGGAAAACTTTCAGGGGAATTAGAAATATCCCACACTACCGTTAACCGCCGTTTGCGAATCGTGAAAATTTTTAATTATTTAATAACCAAGTACCTCAAAAATGCAATACCTAAATATGCTACACATTCTACAAATGCTACACCATTATGCTTTGAATTAATCATTTTGTTTAAATAGAATTCGAAAGTAGTTATTTTTATTTTTCAAAAATTAATATAACCTTTTCCATTACTGGATAATGAACCAAGCGAATTTATTACTTTTTTGGAATATGGTGATGATTGTTCGATATATACTCGATGTGTTTCATCACATAAATAGGGATATTGATTTTTACATGTTTAATAGATCGATCATTTTTGTAGTAAACTTCAACTTGTTACGAGGGTTGCTATTTATGTATCCGGTATCATTGTTGACTGTATACGTACTCAGAACGCTTTGTCATACGAACGTTATTTGTATTGTTTAGTGAGTGTGAATTCAATCATGGCCGTCGTTCGCTCACGGACTAATTTAAAGAAGGTCGTCTGAAATTGGCTGTTATGTCAGAAAACATCTATACTGTGCGCGAACTGATAAAGCAAGAACATCATATGATATACGATATATATATATATATATATATATATATATATATATATATATATATATATATATATATATATATATATATATATATATATATATATATATATGAGTATTAGTATGACAAACATACACAAGGTTTTACACGAACATTTCACCGTACAAAATATTTATGTGTAAATGTTGTATGCTCAAAACAAGCCTCGTGTCGATTGGTGCAAAGAAATGCCAAAGAAATACAATAGTGGTGCGTTAAATGCCGTGTATAATATCTACACAGGTGACGAACCTTGGATTTATGCACATGAGCCCGAAAATAAACAGCAGTCGACTGTATGGATCTTTCAAAATGAGCCAAATCTAACAAAAGTTGTTGGGATAAATGGGCATGTGGCTACATTACCACTAGAGAATCACAATGGTACACAATGATTTGTTTGCCAGGAGTCTTTGAGAAATAAAAAAGAACAACCAGCGATGCAGGATCATTCTTCCCCATGACAACGCGAGCTCTCACACATCGGATCGAACAACTCGATATTTAATAGATCAAAAAATCGAATTGAAAAGTTATCCGCCGTACAGTCCTGATTTGGCACCCAATGATTTCTTTTTGTTTACGTCCGTGAATAATAAACTAGGTGGTCAACGATTTTCGATGTCAGAAGAAGCGGTGATGCGTTCAAAATGCGTTTTCGGAATGGAAAAAGAGCTATGAAAATTGGTTCAAATGCATACAAAAGCGTATCGTTCATCGCGGAGAATATTTTGAAAAACAATAAAACCATTTTCAATGATAAATGTACTTGTTTTAGTTATAACTTGTTATTAATACTTTTTAGTTATTATTCCTGTCTATTCCACTCTATTTCGTTTCATAAATAGCAACTATTAAGTTTATAAAATATGAAAACAAAGTCACAGCTGTCAAATTAAGAGTGTATTTATAAATAAAGGAAAAACGCAAATATTTATGTTAGAACTTAGAATAAAAAACCTCATTGAAGGACACTATTCATTATTGAATAGAATTAAATGAAGAAATAAATGATGCTCTAGAAGGCGTTTTCACAATGAGATTATATGTACACCGTGAATATTGGAAATACGCAGTATGTCGGAAAAATAATGCAACTTTTTAAATTAAAAATAAACAATTAGTTATATTACCGAAATTATTTATTTTTATTCAAAATACATCCTTCCTCCATTAATACACCGCTGGACACGATCAACCAATGCTAGCATAGATTTTTGTATGTCGTTTTTCGGAATCGCCTCCATGATCCCCGTCACGGCTTCTTGAACTTGTTTAACACTACCATAAAGCATTTCTTTCATGGCCAGTTTGAATTTCGAAAACAGGAAATAGTCAGACGGATATAAATCGGGCGATACGCAGGATGTTGAAGCATTTCGAGTCGTTTTTTGCTAAAAATTATCTAACAGTAAAACAGACTTTCGTGAAATCGAGCACAAACTTTCCGTTTGTATAAATCCTATATCTCCTATAAATCCTATTCTATCTCACGATCGAATTCACATCGTAGGCGATGATTTCACGCACTTTTTCCGCCAACTCATAGCGATTTTTGTTTTTTTTTTGTCGGCCTGGCTTTGGTTCGTCTTCCCAAACATTATGACTGTTCTGGAATCGCTTATACTACTCGAATATTCGTGTACGGGATAAGCGATCATCACCATCACCTTTTTTCATCAATTTCAATATTTCTGTAAAAGTTTCACCGAGTTGAAAATACATTTTAATTTAGCTCTTTGTTCCCTTGTGTTTTTGTGACAAGGTGACACAAGGAACTCTCACTTTAAGCGCTAAAACTTAATAATCCGTTGATCGGTTCTAATGATGGCGGTCTTGTTTTATGAGGAGATATACAGCTTTCAAATTATATATTGTTTCAATGGAAGGCGCAGTGTAGATTTCTTTAAAATTAAATGTTCTGTTATTTTTTTCGACATACTGGGTACTGTACTAATTCACATAAAACTTTAAAATAATTTAGGAGTACATTGATGTTTAATTATTCTTTGGTAAAATATGGGTATAGTCCGGTTCAAGATATTTTATTGCCTTTCGGCAAAATGTTAATTGCCCCAATAAATTTCAATAAAAATATTCCTAGTTTCTTCAAAGGCGGCAGAGTCGTAGTGGTTTAATTTCTGAATAAGTTTGGCTAAAATAAAATATTGATGAAGATGTAGCCGGTAGAGGTAGTGCAGAAGTTGTAAGCTATTTATGGAAGAATTTCCATAAAGAGCTTAGGAAACGTTTGTTCGAAAGCACAAAATTGTGAAAATGCGAAAAAAAGAAAACATCTTACAGTATGATCCGACTCATGCTCTGGCCAAAACAAGAATTTTCACGTGATTTGTTTATACCAGCTGATGATATTGAAAGGTACCTTTGAGGTGTTTGATCACAAATTTCCAGATATAGGACATACGTATTTAAAATCAGATAGGGACGTATAAAAAAAGCAAACACAGTACCATACTTACCCCGGAAAAATATAGACATATCATTAAAACAGCATGCACAAAACAGTCGACGGTTAACGAAATGAAACGCTTACCAATGGATAGCTTACCAACTAATTGATGATTGATGAATAAAGGGATTGATAAATACAAAAAGAACCTATTAAATTAAAAAGTTCCATTTAGAGATGGCATAAAATAGAGACGTACTGAAGAGTTTGATAGTTGACCAAACCTAATATAGGTTTGTTCTAGCAAAGATTTCAAATGGTTTCAAACGGTTCCAAACCGTCCGGAGTTTGTGCAGATGACCGAAACATTCGCATATATTCGCCTGCGCAAACTCCGGATGATTTGAAATCGTTTGAAATCTTTGCTAGAACAAACTTAAATTATTACTGTTAATAAATGGAAGAAGGGGTTATGTAAATTTTAATTTTAAAAAATGACAAAAAATTAATGAATAGCTAATATTTGTATATTCTTGAAAATAATTCACAAAATAGTCCTATTAAGTAAATAAACCCAATTTTAATAGTATCTTAAGTTAAAAAATGCCAATTAATTTTACTAAAATCTAATTATCTCATTTGCATGTTTTTGTAACATAAACCCTTCTTCCACTTGCTTCTTCAATTATGTACACATTTTGCATATATTTTTTTCTGCTTCAAAAACAAATTCTGTAGCGTTTATTTAAAAAGTACATAGCTCACGTTTTCTTGTAAATTGCTAGGGTGGTGTCGTCATCCTGTGGTAAATGTGGGAACTACTGAGCCACATTGGAACGATGAAGATAATTTGCCTTTGGCGTTATTTGGAGGAACAGTGAATGAGCCAAACTTCAATGATTTTATAACTCTAAAAATGGTGTAAACGTAATTTTCATTATCCTGATATAGTCTGCAATGAATTAGACCGAAGCAATAATGAGCCCGAAGTACTAAGCCCTTTGGAATATTTTCAAAAATATATAAATGATGCTGAGTTTGAAAAAAATGTCAAACTTTACTAATATATATATATATATATATATATATATATATATATATATATATATATATATATATATATATATATATTATATGTATGTATATATATATATATATATATATATATATATATATATATATATATATATATATATATATATATATATATATATATATATATATATATATGGACTTCAAGGTTAAATGTTTTTAGGTTGTCTACTACTACTATCAGAGGTCATTCATCTTTCAGAACGAATACAATAATAATGTCACAAATTGTATTTTGACAATTATTTCCATAGTTTCAACTTCTGCAAGTTTTAAAGTAAAAAAATATATGCTGCTGGGACTGTAAGAGTGAATAAATTTAGCAAGCCTCCACTATTGGATGACAGACAGTTGAAACAAAGAGGTAGGGGGCCCCATGATGAATTGACAACCGAAAATAGAGATATTGCATTAGTAAAATGGATGTATAATTGTACAGTAGAACTCGCTTCGAATTTTGAGCAGCAAGACTTGGTTTCTAGGTGGGATAAGGTCGAGTAAAAGTACGTGGATGGTACAACGCCTGAAATTGAAAAATTATATAATCACTCAATGGGTCGCGTTGATTTATTCGATCAAATGATCGGATTATATAGAATTTATATTCGTTCTAGAAAGTGGACACTTCGCCTAATATTTCGTGTAGTTGACTTGGGTGTTCTCAACAGTTGGTTCAAATATAGGCAAGATTGCAATAGACTGCAGATTCCAAAAAAAATCACATATGACTTTTAGACTTCCGTTTACGTATGGCAGAGTGTTTGGTAAAAGTTGGTAGACCAGTTCAAGGTCAAGGGAAAAGAAGAAGGCCAAGCAGCGTGACACCTGAGGAGTCAAGATTAAAAATTCCAAAACGTAATGAAGATGTTTAGAAGTACAATACAATTCCATAGATTATCTGACATTTTGATGATAGTAAGGAAGGAAAGCGGTGCAAAAATGACAAATGCAGCAAAAAACGTAATTCTTTTGTGGTAAGTGTGGGGTACATTTATGTATAAAAATTTATATTACCGAAATTATTTATACCGAAAGATTTTTATCGCGCTTTAAAAAAAATAGGTCTCAAATGGTTAATAAGCGAAATGACACTTCTGTTAATTATCAAGAACAATCATAGTGACTTAAAAATAAATAGTATATCGATGTATCGATCCGTAAATGTTCAGTGTATATAAACATTGTATTTGTTTGAAATGATAAAATAATTTTATATATTTACCTATAAGAAACAACTAATATTATCCACTTTTATAGATTAATCACAGGAAACCAACACAACATTTATAGCAACTTGCTTAAAGTGAAACGTTAAACTAGCATCATTTTAGAAATTAAAAGGGATTAACATCAAGTCACAAATATTATTTAGTTCCTACTAAGACGATAAGTCATATCTGATTTGTAAATAGCATACCTTTTTCTATGAAAAAATCGTGCTACTGATAAACTGATCTCTCATGACTAAGCTATACTTAGCATCAGTACACAAAACATAATATTGTGGAAGTCATTCTGGTAGGGTCGTGTGATATTGTTTTTCTGTTTGACTTACCTGTATATATTTATTATTATTTAAACACACAGTTTATGAAAGTATTTATTTAGTTTGTTATGTAATTACTATTATTATTTACAATTATTTGCCAACATGGTGGTATGTTCATAGTGTCTGTTTGCCAAAAATAAGCATCTATATTGTTAGACAATATCAATAGGTTGTTTTTCATCTCTTCTTTCTTTTTAAAATATTTGGCATTTAACATTGGACATTTTGGAGATAGATATTAGTAATAGGTACCAGGATATTAGGCTAATAGATACTAGTTCGAGGGTGCAATGTCAGGTGAATAAGGTGGATGAGGCAAAGCATCCCATTTGAAGCTCAATAATTACTGCCGGATCCTGATTGAAACACGTGATGGTGTATTGTCGTGATGAAACACATATTTTCTGTTCTCTAACTCTGGCCGTTTTTCTTCAATTGATGCCTTCAGTCAATCTAAGTGTGAGTAGTAGAGGTTAGTGTTGATTTCAGTGTTGGTTTGGTTTGGTTCAGTGTTGGTTTGTTGGTTTTGTGTTCAGTGTTGGTTTGGTTCCGTGGCAGAAATTCAAAGTCTATCGATTGCTTCCAATCCCACCAATGGAAAAATATTTAAAACCGTTCACCCTGGCAATCTTCAAGATTTTTTCATTGAACGTTGTTATACACAATCCACTTTTTATCAACGGTCATCATTTGTTTCAGAAATGGAACCTCAGAATATTTTTTCAGCAAAAGAATGCAATATATTTCGTTTACGAAGTTCGTGAGGGACACAGGCATCGTATCGGCATATGTACCCATTTTTTTTTCAAATGGTTAAAAACGGCCGATTGTTAATATTTATCTTATCTACTATCTCACGGACCATTGTGTATGAATCTTCGGTTATTATGGCTTTATTTCCTCGACATCAATGCTTGAAGGATGGTCAGAGCGGTTATGTTACAATTACAGATCATCCATGTTAGAACCACCGCCCCCGAACTGACCAAACTACTTTTGAACCATTACCTCCTCAACAAAACCCTCTCCATAAACGCCACAATTTTTTTTTGTTTGTACAGCATTCTTCCTCTTTTTTTTTAAATAAAAACCGTAATGTGACATTAATGCAAGTTATCGATCGACATGAATCTTCACTAACTGAAGGCAAAGCAAAGTTAATTTGAACGCAAACATTGTAAATGCCACCGGAATAAATAATTTACAAATAAAGATTACTAATCCAGTAATATATATTTTTGTTTTCAAGGGTTAAAAGAACAACTAACAGAAAATCTCTATGAATCTCTACGAATTAATCTGTTGTTTGATATATAACTTAAATAAGAATTACATAGTTTAATGTTGAAACAAAAAATATAACATGCAGTATACATATTTGAATTAAGCTGAAAATATAATCACGTTACAGCATATCTCAAAAACAAAATTTGAAACATTTTTTAATGGTTAGCTTAATTTCTTCAGGCATGATCGGTAGGTAGAGTGAGTAGTCCAGAAGTCATATTGTCGGCTCTAAATCCGGATAAAGGAGGAAGGCTCTTAAAGGCTAGCCCTTTACCTTATTAAGAAACAAGACAGGTTCATAAAACAGAAATTTTACCTTGGAATAGAACTGATCATTCTCTGACACATGAGAGAAAAATGATGAGATTAGGAAATTTAAAGATAACAACATTGATATTTGTGCTCTACATGAAACCAAAATGAAAAGGCAAAGGCCAAAGACAGTATCACAGTTACATAGAAATCTGCAATGCAGTTGAAAAATAAAAGAGAGTAAAGGAAGTGTAAATTACCAAAAATATACAAAATATAATGACTGGGTTAATAAAAAGGTTCGCCCTGTTTTGGGTGCTAGATTGCATAGGAAAACTGAAGTGTCACTACTTTACATGTTCAATTCTTCTACTGGAACCTTTGGTGTAAAACACTAAACTTGAAGAGATGTATCACTCGAAGATATATATATGTTATCATCATCAGGAGATGATTCAATCTACTAGGAGAAGATAATCTATTCTAGATTGAATCATCTACTGGTGATGCTAAAATGTTTAGACACACACGCGTCGAGAAGTTTAAACAAATGACTTGGTGTTTAGTGGTAACTCACTTTAATTTAAACATTACTTTACACTGTAAAATTTTGATGTTGACCGACTGAATATTTCGCAGTGGAATCATTTTAATATTTATTTATTTGTTGACGTGCAACACCCTTTTTCATAATACTTACAAATAACAATAAAGCCTATACTTACATACAAGAATATAGTAAAATTAACAATACTTTTCTTAAATTAAATATAAATATTCATACGACGGTTGATTAATAAGTACCCGTGTTTGATAACAGATGGCGTTGACGAGTGAAACTGACATTACCATCGTGTACTGCAGACTGTTAAACGACCTCATGCTGAATTTCAGCTAAATTCATAGGTTAGTTTTTTTGACCGTCAGTTGTATCATTCATGTTTTGTATTTCTCGATAAAATGGAAATCCGTAATTCGTTTTTTATTTTTGGATGGAAAAACATGCCAAGAAATAAAAATGAAGTTGGATGCTGTCTATGGGGACCCTTCACTCTCTATGACAACCGTGAGATATTGGTTTAACGAGTTAAGCGTGGTCGTACAACTGTTTTCGATGAAGACCGGCCAAGACGAGGAAATCGTCGAAAAGGTCCATGACATGATTCTCGCTGATCACCAAATGAAAGTGCGCGAAGTAGCTGAGGTCGTAGGTGTATCGTACGTAACGACAATCAAGATTTTAAATGATAAAATAGGTGTGAGGAAAGTGTCCGCCCCATGGGTGCTGCAATTTCTCACGGTGGACAACAAACCAGTACGACTAACAGTGTCAAAGCAGTGTTTGGACTGCTTTAAGCGAAATCCGCCAAGAGACAGTCAAAACAACCAAGAGACAGTGAAAACAATGATTTTTTCGGGTGAATCTGCTCCGAAGAAGGTAAAAACGGTTAGGTTATAGCCACGATTTTTTGGGAATCCAAAGGAATAATCCTCATGGATTTTTCAGGGCAGTACTACAGTGAGTTGTTGGACAGATTCGATAAGAAATTGAAGGAGACATGGTCTCTTTTGGCTAAGAAAAAAGTGCTCTTCCATCACGATAACGTACAGGCACATTCATCTTTAATTGTCGCGGCCAAATTGCACGAACTGTGCTACGAATTGCTTTCGCACACACATTACTCCGCTAACCTTACACCCAGCGACTTTTTTCTGTTCTATAACTTGAAAACATGGTTTGCAAAAATCAGCTCAAATGTAAAGGTTATCGCTGAGAAAGAAGCGTATTTTGGAGAGTTTGAAAAATCATATTTTTTAGACGACTTAAAAAAGTTGGACAAAAGCTTGGAAAAGTGTATAGACCTAAAAGGAGACTACGTTGAAAAATAAAAATAAATTTATGAAAAAAATTACGTTTTTATTTCAAACACGGATACTTATTGATCAACCTTCGTACAATTTAAATGCCTCTTAAAACCTGCTACAGAGCAACCAAAAAAATTCAAACTACACTTATTTTCATTAGATACGATCCTCAAGATAGGTGAAAATTTCCCATAAATGCAAAGGTTACATAAATAAGATTCGTAGAGAATAAAATGGAACTTCTAGCACTTCTCGGTAGAACATTTATATTTATTAAACTCAAGAGGCCGGGGCAGTCAATAATTCCATTTATGACCTTGTAAACAAAAAAAATGTCAGCCCTATCTCTATGCAGAGATAGAGTCTCAAGTCCCAGCACATCTGTCACTTCACCAAATGAACCGTACACTCATGGAGGAGTGTAACCTGTGTGAAATAAATCCTAGAAATCTCTCCCAAAGTGCACCGTAGAGTACGAGGACTAGACACAAGAAAAGTACTCGAGGACAGAACGTACCAAGGTTACATATAATAGTGGAGTGATACAAATCCTCACGTGTTTAGCGAGAACCATACACAGTTTCCATATCTGGGCAGGTATTCTGGGAAACCACATAGTTGGGCCTATATTTTTGAATAACAACTTAACCGGTAAAGCGTACCTGGAGATGATAGAGATCGCGATTGAGCCGCTAATTCTTGAAATTCTGGAAGACAATCGAGATGAATTTCGTAACTTTGAAACGCAGCTCCTCCGCGCTATTGTGCTGCAGTAAGACATTATTTGGATCAGGGATATCCTGGTAGATGAAATGGGCGACAAGGTTCGATAGAATAACCGGTTCGGTAATCGGAGCTTACACCTTTGGATTTTTTCTGTGGGGGATATCTTAAATCTAAAGTATATGCTACAACACCTGACAGTATAGATGTTTTAAGAAAACGAATTATTGAAGAGTGTAGAGCAATTTCCGCTGAAACATTTGAACGAGTGCGACAAGAGTTTACCAATAGAATGTTTTACTGTCAAGAAGTAGGTGGAGCACATTTTGAATATTTACTGTAAGGGCAGACTTGTGAATCTGTATTAATTATACGCTATACTGAAATGTTAGTATTTAACCCTTCCTTGAACCCAAACAAAATTATTATTCAAACGAGGTGTCACTTGTCATAGGATCCCATTGAAAATTATTGCTCACATTAGCACTGTGGCACCATCTATGATAACTACGTCGTCGGCTATCACTAGAAAAGGAGTTTATGTCCAGTCACTTTTACATTCCAAATTTCATTAGTTTAAGTATAACCGTTCAAAAGATAAAAGGGAGCGAGGGGACTTTCGGCTAGCACTGTATCGGCTAGCGACATTCCAGTAACAGTAAATATCAAACTAGCCACATTTGCTGATGATACTGCAGTCTTGGCAGTTGGAAACATCATAGAATAAACAACCGTCAATCTCCAAGGTGCAATAAAGGACAAAAGTTTGGACCAGACAATGGCGTATAAATCTAAACGAAAATAAATCTGTTCATATTAATTTCAAGAACCAAAAAATAAATTACCACCCATTGGAATTGAATAATAATATTATTCCATGCAAAGAAAAACAGCCAAATACAGTCTTAACCTGAATGCCAAACTAAATTTGAAAGAACATGTTAAAATGAAAACAGAACAATTAAAACTCAAATATAAAAATACGTATTGGCTGTTGCGAAGAAATTCCCAGCTGTCTATCAAAAATAAAGTACTGCTCTACCAACAAGTGCTTAAACCGGTATGGACATATGATCTTCAGCTATGGAGTTGTGCCAAAGAAAGTCATTACAATTGCCTTCAAATATTTCGTAATCGAGTGTTAAGGAGTATTGTCAATGTTCCTTGGTATGTTCGGAACGAAGATGTTCATTGTGAACTCAGGTGAAGATAGTTAAAGAAAAAATTTGCCAGGAGTTATGAGGAGAGGCTTCACAAACATCCAAACGTTGAAGTACTTCAAATCTTAAAAAATCAAGACCTAGTGCGATGGCTCAAAAGAACCAAACCTTTTGAGCTTACATAAGAGTGCAGTGATCAGTAAAAATCAGAGCACAGTGCAGTGTAGCTACATCAAATAAGTGCGCAAGATGTGTTAAAAACTAGGATGAACCGATTTGAATATCTAGACTCAAGTAACTGTAGTAATTTAAGTAATATTGCATTGTTCATTTAAAAAAAAAAACATTGTTGATTTTTTCGAGATCCAGCTACAAAGACCCCGAATCTTCGGCACTATATATTTTTCTGCAAATCTTTAAACTTTATATAAATGTTAAATAAGATGGGTCTTAAATAGCTTCCCTGCAGTACATTATGAATATCTCCCAATAAAAATACGCTGGGTTTTTTCCATTAAGTATTATCTAAGTTAGTCCAATTCCGATTTATTTTGCGGCAATAGTTGGTAATAGGCGTTAATAGTTGTTGGTTTATCAGCACAGACCAAATATTTAACATAACCCCAAAGAAAATAATCGAAAGGCCTAGAAAAAATTTGCTCATCGAATTGTTCTCTCAATAAATCGATTGTTACATTGGCTGTATGACATATGAAGCTGTCCTATTAGAACCATTTCTCTTCCAGATAAATACCATTCAAATTCGGAATTAAATGATCATTGATCGTCGCTTGGTAAAGATCCCCACTAACGGTAATGTGATTTCCAGCTTGATTTAAAATTGCGTTTGCAATTGAATTGCGTTTGATTGCGTTTGCAATTGAAGTTGATTTTTGGCCCATTCATCGGATGTATGACGCAAATGATGATCTTGCGGCTTAAGTTCTTGGATAAGATGGATGCTTGCTGCTACTAAAGACCAATAACTTTACGCAAAATTTTTCACATAGTCGAATTGATAAAGTTACGAAGTGCTCTATAAGTTTACCGCACAGAACACTGATTTTTAAAATAACTTTCGATAATTTGCAAGTGTTGCTCTGGTCATTTGCCAGACTATACTGAATAATTTTGACATTAGAGGCGCACAATCTTACAGTTCGTTTGATATCGACCCCTATTGGAAATTCGGACTCACTAAAAAATCACCCGTTCAATTAGGGTCATAAAGGAGATTTTAACTCCCGCTTCCACCACAAGAAATAAATGTCCTATACAAAGAGAGAGAGTGAAATGTTAGATCATTTTCTGATAGATGACAATCGCAAAGGTAATTTTTCTGAAAAGAAGCTTTCCTTCTAGTAACGTTCTATGAGTTTCAAGTCAATATAAAATTAATGTTTTTTTTTATAGTCTTCGACAGCTGGTAACTATTATGGAGACTGTGCTCCATATTTCATGGTTCGTAAGTGGTTTACTGAGTTTTGATGTGATCGAACCAGTACGAGTAATGTTCCATGCTTATGATGCAGTGTTGAAATCACTATCGAGGAAATGGTCAACAAAATCCATTATATGGTATTAGTTAATTGCAGAGTGAAGATTAGAAAGATTGTTGAGATGATAAACATTTCGTACGAACTCGTAGGGAACATCCTACTCAAACATTTGAGTATGAGAAAATTATCAGCGCGATGGGCGCTGCATTTAGTCAGTGCAGACTAAATAAGGAAATGAGCGTTTCACAGCGGTGATGAGACATAATGGTCATTTCGCAGCGGTAATTAGACATATATAACCGCAATTCGAACTTCGTGTGGTGATTCGTAATTGTTGATGAAACTTGAATTCATCACTATACTCCAGAAATGATGAAATAATCAATACTGTAGATTTTATAGGCGACTTTAACAGATATTAAGCTGTATTATTCTTTTTATGAACAATTGATAAAACATCTTTTCAACTGACTAAGAAAAGTGCTGTTTCACCACGACAATATACCATCCGCCCACCATTTCAGTAGCGAAATTGGTCAAGTTGTGCCATCAATCGATGCCGCATCCACCCTATTCTTTGAACTTGATGTCCTCTGACTTCTTTCTTTTTTAAAATAACAATATATGACTGGCGTGAAAGAAATTCAGATAAAATAAGGAAATCATCGCCGACGGAGGACTGTTTCACATACAGGGTCTGTCCCTAAGTAAGTTGAATGACCTTGCGCCGCCGAAGCAAGCCGCTAGCAAGGCGCGCCTAATGATGGAAAACATAATGGAGGATTTAAGGAAGCCAACGATACACGCGTCAGTTGCCTGCAGGCTGTTTCATACTGCGCTGCTAGTTGGAATTTTTGTTTTAGTGATGCTTCTCAATTTCAAGAAGCCACATTACAAGGACCAGCGTTACGCAATAAAATTGTATGTTGCAGTCAAGAAAACGGGCGCTGAGACCGTTGCCATGTTGAGGGAAGTTTATGCGATAATACCATGTTCTAAATTATGGTTTATCGCTGACAAAACATGGGAGGGCAGAGAGGGCGCTGAGGACGAAGATCGTACTGGGCGCCCGTCAACGTCACATTCCGACGGAATCCGAATTTTTTGGATAATATAATTACGGGCGACAAAACATAAGTTTTCGAGTATGATCCGGATTCCAAAAAGCAAAGTGCTTAGTGATACACGGCAGTTTTCCCACGCCCAAAAAAAGGAGAGAATGAGTAAGTCCCGTGTAAAGACCATGCTCATCGTTCTTTTCGACGAAAGAGGTATTGTCCACTCGGAGTTTGTGCAACAAGGACAAACAGTGAACAGTCATTTTTACTTAGAAATCCTGACAAAGGCGAAAGTGACAGCGACTGCGAAGCGACTGGTGACAGCGAAAACGCTGGCGCCAGTATTACGACGCGGAAGGAAGCTACTTTAAAGAATTTTTGTCGCCTGTACCTTCATCTGCAATAAATCTTTTTTTGTTGGATTTATTCAACTTACTTTTAGGACAGACCCTGTAGTTCGATTAGTCGTACTTTTTGGAAGACATAGAAAAGTTGGAAAATCATTGTGTATTAAGCTAAAAGAAAGCTAAGCTAAAGATCAAATAATTTGAATCAAAAAGTATTTGACTTATCCCTCTATCCTCGTAGTTTGAGTATTTACCTCTTTGAAAGATTTATTACAATGTACACAAAATCTTTGAGTGCCTTTGAGAAAACAAAGGAATTTTATCTTATATTAAACAAAACACAATGTAGGAAATGATATAAACAATGATCTGCAGAAAAAATTTAGTCTATATAGTTTACATTTCAAAATTGTGTGTACTTATTTCATTCATTTCATATCAGTTATTTAAGACGACTAATAAGTTCGGACGTGTTTTTTATGTCAATCTATTTGTATTATACACTATTTTGTAGCTCTTGAATTGCTCTTTCTTACGGAGTGTTATTTTTTGAAACAATAATAAATCTTTGTTTTTATAATAATGGAAAAATAAACGTCTTTATCATGGTTTTTAAGTCATTTCGTAGGCTCTTACTTACTTAGACGGCGGTTGTTCCCTGAAGCGGGCCGTGCATTTTATTTATGTTTGGGGCCTCTTGTTGGCCCAGCAAAAATATATGTATTTTTCAAATTTTATTTGCTTTGCTGCCCAGATCTTTTGATTTGGCCGCTCTAGAATATTTTTATGGCGATTTTTGAAGAAAAAGGTTTACATAAATGAGCTCCAAACTATACAGCAACTCAGAGACAACATCCGTGCTGAAATCGATGCATTAACACCCGATACGGAGACAAACGTTATAAGCGCGGAAATTTTTTTCGCGGCTAAATGTTCATATACAATTTTGTGTATGTTTGTCATACTAATGCCCGGAGATGCCTCAATCTCACGGTATGTCACACGACGATCTTGCTTTATCAGTTGGCGCACAGTATCGATGTTTTCAACCGATTTTGGGCGATATTTTTTAAATTCGTCCGTGAGCGAATGACGGCCACGATTGAATTCACTAAACAGTGATATACAGTGGTTTTAGATGGTGCTTCATCGCCAAAAGTCGAAGTGAGTTGATCGATGTACTGTTGCTGAGATAATCCACGTCGAAAGTCGTAGTAAATCTTCGAAAATTCTCACGAGTTAATTCCATTTTTTGACTGAGATGAAATCTTCAAATCACTAAACAACACAAATAGCATCCGTATGACAAAACGTTCCGAGTACGTATACAGTCAACAATATCAAACTTTACGATGTATATGTCAGATGGCGCCTTGCATAGCAACACCACTGTTGTCACTTCCGAATACCCAGATATTAACCCTCGTTTGGGCAAACTTAAAAAAAGCAGGTTAAATCAGAATTTTATAGCCCTGCGGAAACTCGTTCACTAACCAGTCCTTGTAGGTTATATAGAACTGAGCATACGATTTATAAGAACTTTAAGATCAATGCTGTTTACACTTGTCGAAAACTACTTTAAAACTCATAGGATGAACGATTCATTCATTAAATTGGACTCAAAAATGATGAAAATCCTGGAATATTGAACGCAATCTATAGTTAAATGAAATAGTTTTTTTACAGTTGGTGGAATATTGAAAGCAGAATCTACAACAAAGTTTAGTACCTGAGCTTGGTACGTACAGCTTGATGATAATCAGCTGTATTCATTTTACATAGGCAAAATTAAATGACATTCTGTAATTAGTTTTTTTCTGGTTTATTGTAAATTATAAAAACGATATAAACTTATGGGACAACCGAAAAAATTGTAGCTGTTATGTCACCTATTAAATTTGTCTCCTAAAACTAACTTAATGTCACTTCTTATGGATTTGCCTATCTCGATATCCAGGAGCGTTCAAAATGCTTTATTATTTTCTACTGTTTTGTTCTGTGTTGGTGCATTTATAGAAAATATTGACAAATTTCGAAAATTCCCCCTCGTTCGAGCAGGATCTTCTCACCCGCTGGTATAAAACCTAATACACCTGAATCAAATTTTCTTCAAACTTCTATCTAGTCCTTCAGTGTCGATTCGTAGTCGACTTTATTCATGTTGATAAGATGCTTTCATCTCTGCTTCGGAATCAGGCCGCAAGGCCCGATTCCGCGGATATACGAGAAAAACTCGCATTTAGATACCCATAAGGGGTCATTGGAGTCCGGAGGGGAATGTTCGATCGTGGATCTTGCATTCTTCCTTCAGCTTGGTGTTGTGTTGCATTAATGTTGTTGGTTGAGGATGAGTAGGGTTTTTGTCTGATTCGTTTTGGTGCTGTGGAGATTAAATCTTCACAGCTGTAAGTTTGTAAGATTTTCTCCTTCGTTTTTTGCGGGACATGGCACTGACCCGTCTTTTCTTTGTTGGTTTCTTCCGGCTGTTGATGGCTTTCAGAATTGATTGGATTTGGGTTAGACCGTGGCTGCAATGAATATTGCCTCCACGTTTGATGGTCCTTTTGGTTTGACGAAGTACTAGGGTAGATTCGACACAGCTACCCTCCATAGCCGTCGGCACTTCCTTTTCCTTACGTCTGTTTGGTTGGAAGAATATCGACTGATGTTCTTCCTTGGTAGGGACTTGATTGTCTCCTTCTTCGGGTGGTGTGGTCTCTGGAGTCTGTTGGTCTTTGTTATTAGAAGTTAAAACCCCTAATATCTTATATTTCAGGTGCAAAAAAGACATTTTTGCTATTATTTGGTTGGTATCCAGCGTAGTACCCGTACCTGAAGAACATTTCTCCAAGTTACGCAAGATTTTAAATGATTTGTGTTTTGCTTCCTGGATAAATATATCCAAGGAGCTTTCTGCGTGAGCAGTTTTGTTTTTGTTATTGACCATAATGGACAATTTGATGCACAACACTACACTAAACGTTTCACAAACGATTGCGAACGATTACGCAATATTGCGCAATCTTACCACACCTTATGAGACTTAACCTCACTTTGTTTGCTCTTCAGAACGCGTCTGCATTCGATGAAGGCACTGACCAGACTCTTACAACGAATTGTGTCATGTCCACTATAATATATTCAATGGCGCTTCGTGAGGGAAGGCGTTGGGGCGCCGCCCCTCCAGCATTTATCACAGTAAACACAGAAAAATTTCAAACAAAAACACCATATTTTATTTCCCTTCAGTTTCTTTCCTTTCATTCATTTTCCTAGTTCACCTCCTGTATAGGGTTTCAACAGCATGAAAAGTAAAAAGGTGGAAGGGGAAAGCAACAAAAAATCTCCAGCAGCACAATTTTTTTCTATCCTGTACCTAACCATATTATATCTTGGAATTCAACTACATCCAGTTCGTGTTTTCTTATCTATTAAAGGGCAATTCTACTCGTTGCTATAACGTTTTTATGTTTATTTTGCTCATTTTGTATGTTAAACTTAACAAAATGTTAAAAGAAAACTATCAGAGCAGATGCAATGGAAGGAAAAAAGAAGAAGAGAAGCGCATGTTGTAATTTTTTTATTGAAAATACTGTTGATGAAATGAACAAAGAAAATTATTTGTTTTAAATATGATCAGTATATGTAAAGTGAGCGTTCGTTTTTGACTTTGAATTTTGAGATCTGAAAGTGACTTTTCAACAGGATGGTGCTCCTCTACATTGTTATGGTATGTTGTGGTGCAATAAGAGTGTATCTGAATAGACAGTATCCCAATAGATGGATTAGACGATCGGTTATAATAATAGAGTGGCCTGCTCGATCTCCAGAACTCCCCTTGATTTTTTTACAGCGAGTATGATTACAAAACCAGATAACATAGGTTTTGAAGCAGAGAATTACGAAACAGTGTAGGTTAATTTCTTAATTTTACATTATTAAGTTTAGAAATTTATTGAAAGAATCTTCGACTTTTCAAAGGGAACAGAACAAAAACAAATTCATATTATCGTTTGATGCCCAATTAACAGAAGGGCTAAACAAGATTTTGGAAAATATGGATATTAAGGTAGGGTATAAACCTTAATAACTTAAGAGAAGTTTTGGCTAATACAAAGGATTAAGTAGATCAACATAAAAAAATCGGGGATTTTTCAAATTAGTTGTTATGATTGTGATGGAAGATGTGTCAGGCAAAATAAAAGATCTATATCAACCAGATTTAAAGAACATATTACCCATATTAGACATGGGAGAATTGAGAAATCTTGTGTTGTCTAATATCGACTGGAGTATGATTATAATACAAATATTAGTAACTTAAAACTTAATTAACAGCTTCAAATTTTACTTGGTGAGAATCCACGATAAATTATTTCAAAATAAAACTACAATTTCATTCGATTTTCAGCATTGCAAACACAGTGTTGGCGAAACACTATGTTGTGCTTTTTCACACTATAGTGTAAACATCTACTTCACAAGTATTTCTCACGTAGACAAGAGACTATAACTCTTACAAAATTAAAACCGTTGCACGTCATTGATTCAAAATCAAAATTTCGGCTACGCTGTTGCCAGATTGCGATTAAACATCATGACCTTACTTTAGCGAATCATTTTTGCAATTTTACAAAGTAAGTTACAAAATTATAATAAATGTTGAAAGTCTTGCAAGTATCGTCGATTTGGTACCTCTAGATAGACTCAGCATATGTAAAAATGCTTCGTTCAAAAACCATCGACATTTTTTAATATTTGAATGGTTATTAAAATAAAAAGATTATATAATTATCAGTGACATTTATTGGTATATAATATACAAGTACTAAACAAAAAAAAACAATGAAATGTCTGCATGCACTTTTATTTGCATTCATCAGAGTCTGAAAAGTACTGGCAGGAATCACTGCTATCATCTGCAGTATTTATAATTAAGGGAAGAACTTTCTTGTCACTATCTAAAATAAACATTTCCAATCAAAACTTTTCATATCTTTTGCATATTTATGTAATTTACCTTTTATCGTAAACTTTGGTGGTTTTTACACTCCTCTTATTATTATCTTACCATGAATGACTTACAGTACCATTTTGAAAAATCCAGGTTTCATCTAAGAAGGCAAATTTGTACAAGGCGTTTTCCTTTCCTTCATATGACCCCTCAAAAAATCTATACGTTTTAGGGCAATGTTGGGAAGTTCCATAAGTCCTCGTCTTAAATCCTCTTTTTTCCATTTAAAACCTACTTATTTCAATGCGTTGCACAATGGCATATGGCATGCGTCAAACAGTTGTTTATCAGATACATGCTGCCCTGAAAATTAAATTGTGAGTGCTTACGATGGGTTTAAGAACAGTCTTTTCTGCAATTCTTAGGTTACAAATACTTACTGATGTAAATCATACATGATGTAAATTGTCACGATCCTTGTATCCAAAGCTGCAGTACTGATAACCTTTTTTAGTAAAATTACGTTTTCTATGCGATTTTAAAACTTGTTTTTTACTTTTTGTGAAATAGTACTAACAGTGGTATAACAAACTCTTGACACGACGATTTAAATGATTTGACATTCTATAGGCACAACTTAAGTTCTTAAAGAAACTGTTTTCGAACGCAAGGTTTAAATACAAATGGCATAACCTCCAAACGTGTCAATAAATATCAACAAGACAAATTTTAAACCGGACAACGTCGCATATGCTGCCAACCGAACACAGCCGCTAAATTTGAAATTTATTGAATACATTCCATTTGATTATTTTATTATTTAATTTTTGTAGTGGTATTTCTGCTGTTTTTTAATAGCGTCATCGATGACGTGCAACGGTTTTAGTTTATATAAAACCCCCCTCTGTGCGCGGTCCCTAACTTCGCGGTCCATTTATTATTAAAAATGGCTCGCAAGCGAATACCGATTGAAATTGACAAAAAGCAAAAAGCAAAATTTGACGTCAAGAAAAAATAAAAAATGGCTTTCGACACTCTTTTTTTCGTTTTCTAGATATTACAGGAATGAATGTCATGATAATCTCGAGGGCGAATAATGTAGTTATACAAAAAAGGCAAAAGTATTTACGAGAATCGGGAATTCAGCTGATAAAAGAGTATGTAGAGAGAAGAGCTAGGATGGCCACCATAATAGCTAAGATGGTACCTTCTGAGAAAACTCAAAAGAAAAATGAGGGACCACTTAAACATAACGGACGGAAACTCATGTAACAAACCAGGCACAAGTTCCAGTGCATGCAGAGGAAGCTGCAAAATATGTCCTGCTAAAAAGGAGACAATCCAAGACACAATGAGCGACTTGTCTGAAGAATATTTGTCGGGACCACACTACATTTCTTTACAATGAATGTTACCGTGGTGCTAACCGTGGTAAACTAACCTAATTTAACGAATTAAATACAGGCAGATATTTTACCGTTTCATTGATATCATTATCAAACTTGTTAATTTTATTAATTTGATTTTAGTTTACGTTTAAGTAAGAGTTATGCTACTAAAATGTTTCCTAATCCAAAGAGAACGTGTATACATATAATTAAACTTAAAATTAAGAGATAAATACAGCTAAATAATAAAAAGTACTGTATTTTTATTACTTGATCTCGCCAAAGTGTAATTTTATAAATTAAAAATTTTTGTTACTAAATTGTTTCTTAATTTAAAGTTAGTGTGTCTAAATAAATAAAATGTGATAGATAAAAAATGATTTTTTAATTTATCTTCAAAATCCAAAAAATCTTTAATATGCCTTTAGAGTTACGTGCGACCGCTGCCGTAATAATTGGCCGCGTACCTGCTTGAATGTTAATAATGTAGAAATCAATCAAGTTTTTAAATTATTATTAGAACGTTTGATTAACTTCACGGTTCGTTATTTTTACAAGCGTCATTAGATATGGTTGTCATATAAATAAAACGTAGTTATTTTTAGAATTAGATTAAATTATCTCCTGATGTTGCTTACATTGTTAGCGAAACGGTGTGTCGAGGTTTAAAACAAAGTGATTTGATGTTTAGTTGTAAATCTCTTGCGGTTAATAATATTTCAGGTCAAAAATATACACTATTTATGACGAATACAAGTTGTACTCGTCATAATGTTTTGCCGTAGAGTTCAAATAAAGGTTGCCTCAGAATATTTTTTGTTTTTGATACTTAAGAATTTCCAATGCAACTGAAATTTCCAATCACTTGTTGGAGCATAGCTCTTGGAATCCAGTGGATTTGATATATTATTTTTTGCTTTAAAACATTTAAGTTGAGTAGTAATGGGTTGAAAACCTTACTTTTTAAGTAGTTCCATAGGAAAAAATCAGCCGGTATTAAAACTGGACTCCTGGGTGGCCAGTTGATGTCCCCTCGAAGACTAATCACGCTTTCAGGGAATAAATCGCGAAGAGCTGTTACAGAATCATTCGTGGGAAGTAGCAACGTGGGAAGTAGCTCCATATTATTGAAAAAATGTTCGGACCATATGGCAATAACGATCGGAATTAACAATCTGAGCGTGATCACGGTTATCCTCAAAAAAGTAGGAAACCGATAATTCCTTCGCTTGATATGGCAGCCCAAACGACAACCTTAGACGAGTGTAATGGTTTCTGTGCTAATGTGGAGAAGTTGCGCGGAGTCGTAGAGACTGTTATGGATCGTCCCTAACAGACTGGCAAACGCGGTCAACATTCGTGGTGTTAGCTGGCATTGTGTTTCCAGTCTCTTCAAACTTGCGTACCTAATCCTTGATTCTTCGCATATTTCTCACGGTCACTAAATTAGAATATGTCTTGTACAGACGTCGAACAATAGTGTAGGAAACGTTGTTTTTTTTTATAATGCTCATACGTAATATGAGCGCTGTGATTCCATGAAACGATCCATCGCTACTAAACTTAAAAAAACCCGTCAAGCGTTTGAGACCACTTCCCTCCCGCCGCTATCTGTGTTTGACGCGTAACAGTAAAAACGAAAAACATTCTGAGATACCCGCTAGTTAAATATTAACACAATCAACAAATTAACCAAGTCAACAAATTTTCATGTTATCTATTATTTTGAAAATTTCTTCAAAATTTCTTAATAAAATGATGAAAATCTTGAAAAATCAAAGTGGATTTTAATTAACTATAGATACTCACAACTAATCGCACACATAATAACTACATTATTGATAGTATCAATTTGAACATACGTATTTTAAGGAACATGTACGAATGACGCATTCTTGCTAGTATCTGGTATTTATATAATATGTGGTTTTCCTTTTCCACGTTAAATGAATAAAATTTCTTATCATAACGACATGCATCTTATTTAGTTTCTAAGGATACGATACACCGATCATATACACAGTGAACCAATAATTTTCGCACTTAATAAACCGGTTTCCTAAGCAAAACGAAGGTGGGATGATGTGCGAACGACTACCAATTTTGAGATCGTTCCTCGAAAATATAGTCACAATGGATCACTTTCACGGCAAATAACGCGCATTTTGTGTAAAATCATTTTTAAAATGAACGAGTCGTGCGTTACTACTCGATGTTTATTCCGTTTGAGGTCTGATTTGACATCAATTAGTGCATCATTTCTCTACTAATATCGTTTCTAACTAATAACAACATAATAAAATAAACTTAAATAAAGTAACAACCAAAGTTTTTTGAAATAATAATTTAATGACATGGTTAATTTTGTTTTTCACTTAAAAGTTATTCTATACGCGGATCATAATTGCAAACATGCATACGCAAATTAACTTCTAGTGACAATAGACGATTTCTATATTTAGTTTTTAAAGCCACCACAGACGAGAAACTTTTTTGTATAAGTAAGAAGTAGCGAAGGGGATCAATGTTTTCAAAGCTTCCGCTGCTAAGCTTCCGTATTCCGGATTTCATCTATTATTTTTTGCTTTAAAACATTTAAGTTCAGTGGTAATGGGTTGAAAACCTTACTTTTTAAATAGTCCCATTGGAAAAAACCAGCCGGTATTAAAACTGGACGCCCCGGTGGCCAGTTGATGTCACCTCGACGACCAATCACGCTTTCAGGGAATAAATCGCGAAGAGCTGTTAAAGACTCAGTCGCGGAACGAACTCCATATTATTGGGAAGTAGCCAATAATATGGCGTTCGTGGGAAGTAGCAACGTGGGAAGTAACTCCACATTATTGAAAAAATGTGTTGCGATGGCAGCCAATCGAGCTTTGCATTTCTGGAGCCAAAAAAGTCCGGACCATATGGTAATAACGATCGGAATTAACAATCTGAGCGCGACCACGGTTATCCTCAAAAAAGTAGGAGCCGATAATTCATTGGCTTGATATGGCAACCCAAACGACAATCTTAGACGAGTGTAATGGTTTCTGGGGCAGTTCCAGCGCATTGTCGGGAGTCCAATATCTGCTATTTTGTTTATTCACGTGGCTTTTAATGTGTAAATTTGATTCATCGGAAAATCATATGCTATTGAAGCTCTTAAAATGATTTTTCAGTGTCCCGCAGAATTCAACTCGTTTAGTTGGATTATCGGGCTTCATCTCTTGCACAAAAACAGTTTTGTGGGGGTAGGAATTTCTGTGAATAATGTGATGAATCGTGGAACTGTGTTAATGTGGAGAAGTTGCGCGGAGTCGTAGAGACTGTTATGGATCGTCCCTCACAGACTGGCAAACGCGGTCAACATTCGTGGTGTTAGCTGGCATTGTGTTTCCAGTCTCTTCAAACTTGCGTACCTAATCCTTAATTCTTCGCATATTTCTCACGGTCGCTAAATTAGAATATGTCTTGTATAGACGTCGAACAATAGTGTAGGAAACGTTGTTTTTTTTTTATAACGCTCATACGTAATATGAGCGCTGTGATTCCATGAAACGATACATCGCTACTAAACTTAAAAAAACCCGTCAAGCGTTTGAGACCACTTCCCTCCCGCCGCTATCTGTGTTTGACGCGTAACAGTAAAAACGAAAAACATTCTGAGATACCCGCTAGTTAAATATTAACACAATCAACAAATTAACCAAGTCAACAAATCTTCATGTTATCTATTATTTTGAAAATTTCTTCAAAATTTCTTAATAAAATGATGAAAATCTTGAAAAATCAAAGTGGATTTTAATTAACTATAGATACTCACAACTAATCGCACACATAGTAACTACATTATTGATAGTATCAATTTGAACATACGAATTTTAAGGAACATGTACGAATGACGCATTCTTGCTAGTATCTGGTATTTATATAATATGTGGTTTTCCTTTTCCACGTTAAATGAATAAAATTTCTTATCATAACGACATGCATCTTATTTAGTTTCTCAAGGATACGATACACCGATCATATACACAGTGAACCAATAATTTTCGCACTTAATAAACCGGTTTCCTAAGCAAAACGAAGGTGGGATGATGTGCGAACGACTACCAATTTTGAGATCGTTCCTCGAAAATATAGTCACAATGGATCACTTACACGGCAAATAACGCGCATTTTGTGTAAAATCATTTTTAAAATGAACGAGTCGTGCGTTACTACTCGATGTTTATTCCGTTTGAGGTCTGATTTGACATCAATTAGTGCATCGTTTCTCTACTAATATAGTTTCTAACTAATAACAACATAATAAAATAAACTTAAATAAAGTAACAACCAAAGTTTTTTGAAATAATAATTTAATGACATGGTTAATTTTGTTTTTCACTTAAAAGTTATTCTATACGCGGATCATAATTGCAAACATGCATACGCAAATTAATTTCTAGTGACAATAGACGATTTCTATATTTAGTTTTTAAAGCCACCACAGACGAGAAACTTTTTTGTATAAGTAAGAAGTAGCGAAGGGGATCAATATTTTCAAAGCTTCCGCTGCTAAGCTTCCGTATTCCGGATTTCATCTATTATTTTTTGCTTTAAAACATTTAAGTTCAGTGGTAATGGGTTGAAAACCTTACTTTTTAAATAGTCCCATTGGAAAAAACCAGCCGGTATTAAAACTGGACGCCTCGGTGGCCAGTTGATGTCACCTCGACGACCAATCACGCTTTCAGGGAATAAATCGCGAAGAGCTGTTAAAGACTCAGTCGCGGAACGAACTCCATATTATTGGGAAGTAGCCAATAATATGGCGTTCGTGGGAAGTAGCAACGTGGGAAGTAACTCCACATTATTGAAAAAATGTGTTGCGATGACAGCCAATCGAGCTTTGCATTTCTGGAGCCAAAAAGTCCGGACCATATGGTAATAACGATCGGAATTAACAATCTG
Organism: Cosmopolites sordidus; assembly: GCA_031761425.1. Lineage (NCBI taxonomy): Eukaryota > Metazoa > Arthropoda > Insecta > Coleoptera > Curculionidae > Cosmopolites > Cosmopolites sordidus. The sequence goes on from JARFXV010000024.1 coordinate 1,581,503, forward strand.
AGCGCGACCACGGTTATCCTCAAAAAAGTAGGAGCCGATAATTCATTGGCTTGATATGGCAACCCAAACGACAATCTTAGACGAGTGTAATGGTTTCTGGGGCAGTTCCAGCGCATTGTCGGGAGTCCAATATCTGCTATTTTGTTTATTCACGAGGCTTTTAATGTGTAAATTTGATTCATCGGAAAATCATATGCTATTGAAGCTCTTAAAACGATTTTTCATTGTCCCGCAGAATTCAACTCGTTTAGTTGGATTATCGGGCTTCATCTCTTGCACAATAACAGTTTTGTGGGGGTAGGAATTTCTGTGAATAATGTGATGAATCGTGGAACTGTGCTAATGTGGAGAAGTTGCGCGGAGTCGTAGAGACTGTTATGGATCGTCCCTAACAGACTGGCAAACGCGGTCAACATTCGTGGTGTTAGCTGGCATTGTGTTTCCAGTCTCTTCAAACTTGCGTACCTAATCCTTAATTCTTCGCATATTTCTCACGGTCGCTAAATTAGAATATGTCTTGTATAGACGTCGAACAATAGTGTAGGAAACGTTGTTTTTTTTTTATAACGCTCATACGTAATATGAGCGCTGTGATTCCATGAAACGATCCATCGCTACTAAACTTAAAAAAACCCGTCAAGCGTTTGAGACCACTTCCCTCCCGCCGCTATCTGTGTTTGACGCGTAACAGTAAAAACGAAAAACATTCTGAGATACCCGCTAGTTAAATATTAACACAATCAACAAATTAACCAAGTCAACAAATTTTTATGTTATCTATTATTTTGAAAATTTCTTCAAAATTTCTTAATAAATTCATGAAAATCTTGAAAAATCAAAGTGGATTTTAATTAACTATAGATACTCACAACTAATCGCACACATAGTAACTACATTATTGATAGTATCAATTTGAACATACGTATTTTAAGGAACATGTACGAATGACGCATTCTTGCTAGTATCTGGTATTTATATAATATGTGGTTTTCCTTTTCCACGTTAAATGAATAAAATTTCTTATCATAACGACATGCATCTTATTTAGTTTCTCAAGGATACGATACACCGATCATATACACAGTGAACCAATAATTTTCGCACTTATAAACCGGTTTCCTAAGCAAAACGAAGGTGGGATGATGTGCGAACGACTACCAATTTTGAGATCGTTCCTCGAAAATATAGTCACAATGGATCACTTACACGGCAAATAACGCGCATTTTGTGTAAAATCATTTTTAAAATGAACGAGTCGTGCGTTACTACTCGATGTTTATTCCGTTTGAGGTCTGATTTGACATCAATTAGTGCATCGTTTCTCTACTAATATCGTTTCTAACTAATAACAACATAATAAAATAAACTTAAATAAAGTAACAACCAAAGTTTTTTGAAATAATAATTTAATGACATGGTTAATTTTGTTTTTCACTTAAAAGTTATTCTATACGCGGATCATAATTGCAAACATGCATACGCAAATTAATTTCTAGTGGCAATAGGCGATTTCTATATTTAGTTTTTAAAGCCACCACAGACGAGAAACTTTTTTGCATAAGTAAGAAGTAGCGAAGGGGATCAATGTTTTCAAAGTTTCCGTTGCCAAGCTTCCCTATTCACTAACTACGTAACATTAACATTCTAGTAAACATTCTAACTACGTACGTAAACATTCTAGTTGTAGAATTTTATCGGCCGATATTTTAATAAGTTGGTTATGAATCTTAATAAGTAATTCAGCCGCTGCTACAACGTGTTCATTAAACGAATTGAGAACCCATCTTTTCGACAAATCATCGTGGCTATCTGGAAAATGTTCCAGTAAGTGAATTTTCAATTCACGTAAATGCCTTTTCGTGTTCTCATGTTCTGCACCAATAACATAAGTTTCTAAATCCATATTTTTGATTATTAATCAAAAATATGGATAATCCGAAGTTAATGTGAATGAATTAAAATTGCGTTTTTCAAGGCGTATAATCCAAACATCAAGCTTCATGATGAAAGCATTGACTTTTTCTGTGATTATTAATATGTTTTTGTTACGGCTTTGTAAACTCGTATTCAGGTCATTTAAATATGAAGATCTATGAATCAAGTAAGCCAACAGTAATAAAGTTTCTCATTCTTGTAAAAACTCTGAAAATGAGTTATTTTTAACTGTAAAAGAGACTTTCAGTTCATCTCGCGATTCGAAAAGCTTCGTGAGAGTTTTCCTCGCGACAATCATCTGACTTCAGTATGGAATAGCATTGAGTCGTATTTGGCACTCATTACTTCGTACATTGAAATTTCACATTGAAAAGCAATTTAGTCTGCAATGGAAGGTTTTTAATAAAAATTAACAATTTTTATGGCTTTTGACAGAACATTTTCAATTATTGTTTTCAATTATTATCCTGTTCAATTATTTGATCATGAACATCATTCACCATTAACCATTTGACCATTAATATGTCTCAGTAATGTGACATTTGAAAATGTTCAACTTCTTTACTTCTTCCGGACTTATCATCACATTGACTATGTCAATGGCAGCGGGTAAAATAAACTTTTCCGTAATGGTGTAGGGCTTAGTCTCCCTGGTTACTCTTAATGCTATTTAATAGGGTGCTTGAAACGCTGCCGTTTTATTTTCATACTGCTATTCATTTATTTAACACTTGTTGGGAGAAGAAATGGTAGAATTTAACACGGAGAGAGATAATGAAACTCTTCGTCTCGTTCCTTTGTTTTTATTACCAGGGCGCATAGCTTGTCGGAACCTGCCTAAGCGCATTCGTCATTAGTCATTATACAAGTGTGTACAAGTGCAGAGCGCAGGTTCGAACTGGTAAAAGAAATATAAGAACAAGGGGTTACACAAGTCTTGTAGTTCGGTATTTGTAGATGTGTGCTGTATTTCTGTATACGTGTAACGGCCCATTCACACATACATCCGTCATTGACGATTTGTCATTTAGTACAAACACAAATAGATCGTACGTAACGCTTGTTGGTGTTTATAAGCCATTTAAAAATAAAAAAGTTTCTTCATAAATTACGGTACTGAAAAAACGGACGTATCGTCGCTCTGTTAACTGGCCGATGTTAAACTTTGATAAACGACAAGTTAACATATTGTAGTGAGGGGGTCGCAACTATTTTTATTTAAAATTTTGGCTATTTAGTGGGTCACGGCACTAAAAGGTTTGGAAACGATGCTCTATAACAGGGGTCGCCATCCCGTGGATTGCGAGTTACCGGTAGCTCGCTTGAACAATTTCGGTACCTCACGGCTATAAACAATATAAGTAATGTATAATATATTTATAGTAACATAAATGTTGTACGTCGAAATTGTGTTTCCATTATTGCATTAAACAAGTTTAAACTGCTCTCTCTATTTGAATATTATTAAAGTAGCTCAACACATTGAAAAGGTTGGCGACCCCTGCTTTACAATTTTCTTCAGAATATTTGTCTTGGTTCAAAAATGTTTATTGTGTGCAGGAAGTTGGGCTTTGTTATTCGAGTACGTGGAAAATTTTGCATAAAGACCTTGAAATAGGGATTGTTACAGAGTGAGGATTAATGATTATTTAATTCCGAGTTTAAATGGTATTGATCTGGAGGAGATATGATTCCAAAAGTCTTCACGTGTCAAACAGCCAACGCAACAATCGATTTATTGAGGGAACAATTCGGTGAGAAAATTATTTCGAGAAACAGACCTATTAACCCTGCGTGGGTACCGTGGGGCATAATATACCCCAATGGAGTTTATCGCGGTGTAGCCCATTAGCAACACGCCACAGGTTCGCTAGTATTTCTGTATCTTCGTATTTGGTTTATTTCTGACCAAAAATGGTTAATTCAGTACGTGTCCATATCCGTACAGATACATTTTGAGTCATTCCCATCGTGCGTTAATTTTTCTAACATATAGTTCAGCTATTTATCAAGGTATTTTTATTATCTATAATTTGTAATCTGATGAATAAATAATGTAAGTTTTTAGTATGATGAGTTATGAAAAAGAAAAGGCAAAATTATTAGAGGTATGGAAATATTTAGAGCAAGAGAGTGATTTTGTAGTATCTCCAGACTAAAACCTGGTTCTGAAAAAGAAGATGATAATATCAGCGAGTGTTCGGCAAATTCGGACATAGAACATGAAATCAATGAGGATGATTTGCATGAGGAGTTCTTTGAAAACACCGAGACTACTGTAGACAACGATTACGTTGGTCGAGATGGCATCACAGAGTATTCTTACAAACGTCCGAATTTGGCTACAAAAACAAGAGCTCAAAACATTATCAGTCATTTACCAGAAGTAAAGCAAACTTTTAAATAAGTTTAGATTTAGACTTAGATAATTTAATCTGAGAGAGAGAGAGAGATTAAACCATCTCCTGATGATGCTAACATGGTTAGCGAAACCTGCGTCGAGAAGTTCAAAAAAAGTGATTTGGTGTTTAGTGGTAAATCTCTTCAAGTTTAGTGGTTCACACCAAAGGTTCCAATAGAAGAATTGATCTTGTCGACGTTGTTAAATTTACAAACTTAGATAAAAAACGGAAAGATACAGTCGAGCGGACATACAACATTTGACGAAAGAAACAATTATTGAAGAACTTCGCGCTTTTTTAGAACTTTTGTATGCAGCTGGCATTAAAAAATCTGGAAGGCAAAATTTAGATTTATGGTCTACATATGTCTTTGGTGTTGATACTTTTGGGGCAACAATGTGTCAAAAAATATTCAGTTTACTCTTACAATGTCTTCGCTTCGACAATGGTGAAACGAGAGCAGAGAGACGGCAGCTGAACAAACCTGCGTCCATCAGAGGAACATTTGACATGTTTGTCAAGTTGTTTAGCTACCTACACACCCAGTGAATACCTTACAATTGATGAGAAACTGGAAGCGTTTAACAATTTATACCAAATAAACCTGCTAAATATGGATTTAAGATACTTTCCTTGGTGGATGCAGGAACGTTTATGTTTTTTTTCGGTAAACAACCAGCTGGCCCCTTTAATGTAAGTAGTAAACCGGAAGATATTGTTCTTCGTCTTTGTAAACCTATTCAAAAATCTAACCGCAATATTACATTTGACAACTGGTTTGCCAGTTTCTCACTTGTAACAATATTACTACAAGAATACAAACTAACGTCAGTCTGTACTTTGCGCAAAAATTAAAGAGAAATTGCCGGGCAATTTTTACAAACAAAAGATCGACTAGAAAAAACATCTTTGGTTGCATTCCAAAAAGATGTAACGCAAGTTTCGTATGTGCCTAAAAAAGGCAAAAATATGCTGTTGTTCTCAGCTTTACATAATTCTGATACCATCGACGAAAAAACAGGATCTGATCGAAAACCGGAAGTTATAACCTTTTATAACTTAACGAAGAGAGGCGTTGATGTAGTAGATCAGTGATCTAGTAATTATAACGTGTCACGTAATAGTCGCAGATGGGCCTTGACTATATTTTTTTCCCTGCTAAACACATCATCAATAAACGCATTTATTATATTTAATATTCACAATTCCGATAAAACGTTGCTAGTTTATAGAACAGCTAGTTCTGGATTTACTATTAGCAAATATTAAACTTGAAGAGATTTACCACTAAACACCAAATCACTTTTTTTGAAATGCTCGACGCACGTTTCATTAACCATGTTAGCATCACCAGGAGATGATTTAATCTAATTCTAAAACTAAACTATGTTCTATTTATATGAAAAACCCTACCTAACGAAGCGTGTAAAAATCATGAACCGTGAAGTTTACTAAGCCTTACTTTAATAATTGAAAAAGTTGACTGAACGGTATAGGCCCTTTATCTCGGTTCATGATTTTCTTACATTTTTGTATTTGAATGCTTTCATATGCATCCAAAGCCCTGTTATTATTAATACTTTTAATTAGTCTTAAATTACTAATATCTATACTGTGGTCGTGTTCGATTGCATGTTGGGCACCACAAGATTTTTCATTTCTCCCATATCTAATGTGGGCAATATGTTCTTTATATCTTATCTGTTCAATATACCTTCGATCACAATCTTGACAACTAATTTCGTATATCCCCGCCTTTTCATGTTGCTCTACTTTATCCTTTGGATTACCCAGAACTTCCTTTAATTTATGATATGGTTTGTACCCAACCTAAATGTCGACTTTTTTCAAAATTTTGTCTAGCCCTTTTGTTAATTGGAGATCAAATGGTATTACTATGAATTTCTTTGTGTTCTGATCCTTTAGAAAAGTTGAAGATTCTTTCAATAATTTTCTGAACTTATGTTTTCTAATTAATTTATCTACAATGTTCTTATTATAACCATTCACTTCAGATACCTCCCTAATTTATTTTAATTAATTAATCTATTTACCATAAAATTTAAACTAGCCATCTTATTTTGGAAGCTATGATTTGAATCGTTAGGAATGTATCTCGAAGTGATGGTGTTTTTTTCTGAAAATATCAAAATCTAACCTATTTTTATTGTTTTTACTGACTAAAACATCCAGAAATGGTGAACTATCGTTATTTTCGATATCTATCCTTATCTCGTTCAGTCAATTTTTTCAATTATTAATGTAAGGTTTAGTAAACTTCACGGTTCATGATTTTTACCCGTTTCGTTAGGTAGGGTTTTTTATATACATAGAATATAGCTTAATTTTAGAATTAGATTAAATCATCTCCTGATGATGGTAACATGGTTAGCGAAACGTGCGTCGAGAAGTTCAAAAAACGTGATTTGGTGTTTAGTGGTAAATCTCTTCAAGTTTAGTTTCACACCAAAGGTTCCAATAGAAGAATTGAATTACCATATATGAAAAACCCTCAAACAAAGCCCATACTATCAACTAATCTAAAGCGATAAATTTAATGATGCCTGATATCACAATGATGCCTTCAGCATCAAATCAATCAGAGCTCAAAAAATACGGATAATAGTGAATTGCCTGGTAAAAAGCAAAGTAAATCTGGAAGATGTTTTGCATATGAACGCAAAAAAGACAGGAAATATTATTATAATTGTGTTAATTGTAGGAAATTTATTTGTTTACAGCACGCTTTATTAACATGTGATTCCTGATACACCAAATAATGATTTTTTTTCGTTGGTTCTACTTTATTTTAGTTTTATATAACATTCTTAGAATATTAAAGTAGTTCTTGTTAAAATGAAGTTTTAAAACCAGTTTAATACTATAATAATACTAATAAATAATAATAATAATACTAATCTGCACAGGTAGTTCTATTTTGTTTTTCATACCCCATCGTATCACTTTGGCCATCGTACCCCATCGTACCCCATCGTGGACTTTGGCCACCAAGGTCATGCGATTTAATGCCTATAGATATTGTTTTTTGGTGTTATATTAAATCTTTGGTCTATGTCGGAAATGGCAATGAACAAGACTGGATATAGAGACCGACTGTAAACAATATGGAAAGACTAGAATCCTGAAAGTGAATTAACCGAACAAAGACTCTCAGATCAAGTACGCTCGGTTCTTAAAAGGAAATCACTATCAGACGCAGAACTCGATAATATTAAATGAGATATTCGGAGAAAATTATTTATTGCCCGAACCAGCCTAAATTCGCCAGCACAGCCGATTACTGACCAGGTGGCAGAGAATGATCTTGAAAAGAAAGACAATCGTGAAGCTACATTACTTTTTATGGAATATGATGCTAAGTTCAGAGGTATACCCATGGAGCTGCGCCCCAGACTTCCCAAACTTTAACTCACCAGGGAAATAAAGAACGCAGTTGCATCTGTAAATGCTAATATAAGGGGAATGATTGAGCGCAGTGATGATTTATTGGAAACCTGCCATGTTGTGTACTGCGCCGCGGCCGTGATCTATTTAAGATATTTACTAAACAATGGCCGAGACCTGATACACCCCCCGCGGTAAAACAACAGGACCCTTCTTGGGAAAGAAGATTGAAAAATAAGATTAATGAAATAAGGAGTAAGGTGGGTCTGTTGCATAACTACCTTTATGCTGCAGTAGCCAGTAAAAAGGCTGTTCATATTGCGAGAAAAGCTAAAATAAAGATTAGCAACCCAACATTCCGATAGTACCTTACGCTTTACCTTGAAACTTTGAAACAGAAAATTGCAGCATTAGGAAACAGACTAAGGAGGTATCGGATACGAGTAAAAAGATACCAAGAAAATACTCAGTTTAATCGAGCTCAAAAGCAGTTCTATAGAAACCTCACCTAACACAAATTGTTGTTAGAGACCGCCATTCCTGATAAAGAAAATATGACAAAGTACTGGTCAGACATATGGTCTAATAGTGAAATTCGACGATAGGGCGTATTGGATCGAAGAAAAGAAAAGAGAACATCAGTTTTTAATACCAATGGACTCGGGTAATATTACAATTACCGACCTCAGGATGATTATAAAAATACTTAAGAATTGGACATCGCCTGGGGTAGATGGGATTCACAACTATTGGTGAAAAGCTTTCACTTGTAGCCACGAAGTTATAGCACAGCAAATTCAGGACGCAATAGATAATCCCAGAAAGATCTCTCCATATTTCATTTTAGGAATAACATACATGTTGCCCAAATCAGAAAACTTGGAAGAAGCCAAGAATTATAGGCCAATTACGTGTTTGCCAGCAATATATAAAATTATCAAAAACGAGCAGGCGGTTGCAAGGAATTACTTGTTATTGACACAATTATCACCAAGTAAGTTAAATCAAAACATAGAAAAATATCACTAGCATGGGTAGAAAGGCATAAAAATGCCTTTGACTCCGTGCCCCATTCTTGGCTTAAAGAAATATTATATATCTACAAAATTGATGCTCGAATAATCAATCTTCTCAATCATCTGGAGAAATGGGAAGCTGGAGAACCAGTCTGTGTTTGAAAGACTACAGGACTCCTGAGATTACTATTAGAAGAGCAATATTTCAAGGGGACAGTCTGAGCCCACTCTGGTTTTGTATGGCTCTCAATCCCTTGAGTCGTATGTTGAACAGTAGTGGTAACGGCTATAGCATTGGCGAGCGAGTTGTGCTCTCAAATCTCTTTTATGCCGATGACGTGAAACTATACGCAAAGAATCAACTTCAACTTAGAAGTTTGCTAGAATTAGTCAAGTCATTTAGCCAGGCAGTATTGCACGTCGAAAAGGGAAAAATTACCCAATCTCAAAACCTTACATTAATGGACAATGTCACAACTATTCCAGCCATACTCCCACATGAAACCTATACATTTCTAGGATCCCAACAAGACCTCAATATAGATGAAAAAATATATAAAAAAAAGATCAAAGACGAGTATTTTAAATACAAAAATGAAGGTATAAAATAATGTGTATATATATATATATATATATATATATATATATATATATATATATATATATATATATATATATATATATATATATATATATATATATATATATATATATATATATCTATACATTATTTTATACCTTCATTTTTGTATTTATACTTATGTTTTTGCTTTTCATAATGCTTTTGAATTTATAATAGGCTCTGTGTCTCGCCTGTACTCTGTGATCAATCTCTATGTTTCTGGCGCTTTTGCTATTTATTATTATTATTATTATATATATATATATATATATATATATATATATATATATATATATATATATATATATATATATATATAGATATATATATGTATATATAATGCAAATGTATAAATAAATGCAAAAAACAAAGTAACTACACTCAATACCTGGGCCGCTCCAATAATAACCTACACCTTCGGTATTTTAAACTGGTCCTCAGCAGAAGTGAAAGCCCTGGATTGCAAGCTCCGCACTACGTTAATCAAGCATCGGATGTTGCAACCAAACTCAGCTATTAAGAGGTTGTATTTATCTCGAGACAGAGGCGCCAGAGGAATTATCAGCTTCGAAGAAGCGAAGCAAAAAGAAAGACAGGTTAATAAAATATTTTCGGTCTAAAGATCTCCCATTCTTCAAAAACTTGATTGGGTATGATGTAGCTCTTTCACTTCTAAATTTAGCTATGGTACAGCCTATCTATCAAAATTTTAAAGAGGAGCTAAAGTAGCAGTGGCAAAGAAAACCCATGCATGAAAGGTTTTATAACAACCTAAATCAAGAAGACCCAGACCTCAGAGGAAGCTATACCTATCTTATCTCTGGATATCTGTTCCCTGAAACAGAGGGAGCTTTAATGACAATCCAAGATCAAGTGGTCCTTACTAGATAGTACAAGAAACTTATCATGAAACAACTCCTAACACAACAAAATGCCTGCTATGCAACAAAGAAGAAGAAACTGTTCAACATCTCATTCCGGCTTACATCTATTTAGCTCCTACTGCTTACTTAATGACATGCATGTGCTTACGTAATGACTTACAAGACAACATGGGGAAAGTTATCCACTTAAAGATCTCAGAGAGCCGGCCTAGTAAACCAAGAGTTGCCTCCTTATATATATCAACCGTAACCCGTTATTGAAAACACCTCAATTAAAGCCTTATGAGATACATCTCTAATAACCGATCGTAGTGGGGTGCACAACAGGCCAGACATGGTGGTTGTGGATAAGAAAAACAAGATATGTCATATCATTGATTTCTCTGTCCCCCTGGATGAAAATCTGAATAGGCATATAAACAAAAAGTGCAAAAATACCAAGAACTAGCTGTGAAATTCGAGATATTTGGCATACGAAAAGAGTTACTGTTAAACCTTTTATAATATCCGCGAATGGCCTAGTGCATAAACTATCATTGCTGCACTTAAATGATCTTCAAATAGAATTCAATACCATAAATTGGATGCAAAAGGCAGTCGTACTCGAAACAACAGCAATTATCCGTCGAACCCTTTCGACTTGACACCTAGTCTTCTTGAGCAATCCGACGATAAAAGGATAGACCACAGAAATGTGTGGAAAAAAAAATCTGCACAGGTATTTCTATTTTGTTCTTCAGACCCCACCGTACCCCCTATGTAATTAAAACCCACCGTACCGACGCCGGGTTAATTGGCTACCCAGGTCATGCGACTTAATGCCTATAGATAATTTTTTTTGGTGTTCTGTTAAATCTTTGCTCTATGTCGATAAACCAGATACTATTGATGCCTTGGAAACCAACATAACTCGGACAATTTGTGGAAATAAGATCCCAATTGCTTGGTCGGAAATTAAATTGGCAGAGTGTGCTTTAACAGAAGTAGCCGTGGCGGACATTTGCCCGAAATTTTTTTCAAGCATTGATGTCATTTAATGTTATTTCACATAAAATAAACAGTATCAAATCTAATTTGGTAATTGTTTTATTTAAATTTAAACTTCGGATGCACTAAAAAAATCACCCCATATATGTTTAGTAATTAATTAAGTATCGTATACTCACAATTAGTCGCAGAAGTAGTACCAACATTATTGATTATTATAAACTTGAACGCACGTATTTTAATTATCATTTATGAATGACGTACTATTGTTAGTATCTGGTATTTATATAACAAGTGGTTTTTCTTTTCAGAGCTAAGATGAATAAGATTCCTTATCATTAAGACATGCAATTTATTTAATATTTATCAACGATATAACACGCTATTCATATATAATATTGGTTTAATATTAACTAAATTTAGATTTGGAATATTTGTACATGTCTGCTTTTTATGTAGTAAACAATATAAAATAATATCAGTGTTTTTAGTATGTATTAGTTATTGCATATAAATGACGTTAGTAACACATTTAAATGGGGCTTAAAATTGTTGGTGATAGAAAGCAAAAGATAAAAAGCTCGAAAGCAATTGAATCGGTGAGTTCGACAACCGTAGAAGTCCAAAATTTGGCATTTTGAAATATGATAACTATTTTGTTATACAATTAGGAGAAGTTCTGGGCAATCCAAAGGATAAAGTAGAGCAACATGAAAAGTCCGGGATTTACGAAATTAGTTGTCAAGACTGTGATCGAAGGAATATTGGGCAAACACAAAGATCCATATTGACAAGATATAAAGAACATATTGTCCACATTAGATATGGGAGAAATGAAAAATCTTGTGTTGCCCAACATGCAATCGAACATGACCACAGTATAGATATTAGTAATTTTAGACTAATTAAAAGTGTTAATAATAGGGCTTGTGATGCATATGAAAGCATTCAAATAAGAAAATGTAAGGAAACCATGAACCGAGATAAAGGGCCTATCCCGTTCAGTCAACTTTTTCAATTATTAATGCAAGGCTTAGTAAACTTCACGGTTCATGATTTTTACACGCTTCGTTAGGTAGGGTTTTTCATATAAATAATACATAGTTTAGTTTTTGAATTAGATTAAATCATCTCTTGATGATGCTAACATGGTTAGCGAAACGTGCGTTGAGCAGTTCAAAAAAAGTGATTTGGTGTTTAGCGGTAAATCTTTTCATGTTTAGTGTTTCACACCAAAGGTTCCAATAGAAGAATTGATCTAAAATGTGTTTCTTTATCGATTGACTATAAAAACCTCACTGTACTTAGCCGTTAACGTAGTATAGCTGGTTGCACCCGTGAAATGAGGAGAAAAGTTTTTTTTCTTAACTAGGAGGAGTGTTTCATCTCAACTACAAAATAATAGGCAGTTGTTTGTTTACAAGCCCAGAGTTTGCTTCGTGTGTATGTGTATTGTAAAAAATAGCTTGATATTCGCGATTTTTCAACAATTTCAAGTAAAATTATGTCATCCCACTGGATTATTTCAACAAAAACGTCAACCTAAGGTTTGGGAGATGGGGATTAGGACAGGTTGATATTTGTTCGGAGTGCGAAAGATATGGAACGAGGCGTAAAAATGTTAACCTTAATGATAATGCGAAGAGAGTAGTTACAGCGGAACTAATGATTCATAAAGGACGGACGAAGAAGTTTTATGATAAAATTAAAGAAGTGGAAACCCTGTGTACTGAACGACTCGAAATAATGGGACTAGTTTTTAACTACATGCAAAATACGCAACTTCCGCATATTCCAGTGCAAAAAATGTTTTATTTTCGGCAAGTCTGGATAGGCATTCCAAATACACAATCTTAATGAGGATACTGGTCATTTTAATACCTATCATGAAGGTCAAGGTCAGAAATGTCCTAATGAAGTATGCACATTCCTTAATGGCTACATAATGAAATATAAACCCCTTGATATCACTGAACTACACTTATTTTCCGACGGATGTGCAAGGTAAAACCGAAACCAAACCATGGTCCGTTTTCTCTTAGCATTGCAGGCAACCAAGAGATTCAACAAAATATATCATTACTTCCCGATAAGGGGCCGTTCCTTTTTGCCCTGCGATAGAGATTTTGGCTGTGTAAAACGGAATTTCAGAAAACATGATCGAATCTATACTCAAGAAGAGTTTGAAGACTTAATATTAACTTCCAGAAAAAGGCAACCATTTACGTTTGTTTTACGTTTGCTTTTATCGTTGTTTGTTTTATTTTATTTGAGTCACGTCAACGCTCCTGGCGTTATTTAGTGACTGTTCGCTGCTGCATAGCAGAAGCTTGTCGAGGAGAAAATCACATGAGGAGATTGTGGTGACACATAATTGTATATAGGACGAAGAACTACAAGAGTGACTAGAATAATAATTGTTGGAGGGATCATGAGTCACGTCAAGACGATTAAATTTTATGGAAGTATCCAGATTCTTTTAGGAATTCGAGGAGATTTTCCATTGCGTGATGGGAGAATAATTCCTCAAGGGAGCGGGATAATCCTCACTTTAAACGCATGGGGGATAGAACAGGGCAAGAGGATATAATATGGACAACTGTAATGGAGGATCCACAGAGAGGGCAGGAAGGAGCCGGGCTCCCATCCATGAGGTATTGATGAGAGAAGAGACAGTGGCCGATCATAAGCCTATTAAGCTTAATTTGTGATTGTCTGGAAAGAGAAAAATTGTATTCAGAGGAAAAGTCTTTTTTAATTTGCCATAATTTGTTGTTATCATCTATGAGATCCCACTCGAGCTGGATGATTTTAGAGATTTTGTCATATATTATAGGATAATAATCTCTGGGAGAAGGGATTACGGAAATGGGAGATCCAGAAATTGTGGCGGCTTTTGCTAATTGATCTACTCTTTCGTTTCCCTCAATACCCATATGACCAGGAATCCATATTAGAGCAATTTTGTAGGATAAATAATGTAAGGAGAAATGGAGATCCCAAATTCTGAGGATTAAGGGGTGAGAAGAATTCGGATTGTTGATCATATTAAGGGAGTTTAGGGAGTCAGTGCAAATTAGCCATGAAGGGTCTTGTTTAGAGGAGATGCTTTTAAGAGTCTCATGTATAGTAAAAAACTCGGTTGATAGAATGGACCTTGTCGGGGGAAAACTGAATTTGTTGGAGAAATAAAGAGAATGTGTGGCAGCACCGACACCAGAGGAAGATTTTGAGCCATCAGTGAAGATCAGATTATAGGATGGAAAATCTGTCAGTATGTCACGAAAATGAGCCCTGAAGAAAGCTGGAGGAAGGGAAGCTTTGTCGAATTTAGATAAAGAAAGAATTATGTTATGGGGAGGCATGAGCCAAGGGGGATGGAGGGTTGGGGTGGATGCAAGAGAGGCAGAAAAGGAAAAGGAGAGGGAGTTAGATAGTTCGGCTAGAGTCCAAGAGGAACCATGAGCTTTAGAGTCTTGAGCTGGGATAGGGGATTTGAGAGGTCTGAATAACATTTTACTCATAGATGATGATGGATTTGAACTTGCTCGGGCCGCAGCCCTAAGTAAAAATTTAGTCCGTCTAAATTTCAAGGGTTCAACTGTTGAGAGGCATTGGAGACTCTTTGTAGGACTAGATTTAAAGGCTCCTAGAGCTAGTCTAAGCGCGTTGTTTTGTATGGTTTCTAAAGACTTCAAGTAAGTAGAGCAAGCTGAGTTGTAGAGAAAACATCCATAGTCAAGTTTGGGACGGATTATTGATTTGTATGCGTGAAGAATGGAGGATTGATTTAGGCCTCTGTCTCTATGTGATAGCCATTTTATAATATTTAAGTCAGGGATAGTCCTAGACTTAAGGGAATTTATATGGTCTTTCCAGGAGAGATAACTGTCGAAAATGATACCCAGGAATTTGATTGAGGGTTTGGTTTGGATCGGTGAATTATGGTAGGTGAATGAATGGATTCTGGAGCAGAGACGTTTTCTACAGAAGTGTACAATAGCAGATTTACTTGGGGATATTTTGAATCCTGTGATAAGAGACCATTTATGAATAGAATTTAGACAGTTTTGAAGGAGTCTTTCACCCAAACTTGGGGATGAGGCGGAACAGAAGATTAGGATGTCATCCGCGAAGAGTCGAATCGATAGTCGAGGGTCGACACAGTGGAATATGGAGTTTATGTTAAATAGAGTTGGGCTGAATACTGATCCCTGCGGAACTCCATTTTGAAGAGGAAAAGAGCAGGATATATGACCATTTACTTTGATTTTAAAAGATCTGGGAGATAGGAAATTGGAGAGGAAGTAGAGAATATTGCCCCTGAGGCCCGACGTATGGAGGCGGGTGATGATGGAGTTCGTATGCACCATGTCAAAGGCATTGGATAAGTCTAGGAAAGCAGCAATAGTATGGTAGATTTTGGAAAAGGATGTCCATATTCTCAAATTCAGTTAGAGGATCTAAAGTGGATTTGCCTGATCTAAATCCGTATTGGTGAATTGATAAACAATCGTTTGTCTCAAGGAACCAGCTGAGTCTTTTTAGGACCATTCTTTCCATTATTTGGCAAAGATGATTGGTTAAAGAGACGGGACGGTAGCTTGATGATAGGGATCTTGGTTTTCCGTTTTTCCATATGGGGACTAGAATGGATTCAGTCCATGAGGAAGGGAAAAGGTGCGAAGACCATATGTCGTTGTATATTTGAAGCAGAATTCGGGTAGCGGAGTCAGGAAGGTTAAGGATTTGGGGGATTGATACTCCATCTGGGCCGGTAGCGGATGGACGACACTTAGATAGAGCAGATTTTAGTTCACTGAGAGAGAAGGGGAGATTTATTTCTAAGAGGTTCGGGTCATTGAAACTGAGGTTCGGTTTGGGGAGGGATATGTGAGAAAGGAAGAGAGGATCATAGTTTGAGTCATCCGAAATTTTTGAGAAAGAGCCAAGAGTACGAGAAATGTCTTCAGTTGAAGATAGCTAATCTCCATTGTCAAGAAGACCCGAAATGCCTGATGGTGGTATGCCTTTTAGTTTACGGATGCCGCTCCAGAAGGATGAAGATGTAGTACCATATGTTAATTTGTTTATGAAGGTAGACCAGGAGGAGCGTTTTGAGTAGTTTACAGTTTTCCTGGCCAAAGCTTTCAGACGTTTGAATTCTAGAAGGTTTTCTTGGGAGGGACGGGTTCGAAATCTGTTTAAGGCTTTTTTCCTTGCCTTAATGGCAGATTTGCACGAATCTGTCCACCAAGGAACAGGAGAACGGGAAGTATGAACTGGGATGAAAGGGGTGGAGGACTCAGTAGCTTTTGTGATGGAATTTGTGAGGCTTTGAATGTTACCGTTTGGATGATGAGGGGTAAAGAGAGGCGGGATGAAATTTTCCAAGTATAAGGACCAGTTAGCTTTCGATATGCGAGGTAATCGTTAATGAGTAGAAAGGGAGGGGGGAGAGGAAGAGTGAATGAGGATAGGATAATGGTCGCTTCCGTATGTGTTCTCTAGAGTGGACCATTGTTAGAGCGGAAATAAAGATGAAGAGCAAATAGTAAGATCAATACTAGATAGAGAGCCTGAAGGGAAGGAGATATGAGTGGGGGATTTGGTTTTCATGATACATAAGTTGGAAAAGGAAAGGAAATTTGATAGAGAGGTGCCTCTTGGATCGGAGCGGAGAGAAGCCCATGAACGATGATGGGCATTAAAATCACCACATAATAAGATAGGGGAGGGAAGCTGAGATATGATTTGGTTCAGGTCTTGAATTTCTAGTGGAGCGGAAGGAGGGATGTATAAGGAACAAATAGTTAAAGGGAAGTCAAGGTTGGATCTGATAGCAACAACTTTGAAAGGGGAAATTATTGGAAGTTTAACAGCATCTAGGATTTCGAGAGAATAGCAACTCCACCTGAAGCTCTATCTGCATTTAGTCTATCTGATCTGAATATGTTGTATTTTGGAATGTTGAATGATTTGGTAGAATTTAGGTTGGTTTCTTGAATGGAGAAGAATAAGGGCCTATAATTGGAGATGAGGATTTTCAAATCATCGCGATGAGGGGATATTCCGTTCAGATTCCATTGTATAATAGTGTAAGAGTTGAATAGGAGTAAAATTGGATGTGGGAGATTATAGGAAGGAAATCCAAGATCAATGGAAGCCGAGAGGGAGGAAATTAACGAGGAGGGTGAAAGTTGAAACCAGAGGAAGAGTTTTCAATTTCCATATCTTCGCTGGAGCCAGATTTATTTGAAGACTTTGTAATACTTCTTGTGCCCTTTGATTTCCCACCTTGGGAAGAGTTTAAGTTTCTACCCCTAGAAGAGGGGTGATTAGAAGAAGAATTTTTTGATGGAAGAGAGGAGGGTAAATGGGGGTCGTTCTTGGGAGAAGAATAGCTGGATTAGAATGGGAGAGCTACCCTTAATAGGCCTTGGAAGAAGGGAAGGGGAAGGGCCATCTATAGAAGGTGGCTTGGAAGAGGGAAGACCACCCTTTAGAGGTGGTTTAGGAGGAAAGGAGGAAAGAGGGGAGGAGGTGATAGAGATCTCACTCGTAAGAGTGGGGGGATGGGAGGCAGAAGAGATGCTTCTGGAGGAAGAAGAGCTACGAGGTGTAATATTTGCAGTTGAATTTGAAGTATTTGATACGAACACAAAACTGGATGAAGACAAAAGATCACATTGGATGCCGCACGAAGTAGTTGATTTAGGTTTTGAGACTACAGCCGCAAAGGAACTGATTAGAGGTGGGGAGAGAGATTTGACTCGATTTTTTGCATCAAAATAGGACAGTTTCTCGGTGGTTCTGATGCGTTGGATTTCCATTTTGTATTTATATATAGGACAACCTCTATACCGGGGAGAATGTTCTCCTTTACAGTTGATGCACTGAGCAGGGGGGAACAAGGGCGATCATCATGAGACGATTTCCCGCAAGAAGGGCAAATCGCTGGAGACTCACATTTGCTGGAAACATGTCCGAATCGTTGGCAGTTAAAGCATCTTAATGGTTGTGGAAAGTATGGTCAAACTCTGAGCGAGAGAAATCCCGCTCTAACAAATTCTGGAAGGGAATGTAGCTTGAAGAAAAGAATATGGCTAGGGGAGGGAGATAGTACTCCATCCTTTCTTGTTTGAATCCTCTTTACTTCAGTTACACCTTGCTTCTTCAAGTTTTCCAGTATTTCTGCTTCACTGCATAAGAGTAATTCCCGTGAGGAAACTACGCCCCTGTAAAGATTTAAAGATTGGTGCGGAGTTGTTGTAACCTTGAAGTCTCCCAGCAGAGAGGCGCATTTGCATGAAGTCGGTATCTGCTGTAATCAACAATGATCCATTTCCCAGTTTTTTGACTTCTTTAAGAGAGCCCACTGCATTTGAGAGAAGTTTATGGATAACAAAAGGAGATACTGATTTGAAAGATACATCCTCGCCCAGACGAGAGATGACAAAGAATCGGTCAAAGGTAATTTGGCGATTGGATAATGGCGAAACAATCCTGGGTCTTTTGGACCCTGAAAGGGGGGAAAGGGGGAAAGGGGTTTGAATTAGAAAAAGACATATATGTCCCACGAGTAGGGAAGAAATAAATGTCCGCCGAGGCAGTGCTCCATACCCCGGTAACCCTAATTACTCCGGAAGGGCGGGAGGTATTCCGAAGGCTCCGTTAGAGACACCTGAAACCCTCAGGTGCCATTCAGTCATCATCACGGATCACATTACAACTTGACTTAAGGGTTGACTAGGGAGCCCCGGGGTCGTCAACCTGGATACCAGGTCCCCTGGGGGACAACCATTTACGGTGAAGTAAATCTGATACACCGACATTATTGATTTTAAAAACTGGAGGCCTGACTACTATAAAAAAAAAGGGGAGTACTACCACGATTTGAATAATATTAACTAAATCGAAGACTAATTTTCGCTTGTTTTTTATATACGAAGTTGAGTTCAAAAACCGTACAAGTCCATCTGCTGTTTATATCTGTCAATGGTAGACTATTTTATTTTTTGGAAAAAACTATTATTAAAAATACATTGCAAACCACCGGATCTAAAACTTTTCTATGCATGTCAAAAGTTTATTTCAAGTAGTTTCAATGTTAATAGGTTTTTATTTATTTTCACGAAACGACGATTTTGGACATGTACGGTTTTCCAACTCATAGATTCAATTTAAGGTGCCGACGTGTGGGCTGTAATAAAATTCTGAACAAAGCCTAATAACACAGCCTAATAAAGACGAACTAACAGATCCTACCTCCACATCCTCGTTGTGTACCCTGGACTCTGCAGTACTTACTTTAAAATTTGCAGAGTACAATAACGGACGAGGGTAAGGGCGAAACCTCAGTGCCTAATAACCTGAATCCGTTGCCTAACGTATCGTAATCCTTACCGAAAAATCTTCTGTCCTCAGGGATAGGTGGGTTGGGCGTGGGACCTGATGCGAGGTGTGTAAATAGAGCACTGAGATTTTTTATAATTTTTTTTATTGAATTTAAAGTACAATTCTTTATTGTCTGTTTCAAAGTAGTTGTTTTAAGAAGTCATACAGCGTTGAAGCCAATGTGTCCACTCTTCATAGCAGTACTTCAACTCAGATGTTGAAATCTCCTTCAGCTAGTCAGTTACGGCCTTCCCAATGATCTAAAATGTCCACATATAATGACTTTTAAGGTGAATATTCAGTCTTGGGAAAAGATAGAAGTCTAGTGATGAGAAGACAATGCTTACTTGCCTTGGGTAGCAAGTGAAATTGTCGTAATGGAGCAGCCAGGTGTTTTTGATGTCCGGTCTCACCCGAATGACGAATTTGAAGCCTTTCAAGAACCTCTCGGTAAACATACTGGTTTACCGTTTGGCCTTGAGACACAAATGCATTTTGGACGATCCCCTGGCAATCAATAAAACAAATCAGCATGTTATTGACCTTTGATTTGCTCATTCTGTCTTTTTTTTTTACCGTGGTTAGGTTGGAGTGTAATTAATTAGAATCGAGAGCATCGATCCACTTTAACACGGACTCTGTGGCTTCAAAGAAATCATTTATTTCCCTACCATATACTGTAAGGGAGCACTCCACCATAATGTTATAAAGGGTTTGGCGGGATTTCCCACATTCACAAGTCGGCGACCCAGTCAGTCCCGATTTGTAGAAAGAGTCACAGTATATGCCAAAGGACGTTCTTATTTTATTGAGTATATTCCACTCGTGGCGGGGCAGCTCAATTCCTAGTAAGGATACTGTAGGGTCGATAATATAAGCCACCTGACACGATCTCAAAATGTTCGAGAATTCCCTCCATTTAGCATTAAGGTTGACATTTTTTCTCAGCAGTTGTTTTGCTAACAACAAGGGGGTATCTAGACTTCAGTCTCCGCAGGCCGACAAGAGGCAAGTCATTGTGTACTGGAAAGTTGGGATTTGATAGTATTTTATATATTCCCTGACTAGTTTTTCCTGTCTCTGGATAGTGAGAGGAGCAATATTGTTTAGAAAGGGAAGCCAAGTTTGAGTTTGATGTCAATCATATTTACATGGCAACTGTTTAGCCAGACTGGAACGCAATATTCTGCAACCGAGTAGACTGAGCTAAGAGCTGATGTTTTAAAGGTAGATGCGTAATGTCCAGTGTTGTCAACAATAATGGCATGTTCTAGAAAATGAAGGTCATTTTTAATCCGTCCAAAAATGGTCAAAATTCAATTCAAAAAAGAATTCATCGGTCAAAATCACATGAACGGTTGTGTGAGTCAAATTCAAATCTTCCTCTACCATTCTGATCGTCAATCGACTATCAGAATGCAGAAGACCCCGGATTCTCTGTACATTGTAATCACTTCTTGCAGTTGAAGGTCTTCCGCCGCGAGATTTATCTTCATTCGAGTTTCGGCCTTCTGCGAATACCTTAAACCACCTGAAAACTATATCCATAGGCCAGTTAAAGTTTCGCAAACATTTTACGTTAAACTGAAAAAAACATCATACCGCACCATTGTTTGAAATTGTTATCACTTATTTTCAGAACGCATAAGAAAAATCCGATTTATAAAAGTAATTACTACGGACCACCAAGTGACTCTTGGGAGTTCAAATTCGTACTGAAGATAAATCAGATGTTATCCTGCCACCCCTGTATAGAGGAAGCCAACTAAGTTGCCAGATACATGCTACGCCACCGGTCTCATTTCTTTGTTTGCACACCACGTATAAAACTTTTATGATAAAAGGAGTCAAGCTCAAGCAAGAAAATAGATTTAAAACATAAAAAAACGCTTAGAGCAAATTACGACACGAATCACTATTGACTATAGACATGCACGCTCCACAGTAAATTCAATGTTGCCATTTGGCAAAAGTTACCAGGCCTCGATACTTCTATATATATATATGAGTATTTTGTTGATTGTTTGACAGGGGACGGGCCCCACCCATCCCTTAAATTGGAGGGTACATGTTTCGTCTCGTGATGTTTAGACTCTTCAGGGTACCGACATGTGTTCTCTCGTCAAGAATAGGAAGATCCTATCCACAGTCAACAACCCATACTTTTCGCCGACTTCCCGCCGGTTGGCGTATATATGCAGTGTTAGAATTCTTTGGACTGCGTCCAATGAGACAACAGTGCTGGGTGTCATCAGACACCCAACTACTGGGTTCCACAATCTCATGTGGAATACACAATAACCTGCGATTGGAACCTGCAATGGAAGGGATGGGTGGAGCCTGTTCCCACTGAAACAATCAACAAATTGCTCATTTAGGCGGAGACGCAGGTTGTTGTGTGTTCCACATGAGATTGTGAAACCCAGCGGTTGGGTGTCTGATGACACCCAGCACTGTTGTCTCATTGGACGCAGTCCAAAGAATTCTAACATTGCATATATAAGCCAACCGGCGGGAAGTCGGCGAAAAGTATGGGTTGTTGACTGTGGATAGGGTTTTCCTATTCTTGACGAGAGAACACATGTCGGTACCCTGAAGAGTCTAAACATCACGAGACGAAACATGTACCCTCCAATGTAAGGGATGGGTGGGGGTATTGCGCTCCAGTCTGGCTAAATAGTTGCCATGTAAATATGATTGACATCAAACTCAAACTTGGCTTCCCACTCTAAACAATATTGCTCCTCTCACTATCCACAGACAGGAAAAACTAGTCAGGGAATACAATAAAATACTATCAAATCCCAACTTTCCAGTACACAATGACTTGGCTCTTGTCGGCCTGCGGAGACTGAAGTCTAGATACCCCCTTGTTGTTAGCAACACAACTGCTGAGAAAAAATGTCAACCTTAATGCTAAATGGAGGGAATTCTCGAACATTTCGAGATCGTGTCAGGTGGCTTATATTATCGACCCTACAGTATCCTTACCAGGAATTGAGCTGCCGCGCCGCGAGTGGAATATACTCAATAGAATAAGAACGTCCTATGGCATATACTGTGACTATTTCTACAAATCGGGACTGACTGGGTCGCCGACTTGTGAATGTGGGAAATCCCGCCAAACCCTTTATAACATTATGGTGGAGTGCTCCCTTACAGCATATGGTAGGGAAATGAATGATTTCTTTGAAGCCACAGACTCCGTGTAAAAGTGGATCAATGCTCTCAATTCTAATTAAGTACACTCCAACCTCACCACGGTCAAAAAAAAAAAGACAGAATGAGCAAATCAAAGGTCAAAAACATGCTGATTTGTTTTGTTGATTGCCAGGGGATCGTCCAAAAGGCATTTGTGTCTCAAGGCCAAACGGTAAACCAGTATGTTTACCGAGAGGTTCTTGAAAGGCTTCAAATTCGTCATTCGGGTGAGACCGAACATCAAAAACACCTGGCTGCTGCATTACGACAATTTCACTTGCTACCCAAGGCAAGTAAGCATTGCCTTCTCATCACCAGACTTCTTTCTTTTCCCAAGACTGAATATTCACCTTAAAAGTCATTATATGTGGGCATTGTAGATCATTGGGAAGGCCGTAACTGCCTAGCTGAAGGAGATTTCAACATCTGAGTTCAAGTACTGCTATGAAGAGTGCACACACTGGCTTCAACGCTGTATGACTTCTTAAAACAACTACTTTGAAAGAGAAAACGGACCATGGTTTGGTTTCGGTTCTACCCTGCACATCAGTCGGAAAACAAGTGTAGTTTAGTGATATCAAGGGGTATATATTTCATTATGTAGCCGCTAAGGAATGTGCACACTTTATTAGGACATTTCTGACCTTGACCTTCATGATAGGTATAAAAATGACCAGTATCCTCCTTAAGATTGTGTATTTGGAATGCCTATACCCAGAGTTGCCTAAAATAAAACATTTTTTGCACTGGAATATGCGGAAGTTGCGTATTTTGCAGACGCAGGTTGTTGTATGTTCCACATGAGATTGTGGAACCCAATCATATGTTCCACATGAGATTGTGGTTCCACATGAGATTGTGGAGTAGTTGGGTGTTTGATGACACCCAGCACTGTTAGAAGAATTCTATTACGGCATATATATATATATATATATATATATATATATATATATATATATATATATATATATATATATATATATATATATATATATATATATATATCTGCCTACTGGAAGTAGGGAGATTGATGCCTTGGAGTAAATCAACTAGATTCTCTTGAAAATGGCTTCAAAGTGGAAGCCGAAACGTCGATATTTTACAAATCTAAACCGCGATTCTACCCGAGAACCTAGTAATACTATTACCGCCCTCGGAAGCTTTTCCGAACATATATATATATATATATATATATATATATATATATATATATATATATATATATATATATATATATATATATATATATATATATATATATATATATATATATATATATATATATATATATATATATATATATATATATATATATATATATATATATATATATATATATATATATATATATATATATATATATATATATATATATATATATATATATATATATATACAGTTTGTCGCATTTAAGATGAAGACACCTCCACATTTTTGCTATTTGAAGGAATACAAATTTGAATTTTTGCAGTCAGACAGATTGTTGGGTGACGTTTTTTAAGATACTCAACTGAAATCTGCACTTTAAACCAAGCCTACTACGAATTCACAAACAGGGTTAATTGTCGATATTTTGCTTCGCGTTAGATAAATCGAAAAACGTTATTACAAAAAGTTGTTCTCAGGATGTTATTCTAATATACCAATATACCCATATACCAAGTTTCATGACAAAATTCGCATTTTTAATTTTGTCATTATTTTGGTCTATACACAAAATTATTACAACGGAATCGTAAAAGAATCGAAAAATGTATTCGAATAGACGGAGGACTAGTTGTGAGAGATCACATTTGATAGTTAATTATTTTTATTATGAAAATTATTGTTATATACTATATACTATTATATACTTTTTCCTAAATTTGATGAATTACCAAAAATTGTTTTCCAATAATAATAAAATAATTATTCCTTTGTAAGTGCTATTTATTGTTGCACTAATGACAATGTGTCAAGTTTTTACTCACCATGGTCAAGTTTACTCACCATGGCACATAATTACCAAATTAAACAAATAAAATTGTAATAATTTTGTGTATAGACCAAAATAATGAAAAAAATTAAAAATTAGAATTTTACCATGAAACTTGGCAAATAGGGTTAAAATAATATTCCAAACAACTTTTTATAATAACCTTTTTCGATATCTCTAACGCGAAGCAAAATATTTAGGATTGACCTTGTTTGTGAACTCGTAGTAGGCTGAGTTTAAAGTTCAGGTTTCAGTGGAGTATCTTAAAAAATGGGCCCATCCACCTGTATGACTGTGCAAAAATTCAAATCTGTATTCCTTCAAATAGCGGACATATGGGGGTGTCTTAATCTTAAATGCGACACACTATATATATATATATATATATATATATATATATATATATATATATATATATATATATATATATATATATATATATTTATATACACTCTTAACGTTCGTTATGATTATTCGTATGAAGATTAGTGCTAGGATTAGCAGGTTAGTGATATGAAGAAGTATAGGAACCTCAAAAATAATTTGTTATCATTCTTATATTACAATGACATAAACTTCGTTACATCACTATATTATGTCCTTGGCGTCACGTCATATTGACATCATGACATACATCTTCTTTATTACATCAGCATCTTACGTAAGAGTGTGAAATAATGAGTCATATATGACTCATATTTGAAACATACCTTATTTAAGGAGTGATATTGCGTGATGTCATTTTGATGTCACAATGACGTAAAAGTGTTTTCTATTACCATTAAATCAACTTTTTGAATTAATAATGTAACATCAAGGTTTATAATTTTTAAACGCTTCAGTAGGTACGGTTGTCATGCAACTAGAACATAGTTTACTTTTAGAATTCGATTGAATCATTTCCTGATAATGCTAACCTGGTTTGACGAACGAGTGTCGAGAACTAACAAAAATGTTCCAATAGAAGAGTTGAAGTAGTTTGTACACTAAAAGAATAACGGGAACGTTTACTGTAAAAAAGTCTTTTATTTTCTAAATATGTACAAGTTTATGGAATAAATAACTTAAAATAATAATAATTCGTCACTATTATACAATTTTCACACATACTGAGTATTTACAATAGAAGGAAAACCAAAAAATCATACGCCAACCAATATTATATAACACATCACTCAATAAGGTCGTAGGATGACTAATAAAACAACAAATTTTAGGCTAAATTTGACATTATTCATCTACATAGTCTGCTTCAAGAGTGATACATTGATTCCAACGTTTCTTTAACATTTCGATGCCATTTTTATAGAACGATTTAACTTTGGCCTCAAAATAGGCTTCAATTTCGGCAATCACTTCTTCACTGGAGCCAAATATCTTTCCCTGGACCTTTCTTTTTAGGTTTGCAAACAGGTAGTAGTCGCTGGGGGCCAGATCCGGAGAATACGGTGGATGGGGAAGCAATTCAAAGTGCAATTCATGCAATTTTTGCCATTGGTGCGAGCTACTTGTGACACGATGCATTATTCTGATGAAAGAGCACTTTTCTTCTTCATTTGGGATAGTATTTTTCGCAAGTTCTTCCTTCAAACGAATCAATAACGTTATATAATATTCGCTATTGATGGTTCTTCCTTTGTCAAGGTAATCAATGAATAAAATATCTTGCGCATTCCAAAATAGAGATGCCAAAACCCCAACTACTGATATGGCAGTGGAGTGTAGTGATGGATCCATGTTTCATCCGTTGTCACTGCATGAAAAAACCCTTTCTATTTCGATAAACAGCGAGCTGAATTGTCGACGCGTTGTTGTTTTAATCGACTGTGGTAAACGCAGTATTTACTTCGAATAGAGCTTTCTCATAGACAAATGTTCATGCAAAATTGCGTACTGCCTTCTTATATCTTTAAAGTGGCAGCTATCTCATGTAACTTCAGCTAACCACCTCTCTATAATCTGTCTCGATGGAGCAATGTCGGAATAATACTTGTTAAGCCATTGCTTTGCTTAAACGGTATTTTTTCCCATTAAAAAGCAATGCTTTACTATACACGAAACTTAGATTGTTTTCAAAATTAGAATACTGTCACTAACACCACTGTGACTTGTGAACTCTACCTCAGATTTTCATGAAATTTTGACACGTATCATTTGAAGGTTACTACTTCTTAATGGACTTGTCAATAGTGGCGCCATATGGACTTGTCAATAGTGGCGCCATCTATATGTCATCCGTTGAACTTATTGAGTGAAAAAAAAAAACCAAAACTGAAGAATACTGGGCTCAACAAAGAGTTTGGAAATTATACAAGTATTTAATTTTTTACACAGCATTATCATATCGTAGTCAAAAAAACCCTTATACAACTATGACTGTCATTTGATGACAACAAAAAAATACATTTTATAATACTTTTTCAATACTAAGGTTAATAAATAAAAATATAAACTCAAATATAATTTGAGTTGTTGTTGGTCAATCATTCATTCATTCGCAATGACTAGAGTTTCGTATTTGGAAAAAAGCTAACATCAATCTTGTTACTACAAAGTCAGTTTTTTTTTCAGACAAGAACTCTAAGTCATAAATTTTAACTACTTTGGTTTATAGTCAGTCTATTTAGATAATTTCACTCTTTGCATCTTTATTTTTGATATCTAGTAATGTGGTGGTCGACATTGCAACACGGGGTATACTTTCCGGATGCATTTTCCCTCTTATGGTATATAGAGTGTAAAAGGCACATGCAACACCCAACAATATTCCAGCTGCAACATCCCACCAGTGATGACGCTTATCCGTTATCCTGGTTAACGAACAAACTAAGCTCCAGGTGATGCAAACTGCAATTGAGAACACCTTGAACAATTGGCCAGTTTGGATAGTTGTCAGTCGAGTTTGAAGCATATACTGAAAGCAAAAATATATTATAGATATTTAAGGTAAAATATGTTATCAGTGGTATTAGATAGTCGAAAAAGTAAATGCGTTTTTTAAGTAAGTAACGCGACGTGTGTTTTTCAAATATTACAAATATTCCCATTTAATATAAAACATTATTTTTATTTATTTACTATTAATATATTTATGTAATGTTAATATAATATTTACAATTAATATAACATAACCAATATTCTAGTTAGTTATATTCTTTGAATATAAAACTAACAGGAAGGAGCCTTACCTATCTTTGTGCATTGAAATACTACAGATGACTCATTGTTTTGGAATTTTAGTAGTTGGTACGGTATAATAAATACTAAGGTAAAATATTGCGCATGGTGGGCGAAGCTTTGTTGCCGGAAGTACGTCATTCATTGAGTAAAATTTGAACATCATAGTTTTGACATATAACAAGTTTACTAAAAGTTTATGCGGCGTTTTGTGGTGTTTATATGAAATATTCAATAATAACAATGCGTTGTGCTGTGTTTGGGCGTAACTCCAACAATCAGTTGAAAAAGAACCCTTGTGAAGTTTTTTCATTTTCCCAAAAATGAAGTTGCGTGAAAGAAGTGGATTCATGCCACAAAAAGACAGAATAGGTTTAACCTATAAAGGGCTTGTATTTGTTCGAAACACTTTTCGATTTGTTCGAAAATCTTCCACATAAATTGTTAAATTAGACACCAAAAATTTACCGAGTATTGATGTTGCACCGACTCAAAATCTGGCATTTAGTTCTAAAAAACCAGTATCGAATAAACAATCTGCAAGAATTGAAAAAAGGGAGAGAAAACAAGTTGTCGCCGAGTTGTTGACCAGGTAATTATCACAAGAGAAAAATAAATGAAATAGAAATTAAACCCAAAAACATTGAATCATGTTTATATAATTTGTTGCTAAATTGTTGTTTTATTTATTTATGCTTGATTAGAAGTTGGGATGGTGGTAGAAATAGTAATGATGGTGATGGTAGTAATATTTCTAATATTCCAGGTTTATACCCCAGATTTGCCAATAAGTGGTTAAATGATCAAGAAATTCGACTCCAAAAAATGATCCACTTACGTTGAACAGTGCTCATAAAGGAGATATTGACGAGGATCTTCATGAACTTGAATATGATGGGCTCGATCATTTAGCTGGATATATATGTTTCAAGTTAAACGATTCCAGTTTAGAAAGACCCAGCACGTCCAAATATACCTGGACTGTTCATTTAAGTGAAGGAAATTTACACAAACCTTCTGAAGATTTCCTTTCACAAATGAAACAGCTTGAACAATTTTTTAAGTCTGTTAATGGAGAATCTTTGACCAAAAATTATATTTGAATAATTTGATGCTTAGAAGTAGCCACATTGAATGCCCAGCCCTCGTGTGTAAAAAAAAGTGTAAAATTAGGTAAAAGAAGGATGATTAAAACTATTACATAATTATACTTATAAATAGTTTTGATTGATTGCGCGGTTGGCTCTTGGTGAAACATAGTAACAATGATAATAATTAAAACACTTGGTATTTGTTTCACAACATATTCAAGATATTCTGCATAAAGATTGCATTCCAATGAGACTAGTCGTTTCTTATGTAAATGCTCCTGCATATAAACTTTGCAAACAACTCAACAGTGATCTACCATTATTTATCGATTTCAACTCGCCCAAAGCAATCAAAAATACAATAGAACTAACAACAAAATTAAAAAAACATACAGATACCTCCCAATGCAAAGTTAGTTTCGTTCGATATAAAAAGCCTTTTTTCCTCCATTCCGGTAGAAGATCTTAAAAATATCCTCAATGAAAGAATTCATGAATGCAATCTTGAAATCGTACACAAAAATGCTCTCATAGAACCTATCAATGTATGTACCGAACAAAATTATTTTCTGTTCAATTCAAAATTTTACCAACAAACGAATGGATTACCAATGGGAAGCCCCCTGAGCCCCCTCCTGGCAGAAATTTATATGGCTAATTTTGAAAACAATTTATTTAGCGACACTAATTATACAAGACACATACATTTTTGGGCCAGGTATGTCGATGATATTATTTGCATATGGACCGGTACAGAAAGACTATTGGGTCAATTTCTTGAATATTTAAACAGTGTAAACTCAAAAATCCAGTTCACAATAGAAACAGGGACGGATAATTCATTAAATTTCTTAGATTTAAAAATAATAAGAACACCGAATAAATTAGAATTCGAAATATTTAGAAAACCCACGTATACCGATACAATTATTCATGCAAGTTCAAATCAGTCATGGAATGTAAAAATGGCCACTTTTTATAGTATGACCCACAGACTTCTAACGATTCCACTTAAAAAAGACAGATATGAAAAAGAACTTAATATTATCAAAAATATCGCAAGGAATAATGGATATCAGCCAAGCATCATAGATAAAATGATAAAAAACAAGATTAAGAAAAACAACACCAAACATTTTGATGCCGCAACACCCGAAAAAGATTCTAAAAATTGGCATGCTATAAACTATATTCACAAATTAAGTTCAAGAATCACAAATCAGTTAAAGAACGAAAATATTAATATTATCTCTGTTAATAAGAATAATCTTGCATCGTTGTTAAACAATAACAAAGAAAGAGCAAAATTTTGTGACAAATCTGGAGTATACGAAATTAAATGTAATATGTGTGACGCTATTTATATAGGCCAAACGGGCCGATCGCTCAATGATAGGCTAAAAGAACATAAATATTCAATTTTACACAATCAGAGAAAGACGGGCTTTGCCGAACATTGTATAGACCAGAACCATTTTTTTAACATTAATAATATCAAATTAATACATAGCTGCAATAAAAGCAGGCTGTTAAATTACCTGGAAATTTTCGAAATTAAAAAAGCCATATACGACGGCAAAAACCTAACAAACACACAGCTAGACTTCGGAAATACACCAATTATTGATAGTGTAATAAATTTAACGAGATGAAAAAACCGACTTCCATTAGACAGCACTTTGAAACTTTAGTTTAGTTTATACATAACTCTCTTTGAGAATGGTCGCGAGGCCGAAACATGTTAGAGAATATCTTGAATATATTGTGAAACAAATACCAAGTGTTTTAATTATTATCATTATACTTATAGTTAATTTTAAATGGACATAAGCTTAAGAAATATGTACAATTTTAAATTGTAATTGTACAATTTTAATTGTAATTAGGAAACAAAATGTTGTCATTTTTAATACCAATATAAAATATGGCGAGATGTGTGTTGAATAATTAATATTTTATTTGTGACAAAAAATATCGAATTTAGCTGGATATTACATTTAAAAACAAATGTTTACAAAACTTTCAATTTGCATATTGCAATTTTATATAACCAATGTATATTACATTTTCCATACATTTTTAAATTGAGAAACAAGATTATTTGTTTATATACATTTCAAATGTATATAACTCGTAATAAATAATATTAATCTATAAAACGAAATGTTTTTGTCGATAAATAAACTATCGTCGTTGTTTTGTTTTGTAAATAGTATCTTAAATTCAAATGAAATTGTGTACGTTTCTATTATATACAGTTTTGTAGTTTGTTGCCCACACTGATAAAGTATTTGTCCTCAATATAAAGCCTTAATTCCAATTACAATGCATTTAAATTGTATTTCATAGTCTAGCAACGACGATATTTGAATTTACTCAACGAGGGATGTCATGCGCAAACCGAACGCATTTTGGTATACGGGAATATCAGGCAATGAGTAGTTGGTATCAACAACTTTGAAGTTTAATAGTAGATTTGTGCAATTTTAGTGTTTTAATCAATAATAAGTGTTGAATAAGTGTACTAGAATACTCTCTTTGTGTGTTCTAGTGTAAATAATAACATACTAATACTGATTATATTGACAATAAAAGCAATAATATCGGAAGTAAGGTAAACACATAAAATATAGTTAGTTGTGCATCTTGTTCCATGACATGAAAAAATCAAACTTCAGGAGTAATAGGTAAGTGCTTCTAAATTTGTCAATTATTTAGAAATAAAAACGTATTTTGTTTCAATAACATTTTAAGGTTATGAAGCCATCATATCTACTGGTATGCATAGGCGTAGTCAAATTGATTTAGGTAAAATAATATAATTTTAATGTTGTTATTCAAGATAGTGATTATCTTTTTTTAGAAGTTCATTTTTTAACGTATGTTCTAAAATGTTTAGTTTTCGGAGACACTGGGCCTTAAAAATTCAAGTTATTTTTTAGGTTTCGTTTGATACATATAAAATATGTTGCTTTACTCATATAAAGCACCTATAAAATATAACTAATAATACAGAGTGTTACCTTTTTTACAATCATTTTCTTTCAGAAATTATTGTACTAATAAATGTAAATGTTACTTCCATTTTGATTTGGATTTCATGTTATTAAACCAGTTTATCTTTTTCCAAGATTTCCCAAAGGTCCAAATAGAAGAACACAGTGGATTAATTTTATTAAAAAGCCAGTCTTTATTCCAAACCGCAGTAGATTTTTATGTTTCCATCATTTTGCTGAGGATTGTTTTGATCGAACAACAATTGAAGTTGACTGTTTAAAATATGTAATAGTTTTATTTTATCATTTTGTCAATCATTTTATTCATAGCTCAATTCTTCTATTGGAACCTTCGGTGTGAAATACTAAACTCGAAAAGATTTACCACTAAGCAACTCGACGGTTAAACTTCTCGATGAACGTTTTGCTAACCATGTTAGCATCATCAGGAGATGATTTAATCTAATCTAAATCTATCATGGTTAGCGAAACGTGTTTCGAGAAGTTTCAGAAAATGACTTGGTGTTTAATGGTAAATCTCTTCGAGTTTAATCTTTCATAGCATTTACTTTTGAAAGTTAGGTTTTTTGGTTGTTGTGAAAAACCAGTTTATACTTGAGTTTATATTTAATACTTTGC
Source organism: Cosmopolites sordidus (assembly GCA_031761425.1). NCBI lineage: Eukaryota > Metazoa > Arthropoda > Insecta > Coleoptera > Curculionidae > Cosmopolites > Cosmopolites sordidus. The sequence goes on from JARFXV010000024.1 coordinate 1,614,230, forward strand.
GTACTGTTTCACGGATGGAAAAACATGTATTGGGTTTTTTTCCGGGAATACATTCGGGTATCGAGTTGGTCCCTGTCGGAAGCTTGCAGACGTTTCGCTAAAATCTCATTTCGCATCTTCGGGGTTTACTGTCGCGAGGTTCGTGACTGTCCCGAAAGGGACCAACTCGATAACCGGATGTATCTGCGGAAAAAACCCAATATATATATATATATATATATATATATATATATATATATATATATATATATATATATATATATATATATACAACAAACAAATAAATAGCATAATATACCGACTTCGAGAAAACCAAGAAATCAAACAATACACAGATATACATAGCGATATGACAAAAAGAAGACTTAAGTTTTACGGACACATAAAACGGATGAATCCGAGTAGGCTAACTAGACAAATAGTCGAATTTTATGAAAATAGGAGTAGAGCTAAAGTAGAAATAATTAAATGGATTGCTGCAATTAAAGAGGACCTAAGATCAGCAAACATTACACAAAGTGAAATTCAGGATAGAGGCTGTTTCAGACACAAGGTTAACGTTTGGAAGATTGGCCAGAGAGAAAAATGTAGGAAGACTAGAACAACTTGGTCTGACGAAAGGAAAAAAGCTCATAGCGAAAGAATGAAATTAGTATGGGCGCAAAGGAAGGCCCACAAATGCATTTACATTTTGTGGAGGCGTTTTATAATACTTACCGAACAAAACAGGGCAACAAACACGCTTAAGGAGGAATGTCCACTAGGAAAGCTTCTCGAAGTGTCAGATAAGAAGTGAAGACTATAAGTCGTTGTGGAACAATCGTAGGTGTCCAGGTACTCCCCCGCTGTGCAATTTTCGGCTGTAGTTGGACGACAGACGTCGAAAAAATGGGGCCTATGTTCGCCCACTAAAGCTTTCATTATTTCTGTAATAAGTAGGACTAAACCGCATCTAAAACAAAAAAGAAATGATAATACCCTATTGCTTAAAAGGGTGCAGCGAAAAGTATGCAGTGTGTATCTAGATTCACTGACTGAACAGTTTGACGTTATTGAGATGAGTAAACTGAATTATTCACTTCTCCAGTGGTATCGGAGTGATCCATAAGTTCAGCCATTTTATTAATATCGTATTTTCAAAGCTGTTACATACTCTTCTAAAATATTTGAAATTTTCAAAAAATTATCGAAAATTTTGAAATGCTAACGTGAAAAGTTCGTCTTTATAGTTGAAACAAATATTATTATCAGGAAAACTGCTCTCCACAGTCGTAATTTTCTGAATTTAAATATTCAGAATGGTCCATATAAAGATACAAGTTTTACAAAATAATTTATTTTTAATTGTTGATTTTCCCTATTTGTTTCTAGCCTTTCACCAATCATCGGGGTTCAAGTCGAATGCAAGCAACCCGGTTGAAAAGAGACGCATCCGTTTTCTCACCATGATTTTTAGGCTAGTTTTTGTGCACTTGCCTATCTAAGAATAACTGCCCGAAACGGGTACTGATTTTTTCATTTTTGGGGGTTCTAGCTACCCCGGGAAGCGTCGGAATTCCTCTTTTTTTTGTGGGGTAGAGTCTGACGATTTCTGAGATTAGGTTGGCAGCGAAGTCCAGAGAAACTTTCCGAAGCTTAAGTCGATATCGAGAGGGAGTGTCCCACTATTTGAGCGAATAGCGAATCCTTTTTATACTCCCTGATAGGTACGGGCCGGCTCATTTTCGATTTGCTGCATTTCGATTTCTGCGTTTGGATTTTTAGTTCTTGAGAGAAGAGGCGCCTGATATTGTAGATGTCCTTCTCCTTTCGAGGGACAGATCTATCTCGAGATCTGTCTCGAGATTTATCTACTTGAACAATATCCATCCACTCGCTTGATTTTGTTTCCATCTTTCTACGTGGAGCTGACTGTGAGCCATTTGAGTGAGTTCGCTGGTGATGTGATCATCGGAGTTGGAATGGACTCCAAAACACCCCTGATAAGAGTGCGAAGATTGCGTTTCTCAGGGGTACAGAAGGAATGGAAAGGATATGCAATCTTAGCCGGCCCTCAAGCTCGATAATTCTCTTGTCTCTATCGGTTATCGCCTTTAGGAGAGCCTTGTAGGTCTCCTCAGAGATGATGAATCCTTTAGGGTCCGACATCACTGTCGTTACTTTGCTGAAAACACGCACACGTCAGAGAACAGTTCACTCCTCGAAATTGCGCATGGGCGATCAGGGATGGCCATGTCAACTGGTCATGTTATATACGGTGGATGATCGCATACATCCATACGGTGGATGATCGCAGCAGTCGGGACTGCTCGTAACATCCTGCCTGCAACCTCGGGTTTAGCACCAGGTATGCCCACAAGATGGCGTAGCGGGGCCATGGACCGAGATATTTATTACAGAGATCTTTCACCCGTACTCCACGTGTTGCCACCGTTCATCTCTATTTCACGAAGCTATCAACATGATCGATAACTACAAGAGTATCACTTTTATTATATTTTAATAACATCCCCCATCACTATAATAACTAAACTCCAAGAGATTTACCACAAAATTCCAAATCAAAGATGATCTCATATTGAATACTTTCCTGATGATGCTAACATGGTTAGCGTAACGCGCGTCGAGAATCTTATTTGGTGTTTGTGGAAAATATCTTCAAGTTTAGTGCTTCACACCGAAGATTCCAATAGAAAAATTAGTCATATAAATAGCATTTTATATAATTTACCCTGTTAAAAACTCCTTGTAGATGTACCATATTTCGGTCAAACAAATTTGCCACGGACTTCTCTTCTGTAAATAGTCAGTAGATAGGAGAACAATTAGTGGCACTACTAACAGATTGCTGACAAGCAATGTAGTCGCGCTAATAGTATCACCTCGGAAAGGATGAGAAAGCAATGGGTCCTTACAGTAGAATCCTGTTTTCGTCCCTGGAATGTAACCGAGCTCCAGGAGAATGATGATTGAAACGACTAAAAAGAAAATAAGACTTATATAAACTGAATGAAGATAAAAACTGTAAAAATTATCCAATTTACATTATTTTTCATCAAGTTCATATTATATTTGTCAAATAGAAAATTTTACGTAAAATTTGTTGACGAAATGGTGAATGAAAATGTTAATTATTCTGAAATCATTTTAACTAGTAGATTGGAAAATAAGTTTGTTCGTATTTTCTAGAAATAATTGGTGTAGTTTTGGTATAGTTTAATTTATTTTTTAATATTAGGTAATTGAGTTATGAATTCCATTTAAGTTAGAATGTACTTTCATCATTGGCACCTTTTACGATTTAATTTTGAAGGAGAGATTTAATTTTGGAGACCCCTGGTCTAGGATAATGTAATTTTTAAAGAATTCATGGAGGTATATCAACGAGAATACTCTCCGTATGGTGGGATTAAAAAGAAACTATCAATAACATTTTATTGTCGTGGCCACTGGTTCAGTCACATATTGCTTGCAATTAGCGAAATAGAACCAATCACTGTTTAAAAAAAGTAAAGAATAAACCTAATTTTGGCTTTTTTTTTTCTTGCTAGGTTGCATTTAAGTAAATAAAAATATATATAATAACAAAAATATTTTTCTTTACCTTTTATCCCATCTTTCTGACAAAAAGTTTAGAACAAAAAGACTCTATTTCTAAGATAATATTTACTTATATATATATATATATATATATATATATATATATATATATATATATATATATATATATATATATATATATATATATATGTATATGTATATATATATATATATATATATATATATATATATATATATATATATATATATATATATATATATATATATATATATATATATATATATATATATATATATATATATATATATATATATATATATATATATATATATATATATATATATATATATATATATACATGGCTCTACAATCCATTAGGAATTGCAGCCGCTCGATTCTTTTGAGCTCTAGAAACTCATTTCTTGTGGTGAGTTAGTCCACGTTCATCTATTCTTGCTTTATTATATCCTATTGTTTGTGCTTGCTTCTTCCGTTATTTTCTTTCACACATTTCTGTTCAGTATCTTTTCCCACCAAGCTTGTATTTCCAATTTCCTAATGTCCTCCCGCACCTGATCCTCCCACCTACTTTTCGGTCTCCCTGTTCTTCTGTTTGTATCTGGTCTCCATATTGGAATTTTCTTTACTACTTTGTTGTCTTCCATTCTTCTTATATTGCCAAACCAGCGGAGTCTTTGCACTTTTATAGTCTTCACTATATCTTCTCCTTTCAAAATAGTTTTTATTTCAAAATTCATTAACCTTCTGCAGCTTTCCTTAATCCATATATTCTTCTTACTGTCTTTCTTTCGAATATTCGTAACTTTTTCTGTTCCAAGCTTGTTAAATTTATTATCTCCGCCTCATAGGTCACCACCGGTCTAATAGCTGCTTTATATACCTTCATTTTTGTATTTATACTTATGTTTTTGCTTTTCATAATGCTTTTGAATTTATAATAGGCTCTGTGTTTCGCCTGTACTCTGTGATCAATCTCTATGTTTCTGTCGCTTTTGCTATTTATTATTATATATATATATATATATATATATATATATATATATATATATATAATTAGATAATTTTACTACAAATATTAACCATCTTTGTTTCAGAATCATGTTAAATATACATACAAAAAATATAGTTAATTTTTTGCATAACGATATTAAGTACAAAATTCAAAGATATGTTCAACTTTTTGGTTTTTAGTGGTAAATATCTTTCAGTTTGGTGTTCCACACCAAATGTTCCAATAGAAGAATTGATATTACCAGGTGTGGCGGTTAATAATTCTTAATTTTTTTAAAAGATGGTACTGGAAATAAGGGTCGGATCACAGTCTAATCGCTTATGTCATTTTATCGCTACGAAAGTACCTTTCAAAACACCATTGATGTTGAAGCCATTTCGAGTTAGCGTCATATTTCTTTGTGGTGCCGTATCAATTCGCATTGCTCAGCTCTGCTTCAAAGATTTCTTGGAGTTAGGCATGAGGGTGAGTGTCCTGATTCCACATACCTTGAAATACCTGAGGGAGTTACTCGAGTTAAACGGTTTAATAATAATATTGTTTCTGAGTACATCTCCTTAACAAGATGAAGCAAAATTGTTTTCAGCTTAATAACAGGTTCTTAGCCAACTTACTCATGAGTAAATTTGAAACCGAGGCAAAGATTAATTCAGTTACTTTCCGAAGGTATGGTTAAGATATGCGGATGACGTTTTTGCCATTTTCGAATCGAAAAATAAAAACTTAGATGATTTTATTAAGAACTTAAATAGTAAATCTGAAAATATAATATTCACGCATGAACTCGAACACAATGATAGTTTAGCATTTCTGGGTGTTTTAGTCAGTAGAAACAATAAAAATAGGTTAGATTTTGATATTTGAAAAAAAACATCACCACTTCGAGATATATTCCTACCGATCCAAATCATAGCTTCCAAAATAAGATGGCTAGTTTATATTTTATGGTAAATAGATTAATTAATTTTCCTTTAAATACTATTAATAAATAAATTAAAATAAATTGAATTAAAATAAATTAGGGAGGTATCTGAAGTGAATGGTTATAATAAGAACATTGTAGATAAATTAATTAGAAAACATAAGTTCAGAAAATGATTGAAAGAACACAAATAAATTTATGGTAATACCATTTGATGCCCAATTAACTAGAGGGCTAGACAAAATTTTTAAAAAAGTGGACATTAAGGTTGTGTGCAAACCATATAATAAATTAAGAGAAGTTCTGGGTAATCCAAAGGATAAAGTAGTTGAACATGCAAAGTCGGGGATTTACGAAATTAGTTGTCAAGATTGTGATCGAAGGTATATTGAACAGATAAGATATAAAGTTACATATAGCCCACATTAGATATGGGTGAAATGAAAAACTCTTCTGTTGCCTTACATGCAATCGAACATGACCACAGTATAGATATTAGTAATTTAAGGCTAATTAAAAGTGTTAATAATAATAGGGCTTTGGATGCATATGAAAGCATTCAAATAGAAAAATGTAAGAAAATCGAGATAAAAGATCTATTCCGTTCAGTCAACTTTTTCCATTATTAATGTAAGGCTTAGTAAACTTCACGGTTCATGATGTTTACACGCTTCATTAGATAGGGTTTTAATATAAATAGAACATTGTTTAGTTTTAGAATTAGATTAAATCATCTCCTAATGATGGTAACATGGTTAGCGAGACGTGCGTCGAGAAATAAAAAAAAAGTAATTTGGTGTTTAGTGGTAAATCTCTTCTAGTTTAGTGTTTCACACCAAAGATTCCAATAGAAGAATTGACGAGGGATGAGGTCATTCACAGTCTCTCGATGTTGACGTTTTAAGATCAACTGCGGTAAAAAGTAGCCCTAAATATAACAGTCACTAAGAAACTTTCAGGGGAATTAGGAGTATCTCGCATTATTTTTAATCCGCATTTGCGATGCATAGGATTTTTGCCAAAGAGTTGTAGTGAATAACTAAATATCTCAAAAACGCAACTATTTTGTTACACCTTAATATTACTTCTACTCTCCAGACAGGATGTGTTACAAATATTTTAAAATTTTCATACACCTTCCTTATAACACAACATACACTCATAAATGATTAGAAACAACCATAGAAATAATATTCGAGGTTTTTGGACAATGTATTTTTAATCAGTCTTCGTCAAATAATGGCATCACTGATGAATTGTAGTTTTGTAATCTCTATTATTCTAGGCTGCAATTTAGCAACAGCGACTACACTGGTCTTATGTGGGCTTGTGGGCAAATTGTTGAAACCACTGTCTGTTAACATATTCTTTCTGATGAGAAAATAACCCACTCAACTCATCAACAGCCTCAGACATTAAACTATATATTTCAGGTGCAGTTGTCTTGAAATTGATAGGTATTTCGGTTAATATTATCGATTTTTTCGCAAAATTTCAGTATTTATTTTCATAACAAAATACTTTACCTTAATAATCCAAGTATTGGTTATCGTTAGTTATTAACTTTTGGTTTTTTGAGACCAACCAATTCATCAAGACAAATTATTACTTCCTCGTAAGAATGTAAGTGTTGTTCTGAAGTCCGTGCTGTAATCGATCGAAATAAGTGGTGGTCTGATGGAGCTAAGTCCGGTGAGTACGGCGGGTGAGGTAGGATGTTCCATTTAACGTTTTCCAAATGGTTTTTTGCCCACTTTGCAACATGGGGCACAGCACTGTCATGTTGAAAAATTACTTTATCGTGTCTTTGGGCCTATTCCGGTCGTTTTTCCTTCAATGCTCGGTTCAAGTTTATCAATTGTTGTCGGTATCGATAGCCAATAATCGTTTCACCGGGTTTCAGGAGTTCGTAATACATAGCTCCCCTACCATCCCACCAAATACACTACAAAATCTTCTTCCATGTATATTGCGCACTGGTTGTGATGTTGCAGGCTGGCTTGGATTTACCCATGATTTTTTGCCCTATGGGTCTTAAAAATAGATCCACTTTTCATCACCTGACACAACTCGTGTAAAAAACCTTTTCTTGTCTGGCTGGCCAATAAAATTTCTCAAGTGGTTTTTCGCCTTTCAATATCTCTTTCCTTCAATTCATATGGAACCCATTTTCCTTCCTTCTTGATCTTTCCCAATGTCTGTAGATTCGGAAATGGTGGATTGGGTAACATTCAATGCTTCTGCTAAGTGTTTGTACGTATGAGTTAAATCTTCATCCAATAATGCTTTCAAATGTGCATCTTCAAACTTCTTCGGCTGTCCTGCACGCTCTTTGTCTTTTATATCAAAATCACCACTTTTTCACCACGTTTTCTTCAAATGAAAGAAGGTATCAAACTCCTTAGCAAAACTTCTTTTTCTGGTACAACATTCGACATATTCAAAGCTATTAAAAAACATGTTTATATATATATATATATATATATATATATATATATATATATATATATATATATATATATATATATATATATATATATATATATATATATATATATATATATATATATACGGATTATCTACGGCTGTCGCCGCCTCTCCGTCCCAATTTCCAGTTCGTTCTGTCGTGACACATGTCCTCTTACAAATCTCTTGCTTCCATGGCTTCGTCAACGCCGTCTCTCCAACTTCTTCTTGGTCGTCCTCTCTTTCTTCTTTCTGGAGGTATCCATTCCAACACTTTTCGTGGCCATCTTGTCTCATTCATTCTTTTTGCATGTCCGAACCAAGTCAATTGTTTTCTCTCTATGTCGTCCACAATATCTCTCTCGATGTTCATGTCCCTTTTAATGTTTATATTTCTTATTCTCTCAAGTCTCGATCTCCGACAGCTCCTTCTCAAAAAATCCATCTCCGTGGCCAGTAGTTTTCTTCTATTAGTATTATTTAAATCCCACACTTCTGAACCATAAGTCAAAACACTCTTTACGATTGAGCTATATATGCGAAGTTTTGTTTCTCGCCTAATTTTTCTTTCCCACAGGACAGAGTTGAGTGATCCAATGATTTGTCTACCTCTTATTATTCTTGTTTGAATTTCATCATTACTATTACCTTGCCTGTTGAAGATCACCCCTAAGTATTTAGCCTTGTCAACGTTTTTTATTGTTCCGTTTTCCAAGGGTAAATCGTCGTTGTCATTACTACTCACCGCTAAGTATTCACATTTATTTAAGTTAATTGTGAGACCAGCTAGTGTGTACTCTTTATTTAGTTTCCTCACCATATAGCTCAAATCCTGTTGGTCTTCTGCAACCACTATCTGATCGTCGGCGAAATAAAGAGTATATAGGGTGTCATCCCCCACCCGAAGGCCCATGTTCCAACACTTCCGTGCCCAGCCTTTCATGGATTGGTCTACGTATAGTTTGAATAAGGTGGGAGATAGACAACATCCTTGTCTTAGCCCCTTTGTTGAATTGAATGATTCAGATAGTGATGTTCCAATTTTAATAACCGCAGAATTCTGTTCATAGTAAAGTTGGATGGCCCGAATCAATGTTGGTCTAATCTTGAGAGTTTCCATTGCTTCCCATAATTTCGATACTGGTACACTGTCATAAGCTTTTTCTAGGTCTATGAAAGCTATATGCGTCTCCCTGTTTCGCTGGGTTCGTTTTTCTAGGGCTATCTTTAGAGTGAAAAGGTTGTCTGTGGTGGATCTCCCTGCCCGGAAACCGGCTTGTTCTTCCGCTTGTTTATCCTTGATGCCTTCTTCTATTTCATTTCTAAGGATTCGGGAATATATTCTTCCTATTGTTGGGATTACCGCTATACCTCGATAATTCTTAGGATCATTTTTTGAGCCTTTTTTGTGAATGGTTGATATATATGATGTTCTCCATTCGGTCGGCGTTTCTTCCCCATTCAGACATCGTTGAAACATATTCTTCAACATTCTTAAAAGTTTTTCGGGTCCATACCTTATGAATTCCGGGTGGATCCCTCCAGGTCCAGGGGATTTTTTTATTTTTGTGTCTTTCACAGCTTGTTGCACTTCTTTTAGTTGGAGATCTATAGGAGTTAGATTATTTATTTGGTGTTGTTTTCCTAGAAAATTTTCACGTCTCTCTTCCAGAAGGTCTTTAAAGTGGTGTACCCAGTCTTCATTTGTTATGCCCCCTAAGTTAGGTATTTGTTTTTTTGATGTTTTTACCGACTTTATGGTCTTCCAGGCTTCTGAACTTCGGGTTCCTCCTAATTGTTGTTCTATGTACTCACATTTTTTCTCCCAAGACTGATTCTTTCTCTTTAGGACTTCGTTTTTAACCTCACTATTTGCTCTTTTGTATTTTTGTCTCGTCACATCATCGTTCTTTTGAAGGAGTTTCTGGTAGAGTTGTTTCTTTTCTTTAATTTGTTGTTCTATTTTATCATCCCACCAGTCAGGTTTGTTATTCATCCGTATTTTTCCGACAGATTCGTCCGCAGCCTCAAGAATACAAGATTTTATATGTTCGTACTCTTCTTCTATTGTTCGTTGAGTTTCGATTAGTTTTTGATCCAGTCTTCTAAGAGATAATGTTTTTTTATACAATGACAATTAAAAACCAACTGGCTTTTGATGAGGTATGTTTACTCTCCAAAACGTCATAGACTTCATTAGTCTATATCAACAAATGTATTAGTAATGCCATCGCTTAGCAAAATCGACGTTATTAACCTCTACACCTATGATAATAATGGAGAAGCACCTATCGCAAATAAAACTTATTGCATTCGCTTTTATTTCGAATAATTTTATATTTTTTACAAACAAACTATAAGTGTTATCTTTATTGTAAGTAAGTAAGTGTAAATAGGTCGAGTATTAATTATCAATCACAACCAGCTGCAAAAGGTTATGTTACTAAAATTAAAGTTTTTCGCGTTGGTTGGTTGAAAATTAAAAATTAGAAATAATTGTTCTGTGTGTCTTCAGGAGAAATCATTTAGACTATGCGGGTTTTCTTACGGTAGATGTTAGAAGAAGTCGTTAGAAGTTTTCGTGGTTAGAAAAAAGTTAAAATTCTGAATTTTTGGACTTCGGCGTTGTTTAAGATTCTCTTTAATTTTAAAATAATTTTACTTCTGGTTATCCCGGAAGTCGCCAGTAACTCCTTTTTTTTTTAATAAATTTAAAACATCTTCATTGGCTATTACGGGCTTTAGGTAATTTCGTGTTGCCCTTACACTCCCAGTTGCCAAAAACCGAGTTTCGATTCTTGCGAATTTTCCGGGAGTCATTGTTGGTAGGTCCGGATATCGTTCGTTAAATAATCTGCATGTTTATCTGAAGTTTCGTCCACACTCACCATGCGTATAAAACAAATTTAACAAATCAGTATTGGAATATTCTTCATTATTCTCCATTATAAACTGTACTTAAAAATGTACTAAAAAAAATTAACAAAATCACTAAAACTGTAAGTAGACACCGCACGAATTTGTGAGCTGATACTGCTTTGACATAATATCAACACTATTCCCATTCCTGTCAAAATCAAGGCTTATTAGATAGGACTTCTGGAGGTTCATTGGCTTTTGATAAAAAATACATATGGATTAACAAGAAAAAGGTTGGATATGGGTATAGAGAAAGTTATAGGAAATCGATACAAATTCAAATTCTGCATCCGACCATCCAATAATATACAGAGTGTCACATTTGAAAGAACGAACTTTTTTAACTTAACTTTTAATAATATGTAATTGGTCATTAAATTTTGGACACTGTGTATGCGATAAATTAATTATCAATGTGGATTTCGAAAGTATCATGCTTGTGCTTCCGTCTACCCCAGAAGCGGTTAGCACCAGTCGAAAATGGGTAAAAGACGCAGTGTTTAAAATAAGGCTACCTCTTTCAAAATTTTCAAAGAATCAAGATATTTAAGAAAAAGGTTCAAAATAGGTATATGAAAACCTGGTGGAACTCATTATTAATTTTCCCAGGAATCCAAACATGAAATAATATACCGGGTATTCCATTTAAAATAAGGAAGTTACTGGATAACCGGAAGTGTTATGACCTTGAAAATATTAAAAAAAAGATAATCTTAAATAACGTTAAAGTTCAAGTTTTTTCTAACCACGAAAACTTCTAACGAACGTTTACCGTGAGAAACCCGGTATATTTATTCAATATTGAGAATTGAGGATATTGAGAATATACAGATTTGGGATAGCCTGATAACCAAAACCCATTTCACATTCGATCTTAACACTAAAAATACTATAATAACACTTAAATCTTAAATTCAAAAATTATGTATACAGGACGCGCCCTGTATGTAAGTACTCGAAATGAATTTAGTTTTATCTGATACATATAAAAATCAAACACAGAGCAAAAAGTAACAAATTTTATAAAATATTTTTCTTGACTTTGATAATTTCAATATTATTTAGTCAAAGTATATTTGTAAATTATAAGTAGGATGCATACGTGTATGTACATGTTTACACTGCGATAATCTTATTACATTTTTTTATACATCGTATAATGGTAATTTGAAATTAACATTACTCTGAAATATGTGCATGTACATGTCAGAATAACTGGTATACGTAATGTAACAATTTAGTAAAATAGTTTAAAAATGACAACAAATAATTTATTCAGCCATATATTCAGTCCCGTCAACGAATAAAAAAAGTACTGCCTGAATGATTGTGGCGTGTTCATAAATTTTTTCTTTTTTTGGGTTTTTCGCCACATTGATATTATTGTCAATGTAAGTACTATATTTAAATAATTAATATAAAATATATTTACTTACCTATCTTTTCATAATATATAGAAATTAATATAATTTATTTTTTAGATTCGTTTTGAAAACGGGAAGTGAAGACCTCCCGAAACGTTTACGTTCAATAGTTTGTATTTATTTTAGAAATTTTTTAAATTTTATAACATTTTGTTCGTTAGGCAAATTTATTACAGAAAAAGAATCACTGAGAAACTTGTCTTCGTGTGGTTTTTTTTTGTTTTTTACCCAGTGATTATTTACATAAAAACAAATATCTTTTATATTTTTTTGAGTTTTAGATCGTGGCCAAAAATCCAAAAAAAGAAAAAAAAACGAATAAAAAAACTTGTAGCAATAACGTTACGTGAATCCCCTCAAAGGAAACTGCTGATACAGAGTATGTGACTCCCCGATTTTTCCACAGCAAAACAAATTATATTTCACTTATTAAGCAAATTAAATGTATAAATATTACCAAATTATTTTTCAAATTCAATCTTGTATTAAACGTCATTGGGTAAGGTTGTAAAAATAAAGTTTTTAAAAACGCTCCCTCGTTCGAGAAGACTAATTATAATATGTGATATAGTTTAAATAAAATAACTTTTTTGTGTATTTAAAATTCGAACATTATACAGTGTAAGAGAAAGAAGTACTTTCGTACTTTCGTTTGACCAACGATTCTTTAAATTTTTTTGAACAAAAAGTTTCTTTATACAAGGTGCTTCTCACTTAAAAATAGCTATTTCTACTGGCACCATCCTTTGATCGAAAAAGTGCATCCTTCAGTGACGTTTTGATAAAATTTCATGACATTCGGATCATTAGAAGTCAAGTTATCGAGCTTAAAATTTCAGGTTTTTATACCATCGGCCGAAAAATGAATATCGAACAAAGACCGAATATTCGTTTCGAAGTTTTGTTTCAAACTTGGTAAAACATTCACTGTTTCAATTAACCAAACAAGTGTATGGTGAGGATTGTATATCCCGTGGCGGAGTCCTGGAGTGATTTAAAAGATTAAAAAAAAATCGTAAGGATATTAAGGTTGACGAATATCTTAATCAAAATAACATTGAAATTGTGCGTGAATTTATAAAAATCGGCGAAAATCTCCTTTGCGAAACATGGAAACGGAATTGAACATGTCCAAAGATTCAATTCATTCATTCATTCATCGTATTTTGACTGATCATTCGGGACTTCGGAAAGTTTGTGCACGCTTTATTCCATACAAATTCACTGATGCCCCAAAATTACTTCGAATTCAACATTGCAAGGACTTGATTAAAGAGTCGAAAAAGGACGAAAACTTCAAGGACAGCATTATTACTGGAGCTGAGGTGTTTTCAAAATTAATCTAGAAACCAAGCGTCAAAGTGCCGAATGGAATTACCCGAGCGAGCCAAATCCGAAGAAAATCCGTCTCAAGAAGTAAAAAATCAGAACAATGTTGATTTGCTTCCACGATTGGGAGGGAATTGTGCACAAGGAGTTCGTTCCTCCTGGTCAAACGATCAATGCTGTGTTTTATCTTGCTGTTATGCAGCGTATGTTGACGCGTATTCATCATATGCGGCTACAATATGGTCAACAAGACACCTGACGCTTTTTTTTTGTAGCAAGAATTGTTTTCTGGGATGGGACTGCTAGAGCCACGTATATTTGGGATTACTTTTTTGTATCAAACCTAAGTGAAATTTCTTCATTTTTGTGTTACTTTATAACATATGAATGCGGCATACAAGGTACTTACAAACATAATAAAAGAACGACTAGAGATATACACAGAAAAACGTATAGGAAATTATCAATGCGGCTTCAGAAAAGGAAGATCGACAGTAGATGCCATACATATACTAAAATAAATCACAGAGAAGATATATGAACATAATATGGTAGCACATATAGTTTTTGTGGATTTTAAGCAGGCGTTCGATAAAATCAACAGAAAACAACTCATGGAAGACTTAAAAAACATCGAAGTTCCAAGAAAGATTAGAAGATTGATAGGTATGACAATGAATGAGTCTGAAGCAAGAATATATACAGAACAAGGAATGACAAATAACATAAAAATCAAAAAAGGGGTTAGACAGGGAGATGCGTTATCGGCACTATTATTCATAATATCATTGATGATGTTGATGATGTTGCAATAATTACTAGAGAGCAGAGAGAGCTAAAGCGCGTAATAAAAATAATTGACCGCGAGTCTAAGAAAAAAGGACTGGAAATAAGTGAGCAAAAAACAAAGTATATGTACTGCAGCAGAAATTAAAGAATACTGAGAAACTTGGAGTGCGGAAGCTATAAATTTGAAGAAATAAAAACATTTAAATATCTGGGAGTCATAATAGATAGAAGGAATGAGGGACTTGATATAGAAGAAAATATACATAAAGGATATAGAGCATTCCATAGCAACAAGAAATTACTGAAAGACAAGAGATTGAGCACAAGGAATAAATTAGGAATATACAAAACAATAATAAGACCAATAGTAACATATGCCACAGAAACTGTAACACTCACAGCAAAAGAGGAAGACAAACTAAATATTTTTGACCGCAGGATAATGAGAACCATAATGGGTGCAAAAAAAGTGGGAAACAACGAGTACAGAAATCTGATGAACTTTGAAATCAACAACTTGTTGGGAAGGGAAAACATAGTGAGAGCAATTAAAGCACAAAGAATAAGATGGTATGGACACGTAATGAGAAGAGACAGGGATACGCCAATAAGAGAGATAACAATATGGAAACTAGCACAGAGCAGACCGAGAGGGAGATCCAGGGTCAGATGAGACAGCAGGTGGAGGAAAATATAAAAACAGTAAACGCAGAGGGATGGAGAGGACAGATCGCAGACAGGAAGAGATGGAGGAAAATAGTCGAAAAGGCGAAAACTCACCAACAACTATGAGAAAGGCAACAAGAAGAAATGTGGACTGATCCACCACACTAAAAGAATTTGAAGAGTTCCTTAGAAAGGAACAGTTACAATTTCAAATATGAAATGTATTAGCTTATATAATATAAACATATACTATGATAAACATATGCTAAAATATGCTTAATTCTATCAAAATGTCACAAAAGACAATTAAAGGTGGGTTCATACCAATAAAAAGTTACGTTGTGCGGGCAATGGCAATGTAGACACTCTGACACACAAGGTCATACATAAATATTTTCATTGCGAAGCACGCACACGAACCACCTGTTTGTCGGTTTTCTCCCGAATGTCAAAAGAATTTGCGGCGCACACGATTTGTATGTGGACGTATTCTTGAAATGAAATTAATATTTTAGTTTCAAAACAATACCTACGTGACGGGGCCATATTGAAACTTATTTTTTAATAATTTATAGTAACTGATTGTAATCAAAGTATGTCCCAGCATATTATTATGTTGAAAAATTAAGTATGCTGCATTTATAATAAACAAATTAATCAAGAAAAAGAAAAACAATAGCAAGAAAAAGCGTTACTGGATGAAGCATTTGTATCAAAACGGAAACGTATAAACTTCAGAAAATAAGTCTAAACACTGAAAGTTTAAACCACTTTATTATTGACGCTTGTTGGAATAACCTAATCAAACATAACCTACCAACATATCACTGCACATACTGAGAGAGCGTGGACAATACAAATATTTATTGACCGTGTGTGGTAATTTTGCATCGAAAATATTTTCACCGCACAGTAAATTCAACACACATGCAAATTTTTATTGCCCGGGACTCAGCATAAGATTTGCTTTAAGCGCGCATAACTGTCTGTAACTGACTGTGATAATGACATGTGTTATAATTATATTAATTAATAATTTAGTAAACACGTTGCTGATGAATACAAGCGACGGATAAATACAATCTACCTTTAAGTGCGATGTTAACTAAAAACAATTGCAACCTTAAGTTGAAAGTAAGGAAGATGTGAGAAAGATATAGAAGAATGTTCCCTATTTATTATTAGAAAGTGACAACAATAAAGAAGATTATATTTTAAGTACATCATTAGAAATAGAAACGTACTTACAACAAACTTTTTTCATGAATCGCCATAAATAAATGCGGCTTGCAGATTATTTTATGTTTTTAGGTTGTATTAATTAAATCATTTGGTTTTTATTTTTGTATGTTAACATTTTTATTTAGGTTTAATGTAATAGCATTAAAACATAAATTAATTAATATTTTCTTTTATCATTTCGTACTTTTAATGTTCAGGATGTAAGGGAAAGTACTTTCGTAAATTTAACCAACGATTCTTCAAATCATTTGAAAGAAAAAAGTACCTTACAACAAGGGTCAAAAACCTAAGGGTTTCCAAAAAAAAACTAAGTTATTAAATCACCAGTCAAAAAGTTATGATAATAATTATTATTTTAAGTATATATTTGAAAAATATATGCTTAAGATTTTAAAACCGTGAAATGTTATAAAATGGCTGGCGGGTAAAAATCGCGCTACAATTTGTAACCAATGGAGAAATTTGTGTTGACGTCTTCTTTTTCTATTTCTTAGTATTAGAGCAACAATACATACTGCTCTCTTAACACAGTCTTACAGTTTTTTACGGTTTTTACTTGCAGTGTGTGCGTCTAGAGCGGTTTCGCGGTTAGCCGCTCGCTGGAAAAAACCGTAGTGTGGCTTAAGCCTTAGAGCCGTTTCACACGAGCGATTTCAGATCGCGCGGAAGTCGCGCGGTTGTCGGACGGTTGAATCGCCAGGCATTTCACACGGACGGGCGCGGGCGAGGCTGTGCCTGTAAAATGCACTGTGCCAGTGGCGGAACTTTGCCCAGTGTAAAAATGGACATTGATGAAGAAACAGCGTTCGCAATAGTGTTGCTGCGGCGAATTCGTAGAAAGCAAAAAAATATTCGCCAGAGACGTTATTGGGTACATCCAATATTGAGTTGTAGACTCTTGAAAGGACAATTCTACACTCTTTTAAAGAACTAACTGCACACAAAGCAAAATTTTTCGACTATTGTCGAATGTCGTTGCGTTCTTATAATGAACTATTGCACATTTTAAAAAGAGATATCACAGGGGACACAACCAACATGCGATTGTGTATCCCGCCAGAGGAAAAACTTGTAGTTACACTAAGGTAAGTTTTTGTTCTTTTTTTAGACTATTTTTTTTATTGTACCCACTTTCACCCTTGTTTCTTCAATATATAATTACCTAACGCTTGTCAAAATGAGCCAAAGATCGTACGATGTCATTCAAAAGTATGTGTGCTTAAGACCATACAACATACGTGAAAACTTCAACAAGGCAAGATTTATATATTATGACACACAAATATTTTTGTCCGTTCTATATTCACGAATAAAATAGTTACACAGCCAACATTTTTTACTGCAAAAATGCATTAGTCTACACAGAAACAACGAATATTCATTAATTATATGAACCATATGATGAGTGAGATATATCAGTATATGGTGGTGAATGTAGTGACACTTGTGTTGAATACAGTAGTGGAGATGATCCGGGATTGCCAGATGGAATATATCTTTGCCACTTCTTGATGGCGTGGAGAATTTCTGTCTTCCTTGAACATCCAATTTATATTCATTGGGAACTTTTTTTAATTCACCGGCTAATGATATAAGAAATAATTTATCATCATCTGCTTCTTCTTCTTTTTTGTTAGCATTGTGTGCCATCCTTTTTGCCATAACTTGTAACAGGTGAAGTTCGGCACTGTTGATGTTTTTCTTACGTTTTATAGCACTGCCTGAACTTTCGCCATGTCTAATAGGCCGTTGACTATCTGCCACAGAAGAATTATCAGCGGATTGTTCTTCTATGTCATCTTTATATCGTGCTTCTTGCGACTGCTCTTCCAGTTCTAGATTAGATACCGTTTCTTTGTTATTCATTGTTGGTTGGAAGAAACGTTAAGCTATCAAAATAAATATTTCAAAATAATAATTTCTTTCTGCTGCATTTTCCAGAACCCGATTTCTTTTCCTTGCCTTGTAAATTACGCTCCTTTACGTAAGAATCTCTTAAATTCTTCCACTTCTTCTGAATCTGCCAACCAAACAATAAATAATATAGTCCAATAATGCTAGCACAAGCGCCATAGAATCAATAGGTGACAATTCGTCTTTTTAGATTTATACATATTTAGTTTCAACCCCTCTAACAGTACATAAAAAATTGTCCTTTCCGGAATCGATGCAATTTAAAATCTCCAGTTATTGAATTAATATGATTTTGTTTTGTTACAGATACCTAGGAAGTGGCTGTACGTTTACAGATTTGCATTATTCCTATAGATTAGGAATATCGACTGTATCAAAAATTGTAAAAGAAGTTTCTTGTGCGATTTGGAGGAATATGAGACAGCAGTGCATTCCTAGGAAGTCAAAAGAAGATTGGTTGACAGTAGCTGCGGGTTTTGAGAAACATGCAAATTTTCCCAATTGTGTGGGAGCTATAGACGGAAAACACATACGGATTATTAAACCTACAGAAAGCGGTTCTCTTTTTTATAATTACAAGAATTACTTTTCCCTACGGCTATTAGCAGTTTGTGATCCTAATTACTTATTAACGTATGTAGACATTGCTTCATATGGAAAATGCTGCGATTCAACAATTTTCAAAAATTCAGTATTTTACAACAAACTTACGGATAATTCTTTAAATATACCAGAAAATAAACCGTTGCCAGGCAGTGAAGATCCTGCCATGCCCTTTGTTTTAATTGGAGATGAAGGATTTGGTCTTTCGACAAAATTACTGAGACCATATGGAGGCAAGAACTTACCCGTCAATAAATTTTTTTTTAACTATCGTTTGACAAGAGCTCGTCGATATATTGAATGTGTTTTCGGAATATTCGCAAATAAATGGCGAATACTTCATAGACCCTTGAACGTTTCTCTTGATTTGGCGGAAGACATTATGAAGCCATGTTGTGTATTGCATAACTTTGTACGAATTCGAGATGGTTATAATTTTGAAGACACATTAACAGTCGAAGGTTTTATTGACATGCCAAATAACCCCATACAAGGCGGAAGGGTAGCAAACAGTATTCGAGATATGTATACGAATTACTTCATGTCACCTTCAGGAACGGTGCCTTGTCAGTTACATAAAATTTGATTTTTATGCACAATTTTTATGCACATTATGTGTAACAAAATAAAAAATATTTGTTTTTTTTTACTTACCAAATTCAATTTTGTCATGTGGCGAGATTTCATTAAATTCTGGGTTAAGTGCTTGACAAACTTCATTCCAGGCATTGTTTTTTTTTTGTTTTATTCGCGTAATCGTTGCTTTTAGTGTTCCAAATAGCTTCCCTGTTTTGGATTTCGCTAATGAACAAGTCCGTATCAAATTGACTCTGCATTCGCGACTGCGTAACGACACTGGTAAAAAGCGACTGTAGCTGCTCGTGTGAAGGAACAGATTTAAAACAATGGTCGGCTAACAACCGCGCGACAGCCAATCGCGCCAATTCTAGCTAGGTCCAGCGGGACGAACGCGGCAACCGCGCGGCTCCGTGTGAAAGAGTGTATTTACTTTAACGTATTTCTGAAACTCGCACGGTAGCAGCACGACTATCCCGCGGTTAAAAACCGCTCGTGTGAAACGGCTCTTAAGCATAGTTAACCGTCCGATGTGCGATAAAGGTGGATATTTCAGTATTAGAACAGTTTCATTTATACTGAGAACAAGTGTCGCATCGTTCCCGAATAATTCCAAGGGAGAGTTTGATACTGAACATTTTGCTTTCTATCTGCCGATTTATATTAGATTTGGAATGTATTTAAAGCTCTATTATCTCTATTATTTCTATTTAATGTTTTCATTAATATTAAATGATTTGTATTTAAGTGAGTTTTTCACTGAATGCTTCGTCTTGCCTTGATTTTAGTACTTTTCAGAAAGTATTTAAAGATTGCTTCTATTTCTTTTCTTACATAATACTGTTCTTCAGATTGTTGCCAAATATTCAAGTACAATTAAATCTGTTACTGTTCATTTTAGCTATTATAATATTTCTAAAACAGTGTTTCTTGATTAATGTTTTCATAATAAATAACTGACTAACAATGAATAACTAAATATTGTCTGATTAGTGGTATCAGCATATTTATATAATTTGTAATTTAACTGAGAGATATATCCATCGTATTGTCGTGCGGTTTTCCCTTCGATATTGAGAAGTGGGTAAATACTGAGAAGTGGGTAAATACTGAGAAGTGGGTAAATGCTGTTTTGTTTTTCTAGTATCTGGAGCGGGTACATCACGCGTTCTCCCTTTGTACCCATTGCACAATTCAGTACTTGAGGTTACACCGTAGGATGTAGTTGGATATCCATTATATTTTGTTAGCTCTTTGGGTGCGTATCTTGTGCGGTTTATACTTGATACCCCGTTCATACCCGAAGCTGGCACTGTTGCGCGTTCTGTCCTCAGGGTCAGGAACAGATAATTTTATTATTGATTGACAAAATTATCACTGTTGAAAATGTATGATCTGTAATTTAATAAATATTGAGAGATCATTGTTGAAAATATATATGAAAATAATATGTAATTTAATAAATATTGAGAAATCTCCGTAGTATTGTCGCGCGGTTTTCCCTTTAATACCATGAAGTGGGTAAATGCTGTTTTGCTTTTCTAGTATCTGGAGCGGGTACATCGCGTGTTCTCCCTTTGTGCATAACTCAGTACTAGAGTTACACCGTAGGGTGTGGTTGGATATCCATTAAGTTTTGTGAGTGTTATGGATGGGGTATCTCGTGCGGTTGTCCCCTCAGTGCCAGGAACAGCACAGATGGATATTTGATTAATGGCCGATAACTTTATCACCATTTCAGTTATGTAGAGTATCTCTATTTGAATTTATGTTGATTCCTATCATGGATATTCTAACTGATGTTCTAGTAACTGACTAGTTCTAGTCAGTTACAATGAGTTTCTCTCGTTGAATATGCGAACAGCCTCGTGATAAAGTATGATTTGTATCGATCTGATAAATTTAAAGTAACAGATAGTAAACAAAGAATAGTTTGATAGATTCAGAGTGTTCAAGGTTACTTTTATTTCCAGGATACTTTTATTGCCATGATTGGAAGCCGCCACCATACTCGTCAAACTTATGTACCCAACTAGCCGCCCAGAGCAATTACCGTTAAATTACCATATATATTATTATTATTATTTATTTATTGGGACTTTCGGTCAGTTAATAGGTTTTAATTTTTTTATTGTTTTATTAACGTTTCGGTTCAATAACGAACCATCCTAAGAACATTTCTATGATAAACATTATTTTTATAAAAAGCACAAATTTACATTTAAAAACCTACCAATATCTAATTAAACAATTAATTTTCCAAATTTTTTAACTAATATGTGCCATTTTTTAAAAAAATTTAAATGACATATTTGACTCTGATTTATTTAACAAAACTTCCACCTTTAAATTTTTGTTGTTTAATACAACCTAACTGTTTTGGATTTGTTATGTGAAATTGTATTAGATCCAAAAATAAAAAAATATGAAAATTTATTATTTACTAATGTTATTATATATACAACTTAAATTATCTGTATCATTTCTGAAATTTATGGTATTAGTTGTTTATTTTATATAAATCATTTCTTTTATATTTTTTTTATATTGTTTTTCAAAATCTAGAATTTTATGCTAATGTTTTGAAAGGGCAGTTACGTTTGGTTCTAGGTTGCTAATGCTTTTTTATGTTTATTTATTCTTTTTTTTAAATATTGTTTAGTTTGGCCAATATATTAGCTTGGGCAATTTAACCAATCAATTTTGTAACATATATTTGTTTGTTCCATTTTGGGCGTTTGTGGTTTTAATTTTGTAACTATTTGTTTAGGGTTGTTATTGGGTATTTCTGCTATATTTATATTATATGGTTTAAGAACTTTTTTATTTTACTATTTGATTATTGAACCGAAACGTTAATAAAACAATAAAAAAATTAATACTTATTAACTGACCGAAAGTCCCATTAAATAAAAAAAATAATAATATTAAACGGTCCCGAAAAAAAAAATATATATATATATATATATATGTATATATATATATATATATATATATATATATATATATATATATATATATATATATATATATATATATATATATATATATATATATATATATATATATACAGGGTGCGGAAAAAGTTCCCGTACTTTTTTCTTTATGCATTTTTGGCTTAGTTAATTAAGTTATTTGTCATTTCTGATGGTTTTATTGAATTCCTTGTTTAATTTTGGTCCAGAATGTGTCGTAATTATTTATTTACTTTCAGTTACGTTGAAGTTATGTCTCGTGAAAATCAGCGTGTCACTGTTATCGAATTGCACAAACAAGGAATGAAGACGGCTGACATTGTTCGAACGACTGGTTATAAGAAGCAAACCATCTACGATGCCATGAAGCGTTATGAGGAGACCGGCGGGACTGCGGACCGTCCTCGAAGCGGTCGTCCAACCACCGCGACCACTCTGGAGATCGTCTAGAAGGTCCGTTGCCGAATTCAACGAAATCCGGAGCGTTCGATGCGGAAGATGGCGAAAGAGCTCGGCGTTGATGAGAAAAGCATCCGTCACATCGTCAGGAGGAAGCTGGGACTGCGCAGCTGCAAGACCCTCGCGTCAATTTCCTCAACGACGCGATGAAGGCGAAACGACTCGATGAAGGCGAAACGACTCGAGAAATCTCGTCGGATGCTTCGTCTGCTCGGTGGTGCTCGCCTGTCGAAAGTGCTCTTCACCGACGAGAAGATCTTTACCGTCGAGCCGCTCCGCAACCGTCAGAATCGCCATCAACTGCTCAGGAAAGCTCAGCAGAAGACCGCGGCTGCAAAAACCATCGGCCCCAGCCATTATTCGGCCTCCGTCATGGTCTGGGCCGGGATCTGCGCTACCGGAAAGACGCCACTGGTCTTCATCGAGCGGAACGTTAAGATGAATGCTGCCAGCATGCAGCAGCGTGTCCTCCGCGACGTACTGGAGCCATGGGCGGCGCAGCACTTTGGCCAAGCTGGATTCACGCTTAAGCAAGACTGGGCGCCGGCGCATTCCGCCAATTCGACAATTGTCCTCTGCGAAGAGCTGTTTCCCGGCTTTTGGGGCAAAGACGTTTGGTCGCCTAACGCCGGATCTTAACCCGATGGAGTACCCGGTGTGATCCATCCTGGAGCAAAAAATCTCGGCTACACGGTACGTCACGGTTGATCAGCTGAAAGTGGCTTTGACGCGAGCCGGGCGAAATTACAGTGCGAGCATCGTCGGAAGCATGCGCAAGTGACTTCGTAAATGTATTGACGCCCAAGGGGGCAATTTTGAGCAATTGTAATTTTTTTTGTTTATTGTTATTTTTACGGGTCTAATAAAGATTATTGTTTTTAAATTTTGTTGATTTGTTGAATTGTCTGGTAGTTACAGCCAGTTGAAATATTTAAAAAAAGTACGGGAATATTTTCCGCACCCTGTATATACTTTCAACACCGTATGCGTATGTGTTTAAAACTTGAACAGGTGTGAACATACCTTATGATTGACATATACATATCAAACAGTGTTGCCGCTATTACATTTGAAAATTCTGACACTCTTATTGGAAACGCATCTATTTATTTTCGTAATATTTAATCGAAATGTATAAGCAACCAGTTTTTAACAAGCGTTGTCACGGATAAGGTTTTTTCCCTTGATTTAGTTCAAATATTTGTCGAATTTTCTAATACAAATATTTGTTTCCAGCGTCATTTCTTAAAAAAAAAATATGAATTAATAACACCTGCTACATAACAAAACGTCAAAGATACAACCATGAAATAAAAATCATTCCCTCCATTGGAAATCATTGATAACTAAATACGAATTTTCTATAGACTTACGAAATACAATATGTTATACAATAAAACAATATATTGGCTTTTATAAACTTATTTCGTATTGCGTAGTATTATGGTATAATGGTTGTAAAATAAGGTAATAAGATTAATGTGTAATTCTGAATCTTTTCATTTTATAAACATAGAATTTATAAATTGCTTGACTACAGCGCCACCTATCGGATCCTACAATAGCTACGAACCACCGTATCAACAAAACAAATAAATTGTGGGAATATGACCTTAATCGGTCAAGTCATTCAGAAGTTACACGATCACTAACAAATGCACCAATGATATAAATATAAATATATATATATATATATATATATATATATATATATATATATATATATATATATATATATATATATATATATATACAGATTTGAATTTTTGCAGTCACACAGGTGGATGGGTCTCATTTTTTAAGATACTCAAATGAAACCTGAACTTTAAACTCACCTATTACGAATTCACAAACAAGGTCAATCCTGAATATTTTGCTTCGCCTTAGATATATATATATATATATATATATATATATATATATATATATATATATATATATATATATATATATATATATATATATATATATATATATATATATATATATATATAGATATATATATATAAAGGTTATTAGAAAAAGTTGTTCAGGATGTTATTCTAACCCCATATATCAAGTTTCATGACAAAATTCGCATTTTTAATTTTGTCATTATTTTGGTCTATACACAATTATGTACCTTTGAATGTCTAGATTGACCGGACTAAAATAAGACACTCGAACAAAACATTCTAAGCAAGAAATTTTCTAAAAAAAACACTGCGATAACATATTCACTATATGTCGAAGTATTTATTGCTTTTATAGATTGTTTATATTTTATAGGTTATGTTTATCATTTATTTACAAAACACTCGATTATATTAGTATTAGGGAACTTGATATTCCAGTGAGTTTGATGATGAACAGTGAATGATATTTAATTGAAGTTGGTTATAATATGTAATTGTTTTGTGACTTAGACACTAAACCTATTCACCAGCTTTTAAATAGGCCTAGCATGAATATGATAAAAAATAATGTACATTGGTTCATTGTCTATTTTAAAATTACGTTACACTTACAGCTTGGTGCTTTAGGAATTATCATTTCAATTTCCACTTGGTTTAGAAATTAACCGACCTATATAAATATTAAAACTAATTTACCACTAGAACTATGCTGAGAAACGTTGAAAGGAACGATGAACAAATTGCCAATGCATAACGATTGATGAAGTAAACTATGTGTAAACTGACGTAAACTTTCTACAGCATGATATAAATAATGATATTAATGAGAATGTAACGAGGCTATTTAAACTAAAATTGCTTACAATCAACCGCTGGTTTCACAAATTGCCAGTTAATTTGAAAACAGCACAGAACAGACCTGTTATGATTGAACTAAATGAATAAAAAAACTGGTTGCACCAAACTAAAAACTAAATAAGACTATGGAGAAACAGTGGCACAATAACATTCTGATTGGATTACATCGTGTTATAAAGAATTGCCATATGTCTGACGTATGAATCGCAGATAAGCAAAAGTTCAACTGTTTATTTAAGCTT
Organism: Cosmopolites sordidus; assembly: GCA_031761425.1. Classification (NCBI taxonomy): domain Eukaryota; kingdom Metazoa; phylum Arthropoda; class Insecta; order Coleoptera; family Curculionidae; genus Cosmopolites; species Cosmopolites sordidus. The sequence continues at coordinate 1,640,104 of JARFXV010000024.1, forward strand.
GTAATCAGTCTCACCGGAGGATAGATGTTGCCAGCTCGTTATTCGCTTTTTCTCGGTTCAGTCAAGTGGACTTTGGTTTCACTTTAATGACTAATATTTTGCAGAGCAGACTGTATCGAGACTGATCCAACGAAATGCAAAACTAGTATTTTGTTCGTTTTGAATATGTTGCCTTAATAAATAAGTTTTTTTTCAAGCGTAATGTCAGAAAAATTTGATGTTGATTCATTCTGTTTTATTTGTGGTAAATTTATTAAAGTAAGAAGCAAAAAATTTGCTTTGGCTACAAATTTGAAGCTTATGAAGTCTATTTTAACGTCAATATCCGGAATCAAGATTGGGTACCTCACTTTGCCTGTGTTAATTGCAAAAATACTTTAGAAGGTAAAAACTAAAATTTAAAATTTTAAATAATGTCGACATATTGATATTCTATTTTAGTATTTCTTATTTTTATATGCATAAAACTTAAATTACCCTAGTTGTCTTCGTTATTTCTAACCTGGTATCGAGGAGAAAAACGAGACATGAAGTTTGGAGTGCCAAGACTTTGGATGGAATCTAGTGATCATGTATAAGACTGGTATGATCTGGTATGATCTGGTATGCTGAAAATATTTTTTATCCTGATCTTCCTTCAAGGTCTTCTCCGATACCTCATGGTGAAAATTTTCCCGTTCCATCTCGTTCAGAATTAAATAACTTCGGAATTCAATCGTTGCAAATTTCAACAGAATCCAGTATACCACTTACTAACATCGATTGTAGTGAATTCATGATAAAGTCACAGAGTTTTGCATCACATTTCATTAGCTCAACAGAATTCACTGATTTAGTATGCGACCTAAACCTACCCAAGAATAAGACAGAGATTTTAGGTTCACGATTGAAACAATGGAATTTGCTTGAAGATATAAATAACTGTATCAATAACTCATCAAAGAGAGCGCCATAAAATTTGTTCATGTTTTTTCACCAAAGTCGGACTTTGTTACTGTAATAGCGAGACTGATTTGTTCGAGGAAATTGGAATACCATGCATACCTTTTGACCAGCGGCTTTTCATTAATAACTTAAAAAGCTTAAAAAGCTTAAAAGCAGTTCTTCTTCACAATGAAATCCTATTCCTTAGACTTCCCGTAGCACATTCTGTAATGCTTAAGGAAAGTTACGTTAGTGTGAAAAGTAAAAATATACAGAATACCATTGGCAAATAACAGGTGATTTTAAGATGGTTGGTTTTCTGATGGGAATGCAAGGCGGATATACTAAATACCATTGTCACCTTTGCTTATGGGATAGCAGAGCAAATTCAATACATTACCAACGGCGTATATGGTCTGATCGAGTCGAATTTCAGATACGAAAACATAATGTGAAGTCGGAACCAATTGTAGAGCCTAAGAATATATTGATGCCGCCATTACATATAAAATAAGGCCTAATGAAGCAATTTGTGAAAGTTCTGGACCCTAATTCTGAAGCTTTTGAATATTTAAAGGGATTTTTTCCCAAATTATCTGAAGCTAAAGTTAAAGCGGGTATTTTCATCGGACCACAAATAAAACAAATAATGAGCAGTGATGATTTCACAGAATTCCTCAATGCTCATGAAAAGCAAGCCTGGGAGCGTCTTAAAGCAGTTGTTTATGGTTTTCTGGGAAACCACAGACCTGACAATTATGAAGAATTGACTGAAACTATACTTGAAAGCTTTAAAGTTATGGGCTATTGAATGTCCCACAAACTTTATATGCTACATTCTCACTTGGACCAATTTAAGGATAATATGGGTGCCTACTCAGAGGAGCAAGGAGAACGTTTTCGTCAAAATGTGATGGACTTTGAATGACGTTACCAAGGGCAGTACAACGAGAATATGATGGGAGATTACATTTGGGGTTTAATACGAGAAAGCCCATACAAACTACTAGAAATATTCTTGATTTTTTGTTATTTTACATTTACGTACTATTGTTTATCACAATTCTTGAATTAAAAAGACTTTGATGTTCAGCAAAAACTTTTCTAATTGTAATTTAAAATAAAATTTAAACAAATATATAAAAATCAGTAATTTTTCCTGAAAATTCGAAAAATTGCTCTAGTTTCTACAAAAGCAAACTTTGATCAGGAAAATTATTTTTTCCATTATTTGTAACGTAGGTGAAACCAAAATTTCACATGCAGAAGCCAGACCCAAAAATTGTCTCGACCAGTGTAATCTGATCAAGATGGATATGGGGTCCAGTAAGGTGGATAATATGGGGTCCAATAAATCTAAGAATAAAGATTGGGTTTGGTGCAGGATTAATTTTTTTGCCAGATGGCTTTAAACTATTCCTTAACTTAATTCACAGTTTTTATGACTATCTTTGATAAATTTAACTGTAAAAAAAATGCTGATACTTGATGGAAATTCATTTTAAATTAAAAAAAACTAAAACTGACGTCTAAATTTCCGCTATATTCTAATATTGTAAGATAAATAATTATCTTGGGGCCTTTTTAAGGTATGAATGAAAATCACTATGTTTTCGTATCCTCATGTTAAAAATCATTTCATTAAATAGTACAGTCGGCGTTGTACTTTGACCCACATGGCCCGGTCAACGTTTGATCAAACAGTGGCTGTTCTTTCACACATTACAACTGGGCATCCACACATTGGCTATACACTTGCCATATCACTAGTTCACAAGTATCTGAACCAACGTCAAGATCACCGAAAAAACAAATCAGAAACTGTCGCGATGCGTTAAAGACATGGCATATAATCTGGCCAATGTGTGAACGGGGACTTGGGATATATACCAGCGGGCGCTAGTTTCTTTGATGTGGGATACAAAACCGAAAACCCATCGGCAAATGACCAATGCAAGCGCCAACTTTACCATCCACCCATTGGAAAGTGACGCTTGTCAGTAATACTGGCTAACATATAGCACCGGCTTAAGAGTGCTATCAGTTTAAAATATCAAAACATGTATAAACATGAATACTTTCAACTGCATTATCATAAAATATAGACTCAACTTGAAGAGATTTACCACTAAACTCCAAATCGCTGTTTTTGAACTTCTCGACGCACGTTTCGCTAACCACGTTAGCATCATCAGGAGATGATCTAATCTAATTCTAAAACTAAATTTTGTTTTATTTATATGAAAACCCTACCTAACCAAACGTGTAAAAATCATGAACTGTGTTTCAGAAGTTTAGAAAAGTTTAGTGTTTCACACCAAAGGTTCCAATAGAAGAATTGATAAAATATAGAACTTATCATATACTGTATTAACTAGCTAATATACATTTTTGTTAATCAATAATTCATTGTTAATCAAATGATGATTGATGCAATTTATATAGAGTGTGTACGTAAATGGAGTGAATGTTGCGATATGATGTAAAATATGTGATTTATGAGGGAGAATGAAATATAAACCAGAATTTTACAATTACTTTTCTCAGCCAAATACGAGCGGACTGTCAGTGTAGGTCATTCCAATGCAATGTATTAGGAGGGGGGGAAACGTTCGGTGAGTTGTTTCACTCAGTTCTTTTGTCAGTACAACTATGAGTGAGCAACAGGTTCCACAGTTCGTTGCGCAACGTGTTATAATAAAGTTTTTAACCAAGGAAGACGTTAAACCATCTGAACTATATAGAACGATATCCTGTCCAAGATCCAAGTGTTTAGTTGGATCAAAAAGTTTAAGAGTGGATGAGTAAATGTGGTAAATGTGATAAAAGACGTCCCAGGTCAAGTGTCACTACTGACAACATTGGTGCAGTTCGCGACCTTATCGAAGATGACCGGCGGCTCAGTATTCACGAAATTGTTTTAAAAGTAGGTATTAGCTTTGAAAGTGCTCAAACAATCATCAAAAATCTTAGCTTCAATAAAATCTGTACCCGATTGGTTCCGAAGCTGATGACGAAGATCAAAAAAACACTCGATTGTAAATCTATTTAGGCGGGAAGGAGAGACTTTTTTGAAGCGTATCGTGACATGTGATGAAACGTGGGTGTATTATTGTATTCCAGAATCAAAAATGGTGAGTAAGGAAAGACGAAACCTGCCCTGTAAAAGTCAAAACCCGTCTCTCGGCCGGTAAGATTCTCGCGGCCATTTTTTTCGACTGGAAGGGAGTTTTGCTGATTGATTTTCTACATGATCAACGAAACCGTTAATGCTGCCTACTATTGCTAGCTATTGGATGAGATCCCCTTACAATGGCAAAAGACGAAAAGACGCAAAAGACCCAAACTGAAAGTTTCTACGAGGAAGGAATTCACAAGCTGCCAAACCGCTGGGAAAAAGATGTAGAGCGTGGAGGAGACTATGCCAAAAAATAATTAATAGTTTTTTTGTATTATTTTATAAATAATAAATATCAATAAAATAATTTGACGTCGTTATATTTGATTCACCCTGGTATACAGTTTTTATTAATGTTTGTTAAAAATAGACCCATCCTGAGTCAATACAATGTTGAAAGCGGTCGTTCAATTTTTTGAAACAGTTACTTGTATTTGGTTAAGACTTGCGGAATATTGAACACCGTGTAAAAAACACGTTCCTTTTATCCTCAGTTTTACACATAATAAAAAGTATCCTCAAGCAAGATCTGCCAAATGTGGGGTAATCGAGCAACACGATATTTTATTTTAGTCAAGAAAGTTCCTGATGAACGATGAGCCTGATGACTCTTTCGAGATTTTTTTGAGCTGGAACTACTGTAAACGTTATCTATATATATATATATATATATATATATATATATATATATATATATATATATATATATATATATATATATATATAATGTTATATCTAATATTTTCAAGGAAATGAACAACTGGACTGGTAGTTGGACTCTTCAGTCGAAGCGAACAACACTTGTCAAATGAGATATTGGCGAAACGTCGTTACTTTTCACAGAACGAACGGATCGACACCCGGAATGATTCAGAAACATATATATTAGACTGTTCAACTATCAAATCAACTATTTTTAACGAACATATTGTTAGAAATGACGAAAAAAAAACTGCGAAAGTTAGAGCTCTTAATATTAATAATAATAGGTGCCGTATCGCAAATTTCAGTTTCCCATTTAAATAACATAAGAATTATTTTTTTTAACTTTGGAATAATTATAGCTCTTCAGCGGAATATTACTGTGAAAAGACTATTACACATCTTTGACCTTGAAATCATTTCGTAGAAATAAGTAAAGTAAATCACTATTTTTTAACTTAAATAAGTACACGTTTTTTAGATTTATTATTAATTAGATATAATAAGCACGTAATTTTCAATTGAAAAATGGAATAATTTTAATTTTACAATCAATGATAAACAATAAAAATCCGATTATTTAGAAAAAATCATATTTCAATTTAAATAACTCACGATCCTTACGGAATTTCGAAAAATTTATAGGAAATGGAATGATTTACAAAAAAGGTTGAATAACATTTTTCGATAAAATTGATAGTTTCGCCGAAAAATTTAAAAAATTTAAAAATTTATTATGCATTCAACTTTAGCCTCGAATAACTTTTGAAAAAGTATATAAGATTGGGTTCCTAGCGTTAAAATCTTCATCGCTTTAACCCATTTTGATAGTTAAAAGGAGATTGTTATTTCGCCCTTTTTGGGAGGACGAGGTGAATTGCAGCGTTCAGGGCCATCCATTGGTGAGGACTCGTAAATGATCTGCGAAGTGTATCTTGTCCTCCAGCCCCGGATGGGGTACATAATATGGGAAATGTAATTAGGCTTGTTAGGAAACAATTTGAAACATGTTTTTTCCGTTTAAGAGGTTTAAGATTATTATTAGGTGAATAGAGACCCAGTTGGATCACGCAAAGCATTCTGACTAATTTTCTAGTGTTCCTTCTTATCTTGCACACCTCTCTCATCCTTTCTCTGTGGATTCTCTTTCTATCCTTCGTCCACCTTGTCCCCGATCTCCCCGAAACTTCGCTCTCTGATGCAATAAAGATGTATGTGCATATATATATATATATATATATATATATATATATATATATATATATATATATATATATATATATATATATATAGATACATACATATACATATACATTGCCATTTTTAATAAATCATATAGATGAATTTTCACCTTTCATAGATATTGAAAAAAAATCCGAAAACAACTAATGCTTGGCAACAGCGCGGAAAACATAATTCAGCGCGATGTTAGGTTATTGATTGGCGCATGATTCACCTTACTCCACAATATACAAACATGGACTTACCTATGATGGCGAGGAAAGCGTTTATGGCATAGGGCATGCGTATTTTTCGACAGCGAAATCTAGATGGCCTTCGTTGCGACGAGTTGATATTATCGGGATCTGTAATGTTGATCCTTACGTTCGGGTGTGGTTGAACTCCAGCAGATGGCAGAGGTGTCACCATTGCTTTGTTGTCCTGCAAAACAGAGAACATTCTAGTTAGTATCATATAATTACTTATGTTTAATCAAAATATAAGAAAAATATAAATTAATTAGACTGCCTTTTCTACTTTCACCTATTAATAGCAAAATTCTTATAAATTTCATTAATTGGTAATGGCAAAAATGATGTTCAAATCATATCGCAAATATTATTGGAAAAGGTAATTCTGGCGTATTCCCAGAAATTATATATTTAAAATATTTTTTTTAGACATTTTATATTATCCAAATATTCAAGTGAGTGGCTAAACAGTAATGAATAACATTTGTATATGGTATATACCGTAGGTATATATTTATGGTGGCTGCTGGTTTTTAGTCAACAAAATTATACAAATTTATAACGGGTGGGACAAGTGTTACTCTAACATTTTAATTATTTGTAATTTTAAAGAAGACAGATTTATATTCTGTCATTTGTTTATTTGGTTTTTAAATTTTTTATTAAGTTTTGAAAATTATGTCAATAAAATGTGAGCTATTAGTAGAAATCGAACTTTGTGCCTTTTTCTATATATTTTCGATAACTGTTGTCAACATATCTGGTATTGCGAGTTCAGCATGGATGTTGTTCTTAAGTTGTATGGTTTGCTGCTTATTTGTTTAACAGTTCCTTTCATAAACCCACACAAAAATAATCCGGACGCATCAAATCAAGTTTGCATAAAGATTGTCAATTTGATGAAGTGGTTTATGTCGGCATTACAGTTTTCTAATTGCTTATTGATGTCTGTAGGTAACAGGCCTTGAACAAATTGTATCTTATAAGGACATATGTGCACGTCACTTCGCAAAATTCGCTCCAAACTGCATGGATAAATTCCCAATACTGCACCACGTCGTCTAATCAAACGCTTCTGGAGACTAGAGATCTCCAGACCTGAGACTCTGATACGGGAATCATAATCGTTCCGAATTTTTGAAATTGCTTGAATAAACGATAATTTGTTGTTATATGAGGCGTCGAACAATTAAGCTTAAATTCACGTTGAGTTTCAATAGCTGAATTATTTTTTAATGCAAATTTCTACAATTTAACTGCGTTATTTTAGCATGCATTTTATCATACAACACCCAACAAACACAACATTTTGTCATAGACAACACCTAAACCGAAACTGTAACCGAAAAAAATTGTAAATGAAATTAAATACTTAGGAGTACTGTTGGATCCTCAGCTAACATTTTGTAATCATGTCAGTTATCTATGTAGAAAGATTGGGAAAAAAATAGGGTTCTTTAGTCGTATATCGTCACATTTATCACCATGGTCCAAGAGGCTTGTATATAATACTATAGTTTTACCCCATTTTACCTATTGTATGTCTGTGCTGATATCATGTAATAAGGAGAGTATTGGTAGACTTCAAATATAGCAGAACAATGCTATGCGTGTACTATTGAACTGTAATAGGTATACACCGATAGAGGTAATGTTGCGGTCATTGGATTGGTTTTCAGTTGCGCGGGCCATTGAAGGGGCTAACATTCGATTGATATATAAAATAAAACATAATTTTGCCCGATTATTTGAATACTTTTTTGGTACAGAGTAAATATGCATTCTTACGATGTCCGTTCTAAGAACAATTATGATGTACCAATTGTGAGAACTACTGCTCTCCAGAAGACATTGTTTTGGGAAGGTGTTTGTCTCTTCAATGATTTGCCCGCCCACATAGGGAGCGCTCCTAATGTGCATGTATTTAATAGACTGTTAAATTATTATTTGAAGCAATAGAGTGTTTTACCATTTGAACAATGTTGGTTATTGCCTTTTGATTGTATTTTCTTTTGTTAAGATTTTTTAGAATTTCTCTTACTTTTAGTTTTTTTTTGTATATTGATTTTGTTTTGTTACTATTAGTTGTATATGCTAAATAAAGTGTGTATTTATTTATTTATTTAAGTCATGCAAAACAAACATCATGAATAAAATTGCGCCAAAACAAAATGGCGGTGTAATACTTCCCCCACCCTAGTTCTATGATTATTGATTCTGGATTACTGAAAAGGTGATGTTAATAAAATAATTTTAAGGTACGAATTGCATATTTCATTTACAAAATTTCGACTAGACGATTTAAAGGTCCTTTAGATAATGCAAGAATGCTGCCAACGTCGCCCTGTTTCAGAAGACATTTCTAAAACCCTGCGTTCGATGGTGCGTCTCGATATCGGATCGGTAGAATGACGGTTATCATAAAAAATATTCAACATCGCCGACTTAAATTCATCAAGTCTTTTCAATTTGAAAATTACCTTCATCAGCGTCAAGTGAAGCTAAGAGGGTTGTTATTTATGTATTCGGAATTGGCAACAATGGTGCTGCTAGGCGCCATCTGACATATACATCATAAAGCTTGACATTGTTGACTGTATACGTACTCAGAACGGTTTGTCATATGGTAGCTATTTGTGTTGTTTAGTAACTTGAAAATTACATCTCAGTCAAAAAATGGAATTAATTGGTAAGAATTTTCGTGCGATGATTTACTATGACTTTCAATGTGGATTATCTCAACAACAGTGCATCCATGAACTCACTTCGATTTTTAGTGATGAAGCGTCATCTAAAATCACTGTATATCAATGGTTTAGTTAATTCAGTCGTGACCGGTGTTCGCTAGCGGGCAAATTTAAAGGAGGTCGTCCAAAATCGGTTGTTGTGCCGGAAAACATCGATACTGTGCGTGAACTGATAAAGCAAGATCGTCATGTGATATACAGTGAGACTGAGGCATTCCTGAGCATTAGTGGATACACAAGATTTTACATACAAAAAGTGTGTGCGTTGGATTCCGCATAACTTGACAATCTCTCAATAAACGACTCGTTCCGATTGATGCAAAGAAATGCTGAAAAATACAATCTTGGATGTATGCGTAGGAGCCCGAAACTAAACAGCAGCCGACTCTATGGGTCTTTTAAAATGAGCCAAACCCAACAAAAGTTGTTCGCGCAAGAATCACTTGGAAGGAAATGGTGGCAGTGCCACTAGAGAATCGTAAAACGGTCAGTTCTGAATGGTACACAACCATTTGTTTGTCAAAAGTCTTTAACAAAATTTAAAAAAATAACCATTGACTCAGGATCATTCTTCACCATCAAAAAGCGAGCTCTCACACATCGGACCGAACGACTTAATATTTGAATGGTCAAAACATCGAATTGATGGGCCATCCGCCGTACAGCCCTGATTTGGGCTTAATGATTTCTTTTTGTTCCCATCCGTGAAGAATAAACTGCGTGGTCAACGATTTTCAACGCCAGAAGATGCGTTCAAAATTCATGTTTTGGAGATACCTCAATCGGAATGGAAAAAGTGTTATGAAAATTTTTTCAAACGTATGCAAAAGTATATCGATGATGGCGGAGAATATTTTGAAAAACAATAAAACTATTTTCAATGACAAATATTTGTTTTTATTTATTATTCCGGATATATAAATAGTAATCCTTGTATTTTATTAATTAAGTATTAGGCAATTAATATTTGCCAAATATACTTTTGTACATATTTCTTTAAAATGTTAATTTTTATCTTAGCTTTTCGATTGACCATATAATAAATTTGCAGTTTTTTTTTCGATATTTAACCTTTGTTGTTACGTATTTTTTTCTTTCAAATGATATGAAGAATCGTTGGTTAAATTTACGTAGGTTATTTTCCTGTATAATTGTTCTTTAGATTATTTTGATGTGTGTATCTACCCAGAGCGGTTAAATTTTACAATGTATGGAATTACGATGATAGCATATCAATTAAAAAGTTGTTGAAAGAAAGTTTAGTTCCTTTTCAGACAATCTTCTTTATTGTGGTTTTGTACTTACGAGCAAAGGACTCTTGCTATTGTTTACATCGTCTTCGTAACTGTATATTATTTCGATAGACGATTCACTATTTATAATATCTTTCTGCATCGATTAAACTGACACGTAGCAATAAAACCTGTCACTTTCTCTGTGTCAAAAACTAGACTGTATTCATTTAGCAACTACATGTAGCCGATAAAGGATTTAAACTAAAAAAGCGAATTTATCTTTTAAAATTTCAAAATTTTATAGTATTCATTCGAAGTACAGCAACACTGTTTATTTACTTGCTTAGTCAGACTTTTATCGCCATTTATCGGTGATTAAGTGATTAATTGATTTTTGTTGGGATTTTTAGAACATTAATTGAGAATTTCTGTAGTGAGTTATATGCGGAAGTGTCTCACAAGTTTATTTACAAATTTCTTATCGCTTATATCAGCAAGGTACTATTTATTAGTAAGGTCAGTTATAGTTATTAGATACGCATTCATTTACAATCAGCGTCAATATGTTAGACATTTATATATATATATATATATATATATATATATATATATATATATATATATATATATATATATGTATATATATATATACAGAGCAGATATATACAGAAGATACAGAAATTCGACACGAATCAAGGAATCCAACACAGGAAGAGATTCACAGGCACGTACAAAAACTGAAGAATAACAGGACATCCGGTGAAGATGGTATCACCGCGGAACTATTGAAAAACCTCGGACCAAACTCACTGCGGGAACTCGCGTAAATTATCTATATAAATAAATTCTATATAAAACATTCTATATAAAACATCTGGAAAAATTAGTAGATGAATGGAAATGTGCTCTTATACACCCGCTGCACAAGAAAGGAGACAGAACAGATATGAACAATTACAGAGGAATCTCTTTACTACAAGTCACTTACAAAATCTTCTCAGCATGCCTTCTCCAGAGAACACAGGAACACAAAATTGGCGAGTACCAGGCAGGCTTTCGCCATGGTCGCCCATGCAAATCTTTAACTTAAAAACAACACTGAAATACAAAGCTATCAGGAACGTCTCAATCATCTGCACGTTCGTTGACTTCAAGAAAGCATACGACTGCATTGACGGAAAATCTCTGTTCAACATCCTAGAAGAACAAGCACTCGACCGCAAAACACTACGATTGATCAAGCAGGCACTGACCGACATAATCTCTAAAGTGAAATTTATGGGGGAAATTTTCGAACCCTTCCTGATTAAAACCGGAGTACGCCAAGGAGATGGGCTATCCCCACTCCTCTTCAATCTGGTTCTGGACAAACTCATAAGGGAATGGGAAAAGGAACTAAAAAATCAAGGACACTGGAAACCAATACGACTCGGACGAACCAAAAACAACATAGAAATATCATGCCTAGCCTTCGCAGACGACCTAGCCACACTCATAGACAATGAAAAGAGGGCAACCAAACAGATCGAAGTCCTCAAGAAATGTGCGGAGAAAGAATATCCTTTCAAAAAACCGAATTTTCTGCTCGAAATTAAATGTCCAAAATTTGAACACCAAATACGGCAAAATAAATAGGGTCACTCACTTCAAATACCTGGGCGAGATCCTCGAATCGATCCTGGAAAAGGCACAGATGGGTCTGACAGAGATTGAGGATAGAGGAACGTACAGACACAAAATACATATGTGGAACGTTGCATCAGAGGGCGAAGTTTCGAGATCAGGAACAAAGTGGACGAAGGAGAGAAAGAGAATCTACGGCGAAAGGATGAGAGAGGTGAGGAGGATCAGAAAGAACACTCGAAAATGACTCAGGATCCTTTGCATAATCCGGGTCTATACGCACCTAATAATATATATATATATATATATATATATATATATATATATATATATATATATATATATATATATATATATATATATATATATATATGGTTTATTATTTCTTTCTTTTGAGTTTAATTGATCATCAGTGGAATATAAATCAATTATTAGAAAATATATTTTTTTTATTTAATCAGTTATTCATTCGTTTAATCTTGTGGATATCAATAAAAAAAAATATTACTCATATGGGAAAAAATTAACGTTTTTCAGAAGACGATAAAAAATTAATTTTTTCCTTAAACGGAATGAATTGTAGGGACACAGGACGCCGATTAAAATGAAGTTTTTCATCAGTGTCCTAGTTGATTTGGGTTGGCGCGACATACGGAACTTATTGTTCAACACGGCCTCCGTTAGATCTCTTAAGAACTCTCAGCTCTCTCAGATTTGTTCTGTCAAGAAGAAACAAATATTTTATGAGATTTGTATCGAATTCCTGTAAAACTGCAAGAGCAATTGCTGAGGAAGATAAACTGAAAACAAGAGTTAGGAATGTCCAAAGATTATTTAAAAATCTGAAAATATTGCAGGAAAGAAATTGAAAAGAAAACCAGCCTTAAATACTTTTTACAAATTAGCTCGAAGGGCTTTTGCTGAAACGGTCATGGACTGAGCAGAGGAAGGAAATATTTTTTTTCTAATAAAAAAAAATTAACTTGGATGGACCACACCACACCAAAAACCAATCAAGGTTTTTCCTATTGTTTTCATGATCTCAGAGAGTAAAAAAAAATGTATCAAGACTGCACTCACATGGCTTGGATAAGTATTTTGTATAAAAAAGGGTAACTTCTTTCTCATCGAGCTAAATGTTAAAAATATATAAACTAATTAGATCAACAAAAGTTATCTTTTAATAATATAATGAAACTTCGCCAGTGTTTTAACAAAATTACATTCTCATTCATTTATTAAAAATTATAACAAATTGGTTTGAGTAAAATAGCAGGTGTGGCCGTTAATAACACAGGTCGATCTGATTTGATCTGCTTCTCCTTTGTATCATGGCGTAGTTGAAATTATTTGTACCTGACTTTGAACTGGACAATTTAGGAATTACCGTACTGTAAGACCGTAAAGGGTGTATTTCCAAAATATTCTAAGAGATAAAAACTATAAAAAAACCTCATAGATGAATTTTTGCAAACCTATAAAATACTGGGGTTTCACATGTTCTTAAAAATGCATTTTTATACTCTCATTTGGTTTTTTTGTCGGAAACTGTGGGATCAGTAAACAACGAAGAAGGAGAGAGGTTTCACCAGGACGTCAGGGGCGCTGGAATCCATCTATTTTGGGCGACTACTATTGGTTTTGGGGTATTGGCGGGTGGGGTAAGAGTTTTTATCTAAATGTAGAAACACAAGCAATTATACGAAGGGTTTCACTGGCGTTTTTCTTTTAAATGAACAGGAACAGCAGTACGTGCTGCAAATGTTCTTTATTTGTTTCGAAACAGGACATGTTTACTCCACAAAAAAAATATGACACTACCTCTATACTAATTGTTTACCAGGTGTATCGATAATTAGTTTCCGGTTTTTGTAACATATTTCACTAGCCATAAGTATGCAATGTTATGACTTGAAAGATATGCCATTTTATTCTACTGATATTAACCTCAACACTATACAAGTTACGTTCCGCCAAAATAACAGCGTTATAGATTTATAATTTTTTGAAAATGTGCTGAGTTTTGTGCCTGAAAAAGTGCATTTGCGGCACGCATGACTATTAATGTTTCATCATAAAAAGAAGCTGCAGAAAGTCATAGTTTGCTAATAGAGACGGACGGTGAGCAGGCTGCAACCATAAGAATATGTGAAACGCGTTTCGACAATTCAAAGGTGGTGATTTCACGTTCAAGACAAAGAAAGTCCAGTAAGCCGAAAACGTTTGAAAATGGGAAATTGCAGAAGTTATTGGATGAAGTCCCAACACAAACTCAAAAAGAAATGGCAGAAAAGTTGAATGTCGGCGGAGTCGTAAGTGAACGATTACAAGCGCTGGGAAAGGTCCAAAAGATGGGAAGATGGGTACCACATGAATTGAATGGCAGGAAATTAGAAAATCGAAAAATCGTCAGCGAAATGCTGCTTCAAAGCTATGAAAGGAAGTAATTTCTGCGTCGAATGGTACGGGTGATGAAAAATAGATCCATTTCGAAAATCCCAAGCGAAAGAAATCATGGTTATCACCTGGTGAAGCTGGCCAAATCGCTTTGGTCGCAAGACCATGCTCTGTGTCTGGTCATACTTGGTAAACATCAATTGGCCTTTTGAAAAGTACTGTCGTAGCAATAAAAATGACAAAAGAGATTAGACTGTGAAAAGACTTTTGTTTCCCGCGTCATCTCTTAAGAAAATTAAGAATGATTTAGCGCCACACCTAGTAATAATTCAAAATTGGACTAACCTTTCAAAATTATGCAATTAAAAATGCAACGGTTGTATGATTAATTTTCAAAAACAATTTTTGATTTAATAAACAGTGCTGGAAAGACCACAAAATAGTAAAATTGTTTTGTTTATGTTATCCTCTTGATTGAAAATTTTAAGTTTTTGTTTCTTGAGAAACATTTTGCGAAAGATCTTCAGTTTAATTTAAGATGGATACAATTTTAATTTGCTGCAGTTTTTATATTAATGTGATATTTTGAAAGTCTTAAAAAATAGTTGTTCAACTGTGTCAATATTTTGACACTGAGTGTAGCACCAAGGGTGTATTTTTAGTAAGCTATATTGAGTGGATTCATACAGTTGCATGAGTTTTGTTTAGTCAAGTTTTAAAATGCTTTTTGTGTTATAAATATTAGGATGGAACATACACGGGGGGGACCTCGCTTAATATGGATGAACTGTTAAGATCAAGCGCGGAGTATAATTGAAGAGCGGCAATAATTGAAAATCAATAAGATAATACGTAGGTGACATGTAGTGCTGCTCTCCTAATACTTTATATCTGAATTCGTTGAACTTAATATATATTGAGCGTCGTTGAAAAAGTCTCTAACTACTATCAAAGCTGAATATGCTTATTTAGATAAGCGAGTTGTGTGAATGACTCAGAAGGGCGGAACCGAATGCCATCATTGCATAACATTTATATCAGGAACATATTCCATGGTATCCAGTATGATTTTAAATCACGAGGATTTAACGATCTGTAAAACATAAGTGGCATAAATATACAATCTCCTGATGTATTAGAACAGAGCAGCAATGTAACTATTTTGCTTCCTTAAAACCAGATGCGGACTTTTTACATATATAAGTTTTGTTTGGCATTCTTTTCTAAAACAGGGTAGTTTCGTCTGTATTAAACACTTCTTCAGGTTTGTATCCAGCATCAGCAATAAGCTTTAAAAATTCTATAGATATGTTGCTGGTGCTGAAGTAACGTATATAGACATTTGTTAGGTGGCTGACTGGGGACGAACCCGACCCATCCGTGCAATTGGAAGGCGAATTTTTTATCAATTTCTCTTAATTTATACTAATAAAAATAATAGAATCTTATCAACATGAGTAATCTTTCATTTTTCTATCATTTTCTACAACGCTTTATAGATTCTACATTACATACAGGCCATCCATTTTAGCCGGCCGCGGTGGTCTGGTGGGTTAGTCTCCTGCCTGGTAATTCAAAGGTAGCTGGTTCGATTCCAGCGCTCGGATGGGTGTTTTTCTTTAATTCTTCTGTCCGTCTTATTTCCTACCCTACACACACTTATATACACTCACATATACACACACACGCCCACACATATCCACAATATCCTAAATGTCTGTGATTGTTTCTAGGCAAGAGTGTAAAATCCGTCAGCAAATTACCCCTCAGTTACGCCAGTTAAAGGCTGAGTAAGGCCGGATGCCTTCTAAAAAGTGTTCTACGTTGGTCACTCGCCAGTCGGTAGACTTCCTGATAGACTTATGGGTAGGCACATAACCAAGGGTTGAGAGCCTGAGGGGGGTAGTGCCCTGGGTTTGTATTATATTAAACCCATCATCCGCAGTCCAAAGCGGCAGCAAACGTCTTCCAAGATCGGTTTCTGGGTTTAAGCCGTCATCAGTTGAGCTCAAGCTAAATGCCTGAAGAGCGGATGAAGGAACGACTAAAGCCATGACCATATAAATTGGCCATGTCGAATACATGCAGGCTGCAATCACCTGCAGCCACGCCATCATGCGGTAAACAGTCGCAGCAGTCACACCTTGCCAAACCGTTCCTGGCCCATCTGGCCTCGGGTAAGCACCAGGTATGATCGAAAAATAGTGAACTGGGCCCGTGGATAAAAGTACTAAAACGTAAAAGAAGTTCACCTGTGCTCCACTCGGTGCTTTGCCATTCTTTCATCCGCCAAACAAAACGTCAGCAAGCGTCTCCCAAGCTCGAATTTTGGCCTTAGGCCGTCAGCAGTTGAACTCAAGCAGAACGCCTGAAGATCGGATGAGGGAACGACTAAAACCATGGCCATATAAATTGGCCATGTCGAATGGAGGCCGAAAGCGTCTCCTAAGACAAGTTTGTGGCGCTTGCTGGCGCTTTGGATGGCGGATGAAGGTATCGCAAAGCACCGACATGGTTGAACTTCCTTTACTTTTTAATATTTTTCTTCACGAACACAGTTCACTATTTTTCGATCATACTTGGTACTTACCCGAGGTTAGAGAGCCAGGAACTGTTTCGTACAGTCTGACTTCTGCGACTGTTTACCGCAGGATGGTGTAGCTGCATCTAATTGCAGTCACTATTTTTCGATCATATATCACAGTGTGTCGCATTTAAAATGAAGACACCCCCATATTTTCGCTATTTGAAGGAATACAGATCTCAATTTGGATATATAAATTGCACAGCCATAACAGTTAATGGGTCACATTTTTCTGAACTTTAAACTCAGCCTACTACGAATTCACAAACAGGGTCAATTCTCAATATTTTGCTTCGCTTTAGAGATATTCAAAAAAAAAGTTGTTCAGAATATTATTTTAACCTTGCATACCGAGCTTCATGACAAAATTCGCATATTTAATTTGTTTTCGTTATTTTGGTCTATAAACAAAATTATTACAAGATTATTTTTTAATTTCATAATTAGTGTGCCATGGAAAGTAATTATTTGACATTAGTTTTAAATGTCAGTCAGATTAAAATTTGAGTTTATTGCGCTTAGTTCTAGTCAGTGATCACAGAATTGACTTTAAGAGAAAAAATCGAAATAATCCAGTGATTTGGTGATTTTGCTCATAGTAGCAGAAAAGTTGCTGCAGAGTTTATCATGAGACATCTCCAACGTGCTCCCATTACTCATGGAAAAGCAGCTGCTGTAAATGCCCTTTTCAATGAAACTAGCAGTGTTATTAAAGTCCATCAAATAGGTCAACATTATCGAATAAACCCGCATCCCGAGGAAAAATATATAATGGCGGCAAATCGAGTAAATCCAAGTATGACCCTTCGAGATTTAGCGTCTCGACTGAATATTAGCAAGAACATAATCAGAAGATGTTTCATCGTCACAAAATCAATCCCTATAAACGGAAGTTCTTACTAACATTGAAAGAAGCTGATGATAATAAAATATTAGACTATTGTTATAGGGCCCAAGGTAATTTTTTAATGACACATTTCCTGAAGAAGATTATGTTTACTGATGAGGCTACAGTCACCACTAATGGGGTTATATCGTTTTAAAACTGTGGATACTGAGCCAGAGGTAATCCTCACTGTGTTATAAATTGTAAAAGCTAATATTCCCAGAAACTCAATGTCTGTGTTTTAGGAAACCGAATAATTGAGCCTATTTCCTTTAACGAATCTTTGAATGCTGGTCGTTTAGTTAAATCCTTAATATTTTGGATTGTACAAGGATTGTTCGTTAATGGTTGAATCAAATGTGCTGGATAGGAAGAAACAGTCCTTTTGAACTCGGTCTCCCGATATTACACCCCTCGATTTTTATTTTTGGGGAATGGTCAAAAATAAAGTTTATAAAACAAGGCCTAGAAATCGAGATGAACTTTGAGCCAGAATAAGGCAAGCCTGTCAAGAAATCAGCACCCCGGAACTTAGACGAGTCGCTAAACAGAATCGTAAAAGAATAGAAAAATGTATTCGACTAGACGGAGGAGTAGTTGAGAGAGATTACATTTGAAAATTAATTATTTGTATTATGAAAATTATTGTGGTATACTTTTTCCTAAATTTAATTAATTACCAAAAATTGCCTTCTGACAAAAATAAAATAATTATTCCTTTGTAAGTACTATTTATTTTTCTGAAATATTTGAATATATGACATTATTAAACTGACGATGTATCAAGTTTTTACTTTCTATGACACACTAATAATTTAAATGATAAAATAAACTTGTAATAATTTTGTGTTTAGACCAAAATAATGAAAAAAAAAATAAAAAATGCGAATTTTGTTACAAATTCGATATATAGGGTTAAAATAATATTCTGAACAACCTTTTCTAATAACTTTTTTTCGATATCTCTAACGCGAAGCAAAATAAAATCGAGAATTGATCCTATTTGTGAATTCCTAGTAAGTTGAGTTTAAAGTTCAGAGTTCAGTCGAATATCTTAAAAAATGTGACCCATCAATCTGTATAACTGTGCAAAAATTGAAATGGTATTCCTTCAAATAGCGGACATATGGGGGTGTCTTCATTTTAAATGCGACACATTATATAACAACATATCAAAATATTAACATTATTGTTTAATTCAGAACATTTTTATTCTTAAAAATTATATATAATATATTTAACAATGGAAATGTAATAAACAAAAAGGTTAGGATAATATTACACGTGAACATGTTATCTCCGATACGTAAAGCTACGGTTGGACTTACGGCCATATCTTCTGTATAAACCCATCTTTTTTGTCCAAGATATACCGACACTTTGTATTTAAACCTTTTCACTCTCACTGTCATGTCAGTTTCGTTGTTAAACAATCGATTTTTCTAGACACTTAACTTTTGTTGTAACGATAATGAACCATCTGGCCAAATCGGTCCTTTTGACCATTTGTTTGTGCATACTCGTAATGCTATTTGTTCTTGATAATCAATGCTTTTAGGAATGTAGATATCAAACTTCGGTAACTTTGAACAGTTATCGTTTGTTGAAGACAATATTTGTAATGTCTACGTGACGGGTCAATATGGCGATTTGATAATTTGGTAAATAATCGATATCTTCATCATTATTTTACAATGGCTGTGAAAAAATATATACTCAAGACATAATTTGTTCCCAAATTGCCATGCTCCTGTATTTATAAGAAAAAAATATGATGGGATAATGTTAATGAGAATGAATGATGTAAATAATAACAATCTGTGGACACGTTCTGCATTTACGATGTAAATAAATATATACTCAAAGAGATTATCTCCTTATTCATTTCAATTATTTTGCTTGTTGCGATCTCATGCAGTATTACTATTTGTCAAGAATCACTTTTAAGCTTGATAGTATTTGGTAAAGTGATTTTTTGTGACGATACTCGAGGTTGAGCGGAAAAGGATTCTGAATTTAAGAAGAGTCGGAAAGACTCAGATATAAATTGCCTCAAAATTGCAACGTTCTTAAGGTGTGGTAAAAAAATTTCTAAATATAGGTCCTGAAAATAATGGAAAATGATGAGGACGGACTCAAGAATTTTCCGGTAGTATGAAATGATCTGATCTGTTTGGCGTGAAATCTCAAAAATAAGAACATCAAGTGCCCAAATTGTTAGAAAATTTAGTCTGTGACCATAAAAATGCAACCATAAATATAATAAGAAAACTACAGTTCAAAAGGGCATTTAGGACAGATATTAAAGTTCTGAATATGATCACATTAAATTTTTAGCAACGAAAAGATAAATTAACGTAGATGAACCGGATGGTTTTAGTTAATGTCCAATTGATTTCATCGTGGTAAAAGAATTCAAAGCCGGATTTACCAGGTGTTTCGGTTAATAATTCTTAATTTTTTTAAAGAAAGGTGCTGTTTCTTATGTCATTTTGTTGCTACAACACTACCTTTCAAAATGTCATTGAAGTTAAAACGATTTCGAATTAGGGTCATATTTTTTTCGTATGTCGAGTTTCGAGCCCAATAAAGAGTATCTGCGGCACGTACTGCTTTTCTTGTTCAATCAAAAGAAAAACGCGAGTGAAAACCGTCGTATGCTTGTGGAAGCATCATATACAATGCCCCAAACCAAGAGATTGTGATTCGTGACGATGTGACTAGTGGTTATTTCGACTTGAAAGATAAAGAACGCCCAGGTCAACCGAAAAAATTTGAAGATGGCGAAATGCAAGCTTTGATGGAAGATCATATACAAACTCAGCAACAAATGCAAGAAACCTGAAATGTTTGTAATCGTCTACATGCCATGGGGGAGATCCACAAGGCAGGAAAATGGTACCACATCAGCTGAACGACAGACAGATGGAAAAGCGAAAAACAATGTGCGAAGTTTTTGAAAAAAGACTTGTTTGCATCGGATGGTGACTGGAGACGAAAAATGGATATATTTGAGGAAGCTAAAACGCGGAAAATCGTGGGTTAACTCAAGACATCGACCGCAAGACCAAATCGCTTTGGAAATAAGACAATGCTGTGCATGTGATGGTATGAGAATTGTCAATACATGATCAATTTGAACTATGCATCGAGTAAAAAGCGACCAGAATGAACTACAACACACGGAAAAGTAATTTTGCAGCACGACAACGCCCCCAGACTTGACCCCTTCCGACTACCACTTGTTTTCATCGATGTCTCACATACTTTTCGTGAAACACATTAACAGTCACGGAGATATCAAAAAATGGCTTGATAACTGGACTACCTCAAAAGATGTACGGTTTTTGCAAAGTTGGAGGACATCCACAAACTACCACAGAGATATGAAAAATGTTCAGCTAGCGATGGCGTATACTTTGAATAAAGCAGCTATGCGGTTTCCCAAGGTAACTTCTTTGAAGGAGACAATGTGAAATTATATTTTCAATTGAATGAAAAAAGTATACAAAAATCAGTCGCTTAGATTATATAGGTCTCACGAGTATTCTAAGGAGTAGTACACAACAGCAGGGCCTCACTAATATAATAAAGCTAAATACAATTAGAGGGTACCAGTCTGAAAGATATCGTAATATTCTATCTCACATTTATTCCCCGATGAATTTACGATGAATTTATTTATTTGGTTGTAATGGTTTCCACTTGCAGTTAACCTCCAGGCCTCTGAAAAGAAGAGTTTTGTTTATTTAAAAAAAAATATATATATTATATTCGTTTATATTTCATAAAATTCTAAACAAGAACTGATATAGGGTTATTAAATAAGAGCTCTATATTAATAATTTGGAATAAAAACAAAACTGTATTAGATATCAATGTGATTTTTTATATTTTAAATATTAATTTAATAATTTTGGCTGTTTAAAGACATTAAATTTTATTTTGAATATGGAATTGGATACAGTTTAAAAAAAAATCACTAAGGCATTGAGATTACTAGTGACTATACCGATGACCACAACCGAAGCCGAAAGATGCTTTCGACTCTGAACTTGATTAAAACATATTTAAGAAATTCAGTGGGGGAAGATAGACTAAATGTTTTATGTATGTTAAAAATTGAGAGTGCTATGGTCGAACTAATTCCAGACCTTAATGAAAAAGTTGTTGAAAAATTTATTTTGGATAAAACAGGCGAATGAAATTTCACTTAAAACAACTAGGAAACGGCAAAGTACTATTCACCGATAAAAGTGTGTATAATAACCCTTTTTTATCATAAAACTTTGATATTTTTTTGAGCTTTTCGAACTTCTCATGAACTTTTTCGAATTTTCTATTGATTTGCAGTTACAATAAACTGTTTGAATGGTTCACTCTTCGGGAAATGGTAAGTATCTACATATTCATTCCTTTATCTGCGCAATAAGCAATAACCCATCCGTCAATGTCCTTGTAAGTAGTAACAATACAACATTTTAATGTTATCCTGGTTCACCTCTTGCATACTATATTAATAGCACGAAAAGTAAAAAGGAGAAAGGGGAAAGCAAAAAAAAATTTCGGCAGTACTATTTTCTTCTACGCCTTCCCACTTAAAAACCGTCTAGCCGCTACTGCAATACTTACATGCTTACGAAGAAGTGAAAATTTGACTTGATGAATGGTTGGCCTCAAAAAATCAAAAGTTTTTGTTGGCGCAGAATCCATTTTTTTTTACAGAAAGATAGGAAAAAATAATAGCTAGCGATGATCAATGCTTTGATTAGTAAGGTAATTTATTTTGTAACGAAAATAAACCTTCAAATTTTGCGACATTATTTACCGAAACACCCATTATGTAAATAATTTTGGTCCTAGACATGCCGTTTATTTCCAAAGAAGAAGCAATATCATATATTACTTCTTGACTTGAAATAAAGTAATTTTTTCTATCAGAATTTAACATTTTTCTCGAATTCTATCTGATAGTTGACCATTTTTCTATTCAATGTCGCCAGTTCTTTCAGTTGTTTTCATAATGTACTTTAAATAAAAGACGCTTAAAATTCTTGGACATTTCTAGCAATTTCACGCCATTTCTTTTCAAATTCACAATTTTTGCACGTGTCTTCAAAGGCAGTTTTTAAGTTTTTCTAGTCATTATTATAAGAACTTTAACATTCGATTAACTTTATGACTAATTAATATGGATTACACTTTTTTTGTGTATTGAAGTCATTTATTACGTTCATAGCGGATTAAATTATCGAAAGCAACTGTTAAACAATAAAAAAACCTACCTTTTAAAAAAAATATTCTATTAAAATTTTTTATTTTATTAAAAAACTATATATTCTGTTTTAATTGAGGTGTAATTTTGGTGAAAATAATTACAATTAATTACAATAATTACAAAAATTAATGCAGTCAAGATAAAGAAATTTGAGAAAATTCTCTCTATATATTATAGTAGCGACTTACAATCTGCAAGTGGTCACCTATTTTCTAGGCTTTAGATCTTTCAACTTCTACATATTTTGAATTTTAAATTAGTTTAATTAAAATTTATATTTTATTTAAATAAAGGGCCTGAACTATTTCGATGCACTGTGTGTTTCAAAATGCAGCAGCTACTAAAAAATCTGTGCGAGGAACTTAGCATGTATATATATATATATATATATATATATATATATATATATATATATATATATATATATATATATATATAGGCCTGGAGGTTAACTGCAAGTGGAAACCATTACAACCAAATAAATAAATTCATCGTAAATTCATCGGGGAATAAATGTGAGATAGAATATTACGATATCTTTCAGACTGGTACCCTTTAATTGTATTTAGCTTTATTATATTAGTGAGGCCCTGCTGTTGTGTACTACTCCTTAGAATACTCGTGAGACCTATATAATCTAAGCGACTGATTTTTGTATACTTTTTTCATTCAATTGAAAATATAATTTCACATTGTCTCCTTCAAAGAAGTTACCTTGGGAAACCGCATAGCTGCTTTATTCAAAGTATACGCCATCGCGAGCTGAACATTTTTCATATCTCTGTGGTAGTTTGTGGATGTCCTCCAACTTATATATATGTATACTACTATATTTATATATATATATATATATATATATATATATATATATATATATATATATATATATATATATATATATACGTTCGGCTTCCACTTTGAAGCCATTTTACAAGAGAATCTAATTGATTTACTCCGAGGTCTCAATCTGCCTACTCCCCAGAGTTCACAACCAGAAATGAACGTGGACGGCGCGACGTCTCTATTTGTATGTGAGGTTGTAGGTGGGGCGCTCGGTTGTGGGGCGGGGGTGAGACGGGGGTGGATGTTTGACTAGAAGGGTTTTGGATGGGTAATTTGGAAATAAGCGGTTTCCATGTATTTGGAACTCTAAGACCGTCGTCCCTCTTGTTTAAGCAGTCTGGACGTTTTTCGATCTCAATTGCTTCATGACTTATTCGTAGTTTGTAGGAATATATAGGTGCGATTACTTTGGCCTTGTCGAAATCTAAACTTACGAGAAAAAAAAATACGAGAATGCTCGTATATACGATTTTGGATAGGTCTATTGGTGTGACCGATATATGATTGGGAACAGCCAGAACAAAGAATCTCATAGACACCATATGACTCTTGTGGAATATTATCCTTCACTGGTCTGAGGAAACTGGATATATTTCTTTCTGTGGTAAATATCGTTTCGATATTACGGGATCTGAATACGTGGCAAATTTTATCATTTATCAAATTTTACTCTTAATGTACGGCAGAAGAATTTTGGGATTTTGGGACAATTCTCTAGTTGATTGGTTAGTATGACCAGTCTGAACTTTACGAATATGCCTTTTTATTTGACGCATGTCATTTGCCGTTTTGAATTAGTGCCGTTTCTAGGGAATTAAGTTCTGTTTGCCTATGTTCCCTATCCGACAATCTTAGTGATCTCGTGACTAAAGTTTTTACTACCGAATTTAATTAGGATGGATGATGATGTGAGTTCGCATTTAGATACCGGTTTGTGTGGGTGCGTTTACGATAGACAGAATAGGAGAAGCTTTGGTCTGGCCTTTTTGATATTAGAACGTCAAGAAAAGGGAGAGCAGAATTGTTTTCAATCTTTATTGTAAATTGGACCTGGGGATATATATATATATATATATATATATATATATATATATATATATATATATATATATATTCACATCGCAATCAATTCAAAAACTTCGGGTGGCACAGAGGGGAATGGAAAGATGTATGCTTGGCATTACAAGACGAGACAGAAAGTCCTGCGCGTGGATCAGGGAACAAACAAAAGTCTGTGACATCATTGGAAGAGTAAAACAATTGAAATGGAGATGGGCAGGCCATATAGCGAGGCGATGGGACGACAGATGGACCAAGGCAATCCTGGAGTGGATACCGCTTGATCGCAAACGTCCGCGAAGAAGACCGAAAGCACGATGGATTGATGACATCGTTAAGTATATTGAACCCGAGTGGCAGAGGAAAGCCCAGGACCGTGAAGGTTGGAAGCATGCTGAAGAGGCCTTCATTCTGTAGTGGATCGATACGGGCTGATGATGATGATGATATTATATATATATATATATATATATATATATATATATATATATATATATATATATATATATATATGATTTACGATGGATGGTACATTAGACGTTTACGGATAACTACTTGGAGAAATGATTTTACTTTTTGGGTACTTATGTAAATGCGGATTAAGTGGAATGCCATATGTTTTGTTACATTTCTAGATTCTGTGAAACATTTTTAAATATTTTATGTACATTTGCTATACCTATGTTGAGCCGTTTCGGAAATAAAAAATATTTTTTTACCACCAACATAGCTAGATACTTGAATTTTTGAATACGGTTCTTTAATAGGTTACTTTATGATAATATGACATGAGAATTAATTTATCGCATACAGGGCGTTTACAAAATAGTGCCTTTTTGATAGATCTTAAAAAGTCATGTTATGTAGGAATTTTAAAGGGAACATCCTGTATTTTATAATAAAGCATAAAAGAGCAATAAATTCAGTATCTAAAAGAATTAAGTGATGATATACCAAAATAATGCAATTAAAGCAAAGTAACGGTTTATTTTATTTTAGGAAACAATAATGTTAGAAACATAATACTATCTAAAAAACAATTTTTTTAATAAATGTTCAAACGTTGACCGTTTACCTTCAAACACTTCAAGCTTCTTAGCTCAATAGGATAAGGTTGCGAATGCTTGATTCATCCAATGTTCTAACTCCTCTCTACTGTTTACTGGCGTTTCGTAGATAATATCTTTTACAGTATTCTGAAGATAGAAATCAAGAGGAGTTAAGAGGAGTTAAAAAATATTTTACATAAACATCTAAAATTTCAAAATTTTACTTTAAGTAGTTCTCCGTGCACGTCTAATGAATCATTCACCACATATATATATATATATATATATATATATATATATATATATATATATATATATATATATATATATATATATATATATATGTATACAAATGTACAAATATACATACATGTACACATATACACAAGTTTGAATTATTCACAAATAGGATACTTTTGCCTATGGTACTCTAAAAATTGTGATGGATAATTATTTTAGACCGTCTTTAAATGAAAATATCAAAAGCATTGTTTTCTTGATAATACTGGTTTTTCGATTTCTGAACTTTCCATGGTATTGGTATTTACACATTATTTTAATTTTCAATTTTCAATCAATCTGTTTAAAAATGGCACATGATATCACATGATAACACATGATATCAGATTTTAACATATTAAGAGTAATTGCTTTGTTACTATAAGGTGTTAATCAAAGTGAAGAGATGATTTAATCTGAGATTAAATGATCTCCGGATGATGCTAACGTGGTTAGCGAAATGTGCGTCGAGGAGTTGAAAAAAAGTGATTTAGTGTTTAGTGGTAAATCTCTTCAAGTTTAGTGTTTCACACCAAAGGTTCCAATAGAATAATTGAACATTTGTGGATTATTTTTTATTCACATTTCAAGCTCGGCAATTTTGTTTATTAACATAACCATTTAGCCAAAAACGAGCTTCGTCTCTGCACAAAAGTTTACGGTTAAATTCGGAGTTAAGTTGTGATTTATTTATAGTCTATTCATCGAATGTATGACGCAAACTATCTTGTAAGGCACCAGAGTAAGATTTTTATGCAATATTTTCCACGTAGTCGAATAACCAAGCGCAACTTTCTGTGTGCGGCGAGGAATTGATAAATTTGGATCTTCATCAACAGTTCCAGCGACAGCGGCGATATTTTCTTCGGAACGCACAGTTTTTTTGTCTTGTTTTTGTTTTATCATCGAGCAGCGTGAAATGGGTTCGAAATTTGTCAATAATTCAGTGAATGCATTGTAAGGTTGGACGATTATGTGCACCATAAAAGACTTTGTAAGTTTGGTGAAGAGAACATTGATTTTGATAACAAATTTGGACAGTTTGCAAGCACTGTTTTGATGATAAACGTTCCATGATTATTTAACAGACTACGGGGATGGCGTTGACGAGGAAAATTGACATTACCATTGTATACTGCAGGCTAAATGACCTCATGCTGAAGTCATAGGTTAGTTTTTTTTACAGCCAGTTATTATTCGTGTTTTGTATTTCTCGATAAAATGGAAAAACATCAATATCGATCCGTAATTCGTTTTTTATTTTTGGATGGAAAAACATGCGAAGAAACAAAAATGAAGTTGGATGCTGTCTCTCGGGATCTTTCACCATCTATGACAACCCTGAGTTATTGATTTAACGAGTTTAAGCGTGGTCGTACAACTGTTTTCGATGAAGAACGGCCAGGACGCCCGTCAGACGTGGTTACCGAGGAAATCGTCGAAAAGGTCCATGACACGATTCTCGCTGATCGCCGAACGAAAGCGCGCGAAGTAGCTGAAGCCGTAGATGTCTCGTACGGAACGGCAATCAAGATTTAAAATGATAAGATAGCCGTGAGGAAAGTGTCGGCCCGATGGGTGCCGCGATTGTTCACGGTGGATAACAAGCGAGTACGACTAACAATGTTAACGCAGTGTTTGGACGGCTTTAAGCGAAATTCGCAGGACTTTTTACGTCGAGTCGTCACCGCTGATGAAACCTGGATACATTATTACACGCCAGAGACCAAGAGACAGTCAAAATAATGGATTTTTCCGGGTGAATCTGCCCCGAAGAAGGCCAAAACGGTTCCATCAGCCGGAAAGGTTATGGCCATTATTTTTTGGGATTCTAATAGAATAATCCTCATGTATGCCTCAGGGCAATACTATAATGAGTTGTTAAAGAAGTCACGAGAAATTGAAGGAGTTACTGCCCCATTTGGCTAAGAAAAGTGCTCTCCCATCACAATAACGTACACGCATCTTCATCTTACGCATCTTCACAATAACGCACCTTCATCTTAAATTGTCGCGGCCAAATTGCACGAACTGCGCTACGAATTGCTTCCGCACCACCTCACTCGACTCGTGCGTCCTGGCACCCAGCGACTTTTTTCTGTTTGGTAACTTGAAAACATGATTCGAAGGAAAAAAACTTCAGCTGAAATGAAGAGGTTATCGCCGAGACGGAAGCGTATTTTGGAGAGTTTTAAAAATCGTATTTTTTAGACGGCTTAAAAAAGTTGGAGAAACACTTGGAAAAGTGTATATACTTAAAAGGAGACTCGGTGAAAAATAAAAATAAATTTGTGAAAAAATTACGTCTTTATTTCAAATACGGCTACTTATTGATCAACCCTTGTATACTAAATAATTTTGACATTCAAGGCCTGCAAAGTCACAGTTCGTTTCACAGCAATTCCCATCGGAAGTTTGGATAAATTTACGACAAGGAGTTAGGGATGATAACTTAAAAAATGATCCCTTACTCTGGTAAATACATTATGGGGACTATTACATTGTCGAACCAATTAAAGGGTGTAATTAGCACTAAAAGCCCACATTTTGGCAAAAAGAAAGTGTTTCTTCGCTATATTAATGCACCTGCATACACATCCGATCATTGCGGCAAGACTACATTTATCTAAGTTTCAAAATGCTTCTTAACTGATAAGGTTACAGCTGAAACAATCACTTATTTTTGAGGGACTGCTTATATTGTATCACATTAAGTGTATATGTTGCATTATATTTAGGGTATTAAAAAGTTGGAACGTTGTAAGTTGTTGTCGAAAAGTTGTATTTTCGTTGTCAGATCGATAACTATTCGAACAATCCTCATAAAAAATATTTGAGGATTAAATTAAAAAAAAAATAAACCATTTGTTTAACTAAAAAATCTCTCATATGTGGAAAAAATCTATGTTACACAAGTATGTATGTTTTTAGTCATTTTATACTAGGTATGCATTTGAAGAGATATCTTAATTATTTTAAGATAACAAAGTTGACATACTTACTAATCTTTTTTCATTGTTGTTAATGATTTCCTCGTTGTCATCTACCAAAATATAATTTACCTTTTGTACCGTCACTGACATGTTAACACTGTTCTATCTAATCGTTAACTAAGGTGGCTTTTTAGGTCGTGGAAGTAGCAACTTAAGTATTCCGACACACTGATCGGCTATAAGTATGTTTGCGTTTCCTATTGCAACTTGTACACAGTGAAGTTACTAAACAAACCTGTATGTTATAGCATCATATTGATGCAGGCATTTCTAAAAAAAAAGCTCACTTACATTTTTCACAGCTCGTGATTTTATTTCTTTTTGGATTAGGTTACCTTCTGCATAATGGAAATTCATTAGATATGCTCAACAAAAGACATTTCTTGCCTAGTTTTCACTGTATTCTAAATTAATTTTTCCTTATTTCGAGATAATTAAGGGTTTGCGTTTGAATCAGTTTAAAAATATTAGCACACGTTAATTAATTCAGGCAGTGTTTTTAAAAACTATAAACCTGTTATATTTGGTTATGTAATAATAGTTATTAATATTGTTAAAGAAAGTAAACGATATTTTTGCTCCAAACGGACTGTACACTTTAAATAATAATATA
The DNA here is from genome assembly GCA_031761425.1 of Cosmopolites sordidus. Taxonomy (NCBI): domain Eukaryota; kingdom Metazoa; phylum Arthropoda; class Insecta; order Coleoptera; family Curculionidae; genus Cosmopolites; species Cosmopolites sordidus. The sequence continues at coordinate 1,669,966 of JARFXV010000024.1, forward strand.
TAATAAAAAATAAAAACAAGAGGAAATTTAAGTCCATATTTTATAAACATTAGCTCTATAGAAACGTATTTTTTATATAAAAAATAATTATATAATTAAGACATATATGATAATTAATGATAGTTCTGCTGTATTATTTTTTAGCTATCAAAAACGAAAAACATTCTGAGACTCTTTAAATATATACACATATATACAAAAGTTATAAGAAATATTTACAAACAGGATATATACGCCTATGATACTGTAAAAATTATGATGAATATTTATTTTAGACCATTTTTAAATGTAAAGAACAAAACCATTGTTTTGCTGATAACACTGGTTTTTCGATTTTTGCCCATTCCATTGATATTTACATATTATTGATATTTACATATTATTTTCGTTCTTTTTCAATTTTCAGTCAATTCGTTTTGAAAATGACTAGAAACATGATATCTCATTTTAACAGATCAAGAGTAATTGTTTTGTTACAACAGGGCTTTAATCAAAGTGATATCGTGGAAATTGTATGTGTTTCCCAAAGTGGTGTATCGAAAATTCATAAAAAAATCCAACAGACAAATGACGTAAAGGATCGCCCCAGAAGTGATAGAAAACGATGTACAATACCTGCACAAGACCAGCAGATATCAATGATACCTCAAAGAAATCGTCTGGAATCTGCAAGAATTATATCAAAAGAGTTTTACTACTAAACACCAAATCACTTTTTTTGAACTTCTTGACGCACGTTTCGCTAACCATGTTAGCATCATCAGGATATGATTTAAACTGAGATTAAATCATCTCAATCAATTTTGAAAAAAAAATTAAAAGTTTTCCGATGCCGTTTAACCCTGCTAAATGACGATACTTTTCCCATTCATTTAAGATGGGATTTTTGTACTTTTTAAATATTACTTTTTTTCTGGCTTATTATATTTATTATTTGAATAAATATGCTTGATTCTGCTTCTGTTGTGATTCTTTCAGATTAACAAATTTGTATGTTTGAATCAAAAGTGTATGTGCAGTTTTCCGAAAGGTAAATTTTATTTATATCACTTTTCCCAATAATTACCAACCTTTTCAAATGTACTGACTATCCGATGCTTCTTATTTATTTAAATATTATATATTTGATTTTGCGCTCTCAATAGTAATTATAAACAGATTTTAAATACGAAAAATTAAATACGATTTTAAATACATAAAAATGATATTATATTTTAATTTAAATCTCTAACCCAACTTAAATTAAGATAAAATAACAGATTAGGCTGAAAAAATTTCCCATAATTCCTTGTACGATTGGAATACCTTCTTATATATTGTCTTAGTGAGGAGATAACTCAATTTTTTTTACCTCATAAAGTTGGCAATATTTTGACATCAAAATAGAGAAGAGTCAGAGTTTCTACATATAAAAGGTATCCTCAGTCAATATCGATATCTCAAGCCGTTTGTCAGATATTCGTGTTCGAATATGCCATCGCACATCTTGTCGATAGCTGAAAAATATGCAATTCACGGTTAGATCAAAATTTTGTTAAAAATTTTAGCTTGAAGAAAACCCCATGTTGCTGAAAGGTTTACCGACGAGGCAACTTTTACCAAACGCGGAAATTTTATCTGGCCAAATAATTATTATTACGCTTTGGAAAATCCACACCTACCAAGACAGCGACATTTTCAGCACGAATTTTCGATTAACATCTGGTGCGGCATTATGGAGAATTTTTTAATCGGCCCATTTGAGTTTCCGCAAAGGCTGAATGCTCTATGGCGAATACGTTATGGGACACCCTGTATATAGTACAATATATAAAAAGTACCAAGTTTAATATAAATGTTATATAAAAGAGTTTTTTTTTTGTCTAACTTTCCCCTTTGTTGTTACTGTTTTCACGCATTTCGCTAGCACTATAAATTATATTATTATTAATATAAAAAAAATAATAAAGTGGAAATTTAGACAAAAAGGTCTGTTATTAAACATATATAACGAATTTCCATTAAGTAGAAGCCAATAAAATCCAAAAGTTAAATATAGTTCGTATTTGAAAAAGGCATTGTGCCTCGAAACAATTGTAATACATACAAGTTTCAAATGTAGTGAAAATTTAGACATAAATCCTAGTTTGTTTATTTAACATGTTTTTGTATTTTTCCATAAAACAATAACATTTTATATTAAATGATAGAATGTGTTTTTAAAACGTCATTTAATTCAAATGTTGCATAATAACGAATATGATTATCAAGGTCGATTAAAGTTTTACTTCCAAAATATCTTCGACCTCACGAGTATTTCGACCTTGCCGTTATCGACTGATCTGTTCGCGAGGAATTCCGAATCTACCATGCACGAAAAAATCCGGTTTCAGAAGGAATCATCATCCTTGAAAAATTTCAATCAATTCACCGTGACCATTAAAATTCCACGGAATCCACCAGGCGGACCGACTCAAGACCAGAGAAGTCAACGTTTTCTCGATAATTTCATATAATTTTATTAAGTTATTTCCGATAGGTGTAGGGGAAATTATTTTCTTATGAAATGCGTCATCTTTCTCTTGGGAATTGGTGGGATTCTCAGGCTTTGTTGAAATATTATCTTTTTCTATTGATGCAAATTAATTGCATACAAGAAAACATCACATATTTTTATGTAAATCATGTAATACGAGCAGTATCTTTACATTTTAGTACATAATATGTTGTAAAACTATTAAACTTTATGGATATATTTTGTCGACATTGTTTTATAGTGCGGTTCAAGAATTGATTCGTGAGACACATAATAATCAGCGGCTATCTCCCTCAAACTTAAATGACGATTTTCAGTCACCATTTCCTTCACTTTAGCGATATTAACTTCAGTTGAAGACGTTAACAGCCGACCAGAGCGAGGCAAATGTTCCATCACATCTCGATTGCTTTTGAATGCACTGTAAAGTGCGGTTCAAGATATACCGTTGCCCGATTGGCTGCAATAAACTCTTAACAACCCCCGTCGTAACGAAACTTGCAAAAAAATTGCAAAAAAAACGTAAACAGGGCCGGTCCTAATAAAACAACAGGTAAACAGATTAAATTAATTTTATATCTGATGTAGTAGTTTCGAAATATTATAGTTTAGTTCGCATTCTTTTCTTAAACAGTGCAGTTCTATAATTTCGATCGTATTTTTATTATTCCAAATGTGCTAAAAATCTGGAGTTCTTGGCAAGATAATGAATATTGTGCCTTCGGTAGTGCTAATTTTAAAAGAAAACATTTATTGTCCTATGCTATGCAAATTGTTAAAAATGTGTATGTTTATTGAATAGGGGGCTTAATGGAAATGCAGCTGCAGCAGAAACGTCTTCATTAACGAAACCGCCGTTGTTTACAGTTACAGATATTGTAACGAAAAGTTCGTAGTGATTCTGGTAAAAGCAAATGTGTTGACGAAAACGACAAAGACTTAATTCAAAGTAAAATTTGTGCTATGTATGAAGAGCAAACTGCGCCTACATTACATTCATTGCAACAGCAAAGAAAGATGAAACCAATATTCTTTACAGCAGAATTGTAATGGACATTATCATAACTGCCAAAAAAATAAAGTTCCTAATGCAAATAACACTAAATTGGAAATTCAGAACTACATGTTATAAAAAACGAGATATTCTTCGAAAATACATATAAAAATGTGATCTTTTAGAAATATTAAAAACATTTAATATTAAAAAGGAATGTGGATGTGCCCGGATTTACACCTTCCCCCGTATTACTGTATTTTTTATCCAATTGAGATTGTGGCATCAAGTAAAATCAAATGTTAGAGCCGAAAATATTTATCCGACTCTAAGTGCAAGTACTGTAACATTAATTAAGAAGGTTGTAGATAGTATTCCCAAAGAAAGTTGAATAAATTCGATTAACCATGTTATTAAAATAGAAGATTTCTATGTATCATTTACTAGTAATATAGAACCGCTTATTATTAATATAGATCAAAGTGACAGTGAGAGTGAAACCAAATTAAATGTATAATTAAGCTTTAATTTTTATTGAACTAATAGATAAATTTATTTATTTATTTATTTTTATTGTACTAATAAATTCAAAAGACACAACCAATAAACAATGTTTTAGTCATACATAATAATAATTATTTATGATAATAATAATATCTTGAACCGGACTATACAACACATTTTTTTAAACAATACAGTATAAATAAATCAATTCTTCTATTGGTACCTTTGGTGTGATTAGGATTTTGTTAACAGATGGCGTCACTAATATTGTTGATATAGACTAATGACGTCTATATCGTTTTGGAGGGTAAATATACGTCGTCAAAAGCCAGTTCATTATTAATTGTTACTGTGCAAATAATATAGTTTTTCATAGCTTTGATATCGAAGTATGTAACAGAACATGACGTTTTGCCGGGAAGTTTAACAACCTTCTTTCATTTGACCAAAACGGCGACTGAAAGTTATCGATTGTTGGTTGAAGCTTATCGTGAACATGCTCTAACCCAAAAAACTAATTTGTGAACGATGGTTGAAACGTTTTAAAAGTGGTGATTTTGAAATAAAAGGCAAGGAGCGTCTAGAACAGTTGAACAAGTTTAAACATACAGATTTGCAGCCATTAGTTGATGAAGATTCAAGTCATACGTTGAAATAATAGGCAGATGCATTGAGTGTGGCCCAATCCACCATTCCGAATGCCTACACGGATTGGGAAGTATTCAGAAGAAAGGAAAATGAGTTCCATATAAACTGAAGGATAGCGACATTGAAAGGCGAAAAACCACTTGTGAAATTTTGTTTGCCAGGCAGAAAAGAATAGGTTTTGTGCATCGAGTTGTGACAGATGAAAAGTGGATCTATTTGGCAATCTAAAGTGCAAAAAATCAAAAATCAATCATACTTTTTACGCCTTTTTCCTTTAACATTTCACGGAAAAACATTATTGAAGATTTGTGTTTAATATAACCTGATTAATGTTTTTATTGAAATCATATGACCTTTCCTTAATTCAGTTAGATATATTGAATTAAAAAGAAGCGACATTCAAACGATAACTCGACTAAATAAAATTATCTTACAAAGCAAATATTTTTTTCTTTATATCTTTAAAATCAGGCCAGTGTTATAATATTGTTATAAGCGTTTCATTGTTAATAAAAAAAATGACAATCGAAAATATTTATTTTATTCATTGCTATTAAAAAAAACAATCGAAAATATTTATTTAAAACAAATAGTTTAATACAGATAAATAATACAGATAATTAAGCAAAATATATACAGGATGTGGCATCCCTAGGTCAGGATTACAGGGTGTGCTCGATAACATGGATGATAAGTGACATGTAGCAGGTGACAGATGGTAGTTGAGAGTTGACAGATTTCAGGTTGACAGATAGGGTGGTGGGGGTAGGTCGGTATTATGGTGAAAGGTTTGTAGAGTGAGGGGAAAGGGTTGCAGGGGTAGAGTTGCAAGGGTTGGGATGAGGGGATAGGTGCAAAAATACGTGCTCGATAACATGGTTAATAGGTGACAGGTGGCAGGTTGGTGGTTGCTTTGTAGGACAAGTTTAAACATGTCAGAACTCGAATTTGTAATATAGTATGATTGACCTAGGTCAGTTTGACCTTTGAACATCCATATTGTCCCAATACCTACTAACACATTATACATTGGTATTGGAATTGAACGGGAGGTTGGTATCCCCTGTAATCCAGCGACTCGAGGATCGAAATGCAGCGTTGCTTGTTGCAGTTAATAGTTGGATGGGGGACCCTCTGAGGAGAGACCAGGCTTACGTACTGAATTTCAACACACAATAATGTAAAATTTGACAAGAAATTGCCGCTAAGTCGCGCCATTTCGAGCCTGGGTAAGCCCGGGTGCCTTATAAGAGTTGGCCACTCTACTCTTCTGAGAGTTCATATTCTGCGTCAATCGACAATAGATATTTTGAACCTCTATTTTAATAACATGCCTATTAGGTATCGCGGTTAATAATTTTTATTTTTATTAAGAGATTGCGCAGAAAACAAGGGTTGTTTCACAGTCTAATCGCTTATATCATTTTGTTGCTACGACAGTATCTTTCAAAACGCCTTCATGGATCCTTAAACGATTTCGAGTTAGCGTACGGAGACGTGTCTGCACGTTGTGTTTAGATTATTCAAAAGTAGTAATTTCGACTTGAAATTACCTGTAAATATGTGTCTCAATAGACTGGCAAATCATCATGGAACATTTATCATCATAGCAAAGCTTGCAAGTTGTTGAAAAATATTGGTGTCATCAAAAGATGTGGTGTGAAAGTTATTAAAATTTATAGAGAACTTCGATATTAAAACAAAAATAAGACTGTGGGTTCCGAAGAAAATATTGCCGCTGTAGCTGGCAGTGTCGATGAAGATCTGGATTTATCAATTCTTCGGAAGGGTTTTGAGCTTGGGTCTTGTTATTCGACTTGAATGGTATTTTCAACAGAACGGCCCACATGTCATACAGCTACGAAGAACGATTAGGTCAACCGAAAACAATTGAAGATGCTGAATGACCATTATTGAACGAAGACGATACTCAAACTCAACAACAAATGGCAGAGAGGTTAAATGTTGGTCGCCGAACTATTTGTAATCATCTGCATGCCATGGGAAAAATGCAAAAGGGCAGCCAATGATGGGTTGTCCCAGGACAACCATCGACATCGACCGCAATATCGAATCGCTTTGGAAAGAAGACAATGTTGTGCGTTTGGTGTGATCAGAAGGGTGTTGAAATCAAGTGAAACAGTTAATACCGTTCGCTACCGTCAACAAGTGATCAATTTGAACAATGCATTGATCGAAAAGAGACCAGAATAGATATGGAAATACGATTTTTCAGCACAACAATGCCTCATCACACACAGTGAAAGCGGTTAGAGATCCAGACTTCTGCACTTGGGTGGGAACTCTAGCCCCTACACACCGTACTCACCAGACTTGATCCCTTCCGACTACAACATGTTTTCATAGGTGTCTACTTCAATAATTACCGAGATGTCCTAAAATGACTTAATGACTAGACCACCTCAAAATAAATACGGTTTTTCAGGGAGGGCATTCACGAATAGCCAGAGAGATGCGAAAAATGTGCAGCTAGCGATGGCGCATACTTTGATTAAATCATTTTTTCTTCCAAATAATCCTTCCAAATTAAACGTATTTTAGAAAAACATTAAGAATTTTTATCCACCACACCTGTATATAATACCATATACTTCATAATGGAGCATGCAAGTTTTCTACTATTCCACTGATTCACATTTACTAATATTATGATGTAAACACAGTGAAGTTGGTGGGGTAGTCTCTACTCAGAGACGTGCTCTATAGGAAAACTATTATGAAAAGTGCCCGTTTTCTGCTGTAGTATGAAACAAGAATAACGAATCAATATCAATATTTATAATAAACTTCCAAGAAAAAATATTTGTTTTATAATTTTACTGCATATAGGGTGTTTATGAAATACTCTGCCAGACTTTCTTGGCAAATTCTACGTCACAAAAAAAAAACACAAAAATGTCATACGAACATGGGTCTGGAAATCCTTCCTGTTCGAGATACAGGGGGTTGAAGATTTCAATTTTTTAATTTTTTTAATTTACATCTTCCGCTTAAAGAAATGTATTATAACCAAATTTAATACAAATCATCTGGTTGCTATAATTTAAGAGAATATCAAATTCTAGAAGCAGTCAGTGGCGGAGTTTTTCCTACTAATTAATTTAAAAAATAATTAGTACGGTCCTATTCAAAATTTAACTTAAATACATTTTTAACACAGAATATCATTCTCTATAGAAAGTGTATTTTGACATTTTTTCAAACTAGAACAGACAAAATAAAATAACTTATATAATGGAATTAACTTAGCTATTAAGACAACTAATTTTCTTAAACGTCAGATTAACAAAAGTTCAGTGGCACTTAGTTTTAGACGTGTTAGTCATTAGCAACCGAAATAGTTTGGCGTTATTGCTACTTTCCAATACATTAGGGGGCATTACAAGGCAGAAATGCGCATAATTATACTAATGCAGAATTAGCCCATATTCACCTCTTATACGGAATGGAAAATTGTAATGCCAGAACCTGAGCAAGACTTTTGAACCAGGCAGCATTTCCACTACGCGTATGTCCTAGTAGAAGTATATTTCCTGATGTTCATCGGCATTGGAGGGAAAAACATAATTTCCAGGTGCAAGGACAAGATAGAGGCCGAAATAGAGATATTAGAACGTTAGATACGGAAGAGCAGGCCTTAAACGCAATTACCCAAAAACCAAATACAAGTACAAGGTTCATTGCAGTGAATATGGACATTTCTCATATCACTGTGTGGAACATGCATTATTTCCAAGGATTTTTTTGCTTCGCTTAACATTTTGTCATTGGTTTCTTCAACATACAGTTGATCCCAATATTCATATTTCCATACTATTTACTGATGAAGCTCAATTCACAAGAGAGAGAATAATGAATTTAATAACAATTATCTTTGGGCAGAAGAGAATCCTCATGATATTATTGTAACTCGACACCAATACCAGTTTGCTGTCCATGTTTGTGCTGGAATAATTGGCAACAGATGGATCGGGCCATTTTTTTTATCAGCAACACTAACTGAGCAAGTGTATTCGAGATTTCTCCGCGAGGATCTGCCTGAATTGCTCGAAGATATCACATTAGATGTTAGGAATAGATTATGGTTTATGCAAGACGGTGCTCCGACACATTTTAGTCGACAGGCCCGAGGCGTATGAAAAATTTCCTCATCAATGGATTGAAAGAGGGGTTCCGGTGCCTTAGCCATTCCGATCACAAGACTGTAATTTACCTCACTATTTTCTATGGGGATACATTAAATCAAATCCTTAGAATTCAGAATTAGCCGATATTCATCTTTATTACGGAATGGAAAATTGTAATGCCAGATCCAGAGCAAGACTTTTGAGCCAGGCAGCATTTTCACTACGCGTATGTCCTAGTAGAGGTATATTTCCTGATGATCATCGGCATTGGAGGGAAAAGGATAATTTCAAGGTGCAAGCACAAGATAGAGGTCGAAATAGAGATATTAGAACGTCAGATACGGAAGAGCAGGTCTTAAACGCAATTACCCAAAAACCAAATACAAGTACAAGGTTCATTGCAGTGAATATGGATATTTCTCATGTCACTGTGTGGAATGTGTGGAACATACCATTTCCAAGGGATTTTTTGCTCAGCTTAACATTTTGTCATTGGTTTCTTCAACATACAGATCCCAATATTCACATTTCAATACTATTTGCTGATGAAGCTTAATTCATAAGAGAGAGAATAGTGAATTTTCATAACAATTATCTTTGGGCAGAAGAAAATTCTCATGAAAGTATTCTAACTCGACACCAATACTAGTTTGCTGTCAATCTTTGGGCTGGAATAATTGGCAACCGATTGATCAGAATATTTTTTTTATCATCAACACTAACTAGGCAGGCGTATTCGAGATTTCTCCGCCAGGATCTGCCTGAATTGCTCGTAGGTCACATTAGATGTTAGGAATAAATTATGGTTTATGCAAGACGGAGCTCTGGCACATTTTAGTCGATAGGCCCGAGGCTTATGAAAAATTTCCTCATCAATGGATTGAAAGAGGAAGTCCGGTGCCATTCCGATCACAAGACTGTAATCTCCTTGACTATTTTCTATGGGGATGCATTAAATCATTAGTCTACAACACTGAAATAGAAGATATCGCGATTTTGAGGCGAAGAATTATGCAAGTTTTGATAAAATTCGCAACACTTCTAGAATTTTAGAACGAACGCGTGAATCAATGGTGCGTAGATGTAGGGCGTGAATAGAGGATGGTGAAAGCAATTCTGAGCATCTAAATTAAATATTTAATTAATAAATAACACCTCATTTAGAAATATTTGTTTAAATACAGAGAAGACCTTAAGAATTTTTGAAGTGAAAACTTCTTAACGCGCGTTTTGCTGACAAGTGAACGTAGGTGAACTGTCACGCTAGGGTCGGTGACGCTGAATCGGGTTTACTCGGCTCCACTCGACATCAAGCGCGCTCGGGTCGGTGACGCACTGAATCGGGTATACTCGGCTCCAGTCGTCATCAGCCACGTTTTGGATGATATCAATGTAGTGTTTTAATATAATACGCGTGTTTTATTGTATATGATCTGTGTAATACTTAAAGTGCTTTCAATTTGTGCTGCATTTCACTAATACCGAAAAATATATTTTGCATAAAGGTAAGTGCTCGGATTTCTTCAACAATATGAAAAACTTAGACATCAATTCGTAGTTAATAATGATATTAATAAATTTTTTAGATATTTAAATAAACTTAAATCTAAAACATTTATAACATATTTTAGCTTCCATAAGCCTATTATTTCATTCTTAGGATATAATAGCAATGAAGAAGTCCAATTGGGGCAAAATTCAACAATATTATTAATTCACAAATATAATTGTTTTGTAACTAATATTACTTCACAGGTACAGAGATAAGAATAAATAATTTTATATAACAATATTAATAACACCTTTTTGTTGATTCACCGAACCAATCCATTATATAACATAAATGTGATGGGTGTATAATTCCTGACTACTGTTGTCTCATTGAACGCAGTCTAAAGAAGTCAAGAGTTTATTTACTTCTTTGGACCGCGTCCAATGAGACAATAGTAGTCAGGAGTTACATACACCCCCCGACCGTTGGTTTCCACAATCTCATATGAAACGCACAACAATCTGCATCTCCGCCATAATGTGCATTGATTAGTTGCTTGACCGATGAGACAATAGTAGTCAGGAGTTACATACACCCCCCGACCGTTGGTTTCCACAATCTCATGTAAAACGCACAACAATCTGCGTCTCCGCCATAATGTGCATTGGTTAGTTGCTTGACCGGGAGGAAGCCCCACCCATCCCTTATATTGGAGGGCACTTGTTCCGTCTGTGGGTGGTTAGACTCATCAGGGTACCGATATATGCTCTCTCACCAAGAATAGGGAGTCCCTCTCCACAATCAAACAACCAAACAACCCATATTTTCACCGACTTCTCGTCGAATGGCTTATACATGGAGTTTTTTTACTTCTTTGGACTGCGTCCAATGAGACAACAGTAGTCAGCAGTTATACATCAGAAAACTCCATGTATAAGCCATCCAACGAGAAGTTAGCGAAAATATGGGTTGTTGGATTGTGGAGAGGGACTCCCTATTTTTGGCGAGAGAGCATATGTCGGTACCATGATGAGTCTAACCACCAATAGATGAAACATGTGCTCTCCAATGTAAGGGATAGGTGGGGCTTCCTCCCGGTCAAGCAACTAACCAATGCGCTTATATATATATATATATATATATATATATATATATATATATATATATATATATATATATATATATATATATATATATATATTAAAATTGGAAATTTAAAAGTTTTCACTTCTATCGTGTGGTCATAAGTACACACCTATTTTTTTTTCTGGTTGTATATTCCTAAAGGAGATCAACCACCTCCATCAATGTTGACTTGTGGAGTATGATGTAATTTCATTTATGTAAGCTTCTGTATATGAAATTTGATAAAAAGAGTCCTTCAGAAAGTCCGTTATTGTCCGAAAGTCCGCTTCGAAAAACCGTTTATTGTAATAGACACCTGTATGTTAAGTTTGCTATGAACAGCCAATCAATTGTTCTATTGGAACCTTTGGTGTGAAACACTAAACTTGAAGAGATTTACCATTAAACACCAAAACACTTTTTTGAACTGCTCGACGCACGTTTCGCTAACCATATTAGCATCATCAGGAGATGATTTAATCTAATTCTAAAACTAAACTATGTTCTATTTATATGACAACCATACCTAACGAAGCCATACCTTACATTAATAATTGAAAAAGTTGACTGAAAGGAATCGGCCCTTTATCTCGGTTCATGACTTTCTTACATTTTTCTATTTGAATGCTTTCATATGCATCCAAAGCCCTATTATTATTAACACTTTTAATTATTCTTAAATTACTAATATCTATACTGTGGTCGTGTTCGATTGCATGTTGGGCAACACAATATTTTTCATTTCTCCCATATCTAATGTGGGCAATATGTTCTTTATATCTTGTCAATATGGATCTTTTTGTTTGCCCAATATATCTTCGATCACAGTCTTGACAACTAATTTCGAGAACACAGTTTAGTTTTAGAATTAGATTAAACCATCTCCTGATGATGCTAACATGGTTAGCGAAACGTGCGTCGAGCAGTTCAAAAAAGTGTTTTGGTGTTTAGTGGTAAATCTCTTCAAGTTTAATGAACAGCCAAGTTTGCTATGACACCGAGGCAGATACGTCACCGTGCTATGACACCGAGGCAGAGAAAAGTCGAGATACACTTTTTGTAGAAAATAATATTCTGTGTTGAAAAATATATTTAAGTTTAATTTTGAATTAGTACCGTACTAATTATTTTTAAATTATTTAGTAGTGAAATCTTATAACTCCACCATTGGCTGCTTGTAGGACTTGATGTTCTTGTTGAATATGGCAACCGGAAGGTTGATGATGTGTATTAAATTTGATTACAATACCTTTCTGTATGTGGAAGATATAAATTAAAAAAGAAAAAATCTTGAACCTCCTGTATCTCGAACACGAAGGATTTCCGGACCCATGTTCGTATGACATTTTTGTTTTATTTTGTGACGTTGAATTTGCCAAAAAAGTTTGGCAGAGTATTTCATTAACACCCTGTATATGACACGTAATAACGGCAACACTGTTTGGAATCTAATTGTAACCCATTTACTGATGACCTTGGAAAGATACACGAATAAACTGCGTGTCGAAATTAGATGTTGTTGGAAAGCGACCCCCTTTGGGGAAAATAATCTTTTCTGACGAAGTGCACTTCTGGCTTAATGGCTTTGTGAACAAACATAACTGTAGTATTAGGGACGATGAAGATCCTCAAGTGATTCAGGAGTAGCGTCTTCATCCTCGGAGAGTCACTGTTTGGTGCGGTTTTTGGGTTAAATACCTCATTTTTTTTAAGGTGATGATGGAAATCATATTACTGTTAATGGTGAATGCTGTAGGAATATGCTAAGAGAATATCTTTGGCCTGGAGTGATAAATGTGATATAAACAATCTTTTCTTTCAACAAGACGGTGCGACTTGTCACACGTCGATTCGCTAGACAATCAACTTATAACAAGAAAAACTTTCTGGATACGATATTTCGAGAAATAGTAATGTCAACTAGCTAATAAGATCATGCGATCTTACGCTCTTGGATTATTTTTTGTGGGTTCCGTAAAATTTCTAGTTTACAAAAATAAACGCCGGAGTCTTTCTTGACTTATACGAAACATTTACATTCACATTGAAAATATACTACGCGATATCTGTGAAAGAATCTCCAGTATGCATTTCAGCATACGAAGCCGAGGAGAACATTTGAAGGGCATTGATTTCAAAACATAATGCCACTATTTGTAGTTCAAGATAAAATAAAAATTGCCGGTTATCACTTGTAATTGTTATTATACCTCATTTAAAATATCTATAATATATAGTCTTCACATTTTTCAAATACTAATATTCGGATGTATAAAATACCGTATATGTTTCTTTTTCCTAATAATTAAATTTTTTAAAACCATAAAATGTCATTAAAAACTGAATAATTAATTAATTAATTTATTTAAAACACCCTATATGAGTTAACCTAACTTAGCCGGGTTCTTAATTCATTTTAGATGTTATCAATTTTTAATTCAATTTCAGTATCTTTTGTCTCACCGTAACCTTTAATACATATAAGTTCAGTGAACTCACATTTAATAACGTAAGTTACAAAGTTTTTTAGCAAGAAGTAATAAGTAATAATTAGTGCTAATTTAATAATAATTGAATACATTGAATTTGTTCTATAATTTAAATAATTTCAAATCGAATAAAACAATTTTTGACTTTGTTATCTATCACTTTTATTTTTTATCTTTGTGTGACTATAGTTTCGTAAAATAATGTTACATTTTAAAATATTTTAAATAGAGGAGAATTTGTTTGAAATGTTTAATTATTTGCTTTTTGGTGCTGTATGTAAAATTTTTAGATTTGTAATCTCGGAAAATATATGTCGGGCATCTATGAAATGGTTCGCAAAATTAAAATTTTGTTTCTTTAATATGTACGAAAATTTCGGCCCGTTCGTCCCACATCGCAGTTACTGTACTGGTTGCACTTAACATATAAAGTCCAGATTTTTTTATTTTGTGATGACATTAAAAAGTAAGTCTTTGGCTTTACTACTTTTAAAGTAATTTACTGGTCGACTGGAGGGTTTTATACGCTATTTTCAAATTATTTTTCCTTAAAGAGCGAGGTATTTGTTCTGAAATTGGACCGAAATATGTAACCTTACAGTATTTTTTATCATTTGTTTGTTTTACTTTTGGGTATACTTGAACAAATAATTGTTTTCGTTTTTTATTTATTAAGTATTTCTTTTTCATCGAAGCCGTTATTTTGTGCTATTAGTTTTATTTTATGCAGTTCTATTTTTCGATTATTTTCAGATAATGGAGTTGTGAAAGCTCGGTGGATCATAGACGTATATGCTGCATATTTATGTGTAATGGGGTGGATTGATTGTTTTGTAATTGTTATATCTGAGTATATAGGTTTTCTAAAATTTATGGCTTGATTTTGTTCTTTTTTAAGTGTAAATTTTGTTTTTGGATGGATTTTATTTGCATAAACAGTTCTGATAATAAAGGGCTTAATGAGGAACCCGTTACTAGATCATCCTTTTGTTTGCAAAAAACACTATTAAATTGAAAATAATTTTCATTAATGCATATGTTAAAGAGTTCTAAAAATATCGTGCTTAATAATTGGATTGATGTTATTTTTTATGAATTATCTATTAATTGTAGGCAATCCTTATTCAGAATATTCGGGAACATGTTGCTAACGTCAAAGGATGCTAGAAAACCGTTTTTTTGGTATAGATAGTTTGGTAAGCTTTTTTGTAAGGTCCACCGTCCATGTTTTGGCGAGAAATTCGTTAAGTTTTTGAAAATATCATTATATTAAATATAATAATATATAATTATTATATTATATATATTATAATATAAAATATATTATATTATAAATCATTCAACCCGTCTTTATGGAAAGTTTTCTTTATGAATTTTAATTAAACCGTACAGTTTTGGACAAGTAGGATTCATATTGACTATTATCGTTGTTTGACAAAATTGAGTTTTTATTTTTTGTTGATTTTAACTTGTTTTGGATTTTTGTGGTAGAGTAATTTTTTATTTTGACGAGGTCTTCATTATAAATGAAATAATTTCAGGTATCCATATGTTTAATTGTATCAGTAACAATGGCAAATTTAGTTACAATTAATTACACTACCCCAGTATATGGTAGTATAAATATTTATATACAGGGTGTCTCGAAACTCAACGCCAAGCTGGTGCCGGGTGAAAGGTCAGGTTATATCAGTTCTGGCAAAAATAAGAAAAAAATCCATGTCGTATTAAGTGATAATAGGCAAATTTTTAAAATCTTGAAATTCGACACCCTAGGCTATATCTTTAGGTACTGTGATCGCAAATTTCCCAATTTTTTAGTGTTATTTTTTATTGCGTGATCCTAAATAACCATGCTATTAATCCCAGTCACAAATCAAACAATGACCGTTGTTAATTTAGTAAAAAAACATTTTTTCATTGAGTAGTAGTTTAAAAAATGATGTCAGCTAACTTTGACACTTCATTTAAAAATAAAAAAATTATTACAATACCCTAGGGAAGTTATTTCAAAAGATGGCTCATTTAGTCAACATTTCAAAATGGTATAACAATTGACACTTTTCTTCCCACAAACAATATTATTGCTTATTTTTTTATAAAAGGACTATATTTCAAAAAACTCATACCATGATAAAAAATACTTTTGTGTGCTCAAAAATTGATTTTACCAGCGTGAGTGAGATGGATAGATGTGATAGAGTGAGATAGCTAGTGACGCTCTTTGCTACCTCGTGACTACACTCCCAGAATCGATTTTTGCAGAACAGTGTTGACGAGAAAACTTGACGATCCGCAATTTCTAAACTAAATTCTATGGACTGACGAATCGACGTTTAAAAAAGATGGTTATATAAACTTGCATAAGTTACATAGTCGGCACACGGAAAACCCGCATT
Source organism: Cosmopolites sordidus (assembly GCA_031761425.1). Taxonomy (NCBI): domain Eukaryota; kingdom Metazoa; phylum Arthropoda; class Insecta; order Coleoptera; family Curculionidae; genus Cosmopolites; species Cosmopolites sordidus. The sequence continues at coordinate 1,686,280 of JARFXV010000024.1, forward strand.
TAACGCGCGAAGATTGGTCCCACTTTCAATTTAAAGTTAACATGTGGACCGGAATTTTAGACGGACAAACAATTGGACCATTTGAGCTGTGTGAAACATTCAATGGCGCTAGACTACTTGTATTTTCTCCAAAACGATTTGCAGACTTTGTTAGATATACCACTCAATATCTACAGAGAAATGTGGTTTCAACAAGATGGTTGCTCAGCGCATTATGCTCGTCCTGTACAGGATTATTTGAACAGAGAGTATCCCGATAGGTGGATTTGGCGATATGGTTAAGTTGAATGGCCTCCTCGTTTTGCGGACGTAGACATCGTTGTTTTTTTTTTTACTGGGGCAGCATAAAAGAAAAAGTGTATTCAAAACCAAAACAAAATCTAGTCGAACTGCGTCACGGAATTGTTGAAACAGCAGAAGAAATAAATTAAGATAAATGGAAAAGATCTTTTCTGAGACGATGCAGAGCATGTATGCTGAAGGCAAACAATCATTTCATTTTATTTTCCAATATTAATTAATTACCAATTATTAATTTGAGTCATACACATTGCCTTTGAGTTGAAATAAGGTTCTTTTCCAAATAAAAGGCAATAATATTTTTTGTGGAAAGAAAAATGCCGATTGTATCATTTTGAAATCTTCATTAAATGGACTATCTTAAAGTTGAATTTCAATCTGTCTCTCTTTAATTCGTCGTCGACCAGCGTCACTATCTATCTCACTCTACAACATCTGTCCATCTCACTTACACTGGTGAGGTCCATTTTTGAGCACATAAAAGTATTTTTTATCATGATTGAATATTTTGAAATGTGGTCCTTTTGCAAAATAATAAGAAATAATATTTTTTGTGGGACCAAAAGTGGCAATTGTACCATTTTGAAATCTTGACTAAATGGACCATATTTTGAAATAACTTTCTCAAGGTAGTTTAATACATTTTTTTTTAAATATGAAGTATCGAAGTTAGCTGACATCATTTTTTAAAACACGCTTCAATGAAACTTTTTTTTTACTAAATTAACAACGTTGATTGTTTGATTTGTGACTGCGATTGATAGCATGGTTATTTAGGATCACGTTTTAAAAAGTAACACTGAAAAACTGAGAAATTTGTGATCACAGTACCTAAAGATATAGCCGAGGGAATCGAATTTCAAGATTTTCAAAGATATGCCTATTATTACTTAAAATGGTGATATGGATTTTTTTTTCTTATTTTTGCCAGAACTGGTATAACCTGGCTTTTCGCCCGGCACCCGATTGACCCTAAGTTTCGAAACACCCGTATATCTTCTTCTTCGTATTATTTTGTACAGAAGTGTCGTGACTTGTAGAAACTCATTTCATTTGCGCACTTTTCGGATTACTTCTCGTCAGCGTTCTCTATTTGTGGCTTCCTTGATTGCATATTTGGAGATGTACCAAGTCTTTATTTTGATCTGCCTATTTTGTTGGAAGTCTGCTGCATGATTCAAGACCCTCCACATGTCCCTGTACCATTAATCTTATTAGATTATTACCATCCCTGCGTTGAATGTGGCCAAAAAATCTTAGTTATTCGTTCATGAATGATTTGGGATAGCTTTGTGGGTTTATTAATTTCTTGAATAACGGATGCGCTTGTTCGTCTGGCAGACTGCTGAATGTGAAGCACCCGTTTCCAGCACCAAAGTTCAAAATAATTAATGCACTTGAGATCTTTTTTTACTGGTTCATGTTTTAGCTGAATATAGCAATATTGGAAAAAATAAAGTTTTTCCTATCTGCTTCTTTGTGGCCTGTGTTAGGTCCCTATCCTGCCAGATTTTCTGTCAATTTCGCTTCTTTTTATAATCTAACAGGGTGTTACCGCTTTTGTTCGATATTAAAGCATCAATTTTGATGAATTGGTTAACTAATTTCAATTGTCCTATTTCGCTGATGGTGGGCATGTTGTTTTGGCGGTTTATAATCATTATTTTCATTTTCTCCTCGTAAAGATGGCTTTCATCCTTAATTTTTTTGATAATTAAGGTCAGTTCCTCGGCTGACCTCGCAAGAAGTGACCTCGCAAGTAGTGACATCTGCATATCTGTAGATCTGCAAGCATGATATGTTCATCATAAATATTGAATAGAATTGGCTTTATGATACATCCTTGTCTGGAACTTTTATTAACGCAAAATTAATGTTCTATTTTCATCGATCGATCTCTTTTTTTTTCACATAGATGAAAAATTAAACCAATCAAGTGATCTGATACGCCCGCAAATGAGACCTCGTCGGTAATAAAAATAAATTTGGTAAAATTTTCATTTCTGTTGTACTGATGTAAAAGGCACTGACAAAATTCAAGTCGTCTAGGATAATCTTCGGGTTGGAACCCTCGTATCCGTTGAAAATGATAAAAGTGTTCTTGTTGTATAGTCTTCCAAGATTTTTTCATTGATTATTTAAAACTAATAATTTTATACCGAAAGCACATGTACAGTTACACACACACATGAATATCGACAGAACTAAAATCTTTTGATTTTGAAATCAAAGTAACCATATTGATGAAAACCATTATCAGCTGAAACATTTATCCGTACGCTTCTGCAGAATTTGCCATAATTTCTTCCAATTTCTGCTGTCAAACGTCTTCCGATAAAGGTATACAGGTTAATTGACTTCTTTGGTTTCTTCGATTATTTGTCGAATGTTGAATATCCGTTCCCATGTACCATTCCCTGGAACAAATTTAACCTGCTGGGGGAATCTGCCATGATAAGTAGGGTTTTAAGCGTTCATTGACAATGTGAAATATGATTTTACTGGCATGTGGAGTGATAATAATCTAAACCATTTTTTGTGTAGAGGTATAAATGGTAAGATCGACTAATTTTGTGACCACAATCCATTGGGTCCTACCCTTTCTGTCAGATGTTATGAAATATGTTTAGCTCTAATTCTCCCATTAATTTAATTACTTCAGCGTGACTCTATCCAGACCTTGGCTTAATAGTCTTTTGAACCGCGTATAACAATTTTGATTTCTGTTTTTAAAATATTAGGTTCACGTATTTTCAAATTAGGTATGCTGATATTATATCCATGTTAGAAGAGTTTGCTGCAATAGTTCTGCGCTCATTAAAGTCATCGATATCTGTTATTAATCCGCTTTGTGCATTTTGTATTATCCATGTGGGTGGTGTATAGTTTCTTGTTATTTTTTTTATATCTTTATAGAGATCTTTTTAGAGGAAGTTTTTTTTGATGCGATCATTTTTATCTTTTCAACAGGCTCTCTGAATTTCTCGATTTAGAGAGGAGTATTTAAGGCGATGATGATGAATAATGGTCTGACCGTATACCTATTTTTCTGAGCATATGTAAAACGCGATTCAATTTGGCTTTCCACATAAAGATATTTAAAAAGAGCACTAAGAAATTGAAAAGTATAAAAAATATTTATTTGCCCTTTAAGGTTATTCATTACAATTATGCATGAAAAATGATATATAAATGATCACCGCGGCTCATGTGGCATGACGTAACCCGTTTGTGAAAATTTTCGACTACTCTGCGTCTGATCTCCTGTTTCAGCTCTGTAATGCTGTTCGGTTTATAATTATAGACTCTGCTCTTCAGATATCCCCAAAGGAAAAAATCTGCGGGAGATAAATCACATGATCGCAGCGGCCAATTGATGTCGCCGTTACGTGAAATAATGCGATCTGCAAACTTGCTGCGCAGTAATTGTATCATTCCTCCTGCTGCGTGGCAGGTGGCAGAGGTCCTGTTGTAACCAGAGATTTTCGATGTCCATATCTTCCAACTGCTCGCAGAAAAATCTGTTATCATGTTCCGATAGCGAATGCCATTTACCGTAACAGCGTTCACTGCATGATCCTCAAAAAAATGGACCAATTACGCCTCTGAACCAAAAGGCACATCAAACATTCACCTTTTGAGGATGCGTTTCCATTTGAACAATCTCTCTTGGATTTTCCAATCCCCAAAAAAGGCAATTGTGCTTGTTTACCAAGCTACCCGAAGTTAAAGATGATTTTCATTCAAAAATTTACCCCTTGTTTGAGTATACATTCGGCACACATCCAACTCACGGCGCTGTTGATGGTCTCGAGGCTTCAATTGCTATTATTTGGTATTTGTATAGATGCAACTGCAAATCTTTTGTTACAATTCGCTGTGTAGTGGAATAGTAGAACTAGATCAACTGGGTCTCGTTCGATTACTAGCAGGAAAAATTCATCCACATCTTAAGACCGGTTTCGTTCTTTAATAACTCATCAGTTAAGTAATTGAACCAGTTAACTGATTAGTTCTTAAATAACGAAATCTGTCTTAAGATGTGGATACATTTTTTCTCCTAGTAATCGAATGAGACACAGTTCGTTTAGTCATACTACCTTCATTTAAAAATACAGTTAATTATTATAAGCGATAATTAGTACGAACAAGTAGACAGAACTTTCTTTCTTTTTTATTAAAATAAGTTAGTTCACACTTACTTACTGGTTCATGGTTCTCTGTTCTAATTACTTTGTTCATGTTGGAAAGTATCAACACCAATTTCAAATCAACAAACTTAACACACAAGAAACATTTTAGGTTTTTCTCTCAATTAATTCATGTAAACTTGATCACTTGAACTGGAATATATCGAAGCACACTTTGTTTTTCATCAATCAAAACAAAACCAATGCGAGCACGCATACTAGAGACATCCGAACTAACTATAGTTAAATAGGGGGACTAGAATAAATAATTGCTAAGCTAACTGAGTATAAATTCACGTAGAGGAAGTAGATATTTAGTTGTTGGTGAGTCTTTTAGAGTAGATGGAGATTAATAAATCAGGAGAATATGTATATATATATATATATATATATATATATATATATATATATATATATATATATATATATATATATATATATGTTTGGAATATTTAAACAATTCACTTTTTTGTTAATATTAAGTTTTTCTTTGACTGGTTTACGTAATCATCATTTTATTATAACTCTTACTGGTGCCAAATAAAACTCGACATCAAATGACCAATGTGCTCCACGTCACAAAGTACCAGTTGCCCTCAAAAGTTATTTAAAATTGAAAAGAACAACCTTCAATTAATCTAGTAAATAGTAGTTTCTCGATGGGTCTGTCTGCATTCCTGTAAGCAATTTGGCTTGTTGTCGACTAAATGATCAATTTGGGCTTGTGCAATTCTTTTCCATTTTTCACGACCAGCATCTTTCAGTTCTCTCAGGGTAAGAGGATGATTGTTTCGTTTCTTGATGCGTGTTTTCAGAATGTCCAAAACATGTTCAATGACATTTATGTCAGGGGAATTTGCTGGCCACATTAACTTGGTAAGTTCACTACTCTTCAAGAAAATTTTGTACTGCTACACACCGATGAGGATGTGCGTTGTCATCCATGAAACCAAATCCGTCCCCCACTGCGCCTCGGAACAGACGCACAACAGGATTTAAAACTTCCTCGATGTACACAGCCCCAGTGTCTCTTCTCTCCAGAACCAGTAGAGGTGCCCGTATACCCTCCATAATACTAGACCAAAACATCACGCCTCCACCTTCGAATGAGATTGTGGTTGAGCTGTTTCTAGTCGGGCTTGTGGACCTGGAGCTTACAAACTAATATTCTTTGTGAATCAGAAACCAAGCCAAGTTTCGTCTCATCGGAGAACATCACGTTATTCCAGTTAGGACTATGATTCGCCATTTCTCGAGCCTATTGTAACTTTACTTTTTTTTGTTGAAGAGTTACTTTGGGAACATGTAAAGGCCTGCGGCGATGCAAATTTACCGCTTTTAGTCTGTGTAATATCGTTTGTCGTGAAACATTTACCCCTTCAAGTCTAACAAGGTTCCTTGATATACCACTTGTAGATTCCAGACCATTTCTTCGAGTTATCATTGATATCTGTCGGTCTTGTGTAGCTGTTGTAAATCGTTTTCTAACACGTTTCGGGCGATCCTTTACGTCATTTGACTGTTGGATTTTTTTTTATGAATTTTCGAGACAGCACTTTGGGAAATACCTACGATTTCCGCGATATCACTTGATTAAAGCCCTATTGTAACAAAGCAGTTACTTTTGATCTGTTAAAATGAAATATCACGTTCTAGGCATTTTTAAACGGATTGATTGAAAATTAAATAAGAACTGAAATAATGTGTAAACACCAGTATCAATGAAATGGGCAAAAGTCGAAAAACATGTGTTATCAGCAAAATAATGCTTTTGTAACTTTCATTTTTGAAATGTACTTTTTGCGCAATCAAAAACAATCGTATTTATAACATGTACCTACCTGTTGCTTAATTTATAATACAGTTTACCTAATTGAATGTAATTTGATGATTTACCTAATTGAATGTAATACAAGAAATAAACTGACATTCTTAATAAACTGACATTATAGATATTGTACTCTCCGTTTACATTTTTTGTTATGCTTGTTGCGTTAACTTTATTAGTGGTAATTTAATATTTGTTCAATATTATTGCGATAAAAGTGTATATATATATTTCTTAATTTATTTATTGCATAGTCATATTTTTATTTTTAATATGATCCAACGTAGCTTCATCTATAAATTAATTTTAAGTAACGTGATTCACTTACAGGAAATACACTTACATTCTCTAGTTGTGCATATTATATTCCGTGTTTACAGTTTTCATTAGGCTTATTATGCAAAATCTGTTAATAGCAATTTAAAATTGATTGCTTATTATCTACAGTATGTTACGCTGTTCCTATTTTCAAGTAAAACGATCTTGTGTAAATATTTTGTGTTCGAAATTTGTTTATTGTGGGTATATATTACCATATCTAACCGATATGAATTTCGGCCATATTTATATTGAAAAAATTTTCATTTTAATATGAATATTTTTTTGAATAAAATAATATTGCGAATGTACATTTATGTGCAGTTGTGGATGTCAAAAAAGCAATGATTCTAATGATGAAATAAAACTGGAGTGAGACAAGGGGATGGACTCTCGCCACTCTTATTTAACTGTGTTTATTGGGGAAAGGAAAGGAAATAATTTACGGTTAGGGACGCATCAGCAACTACAACTTATTACTTATATATACTTATATAATAATGTAGTTACTTATTTAGTAACTGGACCTACAGCTTAACGTGGGTTCCGAACTACGGTCATCAGCCACCGACAACCCAGGCCAACACCCTCCTCAGGCTATCAACCCTTGGTTATGTGCTTACCCATAAGTCTATCAAGAAGCCTACCGACTGCCGAGTGACCAACGTAAAACACTTCTCAGAAGGCATCCGGCCTTACCCAGCCTTTAACTGGCGTGACTGAGGGGTAATTCGTTGTAGGATTTTACACTTTTGCCTAGAAACAATCACAAACATTTAGGAAGTAAACAGACAGAAGAAAGAAAGAAAAACAACCATCCGAGCGCTGGTATCGAACCAACTGCCGCTCCAATGTGGTTTCGGCACAGCAGCGGCAGGTCACTGCTCTTGCCGTCTGCACCAACGCGACCGGCATTAGATTGGGGACAACCAACATCAAAATAGATTGTCTGGCGTTTCTGATGATCTAGCTATTTTAGCTTCAGATATATTAACGGTACAAAAACATATTGAAATCCTAAAAGAAACAGCAGAAGAGGTAGGACTCCAAATTTCCTTTACATATTACATATACAATACATGACCTGCAACAGACTAAGAACACCATTTCTAAAAACAAAATATGGTAACATCAGACGAGTCTCTCAATTTAAATATTTGGGTAAAATAATTATGGAAAACGGGTTGGAAAAAGCGGTCAATAAGAATGGATATCAAAAAATGAAAACTGAACTGAAACTTACACAAAAAATGCATATCTAAAAACAAAAAACTGAGACATTACAGCACAGTTATTAAGCCAGAATGTTGCCGCAGAAACGCTCATTTTGAATAGAAAGGGGGACATCGAGGAGATTGAAAAGAAGGAAACAAAAATTATAAGAAAAATCTTAGGTTCCAAACAAATACATAGTACAAAATACCCACTTCAAGAAAACGAAGAAATTAAACAATACACAGCTATACATAGCGATATGAGAAAAAGAAGGCTTAAGTTTTACGGACCCATAAAACGGATGAATCCGAGTAGGCTACCTAGACAAATAGTTGAATTTTATGAAAATAGGAGTAGAGCTAAAATAGAAACAATTAAATGGATTGCTGCGATTAAAGAGCACCTAAGATATATATATATATATATATATATATATATATATATATATATATATATATATATATATATATATAAGGTTAACGTTCGGAAGGTTGGCCAGACTCACAATGAAAGAATTAAATCAGTATGGGCGCATAGTAAGGCTAACAATAACAAACGCCTCTAACTGTACTTAGCGTTGTCCACCAGGGCCCATATGTGAATAATAATAAATATTGCCAACATAACGTAGGATAAATATTTGCTCTTTTAACTGATAATGGTTTTCCTCAATGTGGTTTGATTGCAAAATCAAAGGATTTTAGTTTTGTGGATATTCAATTGTGTGCGACTGTGCGTGTACTTTCGGTATAAGATTATTAGTTTTAAATAATCTTTTATAGTCAAAAAATATTCACACACATTTTGGCGAGTGACGAAAATATTCAACTCATACCTACTTCCTGTGACATATGGAACACAGACTTGGACCTTTATTAAGTCCAACATTGATAAACTGACAAAGACACAGAGAATTATGGAGGGAAGAATGCTGAATATAACTTTATGAGACCATAAAAAGAAAATACATTGACACGACAAAGGACCAAAGTTGTAGATATAGTAGAAGATGCTGCCAGACTTTAATGGAAATTCGCAGTACACAATCAAAGGCACTCAGACAATAGGTGGAACCATGTCATCCAAAATTGGTTCCAATATGAAGGTCAAAGAAACAGAGGACGACCACAAATGGTATGGGTGAATAACATAAAGAAACGTGGAGAACCGGCATGGAAAAAAAACAGTACAAGACACTAACTTTAACTTTACTAAAACTGTAAGTCCAAATACCAATTATAGAGAACTGATTTTTCTGATGACAAAGACCTAATCGCAGCTATAAACTAGAGAAGACTGGATAGAAATTTTGTATTTATATTGAGTCATTTCTATAATTTTTGTAAAGGTTTTATGTATTCGAGAATATCTCTAGTAATTCCTTTGTGTGTATTTGCTTGAATTTGTTTTCCTCTGAACTAAATTTACTGGTTATACGTCCCCTGTATAATTTTTATTCAAGAACAGACTTGGAATGATATTGTACTCTATAATTATATGTTGTTATACAGAATATACACATAATTCTACAGATAATTCTATTAACATAATCTTTACGAGACACTAAAAATAATAAAAACAGATCAGGAACTATAACACCATTAAATTTTTATTATCCTAACAATGGACTATAAAATGCATCGTTATTTTGCCTGAAGCAGCATAAAATATGATAAAACCGAAGAGTTGAATCAGAAACAGGAAGTTAATGATTACTTTCATTAAGCTATTCGGTCTATTTTTGGTTTATTGTATCGAGAATTGGTTGCAATCTTATCCGAAATTAACCATTTTATATCACGGCATGACGTCATGCTTTTCCTCTGATTTAACTTTATAGCTTTCTTATGTGTTTAGATTTATTTAATGATGTGTATCAAAATGCAATTTCTTAAGTATCTAGTTTGCGCTTTAAATATTATGCATTAGGCCTACCTATAAGTAATGTCGTTTTTATTTAATGGATGGAATGAATGGACTTTCGAGAAGGCGTATCAATGCCACTAATTCCATAAATGCAGTTAATGCTGGTTATCCAGTGGTTTTTTAACTCGTGAATAAAACACATAAGTTGAGTTGATTTCAAAAAACGTTTTATTGATAATTGAAGTGCATGACATTTAAACACGAAAGCTAATTTTTGCCAAATGACCACCTTATTCAGCTCCTAGACGTCCACTCTTTTGTCAAATAACCGCGAATCTATCGACTCGAATAAAATTTAATCCTTTAGTTAAAGAATCGATTGGGGGTTGTTCTTATTGACCTGGCTTTTCACGTAACCCCAAAGAAAATAGTCCAACGGTGTCAAATCATATGATCTTTATGGCCAATTAACCTCACTGTTTCTTGCAATAAGTCAATTGTTTCATTAGCAGAGTGAGGTGTAGCGCCATCCTGTTGCAACCACATATCCTTCAGGTCAATATTATTCAATTCACCCTATAAAAATGCAGTTCTCATCTTACTATATTGAACACCATTCACAGTTACAGCTTCAACAGCAGTATTTTGAAAGAAATGCGGCCCAATTACATCTCCTGACCATAATGCACACCAAACAAAGACTCGTTTGTATATATGTATATATATATATATATATATATATATATATATATATATATATATATATATATATATATATATATATATAGAATTAGAATTCTTTGGACTGTGTCCAATAAGACAACATTGCTGAATGTCATCAGACACCCAACTGCTGGGTTCCACAATCTCATTTGCAACACACAACAACCTGCGTCTCCGCCTAAATGGGCATTTTGTTGATTGCTTGTTTGGGGATGGGCCCTACCCATCCCTTCCATTGGAGGGTACATGTTTCGTCTCTTGATGTTTAGACTCTTCAGGGCACCGACATGTGCTCTCTCGTCAAACAATCAACAACATTCTCATTTAGACGGAGACGCAGGTTGTTGTGTGTTCCACATGAGATTGTGGAACACAGAAGTTGGGTGTTTGATGACACTCAACCGTTGTCTCATTGGACGTAATCCAAAGAATCCTAAATTCTAACACTACATATATACGCCATCCGATGGGAAGTCGGCGAAAAGTATGTGTTGGTTGACTATGAATGGGGTCTACCTATTCTTGACGAGAGAGCACATGGTGCATTTTGTTGATTGTTTGACGAGAGAGCACATGTCGCTGCCCTGAAGAGTCTACACATCAAGAGACGAAACATGTGCCCTGGAAGGGATGGGTGGGGCCTATCCCCAGTCAAGCAATCAACAAAATGCTCATAAATATATATATATATATATATATATATATATATATATATATATATATATATATATATATATATTTATTTATTTATGTACATATATATATATATATATATATATATATATATATATATATATATATATATATATATATATATATATATATATATATGTATATATATATATATATATATATATATATATATATATATATATATATATATATATATATATATATATAAATATATATAAAACGACAAAAAGCAAAATCAAAGCATGGAAACTAGAACATTGAACGAAGAATAATTCCAAGGGAAAAATCAAGCAGATGTCCTAAACTTTACGGTCTACCCAAAACACATAAACCAGAAATGCCATTAAGGCCCATAGTAATTGCCTTCGGTTCTCCAACACAAGATTTGGAAAAATATCTAGCAAGTATCATGCAACCAAGCATCAAACTTGCCGAATCCTATGTTCAAAACTCAGAACATTTGATAAGGATGATTAAAGATTTCGAACTAGAGGATACAGACATACTGGCAAGCCTGGACGGTGTCTCACTATATCCAAGTATCCCCTTAGACGAGGCCCTTGACCTAATTTCAATAAACGAAGACTTTCCACCATTTGTGGGGGAACTTTCCGAACATTATTATAGCTCACCTGTTCACGACCGACTACGAAACAAAGGCATTGCCCAACGCTTCTTTAAAACCTAAACTTTGGAAACGCTACGTAGATGATATCTTTATATATGGCATCACGGAAACGAACTTCTAAACAACTTCCTAACTCAGTTAAACGAAATCGACCCCAGAATACAGTTCACTCTGGAAGTCGAACAGGGTAGAAAACTGCAGTTTTTAGACCTTCTTATTACAAGGAAACTTTCTGGAACACTCGCACTTCACAAACCACTTCCGCTCTGTTCCAGCACCATCTACACACAGGACATAAAATCAATTTTGAAGGAGCCAAAGAAATAGCGAATATTGAAAACTACAAAGTCCGAACAATCAGAGAAGCCCTTGAAATAGAAAGAGGTGAGCTGAATACGCGAAACGACGCTCGCAACATTCCAAAAGTAAGTATGGAAATCCCTTCTGAAAATAGAAAAAAGTGGCAACCTGGCCGGGAGGTAGAAAAATCAATAAACGAACGCCCGATAGCGTTGCCGAGCGCCGCAAATGCTCCCGAACTACCCCGATATAATCTGCGCAGTTGCTTTTGTGGCCGGCCGGCTACAATTGAGATCATTTAAAAACGGTTGAAGATATCAGATTCAAAATCAGGGTAGTTGGGTTTTCAAAGGCGACAAATCCGAATTTGTAAATAATAATTTCCGGTGTTGCCAGATTTCTTCAGGAGCAACTATAACAATATTTTTTAAATGACAACATAATATTTGTTTAACATAATTTGACACATCTTAAAATTCTAAGTAAAAAATGTTATATTACATTTCTTTATTGGAGTAACCGTTTTAGATCAATTACCAAAAACAACTAAAATGATCTGCAGTCGGCAGGAACTAAAAAAAGCTACTAACAAACAACAGTAGGCCTTGGAAATTAAACCAACATTGTATTGTTTGAAATGGGCCATCATTATTGTGTTTTCAATGTGTTATTTAAAAGCTGTTGTATTGGAATGTGTATAAAAATAATGTTTTAATTCAGTTGCTAAGATGAATTAGTTATTTAATCAAAAAGAGAATGTTAACTCCATTTTTGTCATGTTATTCTTAAGTCTACGCATTATTTCCTAACATGGTAATGAATTATTTCATAATTAATTATAATTATAATACATAAATTAATAATAATTTAATACATAATTAAAAATATAATTATTATTATCTACAACTTTGCATTTGGAAGTATTATCTATCACTTCAAATAAAAAAGTTAGCCTATGTCATTTTAAATATATATATATATATATATATATATATATATATATATATATATATATATATATATATATATATAAATTGCTATGTTTTATAATATGCGTATTAAAATTCAAAATCTTACCAGAAACAAGTTATTGGTAATGAAACACATGACACAATAATTTAAACAACACTTTACTGAAAAATACTTTTATGGGCGCGATTATATGAACTACTTGGATTAGTGGTCATAGTAGAAGTGATTCATGACATGAGGAACTGAGCGATATAATTGCAAAACCACGGAGTTTTGTTAACGCATCGGGATTTAATTGCTGTGATTATCATAACTTCATTAACTTTCTAAATTTTACCCAGGTTGGTCAAAACCAGGAAAAAATTGTGCGAATTCATTATGTTCTATGTTAATTGTTGGTTCAGGTTCATTGTTGTAACAGATTTGTTGTTAATAACTAATATATTTCAAATATTGTCATACATTTTATATTTATTTCTTGGTGTTCCTTATTTCTTATTGACTAAATAGCAGTACAGTTAAAGCTCCTTATTCATAATTCAATTCGCGTTTTCAGTATTCTCGGATTAAACATTGTGACCATTATAATAAACGCTTAAAACAAAAATAGAATTGTTTGACCGTTTACGGCAATTTGTTTGCATCCATATCACGTTTTTTTTTTTTTTAATGACAATGAATCGACTGTACGATACATCAAGAAATCAGAAGACAAAATAAGGAATTTTATAGCTTCAGCTTTACTGTCAGCAAACATTGTTCGTGATCCAGCTATTGAAAAAATGGAAACTGCATTAACATTATGGATTGAAGGCTGTAGCCAGAAGAGATGCCTCTAAGTGGTGCTATAATCCGTGAGAAAGCCAAGCGTCTTTAGGCACATTTTAAAGAACCTGACAATGAACATAAGGATGGAGGATTTCAAGAAATTGAAGGTTCGTTCAATAAGTTCAAGGTGCGACAATCATTGCATAACATCAAAATTATTGTAGTAGCTCCATCTGTAGTCACTTCAGCAGCAGCAAAATATCCAGAAGAATGTTCAAACTTAATTGCTGATGGTGGAGACAAATTTGAACAACTGTTTAATGCAGACGAAACTGCCCTGTTTTGGAAAAGAATGTCAAACAAAACTTTTATATCCAAAAGGGAAAAGCCCGCCTCTGGTTTTAATGCAGCAAAGGACTGTTTGATTAAAATTTGTTTAATTAAGTCACTAATGATTACAGAATGACGATTACAGATCGTCAAATCCTCGTGCTCTGAAAAATCAAAACAAGGACAACCTACCAGTGTTTTGGCGTCCAAACAAGAAAGCGTGGGTTATACGTATCATTTTCTCTGATCAGTTTCGGGATTGTTTTGTTCCTGAAGTTGAAACTTATGTAAAGAAAAATAATTTAGATTTCAAGGCAGTTCTAGTTTTAGACAATGCTCCAGGTCACGCTCTTCGTGAGCGTGATATTTTTATAATGTCTGAATGATTGTGGCGTATTCATATATATTTTTCCTTTATTTGGGGTTTTCCCCACTATCTAAAACTCAAAAAATATCAAAAATATATATTGACAACAAAAAATAGGTGATATTTTTGCCTCTAACATGAAGACCTTATTCTAACCTATGGAACAAGGAATAATCCAGGCTTTTAAACTCTATTACATTACACAAGCTTCATCATAGTGGATGGTGAACACCCTGTATTCGATAAATGAATTATCATGTCATATTATCATAAAGAAACCTATTAGGGAACCGTATTCAAAAATTCATATCGAGCTATGCTGGTTGTAATAAGAAATATTTTTCTATTCCAGAATGTTTCTTGCCAAATTTCTCAAAAAATATATATTATTTCCGAAATGGCTCAAGATAAGTATAGCATGTTAAAAAAAAGTTTCAAAATACCTCATAGTACCTAGAAATGTATTATTGTATAGCGTATTCCATTTAAAAACACAAAGTTGGTATCAGCTACGAGTAGATTTGGCAACACCGCAGCTCAGAAAATATTATAAATGGAGAGCTCATGTTTATTTACAAAAGTGTCTAAAATTTCGAATTTGTACGTAAGTTAAGTAGTTCTCCCTAAACGCCTAATGTACCAGTCTCCGTGAATCACCCGTGAATCACCGTGAATTATGTATATATTATTATTATTATTATTCACGTATGGGCCCTAGTGGACCACGCGAAGTACAATTAGAGGCGTTTGTTGTTGTTAGCCTTCCTTTGTGCCCATATTAATTTCATTCTTTCGCTATGAGCTTTTTTCCTTTCGTCAGACCAAGTTGTTCCAGTCTTCCTACATTTTTCCCTCTGTCCAACCTCCCAAACGTTAACCTTGTGTCTGAAACAGCCTCTATCCTGAATTTCACTTTGTGTAATATTTGCTGATCTTAGGTCCTCTTTAATTGCAGCAATCCATTTAATTATTTCTACTTTAGCTCTACTCCTGTTTTCATAAAATTCGACTATTTGTATAGTTAACCTACTCCGATTCATCCGTTTTATGTGTCCGTAAAACTTAAGTCTTTTTTTTCTCATATCGCTATGCATATCTGTGTATTGTTTGATTTCTTTGTTTTCTCGAAGTCGGTATGTTGTGTTATTTATTTGTTTGGGGCCTAGAATTTTTCTTACGATTTTTCTTTCCTTCTTTTCAATGTCCTCGATGTCCCTCTTTCTATTCAAAATGAGCGTTTCTGCAGCATATACACATTCTGGCTTAATAATTGTGTTGTAATGTCTCAGTTTTGTTTTTTAGATAGGCATTTTTTGTTGTAAATATTTTGTGTAAGTCTCAATGCCGTTTCCATTTTTTCACATCTACCCTTAATGGCCGCTTTTTCCAACCCATTTTCTATGATTATTTCACCCAAATATTTGAATTGAGAGACTCGTCTGATGTTACCATATTTTGTTTTTAGAAATGGCGTTCTTAATCTGTTGCAGGTCATGTATTGTGTCTTTTCAAAGGAAATTTGAAGTCGTACATTTTCTGCTGTTTCTTTTAGGATTTCAATCTGTTTCTGTGCCGTTAATACATCTTGAGCCAAAATTGCTAGATCATCAGCAAATGCCAGACAATCAATTTTGATGTTGATTCTCCCCAGTTTAACGGGCTGGTCAATATTCAGGGCCGACTTTTTTTCACGCCACTCCTGTATTACTTTTTCTAGAACACAGTTAAATAAGAGTGGCGAGAGTCCATCCCCTTGTCTCACTCCAGTTTTAATTTCGAAGGGCTCTGAGATCTCACCCATGAATTTAACTTTTCACCTTGTGTTAGTTAACGTTGCTTTAATAATTGCCAGCGTTTTCAGATCTAGTCCTTGTTCTTTCAAGATTCGGAATAAAGATTCGCGGTCAATAGAATCATATGCTTTTTCGAAATCCACAAATGTACAGACGAGATTTTTATTGTACAGTATTTGATGTCTTAAAATCAACTTCAGATTCAGGATCTGTACAGGGCAGGATCTGCCCGGTCGAAAACCTGCTTGATATTCACCAATGTTCGGTTCTAACTGTCCCTGTGCTCTGTCTAGTAGACATTGAGATATAATCTTGTAACAAACTGGGAGAAGAGATATCCCTCTATAGTTGTTTACATCCGGTCTATCTCCTTTCTTATGTAAGTGGATGGATTAGAGCATCTTTCCAATCTTCCGGAATCCGTTCGATTCGCCAAACTTCTTGTAGAATTTTGTATATATATATATATATATATATATATATATATATATATATATATATATATATATATAGTTCCTCATCCATTTGGGCACTGTCAACCAGTGCTAGCATATATTTTTTATTCCGTTTTTCGGAATCGTCTCAATAACCCTCGTCACGGTTTCTTGGACTTATGTAACACTGTTATAAAAAGTTCCGTTCATGGCTTGTTTGAGTTTTGGGAACAGGAAACAGTTACACGGAGAAAAATCAGGCGAATACGGAGGATGTTGAAATACACATACTTGTTCTTTTACAAAAAATTCACAAACAGCGACGGTCCTGTGGATGGTGTATTATCATGCAATATAAACTAACTTCTCGGCGCTCAATAATCGATCCTCACTCGAACGATTCTTTCTCTTCCACAAATGATCTATAACACTCAGATTCACAATTTTGACTGTGTAGAACGAATTCTAGAAGCATAATACCTTATCGGTATAATCAGCATTTTTTTTCTCTCGTGACTTCTGTAAATGCAATTTTTTCGATTTCGGGGGCCTGGTGACATTCACGTAACACTTTGGAGCTTTGTTTGAGGATCCTACTGGTTGTTTCAAAAAGGTCCTTGCAATGTTCAACGCGAGCAATATCTTGGTCCTCATTTAATCGAGTATAGACTTTCGGTTTGCTTAAATCCTTTGTCAACGTTTCGTGACTCATATCTTTGGTCGTCGTATTTAATTCCTTTGCTATCCATCTTACAGTCGAATTCGCATCGTAGGTGATTATTTTAAGCATTTTTTCCACTAACTCATCGCCAGTTTTTGGCTGTTTTTTGGCTGGCTTTGGATTGTTTTCCAAAGTATCACAACCGTCCTGAAATCGTCCATATTACTTGAACACATGTGCATGGGATCTCTGTAAAAGTTCTCTGTAAAAGTTTTTCTGAATTTAAAACAAATTTTAATATCAGCTTTTCCTTCTATCATTTTTTTTTGGGACGAAGTGACAAAATGTATCGATTTGGCAACACTGATGTTGTTAGGCGCCATCTAACATATACATCGTAAGGACGCATCATACGGACGCTAGTTGTACTGTTTGGTGAACATTTTCGTGCGATGATTTACTACGATTTTCGACGTGGATTATTTCAAAAAATAGTGCATCAATCAACTTACTTCAACTTTTGGTAATGAAGCAATCTAAAACAACTATATATCACTGGTTTAGTGAATTCAATTGTGGCCGTCATTCGCTTACGGACGAATTTAAAGCAGGTCGTCCAAAATCGGCTGTTGTGCCAAAATTCATCGATGCTGTGCGCGACCGATAAAAGGGATTGAGGCATCCCTGGAGATTAGTATGACAGGCATACACAATATTTTACATGAACATTAATTTGACATTCGCTCAAAAAAAAAAGGCTCGTGTCGGTTGGTGAAAAGAACTGCTCAAAAAATGTGGTGCGTCAAAAGCCGTGTATAATATCTAAACAGATGACTCATCTTGGATCCATGCATATCACCACGAAAGTAAATAGCAGTCGACTGTATGGGTTTTTCAAACCCATTGAACCAACCCAGCAAAAGTTGTTCGCGCAAGAAGCGCTTCGAAGAAAATGGTCGCCTGTTTTTTTGGGATAAATGGACATGTGGCTACAGTCCCACTATAGAATCGTAGAAGGGTTAATTCTGAATGGTACATAACCATTTGTTTGTCAGAAGTATTTGAAAACATTTTAAAAAAGTAACCAGCGACACAGGATCATTCTGCACCATGACAACGTGAGCTTTCACATATCGGACCGAACAACTCAATATTTGACGGGTCAAAATATCGAATTGATGGGTCATCCGCCATATATCCCTGATTCGGCACCCAATGATTTCTTTTTGTTCCCATCCGTGAAAAATAAACTACGTGGTAAACGATTTTTGATGCCAGAAGACGCGATTGATGCGTTCAAAATACATATTTTTGAGATACCTTAATCAGAATGGAAATAGTGCTATGGAAATTGGTTTAAACGTATACAAAAATATATCGATCATCGCGGAGAATATTTTGAAAAACAAACCATTTTCAATGATAAATATTTGTATTCATTTATTATTCCGGATACATAAATAGCAACTCTCATATATTTATCGTCAGTTGTGTATTGTCAGATTATGCAAATCTATAAATTCTTGATATACAACATATACGAACAATTTTTACCAGATTCAGCGATATTTCAGTCTTTTAACCTTTGTTAATTGATACTGTGGCGGCATTAAAATCGTCCACACTCGCCTACCATATTGATTATTTTTCTTTCAATTTATTTTTTTTATTATTTCGAAGTATTTTATGTTTATAGTGTACTTGCATTTTACAATTTATTTTATTATTTCGAGATAAGTTTATGAAGGTCTATGGCCGCTATTTGTATATATTTTTATGTTTATATTTTACAATTTATTTATTATTCCGTACTAGTTTTATGAAGGTCTATGGCCGCTATTCAACCGTCTCGGACCCTTAGTTATTTTACTAGTCTACAAATATTTTGTCTGAAGAATCCCAACTATATTCTTTTCGGGTAATAGACCATCTGCATGTCTAAGCCGACATCACGTATTTCGATGGATGTTACTGGAAGGCCGATAATTTTGGGGTTTTTCCTCAGGGTCGAGGACGGTTGTAAAGGGCAGGCAAAGAAGGCCTTCAGACCACTTTAGTTCAGTTTGAATTTTAGTTCAGTTCACTTCACTTGATAGTTCAGTTCAGTCCTCTTTAACAGTCAAGTCAAAACCTATACAGTCACAGTCAAGACTCTCTCGTGTTTCGTTATCACTTTTCCATCACATTTTTAAGCTACAAATATAAAAGTTACTCCACGGTTTAAATAAACCGTATTATCTCCTGTGTATGCGTATTCTTGTGTTCTCCCAAAGCCCCGAAACGCCAAAGTGGTGACCCCGACGTGATCTGTTGGCATACAGGAATACAAAAGTGTAACGTGTAATTGAGTGTAAGGCGTAACTCAAACTGCATAACGTAATAGCCATGCCAGGAGACCGTCAAAATACGCAGATAACGACGAAAAGTGCAACCATGATATCGCGAGTGCCAGACTTCAATCCTGCCGATCCAGAGCTTTGGTTTACAATCGTTGAAGCGAGTTTTTCAAGGCTGCAAATAACCGACAATATTCAGAGGTATTTTGAAGTACTATCCATGCTACCGCCCCGGTATGTAAACGAAGTGCGAGACATCGTTATAAAACCTGTTGACAACAATTCTTACGCGTGCTTGAAGGAACAGCTAGTTAAACGAATAGGTGCCAGCCAAGAGGAGAAAACAAGGCGATTATTGGAGAATGAAGCTATGGGAGACGAGAAACCGTCTCAGTTTCTACGAAGGCTACAATCGTTAGCAGGTTCCGCAGTTCCGGAAGAAATGGTTAAAAGTTTATGGGTAAGACGTTTACCACCTAACTTGCAACCCATACTAGCCACTCAGCTCCGGCAGCCCCTTAGTGACGTAGCCGAACTGGCTGACAACATTTTTGCAGCGTTACCTCATCACGCAATAGCTGCTATAACACCCAGTGCGCCTACATTACCTCCAGATGACTCTCTAGTATCGCTTGTTCGAGAGTTGTCCCTGCAAGTGGCGGAATTCAGCAAAGAACTCACCGGCATCAGGCGAGAAATTGCATCTAGTCAGGCATCGTCATGTAATCGGGTATCGCGTTCACGATCGCGCTCACATAGCCGAAATCGTACCCAGCCCCGATCGTCGTCTCAACGCCCTCCAGGAGTATGCTGGTGATATGGCGATATAAAGAGGCCGCAACAAAGTGCACTAAGCCCTGTTCATGGATACAGGAAAACTTCCAGGGGAGTCACTAATGGCGGCTAGTGACGCCCACCGGTCCATATCCCGCCGACTTTTCATTTGGGACGGGAACAGTAAAGTGCATTTTTTAGTGGACACCGGTGCCAATTTGAGTGTGTATCCGCGTAACCGCGTACAGGAACAATGTAAACAGTCGACCTACTTCCTAACTGCCGCAAACGGGACGCCTATAGCCACGTATGGTTTCCTTTCATGTTGTTTAAATCTCGGTTTACGTAGAGACTTTTGTTGGAGATTCGTGATCGCAGATGTGTCAAGACCAATTCTTGGAGCCGACTTCCTAGCACATTTTGGATTGCTGCCCAATCTAAAAGAAGGTCAGTTACTCGATTCAAGCACCCAGCTCATCTCAAAAGGAGAGATGACTGAGTACAAATCAGGTAGTGTCAAGGTATTTACCGGCAAGTCTCCGTTCCATGAGTTACTCCTGAGATTTCCACAAATAACACGTCCTGATGGAGCAGTGCGGTTGACAAAACATCAAACTACTCATCATATTATCACCACTCCAGGACCTCCGATTGCACAGAAACCCCGTCGCCTTGCCCCAGATAAACTCCATATAGCAAAGAAGGAATTCAATGCCATGTTACAATTAGGCCTGGCCCGCCCTTCAAAGAGCCCCTGGGCATCACCACTCCACTTGGTTCCTAAACATGGGGATGAGTGGAGGCCCTGCGGCGATTACCGAGCACTGAACAACCGAACATGTCCGGACCAATACGGAGTGAGGCATATCCAGGATTTTTCACAGCTCCTCCACGGCACCACAATTTTTTCCACTATAGACCTCGTGCGAGCATTTAATCAAATCCCAGTTGCTAAAGAAGACATTCCTAAAACGGCAATTACTACACCTTTCGGACTATTTGAATTCCCTTTTATGACATTTGGTCTTCGTAATGCTGCGCAAACATTCCAAAGATTTATAGACGAGGTGACACGTGGACTGGATTTTTGCTACGCTTACATAGATGATATTTTGATAGCCTCCGTTTCACTAGAACAACATATGCTCCACCTAGAGATACTTTTTCAACGCCTGGAAGAATATGGAGTGGTAATCAACCCGAGTAAGTGCGTCTTTGGACAATCCCAAGTGAAGTTCTTGGGATACCTTGTCTCTAGAGAGGGCACAAGACCGTTGCCCCAAAAGGTGGAAGCCATCCAAGAATATCCGCAACCAGGCACAGTTAAGAAGTTACGAAGGTTCCTAGGTATGTTAAACTTTTATAGGAGGTTTATACCTAAGGCAGCCTATGTACAAGCCCCACTGAACGACCTGCTAAAAGAAAATGTTAAGGGTAACGCACCTGTAAACTGGACAGAACAAGCTATGGCAGCGTTCAACAGATGCAAGGAAGTCCTGATGGAGGCAGCGTTACTGGCTCACCCAAAATGCGATGCCCCGCTTGCCATTTTTACCGACGCCTCAGATTTTGCCGTAGGTGCGGCATTACAACAGTTTATTGATGGTGAGTGGCAGCCATTAGAATTTTTTTCAAGAAAGCTCAGTCCAACGGAACAGAAATACGGAGCGTATGATAGGGAACTTCTCGCTGTATACCTCGCTGTGAAGCATTTTCGTCATATGATAGAAGCTAGGCAATTCACAATATACACAGATCATAAACCGTTGATTTTTGCCTTCCGTCAGAAAACTACCCAGGTATCGCCACGCCAGTTTCGTCACCTGGATTTTATCGGTCAATTCTCAACAGATATACGTCACGTCGCCGGCAACGAAAATGTCGTCGCTGACGCCCTTTCAAGAATTGACCAAGTTGAAGAAAGCATCAATTATGAAGACTTGGCAGCGTCGCAAGCGACTGATGAAGAACTTCAGAAGCTGCTGCATGATGGCTCATCGCTACAACTTAAGAAAATCCAAATGCCATTTACAAATATCGAGATTTACTGCGACGTTTCAACAGCAACAATACGACCCTATGTGACGCCACCATTCAGAACTGCTGCATTCAGGAGCTTGCATAATTTAAGTCATCCTGGGATCAAAGCAACTAGTAAACTAATTACTGAACGCTACGTGTGGCCTTCTATAAAGGCTGACTGCAGAAAATGGGCTCAGACATGCATAGAATGTCAACAGTCGAAAGTCACACGCCATGTGTTCGCTCCAATCGGTAAATTTGCTCCACCGTCGAGCCGGTTCGAGCATGTACATCTCGATATCGTTATCATGCCGCTTTCCGAAGGATACCGTTACTGTCTGACCATGATTGATCGGTTCTCCCGTTGGCCAGAAGCTGTACCTCTACAGGACCAAGAAGCGACAACAGTAGCCCGTGCATTCTATGAAAACTGAATTTGTAGATTTGGAGTACCCTTGCGAGTAACTACAGACCAAGGTCGACAATTTGAGTCATTCCTATTTAAACATCTGAACCGTTTAATAGGTATTACTCATATTCGAACTACTGCCTATCATCCTGCAGCAAACGGCATGGTAGAGAGGCTACATCGACAACTGAAGGCAGCTCTACGATGTCATCAGACTCGGTGGACAGAAAGCCTACCAACAGTTCTACTGGGCATTCGTCAATCTTGGAAAGAAGATCTCAAGGCAACAGCAGCAGAAATGGTATATGGACAGCCACTACGCCTACCAGGCGAATTCCTCCATCCTCGTGGAATAGATTATGCTGGCAGTACCCCAGCACATTTTATTCAAGAGCTTCGAAGACAGTTCGACGCTCTTCGCCCATCACAAGTTAATCACCATGCTGATAACAAAATTTTCATCTTTAAAGACCTTGCCAATGCCAGCCACGTTTTCGTTCGCCATGACGCACAGAAGCAGCCGCTCCAAAGACCATATGATGGACCCTACCTAGTAATCTCACGAAGCGACAAAACTTTCGTGGTGAAAATTCGAGGTCGCGAGATAACGGTTTCAATCGAGCGGTTGAAACCTGCATACACCTTATTAGAGAACGATTTTGTACCGACAGTGCAACCTGAACCCGTGTTTGAAAACCGATGCCCTGCAGTGGAAGCACCTCAACCGTCGTTTCAGGAGTCAAACCCCGTTCGTCATACAAGATCTGGCAGAAGAGTTCATTTTCCTGACCGCTACCAGGCAAATTTTTCGTGATCTAAATCACTGGTAGGGGGGTGATGTGGCGGCATTAAAATCGTCCACACTCGCCTACCATATTGATTATTTTTCTTTCAATTTATTTTTTTTATTATTTCGAAGTATTTTATGTTTATAGTGTACTTGCATTTTACAATTTATTTTATTATTTCGAGATAAGTTTATGAAGGTCTATGGCCGCTATTTGTATATATTTTTATGTTTATATTTTACAATTTATTTATTATTCCGTACTAGTTTTATGAAGGTCTATGGCCGCTATTCAACCGTCTCGGACCCTTAGTTATTTTACTAGTCTACAAATATTTTGTCTGAAGAATCCCAATTATATTCTTTTCGGGTAATAGACCATCTGCATGTCTAAGCCGACATCACGTACTTCGATGGATGTTACTGGAAGGCCGATAATTTTGGGGTTTTTCCTCAGGGTCGAGGACGGTTGTAAAGGGCAGGCAAAGAAGGCCTTCAGACCAGGTCAGTTCACTTCAGTTCAGTTTTGAATTTTAGTTCAGTTCACTTCACTTCATAGTTCAGTTCAGTCCTCTTTAACAGTCAAGTCAAAACCTATACAGTCACAGTCAAGACTCTCTCGTGTTTCGTTATCACTTTTCCATCACATTTTTAAGCTACAAATATAAAAGTTACTCCACGGTTTAAATAGACCGTATTATCTCCTGTGTATGCGTATTCTTGTGTTCTCCCAAAGCCCCGAAACGCCAAAATACATTTAAACAATGTTATGTTTAGACTTACTCAATATGTAATTGCTTAAATTATTGCATCAAACCAGCTCAATTTAGGTTAGTCACTAAATTGCTCATTCATACTATTGTTACATGCGGACGTGAAATAATGTAGTTCCATTCATTATAGTTGCAGCTCAGATACCTTCTTAACGACATTCGTTTAATAAAAAATGAACAAAGGAATGTTAATTTTTACGAATTACGCTGTGCTTCAGGTTATGAATTCAAGATTGAATATGAGCAGTTGGAATTGTGACCTTACAACAATAACAGACGTTTTAAAATTGCTATTATAATAGATAATTGATAATTGTCACTTGGCTATTCGTTATTAAAGACTGAGACTGTCGACGGAAGATAACCTGACGAATAATCGAACTCTGAACTTACACTCAGTGTCAAAACGTTAGACAAACCAGAGAAATGAAAAACAGTTTTAATATTCTTTTAGGGTTTTATATTTATTTCAAATACAAATTAAAATATTGGAAAAGGGGAAATATTGACTTTAATCAGGAAAAAAAAACAATTATTAGTAAATATTTCCTTTTTTTGTTGAAAGGTTAGTGCAGTCTTGAACAAGCGGAATGCCAGGACGCAAGGAAAAATCATGACACACCAAGAAATAAAGAGCTAGAGAACAAACTCCTATCCATGTTGAGTATCTTGTGCTTTCACTTTCAACCTCTTGATATAATGTGCAAGTTTTTGCAATAGTTTACAAATTTAATTTAAAGTAAAGTAGTTTAATTTTGTTAAATTAAATAAATATATTAAAAAGGAATAAAACAATTTTTTACTTTGTTATCTATCACTTTTATTTTTAAACAAAATTTGTGTGACTATAGTATCGTAAACGATTTTACATTCCCAAACACTACTTTAAAACTACTTAAAAATTGAGAATGTAAAATCGCTTACGAAACTACAGTCACACAAATTTTGTTTAAAAATAAAAGTGATAAATAACAAAGTAAAAAATTGTTTTATTCCTTTTTAAAAAATTAACTATGACAAAGTAACGGACAAATCGATCAATAATTTAAATATATTAAATTATATTACTAGACTAGTCTACTAAACAGAGCACAGAGATAGTTAGAGCCTAAAATTGGTGAATATCAAGCAGGTTTTCGACCGGGCAGATCCTGCTCTCAACAGATCATGAATCTAAAGTTGATCCTAAGACATCAAAAACTGTGCAATAAAAATCTCGTATGTACATTTGTAGATTTCAAAAAAGCATACGATTCTATTGTCCGCGAATCTTTATTCCAGATCTTGAAAGAACAAGGACTAGATCTGGAAACGCTGGCAATTATTAAAGCAACATTAACTAACAGTTAAATTCATGGGTGACATCTCAGAGCCCTTCGAAATTAAAGCTGGAGTGAGACAAGGGGATATATTTTCACCACTCTGATTTAACTATGTTCTAGAAAAAGTAATACAGGAGTGGCGTGAAGAAAAATCGGCCCTGAACATTGACCAGCCCATTAAACTGGGGATAATCAACATCAAAATTGATTGTCTGGGGTTTACTGATGATCTAGCAATTTTGGCTCAAGATGTATTAACGGCACAAAAACAGATTTAAATCCTAAAAGAAACAGCAGAAAAGGTAAGACTCCAAATTTCCTTTGAAAAGACACAATACATGACCTGCAACAGACTAAGAACACCACTTCTAAAAACAAAATATGGTAGCATCAGACGAGTCTCTCAATTCAAATATTTGGGTGAAATAATAATGGAAAATGGGTTGGAAAAAGCGGCCAATAAGGGTAGATGTCAAAAAAATGGAAACGGCATTGAGACTTACACAAAATATTTACAACAAAAAATGCATATCTAAAAACACAAAGCTCAGACATTACAACAATTTAGCCAGAATGTATATATGGGGCAGAAACGCTCATTTTGAATAGAAAGAGAGACATCAAGGAGATTGAAAAGATGGAAAGAAAAATCTTAGACCCCAAACAAATAAATAGCACAACATACCGACTTCGAGAAAACCAAGAAATCAAACAATACACACATGTATATAGCGATGTAAGGAAAAGAAGATTTAAGTTTTACGGACAAATAAAACGGATGAATCCGAGTAGACTAACTAGAAAACTAGTCCAATTTTATGAAAATAGGAGTAGAGCTAAAGTAGAAATAATTAAATGGATTGAGGCAATTAAAGAGGACCTAAGATCAGCAAATATTAAACGAAGTGAAATTTGGGATAGAGACTGTTTCAGACACAAGGTTAACGTTTGGGAGGTTGGCCAGACTGGAACACCTTGGTCTGACAAAGGAAAAATGCTCATAGCGAAAGAATGAAATCAGTATGAGTGCAAAGGAAGGCTAAAAACAACAAACGCCTCTAACCTGTCCACCACCAGGTGAATAATAATAATAATAATAAATCATATTTTTAAAAACAAAAAATAAATATATAATTTTGAAAGTAATATTTTTTTTGCCAAACTCCAGGGCAAGAAATCATAGCAGAAATGCTGAAATCTATATTTGTTTCACTGACCTGAAAAAAGCATTTTATATTGTAAACAGATATTGAAAAAGTCTAAAGTAATAGAAATAAGAGTAAAAGAAATTATTAAAACCTTATATAACAACAACAAGAATAAATTAAGAACGCATATCGACGAATCCACATAATTAGAGACAGGATTAGACCTGAGATAGGACTGCGTACTGAATCCACTATTATATTCAGGAGTTATTGACGATGTTGCAAAAAATAGCAAAGCAAATTACAACAGCTCAGAAATAGGAAAAATGAAAGCAGTGACAACACAATAATTACTGTTCGCTGATGATATGATCCTAAAGGCAAAATCAAAAAAAAAAATGCAACTTAACTTCACAATATATAACGAACAGCTAAGAAAAGTAAACATGGAAATAAATATCGACAAAAGCAAAACAGTGGTAATTGCAGGCAGAAAAATAAAACTATAACTATTTAAGCACAATAATAGAACATAATGGAAAAAATGGCGGTGAAATGAACGAAAAAATGGAAAAAGCAGACAAACACCCACCATAAAAACAAAATTCCTAGGAAAAGAGAGACACCAAAAGAGGTAAAAGCAGCGGTGTGTCAGAAAGAAGTGAGATCATCAATACGGTAGCGGATCTTGAATCTTAACAAAGACAGGCAAAAGTAGAATTACAGCGGCAGAAATGAAATTCCTGCGCAAAATAGAGGGAAATGCAAGAAGGGATATAGTGAGAAATGCGAAATTAATGGAACAACTAGAAACGAAACCAATAGAAAGTGCTATAGAAGCAAGACAACTGAGCTGGCTATGACACATCCATAGAATGAATGAAGAGAGATTAGTAAAACAAATCTATAAAGCGAAAACACGAGAGAAAATAATCTTGGACGTCCAAGACTGAGATGGGAAGAATAAGTTCGACAAGCGGCAGAAAAACGAGGAATTCATTGGAATGAGGCTAGAAAAGGGAGGTAGAAAAGGGGGGAGGGTAAACGTTAACGAAATACCATCATAGTGAAGTGTAAACTGGCAGTCTTACACCTAACGGTACAACGAACTTTAAGATTAAATAAAAAAAAGTAATAAAATTCTAAATTGAGTGTATAAGGAATTTGTTTAGGATATATTTTCTTGTAATAAATTTTTTGTCGCCCATACATATATTCAATTCTTCTATTGGAATTTTTGGTGTGAAACACTAAACTTGAAGCTATTTACCACTAAACACCAAATCACTTTTTCTGAACTGCTCGACGCACGTTTCGCTAACCATGTTAACCATGTTAACAAACGTGTGTCGAGCAGTTAAAAAAAAAGTGATTTGGTGTTTAATGGTAAATCTCTTCAAGTTTACCATACAGATTTTCTTTATTTTTCCCTTATTGTTCGTGCTATTATCAACATCAGCACAGCAGCACTCATATCGGCTAACATGACACATGTCAGGTGTATTCATGAAACTGAAATTACACAGTAAACTCATCAAAACAGTTTAATTCAGTTATTCATCAATTTGATCTTGTTGATTTGTAAAGAAAAATGTATGGGAAAAATATGAGTTTTTCAGAAGAAGAAAGACGTTTAATTTTTTGTTATATGCAGATGGTATGAATTTTAGGGATATAGAACGCCGATTAAAACGGAGTATTTCATCATTTGTCAAGTTGATTCGTATCGGCGATACATACGGAACTCATTGTTCAACTGGGAGACCACCTGATCTGTCAAATGGAGACAATAGATTAATTCTGAGAATTGCATTGAATTCTTGTAAGTCTGCAAGGATAAT
Source organism: Cosmopolites sordidus (assembly GCA_031761425.1). Classification (NCBI taxonomy): domain Eukaryota; kingdom Metazoa; phylum Arthropoda; class Insecta; order Coleoptera; family Curculionidae; genus Cosmopolites; species Cosmopolites sordidus. The sequence goes on from JARFXV010000024.1 coordinate 1,715,078, forward strand.
TGCCCAGGAAGATGAAGTACAAAGAAGAGTTAGGAATGCTCAATTAGTAAAAATCCTGAAAATATTGCAAGAAAAAACCTAAAAAGGAAACCAGCATTAAATACTCGCCACAAATTAGCCTGAATGGCTTTCGCTGTAAAGGTCCTCTCATAATCTAAGCAGAGAAAGAATTTTTTTTCTGAATAAAAGAACTTAAATTTGAATGGATCTAATTTATGAATATGTATTTTAGGATCTAAGCAAGGAAGAAAACATTTTATTGGGACGGCAAATGGGAGAAGGAAGTATCATGGTTTAGACGAGTATTGTTAAAAAAAAGGTCATTTAAATTTTTTTCTCATCGAGTTAACTCGATGCATGTATAAGTACATATAAATTTATTAGAACAACAAAAATTCGCCAGTGTTTCAACAGGATAACGCCCCCATTTTTGGCATTTCATTCGGCAACAATTATAATGCATTGGTTGGAGCAAAATAATATTTAAAAACTGAACTAGCCTGCTGTCTCTCTAAATTCGAATATCATTGAAAATCTTTGGAAAATCTTTGGAAAATCAAATCTTTGGAAAATGCGTGAAAAAGACAAGTTTAAAGGGAATAAAGACAATTTACAAATATGAAAGATCTGAAAAAACAGTTTTTCCTTTCATATTTTTCTCTTTTTAATTTTGCTCTTACCTATAAAAATAATGTTTTAGTCCATCTAAAATCCATGAAAAAAATTAAAATATTATTTTTCAGAAAACGTCTTCAGTTCAACTTAAGATGAGGAAACATTGTTCATTAAATTCGAAAAGATTTACCACTAAACACCAAATCACTCTTTCGAACTTTTCGACGCACGTTTAGCAAACCATGTTAACATAATCAGGAAATGATTTAATCTAATTCTAAAACTAAACTATGTTCTATTTATATGATAACCCTACCTAATAAAGCTTGTAAAAATCCTGAACCGTAAAGTTTACTGAGCCTTACATTAGAGCCTTAGATTAAATCATAGACCTGATGATGCTAACATGGTTAGCGAAACGTGCGTCGAAAAGTTTAAAAAAGTGATTTGGCGTTTAGTGGTAAATTTCTTCGAGTTTAGTGTTTTATACCAAAGGTTCCAATAGGAGAATTGATGCAGTTTTCATATTAATATGTCATTCTGAAAAGTCTTAGAAAACAATTGTTCAAATATGTGTAACATTCTTGACAATGAGTAGGATAAATAGCGAACAAAGGAGTTGGGGATTTAGAGTAAGTGGAAATGAACAAAAACAAGCTGTGATTATTAAATAACGAGACTGATGCTGTAAAACATTTTATTTTGATTTCATACATATTTACTTATTATCACCTTCAATACACATTATCCTTCTCTATCCCTACAACGCTCCATGCGAATCTTCCATTGTAGGAAACCGTGCTGGAAGTCTTCTTCTGTCAGCTCCTGCAGAACGCGTACCGCTTTTTCTTTCACAGCTTCAACGGACTCAAATATTGTTTCTTTTAATGCAGATTTCACCTTAGGTAATGAGGAGAAGTCGCGCGGCGCAAAATCCGGCGAATAAGGCGGATGGTCTAACACTGGGATGCTGTACTTGGCTAGAAACATCTTCAGAGGCAACAGAGCCGGGTCATTTTCTTGGAGGTGGAGAGACCAATGACTTGTCGTTCCACAATTCGGGTCGTTGTTTCCTTATTCTTTCACGGAGTTCACCAAGAACGTAAAGGTGGTAATGTTGATTAATAGTTTGACCTTCAGGAAAGGTACACAATCCCATGAATATCGAAAAAAATCAATCATCATTCCTTTGAATTTTGATTTGCTTATTCCAGCTTTGATGGCTCTCGCTAAATTTAAGCTCTTCCAGTGCATGGACTGGCGCTTCGGATCGTAACGGATCACAACAATTCGTTACTCTATTGTTACACTTAACATTTTTCTTTCAAAATAAAAAAAAAACAACTCTAATGCGAACGAAGGCTACGGTTATACAGATTTCTTTATAGAAGAGAGAGGTACTGAATTCTAAAGAAATGGTTTCACGCTAAACACACCTCGTGTACAAGAATTATTTGACAAGAGTCAAATCTAACAACTAAAATGTGAATATTTAAATTTTGAACAGAGACAAAGTGAAACAACGCTACTGAATGAATATTTAACACAGGTTAGGAAATAAAGAATATTATTATAAGGAACGTATGACAATATATTAGAAAGTCCAGAAAGATCAAATTGAGAACATCAGTAAACATTTGGAAATTATTCAAAAGTTGACAAGTTGCCATGGTTGAAAATTGAAATAAGATATTCGAGATAATAGAATAACAAACCTACAGTTTGCTCTTGATGGTAGACAAATGAGATTGCTGAATAAATAAGTAAACATTGAAAGTCAATAGATTTGAGCTTATAATCCTTACGAGGTGTATAAATAAAGTAATTATATTGATGGCGTAGTGCTTCATTTGACAACATTATTGACTTCCCCTTTGGAGGAAACATAACCACATCTAATGCGCCTTCAGTACGAGTTTGAACTTCCTAGAGTCACTTAATGCCATAGCCATTATTTTCCTAATCTGGATTTTTCTAGTACGTTCTGAAAATAACAACTATTTCGAGCAAAGGTCCACTTGAGAAGTAATGGTAATTTTCAAACTGCCCGAAGAAAATCAAGACCAATTCCTCCTGTTCTTTTGATTCTGCGAAAGGTTTTTCAGAGCCAATTCAATACCCAAATTGGTTTTTATCTCCAATTCATCCCTCAAAATATAATAAACGGTTGGTTTAGTCATATTCAACTCTTCCCATCCCCATACTGACCATTAACTATCGATCAGAATGCACAAGATCATAAGCTTGTTTAAAAGTTCTAAAAACGCACATATTTGACGAATTTTCAAATAAGTTCAGTTATCATTTCCACTCTATTAGCTGCTTTAAGATGAAGAAACGTTAATACGATTTTTCAAAAATATGTTCTTTGTAAATATGAGACTATATCAAATATCAACTAGATTGGCAATAAAAAAATAGTCCTAGTAGAAAGACCATATATATTGTCATTTCTATATCCATTCGAAGCCAAAGTATGTCAAACAAAATTAAAAAAAAACTTTTAAGAACTAATTTTGTGTAATTTGAACTTTTATTTAACTTTATCACAGTATAATCAACTTTAAGAATGCTGACATTTGAAACCAAATAATCTAAGGATCAAAATAAAAACAAAAATCGTTTCTGAAAAAACCTCCGATCGACTTCCTGTTGTTGAGTTTTCGAGACTCATTTGCCTACCCCCTTAAAAACTAAAATAATTATACGGAAACAAGGTTTCAGTTACCTATTATAGGTTTCGTTAGGTTTAAAGTAGCGTCAATAAACGTCGACGACAATCCACTCTTAAGGTTTCGTCAATGAACGCTGTTCTTAATTAAGTTAGTCCGGCAGACGGGAAATTTTGTCTCGCTTTGAAACGAGGTGTCAGAAAAATGCAGTCAAGATGAATATATAAAAAAAGGTCTTAATTAAAATTAAGCCCAATTTACTTTTAATTAAGAAAAAAAAGCGCTTCACATGGTGACAGTATTGTACAGAGTGTCAGGGAAGAAACTTTCGTAAATCTAACAATTCTGCACATCATTTTACAGATGTATCGGAAGTATAATCGCAGGCGAAAGAAAAGAAAATTATATATTCGTGAATATCTTTGCGTAACAGAATACAAAAAAGGAAAATAAATATAGATAATGGTAAAAAATAATGTATAATTAAAAAAGAAAGAACACAACCTCACAAATTTTTGTTCAACTTACAACTTACTAATCGGTGGTATTATATTACCTCATAAAAGAGTTCATAAAATAACCTGGATCTTACTTGATCAAAGAACGGAAAATCAAATAGATCATATCATGATTTCAAGAAGATGGAGAACTTCGCTACTGGATGTACGAAACAAAAGAGGTGCAGACATTTCTAGTGACCACCACCTTCTAACGTGTTGCATACGACTGAAACTTGCAATAAACACCTACAAACTAAATGCTCTTGGAAGGGAAAGATACAAAATCCGAAAATTAGCCACAACGCAGGGAATATGAAGTTACAAACAGACGTTGAGAAATAATATTCAGTTACTACCGGAAAATAAGAAAAATTGGAAAATAATTTCCAATATGTTAAAAGAAACTGAAGAAGCCACCGATAGAAAGGTGAATAATCAGCGAATGGAATGGATAACCGACGAAACGTGGGAGTTTATTCGGAGCATACGAGAGGAGAAGGGAAAAATAATACAGATACAAAACACAGAACGGAGACTTGAAAGACAGGAAGCATATAGAGAGTTAAACAAGGCTGTAAAAAGGTTTGCACGTCATGATAAAAGAGCATGGGCTGAACAAATGGCTCAAGACAAACCGCTGCAACAAACGGTAAGACCATTGACAGCTTTATCAAATAACCAAGAAACTATCGAGTAAGATGAGCAGCGGTGCACGACCCGTCAAAGCAATCTCTGGGCAAGTTGACTACAAATTGAACGAAATGAAGAACAATGGGGGGCAAAACAACAAGAAGAAAGCGGTCAACTTCCCAATAACCATGATGCACTTTCGAAAACGGAAATACGAGCTATAAGAGCATTAGAAAACAGTAAAGCGCCGAGACTGGATAATATACCAGCAGAATTTTTCAAGGCGGACCCTGAGTTGTGTTCTGAATTATTACGATCCTTAATAAATCAGACATGAGAGTCAAACAATGTTCCTGATGATTAGAAAAAGGGATTAATAATTAAATTAACAAAAAAGAAGACCTACGTATTTGTGACAATTGGCGTGGTATAACAATACTACTCACAATTGTTAAAGTTACAGCCCAAATCATTCTAACAAGATTGGTAACACATATAGAAGCAGAAATGCGTCCAGGTCAAGCAAGCTTCAGACCGGGTCATTCGTGTACTGATCATATAAATATTGTTAGGATCATACTAGAACAGTCAGCTGAATGAAGATCGCCACTCTACTTATTATTAATCGATTTTGAAAGGGCATTTGACAGTTTAGCCCACCGTACCTTATGGAAAGTTTTAAAACAAAAAGGAATACCCGAAAAAATTATACGCCTTATTCGGGAAATGTATACGAATATACAGTGCTGTGTAGCCCATGGTAGATATAGAAGCGAATAATTTGAAATTTTTACTGGTATGGAGCAGGAGTGTGTCTTGTCTCCTCTTCTCTTCAATGTTCTGCTAGATTATGTTCTTAAATGTATCAAAGAAGGCCAATCCGGCATCCAGCTCTCAATTCTAGCTTGATGGACCTCGAATACGTGGATGACATATGTCTTATGTCGCATCAAGTCAACAATACGGTCCATATGCTAAACAGACGTGCAACGGAATCCCAGAAAGTAGGCCTGAAAATGAATTTAACAAAGATCAAGTCGTTGAGAATCAACACCAGAAATTTCAGCCCTTTCTTCCTCAACGAGTCACCCATAGAAGATGTGGAGAGTTTTACATACTTGGGCAGCATTCTCACAAAAATGGAGGTGTAGATCATAATGTCAAAAGCAGAATACGAAAAGCTAAGGGAGCTTTTGGAAATCTAGCACCTGTATGATGATTAAGACAATAGTCAACGCAAATAAAACTTTATATATTTAACACCAACGTTAAAGCGGTCTTGCTCTACGGATGTGAAACGTGGAAAATAACGAGGACAATAACAAAAAAACTTCAGGTCTGCATAAATAAATGCTTGCGAATACTCCGCATATTCTGGCCGAACAAGATTTGAAACGAAGACTTGCTCCATAATACACACCAAAAGAAAATTGAACAGGAGATAGCACTTCGTAAGTGGGGAAGGATTGGGCACACACTCAGAAAACAAAACAACTGTATGGCCAAAATAACATTGGATTGGAATCCGCAGGATAAAAGAGGTATTGGAAGGCCTGCACATACTTGGAGAAAAACTATCAATGATGAATAGAAAAAATAAACATGTCCCGGCAGGAAGTCAAAGTTCTGGGGCAGAATAGAACCAGAGGGCGCGAATGAAACCCTATGCTCCGCATAAGAGTTGAAGGACCATATATCACCTATAATCTAGAATTAAATTAATAATAACAAAAAATATGAAAAAAATTTACTTAAAACTCTTAGTAGTGAATATGCCTTGATTTTAACTTTTCGGCAAAAACATTTTTGATTTAAATCTTTAGAACTACGAACATGGAATTTTTTATAATACTTAAATACGAATTAAAATTTCTAAATATTATTTATTTTTTTATAATTATTAATGATAAATATTTCAAACTTTAAGGATGACATTTTAAAATGCTTCAAAACAAACAGAATATTTTTCATTCAATCCTTCAGTCAATTCAGCCACTCAGTCTCACTCAGTCAGCCACTTCCGTCTGAAACACTAAATTCAAATAGATTTACCACTAAACACCGAATCACTTTTTCTAGTTCTCGACGCACGTTTCGCTAACCATGTTACCATTATCAGGAGATGATCTAATCTAATTCTAAAACTAAATTTTGTTCTATTTATATGAGAACCCTAATTGCTAACCTACTACCTAGGAAGCATACTACCTACCTAATGAAGCATGTAAAAAAATGATACAAGAAAAAAGAAAAAAAGAACAAAAGAAAGAAAAAAATTAACCGTGAAGTTTACTGAGCCTTACATTAATAATTGAAAAAGTCGACTGAACGGAATAGGTCCTTCTTCCCGGTTCATGATTTTCTTACATTTTCCTATTTGAATGAATGCTTTCATTTGCATCCAACACCTTATTGTTACTATCATTTTTAACCAGTCTTAAATTACTAATATCTATTGTGGTCATGTTCGTTTGCACGCTGAGCAATACAAGATTTTTCATTATATAATATATAACCACTTCTTCCTTGGACGTCCTCTTCTCCATCTTCGTCCTCCTCTTCTTGTCAATGCTTGTTTTGCCTCTCTGCTATCTGGCATTTTAACACAGAGCCCAACCACCGGACTTTGGAACACATAAGTAGATAGAAGTTTAATTTCTACATTAGTCCTTCTCCATATTGTCTCTTGTATTTTTACTCCACCAAATATCTTCCTCAGTACTCTTATCTCCTTGATATTCAATTTTTATTCTTTTTTTTTATGCATTATCCAACATTCATAATCATATAGTACCGTGGAATGGATTACTGTTCTATATAACCTTAACTTTGCTGACCATGTTATTTTTTAAACCTAAGTATGTTGTGTAAGGCTCCCACAGCTTCGCTTCCCCTTGCCATCCTTTTTCAATATCGTTTATTTCATCGTCTTCGCTGGTTATGGAAATTCCCAAGTACTCCATTTCTTTAACTGTTTTAAATTGATACTGTTTATTTTATTCCGGTTTAATTATAATTTGTTCTTCATCCCCCACAACCCCCACATCCCCTCCTATTTCAAGGTATTTCGTTTTATTTTCATTAATGTGCAGGCCATATTCTTGCGCTATCTTTTTGAAATAGTCTAAATATATCTATTTGCCTTGTTGTTGCTCTTGACATGAGTACCACGTCGTCTGCGTACGGTCATATTTGACTTTTACTCCTGTAAATTATTCCTCCTACTCTTATTCCGCTTTCTCGGAGTACTACCTCTAGCACAACATTAAAAAGTACAGTAGACAGGGGATTCCCTTGCTTCAATCCCCTTCTTACCTCGAATTTTTTGTGAGGAAAGTCACCCCGTCACCACCACTCCATTTACTGCCTTCCTTAGTGCCATCATTGTCAGTATATGAATATATATATATATATATATATATATATATATATATATATATATATATATATATATATATATATATATATATATATAAAACCAACCCTAACAGATTATAACTTGATATACAAAAACGTAGAAAACATCCATGGTGGGATGAAATTTGCGAGCAAGCAGTATTAAGCCGAACTAAAGCATTCAAAGATTGGAACAGTCAAAAAACAGCAATAAATTATAATATTTTTTGGTACGTAAGCATAAGTATACGTAAGTAGAAGTAAGAAAAGAAACATCGAAACTAATTAGACAAACTAAAAGAAAATATGAAAACAAAAATGAAATATGAAAAAGATTTCCAAAAAAATAACACCCGAAACTTTTACAAAACATTTAAAAACTAAATAAACAGGCTATCAACTCCAAAGTATTTGCTTCCGAAAGGAAAACGGACAATTAGTTCTAAATAACCAAGACAATTGCGAAGAACTTGCGAAATATTTTGAACAACTACTAAATTGTCCTGAGCCCTTAAACAAATTACCAACACTAAACCTTAAACAAACAAACGCAGATTCATTACCACCGAATGAGGATGAAATAATTAGGCAAATCAAGCGACTTAAAAATAACAAAGCTTCTGGTGAAGATGGAATCACTGCTGAAATTTTGAAATCCACTGGCCTAGGTACAATCAAGGAAATAACCAAAATTCTACAAGAAGTTTGGCGGACCGAATGGATTCCGAAAGATTGGAAAGATGCTCTAATCCATCCACTACACAAGAAAGGAGATTGAACGGATGTAAACAACTACAGAGGGATATCTCTTATCCCAGTTTGTTACAAGATTCTATCTCAATGTCTACTAGACAGAGCACAGGGACAGTTAGAACCTAAAATTGGTGAATATTAAGCAGGTTTTCGACCGGACAGATCCTGCCCTGAACACATCCTGAATCTAAAGTTGATCCTAAGACATCAAAAACTGTACAATAAAAATCTCGTCTGTACATTTGTGGATTTCAAAAAAGCATATGATTCTATTGACGGCGAATCTTTATTCCAAATTTTGAAAGAACAAGGACTAGATCTGAAAACGCTGGCAATTATTAAAGGAACATTAACTAACACAAGGTCAAAAGTTAAATTCATGGGTCACATCTCACAGCCTTCCGAAATTAAAACTGGAGTGAGACAAGTGGATGGAGTCTCGTGCCTTCTTATTTAAATGTGTTCTAGAAAAAATAATACGGGAGTGGCGTGACAAAAAGTCGGCCCTGAATATTGACCAGCCCATTAAACTGGGGAGAACCAACATCAAAATAGATTGTCTGGCGTTTGCTGATGATCTAGCAATTTTGACTCAAGATATATAGACGGCATAAAAACAGATTGAAATCCTAAAAGAAACAGCAGAAAAGGTAGGACTCCAAATTTCCTTTGAAAAGACACAATACATGACATGCAACAGACTAAGAACACCATTTCTAAAAACAAATTATGGTAGCATCAGACGAGTCTCTCAGTTCAAATATTTGGGTGAAATAATCATGGAAAATGGGTTGGAAAAAGGAGCAAATAAGGGTAGATGTCAAAAAATGGAAATGGCATTAAGACTTACACAAAATATTTACAACAAAAAATGCTTATCTAAAAACACGAAATTGAGACATTACAACACAGTTATTAAACCAGAATGTCTATAGGGACAGAAACGCTCATTATGAATAGAAAGAGAGACATCGATGACATTGAAAAGAAGGAAAGAAAAATCATAAGAAAAATCTTAGGTCCCAAACAAATAAATGGCACAACATACTGACTTCGAGAAAACCAAAGAATCAAACAATACACTGATTTACATAGCGATATGAGAAGAAGAAGACTTAGGTTTTACGGACACATAAAACGGATGAATCCGAGTAGATTAACTAGACAAATAGTCGAATTTTATGAAAATAGGAGTAGACCTAAAGTAGAAATAATTAAATGGATTGCTGCAATTAAAGAGCATCTACGATCAGCAAATATTACACAATGTGAAATTCAGGATAGAGGCTGTTTCAGACACAAGGTTAACGTTTGGGAGGTTGGACAGAGGGAAAAATGTAGGAAGACTGGAATAACTTGGTCTGACGAAAGGAAAAAATAGTATAGGCGCAAAGGAAGGCTAACGACAACAAACGTCTCTAATTGTATTTCGCGTGGTCCACTAGGGCCCATACGTGAATAATAAATAATAATAATATATATATATATATATATATATATATATATATATATATATATATATATATATATATATATATATATATATATATACATAAATATATATATATATATATATATATATATATATATATATATATATATATATATAAATACACAATGTGATTAAATTTCAAGGAAAGGAATCTTCGAGTGCGTTTAAAATTCAAAATTTAACATAATTATGACTGAAATAAACAAGTGGCAACGATAGCTGATTGTTTCCAAATCATATTCATTATCTACCAGAGAACATATAGGGGTTTTGCCTTGCGGTTTATATTAGTTTCATAACATAACTATTTAATGTTATAGTTCATGCTGTTTTCCAAATTAATCATAATATACTGTTTTGCCATAAGGTTTAAATAAATGTTTTGATAATTAACTCTTAAGCAATCTACTGGATACTATAAACTGACGATATTTTAAAGCAATCACTTAGGTATTCCATTTCACACATAGCCTTTAAAAAAAAGAATACCGCATGCAGCTCAAAGTGGAATTAGGATCGTCAGTTATCAATTAAGTTCAGTCAGTAGTCTCCACGGGCTACCAAACCTTTGTTTGAATTATTAATGATGTGATTGATGTGAGAGATCTTGTAAGCTTTCACCATCTTGCCTAGAAAATACACACATATACTGAAATATCGTACGGCTAGATTATTCTTTCTATATTCATTTGATGCGTTCAATGAATTTCGCGATCCCTTTATTCCCTAAATTATACCCGGTGATGAAAATAATATGTTTCAAGCATTTCAAATATAGAAGAGTATATGGCGGGGATGTTGAATACGATTAAAAAAATGTTAGACACACTTTTAATTTTTAAGACTTTTCAAAATAATACATTATGAAAACTGCAATAAAATTAATTTTATATATTATATTTTTTGTATTTATATATTATTTTAAATATTAGTCGCACCCTCAATTTTATAGAAAAGATGAAAGTTAACAAGATTTTTTTTTTTTATTTATAAAACATCCCTGAGGAAGTTTTCCAAAATTACAATCTGACCAAAGTTGATCAATGAGTAATGTTGTACAAACCTAAGTTACTACAAAAGAAAAGATGATTTTAAGAACTTACTCACTAGTATCCCTTAAATTAAATCCAATAACTTAATTACACCAATATTAACGTATACACCAGCACTATGCTCTGCTTTTTTACTAACACAAACGTTCAAACCAACTCAAAGGGTTTGGTCCTCTTAAGTCTTCTGATTTGACTTGCATTATCAAGGAGCTGGATGGCCTCGACATTGACGTGCTGAAGAAGTCGCTGCTCGTGACTCTGGGCAAATCTGCTAATGGTCTGGGTAACGGTGTCCATTTCCAAGTCCCTATGGAGGTCACTGTTTCTGAAATACCAAGGGGCATTTGCAATGTTCCTTAGTACTTTGTTTTGGAATCGCTGGATTATTTCCAAGTTGTTCTTTTTGGCACAACCCCACAGCTGGATGCCATATGTCCATACGGGCTTTAGAATTTGTTTGTACAAGAGTACTTTGTTGTAGACTGATAGAGGGGAATTTCGTCCAAGCAGCCAATACATTTTTCTAAATTTGATGTCAAGTTCTTCTTTTTTCTTTTTGATATGAGCCCTCCAGCGTAGCTTGGCATCTAATGTTATACCCAAATATTTTGCTGTATTAGCATATGGTACTTGGATATTATTTATACTAACGGGGATATGTTGATTTCTTTTGTTCGTGAAATTAATATGGGCGGATTTAGACTCATTTAATTTGATTCGCCATTGCTTAGTCCAGTTGTTAATTTTATTAACTGAGGTTTGCAGGTTTATTGCCGCTTCTTCGTGGTCTACGCCTACAGCCATAATAGCAGTATCGTCAGCAAATGTTGCTATCGTGCCTGGCTCTAATTTAGGAATATCACTGGTATATAATAGGTAAAGGACTGGTCCCAATACACTACCTTGCGGTACTCCTGCTTTAATATTTTTTAGTTCAGAGTATGCATCTTCCTGTTTGACTCTGAAATATCTATCTGAGATATAAGACTTTAATAATTGCGCAAACTGTTTAGGCAAAAGCTTGTTTAATTTGTAGTTGAGGCCCTCATGCCACAGAAAGTTAACAAGATGAAAATATAAACAAACAACAATTTAATATTTTGTGGTCTTCGCACCTCATTTTAATAAATCACAAATTATTTTAAGTAATGAATCATACAACTGTTTTATTGTTTGTAATATAGTTTCTCATATAATATAATTTCTTCGCGTGAACCCCGAATGGTAGTTTTCTTCCCTATTTGTAAATTGTCTTAATTTACTATAAACTCGTCTTGAACGCATTACCCAGACATTTTCAATAATATTCAAATCTGGAGAAACAGCAGGCCAGTCCAACATCCAATTTTAAATTATTATTTTGCTCAAACTAGTATGTTATTATTATTGTCAAATGGCTGGGGCTTTATCTTATTGACACACTGACGAAGTTTTACTTATATGATTAAAAGATAATTTTGAATTGATCATGTTCAATTGAACAAAATTTTGAACTTGTTTGTTGAATATTAAAAAACGTTACTTTGCTTTTTTGTGCATATTAGTATTTCACTTTATTCTGAATAATTTCCCGTCATATTTTTTCACTTTAACTAGAATATGTACTCAAGTAAGTTTTTTAATGTAATTCTACAATGGATATACCACCCGCATATACCAAATTGGTCATTTATAATTTAAATTTTTTTGGAACCCCAATATTTCATCTAATGTAATATGAAGTATTGTGATTAATAATTCTTCAACTAAAACACTCCAATTTACTTGAAACTCTTGAAATACGAGGGCTGTATGATAAATACTTGGCCTAGAAAAGTAATATTTTTCATAAATATAAGTTTTCACAACAATATTGCAAAATTGTCAAGTCAACTTTTGTGATTTTACAATGGAAAAAATTTAATATTGAACAGTGATAAAATAATTGTTTTTGAAAAAGAAAACAAATGATTGAAAATTGATATTTAAGATGATTAAAATGGAGCTCGGCGAAGTTTATGAGGACTCTGTACCTTCGTTATCAACCATAAAATATTGGACAGCTGAATTCAAACCGTACAACCGTTGGCCGTACAAGTATTTTTCATGAAGATCGTCTAGGTCATCCAAATGAGGTTACCACTTCAGAAATGATTGAAAAAATTCATGACATCGTGATAAACGATCGGAGAGTGAAATTGCGTGAGATTGCTGAGACTGTGGGCATCTCAACTGAATGTGTGCAGAATATTTTAACTAATTTGGATACCGCGATTGCTCACAATTGACAATAAACACACACATGTGTCAACCTCAAATAAATATTTAGCGATGAAACGCAATCGCAATGATTTTGGCGTCGGTTAGTAACTGTTGATGAAACATGGACTCATCATAGCACACCAGAGACCAAAGAACAGTCATTTAACACTTATTTTGAAGGGTTGGAGCAATCGTACTTTTAGAGTGGATACAAAAAATAGAAAAACGTAGGACTAAGTGGGTCTAAGTAAAGAGTAAGTAGGTAAAATGTTCTTCTTGTCAAGGTCAGGTACTTATCATACAACCCTCGTAATACAAGAATAAGATATTCCGATAATATTAATGATTTTGAAAGTCTTACTACTATATTTGCGATTGTTCTTATCCTTCCTTATTGAATGATCTTGATTTTTCCCACTATTTTTCACGTTCTCTGGTATCTCCTCTCAATATATAGAATGTTTGCCGATGAAGAGGAAGTGTCATGGGTTAGGTAATTCTTGGTTACATAGAAAATGGCAACTTAATGTTTCTTTGTCATCGAATAAACTCTCCAGGATATAAAAATGTATTAGAATATCAAAAATTATCTTTCTATGATATAAGTGAAGCTTATAGCCCCCAGCCATTCGACAAAAATAATAACAGGCTGGTTCGAGCAAAATAATACTTCAGAATTCGATGTTGAACTGCCTTGCTATGTCTCTAGATTTCAATATCATTGAAAATATCTGGGTAATGCGTTCAAGACGAGTTTATAGTGAATTAAGACAATTTACAAATGTGGAAGCAAAATTCTATTCGCCCTTCACGGGAATAAATTATATAACAAACAAACAGTTGTGTGATTCATTACCCAAAAACAACACAAAAAGTTTTGATTTATTAAAAGGAGGTGTGAAGGCTACGAAATAATAAAATGTTGTTTGTTTATGTTTTCGTCTTGTTAATTTTCATCTTTTCTATAAAACTGAATGTGTGATTAACATTTTGACGCATTTAAAATTTATTAAAAAATTGAAAATATTTTTTTTTCTTGAAAAATATTTTGAGAATATTATAGAATGAGTTATACCGAGTTACACTTATATCGAAATGAGTTACACTTATACCGAAATACCGCATACAGTACAAATACTGAGCTACAATAATTGTGTAACCCCTTGTTCTTATATTAGTTTCACCAGTTCGAACCTGTGCCTTGCACTTGCACGCACTTCTGAAATGAACCGCCTGGCCACCTCGCGCAACACACCCATACGTGCGAAATGGATCATTCGTCCCGAGCGCTCTTAGGTAGGTTCGTCCAAGCTCTTACACTTTGGTGATACTCTTTGGTAATAAAAACAAAGGAATACAGGACGAAGAGTTTCATTGATAATTACCTTCTTACGAAAACAAGTACTACGATTTCTTCTATTTCTCAGTTTTAAATACTACGATTTCTTCTAATCGTGTTAATTAATAAGTGTGGTAATGAAATAAACTAATAATAAATAAAATTGACAAATTTGTGATAAAACGAAATGCACCGTCTACATCTGGTGAAACAATAAAGAAAAAGACTAAATTGTACAATACAACAGATTTAAAATATGGATTCATTGCCTTGGATGGCAATCCGCAGTGTGTTGTTTATTATCAAGTTAAGTCCGCGAAAAGCAAGTTTTCAAAATTAGTCTGGCATCCGGAAACAAAACATTCCATTAGAATTTTTCGGGCGTTAATCACTCGTCTTGTAAAATAAACAAATTGCCAAATTGCCAACAAATCAAGCCGTATTGAGACTGCAGAACTTCAACTATCCTATTTAGTAGCATTAAGTGGCCAGGGAGTTTAAGTCCTACACGATTGCGGAAAAGCTCATTTTACCCGCTGGCATTGATATGGTCAATGTGATGATAAATTCGCAAAATGTAAAAAAGTTGAAAACTATATAAGTTTCAAATGATACAATATCGAGACGTATTAATGAAATGACCAATGATATGGACCATAAAATAATTGAAAAGTTCGGCGAGTCAAGAGGCCTGTTGAACTTGGCACAATTTTTGTGTTTTATCTACTACGAATGCAAGGGGTCAATTGAAAAAAAATATGCTATTTTGCAAACCAACCCCTAGTCGTGCAACTGGTGAAAGCTTCTTTAAATTTTTTATTGATACAACACAAAACGAAAAGTCGGACTTTAATAAATACATTGCGGTATGTACTGATGTCGCGAAAGCGATAACGGGAAAGATGTGTGATAGTAAAATTAAAATGCATTATGCTGCATATGGAATGAACGCATTACTTTCTTCACAGAAATCCGCTTGCTACGAAAAAGATGCCAGATAATTTACAAAATGTTCTGTCAGAAGCCGTAAAAAATTGTTAAAAGCCGACCATTGCAGACTAGATGCTTTCCACATTGTGCGAATAAATGGGTGCCAAATACGACTCACTGCTTTTCCATTCTGAAGTCAGGTGGTTGTCGCAAGAAAAAGTTCTAACGAGGCTTTTTGAAATGCGAAATCAATTGAAAATGTTTTTACAGATAAAAATATCTAATTTTCTAGTTTTTAGCGCGACGTCCCTTGGAGTCACGATCAATCGGTTAAGGAACAAGGTATTAGGGTATAGTGAAATCATCCATTCTTTAAGAAAAATATTAACCGCCATACCTGGTAAAAAAGTAAATATTTGGTGAAAGTAATCATAAAATAAGCTTATGATTAATTCTATCAAATATTATTATTGTGTGTTATTCCATTTGGCGAAGTTGATATTTATCCACACCTTGATCTACCTAAAATTTCGTACTTGTAATTTATAACAAGATAAGGGATATTTACCAAGTACATTATTTTCTCATAAATAAAAAACGAAAAAAGTAAATATATGAAGAACATATTATTCTAGATATAGTTTTATTGACATTTAGCGACCTTGATACAGAATCGTGTACCTTTCTTAATAGGTGTTTGTACAGTATTATGTCAACTATGTGAAAAAATGGGGTATATAAATAGTACTGCTAATCTAGGAATTTAATTCTACCATACATAGTAACCTAAATAAATAGGCCATAATTTTTTAGTGTAAATAATAAATTAAAATTATTATTTACTAGCTGTTATCCGCCCACTTCGCTGGGCGTGAACTAAACTTTAGTAATAATTGATTTTTTTTAGAATTCCACAACTTTTACTTTCTATTTTTTGCTATATTTGACATTTTTTCTATAAATTTCATGAATAGAAAATTGCGAGGGATTCACAACGATACAATCTTAAATTTCGGAGTATATTTATCTTTTACGCGGACATCTAGGACGCATGGAGAACATTCCTGCCAAATTTGAAGTCTAAAGGACTTAAATTTCAAAAACGGGCGTATATTTATTTTTTACGCACCCCCACCCCCATCCCCAATTCCCCGACGGACCTTATTTTATGAACCTTATTCCTTAGCAAACATCTGTGACGCGTGAGGAACATTTCTGCCAAATTTTAAGTTTGTAAGTCTTATAGTTTTCGCGAATTTCTTATATCCACAGGGTATAAGGGAAACAACTTTTGTAAATTTAACCAACGATTCTTTATATCATTTTGAACAAAAAGTGCACTTAAAACGTATTTCCAAAATGCTTTTTGAAGTTTTCTTAAAAATTAACAACATCGTATCGACGTTTTTCTTTGGATCCTCAATTTCGGGCCAAACCGAAAAATTTACACATTATGCTCGTTTAACGTCAAAGTTGAAATTATTAGCACTAATAATTGCTTTAAAAACGTTTTCGTCATATTATGAAACACATGATTAATTGTTTTGTTAAATTAAATGTTCAAAATGTCTACTACTTTAGTCTATGTAAGCCTGGCCCTATTATAATCGTTTTCTTGAACACGTTGAAACAGTTCTGACATATTTCTAAGCAGCTTATACAGTAAATCACAAATAATTAGGTGGTTAATAATGTTAGTGATGAGATAATGATAAATATGGCTCTGGAAAGCAATAGGTAAAAGAACGAAAGGATTTCAGAGCGATTAGAATTGAGGACTGCAAGATCAGAACAACAAATAGAGATGAATATGTAATTAAACACTTACCTGAGTTTGTTTAATAGTTATGTAAAAATAAGATTGTAAAGTTTGTATTACACTTCGCCTGTAGAGAACGTAAATACTTTTTTCTAAGTAGCAAAAATACGTTATCACAAATCACTTTCATGGTTTTGTTCAGAGTTATAAATTAGATTTTTTCATATAGCGTCAAAATAAAAAATATATCAATTAATTGAGAAGGATCAAAGATGAAGAGATCTGACAGGTTGGGTTCATTTCTTCCTATCTACCTGCTTTTAAAATTATTATTTAAATGCCTGACAACCAGATGGCTAATGTATGTTGGAGCGCCATTATGCAGATTTCACATATTCTATTTTCGAAAAAAATTTACAACTCCTTTCTTAAAAGAAAATAATATCCTGCCTGTTTAATGTTTGAGATAAAGCAAATGACTTTGTAGATTGATTTTTTTTCTTTTATTTGGGTTTTTCGCTACTATCTAAAACTCAAAAAATATCAAAAATACCTGTTCTTATGTAAAGAAAGAATCACTGGGTAAAAAACAAAAAACCAAACGGGGACAATTTTCTCAGTGTTCCTTTTTGGTAATAAATTTGCCTAACGAACAACATTTTAGAGATATAAAAATATTATAAAAAATTTTACAAACTTTTAACGTTAATGTTTCGGAGGGTACTCTCCCCCCGTTTTCAAAACTAAACTAAAAAATAAATTATATTAATTTGTAATATATAAAATAACGAGTGAAAGTAAATATATTTTTTTGTGTATGTCAACGATACTTGTGGGAATGTTAAATGCAAAAAAGACTTGAAACTTGCCAGGGATGTTTCTTATAATACATAAACATCTACAAAAAATGGAATTTTCGAAAATCCATTCACATAGGGGTGAATTAGGGGGAGGTATGGGGGTGTAAAGGATTAAAACTCTCGAATTTTTTGACTATATATCTTATAGGCCTGAAACTTACCGTATTGACGGATTATACGAAAATCCGCTCCCAAGAGGGGTGGCGGGGGCGTAAAATGTACAACTAAACCCGTTTTCTAATTGACAGGAATTCTCCTTATACTTCATGAAAATTGATCAAGAATTGTCAATGCAAAAATTAATTGGAATTAATATAACATCGGAGTTGAGTATAACATCGAAAACCGCGCAGACTTACACCGTTGCTGTTTACTGTGTACTGTACTGTTTTTGACTTTAGCTTCCAATGAAGTTATTCTTGCAGATTATTATGTGAAAAATGAAAATTGGAATATCAACGCATGTGACAGTTAGTTTAAATACAGCTGTCAAAATAATTTTTTCAACGTCGTTCGATCTTTAATAATAATATTAAAACATTATATTTGTCGATTATTTCTCCATTCAATTAAGGCATTATTTATTGATATATTTGGATAAATTATTGTTTCCGATAAATTTTGTCATATTTGAAATTTTGATGAATTATTCTTTAATTTTTGTTAATCTTAGTATTATAAATGTGAAAGTATATTTGTCCTTCAATCAGGCTCGAATGAATGGATGGACTGTAATGAAATTTGGCATAGAAGTCAATTGCGTCGTGGAATAGGATATATGATACTTTTTATAACGCTATGAAGTTCCGGCGAGGGTTTGCATCGATACGTTTGAATATAATATATTTTTTGACTGATAATTTTATACATTTTTACCTTTAGATTTTTTGTAAGCTAACAGTAATTAATTTCAGAACTGATACTGATAATTTAAGTAGTATATACAATGACATAATTAAGTCATAAATTAACGTTATTTTTTACACATAATACCATTTAAAGTAAAAAACCCAAAACTTAGCTTAAAAAAAATTATAAAATATGTCAAAATCACAAAATATGTCAATTAAAAACTAAACAAAAAATAACATATTTAAAAAAAACCCAACTAATAATCTATAATTAATACTATAACGTAAATATAGTATAATATGATATTATAAAAAGGTATGTTTTAAAATATAAATTTATACTAGGTATAGGAATAATAAAAATTAAAAATTATACATATTATAAAATTGTAGCTATTGTAATGATGTTTAAACAAACCGAAACGTTAACAAATTATAAACATAATTATTATTATTACAATTGACCGAAACCCCAAGAAAAAACAAAAAATAATGTTAAACGGTCATAAAAATCAACTCCTAAAGGGGGTTGCGGGGGCGTAAAAAATAAATATTCGCCCGATTTTGAAATTTAAGTCCTATAGACTAGAAATTGGGTCGAACTATACCTCATGCGACGTGGATGTTCGCTAAGGAAGAGGATTAATAAAATCATCTTCTAATGGGGGGGTTGCGGGGGCGTAAAAGATAAATATACTTCGAAATTTCAAATTTGGAATTGTATGTAAATCCCTCGCAATTTAGTCTTTGTGAAATTTATAGAAAAAATTGTCAAATAGCAGGTAAAATATATGGATTTTTAAAAGTAAATTTAGTAATAAAAAAATCATTTATTATTTTATTTATTATTCATTTGGTTGTTGTTTTATTTAAACTGAAAGTTCATACTGGTTTGGGAGTTTGAATTCAATATTTGAAGTCAGCAACAAAAAGTAGAAAAAGTCCGTGGATCAAGAACATCTTGCCATAAAGATATTATAGTGGAAAAGATAATATTGACAGAAGAATTTGTTAAATAAATTTAATGTCATTCTGTACCAGTCCCAATAAATGTTGATTACTGTAAAAACTAAATCGTTCATTAATTGTTTTTAGCACAAAAATTGATATTTATATTATTGTATCAGTTAACGCAAATAGTTTACCAAAGCATGTAAATATTTTCTTTGTGTCTAGACTATCTTTCAATATTACTAATGTAAACAGATGTGTATTAGCATCTTCAACTGTCACAACCGGTGGGGATCTAAAATGATCTATTTTTATAGGAGCAATTTAGGCATAGAGGTAGGTCAGAAAAGTTCAGATAAAGATACCTTTCGATAAAATCAGGGTGGGTCAAAAATACTGCTTATTGTAATTTAGGAAGCCTTTATTTTAGTACTTATAATTATATTAATTATATTAATTAATACATATAATTAATACATTTCAATAGTAAAATCAGTAGCACTCATTTTCACCCAAATTGTTAGTTGAATACTTCAGCCCTCGATACTTTATAAGCCAAGTAATCTTGCTTAAGGTAATGCACAATATTATAAAAATATAGGTAAAAAGGCCCAGGTTACAGTTGCTTTATTTCAATTTGACTGAAATGAGAGCTTCCTAGGAAATATCCTTATCCATCCTAGCAAAAAACTGATTAATCTATTAAACACGATTCCAAGCTTGGGGCAGTTTTTTCTTTAATGAAAGAATGCCTCCATATTTTTAGTCAAGAGGGAAGATCATTTAATCTAACGTAACGTAATGTATATTTTAAGTAAGGTAAGCTGAATAGAGGTTATAGAAATGGTAATTATTTTCATCTCCTAGTCAACTTAATAACTACAAATTATAAATATACCACGTCACTGGTCACCAGACTGTTAGCCCTACAACGATGTCTATCACACTTTCTAATATGTACCAGATGTGGCGGTTAATGATTCTAAAGTTTTTTAAGAGATGGCGTTGGAACAAGAGTCGGTCAACAATCTAATGATCTCTTATTTCACTTTGTGGCTACGACTGTAACTTTCAAAAAGCCACAGGGATTCAAACGATTTAGAGTTAGCGTCATATTTTTTTCGTGTGTGATCGTTTTGTGATTGTCTGCATACCGCGAGAAAGATCCAGAAGGGAAGAAAATGGGTACCATTGCTGCTGAAAAATAGACCGATGGAAAAGCGAAAAACGGTGTGCAAAGTTTTGCTTTCTCGGCAATTTCTTTATTGCGTCGGATCGTGACTGGATACGAAAAATGGATATGTCTCGAGAATCCAAAATGTAGAAAATCATCGTTTGACCCAGGACAACCAATCAAACATCGACAGCGAAACCGAATCGCTTTGGAAAGAAGACAATGCTGAGAATTTGGTGGAATCAGAAGGGTGTCGTGCACCATAACCTTCTGAAACTAGAGGAAACAGTTAATACTATTTACTACCGTTAGTAAATGGTCAATTTGAACCATGCATTGATCAAAGAATGATGAGAATAGGTTACAAGGTACACGACAACGCCTCATCACACACAGCGAAAGTGGTCAGAGGCACCATTTCTGCACTTGGCTGGGAACTCTTGCACCACTCACCTTACTCATCAGACTTAGCCCTTTCCGACTACTACTTGTTTTCATCGATGTCTCACGCACTTACCATGAAACACTTCAACAATTACGGTGATGTCGAAAAATGGCTTAAAGACTGAACCACCCCAAAAGATGTACGGTTTTTCTGGGAGGGCATCGACAAATTGCCAAAGAGATGGGAAAAATGTGTAGCTAGAGACGGCGCATACTTTGAATAAACCATTTCTTTCTTTTCTCCCATATTAAATCTTTTTTTTTTAAGAAAGAAATAAAAGTTATTAACCGCCCCAACTTGTATAACGAGTTTTCATTAAACATGTTAGTATCATCTCCTGATAATGCTAATATGGTTAGCGAACAGCGTGTAGAAAAGTTTGAAACAAATTATTTGATATTTAGCGATAAATCTCTGTGAGTTTATCACCTTTTTGGTATAGCTTTTGTTACGCGGATCCCTTTAAGAGCGCTGCATCTATAAAAACAGATTTGAATGGAGTAAATCTTTCTAGAAGAACAATTCAATAAAGATTATGTGAAGGATGGTTGTCTGGATAAACACCAGCCCAAAAACCACTACTATCTAAAAAGAATAGAAAACATAAGAACAAACAACGGAACAAGAAGCAGTGGAGGAAAATTTTATTTAGTGACAAATCGAAGTTTTCATGAATCAGTAGCGATGGAATCAAACGCGTTTGATGTCCAGATAATAAAATACTTCAATCTAAATACGTCGTAAAGACTGTAAAGCTCGGTGTAGGAAACGTTAAAGTATAGGGTTGATTCTCATATGGAGGTATTGGTCCAATCTGTAGTACCATCGGCATTATGGATATAATTGTTTAGTGGGTTTACCAGCACGATAATGACACGAAACATACTTCAAAACATGTGAAACGTTAGTTGAAACAGTACAACATTGAATTATTGAAATGTCCAGCTTAATCCCCGGATTTAAACTCGATAGAGAATTTATGGAAAATCATGGACGACAAATTGAAGACCCAACTTTACACAAATTTGAACGATACGTTCGATGCTTTGAAAAAAAATTGGCATCAAAAGATTCTTCAGTGCTCCATATCTTAATTGACTCAACGCCAAAACGATGTCTGCAAGTCATTAGAATCATTGATTAAAATGATGATTAAAAAAAATGTTTTAAATAAACTGTTTTTGAAAGTTGCTCCATTTTTCTCACATGCCTTGTAAATAAATATATCTGCCGTGATAAGAAAAACAGTAATGTGAATTATAATATTTTTGTTTTATTAAGTTCTGTCGTACTTAGTGTTTACACTGGATTATATAATGGATTTTCTGTTAATTGTAAAGGTGAACATTTTATTTGTCTCCCCATTTATGTCCGATACAATACAGGCTGTTTGGAAATAACGTCGAAATATTTTGGGAGCTCAGTCTAGGGATTAAAACATAAAAAATAGTTCCTGTAAACATATCCCAAAAATTGCTTCTGAAAGAGTCTAGAGCCCCTTAAAGGAAGAACTTTCAACATGGTTTTTTTCGCAATATTTTCGAAACGGTTTATGCTTAAGTCCTGAAATTCGGTATATTTCAATAAGTTGGAATGGAAAAACGTTTTTTATGTTAATAATTGAATGTTTTAGTCAGGGGCGTTACATAAGGGCGTTTCCTTGGTACTTTTTTTTGTAATATGTTTTAATTTTTTAAATCAAATGACTGAATTGCAAAGATTTTTAGGTAAAAAAGGTCCTCTTATTTCATCTCGTTAGAATAGATCGTTTTCCAGAAAACTGACTTTTTATAAATCGATGCACGATTACATGGATATCGAAATGTATCTTTATAATTAAGTAGGCACCCTTGCATGAAAATATTTATTTAGCAGCCAACAATAATAAGACTAATTACTATTAAGGATTTAGCACTTATTCACAACATATGTTGAAAATGACCTACATTCATCTCAATGTACCCTCTAATTCTTTTTTCATAGAAGATCTTACCCTGGCGAAAATACCAGGCTTTTATTTGATATAATCACAAGAGTAAATAAACGTTGCTACAATTCGTCTACAGTGCCATAGACCAATGCCTTCAAGTATCCCCACAGAGAGGATTTATTGTTTTTAATCGAGAGGATTTAAATCTGGGGAACGTGATGGCCAATGCACTGGTCCGCCAAGTTCTATCGTTCATATTGTACTTCATATTTATTTAGCAGCCAACAATAATAAGACTAATTACTATTAAGGATTTAGCACTTATTCACAACATATGTTGAAAATGACCTACATTCATCTCAATGTACCCTCTAATTCTTTTTTCATAGAAGATCTTACCCTGGCGAAAATACCAGGCTTTTATTTGATATAATCACAAGAGTAAATAAACGTTGCTACAATTCGTCTACAGTGCCATAGACCAATGCCTTCAAGTATCCCCACAGAGAGGATTTATTGTTTTTAATCGAGAGGATTTAAATCTGGGGAACGTGATGGCCAATGCACTGGTCCGCCAAGTTCTATCGTGCATATTGTACTTCATAAAAGCATGCCATATTTGAATTGATATGGTATATTAATTAAGTCCCTCAAATGGTTTTCCAAGAAGTTTAAATACTGTTGTCCTTTTAAACTCTAGTATCCCTGTCCAGATATTGATATAAAACTTGTCCTGATGCCTCGATTCGAAAAATTCATGTGGATATTCTTCCACCCACACATGAATATCGTGAGAATTAAAAATTCCATTGTGTGTGAATATAGCTTTGTCTGTAAAGAGAATGTCCTGTACAAAATTTTCATTTAAACACAATTGCGCTCTTAACCATTGGCAAAACTGGATTCTTTGTGGCAGGTCATCAGGCTTTAACGCTTGAGCTTTCTGCAAATGATATGGATAGAGCATTTACTCTCTAACAATTTCCCACACGGTACTTCTAGGAATGCCTTCTTGAACAGCAATTCGTCTAACACTTATTCCTGGGTTTTCTGCTACATTTTCTAAAACTCATTCTTAATTTACTACAGTTCTGGCGTTCCGGTTTTGTCCACAGTCATGTTTGGCAGACATATAAGATCCCTTTTCGCATAACGCTATTTTCGAACACCCTGTATATCCAAATGCCATTTATAAAATTTGGGATACCTACTTTTGTGCCACCTTGTATTAAAATTAAGGTTTTATGTAATTCCGTCAGTTGGTGCGAAACAACATCGTTTATTCCTGGATTATTTTTAAAATAAAATCAAAGTAATTTGAAATACTGATATTTTTTAACACTGCAAACAAATTTTACGCACGAATATCCCACTTTTTGTATTCGATGTAAATCATCATCGGTGAAAAATCAGAATCTGCCGCTGATTAATCAGTTTAGATATCCCGTTTAATATGTCATTTTCTATATACCAAACTTATCTAATATAAACACACAGTACATCGAGATAAAATTCCTCTAATTGTGTCAATTATTTCCGGATAATGTAAAAGGTAAATCATCTTATCTGATTCACCTTTAAAAAATGCGTATCTATAATTATTTGAGTTATACAAATTCAATATAAAAATGAACATTTAATTTCTGACGTGATTCATTGTTAATTATTTAGATACTTTTGTTTTCTAGGGAAAAACAATCATTAAACAATGGTTACAATTAACCTTGATTCGGTCTATGAATAAAATATGATTCCAACACCTAAAAACTATTTTAACCGGTTTTTTATTTCCACATACACATATCCGACATTGTTAAATGTAATTGGGAAATAGTGAATTTTTCATGACGCACATTCCTGTATGAATCTATAATCCATGCAGGTTATGAATAAAATATGTGATTTTAGTCTGAAGTATAATACACTGGGTGTTTTCCCCAAATAACGTAAGATAATGGTGATCAGATGGGGCAAAAGTGGCGAAAAAAGAGTACAAGATAGAAAATTATATAAACGAACCAACAATAAAACTAAGTCGAAAAAAGGAGACAACTCAAGGAAAAGTGGACAATTCGTCGAATACACAGAGCTTAATAAAACCACCAGAAAGTTAAAAAAACGACGAAAAAAGAATAAAACAGGGTCAATTTTTTATTGGAACCTTTGGTGTAAAACACTAAACTCGAAGAGATTTACACTAAACAACAAATCATTTTTTTAGCTTCTCGTCGCGCGTTTCGCCAACCATGTCAGTATCATCAGGAGATATTTCAATCTTATGAGATTAACTGTAATAAAAACTTAGGATACAGAAAATAATCGAGAACAACAATACTATGAAATAATTAAGATCTAGGCCGGATGAATCTGAAATGAATAAATTGTAAGACGATAATAGCCTCTAGACAAATATTAAAGAAACATTTAACATTCTTAAAATACAAAATCAACTAAAAACAAAAATAATAAATTGGATCTAAGAGATTCAGTCAGTAATAGAATAGTAACTAATAGATTTGAAATATAACAAAACCAAACGCAAGGATAGAATGGAAACTTAGCTGATACCTCATTTCCTTATATAAAAAAGGGGATTAAAAAGCACCGATAAATCATCCTTTGAATGCTATTTCTTACAGAGATACTGACTAACAGACTTACTAGAAAATTTGACGAGTATCAGTCTAAGGAACAGGCAGATTTCAGAAAAGGATTCAGCACGAGTGATCATCTGTTACCATGGACATTCTAATAGAGAGAATAAATTAATATAAAATACTACTATTCGTGGCATTTATTACTTTCGGGAAGGCTTTCGATGTCGTAGAACATTGGGAAGCGAGAAACGCTTCAGGAAACATATCGATTAATAATTGAAATGATTACAGATATAACAGCTTACATCAGCCTAGTGGATTTTAAAATAACGCCATAACAACAATCAGAATATACAAAAGAACAAGGCCTATACCAATCCAATACCAATCGGAATAATAGATATTTATGGGGACACCAATCACCTTTTTAGTTAGGTATAGAAGAATTTTTTAAAAGCTTCTAATGAAACGAAAGGCATGCGTATAAATGGACAACGTATAAATTATCTGAGATATTTCGACATCTTTATTTTTTATCCAGCTTCTTCAGCATTTTTTTGTAGCTCAATTTTATTTCAAACTCGACAAAAAAACATGATAATTTCAGACGAAAAAACCATGCTAAGAATATATATATATATATATATATATATATATATATATATATATATATATATATATATATATATATATATATATATATGCATATATATATATATATATATATATATATATATATATATATATATATATATATATATATATATATATATATATATATATATATACATCATCCCATCGCCTCGCTATCTGGCCTGCCCATTTCCATTTCAATTGCTTTACTCTTCCAATGATGTCACAGACTTTCGTTTGTTCCCTGATCCATGCATAGGACTTTCTGTCTCGTCTTGTAATGTCAAGCATACATCTTTCCATTCCCCTCTGTGCTACCCGAAGTTTTTGAATTTATTGCGATTTGAGTGTCCAGGTTTCACTTTCGTATAGTATAACGGGTAGAACGCACTGATCGAAGACTTTTCTTTTCAGGCAAAGTGGGAGTCTGGTCTTAAACACAATGTTGAGCCTGCCAAATACCTGCCAGCCATATTTAACATGCCGTTCCACCTCTCGGGTAGTATTTCCCTCCATTGAAATCCTCTGCCGAATATTTATAAAGCTGTCCACAATCTCCAAATCCCTTCCTAAAACTGAAATTCTTCTGTCCTGAGCTAAATTATTGAACATAACCTGACTCTTTTTCAGGTTTATTTTCAAGCCAAATGGCTCGCCAGCCCTTTGCAGTTATTGTATGCGTCTCCTCTGAGTCTTGTGCAAGGAGAACGATATCATCTGCAAATCTAAGATGGTTTAAGTTTGCACCATTGATCTTTACACCATCCTGTTCCCAATCCAGTTTACGGAATACTTCTTCAAGGCCAGCCGAGAAAAGAATAGGCGATATTCCGTCAACCTGCCGTACACCTCTTTCTACATTAATTCCCGCTTCAAAAGCATCAAGGTGAATTGTGCCTGTAGCTCCATCTTATATCGATCCTAATAGATTTGCATATGCTTTATCTACCCCTTGTCTAAGCAGTGCATCCATTATCGCATGCTTTGAGATGGAGTCAAATGCTTTTTCGTAGTCGATAAAAGTCAAGCACTGTGGCATGGTGTATTCATTGTGCCTTTCTATGGCCTGCTGTACAACCTGGATGTAATTCATAGTACTAAATCTACTTCTGAATCCTGCTTGTTCTCTTCGTTGTGCGTCATTCAGTTTTTTTAATATTCTCTTAGAAATCATCTTAGTGAAAACTGTATACATTACTGATAGGAGGCTTATTGGACGGTAGTCCTTTCAATCTTCATGTGCTCCCTTTTTATGTAAAAGGAACACTTCTGCATTTTTCCATAAGTCAGGTACTTTTTGTTCTTTGAGGCATTTTGAATATAATTTTGCCAGTGTTTTATGTAACGTCCGACCACCAGCTTTTAGCATTTCGACTGTTACACTGTCTTTTCCTGGAGCTTTGTCGTTTTTCATTGAGTCTATAGCATTTGTTACTTCCTTCACTAGGATATCTGGCATTTTTTCTTCCGTGGGTATTGTTGTCTTTGATTGGTTTTGTTCTTAATATAACTGGGAATAAAATTTTCAGACAACCTCTAAGATTTGCATACTGTGCCATCCTCACGCCTTAAAGCAAATATTTGCGTTCTTTTATTTCTCAGCTTCTGTTTAGCCTTGTTAATTCCTTTGTTTTCTTCCAGGGTTTTTTGCAATTGCTGCATGTTGAATCGGCGCGTGTCCTCTCTGATACGTTTTCTTATAGTTTTACAGAGCTCAGTGTACTCGACCCTGCCAAAAGTACTACCTGCATTTCTCATTGCCCGCCGTTTCTTCATTAAATCAATGGTCTCACTGGAGATTTTTGTCTGTTTGAGACATTTTTCTTCTGGTTCTATTGAAGCAGCCGTTTGAAGCAAATGGTTGGCGATTTCTTCATATTGAACTGATAGTTTCACTTCTTTCGGATCTTGTAAAACAGCAAACCGGTTTCACAAAGCAATCTCAAAATCGCTTCCTCTCTCCAGCAGTTTCCCAGAATCCACTCTGCCCTTCTTTGACCTCACCATTCTTTCGCGTTCTCCTCGACAGATATATATATATATATATATATATATATATATATATATATATATATATATATATATATATATATATATATATGTATATGTATATATATATATATATATATATATGTATATATATATATATATATATATATATATATATATATATATATATATATATATATATATATATATATATATATATATACATATATGTACAAAAGTTTGGAATATTCAAACATTTCACTTTTTTATTTATATTAAGATTTTCTTTTATTTGTTTACGTAATCATCATTTTATTACAACTCTTACTGGCACTAAATAAAACTCGGCACCAAATGAAAAATGTGTGTGTGTCTCCAAAATAATAAATTGATTTATTAGTTTGGTGTCAAAAAATTACAATATACCAATTGCCTTCAAAAGTAATTTAAAAATAAAAAGCACAACTATTAATAAGCAGTAATAAGTTCCATGGATATCTATGTATGCATGTAGACGATTTGTTGATTGAATTGCGAATGTTGATTAAATGATCAATGAATTGTCTCCCAGTTTTCACGAGCAGTATCTTTTAGTTCTCGCAGGGCAAGAGGAGGGTTGTTTTGTTTCTTGATGCGTGTTTTCATAGTGTCCCAAGCATATTCAATAACATTCATGTCATTTATTCACCCTAACTTGGTTATTCCTTCCTCTTTAAGAAAATTTTGTACTAATGTTGTTGATGAGGAGGTGCGTTGTCATCAATGGAATCAAATTCGTCGCCCACTGCGCCTCGGAACTGACTAAACAGGATTTGAAACTCTTCCCTCCAAGTCCAGTAGAGGCATCCGTGCACCCCTCATAATACCACCTCAAAACATCACACCTTCAAATAAGATACGTGGTTGAGCTGTTTCTAGACGGGCTTGTCAACTTGGGGCTCTTCAAACTAATGTTCTTCGTGAATCAGAAACGAAGCCAATTCATCTCATCGGAGAAGTCACATTTTTCCAGATTCACCATTTCTTGAGCCCATTGCAATCTTACAGTTTTTTGTTGAAGGGTTTAGTTTGGGAATACGTAAAGATCTTCTGCGATGCAAATTTACCGCGTTTGTCTGCTTGTTATCTTTTGTCGTGAAACATTTACTCCTTCAAACCTAACAAGCTCCCATTATATAAATCACTTGTAGATTCCAGACGATTTCTTCGAGCTATCAGTGATATTTATCAGTAGAGTGCAGCTGTTGTACGTCGCTTTTTACCACTTCTGGGGGATCCTTTACGTCAATTACGAATTTTCGATACAGCACGTTGGGAACACCTACAGTTTCCGCGATATCACTTTGATTAAAAACCTGTTATAACGAAGCAATTACTCTTGATTTGTTAAAATGAGATATTATGTGTCTAGGCATTTTAAAACGGATTGATTAAATTGAAATAGAATTGAAGGCCAGAAACCGGTCTTGTGGACGCTTGCTGATATTTTGGGTGGCGGATGAAGGAATGGTAAAGAATCAACATGAAGCACGGGTGAACTTTCTTTGTTTTTAATACTTTTCTCCACAAGCCCACTTCACTATTTTTCTAGCATACATGGTACTTAACCAAGGTTAGACGGGCCACGAAGGGTCTCGCACAGTTGCGGCCGTTTACCGCAGGATGGCATAGCTGCATGTGATTACAGCAACCGTTCAACATGGCCGATTTATATGCCAATAGCTTTAGTCGTTCCTTCATCTGCTCTCCAGGCATTTAGCTTGGGTCTAACTGATAACGGCTTAAAGCCAGAAACTGGTCTTGGGAGACACTTGCGGGCGCTTTGGGTGGATGATAAAGGTACAGCAAAGCACTAACATGAAGCACGGGTGAAGTTTCTTTGTTTATATATATATATATATATATATATATATATATATATATATATATATATATATATATATCTATAGACTGATTAAATATAGCAGGGAGAACCAAACCGAAGAAGCGAATAAATAAAAGAGTTCGATTAGCATGGACAAGTTTTGGCAAAGTAATTTTTGTTTTAAAGAATAATATCTGAAGAAAAAAAGGATTTGCGTTTTCAAGATTCTGATATGTGGCTCATAAATATGGAAGTATATACAGAACAGTACAGACAAAGTCAAAAAATCTCAAAGATCGATTTAAAGACGAATGTTCTACATAAAACTAAAGGAAATGATTGGATACGAGGAAAGAAAGACGTGAGAGAGAAGGTAGGATTTATAATTGAGATTCGCAGGGTACAATGCGAGAAAAATGGCTGTGAGGTGGAATAAGATCGTCATATACTGGAGACCATGTGGAAATAGGAGCAGAATGGGAATATTGCAGACGAGATGGGCAGATGACTTAAGGAAACATGAATTACAGTGGTGGATAGGTGTGGTAAAAGATTGAGAATAATGGAAACAGCTAAAGGAGGTGTATGTTCAAAGATAGTCCAAAAACATCAAATAAATAGGCAGATAAATTTCGAATTGATTGTTAGATACTTCTGTTCTTAAAACAAGGTATTTAGTTTTTTGTAAATTCAGTTCCTGTTCCCACTTCTTAAAGTCTTTTTCATTTGTAATAACAACTTGGCCATCTGCCATTGTATATATCTCTCACGCCCTTCTGGAATTCTATTTTTATCGGCGTGGATATTGATTTTTTTACATTACTAGTCCCATATTTTGTTTTTTGCTGTGTGGAGATCTCCATAATTGATTAATAAAGAAATGAAGATTTGATATAACACCCAAGATCACCGGATGTTACCGCTCCTGATTATATACACTGAGGTTACAAAGACAATATTTGGCGAGAAATAAAGGGAATATGTCCAGAAACAATAACTAAGGTGATAGAAGATGTAAAGAGAATCAACAAAAAATTTATTTTAGAATTTAGTTTGATAATAAACATTAATTTCAGTTTTCTTATATTTTTTTACATCAAAAATAGGATATCTACTTTCGTGACACTGTGTATCCATTCACAAAAATGTTCCTAATCTTTTTATATTTTGTATATTCTATGAAAATTGAACAATCGTATTTGATTGCAAATGCTTACGTAGCAATTAACCCAGAATTAGAGCACATTTATGCAACGAACATAATAAATTGAGTCAACCGGAAAGGGGCAATTAGAGCACAATTTCTTGCCTAACTCGAATTTGGCATTGTTAAAAAGAACAATAATGATGACCAATTGTTGGACGTAAATTAGTCAATTGGAAGATTAAACCGTATCTAAAGCGCTCACCTAAAATTTTATATGGCAACAATATGACTTGCTTTTTCTCTTGGTGTTTGTAATATCCTTAAAGAATATTGAAGATGATTCAATGATCATTTTTTATTAATTTAATTTTTCTTAAGGTATATAAGACGCAATATACTTTGATTCAAATATTCTTCTACTAAAATATATTTATATTTTTTTGACAAAAAAATATTTAAGTAATTGTTATTTTTCTAATAAATCTAAGAAGGTCGTTAGTTTTTTTATTTAAATTAGACTATCAACGCATTAGGCGTTATTTTATGACTGGGCCCACAGTTTAACGAGGGTTTTGAACCATGGTCCATCTCGGGCTGTCACTAAACACCAAATCACTTTTTTAAACTTCTCGACGCGCGCTTCGCTCACCATTTTAGCAGGACATGACTGAATGTTTTTCTTTTAAAGAGATTAAATTATCTCCTGATGATGCTAACATGGTTAGCGAAACGAGCGCCGCGAAATTTAAGATATTATGATGGCGCGACACTCTGTCGCGTAACCCGTTCTACATTGATTTTGGCTTCAAGAAGTCTACCTCTTGAGTTGAGTCAAAAACCTTTGTAAAGTCAATAAAAGCAAATCAAAGTGGCATGGTGTATTCATTGTACCTGGTGTCCCATTAAGGATGGATCGCGGCCGTATCTTGAAAACTATTTATCCCACAGCTTTGGGGAAAAAAAAATTGTACTAAAAAAGATTTACTTACTACTAGAACTTACTTAGTACTAGAAAAGAAAAAGAAAAAGAGAGAAATTCACCAAAAATATTTTTAAGCTTCTAAAATAACCGCAAGAGGGCGTAACGAGCTAAACATTTTTAAAAATCATTTTTTTTGTGTATTTTCAAGTGTTAACCGAGTAAGAAATATTCTCAGTTATAATTAGCAAACTGTCTCCTACAACTTTGTTTTATGACATTTTGTCGTAACTTCGCGAATAAAGAAGTGGGGGTGAGTTTTACCTAATTAGATAAAAAGTCGTCTAATGTCCGTTTGCCTAAACCGATTTTCCTCAATTTAGATTCATTTAAAAGGCAATTGCTGGGACAATCAGATAATATGGGAGATAAATTATTTAGTTTATAAATGAAACCGCGAGGTGGCGTTACATTCAACAATAGTTTTTTTGATGTTTTGTTCAGTTTTTTCAAATGGAATGATACAGCTTTTATTACATAGCTAGAAAGGCAATTTAAAGAGGAATCATCCAGTGAAAACCCGAAATCGATATCTCTGACATGTCAAGAGATATTTCGATTTTTCTGAAAAAATCAGTTATTATTTCACCACTACCTACATTAAGTTAAAAAAATATTAACCTAATGTTTGCTTTCCTTCACACTTTACCCAGGCTTAGGACTGGTCCAAATTCTTCATGCCATATTAATTTGGAGCGTGTTTAAAGGCCAACGGGCCAACAACGAAGATAATAATAATAACAACAGTCAAATAAAATTAACAGCACAACAGTCTAATAATTAACAGAATCTGAACTTTAACGCCTTTCTAAATGTTCAAAATGCCTTCCATCCTTAGAAATGCAAAGATTTATTTTTCGACGAGTACTAAAACGGCAGCTTCAATTTCCGCTCTTGAAATGCTGGTTATCGAATTTTGAATTCTTTCAATCATGTTTTCTCGTGTGGTAGGACGAGTTTTAAAAACAAGGTCTTTTAGTCTTCCCCACAAGTAAAAATCGAGGACTGTCAAATCCGGTGAGCGCGCCGGCCTTGAAAATAAACTACCCCATCCTATCCAACGATTTGGAAACGAAGCATCCAAGAAGTTTCGAACCACCTGCGAGAAGTGGGCAGGGCATCCATCATGCTGGTACCACATTTGTCTTCTTGTTTCCAACGAAACATCTTCCATTAGTTCTGGCAGTCCATTTTGTAAAAAATTTAAATATGTTTCACTATTCAAATGTCCATTAAAAATAAAGGGACCAATAATTTTGTCTCCCAAAACACCACACCATACGTTCACACTCCATCTATTTTGGTGGTTGATTTCTAACATTCAGTGTGGATTAGCAACTGCCCAGTAGAGCATATTATGTAAGTTAACCCCTCCATCACTGCTAAAAGTAGCTTCATCAGTCCATAGTATGCGTTTTAAGAATTGTTTATTTCCACTACACATATTTTTTAACCAGTGACAATAGTCTAACCGTCTGTCGAAATCGTTATCCAAAAGAGATAAATTGTTGCGGTTGCGATTGTGACCCAAATATTAAGACGTAATTTTAACTTAATATTACGGTAAAAATTAAAACTAACTGATTTTTTTCAGAAAAATCGAAATATCTCTTGACATGTCAGATATATCGATTTCGGGTTTTCACTGGACGATTCCTCTTTAAATTGCCTTTCTTGCCATGTAGTAAAAGCTGTACTATTCCATTTGAAAAAACTGAACAAAACTTCAAAAAACCTATTGTTAAATGTAACGCCAACTCGCGGTTTCATTTATAAACTAAATAATTTATCTCCCAGATTATCTGATTGTCCCAGCAATTACCTTTTAAATGAATTAATCCAAATTGAGGAAAATCGGTTTAGGCAAACGGACATTAGACGATTTTTATCTAAATAGGTAAAACTCCCCCCCACTTGTTTATTCGTGAAGTTATGACAAAATATCATAAAACAAAGTTGTAGGAGACAGTTTGCTAATTATAACTGAGAATTTTTCTTACTCGGTTAACACTCGAAAATACACAAAAAAAATGATTTTTAAAAATGTTTAGCTCGTCACGGCCTCTTGCGGTCGTTTTAGATGTTTAAAAATATTTTTGGTGAATTTCTCTTGATCATATTTAGTACATTTTTTCCCCCAAAGCTGTGGGATAAATAGTTTTCAAGATGCGGCCGCGATCCATCCTTAATGGGACATCTGGTATTTTTCTATGGTCTGCTGAACAATCTGGATGTGATCCATTGTACGGAATCCACTTCTGAATCCTGATTGGTCTCTTGGCTGTGCGACATTCAAAGTTATTAATATTCTTTTGGCTATTATCTCAATAAAAGTTTTCAACCGTTATACTGTCCTTTCCGGGAGCCTTACCATCCCTCATAGTTTCTACTGTATTTGTCACTTTACCAACCAGGATATCTGGAATTTGCTTCGTTTGACTGGATCTAATCTTTGAAATAAATCTTCTAATAACCTGTAATATTCCCGTCTTTTTTTCTTAAAGTATGAGAAGTTCATAGTTCTCTAATATATATATATATATATATATATATATATATATATATATATATATATATATATATATATATATATGTATATATATATATATATATATATATATATATATATATATATATATATATATATATATATATATATAATGGGTGTTTCAAATTGAGCGGTTTTAATTCTTGAATAAAACACAGCCTTGTGAATTTGCCTAGTTCTAGTCTCATTTCAGAAGTGTAATGTATGACTTCTATAAAAATGGATTCATACACAATAGAACAACGTGTTAAATTATAGAATTATTTTATGAAAATGGGTGTTCAGAGAAAAATGATTTTAGAAAATTACGTGATATTTACGGTTTGCACAATTGTCCATCTGAAAGCACTATCATCGAAATGTTCAAAAATTTCAAGAAACTAGTTTTGTGGAAGATAAAAGAAGAGCAATATATAATCGAAATGGTCGTTCACAAGAGCATATTGATTTGGTACGTGAAAGTGTTACTGAAGATCCAGAAATTTCCATTAGTCGGCGTTCACAACAATTTGGATTCAGTGAATTCACAACATGGTGTATTTTACGAAAGGATTTAGCTCTGAAACCATATAAAGTTCAAATACCATAGGAACTAAACAAACTGGATCATTCAAAACGTCGTGTATTTGTCAATTGGATCAAAGAACGAACAGATGATTTTTCTCAAAAAAATAATCTTTTCAGATGAAACACATTTTGAAATTGGTGACAATTTTAATAAAAAAAGCCTCCTTTGGGATGAGAAAAACCCACGATTGATTCATAATGATCATAAATGTGCATTATGGTCAGGAAGTGTAATTGAGCCATATTTCTTTCAGAATGCTGCTGGAAAGCTGTAACCCACGTTAAGCTGTAGGTTCACTCGCTAAATAACCTTCTCAGTTGCTGATGCGCCTCTAACCCCAAAACTTTAATTTATTTTTTGGAAATATAAATAGTTCAGTACAGGAGCGATATATTTTAATTTTCGGGTTCCATAAAAGACCATCTTTAACTTATTTTATGACATAATTGCATGATTTTTGGCCAACCCATTAAAAGCTGGCTATAAATAATTTTGAAATTAAATCAACAATTATGTTAAGTGGAGTGTAAAATTGAAGATTTCCGTCCTAATGGCACGCGTTTAACGAAATAATTTATTATTGACTGAAAGAAAACGTTCGTGGGTTAGAGAATATAAATTAGGAATCTATTCATTTAATGGGGCTATTATTGGATAATCTTTATTGATTCATTAACATAATAAGTAATGGTTTAGATGTGTTACCAAAATTGTCAAGCAAATGTTAGTCTTAAGTATATCTGTTAATTTAGGAAGTATCTGGTCAGTCCAGTTACTTTTAATTAGCGAAAAGTATTTTTCTGGCAAGTTTTAGACACGTTACGTTATTTTCGATGTTATTCAACAAGCTAGTGTGTATTTATGATTGACATATGTTTTCTTGATGATACTGAAGAAGAAAATTTAACACAGAATACTTAATTAGTCTTTTTCGACCATATTCTTTGGTTTCCAAACCAGAACATTCATTTGATTTTCATTCATTGATTTTTTTACACCGATACACCTTCCAAAACGTACTTGTTGGACGGCGATGATTTCTTTCGAATCGGTGGTTTTTTAATGTTTGGAAAGAGAAAGGAGTTCTAAGGAGTCCAAGTCAGGAGAATAGAGTGCATGCAACATCAACTCCTATCTCGTGCAGTAAAATGATATGAGGAGACAGGCGAGCACATTTTGTGATCTGGACAAGGACGTAAACGGTGCACGACGCAAAGGGATGAATGCTATTTACAACTTCCGTCATTACAAAATCGCACATTTACAGCTCCGCATCTGAAAAACAAACTGCTGAATACTAGGCAAGTTAATGTTAGTGCAAAAACAGTAAGAAAAAAGTTGGTTTAAAATTGGTTTAAATCCAAAGCGTCTTACCAAAGATTAGATTAAATCATCTCTTGATAATGCTAACATGGTTAGCGAAACGTGCGTCGAGAGCTTTAAAAAAAGTGATTTGGTGTTTAGTGGTAAATCTCTTTCAATTTAGTGCTTCACACCGAAGGTGGTTCCAATAGAAGAACTGATTTGTGATTGAGTCTATAGAAAAACTGGGGAACGATATGCTGCGTGTAATCTCATGCAAACCGGGACTCTATTATGCTATAGAGAGGTACCAGTTGGGAAAGTCGTATGGTGAGGTGTATGTATTTCATTCACATCAACGTAGTCGTTGAGGTGAATGTACGAATGAATGCAGACTGATACATCCGCAACATCATCGAAGAACATGTTTTACCATATGATGGCTTTATTTAGTATAACCGATTTGTGCTAATGCATGATACATACACGAATAATGCTCGCGCAGATATTGCCGAAATAGTGTTGCAGTACTTACAGGACGTCGAGATTGCGTCGTTTGACTAGCCACCTTTAAGTCCCGATTTAAATACCATTGAGCGCCTCGTATAGAGCAATACGCTCTATACGAGCTCAAAATCCTGTTCCAAATTCAATTGCAGTACTATAAATCGCCGTTCAGGAAGTATGGAATCAAATTCCGGAGGAGACCATAAGAGATCTTCTATGAAGCATACCCAAAAGGGTGGAAGCTGTAATAATAGCTAGACGAGGAAATACCCAATACTGACACATCTCCATGTTAGCTAAAAATATATTATTAGCTAAATATATATTAACTAAATTAAAATACATATATTTTCGTGGCGGAGCCACATTAGCTGTGGTGTCTAAGGCGTCAGCCTTACGATACGGCAGTTAATGTGGAGCGAATACTATACTAGGCAAAAAAGTTTTTCTAAAATTCTTGTGAATGTTTCTAGGTAAAAATGTAAAATCTGACAGGGAATCACTCCTCAGTAACGCCAGTTCGTGGTTGGGTAAGGCCGGATGCCTTCTGAGAGGTTTTCTACGTTGGTCACTCGCCAATCGGTAGGCTTCTCGAGTTACTTTCCGTTAAGCACAAAACCAAGGGTTGATAGCTCAAGGGGGGTGCTGACCGAGGTTTTCGGTAGCTGGTGACCGTTCTCAGTTGGTGATGCGCCTCTAACCCCATAACTTTACTTTATTTTCGTGGCCGTTTAATATTGGTATTATTTTTTTATTTATTGGGACTTTCGGTCAGTTATTGCTTTGTTAACGTTTCGGTTCAATAATGAACCATCCTTAACAATTCTACAATAAACCTTATTTTTATAAAAAACACAAATTTACATCCAAAAACCTACCAATATCTAATTAAGCAATTAATTTCCCAAATTTTTTAAGTAAGATGTGACATCTTTTTTATTGATATATATCTGACTTTGATATGTTTAACAAATCTTCTACCTTTAAATTTTGGTCTCTTATTATAACCTGTTTTGGATTTGTTATGTGTAATGGTATTAGATGCAAAAATAAAAAATTATGAAAATTTATTATTTAATAATATAATATATACAACTTAAATTATCTGTATCATAAAAATGAATTTAAATCATTTCCTTTATAAATATAAAGGAAATTATTTATATAAAAAAAAACAAATAATACCATTTATTTCAGAAATGATACCTCCTCATGTCTACCTCCCCATAATTTTCTGTGCCACTATTATCTGTTTGTTGATTAACTAACACTTATGCCCTTTTTCGACAAGAGCTACATAATAAAAAATTATCACTTAGTTCCAACCTCATTTTTATATTGTCAGTTGCAGGACGTAAGCCAATTTTTTTCAGATGATTTTCTAACCCAAAAGCATTACACCATCGATCAAATAGCTTTGTCGATTCCATTTTACTATAAATATCCCAATAAAATTATTAAAATAAAATGTAGATTATAATAATCGAAACAATTTACGCTTGAATCACAGATAAATTAGAAAATTATTCGCTGAATAGAGCAATAGAAATTACTCTCCTACACATAACGTGACAATGAAAACTTTCAATAAATACTAGAACATATGATAGATATTTAGGTTATATTTTGGTTCTCGATATAAAGTATCTAGTGAACTAAAGTAAAGTCTTTGGGTTAGAGGCGCATCAGCAACTAGGCTATTTAGCGACTGGACCTACAGCTTAACGTGGGTTCCGAACCACGGTCATCAGCTTCCGACAAACCCAGGCCAGCACCCCCCTCGGGCTATAAACCCTTGGTTATGTGCCTACCCATAAGTCTATCAGGAAACCTACCGACTGGCGAGTGACCAACGTAGAACACTTCTCAGAAGGTATCCGGCCTTACCCAGCCTTTAACTGGCGTGACTGAGGGGTAATTCTTAGTCGGATTTTACACTCTTGCCTAGAAACAATCACAAACATTTAGGAAAAATAAACGGACTATCGCTCCAGCGCGGATTCGGCAAAGCAGGCGCTCTTACCGCCGCACCAACGCGACCGGCTCTAGTGAACTGACAGTCGGTCAGTCTGTGATTGTCATACCCTTACCTTATCGATCTAATTATTGTGGGAAATTCAAATACTATTTATGTGAGCTCCAAATATCTTAAAATATATTTGAATGGGAATTAAAGATCGCAAAATCATTGACTGAAATTAATTTTACTGTATAAACAAAGTTTTTAAAATAGCGAAAGTGAAAAAGTTTGAAAAATTAAAAAAAAAAATAATAAAGTTAATTCCTTTGTTTTCTTCCAGGGTTTTTTGCACTAGCTGCATATTGAATCGGCGCGTGTCCTCTCTGATACGTTTTCTTATAGTTTTGCAGAGCTCAGTGTACTCGACCCTGCCAAAAGGACTACCTGCATTTCTCATTGCTCGCCGTTTCTTCATTAAATCAATGGTCTCACTGGAGATTTTTGTTTGTTTGAGACATTTTTCCTCTGGTGCTATTGAAGCAGCCGTTTGAAGTACATTGTTGGCGATTTCTTCATATTGAACTGATATTTCCACGTCCTCTGGATCTTGTACCGCAGCAAACCGGTTTGACAAAGCAATCTCAAAATCGCTTCCTCTCTCCAGCAGTTTTCCAGAATCCACCTTGCCCTTCTTTGATCTTACCATTCTTTCGCGCTCTTTTCGACAGTCAATCCGAACCCTTGCTCGTACCATTTGGTGGTCACTTTCAACATTAAAATTTTTAAGGACAGTACAATTGGTAAATATTGTTTTATCGTTGGTCATGATGTAGTCAATTTCGCTTGTGAGCCCAGATGGACTTTTCCATGTCCATTTTCTGCTGATATTTTTCTTATAGAATGAATTCATAATATATAGTTCTTGTCCTTCAGCAAAATCAACTAATCTGTCACCTCTATTGTCTCGCTCACCAGTTCCATATGGGCCAGTTGCATTTTCGTCTGTTCTTGTTGTTCCAATTCTGGCATTAAAATCACCCATCAGGATTTTGTACCTACATTTCTCCTTGTATAAAAGCTGGGCCACATCATCATAACATTCCTCAATTTCCTGATCTTTATGGCTTATAGTTGGTGCATAAGCTTGGACGATTTGAAGCCTAAACTTTTTATTCAGCTGAATGACGCATTGGGCTAATCGGTCGGATGTACTTTCAAATTTTACCACACTGTCCTTCAGCTTTCGATTGATGAGGAATCCAATTCCGCCACATCGGCCATTTTCCGTACCTCGAGTGCCGATATATATATATATATATATATATATATATATATATATATATATATATATATATATATATATATATATATATATATATATATGACTGTTTCAAAAAAATCGACTATTTTTTTTCTTAAAGGTATCGAAGATATTGTTAGAAATAACGACAAAAAATACTGGAAAAGTTAGAGCTCTTAATATTAATATTAAGAGGTGCCTCATCGCAAATTTAAGTTTCCCATTTAAATAATATTAGAATTTTTTTAACTTTGGAATTTTATAGTTTTTCAGTGGAACTTTAATGTGAAATTAATCTTTGTAGGAAATTGAACGTTCTTCAAAAAATGTATACATTATGATAAATTTACTTTTTTAAAAGTTATTCGAGGCTAAAGTTGAATGCATAATAAATTTTTATATTTTTTCAATTTTTCGACGAAACTATCAATTTTGTCGAAAAATGATATATCGATATAGGTAGATCATTCCATTTCCTATAAATTTTCATTAATACATTTTTCGAAACTCCGTAATGATCGTGAGTTATTTAAATGTTTTTCACTAGGTTGCCACATCTGTAATTGGCATTCCCACTAAATTTCAGAGTCGTAGCCTGACATTTGTAAAAGTGACGCCGTCTTGAGTACATCTGCCTCTATGCGTGTTTTCGATTTTTACAATTTTACAAATGGAATCGCATTTGCAACGAGTTTGTATTATATTATGCGTTAAAAAATGATTCAATGGAGCGAGGACCTTGGAAATATTGGCAACGATCTTTAAGGACCTTGAAAACGATACTGTAAAGAAAATAGTCGTTTATCAGTGGCACGAACGCTTCAGAAGTGGTCGTTAGTTCGTCGTCACGAGTCGTGAGTTCGTTGTGGTACGCCGTCAACATCGAAAACCAACGAAAACATCGATAAAGTTAAATAAATAGTGGTCAATAACGGAAAATTAACCACCAGAGAGCTAACAGAGAACTTGAATGGATCCGTTGCTGCTTAAGGATTCGTTCAAGACATTTTAATTAATTATTTGGGTTTCTCCAACTCCAACGGTGTTGTCCATAATGAATTCCTACCGGAGGGTTAAACAGTCAACATGGAGTGTTATTTGGGCGTTATGAGACGTTTGCGTGAAGCAATTCGCCAAAAACAGATTTGTCGGCAACTAACTCGTGAATTTTGCACCACGATAACGCACTGTCGCAAAATTCCAAATTATTCGCGACTTTTTGACCAAGACCTGACCTGATTTGGCTCTCTGCGACTTCTTTCTGTTTGGTATTTTAGTACCAGATAGGAGGTTAAGGAAAAATTGAAGACGGCTCTGATGGTTATACCTAACACCGAGTATAAAAAATGTTTCGAGAATTGGATCAAGCTCTGGCATAAGTGCTACACAGTCCATAGAGAGTAGTTTGAAAGGGACAATATCAATGTTGATGAATAAACTTGTATTTTGTATTTTCTGAATAAATTCCGGGATTTTTTTGATCGAAGTTGATTGATAGTTTTGCATTATAGCGTACCATCGTAAACTATTTGCCAATAATTATTTGCCAATTTTTCGTTACAAAAATAAACAAATATTATTTCAGAAGCACCCTGAGCACCATTTGGAATCTATAAAAGCCATTCAAAATTGTTCGTTGTCTTCTTTGAAGGAAATATTAAAAGTCGAGTATAAAAACTATTTTAAAAACTAAACAAAAAATGTTGGAATCGGTATAGTATGCTATAAAGAGGGATATTTTTGAATGACACAAAATTAATTTAGATAAATAAATACTTCGCCATTAATTTAAAAAGTCACTTTATTACTTTTATTAGATATAAAAACATTGTCTCCTTTACAGCGACTGCTCTTTTAACTAAGCGACTGCTTATGCATTTCAGAAAAAGAAATCTAAGAAGTCATTTATATTCTGTCAAAAATATAAGTAAAAAACCTAACTAAATACTTTTAAAAGTTTCTTTTAAATGCATCCAGGGTTTCACAAGAAAGTATCAGATAACACAATATTGATGGATTATTTCACGACTGGACTTTTCTTTATTAGAAAAAGTAATTGTGTATTGAATACTGGAACCAAGTGGGAATTGTTTCAAGCGGTCTAATATAAAAGCAGGTAGAAAGTTTATTGACCTCTTTAAATGAAGGGTTATTTTTTTTTAATTATTTAAAGACTTTTTTCTCTATATAGTTTTTTTTTTGTAACTAATATTAAATATAATATTTTTGATAATTTTATTTTGATATATATATATATATATATATATATATATATATATATATATATATATATATATATATATATATATATATACACATATATATATATTATATATATATATATATATATATATATATATATATATATATATATATATATATATATATATATATATATATATATCGCCTATTCTTTTCTCGGCTGGCCTTGAAGAAGTATTCCGTAAACTGGATTGGGAACAGGATGGTGTAAAGATCAATGGTGCAAACTTAAACCATCTTA
This sequence comes from Cosmopolites sordidus, assembly GCA_031761425.1. NCBI lineage: Eukaryota > Metazoa > Arthropoda > Insecta > Coleoptera > Curculionidae > Cosmopolites > Cosmopolites sordidus. The sequence goes on from JARFXV010000024.1 coordinate 1,758,565, forward strand.
GATTTGCAGATGATATTATTCTCATTTCACAAGACCCAGAGGAGCTGCAAAGACGCATACAAGAACTGCAAAGGGCTGGCGAACCATTTGGCCTGAAAATAAACCTGAAAAAGAGTCAGGTTATGTTCAATAACTTCGCTCAGGACAGAATAATTTCAGTTCTAGGAAGGGATTTAGAGATTGTTGACAGCTTTATATATCTTGGGCAGAGGATTTTCATGGAGGGGAATACCGCCCGGGAGGTGGAACGGCGTGTTAAATGTGGCTGGCAGGCATTTGGTAGGCTCAACATAGTGTTTAAGAGCAGACTCCCACTTTGCCTGAAAAGAAAAGTATTCGATCAGTGCGTTCTACCCGTTATGACATACGGAAGTGAAACCTGGACACTCACATCGCAATCAATTCAAAAACTTCGGGTGGCACAGAGGGGAATGGAAAGATGTATGCTTGGCATTACCAGACGAGACAGAAAGTCCTGCCCATGGATCAGGGAACAAACAAAAGTCTGTGACATCATTGGAAGAGTAAAACAGTTGAAATGGAGATGGGCAGGCCATATAGCGAGGCGATGGGACGACAGATGGACCAAGGCAATCCTGGAGTGGATACCGCTTGATCGCAAACGTCCGCGAAGAAGACCGAAAGCACGATGGATTGATGACATCGTTAAGTATATTGGACCCGAGTGGCAGAGGAAAGCCCAGGACCGTGAAGGTTGGAAGCATGCTGAGGAGGCCTTCATCCTGCAGTGGATCGATGCGGGCTGATGATGATGATGATGATGATGATGATATATATATATATATATATATATATATATATATATATATATATATATATATATATATATATATATATATATGGCTAAAAATTATTGTATATAGTAATATTTTGATTTTCTTTTTGATTTCATAAAACGTTTTTGTAGTTTTCGATAACTAATCTAACAAATAAGCAATAATAAAAAATCACAAATTTAAGTGCAACCTTTTTATTGCTATAAGTTTATTTTATATCAAATGATAATCAACAGACGTAAACTTCTATTTCAAAAAGACAAATTAAAAATAATATAGTTTTTCTTTAATAAATAAATAGTAAATATTGGTTCAATGAGCCTCCAAGCAAGCTGCAAGACGATGCAGCATGCTGTCAATTAAGTTGTTTAAAAGATGGTGAGGAATGGTTTCCCAGTTTTCACGCGCAGTGATTATCAACTCTTTTACCAGGTTTGTAAATATGAAACCGGAATTTGCCCATAGATGGCCCTAGTTGTCAAGTAGCTACCGTCAAACCGCGTCATTGGCGCCATTTTCTTGTTGACAAGTTTCATACGACAGCATAGTTTGTCATAGTGTTGAATCTGTCGAATTTTGTGCCTGGAAACTACGATTTGCGGACAGCATTGATTTTCTCTTGCCATTTGAAGAAAACTGCTGCAAAATTACATCGAATGCTTGAAAATCAAAGTGTCGATTTCGACGTGATAAATGACGAACGTGGAAGACCACCGAAAAAGTTTGAAGACAGCGAATTGCAAGCATTGTTGCAAGCTGGATGACGCCCAAACGCAACAAATCGCAGATCAATTAAATTTGACACGAGAAGCCGTCTCTATAGGTGAAAGCCATGGGAAAGATCCAGAAGATGGAAAAATGGGTTCCACATGAACTGAATGAAAGGCCACTTGCAAAATGCTGCTCGCCAGGTACAAAAAAAATCATTTCTCCATCGAATTGTGATTGGCGATGAAAAGTGGATATATTTTGAGAATACTAAGCGTAAAAGATCATGGGTAACTCCAGGTGAACCATCGACAGGGACTGCAAGGTCAAATCTCTATGAACCATGTTCTGTGTTTGGTGAGGTCAGAAGGGTGTGATCTATTATGAGCTGCTAAAACCTGACGAAACCGTTAATACTGAAGGCTGCTGACAACAAATGATCGATTTGAATCAAACATTGCATAAAAAGCAAACAAGCATATCAAAAAGGCAACACAAAGTGTTTTTGCTTAATGATAATACACCATCGCTGTGCGATGGGGCGGTGCATTGTCGTCTATGTATGCTAGTTCATCGCTCACTACCTCTCGAAACCGACGCACAATAGGCTCTTGGATGTCTCTAAGATATGATGCTCCTATCATTGTGTCGCCAATAAAAATAAGAGAAGTTCGATCTCCATGCATTGAGTACGCGGAGTTGAGCTGTATTCAAGAGGGCTCGTCGCCCTGATGCTCCAAACTAAAATTCGTTGCGAATCTGACTCTAGGCCTAATCTTGTCTCATCGCCAAATATGACGAAATTCCAATTAGGTCCTTTTTCCCTCTTCTCTTCGGCCTATCTTAGCCGCCTAATGTTTTGCTGTACCCTAATTTTAGAAATACGCAAGGGCCTTCGTAGATGTAAGTCTCTGTCATGGAATCTTCTTCTTCTTGAAGGGATTTATCCCTTCAAGATGATTTAGCTCATTTTTAATAGCATTAGTAGAAAGTAGAAGCTTGCGACGTGTAATGAGGAATATTTGACGATCTTGCGCAACAGTTGTAATTCTATTTATGCCTTTTCTAGGTAGATCTGTAACATCGTTTGTCTCGCCGATTTTTTTTACTATTCGTGAAATGTCACTTTGATTCACTCCCACAATCTCAGCAATTTTAAATTGCCGGTAGGCGTGTTGCGACAATGTTACTATTCTAACTCTACCAAACTGTAAAATAGTGTTTTCGGCATTTTGAAGCAAACACAACGGTTACATTTTCCTTGCACCCCAAGAAACAATAATTTATAATAGGCAAGAATTTGTATTATATATATAGACAATATATATATATATATATATATATATATATATATATATATATATATATATATATATATATATATATATATATATATATATATATATATATATATTATTATTATTATTATTATTCACGTATGGGCCCTGGTGGACCACGCGAAGTACAATTAGAGGCGTTTGTTGTTGTTAGCCTTCCTTTGAGCCCATACTAATTTCATTCTTTGGCTATGAGCTTTTTTCCTTTCGTCAGACCAAGTTGTTCCAGTCTTCCTACATTTTTCTCTCTGGCCAACCTTCCAAACGTTAACCTTGTGTCTGAAACAACCTCTATCCTGAATTTCACTTTGTGTAATATTTGCAGATCTTAGGTCCTCTTTAATTGCCGCAATCCATTTAATTATTTCTACTTTAGCTCGACTCCTATTTTCATAAAATTCGACTATTTGTCTAGTTAGCCTACTCGGATTCATGCGTTTGATGTGTCCGTAAAACTTAAGTCTTCTATTTCTCATATCGCTATGTATATCTGTGTATTGTTTGATTTCTTGGTTTTCTCGAAGTCGGTATGTTGTGCTATTTATTTGTTTGGGGCCTAGGATTTTTCTTATGATTTTTCTTTCCTTCTTTTCAATGTCTTCGATGTCCCTCTTTGTATTCAAAATGAGCGTTTCTGCAGCGTATAGACATTCTGGCTTAATAACCGTGTTGTAATGTCTCAGTTTTGTGTTTTTAGATAGGCATTTTTTGTTGTAAATATTTTGTGTAAGTCTCAATGCCGTTTCCATTTTTTGACATCTACCCTTATTGGCCGCTTTTTCCAACCCATTTTCCATGATTATTTCACCCAAATATTTGAATTGAGATACTCGTCTGATGTTACCATATTTTGTTTTTAGAAATGGTGTTCTTAGTCTGTTGCAGATCATGTATAGTGTGTTTTCAAAGGATATTTGGAGTCCTACCTTTTCTGCTGTTTCTTTTAGGATTTCAATCTGTTTTTGAGCCGTTAATACATCTTGAGCTAAAATTGCTAGATCATCAGCAAATGCCAAACAATCAATTTTGATGTTGGTTCTCCCCAGTTTAATGGGCTGGTCAATATTCAAGGCCGACTTTTTTTCACGCCACTCCTGTATTACTTTTTCTAGAACACAGTTAAATAAGAGTGGCGAGAGTCCATCCCCTTGTCTCACACCAGTTTTAATTTCGAAGGGTTCTGAGATGTCACCCATGAATTTAACTTTTGACCTCGTGTTAGTTAACGTTGCTTTAATAATTGCCAGCGTTTTCAGATCTAGTCCTTGTTCTTTCAAGATTCGGAATAAAGATTCGCGGTCAATAGAATCATATGCTTTTTTGAAATCCACAAATGTACAGACGAGATTTTTATTGTACAGTTTTTGATGTCTTAGAATCAACTTTAGATTCAGGATCTGTTCAGGGCAGGATCTGCCCGGTCGAAAACCTGCCTGATATTCACCAATGTTCGGTTCTAACTGTCCCTGTGCTCTATCTAGTAGACATTGAGATAGAATCTTGTAACAAACTGGGAGAAGAGATATTCCTCTATAGTTGTTTACATCCGTTCTATCTCCTTTCTTATGTAGTGGATGGATTAGAGCATCTTTCCAGTCTTCCGGAATCCGTTCGGTTCGCCAAACTTCTTGTAGAATTTTGGTTATTTCCTTGATTGTACCTGGACCAGCGGATTTCAAAAGTTCAGCAGTGATTCCATCTTCACCAGAAGCTTTGTTATTTTTAAGCCGCTTGATTTGCCTAAGTATTTCCTCTTCATTCGTTGGTAATGAATCTGGGTTTGTTTGTTTAGGGTTTAGTGTTGGTAATTTGTTTAAGGGCTCAGGACAGTTTAGTATTTGTTCAACATATTTCGCAAGTTCTTTGCAATTGTCTTGGTTATTTAGAGCTAGTTGTCCGTTTTCCTTTTGAAAGTATAGGCTCTGCGGTTGATAGCCTGTTAATTTAGTTTTAAAAGTTTTGAAAAAGTTTCGGGTGTTATTTTTTTGGAAATCTTTTTCTATTTCATTAAGTTGATTGTTTTCATATTTTCTTTTAGTTTGTCTAATTAGCTTCGATGTTTCTTTTCTTACTTCCAAAAAGATGTTATAGTTTATTGCTGTTTTTTGACTGTTCCAATCTTTGAATGCTTTACTTCGGCTTAATGCTTGCTCGCAAACTTCATCCCACCACGGATGTTTTCTACGTTTTTGTAAAGGGACCAACTTTAAGGCTGTTTTAATAATTTTTTGTTTTAATTCTTGCCAGTTCTGGGCAGGTTGTTTATCAAAGCTCTTCTGTTAGGGCTGGTTTTATTTTCGTTGGGTCAAACGTTGGGTTGGTATTAGCCAAACGTTGGTATTAACAAAAGTTTCGTTGGGTTGGTATTAGCAGCCCCTTTCGAATATGTTTTCGAAGTTTTAAGCTAAGTTTGATTCTAGTCAAGTAGTGATCCGTGTCTATATTTGGTCCTTTCCTGACTTGAACATTCAAAATCTCTTTATAATTGGGGTACGAAATGGCAAGATGGTCAATTTGAAATTCACCCATGTACGTGTTTGGGCACCTCCAGGTCTTTTGTTTTATTATTTTCTTCTTAAAATGGGTTGACATTATTTTTAGATTAAACTGCGAACATAGTTCAACCAATCTTCTACCATTATGGTTAGTCCATTTATGAGCGGGAAAACTCCCGACTGTTTTCCTGTACTTTTTTTCTTTCCCTAGTTGGGCGTTGAAATCACCCAATAGGATTTTTACATGGTTAGAGGGAATTTTAGAGATAGTCTTTTCCAGAATTTCCCAGGACTTATTTACTTTTTCAGGATTAGATTTATTTTCTTCGTTAACTGGGAGGTGTGCATTGATTAATGTATAGTTTTTGTTAGCACACTTGAGGGATAGTGTCATAAGTCGATTATTTACTGGCTGGACATTTGTTATAGAACCAAGAATGTTTCTTGAGACAGCGAAAGCAACACCGAGATGTGGTGTATTTTTGAGTTTTCTTTTGTACGTTTTACTTTTAAAAAGTCTGTAGTTGCCGAATTCCAAGGTGTTACCATCTATCAATCTGGTTTCTTGCAAAGCTAAAATTTGGATTTTTTGCTGATTTAATGTTCGCCCCAATTCGTGTAGTTTTCCTGGACGCAGAAGAGAATTGATATTTACCGTTCCAAAGAAAGTTTTTATTTTCGGTTTCAGACGTTGGCCAGAGGTCTCCGACTCCCTCTGAAAGATTTTGCGTTTAAGCCCGGACGCCCCAGAATCCGAAAGTCCGGTTGTACCAGCAAAGCTGGCAGAGGATTGTCTACCTCCTGGGGTAATTTTGTAATTTCTAGAACGCTTCATCTTGTATTTTGAATTAAAGGTTTGAACCATGACGGTTCAGAGGTTAAGACTGGAGGGGTTAATTCCAGAATTTAAATATCAGCCGCACCACTGGTGAACAGACGCTGACCACTCAGGCGCTTGATACAAGTCAGACGCTAAGTGGATTTAGCTTTCTTTTTGCCTTGGTTCGGGGCTGCTTATTTTGGGATATTCGCAGCTGTCCATTAATATCTAATGGAACTTTCACTATCCACCACCCGTGACACGTCCAGTACCTTAGGCGAGGTATACTGGAATATATATATATATATATATATATATATATATATATATATATATATATATATATATATATATATATATATATATATAGTCGTGGCCAATAAACTAATCGATTGTGATGATCTGTGAAGCAACTTGTGCTTGGTGTTCTGGGGTCCGCCTTGTTTCTGTGCGCTCAGACCGCATATACCTTTGACTGAGAAGCCCTTTAATAAGGTAAGATCTCAGCTTCCTACTATCCATCAGTAATGGGACTCTTTCTTTTTTCTACGTTTTCTTCCGGAGTCTTACCGACCTTCTCACGGACGTTTTTTACAAACCACTCCCCCGTGGCAGGACTTTGGACAACTTCCCAACCTTTTCCATGAAGGTCTAAGTTCTTTGGGGAGATTTTCAATAGGAATTAGTGTCTATAATATATCAGGGAATTTGGTAACGTTAGAAATTGATTATTTAATGTGCACTGGCCACTTGTCGGTTATCGAACGTTGTAGGATATAATAGATTATTTTGTTCCCCCTTTTTCATTTCATTTATATATAGTTGTAGATATAATTATCATTTATAGTTGTAGTGAAACCTGGACACTCACATCGCAATCAATTCAAAAACTTCGGGTAGCACAAAGGGGAATGGAAAGATGTATTCTTGGCATTACAAGACGGGACAGAAAGCCCTGCACATTGATCAGGGAACTAATGAAATCGTGTGACATCATTGGAAGAGAAAATCAACTGAAATGGAGATGGGCAGATCATATAGCGAGGCGCTGGCACGACAGGAAATACCTTTTCTATACATATAATTATTAAACTGTAAGTTGTATGATTAACGGGTTGTTTTTCTTCAGACCCTGCCCATAGAACATCTCTATTTTACTCACACATTCTCTTTTACTGATTTTGGGTAAACAAATCATTTGGCACCCAAACTATCTAGTCAATGAAAATTACACTAGGCCTAATGCTCACCATAATAGGTATAAGACTGCCGTTCGCAGACCATTATAACGAGCACGTTACAAGATTATTAAAAAAATATAAAAATATAAGTAAGTTGTTACAAATTAACCCGAATAGTTTTCAGTGAAAAAGTCATGTCATGGACTGAGCAGTAGAATAAAATAATTTTTCCGAAGCAGAGCAACTCAATTTGGATGGATCTGATGGTGTTTATGTTTATTTTTATATATCAGGAAGGAAGAAAAAAACTGTTCTGTTTTGTGCGAGTAGTGGTTACATAAAGAAAAGCGGTATATAACTCTCAAGAATAGAAAGCCTCGCCAGTGTTTCAATTACATAAAGACCTCATTCATTCGACACAAATTACAACGGATTGGTTCGAGGGAAATAATATCTCAAAATTAGACTGGCCTGATGTTTCTCCAGGTTTGAATATCATTGAAAATTTTTTTAAGAAACTATCAGCAACCAGCTTATAGTTAATCGAGACAATCTACAAATATGGAAGATTTGAAAAGTGCTGTTCAAGCTTCATGGCAGAAAATTCCACTACAAACAATAACACAGTTCTATAATTCATTACCAAAAATAATTTTTGATTTAATAAAATCACATAATAATGAAATGTTGTTTGTTTATGTTTTGTTCTTGTTAACTTTTCTCTTTCCTATAAAACTGAGGGTGTGCCTAATATTTAGACGCATCTAAAATCTAATAAAAAATTTAAAATATTATGTTTGTTCTTGAGAAACATTTTCAGCCAAAATTAATTTTACTAGAGTTTTCATGTTAACACGTTTTTTTGAGAAAACTTAAAAAATAATTGTTAAATAACTGTGTTTATCCTTTTAACACTGAGTGTAGCTTTAAAAATCAATTCTTTTATTTTTATCGCCGCTACAAACGCGTACTCAGATATTACTTTCTATTGTAACCTTAATTTCAACCAACGATTTTTACAGTATACAAGAATGTTTTTATCAAGAAACCTCATCAGCCTATTTTATTCGTTTGAAGAATCTGGCATTAAAGTGTCAGAAAAATTACTCCCCATGTATGTTATTTGTCCTAGTTTTTCTTTTTGCTCTGTACTATTTGACAGAAAATATTTATATGCGCCTTAATGTTGGTCTTTATTGTTTAAGAATAAAATATTTTCTAATTATCACTTAATTTTTATATAATTTGATTTTAATGATTAAAATTTTTATTTTATACAGAACATTTGTATTTATCGTTGTGCTTTTTAGAAGTCTTTTTCTGATTATAAATATCTTTATTATTTTTATTAAAAAACAATTGTTTATAATTTTCAAGTGGTAGATGATAAAAGGGTAAGTGAAGCGAAAATTCGTTTATTTAAGTTAAATATGCATGAACGCATGAGGCGTTATACACGATGTCCCAGATGAGAACTCACTCGACATGGATCTCGTAAACCATGAGAGATACACAGATAGAGAGACTGTCATGAGAGACAGACAGAAGAAATGACTGATATGAAAGAAAAACTGAATTTCGCGATGTGGATTTTATTCGTTTCTGATTCTATTTAAAGAAATATGTCAAAATAAACTTGACATTTTTACAACCAGTTTTTCTCTCTACAAGATGGTGTAATTAGACTTTTGGCTCCGACGTTTCGGCTTTTCTCGAATATCACTAACTTTTTTTTTAAATAGTCGAAAAATTTTATGTTATATTTGGTAAATTCTATTTATTATTCTGAATCTAACGACATGCCACACTTAACATTTATTACACGTTTCCGGCTAAGAAACTCAATGTAAATAAGCCTATTTAAAAAAATATTTTCGTTGTATTTAAATCTCGTTGGTTTTCAAAACATTTTCTTTATTTTACATTATTGACAATAATATTAAATTTATTACAGAAATAGAAACTAACTACAACAAGTTACGAATGTATGAACAATTCTGAAATCAGAGAAGTTCTCTAAAAAATTCAACAAATAATAGTTAATTTTTGTTTAATACAAAATTATCTTTTTATTTTCAAATATTCCCCCTCATTCTCCAGACATAAATAACATCGGTAAACAATTTTTTCCATAACATTGTTTAACATTTTTGGAGATTCTCGGTGACGGCCGAAAGGCCAAGTTATATCAGTTATGGCAAAAATAAGAAAAATAATCCATGTCACCGTGTTAAGTAATAATAGGCATATTGTTGAAAGTCTTGAAATTCGACACCCTAGGCTATATCCTTAGGTACTGTGGTCATAAATTTCCCAATTTTTCAGTGTTATTAATTATAACGTGATCCTAAATAACCATGCTATTAATCCCAGTCACAAATCAAACAATGAACGTTGTTAATTTAGTAAAAAAAAGTTTGATTGAGTCGTAGTTTAAAAAAAATATATCAGCTAACTTTGACACTTTAAGTCTTTAAAAAAAATGTATTACACTACCCTGGGCAAGTTATTTCGAAAGATGGTCCATTTAGTGAAGATTTGAAAATGATAAAATTGGCATTTTTCTTTCCACAAAAAATATTATTGCCTTTTTATATTTTTTTATATATATTTAATAAATAAATAAATAAATACACACTTTATTTAGCATATGCAGCTAATAGTAACAAAACAAAATCAATATACAAAAAAAATAAAAGTAAGAAAAATTCTAAAAAATATAACAAAAGAAAATATAATCAAAAGGCAATAACCAACATTGTTCAAATGATAAAACACTCTATTGCTTCAAATAATAATTTAACAGTCTACTAAATACATGCACATTAGGAGCGCTCCCTATGTGGGCGGGCAAAGCATTGAAGAGACAAACACCTTCCCAAAACAATGTCTTCTGGAGAGCAGTAGTTCTCACAATTGGTACATCATAATTGTTCTTAGAACGGACATCGTAAGAATGTATATTTACTCTTTGTACCAAAAAAGTATTCAAATAATCGGGCAACAAATTATGTTTTATTTTATATATCAATCGAATGTTAGCCCCTTCAATGGCCGGCGCAACTGAAAACCAATTCAATGACCCGCAACATTACCTCTATCGGTGTATACCTATTACAGTTCAATAGTACACGCATAGCCTTGTTCTGCTGTATTTGAAGTCTACCAATACTCTTCTTATTACATGATATCAGCACAGACATACAATAGGTAAAATGGGGTAAAACTATAGTTTTATATACAAGCCTCTTGGACTATGGTGATAAATGTGACGATATACGACTAAAGAACCCTATTTTTTTCCCACTCTTTCTACATAGATAACTGACATGATTACAAAATGTTAGCTGAGGATCCAACAGTATACCTAAGTATTTAATTTCATTTACAATTTCAATATCACAATTATTTATATTTATTTTTAATCCTAACTCATTAAATCTTTTGCAGTCTGCTTTAGACCCTATCACCATGCACCTTGTTTTCAGTTCGTTTAGTTTCAGTTTATTTTTGCATAGCCATCTAAATAGTATTGCCAGTTCACTATTCAATGTTTCGACCATCTCAGGCAAATTATACCCAGACACAGATATGAGAGTATCATCTGCAAAAAGACTAATAAAACATTTATCCAATATTGTAGAAATATCGTTGATATATATCAAAAACAGCAACGGGCCCAAAACACTACTCTGAGGAACTCCCCACGCACTTTCCCTCTTTGCCGAAACTTTTCCCTCAACCCTCGTCCTATGATGTCTGTCCGTTAAGTAACTCTTGATCCATTTTAAGGCTTTGGATCTTACACCATAACTTAATAATTTTTTACACAGTATATCCCGGTCAATAGTTTTGCTCAATGCTCGCTTTAAATCTATAAATATACTAAGCACAGTTTTTCCGACCTTTATATCGCTCCTCCATGTTGCGCAGACATACTGAATAGCCGTCTCATGGAAACTCAACCCAAAGGCAACATGTGTGAATCAAATTAACAATTGGTATTATTTTATTAAGATAAAACTTAATCAAAATTAAATGAAAGGAATTGTTATAATACTTTTATTTATCACAATATTTTTCTTTAAAACTAAATTCTCAAATTGTTTGCCTTAGGTACGAATACAACAATTCTGTGACGCAGTTCGGCTAGATTTTGTTTTAGTTTTGAATACACTTTTTCTTTATGCAGCTCCAGTAAAAGAAACCAAGGCGGTTTAGGTCCGGAGAACGAGAAGGTCATTCAGTTGAACCACGGCACCCAATCCACCATTCGGCCTCTGTTTAAATAATCCTGTACAGGATGAGCATAATGCGCTGGGCAACCATCTTGTAGAAACCACATTTCTCTGTAGATATTGAGTGGTACATCTTCTAACAAAGTCTGTAAATCGTTTTGGAGAAAATCCAAATACTTGGCGCGATTGAAAGTTTCAGATAACTCAAATGGTCCAATTATTTGTTCTGCAATTATTGTTCCGGTTCACATGTTAACTTTAAATCGATACTGAGACCGGTCTTCGCGCATTAAACGCGGGTTTTCCGTCAGTCCATAAAATCAGGTCAATTCGTCAGTCCATAAAATGTTGTTTAGAAATTGCGGATCTTCACGTTTTCTCGTCAACATGGTATGAGTTTTTTGAAATGTAGTCCTTTTGTAAAAAAAATAAGCAATAGTATTTTTTGTGGAAAAAGTGCCAATTGTTGTAACATTTTGAAATCTTGACCAAATGGGCCATCTTTTGAAATAACTTGCCCAGGGTGGTCTACTACATAGTTTTTAAAAGATGAAGTGTCAAATATAGCAGACATATTTTTTTAAACCACGACTCAATGAAACTTTTTTTTTACTTAACTTTTAATTAACAACGTTCAGTGTTTGTTTTGTGATTATTAACACATCACAGTACTTAAAGATATAGTCTAAGGTGTCGAATTTCAAGATTTGTGAAAATATGCCTATTATCAATTGACACAATGATATGGTTTTTTTCATAATTTTGCCAGAACTGGTATAACATGGCCTTTGCCCCGTCACCCGCTTGACGTTGAGTTTCGGGACACCCTGTATATATGTATATAGCGTGGTGTACGAGTTTCATTTTGATGATTAAAAGTCAAAACGTTTAATTTATTCTTTTTAAATATATTTTCACTCGTTGTTCCTTTTATTAATAACACTTTATATATGACCATGAAATATAAAATAATGTATTTATTAAGTTTCAAGTGTACGAGTTTCAATTTGATATACTGTAAGTATCGCGCCAACGCGGCCGTGAGGCGAAAGTGTCCATGTCGATGAAAAATTTAATATAATATAGCTAGTAGTTCTATTTTCAATACAATTTGAAAAGCGAAAATATTAAAGGTCCACTTAGTATAAATTAATTAAACAGCACAACATAATTTATTGAAATTAGGCCTCAAAATAATCAAAAAATATTTTCAGTAATATTAATGATATAATGATAAAAATAGCCCTAGAAAAACGAACCCAGCGAAACAGGGAGACGCATATAGCTTTCATAGACCTAGAAAAAGCTTATGACAGTGTACCAGTATCGAAATTATGGGAAGCAATGGAAACTCTCAAGATTAGACTAACATTGATTCGGGCCGTCCAACTTTACTATGAACAGAATTCTGCGGTTATTAAAATTGGAACATCACTATCTGAATCATTCAATACAACAAAGGGGCTAAGACAAGGATGTTGTCTATCTCCCACCTTATTCAAACTATACGTAGACCAATCCATGAAAGACTGGGCACGGAAGTGTTGGAACATGGGCCTTCGGGTGGGGGATGACACCCTATATACTCTTTATTTCGCCGACGATCAGATAGTGGTTGCAGAAGACCAACAGGATTTGAGCTATATGGTGAGGAAACTAAATGAAGAGTACACACTAGCTGGTCTCACAATTAACTTAAATAAATGTGAATACTTAGCGGTGAGTAGTAATGACAACGACGATTTACCCTTGGAAAACGGAACAATAAAAAACGTTGACAAGGCTAAATACTTAGGGGTGATCTTCAACAGGCAAGGTAATAGTAATGATGAAATTCAAACAAGAATAATAAGAGGTAGACAAATCATTGGAGCACTCAACTTTGTCCTGTGGGAAAGAAAAATTAGGCGAGAAACAAAACTTCGCATATATAGCTCAATCGTAAAGAGTGTTTTGACTTATGGTTCAGAAGTGTGGGATTTAAATAATACTAATAGAAGAAAACTACTGGCCACGGAGATGGATTTTTTGAGAAGGAGCTGTCGGAGATCGAGACTTGAGAGAATAAGAAATATAAACATTAAAAGGGACATGAACAGAAACAAGACACAGACATAGAGAGAAAACAATTGACTTGATTCGGACATGCAAAAAGAATGAATGAGACAAGATGGCCACGAAAAGTGTTGGAATGGATACCTCCAGAAAGAAGAAAGAGAGGACGACCAAGAAGAAGTTGGAGAGACGGCGTTGACGAAGCCATGGAAGCAAGAGATTTGCAAGAGGACATGTGTCACGACAGAACGAACTGGAAACTGGGGACGGAGAGGCGGCGACAGCCGTAGATAATCCGTATATGAATGAATGAATTAATGATATATAAATATAAAAATTATTTGATTAAATATATTGATAAAAAAATAACGATAAATAAAACGATACATTATTGAAGTAACCGAAAATATTCCAAAATATAATGATACTACACCTTTACGTTATAATGAAAAAGCAATACATACAGTGGGCCAAAAAAGTGATGTTACACTCTGATTTTTTCCTTCAATTATCAAAATATGAGATAATTCTCAAAATATTCAATTTATTGCTCGGTAATGTATTTTGGTTTTTAAAAAACATTAATCAAACACTGTTGGAGGCAAAACAATTTGAGACAGTAAAAGTTGGGACGGAGGAAAAAAAATAACTTGGAAATTAAGGGTTAAAAAAATATTGGCACAGCTGTGATTTGTTTTCAAGCATATACAAATAAAAAACACAATTTTCGAAGAACGTTTAACCCATTCTTTTTAAAGTTGGTATTAGTAAACAAGATCCGGTTAAAGCACAGCTTTATCTATCTCTATAAGCTTCCTTGCCTGTTCAGGTGTTTTAAAATGAGAAAAACTGGAGAATATTGTGTGCACTTATTCGTAACCAAGTGATTAAATTATACCGTAAATGACTGAACTATCCTAAAATAGGTGATAGTTTAGGAATTTTTTACATAATAACAAAAAATTAAACAAACTGGTTCTGTGATAAACAAACCAAAGTCAGGATGATCTCAATGATGCACCGAAAAGGAAAAACGAGGAATTCATCAATTAGTTAAAAAAAACCTCTCCATTTTAGCTTCTAACAAAGTAGAGGTGACAACAAAGAGATGACTTCAACATCCGATGCGCCATTCAATCTTCAAACTGTAGGAAATATACATAGTTCCAAATATTGCGTTAGACCGCAGAAAAAAAAAATCTTTAGTGAGGTCAACCCAGAAACAAAAAGGTTTGAGTGTGAAAAAATTTATTTAAGTCAATAGACTTTTACATTTTGCGCCTGCGACCTGCGCACCTCCATTTCAATTCCTTCTCCTTTCCAATGATGTCACATACTTTTGTTTGTTCTCTTATCCATATGCAGGTCTTTCTATCCCGCTTTATAATGCCAAACATACATCTTTCCATTCCCCTCTGTGCTACCGGAAGTTTTTGAACTGATTGTGATTTGAGTGTCCATGTTTCACTTTCGTATGTCAGAACATGCATTTCGGTTCACTAAACTCAAAGAGATTTACTACTAAACAACGAATCACTTTTTTATTATAGTTCTCGACGCACGTTTCGATAACTATATTAGCATCATCAGGAGATGATTTAATCTAATTCTAAAACTAAACTATGTTCTATTTATATGACAACCCTACCTAATGAAGCGTTCAAAACGTTAGAATTAAATTCAATTACCTCCTGATGATGCTAATATTGTTAGCGAAACGTGTGTCGAGAATTTTAAAAAAAGGGATTCGGTATTTAGTGGTAAATCTCTTTGAGTTTCGTGCTTCATACTGAAGGTTCTAATAGTTTCAAGCGATGAACGTTAAACTTATTGTGAAACAAGGTGATGACAATGTATTGGTTTGGGATTGTATGGTTTGGAATGGTGTTGGAAAATTACGCTTCATTAATGGTATGAATATGAGGGTTGCTATGTATGTATCCGGTATTGTTTGGCGGTAAGTTTGGCATTGTTGTACTGTATACGTACTAAGAACGTTTTGTCATACGGACGCTATTGCTTAGTGAGTTGAAAATTTCAACTCAGTCAAAAAATGGAATTAACTCGTAAGAATTTTCGGCCGATGATATATTACGATTTTCAACGTGGATTATCTGAACAGTGCATCGATCAACTCACTTTGACATCTGGAGATGAAGCACCATCTATAATCACTGCATATCACTGGTTTTCTGAATTCAATCGTGGTCGTCGTTCGCTCACGGACGAATTTAAAAGAGATTGTTCAAAATCGGTTGTTGTGCCGGAAAATATTGATTCTGTGCGCGAACTGATAAAGCAAGATCGTCATGTGACATACCTGAGACTGAGGCATCCCTGGACATTAGTATGACAAGCATATATAAGATTTTACATGAACATTTAGCTGTGAAAAAGAATTTTGCGTTGAAAAAAACAAAAAATACAAATGATTGATGAATCTTGGATCTGTGTATATGAACTCGAAAGTAAACAGCAGTCTCTATGTAGACTGTATGGATCTATCATTTTTCACCATGGCAACGCGAGCCGTTTTGACCGATCAAAACATCGAATTGATGGGTCATCCGCCATACAGTCTTGATTTGACATCCAATGATTTCTTTTTGTTCCCGTCCGTGAAAAATAAACTACGTGGTCAGCGATTTTCGACGTCAGAAGAAGCGGTTGAAGCATTCAAAATTCATGTTTTGGAGATACCTCAATCGGAATGGAAAAAGTGCTATGAAAATTGGTTCAAACGTATGCAAAAGTATATCGATCATCGCGGAGAATATTTTGAAAACCATTTTCAATAATAAATATTTGTTTTTATTTTTTGTTCTGGATACATAAACAGCAACGCTCGTTCCGAAAAATATTTGTTGGTTGAAAAACTGAAGCTTAAGGATACGTTTATCTTCCAGCAAGATAACGATCCTAAGCATACTGTCAACAGGACAAAAGAATGGATCTTGTGTAGTGTTCCTAGGCAATTAAAAATTCCCCTGAGTCCCCATATATAAATCCAATTGAACATGTATGTATTTGTAATAAACAAATGTCATCGAAAATTGTGTTTGTGCCAGGAGTCTGAAAAAATTGGTCCTAAGATAACTCAGAATCTTATTTTTTCAAAGCATAGAAGATTACAATCAATAATTGATGTTAATGGAATGACGACGAAATATTAAAATGCTTATATTACTTAAACACAAATTTTCAAAATATAAGAAAGGCTATGCTAAAATTCATTTGGCATTATGAAAATGGTTTTAATATTTTTTTAATAAGACATTTGTAAAAATAAGTTCTTTTGTTCATTTTATTTGAATTTGTATTGGTTTATTCGGCAAGAAATTTGTTTTCAGAAAAATGTCTCGGGTTTATTATTGATTCACTGTATATTCAAGAAAAATAAACACTACTAGAAAGAATTTAAAGTAAAAAATATTCATTGCATTTTATATTTTAGGTAATTTCATACATGTACTCTAGAAAATATGATTTTTCTTTACTCATAAAATAATATATAACATAATACTTACGAAACACATATTGTGATTAGGCACATAAAATTCACCTTTTGCAGTATAACCATTGTTCATCATTATTGTTGCTATTTCAAATTCAACAACAACCAATAAAAAACCAAACAAAAGTGGAAATAAAGTACGCGTGGTTTTGTTTACACAAAAAAATTAATAACACTAAAATACTGGCACTCAATACAGGATGTTTCGCGGTATTTTCGTGTTTGCCGACATCCAGTAAGTAGTAGGATTTACACACGATGCGGTTCAAGAGGCTACTGATTCGTAAAAGGTAAATACACACGCACAGGTAGGTTCGCACTGAACTCAACGGGTGACTCACGATGGTAAAATATTCGTGGAGTACGCAACCATTGGTCGAATGGGTCGGTACCGGTTGAATACTTTCAGTTTCTGCGGATGATACATTCAGTTCTTCGATTCGGTACGGCAGGGATTTTGACGGTGTTGTTCTCATGTCTTGCGAATGTTAATTTCAGAGATGTATTAATTAAGTTCGTATGTTCAAGGTGTTCCTTATATTTCAAGGCAAAAAAAAATCGGGGAGGATTAAAAGAAGATTTATTCGTGTATATAAACAGTAGCTGATTTACTAACATTTTGCTACCTTGAATTTTTATTTTAACTGAGCCGATATTAGATGAAATACCTTTTAAATAAACAAACTAAGATTTATATTTGCCGTACATGAAAAAAAAAAACCCTGATTTTTAAGGATTTGTCAGAAATCATGGCGACATTATCCATTTTTTAATTGTAAAAATATCAGAACGGTTCCAGGCGTGGCGGTTAACTCTTACTTACTTTTTTCTTAAAAACGCACGTTTAATTTGGGTGCAAGCTAAAAAAAGGTTTATTCAAAATATTCGCCATCGCTAGCCACACATTTTCCCCATCTCGCTGGCAATTTGTAGATGCTTTCCTAGAAAAAACGTACATCTGTTAAGGTGGTCCAGTCATTAGGTCATTTTTCGACATCTCCGTAATTGTTGAAGTCATCATCAACATCATTATCATCATTTAGCCATTGTCGATCCACTACAGGACGATAGAACACCACAGAGCCCCCCCTCCCAAGCTTGCTTCCAACTTGCTTCCAACTCGCACGATGTCATCAATCCATCGTGTTTTAGATCTACTTCGTGGAGATTTATGATCAAGCGGTATCCATCCCAAGATTGCTTTGGTCCATCTGTCATCACATCGTCTCGCTATATGACCTGCGCACTTCCAGTTCAATTCCTTCTCCATTCCAATGATGTCACATACTTTTGTCTGTTCTCTTATCCATATGCAGGTCTTTCTGTCCCGCTTTATAATGCTAAGCATACTTTCCATGCTGCTCTGTGCTACCGGAAGTTTTTGAACTTACTGTGATGTGAGTCAAAAACTCTTCCCTTCAAACAAAGCGTGTTCCTAAACACCATGCTGAGTGTGCCAAAAACCCGCCAGTCACATTTAATACGCCGTTCCACTTCCCGGGCAGTGTCACCCTCCATTAAAATCCTTTACCCAAAATATATGTAGTGGTCCACCACCTCTAAATCGCTTCCTAAAATAGATATTCTTTTGTTTTCAGCAAATTTGTTGAACCTGACATAATCTGACTTTCTTCAGGTTTATTTTCAAGCGAAATGGTTCTGCCGTTTTTTGCAGCTCTTGTATGTGTCTTTTCAGTTCAACTGGGTCTTAGGAGAACGATATAATCTGCAAAATTAAGGTGGCTTAAGTATGCGTCATTTATTTTTATTTCATGCTGTTCCCAATCCAGACTCCAGAACACATCTTCAAAGCAGGCTGAGAAAAGAACAGGCGATATTGAGTCACCCTTCCATACACCCCGTTCTATATTAATTTTAACTTCAAGATTATTTATGCGAACTGTCGCTGTAGCTTCATCATACATAGATCTCAGTAGGTTTACATACGCTCTGTCTATCCCTTGGTTAAGCAATGCATCCATTATGGCTTGCTTTGATATTGAGTCAAATACCTTTTCATAGTCAATAAAAGCCATGCGCATGGTGTATCCATTGTGCCTTTCTGTGGCCTATTGGACAATCTGGGGACAATCCGGATATGATTCATTGTACTGAATCCCCTTCTGAGTCCTGCTTGCTCTCGTCATTGAGCTTCATTCAGTGTTCTTAATATCCTTTTAGATATTTTCCTGGTGAAAACTTTGTACAATACTGCTATGAGACTTATTGGCCGGTAATTTTTTAAATTTTCTTGTGCTCCATTCTTATGAAGAAGAATCGCTTCAGCATTTTTCCATAGTTTGGATATGTTTTGTTCTTTGAGCCATTTTGCCAGTATTTTATGTAAAGTTCGACCGCCAGCTTTTAACATTTCAACAGTTACAGTGTCCTTTGAAGCCTTTCCATCTTTATATAACTTTGAATAAACCTTGTGATAACCTCTAACATTCTGTTCGCCCCCTACACACTGTGCTATCCTCACGCATTAAGATAAACATTTCTGTCTTTTTATTTTTCAGCTTGTGTTTTGCTTTGTTTATTTCCTTGTTTTCTTCTTGTGTTTTTTTGCAATAGCTACATGTTGAACCGACCCGTTTCCTCTCGAATACGCTTTCTTATAGTTTTGCAAAGCTCAACGTACTCGACTCTGCTAAAAAGTCTTCGTGCATTCCTCATTGTATGTCGTTTTTTCATTAAATTAATGGTCTTATTGGAGATTTTTAACTTTTTGAAACTTCTGC
The DNA here is from genome assembly GCA_031761425.1 of Cosmopolites sordidus. Classification (NCBI taxonomy): domain Eukaryota; kingdom Metazoa; phylum Arthropoda; class Insecta; order Coleoptera; family Curculionidae; genus Cosmopolites; species Cosmopolites sordidus. The sequence continues at coordinate 1,778,451 of JARFXV010000024.1, forward strand.
TGGTGCTATTGCAGCAGTTTCAAGCCCATTGTGTGATGATTTTTTCATACCGATCTGTTAGTTCCGTCTCCCCTGGGTCTTGCAATACAGCAAAGTGGTTCGACAAAGTAATCTCAGAATCAGCGCCCCTCTGAAGCAGCTTCTCAGAATATCCTTTTGCGATCTTACCATTCTTGTAAGCTCTCTTTGACAATTCATCTTAACCTTTGCTCGTAGTATTCTATAGTAACTTCTAACATTAAAACGGCTAAGGACAGTACAATTACAAAATATTGTTTTATCGTTTGACATGATGTAGTTAATTTCACTTGTGGACTTTTCCATGTTCATTTTCTGCTGATTTTTTTCTTATAAAATGAGTTCATAACATGCAGTTCTTATCTTTCGTCAAAATCAACCAATCTGTCACCTCTATTGTCCCGCTCATCATTTCCATATGGGCAGGTTCCATTTTCACCAGTTCTTGCCTTTTCAATTCTAGCATTAAAGTCACCCATCAGGATTTTGTACCTGCACTTCTCCTTGTCTAGAAGCTGGGTCACATCATCATAAAATACCTCAATGTTCTCATCACGATAGCTTATAGTTGGTGCATAAGCTTGGACGATTTGAAGCTTCAACTTTTTATTCAACTGAATGACGCATTGGGCTAGTCGGTCAAATATACTTTCAAATTTTGCGACATTGTCCTTCAATTTTCGATTAATGAGGAATCCAATTTCGTCACATCGTTCATTTTCCGTACACCGAGTGTAAAGTATGTGACCAGTTATTTCCAATTTAATTAGTTTTTCGCCCTTTCTTTCTGTTTCGTATAGCCCTATGATCTCCCAATGTATGTTCTCAAGTTCAATCAATAGTTCTTACAGTCGTTTATCTATTTTTATTGTCTGATTATTAAGAGTTGCAATGTCCAAAGTCCAGTGGCAGCCTAATCTAACCCTGTGATTCTTAACATTCTGCCTTGTGGCAGGTCTTCGCGTTGCTGTAGGTACTTGCCCTTTGGCCTCCGGGGAATGAGGGATGTGTTCGAAATTGTAACGCCATTGTTGTAGTGTTTCATTGAAAGTGGGGTGGTGGGAATATACGGTGTGTAGAGCAAGAGTTCCCAGCCAAGTATAGAAATGGTGTCTCTGACCGCTGAGTGTGTAATATCGCAAATGACAACAACTGTCAATGCGATTTTCAAACTCCATTTTTTTCTGGCGTATGGAAGCACGCTGAAATTATTGTAATCCCTAAAAAAGGGAAGTCCACCCAAGACTCAAACATCTATCGGCTTACTAAGCACCCTTGGTAAAGTCGCTGAAAGGCCTATACTCCAGGCCCTGGATGACTTCCTAATAGATAAGAAAATTCTGCTGGACGAACAGTTTGCTTTCCGCGTCGGCCACGCCGCTATTCATCAGTCAGCGAGGCTGGCCGTGGAGATCAGACGCGGGTTCAGCGGAATACGACAAACCAGTGCGATTTTTTCGACTTATCACAAGCTTTTCACAGAGTCTGGTATCTCGGTATCAGGTCTGCCTTCTTTACAAGAAGACAACTAATAATAGATCAAAAAATTAAAATCGATGAAGTTGCTATGAAATGGGCTAAATCGTCACACTATTTCGGCCTTGCACAATATGGCAAGGCCTTGACGTTGAAACTACACATTAAAAAAGCCACCGGAAAAGCGTACGGAATGTTACGTAAGGTGTTTCCAATAATAAATGGCAGAAGTAAGTTTTCTGTACAAAATCAAATAATCCTGTATAAAACCATGATCCGGGCTGTCTTCATCTACGAACACCAGACTTGGTTTCGTTTCAATCCCGTGCAGTTCGTACTATTCTCAAAGCCCCATGGTTTGTTAGGAATGCCCAACTCCAACGGGAGACAAACAACTTGCAATCATGCAAGTTGAAAGGCACATTGCAACGCATGTTGAACAGAAAAGTTGAACAGATGTGGACATACCATATAAGATTCCAATTTTTCAAGAACTGTTGTCTGTATAGAATAATAAGCGATTGGAATACTGTAATACCATTAGATTTCCTGATATGGGAGCTCAGATTATATTTATTGGGAAAAGGTTTTTCCATAAAAAAAATTTTTTCTACATTTTTCTAAAGGAAAAGGTTTACATAAATAAACATCAGCATATTCAGTAACTCAAGGACACCATCCATGCTGAAATCGCTGCATTTATACCAGATATGTTAAACTCGATGAAGAGATTAAAAAATGTCCTGATGATGCCAACATGGTTAGCGAAACTTGCGTTCAAAAAGTGCTTTGGTGTTTAGTGGTAAATCTCTTCGAATTTGTTGTTTCACACCAAAGGTTCCAATAGAAGAATTGTCCAGATAAGTTGCATTGCTACTAATGGCTCACATTTGATTGACATAATTTTGAGAAATTAATTAACACACAATTTAATGAAGAAATAAACATATAGAAAAAAACTGGCTTGTTTTTTTTTATGTCACTTTCTCCACTATTAAAAATGTTTTTTCGAAAGACCGAATAAATCTTAAGTAAACTGATGAACAGAAAAATAATTAATCTCTTTAAAAAACAGGTATAAAAACAGGACAAATTTTCCTAACAATGGTAACGTTTGTTTTCGCCTTGTTTATTTCAGTCTATCGGAATTCAGTTTTTGTTGCATTGGTCTCTTAAGGTATTACCAATAAAATATAATATTTTTATAGTCATTTACGAGGGTAATTCCTACATGGCGGGGAAAATGAATATGACTATTGAAAAAATGACTATGGTAGAATGTACCAACTTTATAAAGCTTAAGTTTGAAGTTTGATGACGCTGCGTTATTCATTATTTGTTTGGCAGTCATTAATAATGAACGCTCTCAGTGAATTTGTAAACATGGAACAAATTGGCCACCGTTATGAAATACAATACTTTTATTTGAAACGTCTCAGTCGAACCGACATCAAAAGCTACTCTGGGGGGCTTTGTTCCGTCGTTTAATAGTAAAATATTGGGCGGCAACGTTTAAACGAGGCAGTACGAGCTGTCAAGACGAACATCGCAGTGGTCTATCAAATAAGGTGACCATGCCAGAAACGGTGAAGAAAATCCACAAAATGGTATTGGATGACCGTCGACTAAAAGTGCGCGAGCTAGCAGACATGCTAGGCATTTCAAAAAGTGCTGTACGCATATTGACTGAAAATTTGGACATGAAAAAGCTGTGCCCAAGATGGATGCCGCCATTTCTCACAATGGAACAAAAATAGCATTGTGATGATATTTCAATAGAGTGTTTGGCGAAGTTTTACAGGAATAAATCTGAGTTTCTGCGTCGATTCACAACTATGGATGAAACATTGGCCCATTACTTCACTCCTGAGACGAAGGAACAGTCAAAACAATGGATTGAAAGGGGAAAATCAGCTCCAAAGAAGACGAAGACAATTCCGTCTGGTCATTACGTTAGTTTTTTGGGATGGTTGGGGTAATTTTCATTAATTATCTTCAGAAAGGAAAAACAATCACATACGAGTATTATGCGAACTTATTGCAGCGTTTGAGTGATGAAATCAAGAGAAAACGGCTGCATTTGGTGCAATACGGAAGTTTTGTTTCATCAAGACAATCTAAAATTTATTCCAGTTAAGACAGGCCAAAATTATTGGGCACGGGAGAAGCACTGTTCGCAACGCAGGTTCTAGTACAGAACTACTACGACCAGCGGAAGAATGTATGTCTATGTTTTATAGACTACGAAAATACTTTCGACAAGGTTCATAAACTTATATAGCATTCGTGAAAAATGGTGATTTTCATCACTATGACACACGAGGCTCTGATGAATTTGTCTTACCAATACATTCATGTAAGATACTTGAACATAATGTTTACTATAGGGGTGTGAAGCTATATAATAAGTTGCTACAACGATTTATGCATGTTTAGAATGACAATGAATTTAAAAAAAATAGTCCGTGAATTTCTTATAAGTCAAAGTTTTTATAGTTTAGAAGGATATATGTCGTATCAATAATTTGATTCAATGCTTATTTATGTATACAATGTTTATTTGTGCAAGATTATAATATCATGTATTGTTTCTGAGGTCGTGTCACTGAATATTCTGTTAATTCTGTCAATCCGACTTAATCATGGATATTTGTATTGTTGTGGGGATTGAATAAATATATTATTACATTATTAAATTATATACCTTATCAAGAACAAAATATTTATATGTAGGTTGAAATGTTATATATTCTTTGTATGCACAAAAGTGTGGCAATGTGAATGCTCTTGTTTTGACTTGATCCATGCATATTTGTATTGTCTTGAGGATTAAATAAATTATTATTAGTCGGTTTTACAATGCCAAAATGTGAAAGCAGTTCAGCTCTTTCCATTCAGCTTAGTACCTTACGAACAATGTGGCAAGTTTGTAAGAGAACTGCTCGTTGTTGCACCCAAGTCTCAAACATCTGTCGGCTTACTAAGCACCCTTGGTAAAGTCGCCGAAAGGCCTATACTCCAGGCCCTGGATGACTTCCTAATAGATAAGAAAATTCTGCCGGACGAACAGTTTGCTTTCCGTGCCGGCCACGCTGCTATTCATCGGTCAGCGAGGCTGGCCGTGGAGATCAGACGCGGGTTCAGCGGAATACGACAAACAAGTACGGTTTTTTCGACTTATCACAAGTTTTTGACAGAGTCTGGCATCTCGGACTCATTGTCAATTGCTTAGATTAGGCTTTCAAAACGATCTAGTGAGTTTAATGCCTCATTTCTGACTGAACTATCCTTCCAATGACGCTCTCTCTAACGTTCATCATATCCAAACGGATGTACCGCAAGGTTCCCCGCTTGTCCCTTGTTCTACTGTAGTAATCGATTTTGAAACACCAAGAATTTCTAGGTTTTTGGAAAAGGTTTTGCTCACTAGGCCTTCGGCCGATATAACACCTCCACTTTCTGGAGTTTCCATTGATTTTTCAGATCAAATGTTATTCAGATTCAACACTAGACAAAACCAAACAGGGGAAAAGGAATCTCCGTAAAATATTCCTCTCTCGATATTTGTTGTTCCAATGTACTGTTGGTGAACAAATAAATTAGTCTTCCATTTACTCATGAGATACGTTAACTAGTTTGTAATCTGTGGACAAATTTTGTAGATGTTCAAAACTTCTAATAACCAATCATGTAGGACACTATCGAAAGCCTTCTTGTAATCTATATAGCACATATTCAGGTTCCGCTTTTTTTTCCGCGCTTGCGCAAGAACTACTGCATCAATCGTCAGTTGCTCCTTGCATCCCATACTTGCCCTAATACACCACATAATAATAATAATAATAATAATAATTATTATTATTATTATAATGATAATAATAATAATTATTATTATTAGACCTGAAAGGTCGATTTAGACAGAAGGCTAAAACGAAGGGAGCCAGACTAGCCAGATACAATGAGACAGAAAAACGAAAACAACAAAATGCAATGTTTCAAAATAGCCAGAAGAAGTTTTATAGAGAACTAGAAGCTCAGGGCAACCAGTCAAAACATGAAAATGTGAATGTATCTACCTTTGAGAAATACTGGAAATCTGTCTGGAAAAGATCTGATGGTTATGAAAAAATGGCCCCGTGGGTTGCAACAATTCGAAAACAGACTGATGCACTTCCACAAATGGAATTCAACGGTCTTGAAGCGATTGACATCTGCACTGCCATCAAGAAAACTCAAAACTGGAAGACACCTGGGCCAGATGGATTACACAACTTCTGGATCAAAAACTTTACAGCTGTTTACCAGGTACTTGCTGATGCATTTAAAGAAATAATGGTGAATTCTGATACTTTACCCAACTTTCTGATGGAGGGAAATACATATTTGTTATATAAAAAGGGTGATGCTAACCAACCCAGTAACTATAGACCGATAACATGTTTATCCGTGTTGTATAAATTATTCACAGCCCTGCTCAATGAAAAAATTTACCAACATTGTGACTATAATAACATATTAGAAGATGAGCAGAAAGGGTGTATTAGGGCAAGTATGGGATGCAAGGAGCAACTGACGATTGATGCTGTAGTTCTTGCGCAAGCCCGGACAAAAAAGCGCAATTTGAATATATGCTATATAGATTACAAGAAGGCTTTCGATAGTGTCCCACATGACTGGTTATTAGTAGAAATTTTGAACATCTACAAAATTTGTCCGCAGATTACAAACTCTTTAAGGTATCTCATGAGTAAATGGAAGACTAATTTATTTGTCCACCAACAGTACATTGGAACAACAAATATTGAGAGAGGAATATTTCAGGGAGATTCATTTTCCCCTGTTTGGTTTTGTCTAGCGTTGAATCCGATGTCCACATTACTTAACAATAGAAATATTGGCTACAAACTTGACATGAGAAATTCCAGGAAACTATCTCATTTGCTATACATGGACGACTTAAAACTCTATGGAGAAACAAGAGAGAAACTAAATTCGTTAATAAAAACAGTCGAAATATTTAGTAAGGATATCAAAATGTCATTCGGACTCGAGAAATGCTCCACTATCAGCATACAAAAGGGAATAATAAAAGAACAACATTCAACAGTCTGCGGTATACAAGAACTAGCATAAGAAGACTCATACAAATATTTGGGAATGCTTCAAAATCATAAATTTGATCATAGCCTATTAAAGAAGAATTTTTCCACTTTGTACCAAAAACGACTGACAAAACTCTTAAACACCAAACTGACCGGTGGAAACCTCGTTAAAGCGATCAATGGCTGGGCGGTGTCAACTCTGAAATATTCTTTTGGCATTGTTAAATGGTCTGAAGCAGATCTTGATGAAATGGATAGATTGGCACGAAGAATATTGACAAAGTTTCGATGTTTACATCCCAATTCGTCCACAAAAAGGCTATATATTCCAAGAAAGTTGGGAGGCAGAGGGCTTGTGAATGTCAAGAATCTTTGTCTCAATCAGGAGAATAGGATGAGAGAGCGCTTCATCAGTTCACATAGCACACTAATGAAACTGGTTGTTAAGAAGGACCAGGGTTTCACCCCACTAAATCTAAATAAACAAAATCGTGTTGATAGTAGAACAGCACTGAAGGATATCGTTCAAGAATGGAAACAACAGACATTACATGGGAGATTTCCTAAATCACTTCAGGATGACTCCATTGACAAATATTTGTCTCTAAACTGGCTTACCGATGGACTATTATATCCAGAAACAGAAGGCTTCGCGACAGCTATTCAAGATAAGGTAGTAAGGACAAAAAATTATGAAAGACATATACTACACATGGATGTTGTCGACAAGTGCAGGAAGTGCGGTGGTGTAGGGGAAACAATTGAACACCTTGTTGGAGGGTGTCCAGTCCTTGCCCCTAATGCTTACCTAGGCAGACATAATCAGCTGGCGAAAATTATACACCAGGAAATCGCTTTAAAACACTCGCTATTTGATAAGATGCCTCCACCATATTACAAGTACACGCCTTCCCCCGTACTTGAGTCAGCCGATACAATTCTTTACTGGGATAGACCAATTACAATAGATCGGACGGTTGACTATAATAGGCCGGATATTGTTCTAATTAACAAAAAGCAGAGGAGAGCTTTCATAATTGACATTGCGATACCACTTTCTCATAACATCAGAAAAACTGAAATGGAAAAGGTCACGAAGTACGAAAATCTTGGAATTGATCTGAAAAATCAATGGAAACTCCAGAAAGTGGAGGTGTTACCTTTTGTTATATCCGCTGAAGGCCTAGTAAGCAAAACCTTTTCCAAAAATCTGGAAATTCTTGGTGTTTCAAAATCGATTACCACAGTAGGGCAACGAGCAGTTCTCTTACAAACTTGCCACATTGTTCGTAAGGTACTAAGCTGAATGGGAGGAGCTGAACTGCTTTCTCATTCTGGCATTGTAAATCCGACCAGCCTAGGCTGAGATGATCGATGAATCATGTTTGTGATAATAATAATAATAACCAGATGGATTGCATAACTTCTGGATTAAAAGCTTTACAGCCACCTATACCGTACTTGCAAATGCATTTAAAGAGGTTTTAATAAATCCAGACACTTTCCCCGACTTCCTAATGGAGGGCAATACATACCTACTGTTCAAAAAAGGGGACGTTAAGCAACCCAATAACTACAGACCAATCACATGTCTGTCAGTGTTATATAAACTGTTCACAGCCCTATTCAATGAAAAAACCTACCAACATTGTGATAAAAACAACATTTTTGAAGAAGAACAGAAAGGATGTATAAGGGCAAGTATGGGCTGCAAGGAACAATTGACGATCGATGCTGTAGTTCTTGAGCAAGCGCGAAAAAGAAAACGCAACTTAAATATCTGCTATATAGACTACAAGAAAGCATTCGATAGTGTCCCTCACGATTGGCTGGTTGAGGTTCTGAATTTCTATAAAATTAGCCCCCCCATTATTATTTCTTTAAAGTGCCTGATGGGGAAGTGGAAAACGAATCTTTTTGTCGGCCAACAATGCATTGCTGCTACAAATATCGAGAGGGGAATTTTTCAGGGAGATTCCCTTTCTCCAATTTGGTTCTGTCTAGCATTGAACCCTTTGTTCACGCTACTCAACAATAGCAATATTGGATATAAACTTAACATGAGGAATCCAAGAAAGCTCTCTCATCTACTATATATGGATGACCTTAAATTATATGGAGAAACTAGAGAAAAACTAAACTGATTGATAAAAACGGTTGAAACATTCAGTAGGGTTATCAGAATGTCATTCGGACTGGACAAATGCTCTACCATTAGTATACAGAAGGGAAAGGTTCAGAGTCAACATTCAACACTTTGCAACAAACAACAACTAGCACCAGAAGAATCCTACAAATATTTAGGAATACCCCAAAAGCATAAACTTGATCATAACCAGTTAAAGAAGGACTTTTTCACTCTATACCAAAAGAGACTTACAAAACTTTTAAACACCAAACTGAACGGCGGAAACCTCATTAGAGCGATCAACGGTTGGGCGGTACCAGCTCTGACATATTCTTTTGGCATAGTTAAATGGTCAGAAACTGACCTTGATGAACTTGATAGGTTGTCGCGCCGAACATTGACAAAGTTCCGATGCCTGCATCCAAACTCATCTACGGAAAGACTATACATCCCAAGAAAGTTGGGGGGTAGAGGCCTTGTAAACGTAAAAAATCTCTGTCTCAATCAAGAAAATAGAATGAGAAAACACTTCATTGATTCAAACAGTACGTTAATGAAATTGGTTGCAAATGAGGATCGGGGTTTCACCCCACTGAACCTAAATAAACACAATCGTATTGATAGCAGAATAACACTCACGGACTGCGTTCGAGAATGGAAAGGACAAACATTGCACGGAAGGTTCCCTAAGTCACTCGAAGATGACACCATTGACGAACAATTGTCTCTGAAGTGGCTGACCGATGGACTCTTGTACCTAGAAACAGAAGGTTTTGCGATATCTATTCAAGATAGGGTAGCAAGAACAAAAAACTATGAAAAGCACATACTGCATTTGGACGTAGTCGATAAGTGCAGGAAATGCGGTACTTTGGGGGAAACAATTAAGCACCTTATTGGCGGTTGCCCGGCCCTTGCTCTCTTTCATCTTGGTGCTCTCTCTTTCACTCTTTTTCATCTTGGCATTGGAATATCGGCCAGCATGAGCTCAGATTCTACAGTAAGGATAAGCAGAATAATAATAATAATAATTATTATTATTTTATTTCAAGGCTATAAATATTGATTTTAAAATTTTGGATCGTAACATTACACATATTCCAAAAAAGGATATAGGATAACTAATGTGTAAGAGAAAATATTTTATAATCACAATATCAAATTACTCAGAATAATCAAATAGTAGTGAACTATATGGTGAGGAGATATTTATAATAGAACGAAAAATCTAGTATTATCAATATCCAAATGTTGAAACTGCTATAAACTTGATGGGGGAGTTCATAATGTATTAAAAAAAATTCTAAAGCACCGTAAAAATGTTTTATTAATAGCATCTGGGCTTTTAATGGTTATCATTTAAATTGATTTTATTAACTTGCATTTAACTCATATATAAATACAGGGTGTAGGGGAAATAACTTTAAGGGCGCTAATTAAATTTAACTACTCGTTATATTATTTTGAACAAAAAGTTTCTTACAATTCTTACAATTTGTCTTACTATTGGCAACATCGAAATTCAAATTAATTGTCCTATTGTTTTTTAAGGTATTACGTGAAAATAAAATTTAATATTTTTATAGTTATTTATTCGATACGTTTAGGCATAGATTTGGTTTGTTTTTTATTAAAAAGGAAAACTTACACATTAATGTCGTTTAATTTCATACTTGAATTTGTCCCTTTGCTTTTTTGAAATACCTTGTATTTTAGTAATACAAAAGTTGCAATCACTATATGGTTAGTAAGTTTTCTCCACACCATAGGAATAGCAAACGCATAGAATTTTTCTTGCGATGCACTAAATTTACTTGACAACTCACACAGCGATCATGAGGAGCCCAACTTTTATTTTGGTCTCTAATTTAGCACTTAAAATATAAAAGATAGGGTTTTTTTAACTTTCTCAAATATAGATCTAGCTTGTGACTTTAAAATAAATCGTCCGCATATTTAACAAACGACTAAAACTTGCCATTTTATATAAAGTCGACTTAAACACTTGACAGTACTGTAAACGAGACAGAAACAAACTAAACTGTAGAAAATAATAAAACCGTCATTGAAGGTTCATAGAATACTGTGGAAATACCCCCTCTAGGGTTTTGTGGTAATACTACAGTGTCAAGTCCAGTCAGGTACAAATATTTTTAATTGGCCCATGACATAAAGGAGAAGCACTAACTTGAAGATGCTAAGACGACGTGCTAAGTTATTTCTGTCAAAAGGTGTTTTAATAACTACCTACATGAAATGCAAAAAGAACGTTCTCATCAATGTTTCAAAAATCATGTCGACTTGTGTTAGACCTAAATATTTGTGGAACAACAAAACATTTAAAACAAAATTAAAAACACAAAAATTTAAAAAGTACAGCGTTTTAAAATCAATTAAATTTTTTTTTTTATATAATCTAAATATCTAGAAATTTTTGTACCACTGGGGTATAAATATCGTGGGTTATAATATGAAAAGAAACGTATACAACTCAGTACTTACAAAACACATATCACAACTTGACAAATAAAATCCTCTGCCAAAGTTGTTGCAGGACACCTTATTCATGGTCAATCAGACAACGAAGAACAAAGTTATAAAATTAAAACAAACACTTAAACGATTTGTGTCCCATTAAAATCCGTCATTACTCAAACCCCGAACTAACGCCGACGACTGTCGAAATCGTGTCTACAGACTCCCGCATTTTGGTGACAAGTGTGTTTATCCAGTCGTTTCATTTAAGACACTGAGATCCATGACGAAGCCGCAGGCACTTAGTACCTCTTGAACCTCGGTTGAACTTATTTAACTTTATGGGATAATTTAGACGGTAATTTAGACGGGCGTTCGCCCAGACAGATGAGCTTTCATCAGCGATGATTAAAATCATTATCTGAACATTTGTTAATTATCCTAAAACTTTTTTTTTGCCACTTTACACTACTAACGTTCTTGATTTTGTTCTATTTTTCCTATTACGGTATATACAGGGTGTAAGAAAATGCACTTTCGTAAATTTAACCAACGATTCTTTAACAACAAGTTTCAAGTTTAAAACACTTATCCGAAATGCATTAGTTTTCACGGGAAACAAGTTAGAACTTTATTTTATTTTATCAATTAGTCTCATCGTTTTACTTATTTCCAGTTTTATGCTGCATTAGCTAGTTAATACATATATTATTTGAAAATAAAATTTAATATTTTTATAGCCATTTAATAGGTGTTTCGGTTAATAATGTCGATATTTTTCACAAAATGTGAACGTTTATTTGTATTAGGCTATTATTAGCTATTAGTTTTTCCCAACTTTCTGTCAAAAAATGAATTCCGCGTCAAAAGAACTTTTTGAGGCCAACTTTGGCCAACTTGACCAACCAACCAACTTTGGCCAACTTGAGGCCTTTTTTTTTTGAGGCCAACCATTCATCAAGCCAAATTTTCACTTCTTCTTAAGAATGTAAGTGTTTTTCTTTAAATTCGTGCTCCATCGATCGAAATAAGTGGAAGTTCGAAGGGGCTAAGTCCGGTGAATACGGCGGGTGGGGTAGGACATTCCATTTAACGTTTTTCACACATTTTGCAACATGGTGCCGTGCATTATCATGTTGAGAAATGACTGAACGTATTCTGGTCGTTTTTCCTTCAATACTCGGTTCAATCTTATAAAATGTTGTCGATCGTCACTAATCGTTTCACCAGGTTTCAGCAGTTCGTAATACACAGCTCCCCTATTATGCCACCGAATATACAGCAAAGCCTTCTTTCCATGTATATTGTACATTGGTTGTGATGTTGGCTGGCCTGGATCTACCCATAATTTTTTGCACTTTTGGGTTATCAAAAAAGATTCATTATTTTTTATCACCTGTTAAACTCGATTCAAAAAACCTTTTCTTTTCTGTTTGGCAAGTCAAATTTCACAAGTGGTTTTACGCCTTTCAATATCTCTTTCTTTCAATTCATATGGAACCCATTTTCCTTCCTTCTGGATCATTCCCAATGTGGGTAGACATCCAAAATGGTGTATTGGGCAACTGTGAATGCTTCTGCCATTTGCAAATTTGCAATTGTATTCTGAGGCATTTCACGTGAAGCGGACAACGAAAAAAAGTGAGGTTCTGAAATTTGTTCATATTGGACATATTTGTACTTCTAGGAGATATGAACGTGTACACAAAATATTTTTTGTATTTTAGATTTAGTTGTTAAGATATGGGATTTTATAGAATTAACCTGATTGACGGAAGGGTTTCTTTGGAATTTTATTTCCAAATTGAAGTAATATCCAATTAAATTATAAATGTAGTGTTTTGTATAGAACATTTATTGTTCCTTTTGATTTTCACATCAGATTCCAAATTTGATTTTTTTTCTAGTGTTAAACCGGAAGTAAATATTCCAAATATTTTTTTTTAATAACTTTAACCATTTTAATTATAATTTTTTTACTGCAAAATAAATTAGTTTAGGAGATAAATCAATTAGAGTACATATATGTCATACTGGGCGCTTGCTATAGTTAACTGGTTTATGCAAAAAAAGGACATACCTACATAGTAAAATTGCTATTTATGCATAAAGATGGATAATTTGCGACCTCCTTGTGGATTAGGAGATGATAAAATGCCGAACTGATCTACTAATTGCTTTGCTTTTCTCGCTTGTCGTCTGGAAGTTTTAAATTCTTCTGCAAGTTTATTTTCACGCTAAGATTTAGGTGCTACAGTCAGTATCATTGTCTTCATAGAAGTAGATGTAAACAGGTCATTAAGTTTCTCCTTCAACTGCTTTAAAATTTCTTAATCTTGGTCTTGGTCAATTTGGTCGAACTATGTTTATGCTTATCTTCGGGAACGTACGGTAGATCTTGGGAGTTTTTAACACTATCGGAGGTGTTACAACTATCGGAGATGTTTCAACCGACATTCGTTTTCTGCAGGATACACTCACATACACATCTGAGGAACAATTCTATTTTTCAGCTAAATTTTTATGATTTTTTTTTAGATCTTTCGGTAATCTGGTAAATTAAATTGATTGTAACACCGATCACCATAGGGAGCCATAATAAATCAATAAAATTGATTGAAATTGAGAAAAAATCACGTAAAATAATGTTTTATTTTGATATTGCTTTCTACACATATTTTTGTTCAAAATAAGACATTTGATTTTAAATTTAAGTATTAAATAACCTTATAATGACACAAATAGGTAAGACAATAATACATAATCAGTATTATTGAAATATAACTAACGTATTAAATCATCGTTTTAATGTGATTTTACATCATCACCCCTAATTGATTTATCTCCTAAACTAATTTAAATCCCATTTATTGGTAAAATTTATAAAAAATTATAAATATTAAGCTTTATTATGCAGTAAAAAAAATAAATTAAAATGGTCAAAGTTATTAAAAAATATTTGAAATATTTACTTCCGGTTTTACACTAGAAAAAAAATCACATTTGGAATCTGATGTGAAAATCAAAAGTAACAATAAATTTTCTATACAAAACACTACATTTATAATTTAATTAGATATTACTTCAATTTGGAAATAAAATTACAAAGAAACCCTTCCGTCAATCAGGTGAATTCTATAGAATCCCATATCTCAACAACTATATCTCAAATGAAAAAAATGTTATATGTACACGTTCATATCCACTATTACTCAATGATTCTTTTCTGTAATAAATTTGCCTAACAAACAAAATTTAAAAAATATTCTAAAATAAATACAAACTTTTGAACGTTATCGCTTTGGGAGGTCTTCTCCCGTTTTCAAAACGAATCTAAAAAATAAATTATTTTAATTTCTATATATAATGCAAAGATAAGAAGTAAAGAAAAGAATCACTGAGAAATTTGTTGAAATTTTTGTTTTTTTTGCAGTGATTCTTTATTTATATAAGAACAGATATTTTTTGAGTTTTAGATCGTGGCGAAAAACTCAAAAAAAAAGGAAAAAATTATGAACACACCACAATCATTCAGACATTACCTAATTCTATATATTCAAAGCTATGAAAAACTATGTTTTTTGCACAATAATATTTAATAACGACCTTGCTTTTGATGGTGTATGTCTGCTGTATTTCAAATTCATACTTTAATTCATCATCTCACTTTTATTTGAAAAATGTATCAGCAAGTGAGGTTAAAAACGATATAAATAAAATTTTGGATGAATCTGTTAAAGTAGTAAAAGGTTAAAAAAATGAACAGGGGAAAATATTAATTGAAAAAATGGAGCATTGTACTGAATAATCTTCAACTAATGTTGAGTGTTAAATATTTCAAAAGAGTGTGTGGGTAAGTATCGTACACGAACATTAGTATATGAAAATACTTTTTTACAGGCTAGAAATAAACAAGGAAAAAACAAAAATAATGATTATCGACAAAAAAATAAGATTATCGTTAAAACAACTCCAACATCAGACAAATAGGGCAATTTAAGGTAGGCAGCCAATTCGTCTATTTTGAGACTTTAGTATCCAATGAAAACAGTAACACTGATGAGATCAGAAAAATATGTGAAATAGCAAGAAATATAATGCAAAATTTGCAGAAGATTTGGAGGGATAGACACATAACACAGAACATAAAGAAAAATATAGTAAAATCCTGCGTATTGTTATATCTCGCTGAAACATTGAAAACATGATCTTAAGCGCATTGATACTGTTGAACTTTGACGAGTCCTTCGGATTTCGTGAACCGCCAGACGAACACTCATCCATTAACAGTGTTATCCCAAATTATTCATGAACGAATACAAAGATTCTTCGGCCACATTGAACTTAAAAATGGCAATAACATAGACAGACTGGTGGTACAGGTAGGATGTAGAAATGACGTCCAAAATGACTAAATTATAGGCTTAACTGGTACATCTCTCCAATATGCAAGTAAGGAAACCAGAAGTAGAGAACGATGGCTAGAACTAATCCGGAAAAGTATACGAACAGAATGAGTTTCCATAAGTCATGACTATTCTGTAAATATTCGTTTTCTTCTTTAGAAGAAGAAAGTATATTTTCATACTATCTTTATAAATTCAATGGTGGTGCTTGTAGCATCGGAAATAATTTATTTTTTATTATTTATCAGATAGCTGTCAAACTTTCAGTTATATTCATCACAGGGTTTCATTTTTATTGTCGATTGAAGTAAGAAACTTTTGTTTATTTAGAAAAATGGAAAAAAAATTAGTTGAGAGATTTGGATGAAGTTCATGGCACGTCTAGTCCTATGTTTGCAACTGTTTATAATTGAGTAAATGAGTTTAAACGTGTTTAAAACGTGGCCGTTCATACACAAAAGATGAACAAAGTTCAAGACATCCAGTGGAAGTGATTACTCCCGAAATAATTGATAAAATTCACGACATGGTTTTAAGTGAGTTAGTCGACGAATCAAAGTGCGCGAAATAGTTGGGGTCACAGACTTATCGCAAGATAGTGTTTTCAATTTTGCACAAAAAATTGGGTGTGAAAAGAAATCCGGCAAGATGGGTGCCGCGTTTGCTCTCAGTGGAGAATAAACGCAATCTCGAGATCGATTCTGAGGCTGTTTTTTCGCTTTTTCGTCGCAATCTTGATGAGTTTCTGCTTCGATACATAACTGTGGACAAAACATTAATACACTATTACACTCTAGAGACAATGAATAATCAAAAGAGTGGGTTTTTGAAGGCGAACAGGCTCCGAAGAAGGTGAAGACGGCGAAATCGGTCGGCAACGTTATGGCCACAGTTAAGCATCCCATTTTTGGGATGCACGCGGAATCATCTACACCGATTACTTGGAAAAAGGAAAAACAATAACTGGAGTATAACTGGTATTATGCGTCGTTATTACAGAGGTTGAGAAATGAAATCAAGAAAAATCATCCTCCTTTGAAAACGAAAACGATCCTCTTCCATAAAAACAATGCGCGGGTGCATACCTGTACAGTTTCAATAGCCAAAATCGTGGAATTATAGTTCGAATTATTACAACATCCACCATATTCACCGGATTTGGCTCCCAGTAACTTCTTTTTATTTCCGAACATAAAAAAATGGCTCAAAGGACAACGGTTTACATCGAACGAGGAGGTAATCACCCCAACAGTTGGCCGTTTTGTGGACCTTCCAAAATTTTACTTTTTAGTTGGCTTAAAATTTTGGAAAAACGCCTGGAAAAGTGTATAGAGCAAAAAGGAAATTATGTTGAAAAATAAAGAAATCTACTTAGAATAATTTGTTTTTCTATCTTTTTCTAAGGACATATTGAACGACTGTTGTACAGTGATAAATTAGAACTGCAACTTACTACAATGAGCTGAAAAAAACTGTGTTAAAAATAAACCTCATTTATTTCACAATTTATATATCGACATAAGATGCTTTTAGCTTGATATGCTTCATCAAAAGTGCTTCCGTATGCGCGGTATTCGTCGAGTTTGGCTCCTCGCGATTACTTCCTTTTCCAAAAATCTGAAGAAATATCTTGTTTGATTAATTCTAGAACGTCATTGATCTAAACGTATTGAATGGTAAGCTAAGTTGAAATATATTAACAAATATCAATAAATCTTGTGTTCTCTTTGTCAACCCAATGACATCTTTTCGAACTAACGTTCGTATATATTTAATATGTCCCCTTAAGATACTTATTTAAGCCTTTATATAGAACAATGCGTGCCTTTATTTATACACTTATTGTTCATTCGCTTATTCATTAGTGCTAGGGTTAGAGGCGCATCAGCAACTAGGCTATTTAGCGACTGGACCTACAGCTTAACGTGGGTTCCGAACCACGGTCATCAGCTTCCGACAAACCCAGGCCAGCACCCCCCTCGGGCTATAAGCCCTTGGTTATGTACTTACCCATAAGTCTATCAGCAAACCTACCGACTGGCGAGTGACCAACGTAGAACACTTCTCAGAAGGCATCCGGTCTTACCCAGCCTTTAACCGGCGTGACTAAGGGGTAATTCGTAGACAGATTTTACACTTTTGCCTAGAAACAATCACAAACATTTAGGAAGTAAACAGACAGAAGAAAGAAAGAAAAACAACCATCCGAGCACTGGAATCAAACCAACTACCGCTCCAGTGCGATTTCGGTACAGCAGCGGCAGGCCGCTGATCTTACCGTCCGCACCAACGCCACCGACCTTATTCTCTTATTCTTATAGAAATTCATTTATTTTCTTTATATAAATGATATCACTAGTTTACACGGTTTTTATACCCCAGCTGAAAGTTGCTAATTATTGTTTATTTAGGTAAGAGTTATCCAGAAAAAATACATAAAAAAAATTATGTCATGTCGGCTTTTAGAAATATTAATTTACTTAAAAATGGAAAAAATCAGTATGAATAATAAATAAAAATTAAAATGGCAAATTCCCGTTTTCTTTTTATAGTTTTTTGGATCGGTTTCTTTTATAATGGACCAACCAGATCCCCTAATATGTTTTCATCCCAAAATCCTTGATGTCGTTTTTCGAAAATCTTTAAATCTTGGTGAAAACGGCCCCCCTGTTCGTCAGTCGTATTTCCTAAGTTTTCAGGGAAAAAACTGAAATGCGAGTGTAGTAAATGAATCTTCAATGACATGTTCACTCCCAGCTGTTGAACATTTTTCGATAAATCAGCAACAATATTTTTATAAATTTCATTTTTTTATTTCCCAAAAATTCTTCGATAACCATTTTGAATGAACAGATAAAAGGCTTTCAGACTGAGGATCTTTTACAACTTTACGAATCCGTGGGCCAACAAATATCCCCTCTTTCAGTTTTGCTTCTGTAATACTTCTGTAATGCTTCTGTAAATATAGGAAAGCATCACTATTTTTGTTTAGCGCCTTCGCAAAGTTTGTCATAACTCCCAATTTAATGTGTAAAGGGGATAGAATAATGTGGATCTACCAACGACTCATGTTTAATGTTTATTTTACCCGGAATATTGCCCGAATAGGCCATTCTTCTCTTACATAATGAATCTCCCTGGCCCTGTTGTCCCACAGACAAAGGAAACAAGAGTATTTTGTATAACCACCCTGCAATCCCAATAACAAACCGATGACTTTGAGGTCGCTGCACACTTTCCATTGGTGTTCTTCATGGTTTATTAGATTTATTCAAGTACACATCGTTTCATAGCTCTCTTTACAATTCACTGCGTGTCCTATTGGTATAGACGGTTTCTTATTTCCATTGTGTAAGAAAACAGCTTTCAGACTATATTTTGAAGAGTCTACGAATAAGCGCCACTCTGTCTTATTATAGTTTTAAGTCATTGCTTCGAAAAGTCCCGGGATAGCAGTACAATAGCAATATGTTTCTCAATATAACAATATGTTACGTTCTCCTGTTCCTGGACAGCGTAACTTTTGTGTCTGGTGTTAATAAATTCCGTTGTTGTAGACGAGAACCAAGAAGCTCGGCTTTAGATCTTGACAGTTGTCCATCTCGGCTTTATTAATTACATGTGGCTTGGTTAATTCCTCCTTTGAAAAAGAAAACGATCCTCTTCCATCAAGACAATGCGCGGGTGCATACCTGTACAGTTTCAATAGCCAAAATCGTGGACTTATAGTTCGAATTATTACAACGTCCACCGTATTCACCCGATTTGATTTTTATTCTCGAACATAAAAAAATGGCTCAGCGGAAAACGGTTTACATCGAACGAGGAGGTAATCAAATAACAGATGCTCGTTTTGGGGACCTTCCAAAATTTTACTTTTTAGTCGGCTTAAAAAATTGGAGAAACGCCTGGAAAAGTGTATAGAGTTAAAAGGAAATTATGTTGAAAAATAAAGAAATCTACTTAAAATAATTTGTTTTTCTATATTGGTTAATTAAATGTGGAGTGTTTCCTTGAAGAGAGAAATCGTCAGAATTACTAGAAACAATTTAACTTCAACAATTACCGGGAAAAATTGAATATCCTCGTCAGACCCAGTGTCCCCAATTGTGTACAAATTTTCAAAGAGACACGGAAAGACTATACATTTGAATTTACCGCCAAATCTAGGTCCAACTAGTGCTACTACCTAGTGGTGAAAAATAAATACCTATTATCTTCCAAACAAGGAGACACTGCATGATAAATGTAAGATGGTGGAAAATGGACAAACCTGTTGCTTCGAGTTCTCGCGAGTCTTCAAGTAAGTCTTCGAAAATAAATGTTTTTTTAATGTTCAGACTATTTTTATTAGAATAATTAATCTTTATGTTAGAAAATTCATTTGTTGATAAAATATGTACACATATGTGTACGTTTGGACCTGAATCTCTTATCCGTCTTATCAATTGTCCACAAATGTGTACGTTAGGTTACAAAATTACATCTTCCATTTTTTTAATGATTTTAATTTTTCAATTTCAGGACCAAGAAGACGCTTATTCAAGCTAAATGATGGAACTGATGTTAACGAAATCTTCTCTATTTTGAATGAGAGTGACATCGATGTTAGTAGCGATGATTCTGATGGACTACATCCCCGATGCTTACGAAATTCCTTCAAACATTGATGATGAATGCAATTATTCTGATGGGAGTGATGAAGTACCTAGTTTGATAGAAAGTGAACCAGATGAAGATCTGTTTCAACTTCACATACTCAATGTTTGTTGAATTGACAAACTGAGTTATATAACCCCCAAATAGGGAGGAAAGGAAAGTGCACAGAGAGGGAGAGCTCAGCGGGGAAGACGCAAGTCAAATACAGAGCGTAAAATTTTGCCAGATTAGACAATTAAAGACTTTTGCGAATATTTTTCTGATATTTCTTTTACTGAAATTGCGGAATTCGGATATCATCAGACAAAAAATGCAGCCTTTAAAACTTCAACTCAAGAAATTAAGAAGTTTGTTTGTATCACATTTCTCATGACTACAATGAAATATCCAAATATCAGGATGTACTGGGAGGGTGATTTTAAAGTATCACTTATTGCGACAGCCATGACCAGAGGCCGTTTTTTTTGCATCCGCAATCAGTCATGTGGTCAACAACTTGGCAGTGACCAATGAAGAAAAACAAAATGATTTTTTATGGAAGATCAGGCCGTTAATATCAACTTTTAGAGAAAAAGTTCTTTCTCTGCCAAGATCTCTTCATGTATGTATTGACGAACAATTATACGGTTTAAAAGATAAGTTGCTGTAAGGCAATTTGTTCCTTGTTCCTATCCTTCTGGACTGAAGGTGTATGTGTTTGGCTCGCCGAACGGTCTAATTCTTGATTTAGAAGTGTCTCAAGGAAAAAATACCGCCATACACCCAGAAATAGACGGAAGATTCAAGTTGGGCAATGGAGAAAGGGCAGTTATGCAGTTGGTTCGAGATTGTTCTTCTGGAACGGGCGTTTATTTTGATAGATATTTTACCGGCACTGCTCTTCTTGAAATGCAATTAGAAAAGGGTATTTCTGGAACCGGGACTATTATGTCCAACAGATTCCCAAACGTTGGATTTAAAACCGACAACAATACATTGAAAGGTGAGAGGTTCTTATGAGATTCGAGTAAAGCTTGACAAAAAATTGGGTTTAGTCAATTGGTGTGACAACAAGACTGTGACCATAGCTTCATCCAAACACATTGTTCATCCCGTAAAAACTGGAAAAAGATATTCTAAGGCTCATAAGGGTTACATTTTTATTCCCCAACCAGACATTGTATCTTGTTACAATGAAAATATGGGAGGGGTCGATCTCATTAATCGAATGATTTCATTGTACCGATCATACCACAAGACAAAAAATGGACTGTACGCTGTATAGAACACTTCATGGATATGGCTGTGGCCCACGCGTGGGTTATGTCTAAAAGTGAATCATCATCTACAAAGAAAAAAAAAGAGCTTCATAGTTTTAAAGTTAGAGTTGACCAAGCTCTGATTGTTGACAATAATTCTTAAAGAAACATGCAATATGTGGACGATGAAGAGACTCACGTGCAAAAAAAATATATGTTAGCCGTCTGGAGTCAGTTGCAGTTCCCCATAAAGAAATTCGACAGATCGGTACGCATTTACGAGAGGCCATGAATCTCCAAGACGCTAAAAGATGGAGGAATAAAAAATGTACAGGCAGAACGCGAATAAGATGTATAACTTGCATTGTTGTGTATTATAACGGAAATAAACTGTTTTTTAAACTTTCACTAATAGATAAATTTTATTTGTTTTTATTTATTTTATTCAAATAACTTTAAAAATACCTCAATTTAATTTCCAGCAAATATCAGTTTTTAATAATTTTTATTATTTTATTAGAAAACATGCCCTCTTGGGCGAATTGTACACAAATGTGAACATTGGAATTTCAATTAGTCTATAAAATACAGACCTAACTAATGTGTGGACAAATTATATTTTCGAACGTTGATTTTCGAAAAAAAAAACAAAGGTAAAATTAGTTTCTATTGATTTCAATAAGCATGCGTAATACGATTTATTTAAAAAAAAACTTTTGTAGTGTTGGGATTGACGAAGATATAGAAGATCCTTCGAATGTAAAATTGGCTTAATAACAGACGGAATTTTGGCATATACAATACTCGCTTTATTTTTTGTATTATATCCCACTGTCCTCGTACATAACATAAAAGTAACAGTCATTTTCATGATTACTAGGTTCTCTTCATAACCACTGGGGTAAAACGATTTTACAGATCTCACAAAACATATGAGCCACCCACTTTTTATCTTGGTTCGCAGCAGAAAATAGAAAATAATCAAGATATGCACTTTTTAACGAATCAACTATGGGTTTTCTTTTTTTTTGAAAATATAAACTGTCCACAAATGTAGCAAAACCGATCAAAACTTTGTTTACACTTTTTATTCGTCATTTTAATTCAATTTGAAACAAGATATTTGTTGTTTGAATCGAATAAATAAATATTAAACTGCAGCCACTATGCAGGGTAGTTAAAAAAAAAATTTGAATGTGAAATGTGATGTGATAGAATATTTCTACTAACACCTTTAGGTTTAAGGAAGGTAGGTTAACAAATTTATATACATTTCTTTCGGAGTGTATGAAAAAAATAAAAATTTGTATACTAGTCCATTTAGTGACAAATTCTGTGCAATGTATTTTATTTATTTGCTATTTTTTAATGAATAATATTGTACTGCCGTAAAAAAATCCAGACGAACATCATTACACACAATTTGAACAATCTTCATTCAGTTCCTTAACAATAGTCGTTTTGTTTTCTGCATTCGCAGTTCCATTTTACATTGTTGCCCGTTTAATCAATGCGTATTATTCATTGACGCCCATATATGCGGCCTGCAAACAAAAGAGAACAGCAATGGGGCTATTATACGTATTTATGCAATGTTGGTGAGTCAGCCTTTCGATTATTTTACCCTACAATGTGAGAAAATATACGTCCAGCCTTCAGTTTTCCATTATATTTATAGGGTGGTAGGAAAACTAATGTTCTATGGAGTTGACAGGCAATTTTAATATATTGATAGAGTGTTTAATGTACGCGTTGCATTAGGTGTAATTTTTAAACTGATTCTGTTAGCGTGTTTATTGGAAAAGGTGACTGGCATGAAATAAAACCGAAATTTTATTAAAACTATTAATAATTTATAACATTTTCTACATTTCCGATATTAATTATGTTTTATAAGTAATTTTAATATTAAGACGTTCAAACCTATTCAAAATAAACTTCCTTTGCATCAATATATAATAGCTACTTAGTCCAGAGCAATTAGGTTTTTACCTTGGAATCTGCCTATAGTGAATGGTTTTTCGTGGGACTTGTTTCATTCGATTTCTAACCTTAAAAACGTGAATCTTTTACATAAAAATGAATCTTGTTAATAATTATTTAATTATTACAACAAATAACACAAGTCAATAAATTAATTTTTTTTGAGCTAACATTGATGAAACTAAGTGTATATAAATTATTTTGTAGTCCTAAATCGGAAAATTATAAGCTAATTACTAAGTAATGTCTGAATGATTGTGGCGTGTTCATATATTTTTTCTCCTTTATTTGGGTTTTTCGCCAGTGTCTAAAACTCAAAAAATATCAAAAATACCTGTTCTTATTTAAAGAAAGAATCACTGGGTAAAAACAAAAAACCAAACGGAGACAAATTTCTCAGTGATACTTTTTTGTGATAAATTTGCCTAACGAACAAAATTTTAAAGATATAAAAATTTACAAACTTTTAACGTTAACGTTTCGGAGGGTAATCTCCCCCTGTTTTCAAAACTGAACTAAAAAATAAATTATATTAATTTGTAATATATAAAGTAACGAGTGAAAGTAAATATATTTTTTTGTATGTCAACGATACTTACATTGACAACAATCGATTTTCATGACAGTGACATACTACCAAAAAAATATATAGGTAATGTTTACTGTGTGATTGTTTATTTTATTGATTGTGTATTCAAATATTTAAATGTTTTTAATTGTATTCTTTAGAATCGGGAACCATATTGAATTTAAATCTACCGAAGGCATAGCAATACAGTTATTTTTATTTAAATTAATTATAGCGGTTTCTTTTAATCTTCTGTATTTTGTTACCGATTCTTTTAATACCGTTTTGGAATTATTCCAATTGATTTTATGACCCGATTGTACTGTATCATCATCTGTATCTGTCATCTGTACTGTATCATCATCTCTTTTAGCAAAAACCAGCAGTAGTCGTCCGACATAGATGGGTTCCAGCATCCCTGGTATCTTGCTTCTACCGTCCTGATGTCCTGGTGAAACCTCTCTCCTGTTCGTCGCTCACTGCACCCAAATTTTCCTGAAAAAAATCCAAATAGCAGTGTAAAACATACATCTTTAAGGACATATGACACCCTAGTATCTCATAGTTCATCTTCCCTCACGGGGTCCAGATTCTGTATCTGGGTACGGGGAGTGACGCCGTCGGGGGTCCGAGTTGTCCTTAAGCCAAGCTGTAGTGCGACCCGTGGCGAGGGTTGAATGCCAGATGAGAATATCATCTGTTGCTAACGGGGCCTCCAAAGTACCTCCCGTCCCTTTGGAGTACTTAGGGTTACCGTAATATGGAGTACTGCTGCGGCGGACGTTTTTTCTTCCCTACTCGTGGGACTCATATGTCTTCTATAAATCTTTCAAACTTTCCCATAACCTCGTGGTCCAAAAGACCCAGGATAGCGTCTCCAGTTGATATTACCAAAAGGAACCCTGATTTCGATAAATATTTCGTTGTCAAATCTGAAGATGATTCCTCCGTTCATCCTCCATAAGTGCATTGTTGGGTCTGTTGGAGAGGAAGATTCCGTCAAGAAACTTCGAGATGGCACCCTTCTTATTATCACAGCTAACAGCAAACACTCCAGAAAAATCCTGAATTTATTTAATTTGCACACATCGGCAGTGAAAGTAGAACCCCACAGAACATTGAACTTTTACAAAGGGGTAATTTCTAGTTCGGACCTTCTCAACTGTGAGGAGGACGAAATACTTGACAATTTACGACAACAAGGTGTAGTAGCCGTAAGACGAATCACATCCAAAAATGACGGAGAAATTACAACCACCAACAGTCTCATATTAACCTTTCGAAAATCCACCCTTCCAGAAAAAGTACGAGCCGGATATTTAATTCTGAAAGTGCGACAATATGTTCCAAATCCTCTTGGCTGTTTTCAGTGCCAGAGGTTTGGGCACATCTCACAGAAATGTTCATTTACACCATTCCGAATGTTCCCCTCCCCCTCAATGCGTGAACTGCGGTAATGAGCACTCCCCTAGGTACAGGGGATGTTCGGTATACAAGGAAGAGTTCCAAATTCAGAAAATTAGGGTCTCAGAAAAATTGAAAGGCTCTACAAACGTAAATCATGGTGTCATGCGCCACACAGTGCGACCAAATCTCAACACCTCCCAGTAACTCAACACAAAGCTCGGCTAATCTAAACAAACCTCTTAACCCCCTACCCTCTTCCCCTTCTTCCACAACTTCTTCTCCCAAACCACCCTTTTCCCTTCCTACCAATATTTCCAACACTCCCCTTCCTCATACCTCTTCCCCCTCTGCCCGTCCTATTCCTTCATCCAAACCTCACCCCCCATCATTAACATCAAAACATCCAAAAGCTACAAAACCCGTGTCAAGAAGTAGTTCTAAATCTTCAGTCTGTTCCACAGAAGAATCTATGGTAATGACCCTCCTAAAACAAGCACGGTTAAAAATCAAAGCAAAAAAGGTATCAAACCAAACAGATAATCATTTTTTAAAATCTGTCCGGTGACTTTCAACCTTTATCACCAAATAATCATCAGTCAATCTTACAATGGAATATCAACGGCATATACCCTAAATTTTCGGAACTCAAATGTATCACCTCAAGACTCAGACCTGCTTGCATAATGTTGCAGGAAACAAATCTGAAGATTTCTGATAATTTCACTTTTAAGAACCATCACATAATCAGAAAAGATAGAATCGGTGCTACAAGAGCTTCTGGAGGCGTGGCTTTAATAACCCATGAATCAATAGATTTTACCCCTGTTGACGTCAACACCAACTTAGAGACTGTCGCCGTTAGAGTGTGTATTGACCACCCCATCACTTTGTGTAACATTTTTCTTTCTCCAAACTCTCCGATCAACATCGAACAACTTGAGGACATTATAACCCAGCGTCCTCCCCCTTATACCCCGTCACCATTGGAGGTGACTTAAATGCACATAGCAGTACATGGGGATCTACTACTAACGACCCAAGAGGAAATATGATAATGAATTTCATCAGCACGCACAACCTTGCCCTCATGAACACTGGTGGTTCTACTCACTTAGCTATGTCCTCTGGCACCCTGTCTGCTATTTACCTAACTATGTGTTCCTCGAACATTCAACCCTTCTTTAATTGGTATACTATCGGGGACCTACATGGAAGTGATCATTTCCCAATACACATTGTTCCTGTCAGATTAACCCAATCACCTTTTACAAAACAAGTCCTCAATCTATCTAAAGCCAACTGGACTCACTACAGGGAAAGTTTTATCACGCCATCCATTATACCTGGCCACCCAGACGAAAATCAAAACGCCCTTATAAATTCAATCAATAACTCATCAGCAGAATCTATAACAGTCTCGCTCCTATCTCCGAATCCTCTCAACGTGCCGTGATGGAATAAAGAATGTGCCAGTGCTGTAAGGAAAAGGAAGTCCTCCTTAAATAAAATTCCTCCAACACAGACCAATTTCATCGATTTTAAGCGATGTCAGGCCATTGCTAAGCGAGAACTACTGAAAGCCAAAGAGGAATTCATGGGCGACGTTTATCAACTCCCTTGATTATAGGTCATCATGCTCAGATTTCTGGAACAAAGCCACATCAGGCGGTGTATACAAATCCTGGTGTAATCAACTACACCTTGATACCTTTATATCGAAAAATAAATACTCAACATTAGGGCTCAACACAGAGTCAAAATTAATTTCATTACAGTCAATATAATCGCTGACAAATGTCTCTTCTATCTTTATGAAAAAAAATAAAACCAGGTATGATAAAAGCTTCTGGTGGGGTGTTGTCGCTCAGCTACGTCTCAGTAATTAAAATTATGTCATATTACAACATTAACAACAGTAAACATACAACGCATATTTATGTGAGCAACTTTAATTGTTTAATTCGATAACCAGAATCACATCAATGTAGATAAAAACAAAGACAAATTTGTTAATGTTTGTTTTGTTTAAGTCATGTCAACGCTCCAAGCGTTATTTAGTGACTATCAACAAATGGAGAGCTGATATTCTGGGCACTAGCGATCAAACAAAGTTGAGTAAAGTACTGGATTTCATGGAGGCAGAAAAATACTAAACATGGCTTTTGTTTTGACTGCTTTATGGGGTTATGTGACACATAGAATATAAGGGATAAAGAACTAAAAAGGTAAAGTGTTAGGGTTAGAGGCGCATCAGCAACTAGGCTATTTAGCGACTGGACCGACAGCTTAACGTGGGTTCCGAACCACCGTCATCAGCTTCCGACAAACCCAGGCCAGCACCCCCCTCGGGCTATAAACCCTTGGTTATGTGCCTACCCATAAATCTATTAGGAAACCTATCGACTGGCAAGTGACTAACATAGAACACTTCTCAGAAGGCATCCGGCCTTACCCAGCCTTTAACTGGCGTGACTGAGAGGTAATTCGTAGTCGGATTTTATACTCTTGCCTAGAAACAATCACAAACATTTAGGAAGTAAACAGACAGAAGAAAGAAAGAAAAACAACCATCCGAGCGCTGGAATCGAACCAACTACTGCTCCAGTGCGGTTTCGGCACAGCCGCTTCCAGCAGCTGCTTTTACCGTCCGCACCAACGCGACCGGCGACAAAGAACTGACAAGAACAAAAACAATATGACTAGATTTATGAAGGACAAAGAACTGCAAGATGACTAGATTATGCGGGACAAAGAACTACTAAATGCCTAGATATAAAGGAGTTTGTTATCATTTCAAGGGTTAGATTCTGGTATAAAATCTAGATTCCTTTAGGAAATTTATAAGTTTTTCGACATTCGATGGAGTGAATAAGTCTTTTAAAGAGCTAGGAAGGGCGAAACTTGAGCGGAGAGGAGTCATTGCTGAACGTGAGGTTAGGATGTGAGAGACAGATAAGGCGGAGCCTCAAAGCGCGCATAAGAGAGGAGGGCTCCCGTCCATGAGGTGTTGACGAGAAAAACGGCAGTGACCATCATTAGTCTATTGATTTTCGGTTGGGATTGTCTAAAGAAAGAAAAGATGGAGTGGGAGAAGAAGTCTTTTTTATCTGCCATAGTTTATTGTTTTCGTCAATATATTCCCATTTAAGTTGGATGATATTTTTAATTTTGTTGGAGATAACCGGATAATAATCTCTGTGAATGGGGAGAAGGGGATGTGGGGACCTAGAAGATATGGCACCTTTTGCCAGTTGATCTGCCCTGTCGTTACCCTCAATGCCCATGTGGCTAGGTTGTTGATTAATTTTAGGGAGTTGAGGGAGTTAGAGCAGATTATCCAGGAGGAGACTGGCTCATGGGAGATGCTTTTTAGAGCCTCATGAATCGTAAAGAGCTCAACTGAAAGAATGGATGTATTGGAATGGAGTTTGTATTTATTTGAAAAATAGCGAGAGAATGTGGCTGCACCAACACCAGAGAACGACTTGGAACCATCTGTGAAGACTAGAATGGAGTTTGGAATTTGGAAATGGAATTTGTCAAATTTGTTAAATATAATCTATAGATTATAAGTATAAATTAAAAAAATAATAATAAAAAGCAACAGGTGATGTAAATTTAGGCAACAATACAAGTGCCTTACCAATATTATATTTTACATGTGAGAAAAGTACGTATGAGAGGAAAACCAAATAATAAAACTGAAAAACACAGACTATCTACAGAATATAAAAATAATAAAAACATAAATTCGTTCTCCATGTCCATACCAAGTTAATATTTTTTTTATACGTTGCAGGTCCTCCATTTTGCCAGGATAATGATTGAAGTTAGAAGCATCTGAAGGGAAATGATCAGAGCTAGGGCATGTCGACTGTTTGGATAAGGGAAAAACGATCACATGAGAGTATTATGCTGGGTTATTTGTCAAATTTCAAAAAGAGTTGATAAATCAATCGAATCGCCCTCATTAGGCGAAGAAAATTGCTATAGAAACATTGGTCCATTTGCGCTACGAATTGATACCTAGTTCACTTACAAATTTCTATGTATTCTTTGGCAATTCCGGATATGCTGCGTATGCCCATTGAAAACATAGCACCGCAGCCACCCTTCACCGGGCTCAGATCGTGAAAACAGGTCATTGCAGTATATGCATGGATTATCTTCTTCGTCTTTTTGACTATTAATTTCGTAAACTTCATTGTCTGTGTCATCTTCAGCGTCAAAAAAAGCTTTAGTTATGTTGCGTTTTTGTTTTCAGTGGAATTTATAATTGACTGGCGATCTTTAATTTCTTCCATACTACGAGTTGAAGTCAATAGCTAGAAAAACTTACGATTCTTTTTTTTGTTCCCTTAATCGATGACAAAGTTTCCTTTTGGAAGAGGCATTAGAGATTAGAAGAGGCACAGAGCAGGCAAATAATCTCGAGAAGTGCTAGGTATTTCGTGACTGGTGCTGGTTGCTGTTGAAGGTTTAGCAGGCATTCGACAGGTAATTCTGGAGTAGTGCGGTCAGTAGGCTAGGTGGTCTGATTTTAAGTTTTCGGATTAGCTGCAATGGTCAGTGGTATATTCGTTGTTTCTGCTGGTTCAAATAAGTGATCTAGAAATATATTAATATTAACAGGGCAGAGAATTGTGCTTCTGAACCCATTCAATTCGTTCTGTACGGTTGCAGTTTTTCCATATCTTGATTGAATAGACTTTCAATCTGTAAGTGTGTCACCACACGACCTGTGTGAGCTTGAGTCAGTCACTTCGATATTTCTTGGTTAAAATATGTTTTTAACGGTCCATAGAAACACACATCGAGTGGCTGTATTCGGTGAGTGTAGTGTGGCGGAAGGCACAAAATAACTACGCTATTATTTTTGGCATATACCAAACATTTACGGCTTTTGTGGCTTGCGTGCACAAGAGTCATTTTCTGGAGCCTTTGAGTTGTGGAAAGTTCAGATCAAGGTTGATCTACGTTATAAATCCTATTAAGTGTTCATAAGCTTTCATAAGCATTCATAAGCTTATAGTAGGCTGGGTGGTCTGATTTTGAGTTTTCGGATTAGCTTCAACGGTCAATGGTATATTCGTTGTTTCTGCTGGTTCAAATAAGTGATCTAGAAATATATTAATATTAACAGACCAGAGAACTGTACTTCTGAACCCAGTCGATTCGTTCTGTGCAGTTGCAGTTTTTCCATGTCTTGATTGAATAAACTTCCAATCTGTAAGTGTTGCACGATACGACCTGGGTGCGCTTCAGTCAGTATTAAAGTCTTAAGACTTTAAGAAAGACGTGTTGTTACGGTTACATTTGTTTACCAGTTTTAGCTGTATTATGTTGGAATTTAAATTATTCAGACATTCCATATTTTGGCATTTTTGCGAAGGGACTGAAATTAAAATGGAGTACATTTTGCGTCGAGTCTGGAGGAGGTAATTAACGCATGTCCGTGGTTATTTTGTGTATCCGGTACTACGTACTGAGTCGGGATACAGAACCGTACTTTGTTGCGACAGTATCTAGAATTTGTGAGAGTTGATTACGGGTTTTCTTGTTCAATATTTTGCTCATATTTGAATAGTCTATAACAGATGGTCGGTACCATGTTTCTTTAGTTTATATTTATTTTAGTTCTAGAATTAACGCATCAATTTTAATTCGTCACTTTTCATTCACCTCAGTCCGATACTGGTACCTTGGATGATGGGCAGTACTTTAACGGAGAGCTATTGAATTCATTCGCGGGCTTTATTTTTCGAAAGAAGCATTTTTGGTCTCCTCCCTTCAGATTCTCTTTTCGGCCACCTTCGAGAGCAGTCGACTGTGCAGCAATAGGCCTTGACCCAGTGTAAAAATTTTCGCTGATTAGAGTTTTGGAGTTCGGAATATTTTCGGAATAGTGCCGAGTTTATTTATCAGCTTTGCTGGATTTTATTGCAAACACACTGCGAGCTGCCCCCGAAGGCTGTCGGGGTATATTTTTGGACTATCTTATATTAGGGAACCCTCGTGGCCGTACAATTATTTGTCGTCCGACGAATAATTATTTTTTGACCCAGATAAGAGTAGGAATAATTTAACCTCAATAAAATATTTCTCACGATATTAATAAAATCTCCTTCTAGTTTTTTTTGTAGAGGATCGTTTCCATCTTTTCATATTTTTCCTGTCCACGTGGTTGATCCGGGTGAATCTTTGGCTTCTTTCCACGCAAATCTTTGGGTGTCCTCGAAGTCCTCGCGATCCACAAGAGCAGACCCACGGAATATCTGAAACCGTAAGGGGTAGACAGACCGATGTTCCGCCTCACGTGGCGTGTGCGACACTCATCGGGGAGTTGAGTTGACTGACCAAAGATAAGTTATTGTGACAAGTTCATTAAGTTCGTTACTGTTTATTGTCTACAAAACGTAATTACTAAATTGCCTGTATATTACTAACCTAGTTAATTCAACATTGTAACTGAATCCCTTTCATGTTCTTTTGGCTTTCACGATACTGTTTTACATGATGAGAATAAATGTCTAAGTACCGAGTAGTGTTTACTTTTGTCGCCTGGGATCTCATATTCTCTGAGCATTCGTTAGCCCTGGGTAATATTTATCGTATTAAAATATATTGTTAATACTTTTTTTTTGAAGCCCGAAACGGGTAACATTTTGGCGTCCAACGAAATTTCCAGTATCCTTTGGAGTACTCTGCTGCCCATCGACACAACGCCTCATTAAGAAGTTCTGGTTATCTACTCTCTCAGTAGTGTCGCTAACCCGATCATTAGAATTTCGTCAAATCATCGACTGGTTATTTATAATCGATTTTGCGATTTCACACTTTGCTGTATATGTTTGATATCATTCGAAACATTTATATTTTATCTCATATTCAAAAATGTTTAAAATCAAACCAGACCGTTTAACTAAGGATGAACTTGAGTACGAGCTTAATGTTCGAGGAATTACGTCTCAAGGGACAGTGAAGGAATTAATAAAAACTTTAAGAAGTTGTTTTGCCATAGAAATTGATGGTCAAACTTTTGAACATAAGAGTAATTTTGATAATACTATTGAACTTAATATTTGTTTTACTAAACTAAAATACATTGACGTATTTTTAAATAACCCATTCACTGGCAGCAAGCTGCCAGTGAATAAGATAAGACAACTTCAATCAAAGTTAGGTCATATTTTAAATAGGATGACGAGAATATACCCTACAAATGATAACAAGCCACGTTAAAATATGATTTACTTTCCTTAACATTGTAATATATACAAAACTTTAAAAGCAAACAATCGGATTTAAAATTTAAAATTAACGAACCTTTGGATGTGTCTTTTCAACAAAGTTTAAACTCTTCTAGTCAGTCAATAGGTGGTTGCTCATCACCTCAGACAAGCACACCTTTTCAAATGAATAATTTGAGTTTAGATCCAAAAGTAAAAATATCTTCTTGGGGTTCAACATTTAATGGGAATTCTGACTCTTTAGGGTTAAATGCTTTTTTAGAAAGAGTGCAGGAATTACATGAGGTGTACAATGTCTCTAAGCAATATTTATTTAAGAATGCAGTAGAATTGTTTAAGAGAAACGCTTTAGTTTATTACAGATCCTTAAAACATAAAATTAATGATTGGGATACTTTATGTCAATACTTTAAAGACGAATTTTTACCTAGAAATTATAATGACCGATTTTGGGAACAAATTAAGTCAAGAACACAAGGGGAACAGGAATCAATTGCAATTTATGTAGCTTATATGACAAATCTTTCTAATAGATTATCTATCTATCACTATTTATGAATCCGTTAAATTGAGAATTTTAAGGAAAATATTTTTCCCTTTTATCAAAATCATTTGGGTCTTATAGACATTGCTTCAACGGAAGAATTAATTAATCTTTGTAGGAAATTAGAACATAATTAAAGTAATTTACTTAATTTTAAACCACCAGTTTGTGATAAAAATTCAATAGAACCATACTTGTACAAAGTAGATAAAAATGTAAAGAAAATAATTAATAATATAGAGCTTGATGAACAAGTGAGTTTTACAGAAAATTCAAACAGCAGTAAAAGAATCTCAAAAGCAAATAGGGATAATTCAAAAGGGAGAAGTTTGAGTAGGGATAGGGAAATCTCATATTAGAACGAGACAAATGGAAACAAACAAAAATATAATAAATGAATATTTTTCAATTCAGAGATGAAAAATTAGTCAAAAACAAGTCACAGATCCAAACAAAATTGCTGTTCCCCAGTGTAATGTTTTGAGTGCTTATAAAATTATTCAACGAAAACTTTAATCGAGATCTATATGGAATAGGTTCGTTATTCGATATAGCCAACTTTTTAAATTATTAAGATAACACTTAAATTTTTTTTTTTTTTAACATAAATTCACAGTTCATGATTTTTACACTCTTTATGGTTGTCATATAAATAGAACATAGTTTAATTATAGAATTAGCTAAAAGCATATCCTGATAATGTAAACAGGGTTAGCAAAACGCGCATCTAGAGGTAAAAAGGTGGTGTGGTTTTTAGTGATTTAGTGCCAATATCTCTTTTAGTCCGGTCAATCTAGACATTCAAAGGTATATAAATTCATATCAAGCTGGAAGTGAATAAAGTTGTTCAAAACATAATTAAAAATAACATTTCAAATTTCCCCATCGTTGCGGTACGTGGAAAAAAATTGACTCGAGGTCAAAGGTAAAAAAAATGGGGTTTTTCGCGATTTTCATCAAAATGGTAAGTTTTATCGTAAAAATACCTCGGACAAAAATTGTAGATCATAAAATTATCTATAAAAAAGGTATCAATAATTTTTTCTAAGAGCCGCAGCTTCCTGAGATATAACGATTCAAACAGTTGTAAGCGTCATAATATGCACTCGTTTTCACGCCACCTCTGAGGTAGTGTACTTAGCGCATTTTTTTAACGTGGTTTCCCCAGTAGGCCTATTCCACAGGTCTGTTGTGATTCTGTTTAATTGGAAACTATTGCATAATAACAGATATCAGCAAGGGTTGGAATTGATAAAAGCGATGGAAATTAAAAAACAGTAGAAAAATTTATTCGTCCGATTCATAATATTCAATTACTTCTACTTGATCTTCTTCTTCTTCTTCATCATCCTGGGTGTAAGTGAATTACGTCAGTAGCGATGTATCGCATGCCTGTTCGTTGGTAGCAAACGAATCCTCTATTGTTGGTGATTCAACATTAGAACACGACTGGCCTTGACAATTCGTACATGCCAGAGAGCAAAATAGTCCAACTTTTTTGCAACCACATTTAGCACTACTGCATCCCTTTTTACAGTTACAAAAAAATGTGTTTAGCAGTTTTTCCGACGCAGGTGGGAGTTAAGTCTGAATTGGTTCTAATGTATTGTCGACCAACTTCCAACCCCAGTCTTTTAGGTCTAGCTGATAAGCAAGCCACACTTGAACTTGGTAATATACCCGAAAAAGATGTTGATAAGCAGCAACTGAGGTTGGAGGAAGACAAGCTAATTGCACTGGTTTTTTATTTCGAGTGTTTTTAACAAAGCATGCATATCGATACTTATCTAAGCAAGTAGTTTTCTTAGGAGCTCCGTACATAGAAAGCGAATTCCGTTGGTGATAATTTCTTACGGAGTTGAATTACTTTTCTAAAAACTTCAGCACATTGAACTAAATCTTGTTTTTCAAACATTTTAAAGACTATTGTTTTACCCCTCCTGTACAATGCAGATGTATCACAGCCAGTTATTGCGTGTAAAAATAGTACCACGTTCAACAGTAACATTTTTACTTTCAGTTAAAAGTTTAGCATAAATAAAACAATATTTTGATATTTTTATTATAAAACTCATAAAACACGTGTGTTAGAATAAACACGTGTTTTCACTACGGAGTGGCGCTCATGACTAACGGTATTTCATTTATTGGGTATTCTGACATAAAGAAGGTATACGACCCTAGCCACGCACACAATTGAACAGAGACACAGATGTTGTCTCAAGGTTACACTGGTGTATAAATTAAGGGACTGGGTTTCATTTTATCTGATATTCTCATAGTTATACTTATGTATATTTTATATTTTAAACGTAAGTTACAATCACCGACAGAAAAATATTTTTACTTATATTACAGCTACAGAGATGTATATACGTGACTTACTTATGCATATTATGACGCTTACAACATTTTAATTCGTTATATCTCAGGAACGGTGACGCTTAGAAAAAAAAATTACTGATGCCTTTTTTATAGATAATTTTATGGTCTACAATTTTTGTCTGAAGTATTTTTGCGACAAAACTTACCGTTTTGATGAAAATCGGGAAAAAACCCATTTTTTGACCTTTGACCTCGAGTCAATTTTTTTCCACGTACCGCAACGATGGGGAATTTTGAAATGTTATTTTTAATTATATTTTGAACAATTTTACTCAGTTCCAGCTTGATATGAATTTATGTACCTTCACTCTTATTTGTCTGTCTAATTTGAGCGGACTATTTGA
Organism: Cosmopolites sordidus; assembly: GCA_031761425.1. Lineage (NCBI taxonomy): Eukaryota > Metazoa > Arthropoda > Insecta > Coleoptera > Curculionidae > Cosmopolites > Cosmopolites sordidus. The sequence continues at coordinate 1,814,434 of JARFXV010000024.1, forward strand.
CTTTAATATGTAATGTTCAATGTTTAGCATATAAGTATTTAACCCTGCAACTGTGTAACAAATGTGATAGTTTCAGATTATCATGCACGATTTGAGTTTTCAGTTATAATTTTAAAGAAACAAAAAATATTGTCGAATAAATGTTTTAATGACTATTTTGTTGTATCACGCTTATTTTATTACCTTCTTCCGGATTCGAACATAATGACACCATTGATTTTGGTATCGTCCCCGATATCCAAATGTGGCATCCATCTGGCGACATCGTAATTAAATCAACTAGAACGAAAATGATTAATGACATTAACATAACGGAAATTAATTATTGAAAATTGATATTTATCATCTGCATAAGAAATATCTATGTGTTACGTGTTTCAGTATTGTTAAGTACTGTTTTATCGATAATTAAGCTAGATACATTTTTTAAAAACAGAATTTACGATACTCGTAATGTATGATATTGTTTCTTGAACACTTTCGTTCAATTAAAAGGCCAAATCATGTAAGCATAAATCAGGAAATATGGGGTGTAAGGCAAAGTACTTTCGTAAATTTATCCAATGATTCTGCTCATCATTTAAAAAAAAAGTTCCTTACAATAAGGGCCAAAAACCATGTTAAGAATTAACATTTTATGTAAATATGTAAATAAGCACATTTGGAAAATATTAATTAATAAACTAATGATAATATATTGTTAAAACGATATTTTTAAAATTCATAATCATGTAATTATGCATACAGTAACCCTGAAGGATGTGGTAACGTCGCAATATCGCCACGAAAAAGATTGTTACTGAATATATATATATATATATATATATATATATATATATATATATATATATATATATATATATATATATCATCATCATCATCATCATCATCAGCCCGTATCGATCCACTGCAGGATGAAGGCCTCTTCAGCATGCTTCCAACCTTCACGGTATATATATATATATATATATATATATATATATATATATATATATATATATATATATATATATATATATATATATCATCATCATCATCATCAGCCCGTATCGATCCACGGCAGGATGAAGGCCTCTTCAGCATGCTTCCAACATTCACGGTCCTGGGCTTTCCTCTGCCACTCGGGTCCAATATACTTAACGATGTCATCAGTCCATCGTGCTTTCGGTCTTCTTCGCGGACGTTTGCGATCAAGCGGTATCCACTCCAGGATTGCCTTGGTCCATCTGCCGTCCCATCGCCTCGCTATATGGCCTGCCCATCTCCATTTCAACTGTTTTACTCTTCCAATGATGTCACAGACTTTTGTTTGTTCCCTGATCCATGCACAGGACTTTCTGTCTCGTCTTGTAATGCCAAACACACATCTTTCCATTCCCCTCTGTGCCACCCGAAGTTTTTGAATTGATTGTGATGTGAGTGTCCAGGTTTCACTTCCGTATGTCATAACGGGTAGAACGCACTGATCGAATACTTTTCTTTTCAGGCAAAGTGGGAGTCTGCTCTTAAACACTATGTTGAGCCTACCAAATGCCTGCCAGCCACATTTAACACGCCGTTCCACCTCCCGGGCGGTATTCCCCTCCATGGAAATCCTCTGCCCAAGATATACAAAGCTGTCCACAATCTCTAAATCCCTTCCTAAAACTGAAATTCTTCTGTCCTGAGCGAAGTTATTGAACATAACCTGACTCTTTTTCAGGTTTATTTTCAAGCCAAATGGTTCGCCAGCCCTTTGCAGTTCTTGTATGCGTCTTTGCAGCTCCTCTGGGTCTTGTGAAATGAGAATAATATCATCTGCAAATCTAAGATGGTTTAAGTTTGCACCATTGATCTTTACCCCATCCTGTTCCCAATCCAGTTTACGGAATACTTCTTCAAGGCCAGCCGAGAAAAGAATAGGCGATATTGCGTCACCCTGCCGTACACCTCGTTCTATATTAATTCCCACTTCAAGATCATCAAGGTGAATTGTGGCTGTAGCTCCATCATATATCGATTCTAATAGGTTTACATAGGCTCTCTCTACACCTTGGCTAAGCAGTGCATCCATTATCGCATGCTTTGAGATGGAATCAAATGCTTTTTCGTAGTCGATAAAAGCCAAGCACAGTGGCATGGTGTATTCGTTGTGCCTTTCTATGACCTGCTGTACAACCTGGATGTGATCCATTGTACTGAATCCACTTCTGAATCCTGCTTGTTCTCTTGGTTGTGCGTCATTCAGTTTTTTTAATATTCTTTTAGAAATTATCTTAGTGAAAACTTTGTACATCACTGATAGGAGGCTTATTGGACGGTAGTTCTTTAAATCTTCCTGTGCTCCTTTTTTTATGTAAAAGGATCACTTCTGCATTTTTCCATAAGTCAGGTACTTTTTGTTCTTTGAGGCATTTTGAGTATAATTTTGCCAGTGTTTTATGTAACGTCCGACCACCAGCTTTTAGCATTTCGACAGTTACACTATCCTTTCCTGGAGCCTTGCCGTTCTTCATCAATTCTATAGCCTATATATATATATATATATATTCATATATATTATTATTATTCACGTATGGACCCTAGTAGACCACGCGAAGTACAGTTATAGGCGTTTGTTGTTGTTAGCCTTCCTTTGCGTCCATACTAATTTCATTTTTTTGCTATGAGCCTTTTTCCTTTCCTCAGACCAAGTTGTTCCAGTCTTCCTACATTTTTCTCTCTGGCCAACCTTCCAAACGCTAACCTTGTGTTTGAAACATTCTCTATCCTGAATTTCACTTTGTGTAATATTTGCTGATCTTAGGTCCTCTTTAATTGCAGCAATCCATAAACAATATTATTTTCAAAACATAATGCTATTATTTGTTCTCCAAGATAAAAGAGTGGTACCGCATGGGAGGTGGAACGCCGGGTTAAATGTGGCTGGCAGGTAATTTGCAGGCTTAACATAGCGTTTAAGAACAAATTGTCACTTTGTTTGAAGAGAAAATCCATTGATCGGTTAGTGCTTCCCATTATGACATACGAAAACATGGACACTCACATCACAATCAGTTCAAAAACTTCACATAGCACAGAAGGGAATGGAAAGGTGTATACTTGGTATTGCAAAGCGGGACAGAAAGACTTGAACATGGATCAGACAACAAAAAAGTACCATATATGACATAATTGGAAGAGTAAAGGAATTGAAACTGAGATCTGTCGGCCATATTACGAGACGATGGGATGACCGATTGACAAAAGCAATTCTAGGATGGATACCGCTTGATTCGCAAAACGGATACGGCAGTTGCGATTGAGACCGAAGTAAATGGGACAAATATTTATTTCAGTTCATTTACGACGAAAAATTCAACACGGCTTCGATAGAATCGCCACGGACACTATTATTAATGAAGAATACTATTTTAAAGAAAATACAAAAAAGAGGAATAGTAAAGATTAGATTAACAGACAGATTAAATTTCGGAGAATTTCATTATTGATGTGGGTGCGTATGGAAAGGATAGTGCTGCAGATGTATTTTCCAATTTAACAATTTACAATTAAGTTTTACGAATGGCAATATTAATTTGCCAGAAAATAAGGACTTGCCAAATTCAGATCTGAATTCTCCTATTATTTTATTCCCCTTGAAGAGTTGTCTAACGAGGTCTTATTCTGGAAGACGGATTCAAGGAAATATTACGAGCTCATACTTGAAATATCGACTTTCACGTGCAATAATTACCGTGTAGAATGTGGCTTTGGTTATCAGAGCTACAAGATTTTGAATTCTATTAAAACATTTAGAAACTAAAAACTGGAAAATGTCATTCACAATGTTAAATCAGTTTGTATATATATATATATATATATATATATATATATATATATATATATATATATATATATATATATATATATATATATATATATATATATATATATATATAACTAGCTGTACCCGCCCACTTCGCTGGGCATTTAAAATTAACATTATTATTTATTATCATTATTACAGTTTCTTTATAAAAAAAAATTTAACTTCCCCTTCCCGTATTAAATCAAGCTTACATATAGTGCCCTCAAATATAGTATTTAATCTTCCTAACATTTAATCTTCGTCGTCTATCTCATCTTCTTCGATGATAGTTTCGATTGGCCGCAAATCGTTCATGAGCCCCATGTAGTTATTAGTTAAAACGACATCTTCTTCATTACACCGAATGATGTCATTTGGAAAGCATTGTTGTAAGGTCTGATAGATTTTAAAAATGCATTTGATTTTACATGTGTTCCATGGAGTAGCGATTTAATAGCTCTGGAAGTTGTCGCAAAGGGTCTAGTTTTATTTTGCCAGCTGAACAGCATAAACCTTCACATTCACCAATCCACTTTAATGCTTTACAATAACTACAAATTTTTGTCACTGAACTTAATTTTGATTCTTGTTTATAATCAACTGTAGGATCATACTAAAAGCCACAATTTATTTTTACTTTCCAACGAATTTTTCATTTCATTTTATACGTCGTAAATCTTGTTTAATTTTTTGTTCTTTTTGTAATCTATTTTCCGTTTCATCTTGACTTTCACATGCACGCTTAGCTTTCATATACTTTGATTTAGACGTTACCAAATTTAATTTGAACTTTCCTTTTTTAGGCATTTATGACTACAACAAATAATTGGAAATAATTAAAAACTATCTTGAGATTGACAACCGAAAATTCAATATAAAAAGTTGAAATAAATATCTTACTAATTTAATGCTGTGAAACTAATTTTTTGTTTTAATCTAATTATTCCACGCTTCTTTCTTTTCTTCTTTTTCTTCTTTAATTAATAAATATAAACATATACATATACATATATATATATATATATGTTTTTAATATCTTTTAAAATCAGTCAATTGACATTTGGTAAAAATTTGTTTAGGTTAGAAAAAAACAAACAAAGTTTTAATGCTACAGAAAAATATTAATTTAATAGTTTAATTAATAATTAATTTATTAAAATTAATAATAATAGTAGTTAATGTACATGATAATAATAATAATCAATAATAAGTTGATAAAAGCTTAAATGTTAAATTTAGCGTTTTTGATCATTAGCGCCCTCACACCCGCTTTAGGAGTTTGAACTCCCTTGCAGACGTTCTTAATTAGTCTTAATATAGCCCAAAAAAAAAAATAATTTCAAATTTTCATTTTAATAATAAGTTTATAAAAGCTATAAAATCAGATAATTAGCGATTCTCATCATTAACGCCCCCGCAACTGGTGTAGGGAGTCCAACATTCATATAAATATTAGCCTATCCATTAAGTACATGTATTTTCTACATGGATACCAAGTTTCAAGTCAATCGGATTCATGGTTCAGTAGTTATAACGGAACATCCGTAAAAACCACTGTAAATTTATATATTAGTATATATATACTATACTGGACTGTTTATTAACATTTCGGAAAGAGAAAATAATAGAGATACAAGAATTTCTAATTGAAATGCATCAAAATCAAATAACCGTTTCCCAGGGGATGCTGAAATTGTATGAGTAGTTTTTTCTCAGTATTTTTTCACAAATAAAATTTAGTTATATTTATATTTAGTTGAAAAGTTTAATATCGGAATAATTTACGTTCACTTGTCAATCCTGTCTTTTCGGCTACATAATCCCATTCCTTATCAACTACCACTGTATTTATAATGCGAGTTCCGCTTATTTCATAAAATATTTCGTTTTTGGATCTCGGAAATCAATACTTCCATCGTGCGATATCAACGACAACTGCAGGCAAAAACAAACAATTTGATTTTTAAAATACAGCGTGCGATGCGGTGATGCAAAATCGTGCCAAACGCACGCATTGCTGTTCCAGTTCGGACAATATAATTATTCTGTTTAGGTCTTAAGCTGGGTCCACATCAATACAAATGTGCGTTGTGCTGTATGTGGTGTGCCTGCGTGGCAATATAGACGCTCTGACACCCAAAATCAAACACAAATACTCTCGATGCACAACACACACACGAATCATCTGTTGTTCACGCAAAATTTTACTGGTATGGACTCAGCTTTAAGCTGGATCTACATCAATACAAATTTGCGTTGTGCGGGCTGTATGTGGTGTGCTTGTGCGGCAATGTATACGCTCTAACACACAAATATTGTCGCCGCACAGCATGTACACGAACCATCTATTGCCCACCAGATAATTCAAAGAAATTGTTTCAGCAGATTCAACACACGCACGCCGCACGTGCCACGCACATCGCACGCCCCACATATATAGTATTTACTTAGGACATAGCGTAAAACCTAAACAGAATGATTATGTTGTCCGAACTGAAATTTAATTTATGATTTTATATTTATAATTTTTTTGATACATTTAAATTAGAAATTCTTTCATCTTTATTATTTTCTTTTTCTGCAATGTTAATAAACAGTCCAGTATAGTATTATGTAAAATACAAACTGATTTAACATTGTGAACGACATTTTCCAGTTTTTTGTTTCTATATGTTTTAATAGAATTCAAAATCTTGCAGCACTGATACCAAAGACATTCTACGGTAATTCTGGCACGTGAAAGTCAATATTTTAAGTACGAAGCCATAATATTTTCTTGAATCCGTTTTCCAGTATAAGACCTCGTAAGACAACTCTTCAAGGGGAAGGCTTCATCGTCAACAAAATTAAAGGAGTATTCAAATCTGAATTTAACAAGTTTATATTTTCTGGCAAATTAATATTGCCATTCGTAAGACTTTGGTAAATTGCTGAATCGGAAAATACATCTGCAGCACTATCCTTCCCATACGCAGCCAAATCAATCAAGAAATTCTCCGAAATTTAATCTCTCTGTTAATCTAATGTCTGTTATTCGTCTTTTTTGAATTTTCTTTAAAAGAGTATTTTCCATTAATAATATTGTCCCTGGCGATTCTATCGAAGCCATGTTGAATTTTTCGTCGTATATGAACTGAAATAAATATTTGTCCCATTTACTTCGGCCTCAATCGCAACTGCCGTATCCGTTTTGCGGTGCGTGCGATGCGGAAATCGCACGCACGGCAGATATCGGATTTACTTAGGACATCGCGTAAGTGTCCACGGAGAAGTCCGAAAACACGATGGACTAATGACTCATCAACAAATATATTGGACCCGAATGGCAGAGGAGAGCTCAGGGTCGCGTGAGTTGGAAGTATGCTAAAGAGGCCTTCATCCTGTAGTGGATTGACATGGGGTGATGATGATGATGGTGATGATAACGATGAATAAATAGATTTTGTAGAGATATTTGATGCCAGCTATCATTTTAACTAGGATTTTTTTGAAAAATGCTACACATTAAAATGTATCAATCTTGAACGAATCAAGATAGACACTTTCATTTTTATTGGTGTAAATGGTACATAATTTTTATTTAATTTGTTAATTAAATGTTTTATTAATAGAAACAATAATCCGTGAACCATCCTGGTATAGATTGAAAGGAATATATTGTTTAATTATCTTTTGTTGTCTTAATGCATAATGTTTAAACTCTAAAGAAGGCATTTATTAAGTTTATATATTTTTTTATCGATATTATTATACTAATATTTACTATTGCTGCAGTGAAATGGAACTAAATAAAATGTTGTTTATTTTATTTAATTTTTTCCAATTTTCTCAATACATTTCAGACTTATTTTTTTTTGTGGTCGTCACAAAAATATAAAAAATGACTAAGCAACAGATGTTGGGGCAAAATCTTACCTAGTTATGTTATCTCGTTAAAATGTTGTTTCGTGCCCAAAGGGACATCAGGCAGTTTGAAGAAACTAAAGACAGTCGATTTTATTTACGTTGAGTTCTTCACGTAGACCACTTGAAGAATTTCTGGTCAACGCCTTCGACAATTTAGAATCCGTATTTATATCAAGATGTGGTTCTTTTTCAATTTATCATTTATATAAATTTGGTACTATCGAAGGATTCTTGACAATATAATGAATGGTAATTTATTCGGAATAATTTGGAATGTTTTTTTATCAATTAGTTTTTTAAAATGTAGGAACCAAAATATATTCGTTGTTTTTGTAGTTAATATACAGGGTGTAGCAGAGAAATTAAATATTTTAAATACTCATCAACTAGTCGTAATATAGAGTGGATATTTTTAGTGCGTCTGAACTTTAAATTCAATAAAACAACAACCAAACTAGATCCTTGTAACTATTTATTGTATACGAAATAATTCGTTTGTTAAACATTAATTTTTGAAAACAATTTCGAAGAAATGATTTCCACGGCTACTTCTGAAAAAGCCTATTCGGTCTTTCGGAGTTATGTTGCCTTCTAAGGCATTAATAATTGCTGGTTTATTGGCATAGACCAAGTATTCAAAATAACCCCAAAAAAATAATCTAATGGCGTTAAATAAGAGTAATTTGGTGGCCAATTAACATGTCTGTTAATCGAATTAATTTTCTCACCGAATTGTGCAAGCCGTCCTCTTGAAACCGCATATCCAGATCAATACCATTCAAATTCAGAATTCAATAATCATTGATCATCACTCTGTAAAGATCCCCATTAACGATAACGTGGTTTCGAGCTTGATTTTTAAATAAATATAGTCAAATGATGTCACCGGCGTACAATCTGCACGATACGGTGCATTTTTCTGGATGCAACGGTAATTGTTGGCTTATTTGCGAAAGATTTTCTTTCCAAATGTGGCAATGTTGTTTATAACGTAACCATTTAACCAAACATTAGCTTCGTCGCGGAAAAATTGCTGTTAAATTCTGGGTCAAGTTGGAATTGATTCTCAGTCCCTTCACCAAACGTACGACGAAAACGTTAGTCTTGCGGCTTGAGTTCTTAGACAAGCTGGAGGAGCTTGTAAGGCACCAGACCAAGATCTTTATTCAAAATTTTTTACGTAGTCGAATGACCCAGCGCAAATTCTGGCAAACGACAACGAAGAGATAAATGTGCATCTTCATCAACACTGACGCACAGTTTTCTGTCTTGTTTTTGTTTAATATCGAGCAACGTAAAGTTGTCGAAAATTGGGCGAATACATCACTCGGTTGTGGAATTATGGGCACCATAAAATTCATGAAGAGCTCTATAAGTGTGGAGTACAGAACACTGATTTTGATAATAAATTTCGACTATTTGCAAGTTTTGTTCTGATGTTTAGTGTTCCATGATGATTTCCCAGAGTATACTGAATAATCTTGACACTAGAGACGCGCAACAAGGTCGCGATAAAGATCGTTTGATAGTGACCCCTATTGGAAGTTCAGACAATGTACTGACAAAGCAAAAAATGCGAAAAAAAGATTTTTTGAATGTTTTATTTTATTTTTTAGGCAGCCTGCAATATAATATATTTATACCAACGACTTTCCAACTTTTTAATACCGGTAGTATAAAGCAATTCGTTCAACTGTGCAAAATATGTACTTGCCTCAGCTTTGAGATGATTATTTAAAGTGAATCATCGTTTCGCAACAACAAACTTTGGGAGAGTTTTGTAGCAACAAACCGAGACGTGTGTGCAGGCGCATAATCAAAAGAGCTCTTTCTTTTCGCCAGATAAGTACATTCACTGTGAAAAGCACACTGCAAATCCTCCAATACTGAAGGGTAATACTCGTCAGTAATGATCCTGCATTTTGCTAAATAGTTTTTGAGAGCCACATCATGAAGATCCCAGAAAACCGTAACCATCACTTTTCCTGGAGATGGAACCGTTTTTGCTTTTCTTGGTGTATTTTCCCATTGCTTTTCCCGTTGGTGCATATTCACCTGTTCGGACCTATTGTTTGAACTGGCTTCTGCCTGGAAATAGTGTGTCCATGTTTTATTTGCTGTTATAAAATGTCGAATTTAATCACCAGAATCGCGTTTAAATAGGTCTAAATGTTCTTGAAAAGTGTTCATTCTGTGAACAAACGAGGCACTTATCTGTGACGATTATGTTGGTCGTTCCGATTTTTGGGCATCTTAGGGGTTCATCATTTTCAACGGATCATTCTTCAACTTCAACTTCATCATCTTAAATCATTTTTATTTTGAAATAGAGTAAACAATTTTTTACTGTCGAAAATGAAGTGGAAAAATCCTTAAAAACAAAATATTTTCTAACAGGTCCAACTTATCAGTATCGTCCATGTTTCAGATAATGTGAAAAGTTGTGGGTTTTTACAACTTTTTTTACTCAATTGTAACACAAACAAGTAAACGTACACGTTTAAAACCTTCGCCATTAAACCACACCACACCACAAAACCTTCGCATTTAGCGAACTATACTTAACAAATAAAAGATGATTTTTTAGTATGTCCAATAGAGATCGCTGTTAAACGAAGTTTGCGAACATCAAATGTTAACATTATTCAGTATAGTCTGGCAAATAATCATGGAACGTTTAACATCAGAACAACTCTTGCAAATTGTCGAAATTTATTATCAAAATCAGTGTTCTGTGTGAACTTATAGAAAACTTCGTATATTTTATGGTGTGCATAAGAACCCAACGGAGTGACGTATTCGCCGAATCATTGACAAATATCCGAACGCATTTCATGTTGCTCGATATTAAAACAAAAACAAGACAAAAAACTGTGCGCCCTGAAGAAAATATCACCGCTGTTGCTAGCAGTGTTGATGAAGATCCAAATTTATTATTTCGTTGTTGTTCGCAGAAAGTTGGGGTCGGTCATTCGACTACGTGAAAAATTTTGAATGGTATTGATTAGGAGGAGATGTGGTTCTAACAGGATGGCTCCACATGTCATACTGGCAAAGTAACAATCGATTTATTGAGAGAACCATTCGGTGAGAAATTACCGGATAATTGGCCACCAACATCATGCGATTTAACGCCCTTAGATTATTTTCCATGGGGTTATGTTAAATCTTTGTTATATGACGATACATCAGCAGCTATTGACGTCTTGGAAGCCAACATAATTCGGACAATTGCTTGAAAAAGTGGTCGAAAATTTAATTGATACAATGCGTTTTGTCAGAAGTAGTTGCGGCGGATATTTATCCGAAATTGGGGTTTTGAAAAAAAAATTGTCATAAATGGAAAGATCATATGTAAGTTTGATAACAAAAGTATTTTTATTTTTATTTTTTTCCTTATAATTAAAAATCTTTATCAAATTGAAAATATATTTTTAAACCTAGTACCGATGACGCGCCGATAGTTCCCGAAAAAACCAAGCACGTGTGACGTCATAATGACTATTTCTGCTCAATATTACAGACAGCTGATACGAATGTTTTAGTTTTTAATCAACCCATTCTTGTTATTATCATCAGTGTATTGATACATTTATTGAAAATTTCAAATCTAATTAGTCATCATATACTGTTTGTACTATTTTGTACCAATACTACAATAACAAATCACAAAAAAAAGTGTTTTAATGTACCACACGACGTATTAATCCTAAAACATCAAATTTTTATAACCACCTGTCATCAAATATATACAAATATTACAATTTATAACATGTATATATATATATATATATATATATATATATATATATATATATATATATATATATATATATATATATATATATATATATATATATATATATATATATATATATGTTTATGTTGTAAGTATTTATTACTTGTTGAAGCTACACATTCATTATATTGACTGTCTTGAACTTTTAGCGTTTAAATTAAACATAACCCATAGCCTAGGAATATTTTGTTTCTTATTTAAATTTGCATTATTAAAAAACTCAAATTGATGGTTTAGCACCATTATTGTTGTCAATGGAAGTATCGTTGACATATGCAAAAAAATATATTTACTTTCACTCATTAATTTATATATTACAAAATAATATATCGTGAAAGAACAAGGACTAGATCTGAAAACGCTGGCAATTATTAAAGCAACGTTAACTAACACGAGGTCAAAAGTTAAATTCATGGGTGACATCTTAGAACCCTTCGAAATTAAAACTGGTGTGAGACAAGGGGATGGACTCTCGCCACTCTTATTTAACTGTGTTCTAGAAAAAGTAATACAGGAGTGGCGTGAAAAAAAGTCGGCACTGAATATTGACCAGCCCATTAAACTGGGGAGAACCAACATCAAAATTGATTGTTTGGCATTTGCTGATGATCTAGCAATTTTAGCTCAAGATGTATTAACGGCTCAAAAACAGATTGAAATCCTAAAAGAAACAGCAGGAAAGGTAGGACTTCAAATATCCTTTGAAAAGACACAATACATGACCTGCAACAGACTAAGAACACCATTTCTAAAAACAAAATATGGTAACATCAGACGAGTCTCTCAATTTAAATATTTGGGTGAAATAATCATGGAAAATGGGTTGGAAAAAGCGGCCAATAAGGGTAGATGTCAAAAAATGGAAACGGCATTGAGACTTACACAAAATATTTACAACAAAAACTGTCTATCTAAAAACACAAAACTGAGACATTACAACACGGTTATTAAGCCAGAATGTCTATATGCTGCAGAAACGCTCATTTTGAATAGAAAGAGGGACATCGAGGACATTGAAAAGAAGGAAAGAAAAATCATAAGAAAAATCCTAGGCCCCAAACAAATAAATAGCACAACATACCGACTTCGAGAAAACCAAGAAATCAAACAATACACAGATATACATAGCGATATGAGAAATAGAAGACTTAAGTTTTACGGATACATCAAACGCATGAATCCGAGTAGGCTAACTAGACAAATAGTCGAATTTTATGAAAATAGGAGTAGAGCTAAAGTAGAAATAATTAAATGGATTGCGGCAATTAAAGAGGACCTAAGATCTGCAAATATTACACAAAGTGAAATTCAAGATAGAGGTTGTTTCAGACACAAGGTTAACGTTTGGAAGGTTGGCCAGAGAGAAAAATATAGGAAGACTGGAACAACTTGGTCTGACGAAAGAAAAAAAGCTCATAGCGAAAGAATGAAATTAGTATGGGCTCAAAGGAAGGCTAACAACAACAAACGCCTCTAATTGTACTTCGCGTGGCCCACTAGGGCCCATACGTGAATAATAACAAAATAATATAATTCCTTTTTTAGTTTAGTTTTGAAAACGGGGGGAGTGTACCCTCCGAAACGTTAACGTTAAAAGTTTGTACATTTTTTTATAACATTTTTATATCTTTAACATTTTGTTCGTTAGGCAAATTTATTACAAAAAAGAATCACTGAGAAATTTGTCTCCGTTTGGTTTTTTGTTTTTACCCAGTGATTCTTTCTTTAAATAAGAACAGGTATTTTTGATATTTTTTGAGTTTTAGATAGTGGCGAAAAAAACCCAAATAAAGGAAAAAAATACCTCGAACTTCAGCTGAATTGAACAGAATGTCATTTTTGACAAAATCTGTGACCATAAAAATATCCAAACCGGGTATACTATCAGAATTGGCTTTTATGAACGCTCTGTCACATTACTGAACTAAATTAGTAACCAACAATATTTTTTTACACCAAACTATAATAATTTTGACAGCATATAGGTAACAGCCGTTATACACAGATAAAAGCTGGCGACAGTAGTTACGTGAAAATATTTTAACATAATGACATCACAAATAGCCAGCCAATCATGGCGCTTTCGTTGCCATATGATTTTGTTTTAAATTTTATACATTTTAATTCATTTAGTTTTTAAACCATTTTTTAAAAGTTGGTGTGATTATCAATATTATTTATGATGAAGTTTTAAAGAAAGTAAAAAAATCTATAATTCTTTCCATATGATCCATATAGATTTTCAATCTATAATTATAAATATTTTTTATTCATAAACCCATTTGCAAAACATTAATGCTACTGAATGTTATTTCACACCAAATAATTACTTTCGAGGCATCACATTTTCTTGTTTTATTCGAATTTAAATTTCGGATGCACTAAAAAATCACCATCGATAATAATTCCACATTATTTGCACCATATCTGAACCTGTAAGTTTTCGAATGAACCTCATAATAAGTTAAAGTTAGAAATCACGTGGAAGCGTTTTTTAAAAACTTTATTTTTGTTTTTGGGTAGTACAAAGAGTAACGGTTCTATTGACAGTTAACTAAAGATTGAATTTTGTTTACAGTTTACAATATTTATATTAAAATTAATGTTAACTAAGGGCTGTGTCAGCAATGACATCATCTGCTGGGGCTGACTCATTTGGTTGAGGTGCAAGCTGGCGATGTTAGTCATATAACTCCTCCCGCCGAAGACGAAAACAAAAGGGGTGAATGTTTGTTTTCGACCATATCCTGTAGGGGTATTTCTTCATTTCTTTTCTTGATCGGGTTGGTGGTTTGGACCGGGTTCTTTTTCTTTTTGTATATTTTCCATGCGAATATACTCATTATAGTTCCCACTATAAAGATGGTAGTGAGGGTAGTTGAGCTTAGTGCCATTATATGTAATTGGGAAGATTCTGGAATTTTTAAATTTTAGCTTTTTCTTGTAATTGTTTTATTTGGTTAATATCGATTGATTGTAGTTGAAGATGGGTTTGTTTTTGAGGTTCTTCTATAGTTCCAAATTCGATTGGTGGTAGCAGGTAGGGATTGCCTTTTAGTAATTCTTCTTTGTTCCAATATTGATTTTGTAATGCCTGAATTCCACAATTGTGAGGTATTTGTATAAGTATATTCTTGTTTATAACAGTTTTGATATATTCTTAATGGTTGTTCATTGGGAATAATCAAAATATACTTGTTATTGATCCATTGTATAATAGGTTGGTCTAATTTCACATTAATCAGTTGGCATTGGCGATTTTCTGCGTATCGGATTAATGTAGTAATGCATTCTTTCGTTGTTGGCTTCAGTTCGTTTGGGCAAAGATAATTATCTTCTATTTGCGGACATTCTGTGTTGCTAAATTGTTGCGAATGAGTGCCAATAATTAGGTACGGTTGATTAGGTACGATTAAGGTATTGTTTATAGGTATAGGAAATAGATGAAAAGATTGAAAGATTTCTTCCTTAAAAATAGGAAAGTGAATTACAAAAATAATTTTGTTTTTGACAAATTTCACTTGCAAACTCGCAATTTGGTAGTAATTATTTAATTCTTGCAAATTAAGAATTTTATCTTTTCCATATAACATTGTTAAATTAGATATTAGATTTAAATTACTTTTTCCGATATTATGGTGCTGTGTAAAATGTTCAAATGAGCGAAAGCGATAGCATCTTCAATATTGTCTAGAAAAGTGATTAAATTCTGACAATTAAGAATTAGTTGATCAATAATATTATACGTATGTAAATAAGTATCTAGATTGAAGAATTTGTTTATTATGTTTGATTTAAGTTCCTCAATA
Source organism: Cosmopolites sordidus (assembly GCA_031761425.1). Lineage (NCBI taxonomy): Eukaryota > Metazoa > Arthropoda > Insecta > Coleoptera > Curculionidae > Cosmopolites > Cosmopolites sordidus. Next base: position 1,829,777 of record JARFXV010000024.1, read on the forward strand.
GATGTTTTGATTGTTCTTTGGTTTTTATCAAGAATATTAATACTTTCGTTGTAGTTCTGAATGAGTTCTTTCGTCAAGGATATATGTTGCATTATTTCTTTCTGAAAAGAATTTTCGTTCGTTTGGAGTTCATAGATTGCCTTATCATATCTCTCTCCATCTTCTGAATCAAGGGTACTAAAAATCCATTTTTGTACTTTTCCTACTAGATTATTAGTCCTCTTTTGATTCTAATATGGGGTTGAATATTGTTTAGCTTGGTTTTTGTTTCTTGTATTAAATAGTGAATTTGGTTCATCATAGATTTTAAATTTACGATTTTATTAAGTGGTATGTCTGTTATTTGAAGTCTAATGTTGTTAAAATAGTCTTCGATATTGTTTAACTGATTGACAAGTGAGGATGTTTGTATATAGTGGATGAAGGTATGTTTGTTTTCTATTATTCGTGTATTTCCAAGTTGAAAGGGTAATAGTGGTGTTTTTATAGGGGTTATAGTTACGTCGGTTTCAGTCTTCAGTATCTTCATTGTTTTTCTGTGGACAAAAAGAATACTTCTTTGATTTTTGTAGATTAGCTTTATGAATAATTTTATCTTTAGTTGTTATTATCTTTTTTCCTATTTCTTGTTTTATTTTAGTTTTTGTATAGCGAGGTTTATCTTTTGTTCGCTTAGCTGTTTTATCTATGAAATATGTATGTAATTGTTCTTCGTAATCTATTGGGTTTTCTCTATTCTGATTACGTTTTTCAATTATTTTTGTCTTTCTTTCTAGAGAGGTATTATATATATTTTTATATATTTCTTTCAGTCGTTCCTTTCTGTCATCAATTAATTTATTTATTATTATTTCGTCTGTTAGGTCGAATGGATCCAAGGCATTCAATTTTCCGCTAATGACATCTATAGGTCTTTGTTTAGTGACACTATGTGTTGTCAAATTGTATCCTAATACAGCGTATAACATTAATTCTTTTTCATTGGCATTTGGATCTTTTAGTTTTAATACTCGATATAATTCAATTAATGTTGAATGAAATCGTTCAACAGGACTATTGCTATTCGAATTCCGGGGGTAGTAAAGTGTATTGAGATGTTATGTAATTTGCAGAATTCTAATAATAATGATGATTTAAATTTCGTGCCGTTGTCACAAGTAATTTGGCTTGGGATATCATGGTGGTTCATGAATAATATTAAATTATTTAAGACAATACTTGCAGTACAAGTTGGTTCTAAAATATAGGCTTGTCCGTATCTAGAAAATACGTCTATTAGCGTTAGGAATTTTACGTTATTTATTTGAAAAGTATCTATATGTACCGATTCTAAAGGTTGTGTTGGTGTTGGTGATATCGAAAATTTTATTTTCGGTGGATTACGATCATATTTGGATCGTTGGCATATCTCGCAATTATTAATTAGTTCTGTTAGATCTTTCATTTTTGGCCAAAAATGTATTTTTTTAAGGCTAGTAAACCTTCATTGATCCCTCTGTGGCATGTTTTAGTATGATGATAGTTAATCAATTTCTGTTGTTTTTCTTTATCTTCGACATCATTCAATAGTATTTTTGATATAAGTAATTTGTATGAGTTGTTTTTGAATACGTTCGATAATATAACGCTAATCTCAAGATATAAATTTTCATCTGTATAATTTGTATAGATACAATAAAGTTTCTTGGGTTCTACATACTCTTTGAAGAAGTGTATTATTTCTTATACGTAGTTTTCTGTTAAGTGGACGATGATTCTATTCTTATGTCCAAATATTTTTCTTCTTTTAACATGTAGATTTCCTCCTGTTTTTCTTGTAAATATTAATTGGTTGGAGTACATGTTTAGGCAATTTTCCGTACTAGGGATATTTAAAATTGGATCTTCCAATCATGTGGGAATCGTTTCATTGTCTTCTCGATTTTTTGTTTTCGAGGGGGTTTGATTTGAATATTTGAGTGAACTATGATTTTAGGGGTATTTATGATTTCATTAAGTCTCTCATGTTCTTGATCTGTCATTGCTATTTGTCTTTCTCTTTAAATGTACTGTTCAATTTCATTATTTATATCTCCTGGATTTCCAATAATTGATTCATTTTCAATTGCGTTAATTTCAATCCTTGATAACGCATCTGCATTGGTATTTTCTTTTCCTTTTTTATATTCAATTCTGTAATCGTATTCTTCTAGTTTTAGTCTCCATCTGACTAGAAGTGAATTAGGTTCTTTCATGTTAAATAGATATTGTAGTGGTTTGTGATCTGTGACAATTATAAATTTACGACCAAATAAATAGGGTCTAAAATGTTGGGTGGCCCACACGATAGCTAAGAGTTCTTTTTCTATTGTTGCATAATTTGATTCAGCTGGGTTTAACGTTCTTGATGCATAAGCTACTGGTAAATCGGTACCAACTTTTCCTTGGCTTAGAATTGCTTCGATGGATACGTTCGATGCATCTGTTGTCAATACGAAGGGCTTTTCAAAATCTGGATATTGAAGTATAGGGTCGTTACATAGGATATTTTTACATGTTTGGAATGTTTCTATAAATTCCTTTGAATGTATTATTTTTTGATCCTTCTTTAAACATTTCGTTTGGGGTTTGGTTAATTTTGCGAAGTTTTTGATAAATCTTCTATAGTAACCTAATAATCCTAGAAAGGCTTTAATGTCTTTTGCAGTTTTTGGTATTGGATATTTTAATATTACATTTATCTTTTTGGGATTTGGTCTGATTCCTTCTGGTGTTATGACATGACCTAACAATTCTATTTCTTTTTGTAAAAATTCAGATTTATCTAGTTGAATTTTCAATTGGGCTTCTTGTAGTCTTGTAAATACCAATTTCAAATATAAGACTAGGCAAATTTTTCCTACTACATCTCGCAAAACGTTGTCCATAACTCTTTGGAACGTTGCGGGTGCATTTTTTAATCCGAATGGCATTCGAATAAATTCGTAATGTCCAATTTCTGCGTTAAATGCTGTCTTTTCTACTGAGTTCTTATTCATTTCGATTTGGTGAAATCCTGATGATAAGTCTATTGTAGAAAAATAAGTGCATTTGCCAAGTTTATCTAATATATCCGTTATATTTGGTAAGGGATATCGATCGTCGATTGTCTTTTCGTTTAGTTTTCTATAGTCAATAACTAGTCTCCATTTCTGTTTTCTACTAGTTTTTTTCGGTACTATCCAAATAGGGCTGCTCCAAGGGCTTTGACTATGTTTTATTATTCCATCTTCTAGCATTTTGGTTATCTGTCTATTTATTTCTGCTTTATGAATGAAGGGGTACATATATGATTTCGTATGTATTGAAATTTCATGGCTGGTTTTGATCTCGTGTTTAATCTGATTGGTAAATGTTAGTGCGTTTTCTTCTTTGTGAAAGATGTTCGTGAAATCTCGACATAGTTTTATTAGTTCGGTTTTTTCTTCATCGTTCAAGTGATCTATTCTGAGTAGCTTTGAAATACTCTTGTTTCTATATTGGTCCTTAATTTGAAGGTTGTCAAAATGGAATAAATGATACTGTTCCTTTTTTGTGTCTGCGAATGGAATTGTTTTCAATGGTCTTAGTAATTTTATAGTGACTGGTTTGTTCGTATCATTATAGATTTCGGTATATGCAAATCCATTTTTTGAGGTAGTGAGAGTTTCTGGTATAAAGGCTTTATTATCGAAATTTTGTTCAGGAATAATTATATCACTATCTTGTTGATCCACTGGTACATTTATTAGGTGAACTTTGTGGGCGTTAATTCTGATTTTAAATTCTTCTTTTTCGGGTTCTCGGAAATACAAGGAAATCTGTGTGGTTCTGTTAATTAATATATTGTTTGATAGGTCGATCGCGAATTTGTGTTTTAGAAGTTCTTTTAATCCAATAATTCCGTCGAAGTATTCATGAAAGTCAAATAGGATAACTGGTATTTCGTCTCTTATTTGAAGTTCAGGGAAGGCTGGTATTTCTGCTTTGAATAATACTTCTTTTTCTCCTATTTCTGTTTTTATTTTAGATGGTGAATGATAAATTTATTGTTTGATAGGTCGATCGCGAATTTGTGTTTTAGAAATTCTTTTAATCCAATAATTCCGTCGAAGTATTCATGAAAGTCAAATAGGATAACTGGTATTTCGTCTCTTATTTGAAGTTCAGGAAAGGCTGGTATTTCTGCTTTGAATAATACTTCTTTTTCTCCTATTCCTGTTTTTATTTTAGATGGTGAATGATAAATTTTATCTGAATAAAATTTTTCTGCCTTTGAAGGTTTTAAAGTTGAGTGAAAACATCCGGTGTCGATTAAGAGTTTTAAAGGTGGGTTACTTATTTTTATGTATGGTAGGTTATTATTTGTATCCGTATGCATTTCGCATTTTACGTTGGGTTTTCGTTTGTTATAGCAGTCTGAAAATTTCCGTCCTAATCGTAGTTGGGTGTTTCGTCATACGGTTCTAGAATTTCTGCTGAGTCCTCGTTATTATAATCTGTCGTCGTGTCTGTCCATCCATCTTCGTTATCGTATGCAGGGGTCAAGTATGAATCATATTCGGTATCTTCTGATGATTCATTTTCCATCTGATATAGTTCCTGTGACGTAAAATTTCTTTGACCGGTGGGTTTGAAGAAATTTTGATTTTGTCTTGTTTTACTTGGAATTGTAGATGCTTTAGACATCGGTTCCGGTTTATTGGTTAGTACTTGTCCTGTCGGTTGAAATATGTTTTAACCGGTTATTCGTTGGGAAATGTTGCTGTATTTGTCGTGGTTGGACATTAATTGGTCCTTGTGGAAAGGGTGGTTTGTAATTGTGGTAATTCTGGATTATTTGAGGTCTAACATGAGAATTAAATCTTCGTGTTTGGAATTGGGGTCTTATTGGCGAATTAAATTGTTGTTGAAATGGTTGGAATTGAGGTCTCGTTGATGCATTGAATGGTGTTTGAAATTGAGGCTTCGTTTGCGAATTAAATTGTTGGAATGGCTGATAGAGTTGTGTGTTCGGATAATTTAAATTTGGATATTTAAATGGATGAATTTGTGTTTTTAAATGAGGAATATTATTATGCGTCTGATGTTTAAATAAATTCTGTGTATATTGGAAATTTTGTTCTTCTGTCTGCATATGACATCGCGCTTTCTAATGAATCTGGGGCCTTTAATCTAATGATACTTTGCAGATATCCTGGTAGTCCTCTGATGACTGTTCTTAAGCTGGCTTGTTCATATTGTCTCGTATAAATAGCCTTTGTTGTGACATTCATGTGCGTGATGAGGATTGTATTCACTTTCTGGGTTAGTTCACTTCTCAGTATCTGAATTCTTTTCCCGAATTCTAGCGGATTCTCGTTCTTTAATGGAGAGGCTACTAACAAATCTTGTTCTAGGCATTCCAAGTTTCTTTTGTCTCCAAAACAATTATATAATGCGGTTTTTATGTCTACCCAATTTTCTAATTCCAGTGTGTTGCCTACTAATAGTTGTGCTCTATCTATTAGTTTAATTCTAGCTATTCTGGTCAAATAACTAGTCGTATCGTCGTTTCCGTATTTGTTGAATAAGTAATCAATTGCTGAGATGAAACTAGTAAGATTAAAGGTGTTTCCATCATAGGGTGGAATTGTGTCTACGTACATACGTAATAACGTATAATTTATATTCTGTGGAGTGGTCATTTTAGTTGATATATTCAAGGTGTTATTAAATTGAGAAATTAGTTCTTCTTCGCTAATACTCATAAATTCAATAATTTACTGATCAATACTTGATTATAAAATAAAATATTGAAATATGCTATGCGTAAAATGTTAAAAAGCGTTTTTATATGATTAAAAATAAAATATAATAAAATAAAATAAAATAAAATAAAGGGATTAAATTATTAAAGGGATATATTAACCATAATTTGTTAATATAAACTTTAAAAATAACTAAATTTCTACTTAGTGACTAGATATTGCTCGTCTTTCTTAATTCAAAGTTCGCGCCTTTAAATTAGAGAAAGTTGTATTCCTAAAATTAAATAATTAAATAAAATTATTGATTATAAGGTTCGCGCCAGATAATCGTTTAAACTAATGATATGTGGAAAAGTAAATTAAATAAAAATTAAATTATTGATCATAAGGTTCGCGCCAGATAATCATTTAAACTAATGATATGTAGAAAAGTAAAAACAGTGATGAGGGATAATTCGTCTTAAAATTAGATTTGATGCGTTCTTAAAATTAGGGTGATTTTCTTTGTCGTGTTTGCTTGTTTGCTTGTTTGCTTGTGCTTTTCGCTTTTTCTTAACCTACGTTTCTTAAAATTACTTTCAATCTCTTATCCGGAGAAATCGAAAGGGGTCGATAAAGGAGTACTGGACACTCACCGTATTTTTAGCCTGTCACGGGTCATCAGCCGCTCGTCCTTCTATCGGGGTGAACCTCTAGCTCTGCAATAGTCGTTGGTTTCTTTGTGCTGGGTTGATCAGTAGACGGCTTCAATCCAAATCAGATTCGATGCTGTGGCTTTGGGGATGAAGGTGTGGTCGATATACTGATCCGTTTTCCGACTGCGCCAGTTAAAGTTAGAAATCGCGTGGAAGCGTTTTTTAAAAACTTTATTTTTGTTTTTGGGTAGTACAAAGAGTAACGGTTCTATTGACAGTTAACTAAAGATTGATTTATGTTTACAGTTTACAATATTTATATTAAAATTAATGTTAACTAAGGGCTGTGTCAGCAATGCCATCATCTGCTGGGACTGACTCATTTGGTTGAGGTGCAAGCTGGCGATGTTAGTCATATAACTAATATGATTTAAAATTTTTTTAACTTTTTTGATGACTAAGGGCCAGTTCTACAATGCAAGAATAACCCAGGTATACGCTATGCTTGGAATAAAATTTGAGACACTCGTAAACGCCCGTTCGGCGTTTCAAATGTTATTCCAAGTATAGCTTGTACCTGGTATATACTTGTATTGTAGAACCGGCTCTAAGCGGTGGAGTGGTCGATTAATTGTTTATAGTTATTTTTTATGAATTGAAATAGATACTATTTTTAGTAATATATCCTCAGACTTGTTATATTTTTCCATTTCCATATATGGTATCCATTTAATGGCGTTTTTGTTTCAAAATTTTAACAACATTGCCATCTGTTGACAAGTGTTACTGTCAGTTTGAAGGATTTTACAGGAATTACTCATTGTGATGTTCTGAATCCTAATGTAATCATAATTATAAAATATTATTGTAGGCCGCTGGACAAACTAAACCTGGCTATGATTGATAAACTTCCAAGATTGCTTCATCAGAAATGTGTTTTTTTACAGCATCACAATGAAAGATCTCATAGTGCCAGAATCAATCCAAAAAAAGATAGAGTTAGGTTGGGGGGTACTTTCTCACCCACCGTATTTCCCTGGTTATGTAGCGTGAGGTTACCATCTTTTCAGATCTATGGGATACTTTCTTTGTGGAAAAAAATGTCCTACTGCGATAGTTAACAAAATTACGCCAGAAGAATATTTTACCTTAAAATTAATGTTAAAATGCGGATAAAATGTTAAAATGCGGATAGAAAGTAAATTACAGAGATGAGAAGGTTGTCAATAACGATGGAGATTATATTAAACTTGCTCTGCATCTTATTTTCACTGTAATTATGTTTATTTATTCACTTATATAGGGTTATCAAATGAGAGCTATACGAGAGTTGCTATTTATGTATCCGGAATAATAAATAAAAACAAATATTTTTCATTGAATTTAGTTTTATTCTTTATGAAAATATTATCCGCGATGATCGATATACTTTTTGCATACGTTTGAATCAATTTTCGTAGCACTTTTTCCATTAGGGTTAAAGTATCTCCAAAATATACATTTTGAATGTATCAACTGTTTCTTCTGGCATCGAAAATCGTTGACTACGTAGTTTATTCTTCACGGACGGGAACAAAATAAATCATTGGGTGCCAAATCAGGACTGTATGGTGAATGTTCCATCAATTCAATGTTTCGATCAGTCAAATATTGACTTGGTCGGTCTGATGTGTGAGAGCTCTCGTTGTAATGGTGAAGAATGATCCTGTGTCCTTATTTCTCCTTATTTCTTCAAAGACTTCTGGCAAACAAATAGTTGTGTACCATTCCAAAGTGACCGTTCTACGATTCTCTAGTGGTACTGTAGACACATACCCATTTATCCCAAAAAACAATCCACCATTTGCTTCGAAGTACTTCTTGCCGCGAATAATTTTTGTTGGGTTTGGCTTATTTTAAAAGACCCATAGTGTCGACTGCTGTTTACTTTCGGGCTCATACGCATAGCTTCAAGATTCGTTACGTGTGTAGATCTTATACACAGTTTTTAACGCACCACGATTGTATTTTTTAAGCATTTCTTTACAACAATCGACACGAGCCTTTTTTTTCGATTGTCAAATAATATGGAATCCAACGCATACGTATCTTTTTTTTACGGCTAAATGTTCATGTAAAATTTTGTGTATGCTTGTCGTACTAATACCCAGGACTGCCTCAATCTCATGATATGTCACATGATGATCTTGCTTTATTAGTTCGCGCACAGTATCGATGTTTTCTGGCACAATCGATTTTGGATGACCTTCTTTAAATTCGTCCGTGATCTGACGATGGCTCGATTGAATTCACCAAACCAGTAATATATAGTGGTTTTAGATGGTGCTTCATCGCCAAAGTGAGTTGATCGATTCATTATTGTTCGGATAATCCACGTCGAAAGCTATAGTAAATTATCGCACGATAATTCTCACGAGTTAAATAGCCTTAATTATGGCTTGCATCAAAATTTCCAAAAAAGTCCTAATATAACCAGCAACGAAACCTCTCGATACTGTAGCAATCTAAGAGATATCCAAATAAATATGTCCAAATATATCTTTCCTCCTGCATTTATTAAACCTCTTTTGGATCGTAAATGCGGTTGAACATTATTTAGTTTTGTTTCAGCTTCTGGAATAAGGAATTTGGTTTGACTAATCATTGTATTTAGATATGATATGAATAGTGAGCACGTCCATATAAGTCTATTTTATCTAGCTTCTGATTAATTTTGTTATGAAATGTTTCGATGTTTTGTAATTGATTAATAATAGGTGGTATTTCGATGTAGTGTATAAAATTATGTTTGGTTTCTATGATCTTAGTATCTCCAAGTTGAAAGAGGGTTTGTATTGTTGAAATTACTTTGAAAATGTATAGGTGGAATCATATTATTATTAAACGGTTGTGGTCTAACAAAATTATTTGTTAGGTTGTAGGTTAGAAATGTAGGTTAGGTGTTGGTGGAATCATATTGTTAGAAAAAGGTCTTGTCTTATATTATTTTCAGAATTCTGGTGTTTAAAATTGTTTGGTTGTGAAAATATAGGAGTGGTTAGTTTTGGTTGATAGACATTATTTTGATTAGGGTTTTTATACAAGTTTTGAGCATATTGAAAGTTTTGTTCTTCCGTGATAAATAATAATGCGTTTTCTAGACAAGTTGGTTGTTTTAGTCTGATTATACTTTGAATTTGGCTTGGTAGTCCTGTTATTTTATTAGGCTCGGCCCTGTTTACGTTTCTTACGACTTCGCCGGGTTTCGTTACGGCAGGAGTTGTTGAGAGTTTATTGCAGCCAATCGGCCAACGATATATCTTGAAACGTCTTATCACTGAAATACTTTGAGCTAGACAACAAAACGGTGATCTTGACAACTGATCCCGCCTACTTTCCTGGCTATGTGAATGCTTTCAAATATACGGAATTGACGGCCGCACCCTGTATATAATACTAATTTGATAAGACTTTATTTATTTCTTATTTATCCATATTTGATATGAAACAAATTTAATTTTCACTGTCTTGAAATTGGAAATTCTCTGTCACTATTATTATTATTATTGTCCTGCATATCTATTTTTTGTTGTGAACTTTTTCTCTCTCACAACCTTGTATTAAAAAAATGAATAAATAAAACAAGCATATTACTGTTTTTGGTTCTCTTTTCATTTCACAATTTTACATCGTTCTTATAACGTATATATGTATACAACAGCGTGTTCGAAAATGAAGAATGAGAAAAGGGATCGAACTATCTTAGTAACACTATAACTACAATATTCATTTAAAAATTTGATAAATTTAAAAATGTAAACATCAATTCTGATTTTGGAAATATGTATAAAATTAAATAAGCTCGTCAATATACATTATCCTGTAATATTGCAAAATACAGCTTATGTGTAGTATTGTAAAACATATTCATGCTATGACAACGAAAAAAGCAATTTGGATTTTCAAGCTTATCAAATTTCTTTTTTTTAAACGGATAAATGAGAAACAAACTGAAATCGGGCAATAGTTTAAATATTATTCAACAAATTTAACATTTATTATTGTATCTTCTAACAATTTTTTTTTACTTTCCTATGCCGAATTCCATATTATATTTATTTTTCATTATAATATAAAAAGCAATTTTTCATTTATCTTTTAAATAGTTTATGAGATATGTAAGGTGATAAAGAGTGATTTTTTTTATAGATAGATTTGTTCTTTACTGATTGCTAAAATAAATTCATTACAAGAATGAAATAATAGGTTTGGGACGTAGACATGAGGATAAATTATAAGTCTGTGACATTTATTCAGTTCAATCATAGTGCTGTCTTTGTTATATAATTTTTGAAATACTACTTGTAGTCTTATTAGTAGATTTATTTTTTCGATTTCATTCGTATTTTTCCACATCATCTAGGTTTATTGGTGTTCAAATTATAATAAAATTGTTGTAATTTTGAATAATTGTTTTACTATTTACATATACTTAAAAATTATACGATATGAGGGGTTATGAAGCATGATTCTATTTGTTTTGCTTATTTTTGATTCAAATTACTTCAAGGAGAGGAATATATATATATATATATATATATATATATATATATATATATATATATATATATATATATATATATATATATATATATATATATATATATATATGTATAAAATAAATTTAAATTTCCCAAATTGACTTTTTCCACTTGGGTATCCTCTAAATCATTTTTTCCTATGCCGTTTAATCCTGGCGAATTTGTTTCTCGCTTATTATATTGACTATCTTACTAAATATTCTTGATTTTGCTTTTGCTGCGTTCCTTTTAGATTGGCAAATTATCTAATTATCAATAATTATCTAACATTTTCAAATTTACTGTGTACCCGATGCTTTTTATTTGTTTAAATATTATATATTTCATTTTGCGCCATTAATAGTAATTAAAGCAAATTTTAAATACGAAAAAATTGATATTTTATCTTAATTTAAACTATTATTCTTAATTTAAATTTTTCACCTTACTTGCGTAAATTAAGATAAAATATTATTTTTTTCGTATTTAAAATCTGTTTTTAATTACTATTGAGAGCGCAAAAAGAAATATATAACATTTAAATGAATAAAAAGTACCGGGTAGTCAGTAAATTTCAATTGTATTATTGGGAAAAAGGTATAAATAAATTTTAACCTTCGGAAACAGTGGTTCCCAACCTTTTTCAAACGCCGGACCCCTAAGAGAGTCAGTCAGTCTACTATGATCGGCACGGACCAATTAATAATAAAAATAATAACAATGAATCGGTCACGTCTTTTTATTTGTATATTTGGATAGGTTTGTGGACCGCAAGTTAGGAAACCAGATTCTAAAAGGATCACACCAGAAGCAGATTCAAGAAAATTTAGTAAAATAATCAATATAATAACAAAGAAAAAAATTAATATCTAAAAAGTGCAAAAATTCCATATTAATTGAATGGGAAAAGTATCGTCATTTATGCAGGGTTAAAAGGCATTGGATTTTTTTTTTCAAAATTGCTTTTAGGGTATAAATAAATGATTTAGATAATTCCTAAGTGACAAAAGTTAATTTGGAAACATGGTATCATATATATATATATATATATATATATATATATATATATATATATATATATATATATATATATATATATATATATATATATATATATATAGCCATAATTATAGCTTGCATCGAAATTTGGCTAACATAATCCAACCAAAGTCCTAATATAACCAACCAAAGAGACCTCTCGATACTGTAGCAATCTAAGAGATATCCAAATAAATATGTACTCAATGTGTCTAATTTTCCATAAAAACCTTTTTTTTTTAAGTTATACCTGTCTACCTTATTAGGGTATTTTTCTTTTTATTTAAACTAATTATCCTACCATATACTTTCCTATCCTATATCATCTTCTAAAATCCTTCACACTCTATTCTCGTACTTTTTGCTCCTGATTCAATCTAATCAATCCACCTTTCTCGTGGTCTTCCATTACATATGATATTTCCGGGTTTGATATTCTGAGGTTCTGGACATGTGTACGAACCATTTGAGCTGTTCGTCTCTCAACTTTTCGTTTATTGTAAGTTCTAAGAACTAAATTTGTAAGTTTGGATTTGTGGTTTGGCTGTCAGAATGTTTCATTTCTTATTTTGACTCTTCTTATTTTATTATCGATCTCACGTCAAAATCGCCTTTCCATTGTCCATGTCCATGTCTCATTATTAAATATTATCGTTGGTTTTACTTTTCCTTTCACTACTTCGATTTATATATTCCTTAGTATTCCTTTCCCGTTTAAAAAAGGGTTCTTTGTGCGTGAAAATGATTCCTACTTTTCCCATTCAGGATATAACTCAACACATCCCGAAATTCAATGCGGCTAACAGTTTCAAACAGGCTAAATGTTCGTTCGATATGATTCTATAAGGTCATTATGTTCTGATTATTGGTTTGGTATTGTTATTAATAAATTGTATTAATTGTAATAATATTGATAACAATAGAACTCCATATTTTTTATACGGAGAATTTCAGTGGAAGGTGATAAAATTCCGGAAGTGGAATGGAGTGATAAACGTAGCTTAAACCATTAGTAGTTTCTTATGGCTGCGAGAGGTGAATCTTTACAAAGAAAACAGAAGAGATGTTTGTAGAACACAACACTCACATCAGAATCAGTACAAGTTTTTGTACTGATTCTCACGTAGCACAAAAAAAAATGAAAAGGTGTATCTGACATCATATGCCAGAATTGGAAAAGAAATAGGAAGACCATATGCCAATGCGATCTGACAACACCTTGAACAGCACGAAATCCTGAAATGGATCAAGACCATAAATGTCTACCAAAGATATGATGGAAACATGATGGACTGATGACATCCTGAAATATTTGACTCGAATGGCAATGGAATGCTCAGGAGGGTACTATTTGGAAATATGCTGAATAGTCCTTCCTCCTGCAGTAGATGGGCACTGATTCTATTAAAAAGCAAAATATATATATATATATATATATATATATATATATATATATATATATATATATATATATATATATATATATATATATAATATTATATATAATATAATATATATAATATTATATAATATATATTATAAATATATATATATATATATATATATATATATATATATATATATATATATATATATATATATATATATATATATATATTATAAATATATATACAACAAATTATTGTCAATGTAAGTATCGTTGACATACAAAAAATATATTTACTTTCACTCGTTACTTTATATATTACAAATTAATATAATTTATTTTTTAATTCAGTTTTGAAAACGGGGGGAGATTACCCTCCGAAACGTTAGAGTTAAAAGTTTGTAAATTTTTTATAACATTTTTATATCTTTAAAAATATTGTTCGTTAGGCAAATTTATTACAAAAAAGAATCACTGAGAAATTTCTCTCCGTTTGGTTTTTTGTTTTTACACACTGATTCTTTCTTTAAGTTTTTGTATTAGTTTTTGAGTTTTAGACGTTGGCGAAAAACCCAAATAAAGGAGAAAAAATATATGAACACGCCACAATCATTCAGACATTACTTAAAAATATAAACTGTCTTGAAGTTACAATTGACTCATTAGAAAAGAAGCCATGTTAGCAGCGGTGTCTAAGGCATCAGCCGACTATATGGCAGTCAGCGTGGAGCAGGTTCTGTTCCCGTATTAGGTATGAACTTTTTCTAAATACTTGTGAATGTTTTTAGGTAAGAGTGTAAAATCTGACAAGGAGCCACCCCTCAGTCACGCCAGTTCGAGGCTGGGTAAGGCGGGATGCCTTCTGAGAGGTTTTGGTCACTTGCCAGTCGGTAGGTATATCGAGATACTTGTGGTTAAGCACAAAAACAAGGGTTAATAGCCTGAGGAGGGTGCTGAATGCGGTTTTCGGTAGCCAATGATCGTGGTTCGGAACCCATGTTAAGCTGTAATAGGTCCAGTCGCTAAATAGCCTTCTCAGTTGCTAATGCGTCTTTAACCTTAAAAAACTTTTTAACTAACTCATTAGAAACCATTTTGTTTAACTATGAAAAAAAACCCAAAATTTGAATTTGATTTTTACACTTTTTACAAAGTGTGCATTAATTTTTTTATTAAAATGGTTATACCAACAAAATTGCTAATGACAATGTCCATTTTGACGGCTGTTGAATAATACTGCACTGTAAGTTTCCCAATGAAGATGAGTCTAATATGGTTTTTCGAAATATCCATCTTTTAAAAAAAATCCTAATAGGTCAGGTTTTGATATCCTCTCGCGAAGCAACACGAAAGTTACGATCTATAAAATACTCATTCAATCAGTAGTCACTTACGGCCGCGAAATGTGGACTCTCTCAAAGAAAAATAAAAAAATGCTTATAGCATTGGATAGAAGAGTAATTTTTGGTGTTGAGAAAAATGGAAAGTGGATGATCACGTTTAAATTTAACCTCAAGCAATTAAGAATGTAAAGATTTGGAAATTGATTTGGATATTGTGGACTATAAGAGGGTTCAACGACTGAGATCGGGGCACACGTTGTGAGAATGCCAGAAAGCAATATCAAGGAGAACCACGGAGAGACGAATAAAGGGTAAGAGAAAAAGAGATAGGCCAAAGACATGATGCAAAGATGCACATTTAAAGCGGGAAATGGGCTGTTGGAGACCAACCAGGTTGGAAGCGAAGGTTGAAAGAGGTCAAGGCTCACTGACCTCCTAGTAGTGCGATTGGGATAACAAGAAGAAGATATCGTTTCATATTTCAAGAGGTTTTAGTACGAAAAAACCATACACATTGTGTACATTGATATTTTGTTTTAAAATATTATAACATTTCTGACTGGAGCAATATCAACTAGGGGACCTTGAAATATAGATGGTCACAAATAAGCAATAATTTAATAGTTGATGGTACCCAGAATAATTTTATACTTATTTAATGCATGTGGAATGTTATGCAACCAAATATGTACAGAATGTCCTCAAACATCTCGAAAACTACTAAGGATCTTATTTTTAACTAACTTTTAAGTATTCCCTTCATACTTTAACATCATATCTTTATCTTTTGTATTGTGCTTATCTTATGTATATTGGTTTCACTTAAGCCTAAACATCTACAGATGAACTAGTTTCTTTTTCTTCTTCTTTTTTTTTTAAGAGTATTAAGCTAATAATGAATTTGACATCCGAACAAATTATACAAAATTTGAAATTTTAACAGAATTGATAACAATAAACTAGAATAGTTTGTTTTAATTTAATCAATTTTGACAGCGAAAAAATTGCGAGATAATCTGTTGGGATGTCTGAATGCGGGTACTTAATTGAATAACCCATAATTCAGTAATTTTCGTACCCCCATAGGCCAACATTAATTTCAACAAGTACATAAATACATATATTCACAATTAAGTTTTCAAGTTAGTTTTCATTAATGATAATGAGAAAATATTATGATCGATTTATTACTGTGTTTATCAGATTAGTTATTTCGGAAGTAATAAATGTTAGTCAGTTAACTTATTTGGATACACTTTCCGGTTTCGTTTTTAAATATGATGTTCTTTATAATAGACTACAATCAAGGAAAGGAAAAGTAGATAAAAATAAATAAAGAGGTCCTAGAAGTTCCTTATATAAATTCATAAGATTTGAATTATTGCACTGTCATACAGATTGATGGGTCACTGATCAATCTGAACTTTAAACTCAGCTTACTACGAATTTACAAACAGGGTCAATTATCCATATTTTACTTCGTGTTAGAGATATCGAAAAAATATTATTAGAAAAAGTTGTTCAGAATATTATTTTAACCCCACATACCGAGTTTCATGACAACATTTGCATTTTGCATAATTTTTTCATTATTTTGGTCTAGTCAGACAAGTTTTCTTTAGTTCAAGTTTTTTTTTAATTTGACACTACTGTTAAAGGTCAGTTAGAATAAACTTTAGGCTTTAAGAGAAAAAATCGAAATAATCCAGTTGTTTGGTGATATTGCTCGTAGTAGCAGAGAAGTTGCTGCAAAGCAGCTGCGGTTATTAAAATCCTTCAAAAAGGTCAGCCATTGTTGAATACACCCGCATCCTGAGGGTAACGATATATTGGCGGTAAATCGAGCAAATTCATGCATCAGCCTGCTAAATGTATCGTCTCAACTGAATATTAGCAAGGATAAAATCAGATGTTTCAAGTTCAGATAGAATCAAGATGTTTCGTTCGTCACAAAATCAAACTCTATAAACTGAAGTTCTTAGGTCGATTGAAAAGGTGGTGGAAAGGAATTAGACTATTGTTATTGGGCACAAGGTAATTTTTTAAATGACAGATATTTCCTGAAGAAGATTATGTTTACTGATGAGGCTACATTCCCCACTAATGGGGTTGTATCGTCTCAAAACTGTAGATACTGGGCCAGAGGTAATCCACACTGAGTTACATATTGTAAAGGCCAATATTCCCAGAAAGTCATTGTCTGGTGTGGGATTTTAGGAAACTGAATAATTGGTCCTATTTTCTTTAACGAATCATTGAACATCGCTCGTGCTTCGATGGGGAATTTTAGTATGCAATTGAAAATCTCCCTCTTAATGTGCAACAGGTTATGCATTTGCAGCTAGATGGTGCATCTATCCACAATTAAATGATTGTTGGTCTGTGTATTGGTTGTACCAAAAATTCCCTATGGGCCGGATCGGGAAAAAAGTCCTTTTGAACTGTGGCCTCCGAGGTCTCCCGATATTATACCCCTCGATTTTTATTTTTGGAGAATGGTCAAATATAAAGTTTATAAAACAAGGCCCACAAATCGAGATGAAGTTTGTGTCAGAATAAGGCAAGCCTGTCAAGAAGTCAGCATCCCGGAACTTAGACGAGTAGCTAAACGGAGTTGAAAAACGTATTCGAATAGACGGAGGACTAGTTGAGAGAGATTACATTTGAATACAGGACACTATTAAAGTCTCCAATTTTTATTTTCCATGGTACACTAAATATCAATTTAAAAAATAAATTTGCGATAATTTTTGTGTGTAGACCAAAATAATGAAAAAAATAAAAATGTGAATTTTGTCATGAAACTCGGCATGTGGGGTTAAAATAATATTCTGAACAACTTTTTTTCGGTGTGTCTAACGCGAAGCAAAATATCGAGAATTGACCCTGTTTTTGAACTTGTAGTAGGCTCAGTATAAAGTTCAGATTTCAGTTGAATATCTTAAAAAAATGTGAACCATTAACCTGTAGGATTGTGTAAAATTTCAAATCTAAATTCCTTCAAGTAGCGAAAATGTGTGGATGTCTTTATCTTAAATGCGACTGCATATATATATATATATATATATATATATATATATATATATATATATATATATATATATATATATATATATATATATATATAAAATCCAGAGGGAACTTGTAAATATTTTCCATTTCTGTTTGTCTCTTGAAGTTCCATTCTAGTATTTTTAGCTCTTTCTTGCTTATATTCTCCATTATCACATCTCTCCATTTTTCACTTTAACTTCGGTCTATGCTAGTTCAACTATACAAATATTTTATATTTGTATTGATATATTGAATAGCTGATTCATGACACATGTTAATCATGCGATGGAATGATCACCATGGTAGAAAACAAGAACATAAAAATCCAGAAACAAGCTAATCTCTAACATCATAAGTATATAAAAGAGAAAACTGAAAATCATCAAATGTTGGAAGAATTAGTCCATAAAATGTAAAGTATTGTTAAGAATGGCTTAAAGAAATTTGGGTAATCGAAAAATGTTACTTTTTCTGAACAAGGAAAGGGTCATTAAACACAAGTCTTCAAAGTAATTTACCTATTGATGATTATGATTATTCCATGATTATTCCTTATAGTAAAAAAAAATAAAAATCATATAGTCAGATATATCAATATTGACATAGAAATTGAATTCCATATAAAAAATAAAATCAGTGTCTTTGATGAAACCAGGTTTTTCCAGATTAGTGATACAGCTAGATATAGTTATATAATATATAGTAATAAATAAATAAAATCTAAAATTAGACTTAAAGACAAGAAAGAGACAACAGCTGTCTCTTATCTAGACACATATATTCATAATCTGCCGACCGCAACATGAAAAAGACGCTTTGTAAAGGGTGTTCCAGTAGGTAGTTGGAGATTAAAAGTTAACATGACTAAACTTAGAAATTTTATATACCACAAGTGTCGACTAAGAATCGAGCAATTTAATTATGTATCGTTTTATCACGGAAGAACGTGTTCGAATTGTACAAACTTACTACGAAAGAAATAATGCAGAATTTTGCCATAAAATGTGTTTTACGACGAAGTTTATTTCCACCTCACAGGTTATATGAACAAGCAAAATTGTAAGATTTGGGAAATGAAAAGCCTCAAGTGATTGTAGAAGTACTTTTACAACCTCTTCGGGTTACAGGGTCGTGTTCAATGTTGGTTGGAGGGTTATAGGGTCATTTTTTTCATGAAAATGACGATGGTAAACGGTAAATGTTAATAGTAAACGCTACTGTAATAAGCTACTATAATACCTAGCCTAGCCTAACCTAACCCTTTATAGCCTCGTGTGTAACAAATTTTGTAACAACTTCATTGCCGTTACTGGAGTACTTCATTGCCGTTACTGGAGTACCTTAGCTAAGGAGGGTATATTGAACCTTGGGACAGCACGACGCAATCGAATTCCAAATTGCAAATTGCCTACTGACAAAGTTGAAAAAAGAACGCGGATTATTTGTTGAATATGTCGCTGCCATGACAACCGTTCATGGATGATATCGATGTCACAAATGTCATATAGAAGGACAACAATGTTGTTAGTTTCGTATCATCTTCTGTCGGTGAATTGTCTAAGGCTCAGATCAGACGTTACGATAAGGCCAATAAGAGGTACATCAACATTGATCGCCCTCATATAATAGGAGAATACAAGCGACATCAGTGGTGTAGATTTGTTAGATAGTATTATGGAGATATATAAAATTATGACGCGGAGACATAGATGGCATGTTCGGATCTTTTATAATTTATTGGACTTCACTATGGCTAATTCTTGGCTTTAATACCGAAAAATCTAAAAAAATAACTTAATAACTTATTAATGACTTAATAACTTAAAACTTAATAAACAAACAAACAAATGTCTTCATCAGATTTTTGACTTGGGGTAGGGCAGACTTTATGTAAGCTTGGACTTGGAGTCTGACATCAAGACAGATATCAGACAATAGAAAGATCCTGCGCAATATGTTTTATTAATTGCAGCGCGATAAGATCAACTCGGTCACTGGCCACTGAGGGTCGAAAAGATGATACGTTGCAAGTTTTCTAAATGCAGTGGAGTATCATAAACCATTTGTGAAAAATCCTCCAATCCTTTCATACCACATAAGTATTTTTTAGTTTAACTAAATGTTATAGTAATGTCACACTCCCTAAAATGTCCAATAAATCATTAATAAACAAAATTATTGACTTTTTTATATAAACGTGTTTTTTTATTATCCTAAACCAGGCTCTTTTCACAGTAACTTTACATTTTTACCATCTTGGGCTACAAAAGGTTAAAACGTTTTTTATGGCTCCAATTGTACCTTAAGAGTATATTCATTCAACAAGATGGAGCCATGTGTCATACGGCGAGAGAAACTTTGATTTTGTTTGGAAACGTTGGATAAGTTTTCCTGCCCACGTCATTTCTCGATATCTTGAATTAAATGGCCTACAAGATCATGCGATCAAAGCACCCTCAACTTTTTCCTGTGGGCTTTCTCAAGGATAAACTCTATTCTATTAATCCGCAGATGATGAAATTGAAACGCATTTGTGCCAAATTCTTGTTGACAATTTTACGTAAAGAATGACTATCTGTAGAAACAGTAGATGGCGACATATGGAGAATATTATTTTAAAAATATAACTGCCATGTCTATTTTTTTTACAAAGTAAACCATTATGTTATTTTTCTAAAATTGTTGGTTTTATTTAACAAAGAAATCCCGTACACCCCCTATTAAAGTATTCAAAACAAAAACAATGAAACTTCTAGCCTCCCAAATATATGTAGCATTAGAACATCATAAAATTAATGATATCAATTTTAGTATTTAAAAGAATTTTCTTCTTTTTTTATAAAAAGTTTATTTTTTTTCAATTTTTAAAGGTAATCAATTATTTCTATAATGTTTTGTTGTATGTAAAACTTTATATTAAAATGGAGATCTTTTTTTTAATAATAGAAATTTTCTTAGTAGAATGTGTTATTAAACGTAGACCTATACCCTTATTTTTTTTTGGATTATTCAATTAAGCTTTAAGTAAATATTATATCCTGCTGTAACTGGTTTTGTTTCTAATCATACTCACAAATGGCAGTGTTGCTCGATCTAATACAATGCTATGATATGAATGTAATGAAAAATTGTACAATATTATTTGGTAAAAGGCATTTTGGAAACTTATATAACTTATCATGGTTCGAATTATTACCTTACATGTAAATACATGCACTGATGATGGTGAGAATGATACCGACCTCAATAAATCAAAATTGTGAAACTCCTAGTCGTGTTAGTAAAACATGTAGACAGTTAAAAGAAAACGTTCAAAAAGAAACGATAGTTTATTTAACTGTTAAAAGTTTCTTGAGACTGGACGAATCTCATATTTTTCGATCGTATTCTAAAAACTGATCTAATTTACTACTTTTCGATAAGGCAATAATTATTTGCGTTTGTTACGTTTAAGTTTACTTAATATAATATTTGTTTTGGGAATTGCAAGTTTTGTTTTTTTTAATGGTTCATCGACACTTTTCGAAAATAGTAGAAATTGAAATCTACGTCAATGACTTTCTAGGTATTTTTTTTATCGATCTATTGAAACACCTCTATACTATATAATATCTTTAGAAAAATAGATAGAATGTAGAGGTCTCGCCTTCAAATTGGTTTTAAGTTTACAGAATTCCAGCCTAATTGAAAAATAATCAAATATTAAGATTTAAACCATCGAACTTCCAGTAAAAGGAAATATATCTGGCAACTTGTTTCTGATAGTGTTATGTCTTACCATTAGATGGAACAAATATGCTTCTATTATCATAAATTAAATTCCGTATAGAATAACCTAAAAGAAATTTGGAGTTGGAAATTATAATAATATCAATTTGTCAGTTTACATAGTCACATTTAGTACATTTTGTTAGTAATTATTCCTCTGAGACTATCTAAAATTGTAAAGCTGTGTGGATATGTAAGCTTTTTGGGTTTTCTACGAAAATATATGTTTACTATTACATAATTGTAGCACAAACATACCTACAGATTTTAACAACAATCGAAGCTTCAGGATATTCGTTATAGAGGCGAGTAGATCAAAAATCATCTACACAAAGCAGTATTTGTAGAATATTTCACTGAAGTGTTCAAAGTTTTCGACGCTGAGATAGATGTTCACATAAGAGAAAAAGGAAATTCTACAAACAGTGGATGACCCTTGGTAACTAAAACGACCACTTAAAAGCTCCACAATATCAGAAGTAAGAGCTGCAATAAACCAATTCAAGACAAGGAAGGCTTCAGGTTATGATCTTGTTACAGGAAACATTCTTAAGGAGTTGGGACA
The DNA here is from genome assembly GCA_031761425.1 of Cosmopolites sordidus. Classification (NCBI taxonomy): domain Eukaryota; kingdom Metazoa; phylum Arthropoda; class Insecta; order Coleoptera; family Curculionidae; genus Cosmopolites; species Cosmopolites sordidus. The sequence continues at coordinate 1,851,873 of JARFXV010000024.1, forward strand.
AAATTTATAACCAAAATATTCAATGCGATCTTAAGAATTGGATATTTGCCTATTCATAGAAGGGTGCATTGTTTATCGCCATCCTGAAGCCAGATAAGCCAGGAGAAGAAGTAAAATCGACAGACTGATCAGTTTACTTCGTATTTTTTCAAAACTTATTACAAAGCTGTTTAAAAAATAACTCAATTAGTAGAAGAAAAACAAATTGTATCCAATCACCAATTTGGATTTAGACAGAAACATGCGACTATCGAACTAGTACACCATTTTATTAACGAAATCAGTATAGTATCGTAAGGTAAAAATAGTGTACTGGAAAGTTCCTAAACATCAGCCGAGCCACCGATAAGGTCTCTCGGGCTACTTTATAAAAAAAGGAAAATATGAAAGCAAACATTTCACTTTTAAATGCAGACCTACCGGCTATTGCATCCTTTCATTTGCAAAATAAGATGGTGAAGAAAATGATGGCTGCCGAAGCTGCGAAAACTATAGGTCTCAGCATCCAGCTGCTTTTGGTAAATCTGCTTTTTGGTCACAAAACCAATTAATGGTATCCTCAGCAAGACAATGCATCGAAATATCGGCCAAAACCTTTCAATAGGTGAACCCGACTTAGAAACCTCTCGTCAGTTTACCTAGCTCGTATCTGCAATAAACTCCGAATGTGGTTAGACCTAACAACGGATCTTACTGACATATATTAATTTGGCTTGCACGTACTTGAGAAGTCGCAACTTAATCCGCAGTACGAAAATTCCTCACAAACATGGGTGTTTGTGAGGAATGTGGTGTTTGCGAAGATGTAATGTAGAGAGGCCGCTATAACCACGAAATATAGGACTTGTATGTCCGCATTGGAGGAGACGTTGTGAACAGCATCCAACTTAGATGGCCCAGATGGGCGGGGCATGTCATCAAAATAGATGCTAATGCTAAGCAGAAAACCTAGGCTCAGATGGGAGGACAAGTGTCAAGTGCAATGTCACAAAAACCGAACCGAATTGGAGAACCGTTGTAGCTAGTCCAAATGGAAGAAGAAAACTGCGACGATCGAGGTCCACAGGGGACTATTGAGCTAAATATGATAACGAACTACATTTTCTGATTTGCTGCAGTTCTAACTCGATTTCAAACCATCCGATCGATTTGATTTTTTTCCAGCATATTTTGTATTTGTGTCTCTATACTCCCTATCCTCCAATTTTTCGATTGAATAAAAAACGTAATTTTGCCATGCCAAAAACCATCAGATTTTTGAGCGAAAATTTGAACTTTTCAAAACTCTGCCATTTTGTTAAATTTCAATTGTTTTTCGCCATCCTGGGTCATTGTATAGGCAATACCTTCTAGTTTAATGAAATTTGTTTTTATTATTTCAGGCGCTTTGAAGGCCGCAATCACTGCAGCACTGGGGGAAGTTTTTTTTTTTGGAGACTTGGGAGATGAGGAATAATTTGCTGAAAATCAAATTTATTCATTCAAATAAATTATTGTGTGTACATTATTTATGTACAATTATATTCTCGAAATTTAAAAACATTCAATGCAATACTTTAAAAAATATCCCAAAAATCACCTTTTTTTTAGGCGATCGCACTACGTGGTCCCCTTAATTTAATAATTTAATAATTGTACGAAAAGCCCCCCAAAATATATTTGTATATATATATATATATATATATATATATATATATATATATATATATATATATATATATATATATATTTATATTTGTATATATATTTATATATTTATATTTGTATATATATTTATATATATATATATATATATATATATATATATATATATATATATATATATATATATATATATATATATATATATATTTCACGACAATATATATAAACCGTTTCGAAAATATTGCGAAAAACCATCTTCAGAGTTCCCCCTTTAAGAGGCTTTATCCCCTTTAATAAGCAATTTTGGTGTTATGTTTATAGGGACTTTTTTATCTTTTAATCCCTAGAGCCACCTTTCAACATATTTCGATAATTTCCGGACACTCTGTATATATATATATATATATATATATATATATATATATATATATATATATATATATATATATATATATATTTATATATTGCAGTTTTAGATTTCTATGAACTGTGTCCAATGAGACAACAGTAGTCGAACCCGGCTGCTGGGTTCCACAATCTCATATGGAACACATGAGTTCTGTTAGTCACCCATCCCTTACATTGGACTTATGTTTTGTCTGTTAGTGTTTAGACTTATCAGGGTACCTGTTATATTTTTGAACTATTATGAAATTTCAATTTGACAAAAACGTATATTGCAAATAATTATTGCCATTTGTTGAAAATCAAAAATTATAAAGAAATATGAATGAAATATGCAATTTTTACATATTCAAGTTTCGTACGAGGCAAAAACAATTACCATATATTTCCTATTCACACACAATTATCTAAATTTAATACAATATTTTCAGCTAGAGCCCTAAAATGATTTTTTTTGCAATTTAAAGCATTTTGACTCGTTTCGCATCATACGAAATAGAAATCATAGCAGTAACTAAAGCATTCTTCTCTCTCTTTCTCTCTCACATACGCTCTCGCTTTCTCTCGTTTTCTCTCACTATTTATATGTATTTATATTTAAGGGAATACGAATACGGCAATGACGAAACTGCTTTTCGAAAATCGAAAAATCTATGCCCCATTCCGCTATTTATTTATTGTCATTAACTAACGTCGTAATGTTAATAGCAACTGTAATACATTCACAATAACTAATAAACGTCCTTGAGATACACATATTGGTTTCTATTTTAATAATACACGACGCCTAATTAAGTAATTAATTAAAATTAATTCTACTTAGGCAGTGAGTGAGAAAAAAAATGCGCCTCGTTAGCGAGTAGTCATCGTCGAATACTTTCTCTTATTGCTGAGATCAGTGTTGGGAAGAGTTACACGCCAAGTACGTGGATTGTAACGAGAACTATTTGTCTTATTTGATACTGACAAAGTATTATCAAATACAAATATTTTTCGTTAGAATCTACGAACTTATTTACGCGTATCATAATTTGTTGTTTCCTTTGGTATCAGAATTAAATTCTTCATCAATTAAGGCAATTGATAGGTCGTTCTCTTCATCTATTTCTTGCATTAACGATATGCTTGTTTCAGCCTGAAAAAGAATACAAATTTAATTAAATACACATCGTTTTGAATTATATACAGGATGATTCCTAGGTTGAAACTTTTTTTTAACAGCGAATATAATTCGATGAAATATATTTTTTTCCTAATTCCATTTTTTAAATACGAGTGTAGTCCCAGAAGTATCAGACCTGACGTTTAGATGGTGGTTGTTGTTGAAGAATGACTGTGGTAGAAAGTACCAATCTTATAAAGCTTAACTTTGAAGTTTGATGACGCTACGTTATTTAGTATATTTTTTTTTCTTAAACAATTTTTTACCAAGATCCTCACAATTATTCTTTACAATATCTAATACAATAATTTTTAGGCCCTCACGTGGGTGCCGCACCTAAAGAAGGTAACCGGGAAAGCAAGAGCCATGGCTCGTCTGCTCTACCCCCTAATGAACGGCAAAAGTAAGCTCTCGCTGAACATCCGAATAACCCTGTATAAAATCATGGTCCGATCCGTCCTCACCTACGGATCTCAGGCCTGGTTCCCGTACCTCCCCCCAACGTCGATTGCAATTCTGCAATCGTTCCAGTCACGTGCTCTTCGCACATTAGTAGGTGCCCCATGGTTTGTAAGGAATGCGCAAATCCATCGGGAAACTGACACACCAGAGATTCAGACATTCCTGTCCAGATTGCTGGACAAATTCCTAGCGACAGCGTCCCTTTCGGACAACCCGCTAATCAGAGCCACGGCAGCTTCATTGCCGGCCGTTGCCCCAGTATGACCATCCTCTTCGGTCATCACCTCCATGCCTAAAGGACGGCAGCTAAAATCCTTCGAACAAGCGACATTGTCGTGACGTCCGAAAAAATTCAGTGAATACAAGTCAGGGCCTTCGGGTCAACTTAACCTCCAGGACAAGAAGAAGAAGACAATAATTTTCAATACAATACCATACAGCCTGTACGTCTAGATCCTACGCTAACATAATAAGAATACTAAGCTATAACCCACAACATTGTTTATGTGTGGGTCAAATCCAAAAAAAGAAAATAGAAATTAAAAAAAAAAAAGAAAATCCGTCACAACATGAATGTTGTGCTGAAGCACAGGCATTCACATTACATGAAATAAGAACAAAATGATGAAAAAGGACACAACCCCACCCCATATACTAAGGCTCAAGAACAATGGAAATTAATTCAGCCATGCTGATAAACACCGATCTGACTGAAGCGCGCACAATTACTTTATATTTTGCTTAAATGCCAGATATATGATGTTCTTCAAAAGGTTAAATAACGCAGGAGTCAAGACGTAAGAGGACGCTCTCACTCCAGTTTTGTTAGTGGTGAATGGAATGTTTAAAACAGTCGCACCACCAGCCTAATGGTGGTGCGACTGTTGCATATATATATATATATGTGTGTGGTGTTGCATATATATATATATATATATATATATATATATATATATATATATATATATATATATATATATATATATATATATATATATATATATATATATATATCTCGTTATCATATTTAGCTCAATAGTCCCCTGTGGACCTCGATCGTCGCAGTTTTCTTCTTCCATTTGGACTAGCTACAACGGTTCTCCAATTCGGTTCGGTTTTTGTGACATTGCACTTGACACTTGTCCTCCCATCTGAGCCTAGGTTTTCTGCTTAGCATTAGCATCTATTTTGATGACATGCCCCGCCCTATCGTCACATAATACTGACATTTCAAAGGAAGAATTCTCGTCATAATAAAAAGTTCCCTACTCGGGTGGTCTCTCAGTTTTCTGCACATTATCCTTAGAAATATTTTTTGCATTCTCTCAATCGACTCAAGGTGGCTGTTGTATGTGCCACCCCAGGCAACAATTCCATATGTTAAAATAGAATTAGCAATAACGTAGTATATATGTCTTAATATATCAAATGATATACACTCTAACGCTTTCCTAAAATAGGCTATCACAACAAAGAACTTTTTCATTAAATTGAGTATATGAGATTTCCAAAAAAGTAGCTTATCCAAAGTACCAGATTGTTTTACCTCTATATAATCACATTATGCATCTCTACATGCCATTTAATAACCTCATCGATGTGCCAGGATTTCTGAAGTGAAAAATTAGTCTTACCCATGTTAACGAGCATTTTATTTCCAACAAACTAGCTTTTCAATATTTTCAAATGGCTTTGAATATTTTGCAGCACTTTTACTTTTGTATCTCTTGCGTATAGCAGGGCTCTGTCGTCAGCAAATGTAAAAATGTGGCCTTTTATTTTTAAGGAATTAAGGTCATTTATATAAATTATAAATAATATTAGGCCTAACACAGTACCCTAAGGGACTCTACACAATACTGATCTCTCTGTGCTTTTATATCTATTCACTTTAACAATCTGAGTTCTTCCAGCTAAATAACTATGAAAGCACTTGCAAATATTTCCCCTTATCTCTAATGCTTCCAGCTTTTCTAACAAAATATAACGCGACACAGTATCAAATTCCTTATTAATATCCAAAAATAATCCACTTACATATTTCCCTTCATTAAGGTTTTTATACAAGTAACCGGTAAGCCGAAACAGGGCTGGATTCGTTCCCAGACCCCTCTTAAAGCCGTATTGAGTTTTTGCAAGAAACTTTATTTTGTCAAAATAATTAGCTAACTGTTGTACCATTAATTTTTCAAAAAGTTTTGAGATCACCGGCAAAATTGCAATAGGCCGATAACTCTCACTGATCGAATGGTTACCGCCTTTAAAAATTGGCACAAGCTCAGCTTTTTTAAATTGACTGGGGCATTCTCCTGTTGCAATTGATATATTAAATATATAAGCCACTATTGGAGCTATCTGATTTTTAATATTATTTAGCATTTGAGTTCCAAGCTCATGCCCCGTACTCTAATTTGCATCTAATTTGCTGATAGCATTCTTCATAGTATCGTGATCAACAGGAGTGATAATGAGAGTGTAAATGCCTTCACCGTATGTAGCAAGGAAGGTCTCTCGTATTTTATGGTATTGTTGCTCCTGCTCGACTTGCTTTGTAATAGCCCCAAGTACACCATCAAAATATTTTGAAAATGCTTCCGACACTTTAAACCCCCCCCCCCCCCCTCCCCAAGATGGTTATGCCCTAGACCATCGGACAGAGTAATCTCGTTCTGCTTAGTCCTTCCTTGACCCACTGTTTTATTAATTGCCTGTCATTTTTTTTTCATGTTACCATCACAGCAGGCTATTTATCTTTCAAAGTATTTCCTTTTGATCAGTTTCAATAGTATGTCTAAATAATTTCCGTAACTTCGACAGTTATTTAAAAGTTTAGGATTGCCTTTTTGATTAGTCCACTTTCGATATAATTGCTCTCTGCTTCTAATAATATGAATTAATTCTAATAATATTAATTAAGCCATTGATTATCCATGGCTTCAATTTCCGTTTTTTTTGGCATTTGGTTTATACTCCTCTGCGCAATCATCCAGGATGTCATTATATATTGCATAAAATACTCCAACTGCCGAATTCACATCGCTATGTCGGTAAATAGCACTACAATCTACCCGACGTAACCGATTACACATTCTCTTATAATTTATTTTGATGCAGTCGGTAATATATTTACCAGTTAGTATATTACTAAAACACAAACATACAATGTAGTGATTAGTTATATCAGACTGAATTTTTATTTTAATATCACTTCGACCCACACCTAAATTAATGTATATGTGATCAGGATAGATGCCAAGCGCATCCGTTAAACCCGGTTTTGTTATACAGGGGGCGAAAGTATAAAGGCCCCTTTCTGACATGATGCACCTGTATTCATCAACATCACAATCTTGCCTAAACATATAAATGTTCAGATCTCTCATCAAGATGGTCTTATTGTAATCAACTGCGTCCATCATTGAAATGAGTTCCTTATTAAACAACTCTATACTATACTTATTATACCTATAAATTCCTAAAATATGGTAACATAGTTTGCTTATTACAATGTTTATGGAAATATGATCAGAAGTTTTAGTTGATATACCAAGATCTTGCATCTCACATGTTAGTGCATCACCAACATAAATGGATAACCCACCTAATCTACTCTCAGCTTTCCAGCCGAAAAAGCTCTGAAAACCCTTAATGCTATACAAAGATACCTTCTCATCATATATCCACGTTTCAGTTAAAAGTATAATATCCGGGTTTTTTGTAAGATAGTTAAGGTACAGTACCAGCGAATCAAAGTTCCTTCTTAGGCTCCTATAATTAAAATTGATACGAAATACCATCGCACATCTGATTAAATTTAAGCACATTCCAGTCTCTAAATGATTCACAAATTGTATCATCCACATCCAGTTTTGTGGTGTACCACAATTGTTTGTGCTCTTTATACGCCATCGTCAATTCCAATATTCCCACAACTTTCCATAATATGCCACCGCTTCTAAATTTATTCATTCAAATGGTCTTTATTCCTCATTCTTATAGCCTCATCATTCTCAGTTCTCCTAATATAGACATTACCATTTCTACTCCAAATGTACTTAAAAACCAGACCATTTATTTCTTTTGCTTTCCTCAATAGTCAATAGTTGGCAAGCGTGAGATCCTCGTTCAAGAATATCATTGTGTGATTAAGAACTATGCTACATGCAGTTGAATTAGTTTTTCCCCAGGTTCTACGCTTGGTTAAAATATTCTCCGCTAATTCCTTGTTATGTAAAGTGACGATAACAAATGATGATAACAAGTGATCCTTTATAGTAACTTTTCTTACGTCCTTAATGTCGGCATCGGTTGTACTCTCATCGACGTATTCATTTTCTTTGAACATTTTTTCCTTTACCTTTGCCATGTCGTCTTCATTTTTACATGCTCCATATATCACTATGCTGTATCTCATCCTTTCACCCTTCATTTCGTTCATAAAAGATTGCATATGTTTTATTTGGGATTTCAGGTACACATTTTCTTTCTGGACAACCTCCACCATATCGACAGTAACTTTACTTCGCTGTTTTTCTTCTTCAAATGTTTTCCGTTTGGCAGCCATTAATAGTGAACGCTCTCAGTAAACTTGTAAACATGGAAAAAATTGGTCATCGTTATGTGACACAATACTTTCATTTCAAAGGTTTCAGTCCAACTGATATCAAAGCGGAGCTAAATTCTACTCTGGGGGAGTGTGTTTCTTGGTTTATAATAGTAAAATATTTGGCAGCAGAGTTTAAACGACGGCGTATGAACTGCCAAGACGAACATCGCAGTTGTCGATTAAATGAGGTGACCAAATGGTGAAGAAAATCCACAAAATGGTATTGGTTGACTGTCGAGTGAAAGTGCGCGAGCTAGCAGATAGGGTAGCTATTTCAAAAAGTGCTTTGCATCACATAAGTTGTGCGCAAGGTGGGTGCCGCGATTACTCACAATGGAACAAAAACTGCATCATGAGGTTATTTCAATCGAGTGGTGAAGTTTCACAGGACTAAAACTGAGTTTTTGCGTCGATTCATAATCTTGGATGAAATATGGGTCCATTCATTCATATCTGAGATGAAGGAAACCATGGACGAAAAGGGAAGAATCAGCTCCGAAGAAGGCGAAGGCAGTTCCGTCTGTAGGCAAGGTCAGGCGTCAGTTTTATGGGATAATTTTCATTGATTATCTTCAGAAAGGAAAAATCCATGAGATAAAGTTCGAATTATTTTCTTACGCACCCTATTCGCCAGATTTATCCCCTGGAATTATTTTCTGTTTCCAAACTTGAAAAAATGGCTCAGTGGCAAAAGATTTGCCAACAATGAAGATGCGGAGTCTGTGATTAATGGCTTTTCTGAGAAGCTCCATGATTCTTACTATAAACAGGGAATCGAAGCTACTGACACCGCTGGGAAAAGTGCATCGAGCTAAAAGGAGACTATGTAGAGAAATAAAGATATTTTTTCCCAAATTTATTGTTTTCCGTGTTACATCGGGTACTTTTGAGACTACCCACGTATGTCTCACATTAGGCCGCTACAGCCTTTAATAAATTAAAAAAAATATCAAGCCCGGCCCTTAAAATAATTTAAACAAATTTAATCGATCGCCCGCAAATTCAAAACGGACAGAAGACAACTAATGTTTATCTTTTTTTTATGAATCATGCATTCCTTTTATTTTCTTATCTTGTATTTTATTGTCAGTTTTAACGTGGATGTCTACCGTAGTTATTGGAAAGATAAAATGGCCCGGGTGTATGAGAATAGTGAATTAGTTAATATGCTGTTAATTTATGGTAAGTGCCTTCAAAATGCCGATACTGTATCTTAGCGATACACTGAACGTTTTTCTTTTCGGGTTCACCCATAGCGGAAATCATTTATTCGGGTTGTGCAAAGAGCCAGAGACAGCGGTGATTTGAGGAAACATCGCGGAGGGCAGCGGGATGACCATGGGCACCTGAAAAAGTGCAACGGGAGGAACAAATTTTTTATTTTGTCGAGGAAGACCCAACAACAAGTACTCGAGAAATAGCACGGTAAGTTGAACTGAGCCAAAAAAAAGTTTTTACAACATTGCGGGAAAATCAGTTGTACCCATTTCATGTGCAATGAGTTCAAGCTTTAAAGTCACAAAACCAACCTAACAGAGTTCACTTCTATGAGTGGTTCCTACACCAAGATGAGACGAATTAAAACTTTACCAGAAACATTTAAAAAAAAATGTAACACTACTTAAAACAGTTTTAAAGTAGTGTTTGAGAATGTCAAATCGTTTTATGAAACTATAGTCACACACATTTAAAAATAAAAGTGATAGATAACAAAGTATAAAATTGTTTTATTCCTTTTTAAAAAATGAACTATCACAAAGTAACGGAAAAATCAATCAATAATTAGAAACATGTTGGTTTGGCACAATTCCCACAATACTCATTTTTGGTCAGTAGGGTGGGCCAAAAAAACTAACCTATCGAATTTATGGTTTTAAAAGGACCGATTTATTATAAATTTTATTTATTTATTATAAAAAAAATCTTCCATTGGGAAAAAATTTTAGTTCAAGTAGTGGTATCGGTGGCCATTTTGAAAAAAAAATCTTCATTAAAAATGCTATAACTTTTGAAACGTTTGAGATAGAAAAAAATCACTAGGCATATTCTCGTAGGGCATTAAATTCTCTAAAAATAAAAGTTAATTTTTAGACTCAAACATTCAAATAAACAAAAACAGGAATATGCAGTTCTAGCTGCATATTTTTGCTTTTTTTCAAGTTTTATAACCTGCAAGTACACAGATATTTGAGTCTAAAAAATTAACTTTGGAGTCGTTTTTTAGAGAATTTAATGCCCTACAAGAATATGCCTAGGACAAAATTTTTTCTGAAGCGGTTCAATAGTTATAGCATTTTAATTGAAGATTTTTTTTGCTCGTTATTTAAATGAAAAAATTCTAATGACCACCGACACCCTTTAAAATTAAACTAAAAATGTTTCCCAATGGAATAATTTTTTTCTCAATAAATCAGTCCTTTTAAGACCATAAATACGATAGGTTAGATTTTTAGCTCATCCTTGTGATCAGTTGATAATCCTGATGCTTTTATGCAAACAAATTTTCAACACAAATTTTCGGTAAATGTGTAGGCGGCAATTGTCAATGGTATTCTTGTTGGGCTATTTATCTTGCCGGGTCGTTTAATGGGCGAAAACTATTTTGAATTTTTACAAAATAATCGTCCCAGTCTTCTAGAAATTGTGCTTTTGAATGTCAGTCACAACATGAGGTTTATACACCAGTTCATTTTAGGCATGAAATGCGGGAGTTCTTAGACATAACTTTTCCTAATAAGTCGGTAGGTCGTGGAGGGTTAGTTGCATGGTCGCCTAGATCATCAGATCTTAATCCTTGTGATTTATTTTTATAGCGTTACATGAAAAACGTACTTTTTAAGCGCGCAAGCGCTCGTTTATACAAGGAAATAACGCATATAATTATTATCGCATAGAACGGGTTGGTGAGATTGTTAAGAAAGACCTTTATCACTATTATGTGTATGTATATATATATATATATATATATATATATATATATATATATATATATATATTATTTTTTTATTTATTGGGACTTTCGGTCAGTAATTAAGTTTTAATTTTTTTATTAACGTTTCGGTTCAACAATGAACCATCCTCAGAATAATTGTACAATACATATAACTTTTATAAAAAACACAAACTTACATTTAAAAACTTACCAATATTAAATTAAACAATTCATTTTTAAATTGTTTTAACTATATGTTATATTATATATATATATATATATATATATATATATATATATATATATATATATATATATATATATATATATATATATATATATATATATATATATATACGCCAATATAGGGAAGTCTAGCCCTCAAGCCATCACATAGCTTGGGCATATTGGGCACGCTTGATAATATTTAAGATTTGTCAATCCTCTAGTGGTTTTATCACAACTTATCCGTTTAATTCAGTTATTCATCAGTTTAATCTCGTGGATTTGTATAGAAAAAAATCAAAATTTTGATTTATTATGGGAGAAAATTTGTTTTATCAACCGAGAATCAGACGATTATTTAGTTGTAGGGACATAGGGCGCCGATTAAAACGAAGTTTTTCATTATTTCCTTAAGTTGATTCAGTTCGGCAAGACATACGTAACACATCGTTCAACTCGGAAGCCACCTGCTCTACTAAGAAGAGCAAAATTACTCATTCTGAAAATAGCATCGAGTTCCTGTAAGACACAAGAGTAATTTGCTGAAGAAGCGAAAGTGTAAACAACAGTTAAGAATGTCCAAAGATTTTTAAAAATGTATGAAAGTATTGTAAAAAAAAAATTGAAGAGGAAGCCAGCCCTAATTAGTCACCACAAATTAACCCGAATGGATTGCGCTGAAAAGGTGACGTCAACGTACTGATTTTGTTCTGACGAAAAAAAAAATCAATATGGATAGGGCTGATGGTTTTTACATTTATTTTCATGATATCAAGAAGAAAGAAATAACATTATTGGATGGAAAATAAATGAGAGGAGGAAGTGAGTAATTGAGTAATAAGGTAAATGAGTATGGCGATTTATGTGTAAGTAATCTAAGCCCCCAATCTTCCCGGTTAATGGTTCCTCTTGACCGTCCAAAAACTTTGAGTCTTGATCTCGAGACTAAGTTTTTTCAACAACAAATATCTGTTGCGATATTCTTTGTATCCCCATCCTTCTCGTTTCGATTTTTGGTTGAAGCTTATGGTAAACAAGCTCTAACCCAGAAAATTTATGAACGACAGTTTAAAGCCGAAAAAGTTTGAAGATCCCGATTTGCACGCATTATTGGATGAAGACTCAACTCATACTCAACTCTTGAATGTTACAATCCACCATTTCTGAACGTGTACACATTGGGAAAGATTCAGAATGAAGGAAAATGGGTTCCATATGAATTGAAAGAAAGATACATTGAAAGGCGAAAAACCACTTGTGAAATTTTGCTTGCCAGACAGAAAAGAAAAGGTTTTTTACATCGAGTTGTTGCAAGTGATGAGAAGTGGATCTATTTTGACAACTTAAAGTGCAAAAAATCATAGGTAAACCCAGGCCAGTCTTCAACATCATAACCAGTGCGCAGTAAATAATACATAGAAAGAAGACTTCTGTGTATCTGGTGGGATAGTAGGGGAGTTGTGTATTATGAACTATTGAAACCTGGTGAAACGATTACAGGCGATCGATACCGACAACAATTGATAAAATTGATCAGAGCATTGAAGAAAAAATGACCAGAATAGGCTCAAAGACACGATAAAGTAATTTTTCAACACGACAATGCTCGGCCCCATGTTGCAAAATGTGTAAAAAACTACTTGGAAAACGTTAAATCGGATGTCTTATCACATCCGCCATATTCACCGTACTTAGTCCCTTCAAAATATCACTTATTTCGATCGATGAAGCATGAACTTTCAGAACAACACTTACATTTTTATGAAAAAGTAAAAATTTGATTTGATTAATGGTTGGCCTCAAAAAAACCAAAAATTTAGGCGCGGAATTCATTCTTTGACAGAAAGATGGGAAAGAGTAATAACTAACGATGACCAATACTTTGATTATTAAGGTACTTTATTTTGTTATGGAAATACACGGTAAAATTTTGCAAAAAATCGACATTATTAACAGAAACACCTATTATTTAAGATGGATTTGTAGTCATATAATATTTTAATATTGAAGATTAATTGTTATCGTGTCGACCCTTCTTCGTTTTTTCGTGATCAAAGTATCAAAAAAGTTGGGCATATGTAGGACAATTACTATTTGGTGTCTTTTTTATCGTAAGTTTTTACCTCTTTCTTCAGCATATCGAGCAATCTCCGCTTATCCATCTTCAGATTATCAGCTTCCTCTGCATGACGAGCGCTACGAATGCCTGTCATTTCTAAAAGGGCTAGATGAGCATCTTTTTCACTTATCGCTGCTTCTAAAGCTTCACGCCTGTAAAAATATATAAAATATATATATAAAAGATAATAATTTAATATATAACGAATAATCCGTTAATTCACATATATCAATTTCATTGTCTTTAGCTTAGATTCGTTTTTAAGTTTACCCTTATCCACATTAACCAAATCGAGTCCTGACTTGTTAAAAGGGCTGTAACTGCATTTGCTTGATCTACGATGATAGGATAGGGGTTTTCTATCAGCAAGGAAACTTGCAGAAGTTACAATGTAATACCAAGAAATCGCAAGGACATTGGTTTTTTGATAAATATTATTCTTCTTAACAATCAGGATTCGTAAAGGAGAAAAAATGTAAAATTGAAATTGATCACCAACTACATATTAGAGTGAGCTAGACCATATTTTAACTTTTGTCTATAATTTGATGATTCAACATGCTGGATTGCTAATGAGTGAAAAAGCTAATTTGAAACTACATCATCTTTTTTATACAGATTGCTTGATATGTGTGGCCATATAAGTGATTTATAGAATAGTAAACTTAGGGAAGTTATTGAACTGCGGTAGCCGATACTTGATGGTAAATGACTTAAAATGAGAGAACTAAGACTCGTTTTAGTTTCGTATTTGAAGAAGGCACTATGTTTCGAAATAATTGTCATACAATTTTTAGAATATAATGGAAATTTAGACATAGGTCTTAGTTTTTTCATTTAGGGTGAAGTCATTTTTTGCTACCAAGATATTGGGAGTTTCTACGAATAGGTTTTTTATTTAAGCAGTGATTTTATTTAAGTGTCGTTTTCTGGTAAAAGTTATCATATGGGTGTTTCCAAGATTAACTGCAGGCATCAGTATTTTGATTGCAGCGGTAAGCTACTTCGTCAGTTCGTTGTATTCCATAGATAAATGATAGGAGACGAAAATAAGATACTTGACACTCGCAAAAAGTGGATTTAAAGCAACTGAATCTCAGTTTCTCGACCTTACAAAGGTTAAACGAGACCAGTACAAGACAGGACCTTGGTGGAGTTAAAGAGCTTTCTCCCGGAAAGGGTCGATTTTATTCGAACTTACCATTCGGAAAAAAGTTATCTAACATACCCAAACGTTATTTCTTTAATGTTTCTCTCTTTTTCCAACTGAATTTTAATCATATATCTCCCTCTCCAGTCGTTAAACTCATGACTGAGCATCGTAGTCAAAGGCTTTATGCATCTAGATGTCAGTTTCCACCATTCACATAGTAATTCGATCTTCCGCCATCCACACAGTTATGCACAACGCCAATCTGGTGACTTCGCAAGTCTGATCGATTCACCATTTTGCTGTTCGTCCTCGAGGTCTCCTGCCATTAACTTTGTCCTAGACAATTATCTTTTTCAGGTTGCCAAAGAAATGCAAGATTCGTGAATCCACAAGGATGCTTAGATCGGTATCTAATGGGTCTTTCAAAATAAGGGGTTTTTCGAATTCTTGAATAAAACAGATGGTGTTGCCAATTTTCTTAGCTCTAGTCGTTGAAATGTGACGTTTATGAAAATTGGACCATATACAATACAATAACACGTTGATATTATTTTTATTATTTTATAAAAATGGACGTTCAGTAAAAAAATATTTTTAGAGAATTATGTGATATTTACGGTTTGCATAATCGTCCTTCTGAAAACCCTATCAATCGAATTGTTAAAAAGTTTAATGAAATTGGTTCGGTAGAAGATAAACGAAGAGCAATATATAGTCGTGGTGGTCGTTCACCAGAGCATATTGATTTGGTACTGAAAGTGTTGGTTGAACCTATAAGGTTCAAATAACTCGGAAACTAAAGCCACTGGATAATTCAAAACGTCGTGCAATTTGTCAGTTGGATCAAAGAACAATCAGATGATTTTGTTGAAAAACCTGGACGAGTTATTACAAGGAACGGTGATGTTAATTGGCCATCAAGATCGTGTGATTTGACACCGTTGGACTATTTGCCTTGAGCTTACGTGAAAAGCCAGGTCTATAAGAACAATGCACAATTGATTCCTGAACTAAAGGATGAAATTATTTGAGTCATTGGTGAGATAATGTCTTCCTAAATGTTGAAAAGAGTGGGCGTCTGTGGAGCTGCAAGAGGTTGACAAATGGTTTGAAAAGGGAGGTTTTTTGAAATTAACGCAAATACTGTATTTTTATTTAATAATTAAAAAAAAACCACTCAATTTGAAAGACCCTTATTTGTAGATCTTTGATGATTCATTTATTTATCTGACCGTCCATGATATATTTAGCATCCTCCACCAATATAACATTTCGAAAACATTGATACGTTTTTTGCCATTAGTTTTCACTGTCCAAGTTTCACAGCCGTAAAGTGAGATCGAAAATACAAGTCAATGTACCAGTGTATCTTCTATGTGTTAAGTTATATTACGATTACTCCATATTGTCTGCAAATTCTCCATAGCAGCGCAGTGCAATGCTCTATTTTATTTCTATTTCACAGTGGCCAGTCTTTTTTGACCCTCACCTTGCAGGTTTTGTTATTTCGGTAATCTCTTATATTCTACCTGCCAGTAATGCGGTATCGTGTGCAACATAAAAGTCACTGATTTTGTTTCCATTAACCAAAAATTCCCCATCATAGTTATTTAGGGCCCGTCTCGTAATATATTTGCCATAACTGTTAAACAACTAAAGTGATAGGATGCATTCTTGACGCCCCTACTCCCATCAAAACTCAACTCACAAACTAGCCATCAGCTTTAATTTCAGCCAGGTTGTTATTGTAAAAGCTTTCTATTTCCAAAACATACCACAATTTAGACCACAATACGCAATCAGGCTTTTTTTGTAATCTATGCACAAAATCAGAGGGGGTGATGAATTTACGTGCTTTCTCCATCAGATGACGTAAATCGATTATCTGTTCCCTTGTTTCTCTACCTTTAATAAAGCCAGCTTGTTCTAGCTTGTTCTTCAAGCTGATTTTTAGTGAACATTTTCAGTCGTTCATTTATGATACGCAGTAGAACTTTAGTTCAATCATATACAGCTTAAATATGTTGTCACAATGGTGAAGGTGAGTTTTATTTTATCATCCTTTGTAAATCGTATCAAAATGTATAATAGGATATTTTATCTTTTAACTATAAAGTACTCCAAATTTATGAATACATTATCTTATTTCTTAATCAAAACATGAGCAGATACATTGAAGCATAATTTACAATTCAATGCTTAATGAAAAACTCTAGGCTGGATGGATATAATTATTTAAAACTACAGAATAAAGATATATTTAGTGTTAACAGGTTTGATATATCTTATAAATTTATAATCTTGCAAGCAATATTTATACAGAGAAAAATCATTCATATTTATTTAATTAATTCAATAAATAGAGAAGAAAATATTTGTAGGCATCATTGTGTAAATTAACCATAATGTAAAGAGTAATCAAATGTTTCTCTCTCTTCCTGTAGCTCATTTTCAGGCATTGCGACCATATTTAGTTTTAGCTCTTCAGCATATTTCCAACTTTCACGGTCCTGGGCTTTCCTCTGCCACTCTGGTACCAATATACTTAACGATGTCATCAATCCATCGTGCTTTAGGCCTTCTTTTTCGGACGTTTGCGATCAAGTGCTATCCACTCCAGGATTGCCTTGGTCCATCTGTCGTCCCATCGCCCCGCTATATGGCCTGCCCATTTCCATTTCAATCTCTTTACTCTTCCAATGATGTCACAGACTTTCGTTTGTTCCCTGATCCATGCGCAGGACTCTCGGTCTCGTCTTGTAATACCAAGCATACATCTTTCCATTCCCCTCTGTGCTACCCGAAGTTTTTGAATTGATTGGGATGTAAGTGTCCAGGTTTCACTTGCGTATGTCATAACGGATAGAACGCACTGATCGAAAACTTTTCTTTTCAGGCAAAGTGGGAGTCTGCTCTTAAACACAATGTTGAGCCTGCCAAATGCCTGCCAGCCCTTGCTCTAGCACGCCGTTCCACCTCCCGGGCGATATCCCCCTCCATTGAAATCCTCTGCCCAAGATATGTAAAGCTGTTCACTATCTCCAAATCCCTTCCTAAAACTGAAATTCTTCTGTCCTGAGCGAAGTTATTGAACATAACCTGATTCTTTTTCAGATTTATTTTCAAGCCAAATGGTTCGCTAGCGCTTTGCAGTTCTTGTATACGTCTTTGCAGCTCCTCTGGGTCTTGTGAAAGGAGAACGATATCATCTGTAAATCTAATATGGATCATTGATCTTTACACCATCCTGTCCCAATTCAGTTTACGGAATACTTTTTCAAGGCCAGCCGAGAAAAGAATAGGCGATATTGCGTCACCCTGCCGTACACCTCGTTCTACATTAATTCCCACTTCCAGATCATCAAGGTGAATTGTGATTGTAGCTCCATCATATATCGATCCTAATAGGTTTACATATGCTTTATCTACCCCTTGGCTAAGCAGTGCGTCCATTATTGTATACTTTGAGATGGAGTCAAATGCTTTTTCGTAGTCGATGAAAGCCAAGCACAGATGCATGGCGTATTCGTTGTGCTTTTTTATGGCCTGCTGTACAACCGGGATATGATCTATTGTACTGAATCCACCTCTGAATCCTGCTTGTTCTCTTGGTTGTGCGTCATTCAGTTGTTTTAATATTCTCTTAGTAATTATCTTAGTGAAAAGTTTGTACACTACTAATAGGAGGCTTATTGGACGGTAGTTCTTTAAGTCTTCCAGTGCTCCCTTGTTATGTAAAAGGATCATTTCTTCTTTTTTTCCATAAATCAGGTACTTTTTGTTCTTTGAGGCATTTTGAGTATAATTTTGCCAGTGTTTTATGTAACGTCCGACCACCAACTTTTAGCATTTCGACTGTTACACTGTCCTTTCCTGGAGTCTTGCCGTTTTTCATCGATTCTATAGCATTTTTTACTTCCTCCACTAGGATATCTGGCATTTGTCTTCCGTGGGTATTGTTGTCTTTGATTGGTTCTGATCTTCATATAACTGGGAATAAAATTTTCTAACAACCTCTAACATTTGTGTACGCGCCCTGCATACTGTGCCATCCTCACGCCTGAAGGCATATTTTTGCGTTCTTTTGTTTCTCAGCTTCTGTTTAGCCTTGTTAATTCCTTTGTTTTCTTCCACGGTATTTTAAACTAGCTGCATGCTAAATCGGCGCGTGTCCTCTGTGATACGTTTTCTTATAGTTTTGCAAAGCTCAGTGTACTCGACCCTGCCAAAAGGACTACCTGCATTTCTCATTACCCGACGTTTCTTCATTAAATCAATGGTCTTACTGGAGATTTTTGTCTGTTTGAGACATTTTTCTTCTGGTGCTATTGAAGCAGTTATAGCTTTAGCTATATGTTGAAAGGTATGAAGTCTTAAGTAGATTAATGCATGAACTACTTAAGACATAGCCGAAGAGGAAGATCGTTGGATTGTCAGGAGAAGTCCCCTGTGCACTTGATATTTAGTTCCCTTTATGATTGAGATATTGGTTTGGTGTGCAACTCAAGAAATTCGCCACAGCATGAGTTTGTAGCATGTCATATCTAATGTTTCAATTCGACTGCGACAAGTGGCATTTAGTGTCCAAATTTTGGATCAGCACATACCAATCGGAAATAAATCATATATTTACAACATGCAGTTTAGTTTGCTTTTGATCTTTGTGAATCCTGTTAATACAGATTTGGTCATACTGACTCATCTTTTTACTTCGCTATCGCAGTACCCGGCATTCGATATGTATACATGCAAGTGAGATACTTCACTTTTACGGGAAGTATAATATAAAATATCTGTGTCCAAATTACGAGGGGGCTATTTATGTATCCGGAATAATAAATAAAAACTTGCAAATAAATTTATCATTGAAAATGGTTTTATAGTTTCCAAAATATTCTCCGCGATGATCGATACATTTTTGCATACGTTTGAACTATTTTCATAGTACTTTTTCCATTTCGATGTCCGTTTTGTCCACCTGTCATCAACCGTTCTCGCAACACGACCCGTCCACTTCAACATCGTTATTCTTTCTATGGCATCGATCATTTTCGATCGTTTGCGTATTTCTGTGTTTGGTATTCGGTAGATACTCCTATCATTGTTCGTTTCAATGCTAGTTGTATCACCCATATCTTTCCAACTGTCTGTTTTGTGATTATCGAAGTCTTTGCATCATATGTGAGAACTGGGAGGACAGAGTGGTTGAAAATTGTTCTCTTCAAACAAACCTGCAACTGACTTTAGTAAAAATTTTGATTTCCAAGCCCATTAAGTCCGATTCTTCTAGAAATTTCAAGAGTCTGTTCCTGCTGACGCTAATATCGTGTCCAAAGTACTTGAAAAATATAATATTCTCTACAATGATGTTATCGATATAGACGCTCCCGCTGAGTGCGATGGTTGCTATTTACATGTCTGGAATAATAAATAAAAATAAATTCATTCAAAATGGTTTTATTGTTTTTCTGTATTTTTCCATTCTGATTGACCTATCTCCAAAACATGAAGTTTGAACGGATCGACGGCTTCTTCTGGCCTTGAAAATCGTTTACCAAAAAGTTTATTGTTCACGTATGGCAACAAAAATAATTCTTTGGGTGCCAAATCAGGTCTGTACGATGGATGACACATCAATTCGATGTTTTGACCGGTCAAATATTGAGTTGTTCGGTCCGATGTGTGAGAGCTCGTGTTGTTATGGTGAAGAATGATCCTGCGTCACTGGTTGTTCCCTTATTTATTTCTTCAAAGACTTGTGGCAAACAAATGGTTGTGTATCATTGAGAATTGACCGTTCTGAGATTCTCTAGTGGCATGGTAGTCGCATGCCCATTTATCCCAAAAAAACAGGCGACCATTTGTATCGAAATGATTCTTGCGCGAAGTGCGAACAGTTTTGTAGGGGTTTGGCTCATTTTGAAAGACCTATACGGTCTTACTGCTGTTTACTTTCGGATTCGTACGCATAGATCCAAGATTCGTCACCGTTCATTCGTAGATGTTATACACGACTTTTGACGCCCCACGAATGTATTTTTTGAGCATTTTTTTACACCAATCGACACGGGACTTTTTTGAGCGATTGTCAAATTATGAGGAATCCAACGCACACAAATCTTTTTCACGGCTAAATGTTCATGTAAAATCTTGTGTATGCTTGTCATACTAATGCCCAGGGATGCCTCAATCTCACCGTATGTCACATGACGATCTTGCTTTATCAGTTCGCGCACAGTATCGATGTTTTCTGCCATACCAGCCATATTTTGGAGGACCTTCTCTAAATTCGTTCGCCATCAAACAACGGAATAATTGAATTCACTAAACCACCGATATACAGTGGTTTCAGATGGCGCTTCATCGCCAAAAGTGTGATCGATGCACTGTTGAGAAAATCCACGTCGAAAGTTGTAGTAAATCATCGTATGAAAATTCTCACGACTTAATTCCATTTTTTGACTGAGATGAAATTTTCAAGTCACTTAACAATACAAATAGCGTCTGTATGATAAAACTTTCTGAGTACGTATACAGTAAACAATGTCAAACTTTACTATGTACTAGGTTAATTGAAAGAGTAGAGCAGTAAAATAACTATATAATCTATTATATTTTGAAGTTTCATCCTTCATAGACATATGTGAAGTTTCAAGCCGATCTGCCAATTCATTCGTACAAAAATAGCAGCTTAAAGTAAACGTATCAGTGATGGATTTTTTAAAATGGAAAATAGTGAAAATCGTGCACTAATAAAATTCTTTAAAAAAAGTTTTAAAGGCAATAGACATTCATAGTGAAATGGTAAATATATTAGGGGTGTCTGCCCCTTCAAAAACAATGGTTTGTAAGTGGACAGATGAGTTTCAACGTGGTCGTACAAGCCTGGATGATGATCCTCGTTCTGAACGTCCAATAAGTGCAATTACTGTTATGGATAACAGACAATTAACTTTGAGTGAAATTGCTAAGGCCATGGACATCTCAACAGGATGGGTGTTTCATATTTTGAAAATTGAATTGGGCTTGAGAAAGCTATGGGCAAGATTATAGCAGCCATAGATGAGTATTTTCAAAGACTTCCAGAAAACTTCCAGAAATTTCAGAGATGGAATAAATGAATTGGAGAACCGCTGGAAAAAAATTATTGAACTCAAGGGAGAATATACGGAAGAATAAAGTCGTTATTTCTATCATAAACTTGTCTTATCATTTCCGCTCTTCGAACTTTTGAATTAGCCTAGTATATGTCAGATGGTGCCTAGTAACACCATTGTTGCAAAATTCCTGATACATAAATAACAATCCTCCTATAACAAACGTTTTAGATCTATCTGAAACCAGTGATTAAACCAGCGTTTAATCGGCATATCACAAGTTTGATATCCTTGCCGGACCAGTGTCCTGTGGTTTTCTTAATTATCCATTCCTAAAAAACATTAAAAAGTACTTGGCAAACATTTTTTCTTGTTTTAAAATTGGTGGATATTTCACGATCGATTTTGACAAAACTTTGTTTATTGATATTGATATTGGTTTATGTAATTGTTCCAGTGTAGTGAGAATATATGAGGAAAATTCGGTATTGACTTTTCTTGCAGTACAATCTAGAGATTCCACTTTTGCAGTATCAAATGGTTTTAAGTAATCCAAAAAGCAAAATATAGCTTTTATTTATTACTCCTAGCATTTATCATTTACAGAGGTCAACAGTTGTTTTGGTAGTCAGATGAGTCAATTTGATGGTCAGAATTCAAATATGGCATTAATTGTTGCCTAGGAGCTCAAATTTCTAAGATTTAACATATTAGTGAAATATACGTTACAATATTTTAAGTTAAATTCATGAATCAAATAAAAAACTAAACACTGAATTTTTATTATTATAGGGGAGAAATGCCTATTTTGAACGCGCACCTAAATTGAACCACACAGGTATTTTCTACATTTTACAACCTAGAGCCATCTTGCAATGAGACAAGAAAGCCTATCGAGAATTATCTCCCTCTACCGAATTTCATAGAAATCGGCAGTCGGCATTCAACACTATGCACGTGTTTGTGTTTTACGACTGTTTCTTGTAATCTTTCTTGAGTTTTCCTAAAGTGATTTTTTTATTTAACTGAGGTAGCCGATACTTGATGGAAATTCATTTTAAATAAAAAACAAAGATTAATATCTAAATTTCCACTATAATTCCACTAACTTGTACGTATGACAATTGTTTCGACACACAGTGTCTTTTTCAAATACACATTAAATTAAACTAACAGTAAGAAAAGCAGTTACTACCTAAACTAATCTAATACAACCATAAATGATGATAGTGGGAGTCCCTCGTCTCAATGTCTAAAGTAATATGATATATTACGATTATGATTATTAGATTAGTTTAGGTAGTAACTGCTTTTCTTACTGTTAGTTTAATTTAATGTGTATTTGAAAAAGACACTGTGTGTCGAAACAATTGTCATACATACAAGTTTTAAATATAGTGGAAATTTAGATGTTAATCTTTGTTTTTTATTTGATTTTTTTATAATACTACCGGTAAGTAGTTTATATATTCTACGTATTTGAGACACACTGTTAGCAACATTTTCACCCATTTTAAATATTGAATTATCAGTTTTAAATAAATGAGGTTAATTGTAAACGAATTGATCCGTGGTTCCCAAATTAAACCCATTTATGTTTCGGAAATTGAACCGGTCGAATTTATGCGACTTGTTTCAGCCAAACCTTGAAAATGCCAAAGAGAGGTAAATATGGCCTTTGGTCATTCGGACGCATAAAGAGGAAGGGTAGGATTGAACGAATGCGCCTGGCGGTACAACATTAATAAATCTACCCTTTTAAGACACATTAGAGAAATCAATAAACTTGTCACTGGAAATGTCAAGAAAATGGGTACTACGCGTGTTTTTTCTGATGAAACTGAAAACGCACTAGTTCAGCACATTATTCAATTTGACGAAATGATTTATGGTTTCATTATAAGAGATATACGACGACTTGTATTTCAGTTAGCGGAAAAACACCAAGTACGGCATTCATTTAATAAAGAAAACAAAGATTCTGACAAGAAATGATTTTATACATTTATGCGCAGACATCCGAACTGAAGAGTACGTCAGTCAGAATCCACATCACTAGCGCGAGCACGAGGCTTTGAAAAAGAAAAGGTAATACAACTTTTCGATAATTTAGAGCAACTTGTCGACAAACACCATATTACCGCAAATGTAATATTTAACGTTGATGAATCTGGCTACACGACAGTCCAGAAAAAAATGCAAAAGGTGGTAACTCAAAAAGGTAAGCCTCAAGTGAGCTAGCGGGGAAAGAGGTTTAAACACCACAATGGTTTGTTGCTGCAATGCCTCAGGTCTTTATATACCGCCTTTGATTATCTTTAAACGAAAGAGATTTGCCCCTGAACTTGCACTAGGAGCTCTAACAGTATCGTTGAAATATCTGACACTGGGCACATAAATAGCGACCTTTTCCTTAAGTGACTGAAACATTTTCACCATGTGGTTCAGTCAAGTTCAAATAAGCCACCCATTCCACACACATCAAAAATCTTGTAGCTCTAGATTTTGCTCGTCAGCATTCCATTCATCTTTTGCGACTACCTGGTCATGCTACCCACCGTTTACAGCCGTTAGATGTTGGATTTTATAAACCCATGCAAAACTATTACGCCCAGGAGCAAGATTCGTGGCTACGGGCATACTTTGGACAACCGGCCACAGTTTTACACTTGTCCGAATTAAACGCCTTTAAAGGAGCTGGAATTTCACCAGTTAACGGTAATAAATTTGGGGACCACTTTTTTGTCCCATCTACTGCCGTAACACCTCAGGTTTATGAAAACCCAGAGAATGGTAATATCTCTTCAGAGCCACTTGCCCAACCTGAGGCTGACACAGGGGATATCTCACTTCACAATCAACCCACCAGTTCTTCTAATGGTGCTTCACAGCAAGTTGATTCTGCTTGTTCATCTTTAGTCACGGTTCATTTCAGAAAAGTATTTGGAGAAATCACTCCACAGAAACTTAATCAAAGTCTAAATGAGCTAGCACCTGTTCCTGAAACAAGTAAAATTGTTCAAAAGCGTAAGAATAAAACAACAGCTTCTGCAGTATTACTTACTAGTACCCCATACAAAGAAGATCTTAAAGAAAAAAGAAAAAAATACAGAGAACAAGCAGGCAAAATCCAGAGACAGTAAAGCGAAGAAAGACGCCAGTAGAAAAAGCAACTATGAATTTATTTTCCGGCAATGAAAAGAAACCAAAAATACAAATGAGAAATCCATCACCAAGCTCAAGTGATTCAGAAGATAGCACGGATGATAAAAACAGTAACGACTTGTGTTTATACCGCAGTGACAGCTACTTTAATTCTAAACCAGATGAAGGTTGGGCTAGATGCCAGGCATGTTGTAGGTGGTCACATGAAGAGTGTACCGGTATTGAAGAAAACGAAGAGTTTATTTGCGAATTTTGTTTAAGTACTGCTTAGATCGATCAACTCTTAATCCTTAAAAGTTGAAACTAATGTTCCTTAATTGGTTTTTGTTTTTTTACTTGTTTAGAGTTTATATTTTATTTGTTTATTTTTTATAATACCGAAGCGACGTTTAGATAAAATAAAACATGTATATTCAACTGCAATTTATTTCAATTAGGTATCTACTTACCGGTATAATGGGGAAAAGATGTTTTTCGTATATGATTCAATTTAAGAATTGGGTGGTTCATTTTTGAATACCGGTTTCGTAAATTGAACCGATAACAGGGTTTTTAAAAAAACAAAGTTGACACTTAACATGACATGACTAAATATTTTTGTAATCATTGAAATATTCGCTACAGTTTAGTGAATAAGTGCCTAATATATTAAATAAAATATTCGTTCGTACTTGGATATTGCAGCAGATTTTCAAAAATTGGTTCAATGTAGGCAACTCTCCCCTAATACACAAATATTATCATATACAAAGATAGAGAAAAAAGTCATCCATGAGACGCAATACTCGTCCCCACAGAGTTCTGGTAGATGGTCAAACGTTGGGATCGGCATTTTCTTTGAGCGAGGGATCGGGCGTTTTGCAGAGACTAAATCTGGATAAGTCCACTTGCTACGATTGTTTCGTGTCCACTGTCGTAAATGTTCTGTACAAGTTTTACAGGTCAGATGCGGTGCACAGGTTTCATCCCGATCACCAAGCCTAACGCCAAGGTATCCAATATAAGCTCTCTTTACAATGTTACTAACAGTTTTTCTGACTTCTTTTAACGTTTATTTTCCACATATGTAGCAAAACATATCAGGCTGATTTACACAATTTCTTCTACTTGAACTCATTTTATTTTTATTTAAAAAACACAAATACAACAATCTACAACACAGTACGTTTTAGGTTAACTTTATAAAAACTCTTTCCTAAACACAAATAGAACGCGAGTTCAACTTAGATCTACCCTGTAAGGCGAGAACCTTTGACTATAAAACTACAGGAATCAGCATACGATCCTGTAAGTGAGACCGGAATGGTAGCTGCATATGCCCGATTACTGAATTATATTGTAAAAACCGACCCCTTATCTCTGGAATGCATATAAAGAACTATATCGTATTTACTTTATAGATTATTAATAGTTTTTGTATTACTTTATATTAATATAAATATAGGAACCAAATTAATGTTAGATAGATAGATTTATATTTTCAAACTGTTTTTAAGCCGAAGGCTCTGCCGGTTCGCAGTTCTGAATATTCTATCATTAAGTTATAAATTGATTTGTATAACAAATAATTAATGTTGCAATTTCGAGATATAACTAGTTAAAGTTTGTAACCTGATACAATAAAGTGTTTTTTAAAAACCAAGTTTTCAAGTACAAGCATATAATTACTGTTTCCGGTTTGGCAGTGGCGTAGGGCAGTATGAATAAAAACAAGAAACTGATAGAAGTTTACAGTTATTTAAAACAATAAATTATTGTATAATTATTGTTACAGTAAAAATTTAAATTAATTAAAAAAATTCTATTTTTTTAAAGAGTAAAGTGTTCAAAAATGTTCAAGAGTTCAAAAGTGTTCAAGTTTTCAAAAATTGGTTAGGTAATCAGTTGCCTCTTACATCGAGTTAATGTTTATATTTAAATTAGGTATATATATATATATATATATATATATATATATATATATATATATATATATATATATATATATATATATATATATATATATATTTGAAATAAAAAGCGATAATATTAACAATGATAATAATTAAAACACTTGGTATTTGTTTCACAATATATTCAAGATATTCTCTAACATGTTTCGGCCTCGCGACCATTCTCAAAGAGAGTTATGTATAAACTAAACTAAAGTTTCAAAGTGCTGTCTAATGGAAGTCGGTTTTTTCATCTCGTTAAATTTATTACACTATTAATAATTGGAGTATTTCCGAAGTCTAGCTGGGTGTTTGTTAGGTATTTGCCGTCGTATATGGCTTTTTTAATTTCGAAAATTTCCAGGTAATTTAACAGCCTGCTTTTATTGCAGCTATGTATTAATTTGGTATTATTAATGTTAAAAAAAATGGTTCTGGTCTATACAATGTTCGGCAAAGCCCGTCTTTCTCTGATTGTGTAAAATTGAATATTTATGTTCTTTTAGCCTATCATTGAGCGATCGGCCCGTTTGGCCTATATAAATAGCGTCACACATATTACATTTAATTTCGTATACTCCAGATTTGTCACAAAATTTTGCTCTTTCTTTGTTATTGTTTAACATCGATGTAAGATTATTCTTATTAACAGAGATAATATTAATATTTTCGTTCTTTAACTGATTTGTGATTCTTGAACTTAATTTGTGAATATAGTTTATAGCATGCCAATTTTTAGAATCTTTTTCGGGTGTTGCGGCATAAACATGTTTGGTGTTGTTTTTCTTAATCTTGTTTTTTATCATTTTATCTATGATGCTTGGCTGATATCCATTATTCCTTGCGATATTTTTGATAATATTAAGTTCTTTTTCATAGCTGTCTTTTTTAAGTGGAATCGTTAGAAGTCTGTGGGTCATACTATGAAAAGTGGACATTTTTACATTCCATGACTGATTTGAACTTGCGTGAATAATTGTATCGGTATACGTGGGTTTTCTAAATATTTCGAATTCTAATTTATTCGGTGTTCTTATTATTTTTAAATCTAAGAAATTTAATGAATTATCCGTCTCTGTTTCTATTGTGAACTGGATTTTTGAGTTTACACTGTTTAAATATTCAAGAAATTGACCCAATAGTCTTTCTGTACTGGTCCATATGCAAATAATATCATCGACATACCTGGCCCAAAAATGTATGTGTCTTGTATAATTAGTGTCGGTAAATAAATTGTTTTCAAAATTAGTCATATAAATTTCTGCCAGGAGGGGGCTCAGGGGGCTTCCCATTGGTAATCCATTCGTTTGTTGGTAAAATTTTGAAGGTAATACTGTTACTATTCTAACAAAAGATGAATACCTACTAAAAATGAACACACTCATCAACACAGAAAACTCTAGAGAACTCAAGACTGATCCAACAAAAAATATCATACCGCTGTAAAGAAAATTACAAAAACGTACAATGAAACCTTCTTAAATATATCGCAATCCAAACTAGATACCATGAACCCAAAATCTCCAGTCTTATACGGAATGCCTAAACTGCATAAAGATGGCATTCCAATGAGACCAGTCGTTTCTTATGTAAATGCTCCTGCATATAAACTTTGCAAACAACTCAACAGTGATCTACCATTATTTATCGATTTCAACTCGCCCAAAGCAATCAAAAATTCAATAGAACTAACAAGAAAATTAAAAAACATACAGATACCTCCCAATGCAAAGTTAGTTTCGTTCGATATAAAAAGCCTTTTTTCCTCCATTCCGGTACAAGATCTTAAAAATATTCTCATTGAAAGAATTCATGAATGCAATCTTGAAATCGTACACAAAAATGCTCTCATAGAAGCTATCAATGTATGTACCGAACAAAATTATTTTCTGTTCAATTCAAAATTTTACCAACAAACGAATGGATTACCAATGGGAAGCCCCCTGAGCCCCCTCCTGGCAGAAATTTATATGGCTAATTTTGAAAACAATTTATTTAGCGACACTAATTATACAAGACACATACATTTTTGGGCCAGGTATGTCGATGATATTATTTGCATATGGACCGGTACAGAAAGACTATTGGGTCAATTTCTTGAATATTTAAACAGTGTAAACTCAAAAATCCAGTTCACAATAGAAACAGAGACGGATAATTCATTAAATTTCTTAGATTTAAAAATAATAAGAACACCGAATAAATTAGAATTCGAAATATTTAGAAAACCCACGTATACCGATACAATTATTCACGCAAGTTCAAATCAGTCATGGAATGTAAAAATGTCCACTTTTCATAGTATGACCCACAGACTTCTAACGATTCCACTTAAAAAAGACAGCTATGAAAAATAACTTAAAAAAGACAGCTATGAAAAAGAACTTAATATTATCAAAAATATCGCAAGGAATAATGGATATCAGCCAAGCATCATAGATAAAATGATAAAAAACAAGATTAAGAAAAACAACACCAAACATGTTTATACCGCAACACCCGAAAAAGATTCTAAAAATTGGCATGCTATAAACTATATTCACAAATTAAGTTCAAGAATCACAAATCAGTTAAAGAACGAAAATATTAATATTATCTCTGTTAATAAGAATAATCTTACATCGATGTTAAACAATAACAAAGAAAGAGCAAAATTTTGTGACAAATCTGGAGTATACGAAATTAAATGTAATATGTGTGACGCTATTTATATAGGCCAAACGGGCCGATCGCTCAATGATAGGCTAAAAGAACATAAATATTCAATTTTACACAATCAGAGAAAGACGGGCTTTGCCGAACATTGTATAGACCAGAACCATTTTTTTAACATTAATAATACCAAATTAATACATAGCTGCAATAAAAGCAGGCTGTTAAATTACCTGGAAATTTTCGAAATTAAAAAAGCCATATACGACGGCAAAAACCTAACAAACACCCAGCTAGACTTCGGAAATACTCCAATTATTAATAGTGTAATAAATTTAACGAGATGAAAAAACCGACTTCCATTAGACAGCACTTTGAAACTTTAGTTTAGTTTATACATAACTCTCTTTGAGAATGGTCGCGAGGCCGAAACATGTTAGAGAATATCTTGAATATATTGTGAAACAAATACCAAGTGTTTTAATTATTATCATTGTTACTATGTTTCACCAAGAGCCAACCGCGCAATCAATCAACACTATTGATAATATTAACTACATTATTTATAATTGAAATACATATATCCTTTCTATATTTAGTTGTTCAGTATTAATGCTCCTTAAACAAAATTAACTTTGTATATGTTTACAAATTTTTTCATCTACTACAGCGTTTTTGCAAATATAATTAATTCTTGTAGTGTAAATAGTCACTAAATAAACTAAAGTTTAAGATATAAACTGGAGACTAAACTCATTTTTCACAACTGAAAAAAAACTAACTTTCAAGAGTAAATGCTATGAAAAGGTGTTTATCAAAATGATAAAATAAAATGTTGTGTTCTTCTATTTGGAATCTTTGGGAAATCTTGAAAAAAAAATTAACGGGTTTAATAACATGAAACCCAGATCACAATGGCAGTAATATTTACATTTATTAGTATAATACTTTCTGAAAATGTTTATAAAAAAAGGTAACACTCTGTATGATTAATTATATTTTATAGAAT
The DNA here is from genome assembly GCA_031761425.1 of Cosmopolites sordidus. Classification (NCBI taxonomy): domain Eukaryota; kingdom Metazoa; phylum Arthropoda; class Insecta; order Coleoptera; family Curculionidae; genus Cosmopolites; species Cosmopolites sordidus. Next base: position 1,882,435 of record JARFXV010000024.1, read on the forward strand.
ATATGAGTAAAGTAACATATTTTATATGTATTAAACGAAAACTAAAAAATTATCTGAATTTTTAAGGCCCAGTATTTCAGAATCTTTACCATAGTGAAGTAAAATTATAAATATATATTTATTTAAGCTAGTTTCAAACTTACTTCATGTGAATCAGTTCTTGTAGGTTTTTCCTCCGTTCTGTTATCAATTTTGCCAATTTCTCCTCCAAAAGCGAAGTTTTCCTAACATAGGGTTTGCAGTTGTGACATCGCATTGCTTGGGCAGATTGAAGTGACAGTAATCGTTGTTCCAGTTTTCCAACCTGGTTATGAATCAGATGTATGATTTATTAATAATCAGTAACTTAATATAATGGTAGAATTAGGAATGAATTCAATGCCTTTATGTCTAATAAACTTTGTTTAAAAATTCAATTTCTTGAACTTTTGGGCTTTGTAAATGTATAACATTAGGTTATCCAAAATCTATATTCTTTCCAACACAGGTTACGTAACCAAATTATGGATATTAGGGACGACTATTTTTGAAGTTTAAGGAAAACGTGGTTGCGTGGACGTGGCTGATGTCAACTAAACTGGGAAACCTGGCTCAGATGTTTCCGAAACTTTGCAGTGCGTGCATCGTGCAAGAAGTGAATGTGCGTTTTAAGTTCGCGTCGAGCGGCAATGGGCCAATGGACTTACAAGGACAAAGCCATGTCCAGAACGTGTTTTTCAGTGGTATAAAATATTCAAAGTAGGCTCGGAAAATGTTGGCTCGAACCGAGGAAAATTTGGCCAAAGTGCGAGAATTACTGAACTCTGATCGTCGGTTAGGTGCTCGTTTGATGGCACAGGAGTTGAAGTTACTGAATTTAACTGAGCATTCAATTGTAACCGATTATTTGCAAATGCGAAAGTCGTGCGCGAAGTTGTTACCGTAGGCTTTGTCGGGCGAGCAGAAGGAACACCGTGTGACGATTTGCCGTAAACTTTTGGAACGTTTGGAGACTGATACCAATGTTCTAAACAGAGTGATAACCTGTGACAAAATATGGAGCTTCGAGTCTGATTCGGAGATCAAAACAGCTCGCATGAGCAAGTCAAGAACGAAATCGATGCTCATTGTCTTTTTTGATGCAAAAGGTATAGTCCACAAGGAGTTTTTGCCCGCTAGTCAAACAGTGAACGGCAAATTTTACGCCGAAGTGGTCAAACGTTTGCGGATGAGGGTCCGCCGCGTCTGAAGAGAGATTCCTGAATGCTCCATCATAGCAACGCGCTCAGTTACACATCGCTAATTGTGAGGGATACACTGGCCAAACACAACGTGGCAAAGCTCCCCAACCACCTTATAGTTCAGATGTGGCGCCCCAGACTATTTTTTTGTTTCCTCAGTTTATGGCCTGACAGGACATCGTTTCGAGATGATTGAGGCAGTCCAAAAGGTTTCGATGGAGTAATAGAATATCATTGCAGTTGCGGACTTTCAGGGTGTGTATGAAGACTGGAAAAACCGCTGGCAGCGGGGTATTGATACAGGAGGGCCATATTTTAAACATTATTAAGTTGCTTTACATATTTATTCAATAAATGTTTTTTATGACCTCAGTCTCGATTCTTATTGGACAAAAACCTGTAGTATGATGCTTTATGTAAAGATGACAGAATACCTTAAAAATATGCAAAAACATTCAGATTAACCGAAACATTACAAATATGAGTAATTATTATGTGAAAATTATTCTCAAATTAAGCAATAAGTCTGTATTTATTTAGGATGACACATTACTCATTCGTTTAATGCTTCTTGAGGATAATTATTCAACACTCATGATGTTATCTAACGCTCCATCACGTTGGGACCCGCTTTAAAGAATAATCATTTTTTTGCTTATTTTTGCCTACAGAGTTAATTTTTTTGTAGTGTCAGTAATTATGCAGGAAAAACAATAGACATTGGTTCAAGGCTGTAAATATTGATAATAATACGAAAAATAGGAATTAAATTAGTGCTAAATTGTTTATAGTTTATTGTAGTAACAAGGAAAAAAAACTCTGCTCATGTAAATAAATACCGGATAAAATCGAAAATAACGAAGTTGTCGGAAAAAAACGACCCTAACCCAGTACCTGCAAGTGATATAAATGTTTGTAGTAGTATTCGTATATTCGTAGTGACTGTTAAACTCCTGTTATAACTGCAAAGAAAAGAATCAACTGATCCAAAAATTATTATGATTAAAAAGCTTAAAGCATTATAAATTAAACCGTTTGTAGCTTATTGAACTAGTAGATACACACACTCACACACAAATATATATATATATATATATATATATATATATATATATATATATATATATATATATATATATATATATATATATGTATATATATATATATATATATATATATATATATATATATATATATATATATATATATATATATATATACATATATGTATATATATATATATATATATATATATATATATATATATATATATATATATATATATATATATATATATATATATATATATATATATATATATATATATATATATATATATATATATATATATATATATATATATATATATATATATATATATATATATATATATATATATATATATATATATATATATATATATGTATAATGTCGTAAATTTTGTTCACCTTGTATCTTCGAAGAAACAAAGGGGTTTTTCAAAAATCATCATACAACAAAATATTCTTAGAATAAGTCAAGGAATAACCCCTTTAATTTTTGCCGCGTGTTTACCTAACACCCTATATATATATATATATATATATATATATATATATATATATATATATATATATATATATATATATATATATATATATATATCATCAACTCGTATCAATCCACTGCAGGATCCTCAACTCAGCTTTCCTCTGCCATTCGGGTCCAACATACTTAATATCATCGTGTGGAACACGATGGACTGATTTCCGGGAGTCTATCCGGTTGTCGGGGGCTTGCAGACGTTTCGCCAAAATCTCATTTGGCATCTTCGGTGCTTACTGCCGCGAGGTTCATGACTGTCTGAGAGATATCTTCTTCTTCTTCATATCCTGTGTGTCAAGTTGACCCTGAGGCCCTTACTTTTGTTCTCTTATTACGATTACGACTGTTTCGCGACAGTCGCAATCTGGATTTTATGCGCCGTCCTTTTGGCGCGGTTAATACCATGCGGTACTGGTCGAGATTAATCGACCGAAGTGAAGTGATTACTGCTCCGGAAACGACCCGCGAGGGTCGAGTCCAGTGGAAGTTTATTCGTAGATCGATTGGTTGGTACGCTGGTCGTTGTCGCTGGATTTTTGAGTGAACTGATGTGCTGTTCGGTTCTTCTTCGTGTCTGTGGTGTTTTGGCCTATTCCTTTTTGTTTTCTTGGTGTTATTCTGTTCTGTTTTGTTTTATTATTCTCTTTTTTGTTTTCTTGATGTTCTCTTTTTTGTTTTCTTGATGTTATTCTGTTCTATTTTGTTTTGTTATTCTCTTTTTTGTTTTTTTTGATGTTCTCTTTTTTGTTTTCTTGATGTTCTCTTTTTTGTTTTCTTGACGTTATACCGGTGTTAGTGGTTTTATTTCGATGTTGTTGATAGCACAGAATGGACGGACTGGATGTTGTTGTCGGTCCCAGTGCGTTTCATCTTCACCGTCTTCGGGGCTAAGGCTTATTCTCTTGGTTAGGTTTGAGGTCGCCACGCGTCCTGCGTGACGAACCTCGGGGGGTGCCCGCTCCCTAATCCAGTTCGGACTCCCGCTGCTGGAACGGTCAACAGCCATGGACGTCTGCCCCCACGATGGCCAGCGCGCTCGCAACGCATCCGACCATCACAGAGTCCATCCTCTGCTTACAGTATTACACTGTTTATTCCATGTTAGCGAGTCCGGGCAAGAAGGATTGTATTACACTGTTTATTCCATGTTAGCGAGTCCGGGCAAGAAGGATTTGGTGTTGCTGCCGGTCCCGGTGCTTCGTTCTTCACCAACTTCGGGGCTAAGACTTATTCTCTGGGTTAGGTTTGAAGTGCCGACTGGCGGAGACGACACTTCGGGGTTGTCCGCTCCCTTGGCCAGATCTGTACGTCGGCGACCGAGACTACCAACGGACACTGCTATCTGTCCCCATGGTGACCAGACAAACACGTCCGATCACCTCAGAGTCTCGTTCCGAACTTGTCTGAGAGATATCGGTTCGCGTGTAATATTTATGTCTTCTGGCCTCGGTCTTAGTCGATAGCGATTGGCTGGCACTGGTGCTAGCTCCGCCCCCTGAGGCGTTTGCCACGTCTTTGTTTCCAGTCGTGCTCTGGCTGTTGTGCTGTCTGGGTCTGCTGGTCTAACAACGCTTTTCCACGATGGCGTCAAGTGTAGAGCATCGTCCCTCTTGTTTAGGCTTCCCTGCTTTTCGATCTCTATGACTTCTCTGACCAGGCGTGTCCGAAAATGGTTTATGTTGGCTATTTCGTTGCAATCATCAAAGTTAATTTTGTGGCCTGTTTCTAGTTGGTGTTGGAATAATGCCGATGTTGTTTGCTTGTTCCGTATGCTTACTTTATGTTCCTCTATTCTGGCAGATATTTTTCGGTTTGTTTGCCCGATGTGGATTTTATTACAGCCTGAGCATGGGATGCAGTACACTCCTTGATTTTCTAGCCTGACCTTGTCTTTCGGGTTTCTCAAGGATGCGCCTATTGTTCGGTGAGGTTTGTATGCTGTCCTTATATTGTGTTTTCTTAAAAGTCTTCCGATACGGTCCGTTGTTCCTTTGATGTATGGCAGTATTACGTTGAATGTCTCTTCGGCTTGTTCTGTCGTTTTTTGTGTTTGGTGTTGTTGTATTGCACGGTTGATTGTCTTTGTTGAGTTCTGCCTGCTGTGCATCGTTGTCCGTAAGGCGGATGGATCTTGACATTAGGGTGTTTGCTACTGCCTGGATCTGAGTGGGGTGGTGGTGTGATTGTACGTTGAGATATCTGTTTGTGTGTGTGTATGTGTTGGTTTTCTGTATACCGTGTGTCGTAGGCACCCTTCTGTTGTTCTTGTGACTAGAACGTCCAGGAACGGTAGCTTGTTTTCAATTCGAGTGTGAATTGTATTTTTGGGTGTTGGGAGTTCAGATGTTTTAAGAAGTTGTAGAGCTCCGTTTTTTCGAAAAGCCATATGACAGATATGTCATCGACGTATCTTAACCAGAGCTTTGGTTTGAGATGGGCCTTTTCAATGGCTTGCCTTTCAAAATAGACCATGAATAGGTTTGCCACAGCGGGAGAGAGGGATTACCCCATTGCTGCGCCTTCAGTCTGTCGGTAGAATTTGTTGTCGAATAGGAAATACGAGTTCTTTAGACAATGTCTTGCGAGATCCAGAACGTGGTGTTCAAAGTTCTCGTTCTCTGTAATTAATTCTAAGGCCTCGTCTATTGGGACGCTGGGATACAGAATTTTACGTCAAAACTCGCGATGATATCGTCTTTACCAACCGATGTGCTGTTGAGGATATGCGTGAACTCTTCTGAGTTTTTGATGTAGGAATCGGCTCTTTCTATAACAGGTTGCATGATGTTGGCGAGATATTTTTCCAGTTTTTGGAGCGGGGAGTTGAATGCACTGACGATAGGTCGTAGAGGTGCGTCTTCCTTATGTATTTTTGGTAGGCCGTAGAATTTGGAGCATCTGCTAGACTTTTCTCTTGGGATGAGTTTTTTCTGGGTTTCCGGGTCTATGGGTGAATTTTTGATTTTGGTTTTCGTTGTTTTTTCCAAATATGTTGTGGGATTCTTGGCTGTTTGTTTGCAAGAAGCGTCACTCAGTAGATCTCTCTTTATATTATTTTCTATTTATAGAAATTTTCTTTATATAGTCTTCGGTGTTCAAAACAACAGTGGCATTGCCTTTGTCTGCTGGTAGCACGATGATATTATTTTTATTTTTGTTCAAGTTTTTTAGCGCCTGGAGTTCGGCTGTGCTGATGTTCGGTTTGGGTGGTTTTGCCGTTCTGGCACGTTGGCAATTATTTCTTTTGATGGAATGTTCTTTGGTGTCATTGCGAAATTGAAACCTTTATTGAAGACGGACTTTTCAGTTTCAGATAGAGGGTAACTGGATAGGTTGTGGACCGTTCTGTTAGTGTCTAAAGCTGGCGGCTGTGGGCTGGTTTGTGACGTCTTATTCAGGCGCTGGAGTTTTTGTCTATGTTTTTCGGTTTTGGTGCACTTGATGGTTTCCGTGCGCCAGAATGCGAGGGTTTCTGCTCTTTCCCATATTAGTGGGTGTAGTGTGTTGCTCAGTGAAAGGTGAAGACTATAGAGTTTCTTTTCGATTTTACTAAGCTCGTGTCTGGTTCTTTGGATTTCAGCTTTTAGGAGGGCTCTGCTGCGTTCTTAGACCAGCAGACCCGGACAGCACAACATCCAGAGCACGACTGGAAACAAAGACGTTGCAAACGCCTCAGGGGGCGGAGCTAGCGCCAGTGCCAGCCAATTGCTACCGACTAAGACCGAGGCCAGAAGACATAAATATTACACGGCGAACCGATATCTCTCAGACAGTCACGAACCTCGCGACAGTAAGCACCGAAGATGCCAAATGAGATTTTGGCGAAACGTCTGCAAGCTCCCGACAGGGACCAACCCGACAACCGGATGTACTCCCGGAAAGAAACCTAATGCATGTTTTTCCATCCGTGAAACAGTACGCACAAACATTATATATATATATATATATATATATATATATATATATATATATATATATATATATATATATATATATATATATATATATATATATATATATTTGTATACAGACAGAAGTTCAGACGGTAAATAAAGTCAATATTATCTGAGCGATATGCGGCGTTTGAGAGAGCAAATTTGTCGAAAAGGACTATATTTTAGACAACGCACCATCTCACAAGGCTATCATTGTGAACGAATTTCTGACCAAAAACTTAACAAACACCATCGAACAACCACTGTATTCACCTGATAGGGATCTGGGTGATTTTTTTTCTCTTTCCAAAGCTCAAATTACCACTTGGAGGCAGTAGTTTTCAGTCGATAGAAGACATAAAAGAGAATTCGCGGCGAGAAAGTTGATTACGGAAAATGCGTTTAAAAAATGTTTTGACAATTGGATTATTCATTGGCATAAGTGTATTAATTCGGAAGGGACTTACTTTGAAGGCGATACAATAAATTTAGATAAATAATAAACATTTTGCATTTTATCCATCAATTCCCGGTACTTTTTTGAGAGAATGTATGTCAAGTTTACACCATGATGCCACTATTGATAGTAACAAATAAGCCGGGCATAATAAGTGGTTCTAGATATATCATTGAGCGAATGAAATCCGGCAAAGTTCCAAAAAACGTAAAGAGGGCCTAATAACATAACAGGAAAAAAAGATAAAATTCATTTTTGTATCGAGTTTAGTAGTTTCGAAATATTTTAGTTTACTTCGCATTCTATTCTTAAACAGTGAAGTTCTATAATTTTGATCGTATTTTTATTATTCCAAATGTGCTAAAAATGTGGCGTTCTTGGCAAGATAATGATCACTGTGCCTTCGGTAGTGCTAATTTTAAAAGAAAAAAATTATCGTCCGATGCTAAGCAAATGTTAAAAATGTTTCTTTATTGAATAGGGGGTTTAATGTAAATGCAGCCGGAGCAGAAACGTCTTCATTAACGAAAACGCCGTTGTCTACAATTAAAGATATTGTGACGAAGCCAATTAAAGCCAAAACAAGTTTGTAGTGATTCTGGTAAAAGCAAATGTGTTGACGAAAGCGACAAAGACTTAATTCGGAGCAAAATTGATGCTATGTATGAAGAGCAAACTGTGCCTGCATTGCATTCATTGCAACAGCGACTAAGGAAAGATGAAACCAACATTCTTTGCAGCAGAACTAGCCTCCGAGGAATATTATCTCTAATGAGTTTTACATATCGAACCATTAATAAAAGATAAATATTAATGGAATCACAACGATTGCGACGATGGCGGCTGGACTATTTTAAAAAAATACAGATAAAAAAATCGTCCCATTGTCTAACTTGATGAAACATGGTTCGATACACATGAGACGCCAGCAAAAGGACGGGTAGATACATTAAGAAAATGCCAAACCAAAGTCCCAGCAAACAAGGGAAAATAATTACAATTTTACATGCATGGATTCCAAATTATTTACGGTTGTTCTCCAAAAATATTAAACATTCGTCTTTGGATTACCATGCCGACAACACAGGAGAACTTTTTGAAGATTGGTTTATAAAAAGCCTTTTGCCCAATGTTCCTAAGGAAAGCGTAATTGTAATGGTCAATGCTAGTTATCATAACCTCAGAACTATATGTTAAAAAACTATATATACTTCGAAAATGCATATAAAAAATGTGGTCTAGAAATATTAAAGACATTCAGTATTAAAAAGGAATATGTATGTGATACCATTGTTGCCAATATAGGATATACGTTTTTACGCCTTCCCCCGTATTACTGTATTTTTTATCCAATTGAGCATCTGTGGCATCAGGTAAAATCTAATGTTAGAGCAGAAAACATTTATCCGACTCTAAGTGCAAGTGCTGCAACATTAATTAGGAATGTATTAGAAGGATGTAGATAGTATTCCCAAAAAAAGTTGAATAAATTCGATTAATCATGTTATTAAAATAGAAGATTCCTATGTATCATTTACTAATAATATAGAACCAATTATTATTAATGTGGTTCAAAGTATCAGTGAGAGTGAAACGGAATTAAATGTATAATTAAATTTAAGGTATAATTTTTGTTGGGCTAGTAGATAAATTTATTTATTTATTTTTATTGTACTAATAAATTCAAAATAAACAAACCAATAATCAATGTTTTAGTTATACTTAATAATAATAATAATTATTATTATTATTTAACAATATTTTATTTTTTCCAAAATTATTCAGAAGTTAAACCACTCCGACTCTGGCGCCTTTGAAGAAACTAGGAATATTTGTATTGAAATTTATTGGGGCAATTTTTGGCGAAAAGCAACGAAATATCTTGAACCGGACTACACAATCAAACTAAAGGAGGAATAGAAAAATATCATAATTGTGTATATCCACTCGAAGGTGGGCAATAGTAATCTTTTACTCAGTGGTAAACATTACAGATATAACTTCTCTAGTAGACAATGCGAATGACGTAGATAAAAAAAAACATTTCCAAACAAATAGAACAAATTCCTGTGATTACACAGGCATTTGCTCTACTATATAGAATGTGTCAAGATCGATAAAACCAAGAATTAGGGAGAATCTTGTACTAGAAATTAGGAGCAGCCTCGGGAACCTCCAGCAGATCAAAAGATGCATGTGTTATGTTTGACAGGAAAAAAAATCGCCCCACTCGATATTTCTAGAAAATATGTTACACTTATGTATGTTTGGAATAGGCTCTAATCATTTTTCCAGAGTGTTTTGAAGTAGAGCATGGCAAAACTTAATTTTACAATGGTTATTTTACACTACTTTCTAGTTATTTTTATGTGCTTTTTTTACTATAGTTCTTAAATGTATGTATTAGAAGTTTTTCGTTTTATTTTAAAAAACATTGTATTAGATATATTTGTATGTTCTTAAATAAGTACGTAATACAATAATTTAAGTTTAATATGTGTCTTTTCATTATATGATATATATATATATATATATATATATATATATATATATATATATATATATATATATATATATATATATATATATATATATATATGTCTATCTTAATCGCGTACTGTATTCTAAGAAATGTCTATAAGAAATTTCAGTTTAAATAAACGAATTTTAATAAACTACAAGCTTAATCCAAAAAGGCATAGAATTAATTCACTTTCCTACTACTTACCTTTTCTACAATCTGCTTTCTTTTCTTTTCTTCTTGAAATAACACGTTTTCTCGTTCAGTTGACAATTGGACACTGTCCCTTAATCCATCTTCCAATTGAAGAATTCTTTTATCTTTTTCATCTATAATATATTCCAATTCCTTAACATGTTCAATATATGATTCGTTTTCTTCTTTTTCTTTATTATCTGCTTTCTCAGTTTCACTCTTATCTCTAAATTTAGATATGATTTTATCACGCGATTTAATATCATCGATACTTTTGTTATTGTTGTTTTTCAAATCGTTTTCGATTTGCGATATTTTTATATTCATTTTCCGTTTTTCGTTTTCCAGTTTGTCTATGTAACATTCTTTTTCCATCAGTTCTTTTTTGGTTAAGTCCAGAGATAATTTTAATTCCGACTCTTGATTTTCGAACTCATTTAATCGCATTTCCTTCTCGTTCAGGTCTTTCTTGATTAAATTCAGCGTTATCTCTAGCTGTGTAACGGTCGTTTCCTGTTTCTTCAATTCGTTTCTTAAATCTACATCGAGTTTGTTGCTTCGTTCGTTCTAACATTAAAGCAAAAACAATACAGATTGTTTTACATAACAACAAATAAGCAATAATTTTGCAAAGGGATTAATAAGAAAAACAAAATTTTTATAGAGGGAAAATAATGAGGAATGAGGCGTAGTGTAATGTAGTGGCATTGGTGATTGATGACGGTGAGGAATTAGAAAAAGCTCTTGAGGAACCCCGCGGGCCCAGCCTTAGGATATTAAAATAACATCAAAATATTTTTATTAATACGTACGGTTTCGAAGAGTTAGCAGAAATTATGGAAAAATATTTTAGTTAGTGGATTAAATTTACTTTTGTTAATATGATGAATGTTACCTCTTGGGTTTGTGCTTGTTGCTGTTGCTTCAACTTGGTCTGCGCGTTCTTCAATGCCCTGAAAACAATTTATTAATTTAGAAGATTCTTCAGTTAGTAAGATTTTTCAAATATGTAGCAATATAAATCACTTATGAAACCCCAAAATGCAAGAAGACTTAAAAGGAACTGGCCAGCTGATCTAATAAATGGTGAGAAGAGGACCCCGTCACTTCAAACAAGGGTATAATCTGTTCTCAAGTCAACATTAGCTTGTTTGAAATTAGATGTTTGACAAAACTGTTATAAAATCTCCTCTTTTTTGTTTGCTTATCTCAGTCTCATTTCTATTTTATTTTCGTGAGCCACCTTCAGTTACTTAGTGATACCCTCTGTTATCGAGTCGAAGTACGACGCCACTAGTAAGCGTAGTTTCCTTTCAGTATATTCACTATTGTTTATTCTCGTCTATAGAGGACAGCACAGTGAATAGGCGGGGCTTTTCGTTTCACGTTGGTTAAAACAGGGGCGAGCCTCGATGAGAAAAAAAAGAGTCGGTGACTGTGGAATCTGATGTAACCGTTAGGTTATTTTGCTGACACCCGAGAATAACCTAACCGTAAACATCTCGTTAATCCCATATATTTTCGACGTCCCAGTAGAACAGAAAAGAATTCAACCAGTGTCGGGTTAAAACTGTCTAAACATGGTTTCGACGTCTCACACTATTGTAGACTAGTTGTGCTCCGTTGCAACATCCGGTACCTAATAACTAACCCTTCCGCAGCAGTAAGACTTTCATCCAAAGTTCATTACATCACATATCGACTATTGAAAGTTTAGGCTTTTTGACTTTCAGTTATTTTGGTTATCGGGTCACTGTTTGTGTGCATCAAACTTTACTACATTGAACATGGTTGAAATGGAGACTTGTGAGTTTTTTTTCTTTAATAACAAGGATCCTTACTCGAGGTAGATTGATGACTGACTTTCAGTTGTTTCGGTTAACGGACTACTGTTTGTGTGCATAAAACTCTATTAAATTAAATATGGTTGAAATAAGGAATTGTGGGATTTTTTTTAATAAAATTAATCCTTACTCTACAGTGTCTTTATTTTAAAAATTACACTTCTTCGTTGTCAGTTCACATTTGCGTTAGCAGTTACACGAAATAGAAAGCGATCTTATACATACGATATGAACGAATCTAAAAAAATTGCTGTTGAAATAAATTCTTGTCTTACTTATATGAACTCATTACTACCAGTTGGAATCGCATCATACGTATAATAAAGAAATTGTTTTCAAGAGCTAGACCAATCCAAGTTATGGATTGGTCTAGACCAATTGGAGGGACACAAGGTGTCCCCTAAGAAAGTTTCTATTTCATTGTACTGTACCCATACACAATTTAACTAGTGCAAGAGTTAAAGCCCCAAGATGGAGATCAAAGCTTCAATTCTGGTAACTGAGTGCTTTGTATATTCAACATTCAACAACATATTGTTTTCGGATGAAACTCATATTCATCTCAACGGTCATGTAAAAAAGCAGAACTGGCATTATTGGAGTGCAACGAACCTGAAACGCAAGCTTCAAAAACATTCCTGTATTCGCCTAAAGTCACTGTATGGGCTGCAATGTCAGCGCGAGGAATAATCGGCCAATACTTTTTTGAAAACAGCAGGGAACGCAGTTGACATCAATTCAGAGCGTTATGTGAAAATATTGGAGAATTTTCTGGTATCAATTCTTCTATTGAAACCTTCGGAGTGAAACACTAAACTCGAAGAGATTTACCACTTTTTGAATACTTCTCGACGCACGTTTCGCTGACCATGTTAGCATCATCAGGAGATGATTTAATCTGGGATTTAATCATCAGAAGATTAAATCATCTCTTGATGATGCTAAAATGGTTAGCGAAACGTGCGTCGAGATGAGATTTGTGTTGACCTGAACTGGAAAACTTTGCTGGTAATAATCAAAGAGTATATAATTATATACCTTGGACTCCTTATATACCTTGTACTCCTTATTAAAATGCTAAGATCCTGTATACCTGTAGTTCTAGTCAAACTATTAGCATCATTTCTGACTGAACGCACATATATTTTCAAGTGCTAGTTGATGACGCATTCTCTAACGTTCAGCAAATCGAAGCAGGTGTACCGCAAGGTTTTCCTCTCGCCCCCAAAAAATTCAACATCTACATGGCCGATTTTCCTAAAATCCGGCTTGTAGAAACGGTGTTTTACGCCGGCGACACGGCCTTTTATACATCTACCCGCGACCCTGAGATGATTACATCCAGGTTCTAAAAACAGATGTTGAAAGCCACTAAATGGGTGATCGACTGGAAATTAATGATCAATCGTCAAACATTCTAAGTCATACTTTTCACCAGAAGAAGACCACTGCTAGACCAGAGAATCAAAATCAATGGAGTTCCGATGAAATGGCCTAATACGGCATACTACCTGGGCCTTGAATATAACAAGGCCTTGACGTGGAAACCGTAGCTTAATAAAGCAATCAGAAAGGCGTACGACATGCTACATGCGTTATTTCCACTAATAAATGGTAGAAGTAAACTTTCTACACAAAATCAAATAATCCTGTATATAATGCAATGCCTGAATGATTGTGGCCTGTTCATATATTTTTTTCTCCTTTATTTGGGTTTGTCGCCACTGTCTAAAACCCAAAAAATATCAAAAATACCTGTTCTTATTTAAAGAAAGAATCACTGGGTAAAAACAAAAAACCAAACGGAGACAAATTTCTCAGTGATTCTTTTTTGTAATAAATTTGCCTAACGAACAAAATTTTAAAGATATAAAAATGTTATAAAAAAAATTTACAAACTTTTAACGTTAATGTTTCGGAGGGTAATCTCCCCCCGTTTTCAAAACTGAACTAAAAAATAATTTATATTAATTTGTAATATATAAAGTAACGAGTGAACGTAAATATATTTTTTTGTATGTCAACGATACTTACATTGACAACTATATATTACAACACAACTAGACAGTGGCGAAAAACCCAAATAAAGGAGAAAAAAACTGTATATAATGCGTTATGCAACGAGTATATAAGTATATAAATCAGCAGATCGGAGCAATGTCACACAGTTCCAACACGTCTCTGCCACGAGTTCGAGAAATTTTCCCAAACAAATTGATCTCCAGAAGAAGTGACATAAATTGACCTCCTGATTTGAGACCTATGGACTTTTTCTTTTGAGACTATCTAAAATCGAAAGTTTACGTAATAAACTGGGTTGTTTGGCGCAAGATAATATCCGATGCGAAATGGCACCCATTCCAGAAATTATGTGTCAGGTCGTAAGGAATTTTGCTCTTCCTTTATATTTATGTTTATCTCAATAATTGATATTTTATATATATATATATATATATATATATATATATATATATATATATATATATATATATATATATATATATCAAAAATAAATTTACTTTAAATAAAAATACTCACTGTTGCAATTCCATAATTTGCTTTTCTTTCTGGTTCTGTTCCTCTTGACTCATCTGTACCAGCTGTAGTAACCTCTCCATTTCTGTGGCAGATCGTTTAGCTTCTTCTTGTGCTTGTTCAACCTTCTTTTCAGCCTCGGACAATTTCTTGTTGAGTTCGGTGGCAGCAGAACCACCAGCCTACAATATTAAGTATATTGTGATATTTCAATATTGATTATTGAAATTAAGGATATTCTAAATAAAATGAAATATTCAAGTATAGCAGATAATGCATTATATATCTATATGATCAATATATCAATATAACAAAGGATTTTTTAAAGTGGTTGATGATGGAAAGTTAAAGGTGCAGCTGGATATGACATATCAACATACATGCCAATCGGATTAAAAATATTTAAAATGACAATTTGTTTGATGTAATATTGTTGCCTTTTTCTTTGATAATATCGTTAACATTCCAATCAGGAGTTAAATTTCTTAATACACCATACGTTTCATATGACGCCGCTGAACAGTAACTTTTTGTATGCATACTGGATATTGCAGTCGGAATGCCCATCTTGAAACGTCTGATACTACTTTTTATATACAGGGTGTCCCGAAACTCAATGTCAAGCTGGTGCCAGGTACTGTGATCACAAATTTCCCAATTTTTCACAGTTATCACACAATAACTTACACAGTTAGCACACGGAAAACCCGTATTTAATGCATGAAGACCGGTCCTAGTATCAATTCAAAGTTAACATGTGGACTGGAATTTTCAACAGACATATAATTGGACCATTTGAGCTTCCTGAAACTTTCACTAGCGCCAACTACTTGGCTTTTCTCCAAAACGATTTGCAGTCTTTATTAGAAGACGTACTACTCAATATCAACAGATAAATGCGCCTTTAACAAGATGGTTGCCGAGCGCATTATGCTCTGACTGTACAGGATTACTTGAACAAAGAGTATCCCGAAAGGTGGATTGGGCGTCGTGGTTTAGTTGAGTGGCCTCCTCTTTTTCCGGACCTAAACCTCTTTGATTTTTTTATTACTTAGTATATTTTATTGGTTATATTTGTATTATGTTATTATGTTGTAATATTATTATGTTTATAGTCTTGAGGCGTGATACTGCGAAATAAAGCTTGTTTTTTCGATCAATGCATGATTCAAATTGATGACTTATTGGCGGTAGCGAATTGTATTAACTGTTTCACATTGTTTCAGAAGCTCATGGTACACGACACCGTTCTGATCCCATCTAATGCACAGCATTATCGTTTTTTTCAAAGCAATTGGATCTTGCGATCGTTGTTGATGGTTGTCCTGGATCAACCCACGACTTTCTGCATTTTGGGTTCTTGATATATATTCGTTTTTCGTCCCCGATCACGATCAGATTTTAAAAAGTGATTCGTTTATGCCGAGAAAGCAATACTTCGCAAAACGTTTTTCGCTTTTCCACCTGTCTGTCGTTCAGGTGATGTGGAACTCATTTTCTTGCCTTCTGGATCTTACCTATGTTATGTAGACGATCCCAAATGATTCGGCGACTAACATTCAACCTCCGTACTAATTGGTGTTGACGTTGCATATCGTCTTCTCCCAACAATGCTTGCAATTCGGCATCTTCAATTTTTTTCGGTTGACCTGGGCATTCTTTGTCTATCAAGTCAAAATCACCACTTTTGAATATTCTAAACCAACGCTCACAGGAGTCATGCTTGTGGCAATAAGTGCCACAGATGCTTTTTATTCGGCTCGAAACTCGATATGTTTACCACAAAAAAATATGACGCTAACTCGAAATCGTTTAAATGTCAATGGCATGTTGAAAAGTTCTGCCGTAGCAACAAAATTACATAAGAGATTATTCTGGGAACTGACTTATATTTCCAGCGCTATCGCTAAAACATATGAATTATTAATCGCTACACCAGGTATGGTTAAATAGAAAACGATATAGTTCAAGCTTTAGTTTTAATCATCTCCTGATGATGCTACCTCGATTAGCGCAACGCATGTCGGGCGAACTAAGAGTGATTTATTTAACTGAGGTAGCCGAATAAAAAACCAAGATTAATATCTAAATTTCCACTATATTTAAAACTTGTACGTATGACAATAGTTTCGGCACATAGTGTCTTTTTCAAATACAAACTAAATTAAACTAACAGTAAGAAAATCAGTTACTACCTAAACTAATCTAATAAAACCATAAATGATGATAGTGGGAGTCCCGCGTCTCAATGTCTAGAGTAATATAAGTTTAACAAGGGTGAACCATTCAAGTCTACCTGATCATTAAGTAAAATACTCAAATTTTTTCTTTTATTAATTTCTAGGCTCTCTAAAAGATTTAGTTTTTTAGATTTATTTTCGTTATTCAACATTTTGAAATTATCGTTGAAAGTGTGATTTTCTAACATTAAGTGATTGGCATAATGAGAATTATTCTGTTCTTTAATATAACTTCTTTTATGTTCATTAAGCCTGGTGGACTTTTGGACAAGAACCGCACTCAATTAAATAAACTCCTGATTTATGAAGTTTATTTGTTTGACTTTTATTGCTTTTTATTAAGCGTCCAAGGCTATGGTTTGTTCTGAATGCAATATTTATATCGCTTGTTTTTGACAAATGTTTTGAAATTAATTTGGTGACTTTTCCTGTATATGTAATTGTTTTGGATGCGGTGTTCTTGACTTTATTGACAGGATATATTAAATTAATGGTATTATTATAACATTTTTTATTAATTATTTTATTTATAATGTTTGGGTCATAACCATTATTCACTGTGATCTGTTTAATGACATTACATTCTTTGTAATAGTTATCTATTAACATTGGGGTATTTATTAATGACATATCTTATCTTCTAAATTATCCATAAAGATTTCCGCCAGTAAAGGACTTAAAGGGTTCCCCATTATCAAATCTTCTTTCGAAAAATAAAATCTGTTATCAAACTCAAAATAATTCTGATCCAAAGTAATTGATAGTAGGTCTAAAATTTCTTGTTTTATGATTGAATTAACGTTATTTTTAATTAGTAATTTGTCTACTAATCTCATTACTTCGTATGGTGGTATACTAGGGAATAAATTTTGTACATCGAAAGAAATTAGTTTAAATTTTTTGGGTAAATTAATATCTTTAATTTTATTGATGAAATCATAAGTATTTAGAATGGCAAATTTTGGTTTAAAATTAGTGTATTGCAAAATGATTCTGATAAGCTTATTTGATAATTTAATTGAAGGAGCTGTAACAAAGGAAACTACCGGTCTGATTGGATAATTATCTTTGTGTAATTTTATTAACGAGTATAACTTTGGGGCTTGAGGATTCATAATTACTAATTGTTGTTTTGTCATAATCGTTAAAAATTGACGAATCTTTTAATATGTGTTTAATTCTTTTTTGAAAAGTATTCATTGGATTAGAATCCATTTTTTGAAATTTCCTTGATTTTAAAAAATCATTAGTTTTTAATATGTAATTATCTCTAGACATCACAACAATGGACTTACCCTTGTCCGCTCTAGTCATGATAATATTGTTTTCTTTGATTTTCTTGTTAATCCTTTTTGCAGTATGGAATTCACTGATCTGATGTTTTCTTAATTTTTCAAATGGTAGAATTCTGATTCTGTGTGCCACTAGGTGTTTTTGTGATGTGTTTGTAATATTTGTATGTAATATAATATATTTAACTGAGGTAGCCGATACTTGATGGAAATTCATTTTAAATAAAAAACCAAGATTAATATCTAAATTTCCACTATATTTAAAACTTGTACGTATGATAATTGTTTCGACACACAGTGTCTTTTTCAAATACAAACTAAATTAAACTAACAGTAAGAAAAGCAGTTCCTATCTAAACTAATCTAATAAAAGCATAAATGATGATAGTGTGTGTCGAAACAGTTGTCATACGTACAAGTTTTAAATATAGTGGAAATTTACATATTAATCTTGGTTTTTTATTTAAGAGTGATTTGGTTTGAGTGGACAACTCGATATAAAGTTTGAACACCAAAAGATATGATATAAAGTTGAACATCAAAGGTTTCAAACATTTCAAAAAAGTAATAAATGAAAATTCTAATGAAAAAAAGAAATCCCAGTTGAGATATACATATTCATGGTGTACTAAGGGGAAGAACTTTCGTAAATTTAACTAACGATTCTTTACGATTTTAAAGAAAAAAATTCCTTACAAGACTCCAAAACCTAACAAATGCAAACATGTGAAAAAGTCCATTTGGCAAATATTAATTTGTTGTTATTTAACTAATAAACTGTAAATAAACTAACGAACATTGTTAAAACATTTGTTTTTAAATTAAAAATCATGCTCTTCATCACCCCTGAAAGATGTAACAACGTCGTAATATTGCCACGACAATTACCACATATTATTGCCGCAAGATTGTTATCTTAAATTGTATTCTGTATGCTATAATATATAATTCTGTATGCAAAACTATATTGTGTATGCCAATATCAGGATGTGCTTCCTATTTACGGGAAGTTCCTCAGAGACTTTTAGATACGGGATAGTGTGGTTCCAAAATTTCGAGAAAGCGGGCAATAGCGAGGAATCTGCCCTGAAGTCAAAGAATGAAATTTTACACCTTGGTAAAGAGGATTCTACGTCGATTGTACTCGAATTGTTGCTGGACAAGTTAAAGTTTTCCATCAATTAAGGAAATTTTTTTGGTGGATATTTTGAAGAGTTAATATAATAAAATAATTAATCATGTGTTTCTCGGTGTGACGAGAACCGTTTAAAAAGTGATATAATGTGAAATATTTCCAGTAATTTCAACTTTGCCATTAAACGAGAATAATATGTATGTTTTCGTTTATTTGTCACAAAATAAACCAACTTTATGCGGAAACGTAGGGAATAAATAATTATAAATACAGTGGATCTAAAAAATATTCGAATAAGTATATTGAATAAGTGTGCTTGTGAAAATAAAAAAAAATAAATAAAATATAATAACAAACAATTTATTAGAGAAATTAATAAACAATTGAAGTAAAACCATAATTGAAGTATTAAAGAATTATAAATCCATATTACTAGTAAATAGGTCAATAAAAAAAATTAGAGTAACAAGAATATCCAGACATTATTAATATCAACAATTCACTGGATAAAAAAGTTATTTGGTATGACCACTTTTAACTTTAATTAAACTTCCTAAATGCTTGGAATGGATATCACCAATTTTTTAAAATAATTTACGACGATTTTATTTCATTTCTCCAATAACTTATTCTTTGAAGTTGCTTAATTAGTAATTTCATGTTTCCTTATATTAGTTTCCAGATAATTCCAAACTTTTTCAGTGGGATTAAGGTCAGGTGACTGAGGCGGCGTTGTAATCACTTTTGGACAGCTGTATAATAGCCATTCGCGAACTATACCCGCACTATGTTATGTAAAATTTAAATGAGTTTGTAATGTTCTCCGCATTTACTCTCAGGTTGGCCTTAAAACATTTGAATACATGTTTTTGTCCATTATACCGTCAATAAACACCAAGTTACCAACCCCCTCTAAGAATATATACCCCCAAACTATTGCCGATCCCCCACTGTGCTTAACGGGTGGACAAAGATTTTCTGTGTTGAGGGCTTCATTGGCCCTTCGCCATACCATTTGACTCCAATCTGAGACCAAAATATTGAATTTTGATTCATCACAGAAAATAACCTCGTTTCAATAATTTTCAAACGTACTCCTTAGCAAGATCCAGTCTAGTTTACATATTTTTCTTACTTAACCAAGGCTTTTTCCGAGCCACACGTCCATGATAACCATGTTTTCGGATACAACGGTGTATTGTTTTGGTGCTGACTATTTTTTGAGAATGGTTTTCCATCAATATTTTGAGCTTAGGTGCACTAATTTTAATGTTTTTTTATGTACTTCTTTTAAAATAAAGCGTTGTCTCTTCCATTTAATTATATCGGACGGCCTGTTTGTTTCTTCGGAAAAATTTTACCCCCAGTTTTATAGCGTTGTACTGAAGCCTTTGTACAATTTTTCGATAAGAATTAATGAAATAGCACTAATTACCTATTTTCAAAGCTAATGTTTTTTTTTTATTTGGTATACGACCCATTTTAAGATGTTCCTTCGACACCAGTCTATCAATTAATATTTGTAGTAAACAAAATTCGAAGATTACCATTTATCTTAACACATTAATCGTCCAAATACAAAGAAATATGCATCTCCAAGCCCAAACAAAATAATGTATGCAATTGGAAATTGTTATGTTATAATTATTGTTTGTTGTTGAATTTTTATTCTATCATCCAAAAACTGATAAAAATTTAATTTTGAAAACGAAGCCCTGTTTTTGGACTTCGAAACCAGGTCTGGGTCGGTGCTCCGAAGACCATATGCCGGGCTAAAAATTTCGCGTTCTGACATGTTTAGGAATGAGCATGTATGTTTGTATTTATTCTACAGCATTAGTCGGTTATTGTATAAGTCAAGTGTATATAACATAAGTGCAAAATGAAAGAAATGAAAGAAAGAAGAAGATGATGAAAAGAAGATGAAAAGAAGAAAATGAAACAAAAAGAAAGGAAATGATTTACCGTTAGAGGCGCATCAGCATCTAAGGCTATTTAGCGACGGGACCTACAGCTTAACGTGGGTTCCAAACCACGGTCATCATCTACAGATAAACCCAGGCCAGCACCCCCCTCAGGCTATCACAACCTTTGGTTATGTGCCAGCCCATAAGTCTATCAGAAAGCCTACTGATGGCGAGTAACCAATATAAAACACTTCTCAGAAGGCATCCGCCCTTACCCAGCCTTTAACTGGCGTGACTGAGGGGTAATTCGTTGTCTGATTTTATACTCTTGCCCAGAAACAGTCACAGACATTTAGGTGTGGATATGTGTGGGCGTGTGTGTGTATGTGAGTATATATAAGTGTGTGTAGGGTAGGAAGTAAGACGGACAGAAAAATGAAAGAAAAACACTCATCTGAACGCTGGAATCGAACCACTTCCCTTTGGATTGCCAGGCAGGCGACTAACCCATCATACCACCGCGGCCAGCGGAACAAAAAGAGCCTGTCAAACTTTGGAACGATATAATGTCAGCTGATGAGGAACTTTTGGAACATTTGGATAATTATTTTGATGACTACAGTCCCAGCTTTGTTACAGATAGTGACTCTACTGATCCCAGTGACTCTACATATAACACATATCCCCCAAAAAAGCGTAAACCGTATGTTGAAAACTAATGTACTGCGTTTATTCAAAATGTATTGTTTCCTTAGAAATAAATATATATATATATATATATATATATATATATATATATATATATATATATATATATATATATATATATATATATATATATAAAAATTATAATTTTTTATAATAATATTTCAAACAAGCATTAAGTTCTTTTAACAAGCATTAATTTCTGTTCTGACTGGAGTTTTGTTACAGCCCGATGTACAATCATCTACATCTAATGAATCAAATAACCTCCCATATGAAGATCCATTAGACAGTGAAGATCAACAGTCCACATCAAAAAATTCAAACGACATAAATTCTCCCCAATCATCTGTTGATCAAGCTATAGATGAGGTAATATTAATGTTTTGTTCTTTCGAAAATGCAAATGATGAAGAGGGATTCACGGAAATGCAGTGGCAATCTCTAATTGGTGCTCATGTAAATTATTTGATTTTGATTTACAAAAAATTAGAATTACAAATTAAGTCTGTGAACAATATATCACTAAGGCTCCATTTGATTTTTTTAAAATATATTTCAACGATGAGGTGTTAGATCTAATTCTTTTTGAAAATAATAAGCACGCTCAACAATCAATAAGCAATGGCTTGTCCTCAAAATCTCGATTACATAGATGGAAAGATACAAATAATTAAGAAATTGCTCAGCTTTTTTTACATAGTTTTATATATGGGTTTGAAGAAACTACCAAAAATGCAGATTATTGGTTAAAGAGTCCCCTATATTGCAAGCAGATATCTTCACGAATGTCCACTTTTTTTTAACTGCTCGATGCACGTTTCGCTAACGATGTTAGCATCACCAGGAGATGATTTAATCTAATTCTAAAACTAAACTATGTTCTATTTATATGAAAAACCCTACCTAACGAAGTGTGTAAAATCACGAACCGTGAAGTTTACTAAGCCTTACATTAACATTACATTACTTACATTACATTACGTCGAGCAGTTCAAAAAAAGTGATTTGGTGTTTAGTGGTAAATCTCTTCAAGTTTAGTGTTTCACACCAAAGGTTCCAATAGAAGAATTGATGCAAGGAATGTAATAAATACTACCTATTGTTTGTCTTGTTTTTTTTGATTTGTATAACTATTATAGATAAAGATTTAATAGAATATTGTGCTTTGTTATATAGAGTAGAGAGTAAAGTGAGTGAGTAGTAGTAAAAGGTTTTCTTACAACCCCGAAATAAACTAATGTACCATCACAAATGAGAAAAATAAAGTTCCAGGCCATTCAAACGTTAGAATGGCCCGCCAGGCCCATGTTTAAAATGCTTCGTGTATTTAAATGTAACCTGAAAACCGATTTTTGGGCTACTGGTTCTCGAGTAAAAGCATGAGGCAAAGTCCGGCAAACGGATTTCGGAGCATAGATGACCACTAATACTGAAACCCAAATGTCAGATGTCATGGTCATAGATTAACGTGTTAATATGATTCATCCAGGTTTATTTTTTTGCGGTTCTCAACGGTTTTCTGGAATGGGTCGGGGACCTCTGCACATAACTCCTCCATCCTTAAACGAAGGATTGTTCCTCGGGGTTGAAGAACGTCTGCGCGTTGGTTGTGGTTCTTCACCTTCGGTTTTTGGATCGGCTTGTGACTTTCTTCTTTTCAGTCGATAGAAGACATACCATACACCAGCGGCGATCAGGTTAAGGTAAATCGGCATGATCCAAAAGCTGTGTTGAATATGTGAGAGACCAATTAATTCAATGGGTGCTATTTTATTTTGCTCCCTTTGTATTTGATGAATTTGGTCCAGAGGTATGTTTTCTGAGACTAGCTTCGTTGGTACTTGACGCTTATTGACTGATATTTCTTCTAATAGTAATAATAATAATAATAATAATAATAATAATAATAATAATAATAATAATAATAATAATAATAATAATAATAATAATAATAATAATAATAATAATAATAATATCTGTCTGGCAGGCGAAAGAGGCACTCGAACAACAATTAGATCATCTAAGTCTAGCAACACCAAAGACTTTACTACAAAATCAACAGAGAGCGGAAATTAATAATGGAGTAGAAGATCAAAATACCCCGGTACTTGCTGGCTCGCCCCTAATAAGGAAGGCTGTCACTAGGACCGAACGCACTCCACGTATCAGATGGACACGCGAAATGAATATTGATGTAATGCGTGCCTATTACTACGTAAACCAGTGCGGAGATAATCCGCTCCCTGGATGGAGGCATGCACTCCACCAAGAATATAAAAAGAGGTTCCCTGAAACTCAGCTGTCGGAACAAAACTTAGCCGACCGTAAAAATGTAATTCTAAGGAAAAACTATCTAACCGAATCGGAATTAATGAACATCAAGAGAGAAATCGGTAATGAACTACATCAAAACATTACTTATCAACAACATAAAGAAGATACTACAGACGTTCTTAACTCGAATACAGAGGAGAAACAAGTAGAACAAACTCAAAATATATCACCAGAAGCATCATCGTCTAAAAATGAAGAATTAATCTCGCAACGTAACTTTTCTAACATACGAGAGAAGTTGTACAGCAATTTGGCCAGTTTTACTGGTTCAACCCCATTGAATAGACCAAAAATTCCAGTACTGCGTAATATTGCAAAATCACGTATTACTCTAATGCAGATTAATAGAGTTTTGGAATCACATCTATCTGGGATGACAAATTTAAGCGATATACATCTTGCATTATATTGTGTAGCAGTGACTGTCATCGAAATTTCAGGTCAAAAGACTTACACCCATAATGCGGCTGGTCGTAGTATCCAGAAAAATACACCTGTCTGGAAAACGCGCCTTGAAAACAATATCAATGAGTTCCGGAGGAAAGTTGACATTATCTCAGAGTATCTTTCTGGTAATCAGTCAAATAAAGTAGCGAGAAAAGCAAAAATAATTGCCAATAAATCTGGCATTGACTTCGATGATTCAAACCTGACAGAAAAATTGTTGGATCTGAAAGATCGGTTTAGGCAAAAAGCTAAATCGAAAGGAGCCAGGCTAGCAAGATATAATGAACTGGAAAAGCGAAAACATGAAAATTCAGTATTTGCAAACAGCCAAAAGAAATTTTATAGACAACTCGAAGCAGAAGGTAACAGCAAGTCAGAACTTAAGAATATCGATGTGTCTTCCTTTGCGGAATATTGGAGATCGGCTTGGAAAAAATCAGACGGCTACGAAAAATTGGCTCCTTGGGTTAAAACCATTCAAGAACAGACAAATGCTCTTCCAGATATGGAGTCTAACGATTTCACAGAGATTGATATTTGCACTGCTGTCAAGAAGACTCACAACTGGAAGGCGCCTGGACAAGATGGATTGCATAACTTCTGGATTAAAAGCTTTACAGCCGCCTATCCCGTACTTGCAAATGCATTTAAAGAGGTTTTAATAAATCCAGACACTTTCCCTGACTTTCTAATGGAGGGCAATACATACCTACTGTTCAAAAAAGGGGGACGTTAAGCAACCCAATAACTACAGACCAATCACATGTCTCTCAGTGTTATATAAACTGTTCACAGCCCTACTCAATGAAAAAATCTACCAACATTGTGATAAAAACAACATTTTTGAAGAAGAACAGAAAGGATGTATAAGAGCAAGTATGGGCTGCAAGGAACAATTGACGATCGATGCTGTAGTTCTTGAGCAAGCGCGAAAAAGAAAACGCAACTTAAATATCTGCTATATAGACTACAAGAAAGCATTCGATAGTGTCCCTCACGATTGGCTGGTTGAGGTTCTGAATTTCTATAAAATTAGCCCCCAGATTATTAATTCTTTAAAGTGCCTGATGGGGAAGTGGAAAACGAATTTTTTTGTCGGCCAACAATGCATTGCTGCTACAAATATCGAGAAGGGAATTTTTCAGGGAGATTCCCTTTCTCCAATTTGGTTCTGTTTAGCATTGAACCCTTTGTCCACACTACTCAACAACAGCAATATTGGATATAAACTTAACATGAGGAATCCAAGAAAGCTCTCTCATCTACTATATATGGATGACCTTAAATTATATGGAGAAACTAGAGAAAAATTAAACTCATTGATAAAAACGGTTGAAACATTCAGTAGGGATATCAGAATGTCATTCGGACTGGACAAATGCTCTACCATTAGTATACAGAAGGGAAAGGTTCAGAGTCAACATTCAACACTTTGTAACATACAACAACTAGCACCAGAAGAATCCTACAAATATTTAGGAATACCCCAAAAGCATAAACTTGATGATAACCAGTTAAAGAAGGATTTTTCCACTCTATACCAAAAGAGACTTACAAAACTTTTAAACACCAAACTGAACGGAGGAAACCTCATTAGAGCGATCAACGGTTGGGTGGTGCCAACTCTGACATATTCTTTTGGCATAGTTAAATGGTCAGAAACTGACCTTGATGAACTCGATAGGTTGACGCGCCGAACATTGACAAAGTTCCGATGCCTTCATCCAAACTCATCTACGAAAAGACTATACATCCCAAGAAAGTTGGGGGGTAGAGGCCTTGTAAACGTAAAAAATCTCTGTCTCAGTCAAGAAAATAGAATGAGAAAACACTTCCTTGATTCAAACAGTACGTTAATAAAATTGGTTGCAAATGAGGATCGGGGTTTCACCCCACTGAACCTGAATAAACAAAATCGTATTGATAGCAGAACAACACTCACGGACTGTGTTCGAGAATGGAAAGGACAAACATTGCACGGAAGGTTTCCTAAGTCACTCGAAGATGACACCATTGACGAACAATTGTCTCTGAAGTGGCTGACCAATGGACTCTTGTACCCAGAAACAGAAGGTTTCGCGATATCTATTCAAGATAGGGTAACAAGAACAAAAAACTATGAAAAGGACATACTACATTTGGACGTAGTCGATAAGTGCAGGAAATGCGGTACTTTGGGGGAAACAATTGAGCACCTTATTGGCGGTTGCCCGGCCCTTGCTCCTAATGCGTATTTAGGACGGCATAATCAGCTGGCAAAAATTATACATCAACGAATTGCAAAAAAATACTCGCTATTAGAAAATGCACCTCCTCCATATTATAAGTACTCGCCTTCTCCTGTACTTGAATCATCTGATACCATTCTTTACTGAACAGACCAATCACTACTGATCGAACGGTTGATTATAACAGGCCGGATATTGTTCTAATCTACAAAAAGGACAAGAGGGCTTTTATAATTGACATCGCAGTGCCCCTATCTCACAACATTAGAAAAACTGAGATAGAAAAATCCACAAAGTATGGAAATCTGGCATACGACTTGAAGAACCAGTGGAAACTGAGTAAGGTAGATGTAGTGCCCTTCGTTATATCCGCCGAAGGCCTGATAAGTAAGAGATTTTCAAAGAACCTCGAGAGCCTCGGGATCTCGAGATCGACTGCCATAGTGGGACAGCGTGCCGTGCTCTTGCAGACGTGTCACATTGTTCGTAAGATATTATGCTAGGATGAGAGGAGCTGAATTGTTTTTTCATCTTGGCATTGGAATACCGGCCAGCATGAGCTGAGATTCTACAGTAAGGATGAGCAGAATAATAATAATAATAATAATAATAATAATAATAATCGTCTTTATTTGGAAATGCATCAATACATAGAATAAGTGCATTGCATAGATATCATAAGGCAGCGAAGGCTACTCTTACACACAGCCGCCGAACGCTTTACATTATAAAGGTCTTGACACCCCTCAAAGCCCCCCTCATACCACAAGGCGGTGACACTCAAAGATTTCAATTTATTACTAACACTGTTGTATAATTTTGAACTACAATAAGAAAAACTACGCTGGAAAAGCGAAGTCTTATGCTGGGGAACTGATAAAACTGACACCTGCCTGATGCTCACACTGTGAGTTTCACCACGAAAAACCAATTTTTCCCTCAAGTATGCCGGCTCAGAACATATTATTAGTTTATGCAGGAAAACGAGATAGTAGAATTTCATAAATAATTTAGCCAAGCTAATTTTTTATACTTATGTGAGACATGATCAAACTTCCTAATTTCACAAATGAATCTGACTAGATTATTTTGTGCTATCTGTAACTTATGCTTAGTAAAACAATCTAAACAAGGATAATATACCATACTACAATAGCTGAAGATTGGCAAAATTAACACTTCGCAAAGTTTTTTTCTCAATTTAAAGTTAATTAGATACCGATTAGCATACAATGCTCTGATTTTAAGATAGACTTTTAATAACATATTCTTTACATGGCTGGTAAAACTCAACCTTTCATCAATTGTAAGTCCCAATATCTCTGCTTCTGAAGAGAACTGCATATCATGAGAACCGATGTTAATCTTTAGTACATTTCTGATACGATTTCTAACATTATTGGAACAAAATAATGCAACACTTGATTTACTTTCATTTATTGATAAGTTGTGATCGGCGGAATATGCACAAAGACTGCGAATATCGGCATTCAGTGCCGCAGCCGCCAGATCAGGTCTAAGTGGAGAAAAAGAATGAATAAGTTGGGTATCCTAAGCAAACGATTGAATAACTGAATGATTGATACAGGAAGGGAGATCAGCCGTGTATATTAGAAATAACAATGGCCCCCAGACAGACCCCTGCGGTTGCCCTCCAACTCCGTACATTGACTCCTATCATGCAAGTATGATTGAAAGAAATGCTGAATATTAGTGGAAAAACCAAAATAATTCAATTTCGTACATAAAAGTGCATTATCTTATCAAAAGCTTTTGAGTAATCTATAGAAACCAAATCTACTGCCATTCCCCTGTCCAAACTGTTCATCAAAGTATCAGTCAAATTTAACAAAGCTGTGTTTGTACTATGCGCGGCTCGAAACCCTGACTGTCCAGCGGGGAGTATTCTAGCGTTATCCAGAAAACTGGTCATTTGACATTTTACTACTTGCTCTAGTATTTTTGACATTATGGGCAATAGGCTTATTGGTCTTAAGTCTGAGGTGGTAAGTGGGCGAGTAACTTTGGGAATTGGAACAACGACAGCCTGGCGCCATTTTATTGGAAAGTAATTACTTTCCAAACACTTATTAACTATATGTACTATATGTAGTAGGACAACCGGCAAACATATTTTTATCATAGACAATGTAATGCCGTCAACCCCAGAGGCGTTTACTTTAATACCTTTTCTTATATCTGAAATGGTCACAGGCTCAACAAGTGTAAAATCAAAGGTAGGCTAATCTACATCCAACCTATAACTGTAATAGAAGTTTAAAATGTCTTGGTTAACATTTGCAGTATGAAAAACAGACATAAAGTAGTCGTTAATCAAAGAATGATCGCGAATGCCTGATGGAAGTTCAGACGTAGTCGACTTCTTAATATTTAGGGTTGCAATCTCGGACCAAAGTTTTCTTGAATCTTTGCTTTGTTCAAGATAAGCCAGATAATTCTCTTCGAATCGAAAAAAGAGTCAAATTACGAATATCCTGATAGTACCTATATTTCCCCGATGACGGATTTAGCCTATAATTAGTATATGCCCTCCTTCTTTCCTTAATCATCTCTTTAATAGGATAAGCCAGCCAAGGTACCCTGGGCTTACTCACACGTACTGACTTAAAAGGAGCATGAATATTGAACAACGAAATTATTTTATTTGAAAGGTATTCCAAAGGTATACCGCTTTATCGCCTATAGAATTAATATTATTTATCTGATCTAAATTACTTGATAATAACTCCAACAGGAACAGATCCACATCAAAATCGGCAAAATTTCGAAAAGTTGTTACTTTCTGCTTAAATATACGATTTGGAATCTCCAATTTACAAGAGATTATTTTATGATCAGTAATATTTGGAGCATCCAACATAAGTATTTCACTAAACAGCACAGGGGTATTTATAAAAATAGCATCTAACAGAATTGATGAAGTACTAGTAATCCTAGTAGTCTGTCTAACGATTTCACTAAGGCCGTAAAACTCTAAACAACGCGTCAGTAAATTATTTTCTAATAGAAGATTGACATTTACATCACCAAGAATAACAACGTTTTTATGTTCACTTAAAATCAACGGAAGAATATTTTCTAAAACCTTAATCCCCTCAGACAGACTCTGCGAAGGCGGTCGATATAAAACACCTAAGATAAATCGAAAACTATGTAATGTCAATTTAAGCCATAAATACTCCAAAGCCGGTGAACTAAATTGAGTAAAATCCAACACTTCTTCCAAGTGAAAGGACTTTATATAAAATGCAACCCCTCCCCCCCTAGATCGTCTATCCGCACGAAAAAATGAGTAATTATCAATGTGAACAAGTACACTGGGAACATCATCGGCAAGCCAAGTCTCAGTCACTCCAAAAGTGGTAGGGGTTGGCTAGAGGATTCTTCTTTATGATTTTCATACATAGAGTCATTAGTACGAAATTTGCAATCAATGGGTAGTTCGATTAAATAAGTTCCCTTAGGCTGTACAAAAACTACCCCTTTGCATGGTGTTTCAATTTTTTGTTTGGTTGGTAAATACAGCGATATAATGGGCTTCGCTCAATTGCTCTATGACGTTTCTAGTCAATTCGATCTGGATTTCTTCACAAGCTTGAAGACTGGTTTCTAACTTTAATAATCGGTGGATACAATTGTCGATTCTCAATCCATTTATTAAATTGCCCTTTGTACAGAAGTACTCGTTCTACAGCATATCATAAGGTACTGGCATGTAATGGAGAATAATGGTGGTAAGGTTTTGTGTAGGTATTGAATATAAATGGAAATATTGAAAGGTCTCAGGATAAATTATTGGAAAGTGAATTATGAAAACAACGTTCTTGTGATGATAAAATGCCTGAATTTCTAAAGCATCATTATAATAATTAAAATGTGATTTCGGGAAAAGCATTCCATTATTTGAATATAACTTTACGGCTGTATCATACATGGATTCTAATTCATCGATTTTAAGTAAACTCGAGTGTGCGATCTTTAATCTAGCAAAAGTGATCGAGTTTTCGATATTAGTTAATAGTTGTAAAATAACTCTAAGGCTTATATTAATCTAATCTAATACATTTTGAGAGTCTAGATAATGATTTAGATTTGATACTAGGTCGTCAGTTCTCAATCTCATCTCTTTTATACCATGAGTGACTATATCTTGATTATGATTTATTAGGGATATTGTTTTATTGAAATTTTCTATCATTTTGCTGGTGAGAGAAATGTGCTTGTTTACCTTGTCTACGATGCCTCTTTGGTTAGTTTGTAATTTATTAATACTATTCACATAAAATTCTGCATCATCCGCATCTAAATTACCGCCAATGCTTTTGATTACAGAGCCTAAGCCATTAATTAAACCTCTTTTAGTACAATATACAGGATTAATAGTATTATACATTTGTTCCGCTGAAATTAGTTGGTATGACATTGCTTTATGAAAATGTTGAAGTTCAAAATAAAAAGGACTATGCTTTATCTCTAAAATATTAGTAAGCTCATCATAATGCTTTCTGAGAACTTTGAGTTGTCTTTCTATAGGTTCTAGGTCATAATAATGAAGGAAGGTATGAACTTTTGATTTCAAACGCGCTGTTCCTAGCTTATACGGAAGAAGTCCCGGGTTTTGAGCTAAGTTGGTTATTTTCACTTCTTGAAGGGCTGCTGACAGTAGAAGCTGGGACCTGTAACGAATTACGTTTCAATTTAGGTCTTTTTAAATTTTGTTTGTGAATTAATTTTGATCCTGAATAAATTTTCTCTTTTACATACTTTATTAACTTTCTCTTTTACATATTTCTTTTATTTGACTTTAGTTTTCTATAAACATAGCCTAAAACTAGTCTATATGGATTATTTCAAAAGGTTTAGAAGGGGTTGGAGTAATCATTAGCTTTTAACTTGGTGGGTTTCTATCATATTTATTTAATTGACTATTTCCTCACATGTTGATGTAATCTGTAACACCTAATTTAATTCCTGGTCAGTAATAATTTTTTCTGATATGTGTTTCTGTTTCTAGAATTCCACGGTGGTTGGTTTTTCCTTCATGATAATTTTGGATAATTGTGTTTTGTTTGTCTTTCTCTTTAATGTCTTCCAAGATAACATTGCATTTAACGAGTTTGAATTCTGAATTTTTGAATGTATTTCTAAGTATGTTACATATTTCCGGAAAACAATTATCATCTTTGAAGTGAAGTGCGTATGTAATTTTGGGATTGATAAATTCTTTAAGGAATTTCATGAGATCACTTTCTAGGTTATTTTTTGAAAGTTGTACATTAGTTCTTGGTTTTGTAGGGAATATTTGTATTGTTTTTGGTTTCGCAGGTGAATAATAAACAAGGTCTATAATTATTTGGTTATTATAGATATTTAAAGGTTTTTCTGAAATTGGTATTCCAAGAATACTGTCTTCATGACTAGTGTGTACTGTTATGTCATCATCGTCGTCATTTCGGCTTTCATTTTGAGCATCTATCGGTTATTCTACGTCAGATATAAGGGGTTGTTCTTCTATATTACCAGATATTGAAGCACTGTCATCATTTTCCCTAAACATCATATCATTAAATTTGTCCATATATCTACTAATTGTTCAAATTCTTTAGTATGGATTTCTACTCTAGAAAGTGCATCTGCATTCGTATCGTTCTTTACTTTCTTGTACATCACTTCATAGTCATATTCTTCTAGTCGTAATCTCCATCTTACTAATCTAGAACTTGGTTCTTTTAATGACATCAGCCACTGAAGTGGTTTATGATCTGTTATAATTTTAAACTTGAAACCAAACAAGTTCGGTCGGAAATTCTTTGTAGCCCATATTATTGTATTATTGCTAGTAGCTCTTTTTCTATTGTGCTGTAATTGTGTTCTGATTCATTTAAAGTTCTTGATGCATAGGATACAGGTTTATCACTGCCAATAGGTCCTTGTGACAATATTGCTCCTATTGCTACGTTACTTGCATCTGTTGTAAGGTTAAATTCATTCGTAAAGTCGGGATAGCGTAGCAATGGTTCGTTCATTAAAATGTTTTTACAATCCTCAAAGAATTTTATGAATTTGGGAGTATGTTCAATTTTTGCGTGTTTCTTTCAAAAAGGTTTTTCTTGCATAAAGGCAAAGAGTTAGCAGTTTTGTTAATTTCGCAAAATCTTTAATACATTTTCTGTAGTATCCTCATAGACCTAAAAATACAATTTCCTTGGTGGTTTTTGGTAAAGGGTATTTTTGTATGGTAATATTTAATATTATCTTCTTCACTTATGAACGGTAATGCTTGACTAAAGCATTTTGGACGCATAGCTCGTATAGTCGGACCTAGAGGATCTCTTAGTCCTGCTAAAAATGTTTTTAATGCTTGCTTAGTGAAAAAATCTCTCTCACTAGTTCGTTCTGCCGGTGTGGTGCTGTGCAAATCATTATAATTACAAATAGTATTGAGCAGATGAATTACCCTTTCGTGAAATTGTACCGGTAATTCTTGTGGTTTTTGTTTTAAATTAACCAAATCTTGGTTCAAGCAATTTTCATCTGGTTGATCACCAAAATTTTGAATTAATGTTTGTTTTATGTTGTCCCAGGTATCACAACCGTTTATAGAGATAACTTCTTCAGCTCTGCCTTCTAATTTATTTAAGATACCATTTAATCAAAGAACATTTTGTAAACTAGTTCGATCACTTACGTCAAAATAATACGATAAAATTGACTCTGATGCATTGATAAATCTATGAAATTTATTTGGTTTTCCATCGAATTGTAGAATAACGCTTAAATTCTTAATATCTAAAGCTGGTGGAGCCATTTTGTATGTTTTTTAATTCTTATTTAAATTAGTTAAATTATTTGAAAGTTTTAATGTATTAAATAATTCTACTAAATCTACTTCGTTATTTTGATTGTTTTCGTTAAAGGAATCAATGGAATTTTGAGGAGACTGACATGAACAATTGATTGGTACTTACAGCATCAGTAACTTTGTTATGAGTTGAATCATCGGCCTACCAATTTTCTCGATGGATGATTGGAACTTGTAGACTCTTCTTGTGCACTCACAACAGTATTTTTCGTTGTCTCGTTTAAGAGTGAAACTCAAAGGATTACTCACTGTGAATGTCCCACGAAACTATCCTACCGACTGCGCCACTTAAATACTTTGGATACTCATATAGATTTTTAAAAACACAAATTTTATTCGCAAAATATGAATTTAATAATCTTTAAATCTGTAGTCGATAAATCCATATTTGTTTTTTTCTTTTTTTTTTTGAAATTGTAAAATTAAACCCATCTCTGTTACATAGTAAGTTAAAAGGAGGTAAGAAAGGTAAAATATACGGGAAGAGAAACATTTTTGTTTGCGTAAATGGGAACTGCTAGAACGATTTTTTAAATAGGGAGTCTAAATATTTTTGGAGAGGGCAATGCAAAAAAAATTAATTCCGATAGATTGAAATAAACAAGATGAAAACATATATTTCCGTTGTTAAGAAAATTAAGCCTGTTTTTAGGCTTCTTTTCCGCGAAAATGGTTGCATTTTGGATATATGTTTTAAGAAAACTTTATGCTCGAAAAACTCTAACGAAGCGATGGTTAAATTTACGAAAGTTAGTTTTTGTTATCTAATATTTTTACCATATGCAATTCGTTATTTCAAACTAAAACAAAACTAAACCAAACTCACCTTCTGCAATGAAGCTTGTAATTGGTCCATTTGTTGCTTTTGTTTTTGCAGTTGTTTATCTAAATCACCTAACTGTTTCTCCTTTTCATCCACATGTCTCTGTTTGTTATCTACAGCTTTCCTCTGCTCTTCAACTTGTTTCCTTACATCGTCGATTCGTTTCCTTTCATCTTCTAATTGTTTCTTCTGACCCGACAAATCTTCAGTCGGTCTTTGTGGCCCGACCATTTGTAATTTCTTGGTCGCTTCATGGAGTTCCAGCTGAAATTTTTTTGATTTAATTATTAAAGTCAAGTTGTTTGCGTTGACTTGCGGAACAAAGTATTTCACTTTCATATTTACTAGAAATGAAGAGACTACTTCAAAATTTAACATAATGATTTTATGGTGTTTAAATTTTGATATTTTGAGACCAAATATTTGTGAAGATAAGACAAAACCGACGACTTTATCAACATTTAACTTAAATTAGTACTGATAAAATGTTTAAATACATGTATTATTGGATAACCAAGAGGGCTTCCATGTAATTGTACAGAGTGTTGAGTGTTGAGTCATATAGAGGATATATTAGTGGGAATAAGAGAGTTAAAATAAAAG
This sequence comes from Cosmopolites sordidus, assembly GCA_031761425.1. Taxonomy (NCBI): domain Eukaryota; kingdom Metazoa; phylum Arthropoda; class Insecta; order Coleoptera; family Curculionidae; genus Cosmopolites; species Cosmopolites sordidus. The sequence continues at coordinate 1,917,326 of JARFXV010000024.1, forward strand.
AAATAACTTTTTCCAAAATATTTTCATATAGACAAAACAATAATTGTTGAAAACCTAAAAAAGAGCAAAAAAACTATTTATTGTAATATTCTGGAATTGGTATCAAACAAACCTGATTTTTCTCTAGTTCCTGTACCAACATTTCCAGTTGTGATTGTAGTCTTTCCTTCTCAGTTGTACAATTTTTAATATCACCTTGTGCCTTTTCTAGTTCTTTCCTTAACCGTTGTGTCTCCTTTTCATCTGCAGCTGGAGGCTGTATACCTCTTTCTCTCTGGTATTGTGCCATCTGATTAAGTTGTTGTTGCAGTTGTTTCTCCATAACCTATTGAAAAATGTTTTAATTCTTCCAGTTGTATGTGAGACAATTTTTGTATGGGTTATCATTTGGAAATAAAATATTTTAAAAATCCATGTAAGATTCACCACTTCGAAGCACATAATGAAATAACTAAGATAGGTTCATTAAGAAAGGTCATCTACGAAAACTATTATTTTCGAAGTATTCTCCCTTACTTTCTATACAGTTTCGCCATCTTTCAGACAATTCCAAATCTTTTCGATCTTTCAGACAATTCCGAATCTTTCGAATTCCAAATCTAAAAAAAACTTTGTGGTTTTCATGTGATGATAACCACTGAGGATTATCTCGACTTCCTTAAAACACCTGAAGCGGTTATTAACCAAGAAATATTGCAGACATCGGAAGAGTTGAAAATCCGAAAGGACCAACTCTGGAGAATACGTTAAGTGCGTTATCATTTCTCAAAGTAGCGTTTGATTATTGCTGATTCCAAGAGCGATGCTCTGGTGATTTTAAGTAACAAAAACGAAAAACATTATGAGACACTCTACAAATACATACCGTAGAAATAAGATATTTGAGGTAAACTAAACTGAACAAGATCAGAAATGAAGAGATTAGAAAAACGTTAAAATAACAGGAAAATATGGAAAAAATCGCAAACAGAGAGATGAATTGGTTTGGTCATATCATGCGAATGGGTCAAGAAAGACTGACAAGAAGGATAATAGGGATAGGTGGGTCTAGGAAGATGAAATGGGAAGACCTGGATAAAGTGAAGTAGGAGAATGTAGAGAACACTCAATGACGGATATGAGGACTGATCAAGAACAGAAGAGAGTGGAAGAAACAGGTAAAAATCAAGTAACACCCAACGCCTACTTATCAAAAAGCATCGATAAAGAAATGCAAGAAGTTAACAATGATTGGTGCTATCGTTCGATCTGACAATACTGTTGGCTTTCATTTTGAAAAAGAGGCAGGCCAACAGTGTTAAATTCTTGTAACTTTTTCTTTTTACTCGCTTTTTACACAACTAGCATATGATTACAAAATACTTTGAAGGAAAAAAAATAGTCTTGAACAAATAACTCTAGGGAGTTAAAACTCGTACTGCAGATGCATCATATATTGATCTGCCATCCCTCCAAAAGGGAGGCAAATAATGTCGCCAGGTTTAACGCTAGATCGTTATTCTCTTTGCTTTATTTACACAACTCGCATATGAATACAAAATTCTTTGAAGGCAAAAAATAGTTTTGAACAAATAACTCTAGGGAGTTCAAACTCGTGTCGCAGATGCATCATATATTGATCTGCCATACCTCCAAAAGGGAGGCAAATAATGTCGTCAGGTTTAACGCTAGATCGTTATTCTCTTTGCTTTATTTATACAACTCGCATATGAATACAAAATTCTTTGAAGGGAAAAAAATAGTTTTGAACAAATAACTCTAGGGAGTTCAAACTCGTATCGCAGATGCATCATATATTGATCTGCCATCCCTCCAAAAGGGAGGCAAATAATGTCGCCAGGTTTAACGCTAGATCGTTATTCTCTTTGCTTTATTTACACAACTCGCATATGAATACAAAATTCTTTGAAGGCAAAAAATAGTTTTGAACAAATAACTCTAGGGAGTTCAAACTCGTGTCGCAGATGCATCATATATTGATCTGCCATCCCTCCAAAAGGGAGGCAAATAATGTCGCCAGGTTTAACGCTAGATCGTTATTCTCTTTGCTTTATTTATATAACTTGCATATGAATACAAAATTCTTTGAAGGGAAAAAAATAGTTTTGAACAAATAACTCTAGGGAGTTCAAACTCGTATTGCAGATGCATCATATATTGATCCGCCATCCCTCCAAAAGGGAAGCAAATAATGTCGTCAGGTTTAACATTAGATCATTATTCTCTTTGCTTTATTTACACAACTCGCGTATTATTGCAAAATACTTTGAAGGTGAATAAAATAGGTTTGAACAAATAATCAATTTGACATTAGACTAATTATTAAAAACAATACCTGAATACGTTTCTGCAAATCTTGGGCTGTCCTTTCAGCTTGGTCTGCTCTTTTAGTTTCTTGCTCGATGACGTTTCTCCATTGCTCCAATTCCGAATCACCTCTAGCGCCAGATTCATGCAATAGTTTTTCTGCTTTCTCTGCTCTCTGCTTGTGCGCATCTCTCTCTTTCTGCACTTGTTGCAAATGTTGTTGTAACTTTGCAATTTCCCTGTCTCTATTCTCCAATACTTCTTTCGTGCCTTTCTCTACATCCTGAGACATTTTCTTTTGTTCGTTTTTCAGTCTGGTTACTTCCTGTTTGTGTTTTTCCAGTTCAGACTCGCTGTGATTCAATTCTTGTTGGAAGTTCATAAGCATGTCCTGAGATTTTTCTAATTGTATGACTAATTGATCCCGTTCCATGGTAAGTTGTTTGATGTCTGCCTCGTATTTGATGATTTGTTTTTCTATTGATTCTCCTAATAAAGAAAAAAAATAGAAAACAACTAATATGAGTGAAATCTTGAGCGAATTAAAACTTCTTAGACTATAAATAGTAATGGTGTAATTTGGAGCAGAAAGGAATGCCTAGAAAATTAACGACATGATTTTTTATAGAAGGTTGTTCAATAAGAGTGTCAGAACTTTAAAACGAGGCACAATGATAACTGCAAGCAATAATCCGGTAATTTTTATTTTATTTTGAAGAACAAATAATGGCATTATTTTTCGAAAATTATGTCGTTCCAGTGGCCTCCTCGTCTTCGTCTGGTGGAAAGGATTGTGGGGACACAATATTACATTACTCTTTCATACATATCCCGTGGTATATTTCTAATGGTTACTTGAATGTTGCCTTGAGGATGAATAATTGTAAGTAATTGTTGTTAATGTAAGTATCGTTGACATACACAAAAATATATTTACTTTCACTCGTTACTACTTTATATATTACAAATTAATATAATTTATTTTTTAGTTTAGCTTTCAAAACGGGGGGAGAGGACCCTCCGAAACGTTAACGTTAAATGTTTGTAAAAATTTTTTATAACATTTTTATATTTTTAAAATTTTGTTCGTTAGGCTTTTGTTAGGTTAGGTTTTTTGTTTTTACACAGTTATTCTTTCATTACATAACAACAGGTATTTTTGATATTTTTTTAGTTTTAGATAGTGGCGAAAAACCCAAATAAAGGAGAAAAAAAATGAATAATTGTACACGGCTTATTTCTGTAAACCAGAGATAACGTAACCACACAAAAATTCATCCATATGAGATCACATGATATTGGCGTGGTCATTTGACATTACCATTTCGCGAAATAACACGCCCAAGAAACCTTTCTTGCAATAAATCGACTGACTGATGAAATATGTTATAAGTTGCCTCGTCTTGTTGAAAGAAAACATTTCTTATATCTACATTTATCAGTTCAGGCCAAAGGTATGTTATTAGCATATTCCTACAGCATTTACTATTCACAGAAACGCGATTTCTATTATTTTTTTCTTTATTTGGGTTTTGCGCCACGATCTAAAACTCAAAAAATATCTGTTCTTATGTAAATAAAGAATCACTGGGTAAAACAAAAAACCAAACGGAGACAAATTTCTCAGTGATTCTTTTTTGTAATAAATTTGCCTAACGAACGAAATTTTAAAAATATAAAAATGTTCTAAAAAAATATACAAACTTTTAACGTTAACGTTTCGAAAAGTTCTTCTCCCGTTTTCAAAACGAATCTAAAAATAAATTATATTAATTTCTATAAATTATGAAAAGATAGGAAGTAAATATATTTTTTGTGTCTGTCAATGATACTTATATTGACAATTAGTTTTTAATGACAGTCACATACTACCATATATATATATATATATATATATATATATATATATATATATATATATATATATATATATATATATATATATATATATATATATAATATATATATATATATATATATATATATATATATATATATATATATATATATATATATATATATATATATATATATATATATATATATATATATATATATATATATATATATATATATATATATATATATATATATATATATATATAGGTGAGGTTTACCGTGTGATTGTGATTGTTTATTGAAATTCTTAAATGTTTTTAATTGTATTCTTTATAATCGGGAACCATATTGAATTTAAATGTACTGAAGGCATAGCAATACAGTTATTTTTATTTAAATTAATTATAGCGGTTTCTTTTAATCTTCTGTATTTTGTTACCGATTCTTTTAATACCGTTTTGGAATTATTCCAATTGATTTTATGACCCGATTCCCATGCGTGTTGACAAATTCTAGATTTATTAAAATCGCCCTTTCTAAGAAGGTTTTTATGCTCTTTTTTCTAACATCTAACGGTCTAGATGTCTCACCTATATAGAATTTGCCACATTTGCAGGGAATTTTATAAACCACATTTTTGGTATTTTGTTGTATATTGTTTGGTTTAGTCTTTGTTAATAGAGATCTAAGAGTATTTTTTGTTTTAAATGTCGTTCTTATGTTGTATTTATTTCCTACTCTTTTAATTGTGTCAGAAATACCTCGGATATAAGGAATTGTGAGGTTAATTGTTTGAGAGTTATTATTATTGTTATTAATAACTTATCTGTTTTGTCTAGTATCAAAATTTTTAAGCGATTTATCTATAAAATTTTTTGGGTAATTGTTTTTTATTAAAATGTCTTTGTGTGATTTGTTTCTTTTTATAGTGTATCACTGTCGGTACAAACAAGTTTTTCTCTGTCATATAAACTTTTAATTACTCCTATTTTGACCGATTTTGAGTGATTGGAAAAGAAATTGAGATATCTATCTGTGTTTGTCGGTTTTTTGTAAACTGTAGTTTTTAATGTGTTGTTTTCTTTTAATATTAAAGTGTCGAGGAAATAAATAAATAAAAAATATACAAATAAAGAAAAAAATATATGAACACGCCACAATCATTCATTCAGACATTACTCAAATGAAATAGATAAAATAAATTTAAAATGAGTATAATGTCAAAAGTTGAATGGACAGAAGTATTAGCACAGTGACCTAATGAAAGAACCATCTACAAAATTTAATATTTTGTAGGTAGTTTTGAATCATTTCTTGCCTTAAGGACGTCCATGTCGTAGAAGAATTTCCTGCAATTGACTTTTGCTTTAAATGTGATGTTTTCTGATCCGCTTCTCTAGTTCATTCCACATATTTTCTACAGGATTCAAGTCAGGTGACTGAGGAGTGGTGTTTAACTGTCGAGGCACGTTATAAGCTATCCACTGTTTTACTACATAAGCTGTATGTTTTGAATCGTTGTCTTGTTAAAAATAGAAACTGTTGGCAATATTCAACTTTTCGACACTTTGTCGTAGATTGTTTTTTGAAATATTTAAATAAACAGTTTTTTTCATTATTCCATCAATGAAGATACGATTTCCAACGTTTCCTGCAGCCATACATCCCTACACTAGGATACTTCCACCTCCATGGTTAACTGTTTGATGTAAATTCTTTAAATCAAGTTCTGTGTTTTGCTTCCTCCAGACAAGAGATCGTCCATTCAAACGAAAGTATTGTATTTATTATCGTATTAGTGTTAAATATTAGTGTCTTCCAAAACTCATTAGTTTTATCAACATACTGGTTTGCGAACTGTAAATGCTTTTTTTGGTTGACTTTGCTAATGTACGATTTCTTTCTGACAACCCTTGCTTTATAACCAGCACGATGCAGTCCATACGGTTTTAGCAGTAATATCGTTATTATCCTGTTCTCTAATCATTGAAGTAATTTTCGACACTGAAGTATGAGGATCCTTTTTAATTTGTCTAATTATTTTTCTTCTTTCCAATTCTGTTAGTTTAGTGGCATATTTTGAAAATTGTCGCTATTGTTAAACCTTTTAATAACACCACGAACAGTGTAATGAATTTTTCTCACTACGTTCGCAATTCAGAATATGATTTACCATCACGATGCAGATTAACTATTATTTTTCTTTCAGTCACTGTAGCTTCCTGTCTTTTACGACTCATTTTATTTAAAATTATTTATTTTCTAGATACTTGGACCAATGCACATATCAGAAGATTACGCGATGGTAATATTCGACTACGATAAATACTTTTCCATCGGTAGAAGCAAGTTTTTATTGCGTAGCGTCTTGCTTGATAAACATTTGATAAACATTTAAGGGTGCCAATACTGTTGCATTATATGCGTTATATATATATATATATATATATATATATATATATATATATATATATATATATATATATATATATATAACTTTTGACATTATATCCGTTTTAAATTTATTTTATATATTCCATTTGAGATTAACAATTCTTAGTCTGTGAAAAAATTAGATTTTGGTAGGAAGTATAAAATATCAATCATTTGATAATTTTTTTACGTTTGCATTTAAAAAATATAAAAATTTATATTATAAAAACAATATGCTGTACTAATACATTTGTCTCGACCACTGTAGATATGAATTATTTCAATGCGCTGTTGAATCGTATACCGTTCCCACCTTTCCATGGAGAACTGAGTTGTGTGGTTTCAAAACCCTTCAAATCCATTTTTGGGCTAAACTGATATATACGGTATGTGGCAAAAATCTATTTTCTATCAAACTATTCAATAGTTGTGTCCAAAAACGCCCTAATTATATATAAAATACTATAGAAAAACTCGCCTGAAAGTGAAGCCACTCGCCCCCTAAATTCACTTCTAATGCGTTGCAAACAGTGCCTAATCTGTTCCAACAAATCACAAAGGTAGGTTTTCGCACATTTCACAATAATTTGTTCTAACATGTTTCACGGGCCATGTTTTCACATTTAGAAATTTAGTCTTCAAAACCGAGTTCCACTGTCAATATCATTGATTTTTGATTGAATATATATTCAATATATATATATATATATATATATATATATATATATATATATATATATATATATATATATATATATGGCTATAAGGCCCCAAAGAATGATGTCAACATTTTACTGGGAGACTTTAACGCACTAATCGGTAGAGAAAAAATCCATCAGAAAACCGTAGGCAAATTCTCCGGTCACCAATTTACCAACAAGAACGGCACAAGGCTCATCGAACTATGCCAACAGAATAACTTGAAGATCATATCAACATCCCTCAGAAAATCTCCACGAAAACAGAAGACATGGAGATCGCTTATACAACAGATTGAAGAATTTCAGATAGACCACGCTGCGATCTCATACCGACAACAAAGAGAGATCCAAGATGTCCAAGTCCGCCGGGACGCGAACATAGACTCAGACCACTACCTAACACGAATCAAAATCAAGTTCATCATAAGGAGAATTCATCACAAGAAAGCACATCTACAGAAATTCGACACGAAAAAGATCAAGGAGTCCAACATAACAGAGGAATGGGAAAAGGAACAGGCAGATACATGGGAAAAATTCTACAAAAAAATGACACAAAAAGCACAGGAACTGATCCGAAGAAGAACACAAAACACCCACGGGTGGGACCCGGAGTGCGAAAGTATATTGCAGTGACGCAAACAAGCATTTCCGGAGTATAACACAAAAAAAGCCCAGAAAGTCAACAGCTTTTTGACGTGACTAGAAAACAGACAGCAAAGGTTATCAGGCAAATTAAGAGAAAGTACATGAATGAACAACTAGACTCTATAAAGGAGAATTTTCGCAATTATAACACGATAGACTTTTATAGGACTTTTTGCAAGAGAAATACGTGGATACACATCACAAAATCTTTACTTCAGAAAGCGGAATGGGAGATTAGCGCTAACCAATCAGGAGAATTGTCAGGAGGTGGGACACTATTTCTCTTATCTCCTCAATTGCCTCGAATGCGATACAAGATCCCTCAAGGAAAATTGTATCTATACCCACTCAGAATCACCACCACCAACACAGGAAGAAATCCACAGGCGCATATGCAAACTAAAGAATAACAGGACAGCCGGTGAAGATGGTATCACCGCGGAACTATTGAAAAACCTCGGACCAAATTCACTGCAGGAACTTACATAAATTATCTCGAACTTCTGGCAAACAGAAAAATTACCAGATGAATGGAAATGTGGTAAAAAAATTATCTACCCGTTACACAAGAAGGGAGACAGAACAGATGTGAACAACTACAGAGGAATCTCCTTACTACAGGTAACTTATAAAATCCTCCCGGCATGCCTTCTCTAGAGAACACAAGAACAATTAGAACACAAAATTGGCGAGTAACAGGCAGGTATTCGCCCTTGTTGCTCATGCACTGAACAAATATTTAACTTAAAAACAATACTGAAATACAAAGCTATCAGGAACATCCCAATCATCTGCATGTTCGTGGACTTCAAGAAAGCATACGCCTTAAGCGAATCCAAAACACTACGATTGATCAAGCAGACAGTGACCGATATAACCTCTAAAGTGAAATTTATGGGAGAAATTTCCGAACCCTTCCTGGTTAAAACCGGAGTACGCCAAGGAGTTGGGTTATCCCCACTCCGCTTCAACCTGGTCCTGCACAAAGTCATAAGGGAATGGGAAAAAGAACTGAAAAATCAAGGACACTAGAAACCAATACGATTCGGACGATCCAAAAACAACATAGAAATTTCATGCCTAGCCTTCACAGACGACTTAGCCATACTCGCAGAAAATGAAAAAAGAGCAACCAAACAGATCGAAGTGCTTAAGGAATGTGCAGAGAAAGTCGGCCTACAAATGTCCCTTCAAAAAACCGAATTAATCTGCTTAAAATTAGATGTCCAAAATTTGAACACCAAATACGGCAAAATAAATAGGGTCACTCACTTCAAACACCTGAGCGAGATCTTCGAACCCACAGGAGGAGAGAAGATAGCATAGAAGACTCGATTAAGAAGGGCATATGGCAAGACACAATATCTACAATAAGAAATGCCTATCCACACACGCAAAAATAAGACACTACAACACAGTAATCAAACCGGAGATACTATATGCAAGCGAGACACCTACACTCCATACGAAAAGCGGCATAGAAAACATATTAAAAGAAGAACGCAAAATTATGAGGAAAATTTCGGGCCCAAAACTGACAGAAGAAGGATAGAGACTACATTCTAGAAAGACCACAGAGAGAATGTCCAACGTATTGGCGGATATCAGAAAAAGAAGGTTAAAATTCTATGGACATATCAGTAGACTCCCATCGACAAGACTCATCAACAGAATTCTTACATACATACAAGGAGTCAAGTCAACAGTACCATGGATCATACAAGTTAGAGCTCATCTGGGAAAGGCACAAATGGGCCCGACAGAGATTGAGGATAGAAGAACGTACAGAAACAAAATACATATGGGGAATGTTGCATCAGAGAGCGAAGTTTCGAGGAGATCGGGGACAAAGTGGACGGATGAGAAAAAGAAAATCCACGGAGAAAGGATGAGAGGTGTGGAGGATCAGAAAGAACACTCGAAAATGATATATATATATATACCATAACTTACCCGCCATAGAGCAACTGGTGATAGTAGAGATCAAAATAAGAGTAAGAGGATTTAGTCAATAAATGCGTCGGCAAATGTTAATCATCAAAAATATACAGGGTGTTAAAAGTGAAACTAAATTTTAGAAAAATTGAGATAATTTATAAACGGTTGATTCAAAATTTGGGTAGTTGGGGTTTCAAAGGCGACATATCCGAATATGGTACTAGCTTGAGCCTAGATGCTATCTACTTTGCGAGGAATTAATTCGCTCATATTTTTTAACCCTATAAAGCTGGGAATATTTTGACGTCAAAATAAAGAAGAGTCATCATTTCCATGTAAAAAACGTACCCTTGGTAAATATCTATATCTTACACCGTTTGCGAGATATTCGTCTTCGAATATTCCATTGCACATCTTGTCGATGGCCGAAAAATATACAATTCACAAAGTGTGCCTTTAATGTTGTGTACAAATTATTACGTCTCGATGACAACTTTCATTGCTTACTATATCTTTTATTAAACGTAGGTGGAAACAAGTTTCTCCAATCTTGAGTAGATTTTAAATAATTTGTAAGAAATGCCCAGACTTAATCAGTTTACTAATCGTGATTTAAGGGATATGCTCTGCGTTTATGCACATTTAATTTACAATAGTCGCGCTGCAGTTAGAATATATAAAAAGCTCTACCCAATCAGATTCATCCCAGATTGACAAATTTTTCAAATAATTTTCAATTAGTTAGGCGAAACAGGTTCGTTGTATAGAGAGATGGTGTGGACTCCCTTTAGGCAGTGCATGTAAAAAAAGACAGAGAAATCCTTCTTGAAGATCATTGACCACCCCAAATAAAGAATTGCAAAGGTTTTCGGACTATCGTCCGAAAAACTTAGCAGCTTTGGGTGGCAGAAGCCACAGAAGACCGAAGCTCCAACTCTTGGAGGCCTAGGTTGACTGTTGCCCAACGAGTGATTTTGAACGTGGGAATTCTCCACATGGGACTACTATGTCCCACGTTTGGAGGAAAGAAAGAAATTAGTGAAGTTAGAGTGCTTTTATTTTTTAGGAACAACTAAACGGTAGGTAGGTAAGTAAGTAGTAATCTATTACAGCCGAAACACCTTCAGTGTCATCGGCAAATGACATAAATGAAATAAAATCTTAAGATTACACCTCCCTCTGGTCTTGTCCCCATAGGGGAGTGGTGCGAAGGGCTTGGCCCACCCCGTCCAGCGGTCAAGTAGCGAAAACACCAAGGAAGAGAAGATAACGGTTTTGTGAGTAGCTTTCGACTACGGAAACCTTATCCCATCTACCAGCAATACAGTTTCGGGATTATTTTGGAAAATAATTCTGGAGGAAGAAGGGCACACACCGCAAATCAGGTCGTTTTATTACAACAATCCTGGTAGTCGACCGGAACGTATAACGGTAGAACAAGAAGAGGGCATTTTGTTTTGAGGAAAATTCTTTCCCTACCATTTTTTGCCTGTTTAAAATTTATTGCCACAAGGTTTGTCGGCTTTATCAGAATTTTGTCTAAATCTACTACATAATAAAGACCCCCCATGTTCCTGAAAAATATATTGTTTACTGACGAGGCAACTTTTACCAGACGCGGAATTTTTAATGGCGAAATAATCATTATTACGCTCTGGAAAATCCACACTTATCAATAGAACGACATTTCCAGTATGAATTTTCAATTAACATTTGGTGCGGCTTTATCGCTTTATCGGCAATTTTTTAATCTGTCCATTTGAGTTTCCTCAAAGACTAAATGGAGATTAATATGTGCGGTTTTTAGAAGATGGTTTATTATACCTTTTTAACGGTATATCTCTAAACTTAAGACAAGACATGTGGTTCATGCAAGATGGGGCACCACCGTGTTTTACTGTTGCAGTAGGAAATCATTTGAATCAACGTTTTCCACATCGATGGATTGGGCGCAGTGATGAGTTTCCTTGGCCACCTCGTAGCCCAGACATAAATAAATTAGACTTTTATTTGGGGTCATATGAAGTCTAATTTACAATGATGAAATCAATACACGCGACGAACTTTTACAGAAAATTCAACAAGCGGCTAATGTTTTAGAATTTAATTAGAAATGAAGCAAATATCTTCTCAAATGTGAGACGTCACTTAATAAAGACCAGCAAAAGTGTATTGAGGTAAACGGTCGACACTTTCAACTATTAATAAATTCCAAAAAAAATGTTATTTTAAATAAAGTCCGCTGTATATTTGACATTTTATTTTTTTTTTCTCATATTCAAGCCACACTTTGTGAATTGCAGATTTTTCACCCATCGACAAGATGTGCAATGGAATATTCGAACACGAATATCTCGTAAACAGCGTGAGAGATCGATATTGACCAAGGGTACCTTTATTACGTGGGAATTAGGACTCTTCTCTATTTTATTATATTAAGTCATTATATTTCCAGCTTTATAGGGTAACAAAATATCAGAGAATTAATTCCTCACAAAGTAGATAGCAAGCGCCCTCTAGGAACTAGGCTCAAGCTAGTACCAAATTCAGATTTGTCGCCTTTGAAAACCCAGCCACCTCGATTTTGAACCTTTTTTTTAAATCTCCCATATATTTGCAATCTACCGAAAGGTAATAAGCAACTGTTACAACATTAAGAGCAAAGCAAAGAATTGCTAAGCATCAGATGTTATGGCGCTTACATTAAAGACCTAACATATACAGGAACTTAGGTTCTTTATAACTACAATAATGGAATATCTTAATTTTATCTTAAATTCCATAGCTTATTTCTAAAAGATCACAGCGGTTTCAGTCTCTACGGCTTTTGGCTATTATCCAGGAGGCTGACAGCAGGGGTGCACATCAAGTCGCGATGGATACTTCGCACTCGCGCACTTGGCTTCTTCTAACATAGGCTTTATTTTTAGATCACGGTGCAAAGTTTGATTTGTCACGAACCAAGGAGCATCAGTAATTATTCTCAGGGTTTTGGACTAGAATCTTTGAAGTATTTCTATGTTGGATACACTCGCGGTTCCCCACAGTTGTATGCAATAGCTCCATACGGGTTTGAGGATCACTTTGTAGATGGTTAACTTATTAACCAATTATAATTTGGATTTACTACCTATTAACCAGTAGAGTTTGGATAATTTTAAGCCAAATTATTTCCTCTTCATAAAAATGTGTTGTTTCCAGTTTAGTCTTCGGTCAAGTCTCATTCCAAGATATTTTGCACAGTCTGCCTGGGGGAGTTGATGTCCATTAAGTGTTACACTCGGACATGACTCCTTCCTTAAGGTAAAAGTGACTTGCTGAGATTTTGCCTCATTTATTTTAGACGCCATTTTTTTATCCATTCTTCTATCCCATCAAGAGCTTCCTGAAGCTTCTCAGATGCATATCTTGGTACCCTGCTTATTGCCATAACTGTGGTATCATCTGCAAAGGTGGCTGTAGACGTGTTTGGCGTAGTTGGTAGGTCAGCAGTGAAGATTTGAAAAAGTATGGGACCCAAGACACTACCTTGAGGTACTCCTGATTTTATCGGATATATGTTAGTTATCTTTCCTTTATATTTGACAGCGAAGTATCTGTTCGTCAAGTATGATAACAGTACTTGATAGTATGGTGTAGGAAGTTTTGATTTAAGTTTGTATAGTAAGCCTGAATGCCACACTCTATCGAAGGCTTGTGTAATATCCAAGAATGCAGCCGAGCAGTACTTTTTATCTTCAAAGGCGTTATTAATAATTTTCACTAGCCTGTGCACTTGTTCGATTCTTGCGTGTCTTTCGCGAAATCCGAATTGGTGTTCTGGAATGATATTTGGTTCGTCAAGCACTGGCTTCAGCCTCTTTAGGAACAATTTCTCAAAAAGCTTTGATAAGACAGGCAAAAGTGTAATGGGGCTATATGATGATGCTTCCTCCGTCGGTTTACCTGGTTTTGGAATCAATATGATTTGTCCTACTTTCCACTGTGATGGAAAATGGCCGACTCTAAGTATTGCATTATAAATTTGCGTAAGGACGATTTTAAACCTGATATCTACAACCGTTTTTAAATGATCTCAATTTTCTTATCTTATCTCAATCTCCCCTTCTCAATCCCCTTGTTTTGATCTCTACGATCACCAGTTGCTTTATGGCGGATATGTTATGTATATATATATATATATATATATATACACAGAGTGCTCCATAACATATCCGCCATAAAGCAACTGGTGATCGTAGAGATCAAAACAAGGGGATTGAGAAGGGGAGATTGAGATAAGATAAGAAAATTGAGATCATTTAAAAACGGTTGTAGATATCAGGTTTAAAATCGTCCTTACGCAAATTTATAATGCAATACTTAGAGTCGGCCATTTTCCATCACAGTGGAAAGTAGGACAAATCATATTGATTCCAAAACCAGGTAAACCGACGGAGGAAGCATCATCATATAGCCCCATTACACTTTTGCCTGTCTTATCAAAGCTTTTTGAGAAATTGTTCCTAAAGAGGCTGAAGCCAGTGCTTGACGAACCAAATATCATTCCAGAACACCAATTCGGATTTCGCGAAAGACACGCAAAAATCGAACAAGTGCACAGGCTAGTGAAAATTATTAATAACGCCTTTGAAGATAAAAAGTACTGCTCGGCTGCATTCTTGGATATTACACAAGCCTTCGATAGAGTGTGGCATTCAGGCTTACTATACAAACTTAAATCAAAACTTCCTACACCATACTATCAAGTACTGTTATCATACTTGACGAACAGATACTTCGCTGTCAAATATAAAGGAAAGATAACTAACATATATCCGATAAAATCAGGAGTACCTCAAGGTAGGGTCTTGGGTCCCATACTTTTTCAAATCTGCACTGCTGACCTACCAACTACGCCAAACACGTCTACAGCCACCTTTGCAGATGATACCACAGTTATGGCAATAAGCAGGGTACCAAGATATGCATCTGAGAAGCTTCAGGAAGCTCTTGATGGGATAGAAGAATGGATAAAAAAATGGCGTCTAAAATAAATGAGGCAAAATCTCAGCAAGTCACTTTTACCTTAAGGAAGGAGTCATGTCCGAGTGTAACACTTAATGGACATCAACTCGCCCAGGCAGACTGTGCAAAATATCTTGGAATGAGACTTGACCGAAGACTAAACTGGAAACAACACATTTTTATGCATCTATCTTTTTATACATCTATATTTATATATAGATGATATATATATATGATATATATATATATATATATATATATATATATATATATATATATATATATATATATATATATATATATATATATATATATATATATATATGATATATATATATGATATATATATATATATATATATATATATATATATATATATATATATATATATATATATATATATATATATATATATATATATATATATATATATATATATATATATATATATATATATATATATATATATATATATATATATATATATATGATTATATATATATATATATATATATATATATATATATATATATATATATATATATATATATATATTATTTCAATTTACTCGGCTGTTAATTTGCCTGAATAGCCAAAATACAATCACTGCATAAAATCCAACAGATGCATCATCTTCAAAAAAGATGTTTTGATGTTTCATAAGTCATTCTATTCCCAAAGTAACAAGATTCGGCAGTATAATTTCATAATAAACTTCCCCAATATACAAAAGCCAAAAGAAACAAAAAAGCTGATCCATCTCGAAAGTTTTCAACTACATATTGGGTACAAACAAAGGGGAATAAGCGATTAGTTCATATGTCTAAGAAAACGTTTGTCGGAAATTTGTGTATTGGTGAAGACAGGGTAAAAGGGGTACCAAATCGACTTTCAAAGTTCAGAAATGGCTACTGAAAGAAGTGGTGGAGATACAAAGACAAATAAGTTTTCGAAAACAAGAGAAGAAATTATTCAATTCATTAAGAAGTTTAAACCATTGGAGTCTCATTATTGCAGAGCAAAAAATGCTTATCGCTGCCATCTGGCCAGTGATCTAATTATCAGAAAAATGTGGAAGATCTTTCAACGAGAAGACACTTGCAATGAAAATGTAAAAGAGAGTTACTTTCGTTTTATTTTCAATACATGCTTCAATATCGGCTTTTGATCCCTTCGCATGGATGTTTCCTCTAAGTGCCTCGAACTTAGGGAAAAAATTAAGACTGAAAAAGATGCATCTACTAAAACAAAGCTAACGGAGTATCATATGCATACGCTCAGAGCTAAAGCATTTTAGAGTAGAGAAAACTGTAGTAGAAAAACAAAAATTTCACGATAATAGTATCATATATGATATCAATATCTCAGTGATCAGTATATCAGTATCTCATATACATTGAAGATGAAGATCATTGCTTTTGCGAACAAACCGAAGATTTGAGAGTTTCCCGCCATTTCTAAGAAAAAAACTTGTTATTTGTTGAATAGTTTCCGGTTTGAATAGTGTAGCGTTCACAAATTCTTGATCGCTACAGGTAGCATTCGTAAATTGTTGATCACCACTGGTAGGTTTATTTCGGACAAATTCTTAACTGAAAGAGCTTCGGTATAGTTGGGACAAGGCAAGAGAGTCTAACTCCAAATCTCCAGGTGAGCGGACGTTTTCGCGCTTTACCCTTCCGACCGAGAGGGTTTTACGACCCGGCAGCAGAGAATCCGATCAACAGACATCAGGCCATTGAACGACCACCTATTACAGAGCCCGACCATCGTGGAAACCTTACACCTATTTGGGGCCATATGGCAGAGTAACCGGTTGGTCAGATCGAGATTATTTCGGGACCCCCGCATAGGGATACCGGACTGCCCGCAGTCGTACTCAGTGTTTTTGGACACCCAGTACCTTGACAGGCAAGGATAGACAACATCAGGAAATAAGGCCAGATAAACACTTTTTTTATTATATTTTCATGTACCGTTAAGGGTTGCAATTACCAGTTATTTCACAAATACATTATTACCATAATTTCTTATACTGATAATGATCAGGTTATCATCTTATATTTTGTATCTATTTGCCGTCTGATCATTCTTGGTTACCCTAGCGTTATATATTTATCTTTTTACTATTGTCAGAATAGAGGAAATAACCTCTAATTTGTAAGTATAGGGACATAGAGACCAGCTGGTGTAATTCAGAGCTGTGTATTTGATTTTTGATTTCTTTCACGGTAAGGTTTGGAGAACCACCTTCCCTAAACCTTCCCGTGGCTTTTGTTTGATAGTTTTAGTTACTCCTTTTTTTGTGTGCTTTATGTCGTTCTATTTTGAGTGTGCTTTTATAATATATATGTATAAAATTCTAGTAAACCGTTTTATTTAAGATAGACCCCTTTTCGGTTCCAGGGTCTGTTCCGATATATGAAGTAACCGGGTGGCGCTCAACTTTTGTCGTGGCTTCATTCTGTCCTGGACCTTCTTCCCGGTGCTCCCGGCGAACAGCTGCCGTCGCTGTGATCTATATATTTTTTATTTGGTTTCAAAAGAGAAAATAATAGGTTACAATAGTTTGAAGTTTCCTTTTTTTGTTCAATGAAATTTGATTCACGTCTGTTACTTTCATCTTCAAATCACACCAAATTCATTTTGTTTGGTTTCAAATTGCACTAAATCCACAGTTTGGTAGCAAACGCCACCAAACTCCAGTTTTAAATCCAAATTCTGATTTTATATTTATTTCAAAAGACATGGTTGTTGAATTTTTGAAACGTGATTAGTTCGCAATAAACAATTTCGTTTTAATTCAATAACGCCTAAATCATTCAAAAACAGTTTTTTGCGGTTATATCAAAATTATAAAAAATGAATTTAAGGGGATTTAAAACCAGACGATTCAATGATACAATCTACCATCTGCAGCTCGTGGGTTTTTAAAGTCGGAGGGCGTAGAAGAAAATGGCGCTGCTGAAGATTTTGTTTGCTTTTTTATACATAAAATGTGGTGTTTTTCTCGGAATTTTTTTTTACTGATTATCACAGTAAACAAATTTTTGTAGTGGCGGCGCTCCAACGCCCTCCCTCATGAGCCGCCACTGCAATGTACTGAATACAGCCACTATCACGTTGCAAAGTTCTGACACTCCTATCTCTATATAAGACCAGCATAGATAATAATTTGCGCTTTCTGAGGAACATTTTGCTGTATGTTTGGATGTCACATAAATGTGTGGGGTGGGTTGAATGCCGAAACCAATTTGATCACCTACATATTAATCTGCGAAATACGACCACTCATTAATCATCCGAAAGATATTATTAAGTTTTAGCTGGTACACCGGTATTGGAAAACTCTTTATATTTAATTATAATAAACACCTTACCTTGTCTGCCTTGTTTATCCAACATGGAAGCCATTTTCTCTCGTTCCCTATTAGCCTGTGCTAATTCTTGTTGCAACTTGATCAACGTTTCCTGAGTCCTGTGATCGATCGTTCGTCTTTGCGTATCCATTCCAGTTCTAACCTGCTGCAACTCGGCCCGTAGTACGTCCCTTTCCTGCTCCATAGTCTTCCAATCCAATTTATCTCGTTCTAACCGTTCGTGCATTCGGGCTAATTCCGTAGCCATCCTTTCAAACTCAATCTTTGTAGCTTCATTTGTTTCTAAAGCTTTAGCTAGGTGCAGTTGGGATTTTTCCAGTTCTTGTGCTAGTCGCCCTGCTTCCATTTCTGTAGCGTTTCTAGCTTGAATGGCTTTTTCGAGTTTTTCTTTCAGTCTTTCTATTTCTAGACGTTCGTCGTTTCTTACTTTGTCTGCTGCGAGGGTCTGCCTCCTTTCAGTTTGTGCAACCTGAAAATTTTATTTTATTATGAATTATTATATTATATTTTCTAATAAAGTATTTGATATGTTACACACATTTTGGTATTATATTTTTCAGCCTGTACAATGGTATATAACATTTTCAGAATCACTGTTCCTTTTGTGTAGATATTGTAAATATGCCTTAGTGTTTGGCGACTCTGTCATTTAAATTGATTATTCTCACATTTCACACTGATTAACGTACGTTATTAAATAGTAAATCAAACTGCCGTTCTAGAACATTTTAGGGAAATTGAAAGCATCAAAAAACTTTGTTTAAGGATATCATGGATTGGACTTCATTCTGAATAGTGAACCCGAAGAGATTTATTACTAAACAACAAATCACTTTTTAAACTTCTTAATGCGCGTTTCGTTAACAATGTTTTCGTTAAATCATCACTTTGGAAAGTTTAGAAAAGTGATTTGGTGTTTAGTGGTAAATCTCTTCGAGTTTAGTGTTTCAAACCGAAGGTTCCAATGGAAGAATTGATTATTCTAAATATCTTTGATTGATTTTTGATTAATCGCTTAAAAATCATGTAATAAGATAACGACGTAAAAAAATGAGGATGTAGGTGGAAACAAATTTCAGTTATCATGTAAAAAAATCATATCAGTGTACAAAAACATTACAAGTGAATTAAGAGATCTTATTTCCGAAAAAAGAAAACTTAAAAAGCAATAAACTACATCCCTAGTACATAAAATTAGATTGAACAATGCTACCCAACAACTCAAAAGTTTTATAAAAGTTTTTATAAAAAATTAAAAATAAGTCTATTATCTAAGTGAACTGTCAACGGATAATAAAACTGAGTATTCACTATGGACAGCCACCAAAAGATTAATTTTGCAAAACCCAACGATTAAAAATGCAGATGGCACATGGACGAAAAACAACATACAAAACGTTAATAGATATGCTCAATATCTTGAAAAGGCTTTGAAGCCGAATGAGGGTGAAAGCATTGTTAACTGGGAAAATCTTACGTTCCTTGAGGTGGCAAAGGCTTTTGATAAGGTTGCTGAGGGACTTTATTATAAATTAAGTAAGCTCATGTCTAAACAGTTTTCACAATTATTGAAATCAAACGAAAGTTGCTATTTATATATCCGGAATTGTCAAGAATGGTGTTGCTAGATGCCATCTGACATATACATCGTAAAGTTTGACATTGTTGACTGTATACGTACTCAGAACGTTTGTGATATTTGAGTTGTTTAGTGATTGAAAATTTCATTTCAGTCAAATAATGGAATTAACTCGTGAAAATTTTCATGCGATAATTTGCTACGACTTTCGGTGTGGATTATCTCAACACAGTGTATCGATCAACCCACTTCGACTTTTGGCAATCAAGTACCATCTAAAACCACTGTACATCACCAGTTTAGTGAATTCAATCGAGACCGTCGTTCGCTCACGGACGAATTTAAAGAAGGTAGTATTAAAACATCGAATTGATGGGTCATCCGCCGTACAGTCCTGATTTGGCACCCGATGATTTCTTTTTGTTCCCGTCCGTGAATAATACGTGAATCAATAATTTTCGACGCCAGGAAAAGCGGTTGTTTCGTTCAAACTGCATGTTTTGAAGATATCTCAATATAAATGGAAACAGTTCTATGAAAATTGGTCCAAACGTATGTAAAAGTATATCGATCATAGTGGAGAATATTTTGAAAAGCAAATAAACCATTTTCAATGATATATATTTGTTTTCATTTAGTATTCCGGATACATAGATAGCATCCTCGTATATATCTGATAGAACTTTTAAAGTCAAGCAAGAAGATCCGTACTCTGAACAAATAGAAATTAAAGTAGGAGTACAACAAGGCAGTGAATTAAGGCCGATCCTTTATCTACTGTATATTATTGATATTTCTGAATTAGAGTATGACACGATAGCCACCTTTGCTGAAAACACTGCTATAATAGCTGTAGGTAAAGACCACGAAGAAGTGGCAATAAATCTGCAAACATCAGTTAACAAAATTGACAACTAGACTAAACAATTACAAATCAAATTGAATGAGGCTAAATCTGCCCATGTCAAATTCACAAATAAAAGAAATTAATATATCCCTGTTCACAAAAATATTATCCAAGTGCGTTAAAAAGAAAAAAAAGAATAATTAGATATTAAATTTAGAAAAATGTATGGGCTGTTTAGATGAAATTCCACACTGTCCATCTACAACAAAATGCTTCTGTGCAAACAAATTATCGAGGCAGTATGAACATATAACATCCAACTGTAGGATTCCGCCAAAAAGATCATTACTAATTGATTGTAAAAGACAGCATTACTAATTGACTGATAAAATTGTAATGTCAACAAAGTTTGTTTTCTTTAAAAAATTATATGTTACAGTTACTACTCTATAAAAATTATTAGTTCTTACCTCCATTCTCAATTTCTCATTGTCCTTCTCCAATTTTTCAGCTTGAATCTTCAGTTTTTCATATCGATCTCTCAGCTTCTCCAACTCGATCACAGCCCTCTCCAGTTCCATACGTTGCTTGTCTTGGGCAGTTTGCGCTTTGGATACGTCCTGCCTCGCCAAATCCAGCTGCATCGAAGCCTCGTGCAGTTTCGTCTCCAGCTGTTGGTTGTTATTAAGGGTTCGTTGAAGGTCATCTTTGAGTCGTTCGATTTCGGCCACTTTCTCTTTTTCTTGTTCGAAACCGTATTTGCTTCGAGTGCTTTCCACAAGAGCCAGTTCTTTGCGACTCTTGTCCAGGTCACCCAGTGTCTTGTCGAGACGTTCTCGTAAACGATCTATTTCTGAACGTAATCTATCATTATCTTCTTTGGTTCTTGTTTCATCACGCTCATATCTACAGAAGTAATGGGAAAAATTAACGTACGGGTCAAATGCAGGAAATATAATCATATGAGATAAATTGTAATGTAACAAAAGTGTTTTCGTTTTTTTCTATGTTTAATAAATTTTATATACTAAAAAGTCCACTCTTCAGAAGTTTAATCCAATTTGAACTCCGACAAATAAACATTCTTTAGTATTAAAGTCATTTCACTACGAAATATTTAGTCAACGATTTTTAACAAAAATGATAAAATGAGGGAAATAAGTTGTGAAATTAAGGCAATTTTAAGACATTATTATAAAAAAGGATTCAAAGCAACTGACGCCACTCGTGAGATTTGTCAAGTAGAGGGGGAACATACCATATCAATCAGAACCGCTCAGATCTGGTTCAAAAAGTTCTGAGGGGTCGTTTGAAGAGCAGACTTTTCGTGATACCGAAACAGAATATAATTACTGGCTCAAAAAGGGTTTATATCATCGAAAACAATTACTTACATTTCGGGGAATAATATTTAAATATAATTTTTTAAACAGTGAATAATTAAGTACCTCAAAAACGTATATACTTTTGTTAGACTCTAGTGGAATTTTTAAAATCAAAAAGAAGTGTCCGGTATGATTTTATTGGGACGATTCAAATTTGCACAAACTATTCTAGTCACCTGATAATAAGCATTGAAAATAAGCAGGTATTATGTGGAATAACACGAACTACTGGATGGTGCCAGAGAGCAAATATATTTTCGAAATCTGGTAGTTGCAAATAGGAAGTTCGGCAGCAATCGCTGAACATCCAGTGCACACATGACCTTAATTTGACGTGAAATTGAAATCGCACGTAGGTCATATGTATGTAATAAAATTTTACGTAAATTTGACATAAAACTGACTCTCTTCATGATCGTAATATGACGTCATTTTGTATAATATTATTATGACATCATAATGACATAACATGTGACTCTTGTATGATATCATAACTATGACTTATATTTATTGATATGACATGATTGTCGTGACATAAAAATGAAGTTACCATTTTATGTAGGACTAGCTATAGTACTAGCTAGCCACGCGTTGCTGTAGCTCAGTCCGATTTAATGGAAAAAAAAGAAAAGAGAAAGCACAAGTTTCTAATATGTTTAATTTCACGATGCTTGCTGGTATAGAATATTTTTTGTTGCTCCATTGTCTGTGCAGATATAGAGATTTTCTGGTTTGCCGGCTCTAGAACACGCAAAATATAATTGTTCATGTGGGAAGAAATCCGTGTCTAGATTTAAATCGCACAATTCTAGATTGACCCCGAGCATTGTTGATGGCGATTGCAAACGCCGATCGAATTGGCAATTGCAATCTCTTAAATTGAAATAGCATATCCGTTGGAATCATAGGAATGCGACGAATGAGGACATCTTCACCTTTGAAATGTCCTGTCAAGATTGTTGCTTCTACGACGTTCCTCATTGTTTTTTTTTTATTGTAAGCCGCATGCCATAATGGATAATGGATAATTAACTGCTTCATCTGCTTCCACAACAGTGTCGACGGATTTGTATGTGACTATACTCACGAACTGAACGCTATGGTAAACAACACAGCTCAATTTCAACCTAGTGTGACACATAAGTCATTATGGCAAAGTTTGATGTAATAATTTGATGTTTCGATTTGATCTCAGAGTGCCTTCAGAGTGCTCCTGTAGAAGTACAGCGTCTTCATTTGGTTCCACGCTATCGACAGTGAACTCATCGTTTAATGCCATACAGATGAACCCCCCCGAACCTAAACCCCCGATCTGAAAAATTTTCAAAAAAAAATCATTGGGTTAACCCAAGCGATGGCAAAAATTTCAATTTTTTTTAATTTGTTTGTTCATTTAATTACTTTTTTTTAATTATTATTATTATTATATAAATTTATAAAAAATAAAAAACAGTTAATAAATTAAAAAATAATTTATAACTGAAATATCGTCACCTATAAATGGTATAGGTGAAATTGCGCAATGATTTCATATAATTTATGGATGTTGGATTTTAACACATATTATTTATTGATTATTTGCACATATGGCACCTCCATATGTTTATTGTTTTCAAGGCAGGTTACGACAGCATAATTAGAATAGAACTGCATCAGGCTATAAACGACTTTGCAATTTCCAAGAAACTTAAGTTTGACAAAAATGATATGACCATGCAAAAAAGTTGTCAACGTCGTTAAGATTCAAAACACCCCTGTCAAGTGAATTTAAGACAAACAATGGTCTAAAAAGGAATAAAAGAATTTTTTACTTTGTTATATATCACTCTTATTTTTAAAATAAAAAAATGTTTAAAAATAAAAGTGATAGATAACAAAGTAAACAATTGTTTTATTCCTTTTTAAAAAATAAACTATCTCAAAGCAACGGACAAATCAATCAATAAACAATGGTCTAACGCAAGGTGATGGATTGATAGATCTTCGTTTTAACATCGCATTGGAGTCAGTAGTAAAGAAATCAGATTAATTGTTTGCGAAGATAGAGTGTACGGACGCTGCTACAACCATGAAATGTAAGACCTCTAGGCACGCTTTCGGAGAGGAAACGTTGTGTCCAGCATCAAACTAAAATGGCTCAGATGGGCGGGACATATCATCAGAATGGATGCTAATAGAACGTTTAGCAAAATACTGTCTACGAAGCCAGATGGTAGAAGAAAACCGGGAGGACCTAGGCTCACAGGGAAGAACAGTGTCAAATGCGGTGCCATAAACAACGACCCATCAAACCATAGCAGCTGATAGATCCAGATTGACGAAGAAAATTCCCTACGGCCGAGGTCCATTGAGAGCTGTTGTAGTAAAGATGTTTAAATAAAATTGAAGTTCGAATTATTATAAAGTACTTTGTTTTGGGAGGTTTAGCCCCTATGGGCAAAAGAGAGTTAAATTTTACTTTAAAACATTTTTCGTCTTCGTTTTAAACGATAAAAAAGTGAACTGCTGGAGTTCAGCGTTGCCATATATCCATGAATTGAAGATGATGAATGCTCTGGTGTCCCTAGAATCCCAAGAACAATGTCGTATTAAATGATCAATGACTGAAGGTACGCGAGCGTGCTGACAATGTAAAACCTCAGTTTGGCTCGTACAAAACAAAATCAGTTGCACGTCATCGATGACGCCATTGAAGAACATCATAACTACCACTACATAAATTAAATAATAAAAAAACCAAATGGAATGTATTCAATACCACTGTTAGTACTATTACTCTGTCCACTGTTAGTACTATTTCACAAAAGGTGAAAAACAATGAAACTTTAATCGCATAGAAGCGTAGTTCTACTAAAACGGTTACCAATACTGCAGCTTTGGACACAAGTTCTATTCGTGACAGCATTTATAACATGTATGAATACAGTAAGTACTCGTAACATAAGAATTGCAGAAAATATTGTTCTTAATCCCATATGTAGTTTATACGTAAGTACTCACAATTTAATTTTTATTTTCACAATAACATGTAACTTTGAATTCCCTACGTGAACAATTAAAAGAAAAACAACTGTTTAATTGATGCTGTATGCCATTGTGCAAAATATTGAAAGAAGTAGGTTTGAAATGGAAAAAAGATGATCCAAGAGGAGGGCTTATAGAACTTCACAATGTTGCCATAAAAGGTAGATTTTTTGGGAGATTATATGAACGAAAGAAAAAAGTTTTGATCAAGAAAAAAATAATCAAGCATACAGAAAATGAAATGGTATGACAAAGAGCAAATAGTTGATCCAAAAGAAGTTCTTCCGTTAATTATAAATACGGCAGATGATAGCAGTAATTCCAGCCAGTAGTTTTGAGATTCTGATTAATGAAAATGTTTGTACTTTCATATTATATATCAGCAAATGTCATTGGTAATTATATAACGTTTTTATTTTAATAATCATTCAAATATTAAAAAACTGTCGATGGTTTTTTAGACTTTCATCATGTATTATATTTTTTTTAGTTACTTAGTAAGTTGCATTTCAGTTAGAGTTGATTTTATAAATTGTTATTAAAGTTTAATTATAAAAATGATTCACTAAAGTAAGGTTATCATGTTTAATCACAATCTGGCAATAGGACAGTCGAAATGTTGATCACGTGCTTAATGACGTACAACTGCTTTTATTTTGTAGTATATATATATATATATATATATATATATATATATATATATATATATATATATATATATATATATATATATATATATATATCCCTGTCGGGAGCTTGCAGACGTTTCGCCAAAATCTCATTTGGCATCTTCGATGCTTACTGTCGCGAGGTTCGTGACTGTCTGAGAGATATCGGTTCGCCGTGTAATATTTTTGTCTTCTGGCCTCGGTCTTAGTCGGTAGCGATTGGCTGGCACTGGCGCTAGCTCCGCCCCCTGAGGCGTTTGCAACGTCTTTGTTTCCAGTCGTGCTCTGGATGTTGTGCTGTCCGGGTCTGCTGGTCTAAGAACGCTTTTCCACGTTGGCGGCAAGTGTAGAGCGTCGTCCCTCTTGTTTAGGCTTCCCTGCTTTTCGATCTCTATGGCTTCTCTGACCAGACGTGTCCGAAAATGGTTTATGTTGGCTATTTCGTTGCAATCATCAAAGTTAATTTTGTGGCCTGTTTCTAGTTGGTGTTGGAATAATGCCGATGTTGCTTGCTTGTTCCGTATGCTTACTTTATGTTCCTCTATTCTGGCAGATATTTTTCGGTTTGTTTGCCCGATGTAGATTTTGTTACAGCCTGAGCATGGGATGCGGTACACTCCTTGATTTTCTAGCCTGACCTTGTCTTTCGGGTTTCTCAAGGATGCGCCTATTGTTCGGTGAGGTTTGTATGCTGTCCTTATATTGTGTTTTTTTAAAAGTCTTCCGATACGGTCCGTTGTTCCTTTAATGTATGGCAGTATTACGTTGAATGTCTCTTCGGCTTGTTCTGTCGTTTTTTGTGTTTGGTGTTGTTGTATTGCACGGTTGATTGTCTTTTTTGAGTAGCCGTTTTGTTTTAGAGTGTTCGCTATGTTGTTCAGTTCTGCCTGCTGTGCATCGTTGTCCGTAAGGCGG
This sequence comes from Cosmopolites sordidus, assembly GCA_031761425.1. Lineage (NCBI taxonomy): Eukaryota > Metazoa > Arthropoda > Insecta > Coleoptera > Curculionidae > Cosmopolites > Cosmopolites sordidus. The sequence continues at coordinate 1,943,997 of JARFXV010000024.1, forward strand.
ATGGATCTTGAGATTAGGGTGTTTGCTACTGCCTGGATTTGAGTGGGGTGGTGGTGTGATTGTGCGTTGAGATATGTGTTTGTGTTGCTTTTCTGTATACCCTGTGTCGTAGGCGCCCTTCTGTTGTTCTTTAGGAGGGCTCTGCTCTCTGCTTAAAAAAGCCAGCAGAGCCCTCCTAAAAGCTGAAATCCAAAGAACCAGACACGAGCTTAGTAACATCGAAAAGAAACTCTATAGTCTTCACCTTTCACTGAGCAACACACTACACTCACTAATATGGGAAAGAGCAGAAACCCTCGCATTCTGGCGCACGGAAATCATCAAGTGCACCAAAACCGAAAAACATAGACAAAAACTCCAGCGCCTGAATAAGACGTCAAAAACCAGCCCACAGCCCGCAGCTTTAGACACTAACAGAACGGTCCACAACCTATCCAGTTACCCTCTATCTGAAACTGAAAAGTCCGTCCTCAATAAAGGTTTCAATTTCGCAATGACACCAAAGAACATCCCATCAGAAGAAATAATTGCCAACGTGGAATCCGTCCTACACAACATCGGCGAACAAGAAGCAGAAAATATCAGACAAGACATCGCCAGAACACTCAGAACGGCAAAACCGCCCAAACCGAACATCGACACAGCCGAACTCCAGGCGCTAAAAAACTTGAACAAAAATAAAAATATCACCGTGCTACCAGCAGACAAAGGCAATGCCACCATTATTTTGAACACTTTATATATCCCTTCAACTGGATGACATATGTTTCGTCTTCATACACCATACCATCAAGAATAGGGAGACCCTATCCACAGCCAACAACGCATGTTTTCGCCGACTTCCCGTCGGATGGCGTATATATGTAGTATTAGATTTTCTTGGACTGCGTCCAATGAGACAACAGTAGCTGAGTGTCATCACACACCCAACCGTTGGGTTCCACAATCTCATGTGGAACACACAACAACCTGCGTCTCCGCCTAAATGAACATTTTTGTTGGTTGCTTGACCGGGAAGGAGCCCCTATTCTTGATGGTATGGTGTATGTCGGCGCCCTGATGAGTCTGAACCTCGAGAGATGAAACATATGTCATTCAGTTGAAGGGATAGGTGGGGCTCCTTCCCGGTCAAGCAACCAACAAAAATGTTCATTTAGGCGGAGACGCAGGTTGTTGTGTGTTCCACATGAGATTGTGGAACCCAACGGTTGGGTGTGTGATGACATTCAGCTACTGTTGTCTCATTGGACGCAGTCCAAGAAAATCTAATACTACATATATATATATATATATATATATATATATATATATATATATATATATATATATATATATATATATTCTTGTTGCTTGACATTCTTGTCTGCACTCACTGTTTTCCTTGAGATGTAGGATTGGTCCTATATCAGGATCGTCTAATTGATCTATCCTCATTTGCTCTGTAGTCCAATTATTTTCTGTAATAATGCCAGTCCTCCTTACACTGCTGTACGTATAACCTTCTCGCTGATCTACTCTTTGACAATGCTAACAATCTTCCTTGCTTAGCCGTCTGGTAGATTTTTGATTTCGATCCCTCGAAGAAGATCTGGGCATCCTCACTCTGCAGTCCCCTTTTTTATGACATCGAAAATACTCGACTTGATTTAAGGTATGCTGGTTGGACTTTTCACTTAAAGCGTCAATTTCTCCATCAGCGCATACAGGACATTTTTCAAACCTGTTTCGTGTGCTCGTGTACTTTCACTTGGGTCCTCCATAGTCACTGCTCTGATTTTTGGCCTTAAAAATAGCCTAATAATAATTCTAGAGCACGGACAAGAGCATCACCACTCCTACTGAACTTGGACATTCGTAAGGTTTCTTGTATTTTCAATTCTTGCAATCAATCAATAAAAGAAAACATAGCCATCCATTCCTGCATCTCATCTCCTGCAGTAGGGAATGCTAGTCTTATCAATCTTTTTATTTTGGACTCGAATTCCTGAAGTGACTCCCCAGATTGCTATGCTCGGGATTTAACTTGAGTTCGAAATACTTCTTGTTGGTATTGCTCTCCAAATCGTAGCTCCAACGTTTGCACAAGAAGGGGTAGTCTTGCTGGTGACAAGCTGATATACTCTGGAGCAGGTCTAATGCAGGCCCTCTCAGTGAAACTATTAACGACGTGATTTTATCGTTGTCGTTCCATCCGTTAGCTGTAGCTGCGACTTCAAACTGTCGAAAATACATGCTCGAGGAAGTGGATCAAAGGTTGGTGATTTTATTTTAATACTGGAAATATATCCAGCGAGACTTTGAATCTTTAACTTAATTTCCATATCCAGTTTTTCAACTTTACTCTCCACGTTGTTTATTTGCGTTTCTACTTTTTCTTCCAAATCAGTAATTTCCCCTTTACCGAAATCTATAACACCTTGAAACTTGTTTTGTTGTTTCTCTATCAAATTTTTTATTGATTCTTGATTCTGATCCAAAATTTTATGAAACCGGTCTTGCTCTTCTAGCTTTTCTTTTTGTCTCTAAGCCCTGCAAATATTTCACAATTCCCGTATGTTCTTGGTGTCTTTCGGCTTCTTTTTCATGTAATCTTTTTTGTTCTTTTGGCAGCTCACTAACAAGTTTGTGTAATTTCTTAATTTGTTCTTCCATTTTTGCTGACTGTTGTCTTGTTGTGGCCATATAGTAAGAATACTATTTTGAGACTGTCCTCGATCTGCCTTATCTCTTAAATTACGAAATAGAACTTTCTAGATTTTCTTTTTTTTTTCAAAATTATATAATTAAGTCTTCTTCAAATATAATTGTCTTGATGGACTCAAAGTTAAATAATCTTCGTTAGTTCTCAAATAGAATGTTCTAGAACCCTTCAGAAAAATCACGTACGTAGTCACGTACAAGTATTGTCTAGAATAATCGGGAACTTCTTCCCTCAATTAATTAATTTTTCACAATCGATTCTTTGCATTACAGTGTTCTACAAAACACTATCCAAACACTATACAAAAATCCCCCTTCTGACACCAATTGTCACGGATTGTTTCCTTATAATTCTTCTACTCATTCATCTCCAGGTGACAATATCCTTGGGTCCGGACACTAATCAAAAATGGGCTTTTAATTTAAAAGCTACTATATACTTTTAAGGTACAATACACCACTAATACTTCTACTAATAAAATACTGTTCTTGACACTCCCCGATATTGACACTGACACTAAAATGATTTCTGGTTGGAATTTATTACCGGGGACTGTCGATAACTTCGCCACAATAATATCAGATGAAACGTGGAGTTTCTATTATACGCCAGTTATGAAGCATCGGTCCAAATACTGGGCGAAATTGTCCCACAGAAAGTGAAACCGATTCCACATGCAGAAAAAGTCATAGATACGGTTTTCTGGGATTCTCGTGATTTGGTGCTCATAAAATACCTGACAAAAGGCAGTAACATCACCAGAGGGTATTACATTTCACAACTGGACCAATTGAATGGTGCTATTCAGGTATTCACACTTGTCCAAAGTGCCCTTCCATGTCTCGGCTTATTACTGCAAAACTCCATGACCTGCGCTTCGAAAAGCTTCAACTTGCATCGTATTCCCCAGATTTGATTTCCACTTTTTACTTTATCTGCTGAAACCAAAAGATCTGGCTTGCTGGACGATGATTAACGTCAAATTATGTAGTCAAAGTTGAGACAATCACTTATTTTATAGAGTTGCGATTAAATTGCATTACACTCAATGTATAAAAAAGTTGGAGGGTCGTTGATTTAAATGGGTTGAATTGCAAGGTATAAACATTATATCGGTTCTTATTTTAAAAATGTATTTCTTATAATATTTCAGACCACTGTATAATATTAGATACCGATAAATAATGTTAGACCTACCTAAAATTTCTGCTATACTTTATAATATAATAGAAATTGAATGGAAATATAGTGGAAATTTTAGATATTAATCTTTGCTTATTTATTTAAATTTAATTTATAAATTTATAAAAATCTGAATACTTGAAACATGTATAAAAAAAAGTAATCTAAAGAGTCCACATGTTTCTATATACTGCAGCTGCAACAGCGATCAAACTGAATAGTTAAAGTCTTACCCTGAATTAGAACAGAACATAAAAAACAGGAGCGTACCGGCATAGAGGATCAGATTAACCAAGGAAGTTGATGAACTCCGACATAAAATGGACATCATTTCCGAACATCTTAAAGGGAATCCGAGCAAAATTGTAGCCAATAAGATGAAAATAATTCTAAAGGATGCCAAGATCCTAGTAGGCGCGATATAAATTCAGAGTTAATTTTATATAGAGATGAACTCAGATAAAAGTGTAAGGTAAAAGGGACACGTACGGCGATACAATGATACGAATAAACGCAAAAAACACAATCGTGACTTCTCTTGGAATCAAAGAATTTTCTACCGCGGATTGGAACCTGCAGAAGGCAAGTGTGTTTTCGAAAACGTCAAACCTGATGAAGAACGATTCCTCTCATATTGGAAAAATATTTGGGAATCCCCAGCAGAGTTTAATAATAACGCAGGATGGATTAAGAGTGTCGAAAATACCACTCAGAACTTAGAAGTAATGCCTGCACTTCTCTTCACAAAAGATGATATTATGAAATGCACTAATTCTTGCCGAACTGGCGTGCGTCTGGTTCTGACCAAATTCAAAATTTTTGGTTGGAGACATTTAATTTTCTGAATGGTATATGGGCCGAATGTTTTAATAATATATTATCCAACCTTAATATTTCCCCATCGTACTTCATGTGCGGAAACATCTACCTGCTTTACAAAAAGGGTGGTCGAGAAGACCCAAAGAGCTACAGACCCATAACGTGCCTTTCTGTAATCTAAAAATTGTTTGCATCAGCAATAAATCATAAGATATACGTGTACTGTATACACAGTAATCTGAATGTACCAGAACAGAAGGAATGCATTAAATATTCTCTGAGTTGCAAGGAACAGTTAACCGTCGACGCGGTGATAATGAAGCAAGCTCAAGTAAAACAATGAAATCTCAATATGTGCTTTTTGGATTATAGCAAAGTATTTAGCTCGGTCCCATATAACTGGCCAAGAAAAGTCTTGGAGGTCTACAAGATTGATCCTTCAGTTCGAGATTGCCTCACTACAGCCATGTCTAGCTGGAACATAGATTTACATACTGGGAAGGTAAACATTGGTCATATAAATATATCTAAAAGTATTTATCATTGTGACGCAATGTTCGTTTTGGCACTTAATCCATTATCATTTCAGCTCAATGAAAAATCACATGGATATCGCCCAAATTTGAAAATGTCTAAATCAGCCATCTTATGTTTATGGGCGATATAAAACTATAAGGAGAAACACCATATTCAATTACAGTCACTTATCAAAACAGCAGAAATATTCAGCACGGATATCAAAATGATCTTCGGATTGAATAAGCGTCCTACGGCAACTGTAAAGAAAGGAAAGTTACACAATGAAGAGAAATTAAGAATATCTGGCATTGAACCACTAGAGCCGGATAAAACTTACAGATACCTGGGATTGTAGCAAAACCGACCCATTAACCATACAGCCATGAAAGGAGAATTTAAGGAAAAATACAGAATGCGACTTACTAAATTGGTAAATACCAAATTCAATTCACCAAACCTAATTACTACCATAAACACTTGGGCTATATCAAGTTTGACGTATTCGTTTGAAGTACTCAAATACCAATAATATGATAATATTATTGTGATCTGGATGAGCTGGATCGCTTTGCTCTCCGACTATTAACGAAATTTAAGTACCATTACCCACACTCAGCCTTGGAACGACTTTACTTGAAGAGAAGAGGGGGGGGGGAGGTTTTATTAGTATAAAAGAACTATGTAAGAAACTGGAGTAAAGTATGAGAGATTATTTTAGAAACTTTAGTGAACTGTTAATACGGAGTATCGTTTAAGCAGATTGAGGATACACACCCTTAAACCTAAGTGATACAATCCCTAGAATCCCTAGAGAGACTAGATACAACATAACTGCTGAAAGTGCAGCACTATCAGAATCCGCCTATCTTGGAATACATAATCAGATGGCGAAAATTATACACCGGGAATGGGCTGTAGAATACAACCTCATCAACAATCCACCACCATACTACCAATATTCCCCGGAACCGATTTTAGAACCCAGTGATTGGCTGCTCTATTGGGATAGGCCAGTAATTATAGACAGCACAATAAACTATAGCAGGCCAGACCTTCTGTTGATTAATAAAAGAAATAAAAGGGCCTTTGTATTTGATGTTGGTTGTCTGTTAACGCAAAATCTGACAAAAACGGAAATGGAAAAAGTCCGGAAATATGAAAATCTCTCAATAGAGCTCAAGTATGTGTGGAATTTAATCAATGTAGAACTGATCCTCATAATAACATCGATGTGTGGAGTAATGACAAATAACCTTATGCAGAAAAACTGTAATCCTCCAAACTTACTATGTTGCTCGAAAGTTTCTGAATTTGTAGCAATATAGGACGAATTTCTTCACTCATACATATTAAATCCCAACAAAAGAATGAAGAAAATAGATAATAAAAATTATATTAAGGTTGACGCAGAAAAATCTATTGTATTATAGTGTATTTATTAAATACAAATTATAGAAACATAAATAACTATAAACATATAGAACTATAAAATAACTATATAAAATTGTCTTAATTTCGCAACTTATTTCTCTCAATTTAAAGTTTTTATTAAAAACCATCAATTTATTGATGATTTACTGTAATACTGAAGAAGGAATGTTTATTTGTAGGAGCAAAAAGTTGAAATTGGATTAAACCTCTGATGGGTGAAGTACAATCCTTTATTTATAAACAAAGAAAGAGAAGCAAACACTTTTGTTAAACCCTAGTACTTCAAAAGCATTACCTGGAATATCTGTCTCTACCAGTTACACCAGTGGAATCTCTGAGATGGTCATATTCAGCAACAACTTTCCTGAATTCATTTTGAAGCTTATCGTGCTTGTCCCGATGTTTCTCCACCTCAATAGACAGTCTGGAGATCTCCTCTTGGGATTTATCGTAGGCGGCTTGTGTTTTTGTATTCTGCGCCTGTGCACGTTCGATTTCGTATTGCATTCGTTCGTTGTCGGCGAAGAGCTTTTCCCTCTCACCCTGCAGTCTTCGGAGTTCGATTTGGGCTTTCTCGTAACGATCTCGTATCTAAAAAAAACATATTTTCAAATTATTCGTAAAAAAATAATGTTAATAATATCTAATCATTTGTCACTTAAATTGATTTGTTTTCTTGGTAGTTATTGCTTTTTACAGTACTGATAAAACTATTTAATATTTAAAGTGAAGCTTATAAAAACATTTACAAATTCCATTATCAAAATTCTTGCAAGGGAATCACTAAGTATATCTACTAATATGATCAAAAGTAAGGTATCTTCAATGAAATGGGGATTAAGAATATCTTTGAAGTCGGTTTCAGTCAAATATTCATCTTGAGATCCAAACAATTCTTGAACGTAACTTGAGTCTGATCTGTTCGAAACCATCTCGTCCTATGCCATTCGCAACTTAAGCAATGTTTTCAGTTAATGTTTGAATATACACGGATTCTTCATGTTTACCGATAAGTAGATCAGGGCACAGTTTTTTCCAGCATGATTTCAATGTATATGACTTAAGCTCTTGCAACGATTCTTTTATGTAACATTGCACTATGCTATGTCAAAAGTTTTTTCAGCTTTGCGTAACATTCGTATTAGGATAATATTCCATGATGTCCAGTATGATTTTAAAGGGTTGACTAATGTAATAGAGCTTAAATGCCTGGATTATTCAACCTTCCGATGCTTGAAATCCTCTATCTCTATGTTCATCACCAGATCCTTTAAAATGTCCATAAAGACACTTAGCTTTATCATGGATTATAGCACCACTTAGAGGCATTGTCTTCTGGCTACAGTTTTCAATTCATAATGTTAATGCAGCTTCCATTTTTTCAACTGCACGAACAATTTTTGCTTATAATGAAGTTGAAGCTGTAGAATCCCTTATTTTGTCTTCTGATTTTTTGATCGATCGTACAGTTGATTTATTGACATTGAAAAAAAATGTGATATATATATATATATATATATATATATATATATATATATATATATATATATAAACAATTCGCCAAGGCGTAAACGGTCAAGCATTTATATTTTTACCTTAAGCTGCAACACGCTTTTTTTCTGCGTAGGAACGAATTTTTCTTGGCTTTTACTCGACATTATAAATCGTACACAAAGCAGAAGAGACCCGCACTATTCATTCGAAATTATTGCGACGAATGACAAGTTAAAGCAATAAAATAAAAGTTTCGGTAGCGATCGTGCGAAGGCAGATTATATCAAAACCCATAGCGTCATGCGTAAACCCGCGGCGCGTACGACGGCGGCGATGTATTTGTCAAGGGACTTTCGGCCAAGCGGTAATAAGGTTTTATTTAATAAATATTTTCATACTTTTTTGTTTGGTAACTGATAAATAAATACGTATTATTCTAAAAATACAATATGTATCATTAGTTTTCGATCCGCTAATAAATAACTTTTTAGTCGCGAATACAAGAAGTGGCCAAAATACGAATAATGGAACCGTGAATAACGAGCTTTAATTATATAATATAAATATATAACATATTACTTATAATCCCTATATATAATTTATTATTCACGTTTGGCCCTGGTGGACCACGCGAAGTACAGTTTGAGGCGTTTGTTGTGGTTAGCCTTCCTTTGCGCCCATACTAATTTCATTCTTTCGTTATGAGCTTTTTTCCTTTCATCAGACCAAGTTGTTCCAGTCTACCTACATTTTTCTTTCTGGCCAACCTTCCAAACGTTAACCTTGTGTCTGAAACAGCCTCTATCCTGAATTTCACTTTGTGTAATATTTGCTGATCTTAGATCCTCTTTAATTGCCGCAATCCATTTAATTATTTCTACTTTAGCTCTACTCCTAAAATTCGACTATTTGTCTAGTTAGCCTACTCGGATTCATCCGTTTTATGTGTCCGTAAAACTTAAGTTTTCTTTTTCTCATATCGCTATGTATATCTGTGTATTGTTTGATTTCTTGGTTTTCTCGAAATATGTTGTGCTATTTATTTGTTTGGGGCCTAGGATTTTTCTTATGATTTTTCTTTCCTTCTTTTCAATGTCCTCGATGTTCCTCTTTCTATTCAAAATGAGCGTTTCTACCCCATATAGACATTCTGGCTTAATAACTGTGTTGTAATGTCCCAGTTTTGTGTTTTTAGATAGGCATTTTTTATTGTAAATATTTTGTGTAAGTCTCAATGCCGTTTCTATTTTTTGACATCTACCCTTATTGGTCGCTTTTTCCAACTCATTTTCCATGATTATTTCACCCAAATATTTGAATTGAGAGACTCGCCTGATGTTAACACAGTTAAATGAGAGTGGCGAAAGTCCACCCCCTTGTCTCACTCTAGTTTTAATTTCGAAGGGCTCTGAGATGTCACCCATGAATTTAACTTTTGACCTTGTGTTAATTAATGTTGCTTTAATAATTGCCAGCGTTTTCATATCTAGTCCTTGTTCTTTCAAGATTCGGAATAAAGATTCGCGGTCAATAGAATCATATGCTTTTTTGAAATCCATAAATGTACAGACGGGATTTTTATTATACAGTTTTTGATGTATAATAAATATGAACAACTCTATAGTTGTTTACATCCGTTCTATCTCGTTTCTTATGTAGTGGATGAATTAGAGCATCTTTCCAATCTTCCGGAATCCGTTCGGTTCGCCAAACTTCTTGTAGAATTGATTTTTTGGTTGTACCTGGACCAGCGGATTTCAAAAGTTCAGCAGTGATTCCATCTTCTCCAGAAGCTTTGTTATTTTTAAGCCGCTTGATTTGCCTAATTATTTCATCTTCATTCGGTGGTAATGAATCTGGGTTTGTTTGTTTAGGGTTTAGTGTTGCTAATTTGTCTAAGGGTTCACGACAGTTTAGTATTTGTTCAAAATATTTCGCAAGTTATTTGCAATTGTCTTGGTTAATTAGAGCTAATTGCCCGTTTTCCTTTTGGAAGCAAAGATTTTGCGGTTGATAGCCTTTTAATTTATTTTTAAATGTTTTGTAAAAGTTTCGGGTGTTATTTTTTTGGAAAACTTTTTCTATTTCATTAAGTTGATTGTTTTCATATTTTCGTTTAGTTTGTCTAATTAGCTTCGATGTCTTACTTCCAAAAAGATTTGTGGATTAGACCTTGGCGTGGTATAGGAGCCTCAGCAAGTCAATAAAGCTTTGAGCTATACCGTCTGGAGCATATGCTCCTAGAAGGGCAACCCATGGCGGACAGGTCAATATAAAGAACTCAGACTAACATGATCCAAAATCTATCAACCCGCTCTGGACCAGCGTGGCAGATTACGGTCCAACTCCCCAACATGGCTTTACAATTTACAACACGGCACTCAGTCCCCGGAAGTTAAAGTGCAACTACCTACGGCAGCAGAAAGACTCCCAAGGCAGAGGGTGCTAAGGATCACCGAGTTAGATCAGGCTGCCATTCGACTTTGGACATTGTAACTGATGACAGTGAAAACGGATGAACGACTGCAAGAACTGTTGATCGAGCTTGACAGCATACATTGAGATATAATAGGGCTACGAAGAAATGGCGAAGAGCTAATCAAACTAGAAACAACTAGTCACAACTAGTTACACTCGTGGTTCAGAGAACGGACGATGTGGTGAATTGGATTCCTCATTAACCGAAAGTTGAAGGACAATGTCGTAAAATTTGAAAGTACATCTGACCAACTAGCCCAATGCGCCATTCAGCTGAATAAAAAGTTTACGCTTCAAACTGTCCAAGCTTATGCATCAACTATCAGTTATGGTGATGAGGAAATTGGGGTATTTTATGATGATGTGGCTCAGCTTCTAGGCTTTCAGCTTCTGACTTTGATACTAGAATTGGAAAAGCAAGAACTGGTGAAAATGCAACTGGTCCATATGGACAATAGAAGAGACAGATTGGTTGATTTTGTGGAAGGACAGGAATTTTATATTATGAGCTCGTTTTATAAGAAAAAAATCAGCAGAAAATGGACATCGAATTCCATCTGGTCTCACAAGTGACATTGATTACATCATGTCAAACGATAAAACAATATTTTGCAATTGCACTGTTCTTAACCTTTTTAATATTGGAAGTGACCATAGCATGCTATGAGCAAAGGTTAGGATAGACTGTCGAAGAGAATGTACAAGAAAGGTAAGATTGAGGAAAGACAAAGTGAGTTCTGGGAAACTGCTTCAGATGGGCAACAATTTTGGGATTGCTTTGACGAATCGTTTTGCTGTGTTGCAAAATCCGGAGGAGAAGGAAATAACAGATCAGTATGAAAAAATCATCGACGCTGTGCTTGAAATGGCTGCTGCAATATCACCAGCAGAAATTGAAAATCTCCAATGAGATAATTGGTTTAATGAAAAAACGGCGTACAATGAAGAATACAGGTAGTCTTTTTGGCAGGATTGAGTACGTTCAGCTTTGCAAAACTATAAGAAAACGCATTTGAGAAGGAACGCGTCATTCAACATGCAGCTAGTGCAAAAAAACACTAGAAGAAAACAAGGGAATAAACAAACTTAAATATAAACAGATAAATAAAAGGACACAAATGTTTACCTTAATGCATGAGGATGGCACAGTGTGCAGGAAACGTACGGAAATGTTAAAGGTTATCAGAAGATTTTATTCAAAGTTATATGAAGATCAGAACCAGCTAAAGAGAGATAGAGAGTTAAAGAGAAAAGCCAGATATCATATCATGTTGGATGAAGTGACATATGTTATAGAAGCGATGAAGAATGGAAAGGCTCCAGTAAATAACAGTGTAACGGTTGAAATGTTAAAAGCTGGTGATCGAACTTTCCATAAAATACCCGCAAAATTTTACTCAAAATGACTCAAACAGCAAAAAAAACCTAACCTATGGAAAATGCTGAAATGATTCGTTTTCACTAGAAAGGAGCACAGGAAGATTTAAGAAACTACCGCTCAATAAGCCTGCTCAGTAATGTACAAAGTTTTCAATACAATATCTAAAAGAATATTAAGAACACTGAATGACGCACGGCCAAGAGATGAAGCAGGATTCAGATGTGGATTCAGTACAATGGTTCATATTCAGGTTGTCTAACAGGCTATAGAAAGGCACAATGAATATACCATGCCACGGGGCTTGGCTTTTATTGAATATGAAAAGGTATTTCACTCAATATCAAAGCAAGCCATAATGGATGCATTCTTAACCAAGGGATAGACAGAGAGATATATGATGAAGCTATAACGACCGTTCACATAGATAATATGAAGTTAAAATTAATATGGAAAGGAGTGTACGGCAGGGTGACTCAATATCGCTTGTTCTTTTCTCAGCCTGCCTTGATCGATAGAATAAAAATAAATGGTGCATACTTAAGCCACCTTAGATTTGCAGATGATATCGTTCTCCTGTCACAACACCCAGATGAACTGCAAAGACACATTCAAGAGTTGCAAAGGACCGGTGCTTCGGTCCTGTGGTTTGAAAATAAACCTGAAAAAGATTCAGGTTATGTGCAACAAATTTGCTGAAAACACGAGAATATCTATTTTAGGAACCGATTTAGAGGTTGTAGACCTCTACATATATCTTAGACAAAGGTTTTCAATGGAGGGGGATACAGCTCTGGAAGTTGAACGGCGTGCTAAGTGTGCAGGCATTTGGCAAGCTCAATATAGTGTTTAAGAACAAACTTCCACTTTGTCTGAAGAGAAAGGTCTTTAATCAGTGCGTGCTGCCTGTTTTGACATACGGGAGTGAAACATGGACACTCACATCATAAACAATTCAAAGACTTCGGGTAGCACAGAGGGAAATGGAAAGATGTATGTTTGGAATTACAAAGCAGGACAGAAACACCCGCACATGGATCAAAGAACAGACGAAAGTTTGAGGCATTATTGGACAGGTGAATGAATTGAAATTGTGGTGGGCAGGCCATATAGCGAGGCGAGGTGACGACAGATGGACCAAAAAATCTTAGAATGGATACCGCTTGATCATAAATGTCCAGGAAGAAGACCTAAAACATGATGGATCGATGAAGTCATCAAGTCTATTGGACCCGAATGGCAGAGGAAAGCTCAGGATCGAGCGAGTTGGAAGCATGCTTCTTCCTGCAGTGGATCTATAATGGCTGAATGATGATGATGATTACATATAATAATTGACTTAATATTTTTCTATAAAACTTTGTTACATAAGTACATACATTCTAATTATTATATTTTTGTTATTGAAAAAATAAATAATTGTATTCTAATTTCTTATTCTCGAGCTTCATCTTAATATACAAAAATTACTATAATTAAAAAAAAATTATTATCTAAGGGTGAATTTCAACAAGAAAAGTGATTTAATTTAGAAAGAAATTACGAAAACGTTAAGAATCGCTAGGTAGACAATACAAGATGGCTCCAATACAAAAAAAAACAGTTTTCCAGTCATCCCGTTTTCATTTATTTGAATGACATATATATTTCATAACGAGTGTATTAGTTTATTATTGAACCACATGAGAAATAAAATACAGTCATGGGAAAAGGTTTTCACAAAAAAACGGTTCTTCATGAAATGATGGTCATTGTGTTAAATGCGTTCGCTGGCGAAAAGAGAGTTTGCTGGCCGATCTGATAGAAATACCAGAAGTTCGGTATAAAAACTGGTTCGAAGATAAGAAAAAATCGTTGGATTAACTCAATAAACAAACTCAAATACATTAACTTAATGTTGTGTTTTATATAAAAAGGCGCCTTATTTTTTGACCATAATTGTATTTATAATCTATTTAATCCATAACTAAAACTCAGATTCAATGAAGATTGCTTCCATTACTCGATTTGATGTATCTTGTAAAAATTTACAGTGAGTCTCATATGACTATGTTTGAAACAAAACCTCCGGTGCGAAAAAGAAGAAGGAAAATATTTTTACAAAAAACCATAACTTTCTATTCAACACACGATCAATAATACAAACCATTTCGGCATCGATGGTAGCCCGTTCTATTTCTTCTTTGTGTTTTTCTTCGAGTTCTTTGCTTCTACTCAGTTGCATTGAAGCGCGTTCGTACAATTCCTGGACCCTTTGTATTTCCTCTTGCAGTTTACGTTGGTCTTCTCTGGATTTGGACACGGACATTTGTTGCTTCTCGATTTCAATTTCGAGACGTTCCTTGTCCGCTTGGACGGTGTCCAATTTATTTTGTAACCGATAAACATCACTTTGAGATCTAAAAAACAGAAAAAAATATCGTGTTATATATATTATGAAAACTCGAAAATCCTAATTCAGTTTGATATAATTTACACTTTCGCGGAAATTTAAAATCTAAAGGGGTTTGCCTAATAGCAGTGTCAGTAATTATTATTTTTGTCTTGAAGAACACATGTTGGTATTATGTCTCCTTTTGATTCGTCTGGTGGAATGCATTCTGAAGTCTCCATTACTCTTCTTCGGGTAGGAAAAAAGTAACTGAAAGTTACTCAGTAAGTCAAACTAAAAGCCAATATATAGGAAATAGGAATATTAAAAAATCGCAATAAAATTATGTAATATGTGTTATAAAATGTGTAATAAAAAAAATGTAATATGTGTTCACTGTCTAGATTATGAGAATCTTGCATTTTAAACACAGTTATTACTAAAATCAAATGGTTATATACATATATAATTTAACAATTTCTGTACTGTGGCTTTATACCTGCTCCTTTTTCACATAATAAATCTTTTCTGTGCGTATATTGGATGATTGTATGTTGTAATTTATGGAAACGATCTAAAGCTGGTCTCTATATCCCTATACTTATAAAGTAGAGGTTATAAATTCTATTCTGATAATAGTAAAAAGAAATGGTGGTTCTAAACTCCCAGTGAAAACACTGGATCCATAAGCTTATAAGCAACCATGACTCGTGCAAGTAATTAGAATGATACCCCAAGTGGTAACCAATCCACCCGTCGACAGACGACAACCAGGTGTTCGGATTCTGGGGAACCTGGACTTTCACGATCTCAAAATAAGTCGGAGCTTTCCGGCAAATGTCCATATAAAACAACTACATATATTGGCACCCTCAACATCAACACGCTGATCCAACCAGGAAAACTTCACACCCTATCTTCAGAACTTCAGGCAAAAGATACTTGTAATTGCCCTACAAGAAACACCTATCACGGATGAGGACACGGTAGACTATGGGAACTATCGCATATTCAAAAGCAGGGGCGCTCCGTTTCTGGGTATGGTTTTTGTGGTACATAAACGGATAGTTAACTTTGTTAAGGAAATTACGCCCATAAACAATCGACTAATGACAATGCGCATACAGTGCGCCAATAAACAATACACCATGATCAATGTACATGTCCCCACAAACGGAGACAACAAGAAAAACCTCAAGTCTACAGAGCAATTCTGGGCAGCACTAGAGAAAGTAATGGCAAAGGTCCCAAAGGATGACGTCAAAATTTTACTGGGTGACTTTAACGCACAAATCGCTGGATAAAAAATCCATCAGAAAACACTAGGCAAATTCCCCGGTCACAAATTTACCAATAAGAACGGTACAAGACTCATCGAACTATGCCAACAGAATAACCTTAAGACCATGTCAACATCCCCAAGAAAATCTCCACGGAAACAGAAGACATGGAGATCGCCTATTCAACAGATAGGCGAGAATTCCAGATAGACCATGTTGCAATATCATACCACAATAAAAAGAGATCCAAGATGTCCAAGTTCGCAGGGGCGCGAACATTGACTCAGACCACTACCTAACACGAATAAAAGTTAAGTTCACCCCAAAGAGAATTCATCACAAGAAAACACATCTACAGAAATTCGACACAAAAAAGATCATGGAATCCAACATAACAGAGGAATGGGAAAAGGAACAAGCAGATACATGGAAAAAAGTCTACAAAAAAATTACACAAAAAGCACAAGAACTGATCCCATTGAAAAAGAACACAAAACACCCTTGATGGGACTCGGAATGTGAAAGTGCATTGCAGCGACGCAAACGAGCATTTCAGGAGTACAACACTAAAAAATCTCCAGAAAGTTAACAGCTTTTTGACGTAACTAGAAAACAGAGCGCAATGGTTATCAGGCAAATTTAGAGAAAGTACATGAAGGAACATCTAGACCATATAGAGGAGATTTTCCGCAATTATAACACGAGAGATTTTATAGGACTTTTGCAAAAGAAATCCGTGGATACATACCACAAAATCTTTGCTTCAGAAAGCGGAATGGGTGATTAGCGTTAGCCAACTAGGAGAATTGTCAGGAGCTGGTACACTATTTCTCTGATCTTTTCAATTGCCCTGAACGCGACACAAGATTCCCCAAGGAAAATTGTATCTATACCCACTCAGAATCACCACCACCAACACAGGAAGAAATTCACAGGCGCATATGCAAACTAAAGAATAACAGGACATCTGGGGAAGATGGTATCACCGCGGAACTATTGAAAAACCTCGGACCAAATTCACTGCAAGAACTTACGCAAATTATCACGAACATTTGGCAAACAGAAAAATTATCAGGTGATTGGAAATGTGATCTTATCCACCCGCTGCACAAGAAGGGAGACAGAACAGATGTGAACAACTACAGAGGAATCTCCTTACTACAAGTCACCTACAAAATCCTCTCATCATGCCTTCTCCAGAGAACACAAAAACAATTAGAATACAAAATTGGCCAATACCAGGCAGGCTTTCGCCCTGAACTGAACAAATATTTAACCTAAAATCTATACTGAAATACAAAGCTATTAGGAACATCCCAATTATCTGCACGTTCGTGGACTTCAAGAAAGCATACGACTACATCGACCGAAAATCTTTGTTCAACATCCTAGAAGACAAGGACTCGACCCCAAAACACTACGATTAATCAAGCAGACACTGACTGACACAACCTCTAAAGTAAAATTTATGGGAGAAATTTCCGAACCCTTCCTGATTAAAACCGGAGTACGCCAAAGAGATGGATTATCCCCACTCCTCTTCAACCTGGTCCTGGACAAAGTCATAAGGGAATGGGAAAAAGAACTGAAAAATCAAGGACACTGGAAACCAATACGACTCGGACGATCCAAAAACAACATAGAAATATCATGCCTGGCTTTCGTAGACGACCTAGCCATACTCGCAGACAATGAAAAAAGAGCAACCAAACAGATCGAAGTCCTCAAGGAATGTGTAAATAAAGTGGGCCTACAAATCTCCTTTCAAAAAACCGAATTCTTCTGCTCAAAATTAGATGTTCAAAATTTGAACACCACATACGGCAAAATAAATAGGGTCACTCACTTCAAATATCTGGGCGAGATCTTCGAACCCACAGGAGGAGAGAAGATAGCACAGAAGACTCGATTATAGAAGATGAAGAGAGCATACAGCAAGACACAGAATATCTACAATAAGAAATGCCTATCCACACATGCAAAAATAAGACACTACAACATAGTAATGAAACCAGAGGTACTATACGCAAGCGCGACACTTACACTTCATATAAAAAGCAGCATAGAAAACATACTAAAAGAAGAACGCAAAATTATGAGGAAAATTCTCGGTCCAAAACTGACAGAAGAAGGATACAGACTACATTCTCGAAAGACCACAGAGAGAATGTCCAACGTAGCGGCGGATATAAGAAAAAGAAGTTTGAAATTCTATGGACATATCAGTAGACTCCCACCGACAAGAGTCACCAACAGAAGTTTTACATACACTCAAGGAGTCAAGACAACAGTACCATGGATCACCCAAGTCAGAGCTGATCTGGAAAAGGCACAAATGGGTCCGACAGAAATTGAGGATAGAAGAACGTACAGAAACAAAATACATATGTGGAACGTTGCATCAGAGAGCGAAGTTTCGAGGAGATCGGGAACAAAGTGGACGGAGGAAAGAAAGATAATCCACGGAGAAAGGATGAGAGAGGTGTGGAGGATCAGAAAGAACACTCGAAAATGAGTCCGAATGCTTTGCGTGATCCAACCGGGTCTATACGCACCTAATAATAATAATAATAATATATATATACATATATATTTATATATATATATATATATATATATATATATATATATATATATATATATATATATATATATATATATATATAACTCTAGGGTAATGAAATATGGTCAAACGGCAAATAGATAATTTAAAACAAAACAAAGGTAACTGTGATCTCTATCTGTATATGAAAATATAGTAAAAATATATTTGTAAAAAAAATGGTAAACTGATCTTTATCGGTACATGAAAATCTAATAAAACTGTGTTTATCTGGCCTTATTTCCTAATGGTTTCTCTTCTTGCCTATCCCGTACTGGGTGTCCAAAAACCCTGAGTACGGGTAATCCGGTATCTCTATGCGGGGTCCCGAATTAATCTCGGTCTGACTAACTGGTTACACTTTGCCATGTGGCCCCAAAAAGAGTAAGCTTCCCACAATGGTCTGGCTCTGAAATAGTAGGTCTTTCAGTTGCCTGGTCTCTGTTGACCGGATTCTCTGCTGCTGGGTCGTAAAACCCTCTTTGTTGGAAGGGTAATATCCGCTCACCTGGAGAATTTGAATTAGACTGTATTGGCCTTGTCCTAACGATACAGGAGCTCTTTCAACTAAAAATTTGCCCGAAATAAACTTACCAGCTATTAGAAAAGTCTTTATTAATCATTGTTACCACCAATTAGACAATATTCAAGGTGATGAAGAAAAATGCATGATAACAATATGCACGATACAAATTTAAAATATACAATATTAATTCCTGTGAATGAATGAAAGATACGACAGAAAACTTGATGGAAAAAATGAATGAAAGATACGACAGCTTTATGTACATTTATAGGTTAAAGAAATAACAGCGATTACAATACGAAGGCCATGCAGTATAAGGATGGGGAAGTAATATTAGATACCGAAAAGAAGCTCCAAAGATGGACAGAATACATACAATAACTAGACTAAGACAACTAGACGAAGAACACAAACTAGACATAACAATAAAAGAGGTCTTAAAGATATGAAAAGTAATATTCAGCGGTCATCATTCAGGAATCATTTCGAGGAGAAACATTCGGCGTTATAATAAATGAAGTTCCTTTTAATAACATAAAGTATACCGATGACACTGTCCTATTGGCGGAAAACATCGAGGACCTACAAAGAATGACGGAAAGGATAACAGGAATCAGCAAACTCAACGTATTGAATATGAACCTAAAGAAAACAAAAAGATGTGTATCACGAAAGCACTCAACAAAAATGCACAGTTAAAAATAAACAAAAGTAATATTGGGCGAGTGGATACTTGGGTTAATTCAAAGAATGACAACGTCAAATAAATAAAAACAAGAGTTGAAATAGCTCTTAGTAGAGAGTTGAATAGCAATATAATCTAATTGAATAGCTCTATCTCAATCTAGTTGAATCTCAATATAATCTCTGAAATCATTCTTCTGCTGTAGGAAAATATAAAATTGATCGAAAATCCGTATGATTCTCTGTTATATATTCTCGAATATCATTTACAGTATATAAGCTTCCACCCTTAATAAATACATGATTAAAATACTTGAATGTTTTTAAAATATGGCTATTCAGAAGAATATTACGAATACCTGTTTGAGAAAGTCACAAATAAAGAGGCCCAGCGTAGAGTATCTACCGAAACAAGTCTAATAACAACCATAAAGACACGCACATTGGAATACTTAGGACATGTAATGAGAGGATAAGATAAGAAAGATAAAGGGACAAAGAAGCGTGGGAAAACCAATAATGTCATGGCTGCAAAATGGTTCAACTGTACATCGAACCAGTTATTTAAAGTAACTGTGGATAGGGTGAAGGTAGTCATGATGGTCGCCAACCTTCGAAGACGGTATTATAAGAGGAATGTTGTGTATTTAAAATTCTATTAAGCAAAAATAAAAGCAGAAAATAAGGAGATTTTTTCAAAATAGTGTGCTTTTTATTTCCGAAAGAGCAAAAGTGCATCACAGATACAAAATAAGATATATGTTGTGTACGATGATGTGGTGTTGACGATTCGTAACGATTCGTTTACGATGCCGTAAGTGATTCGGAAAGTTTCATGAAAGCAATTGTAATCCTAAGATTAAAATTGTCGCTACGACGCAACACGTCCTGGACGACCAGACGGCATTTAAATATTGCCCGTTAATTAAAAGTAATTGTAATTGTAAATAGTTAATCTAAAGTAATTAATAATTTTAAACAATCACACAGTAAACATTACCTATATATATATATATATATATATATATATATATATATATATATATATATATATATATATATATATATATATATATATATATATATATTTTTTTTTTTTTTTTTTTTTTTGTAGTATGTTACTGTCATGAAGATCTATTGTTGTCAATGTAAGTATCGTTGACATATACAAAAGGAACCACATTAGCTGTGGTGTCTAAGGCGTCAGCCTTACGTTACGGCAGTTAATGTGGAGCGGGTTCGAATCCCGCACTAGGCAAAACAGTTTTTCTATAATTCTTGTGAATGTTACTAGGTAAGAGTGTAAAATCTGACAAGGAATCACCCCTCAGTCACGCCAGTTCGAGGCTGGGTAAGGCCGGATGCCTTTTGAGAGGTTTTCTACGTTGGTCACTCGCCAGTCGGTAGGCTTCTCGAGATACTTTCAGTTAAGCACAAAACCAAGGGTTGATAACCCGAGGGGGGTGCTGACCGGGGTTTTCGGTAGCTGATGACCGTGGTTCGGAACCCACGTTAAGCTGTAGGTCCAGTCGCTGAATAGCCTTCTCAGTTGCTGATGCGCCTCTAACTCCAAAACTTTACTTTTACATATACAAAAAAAAAATATTTACTTTCACTCGTTACTTTATATATTACAAATTATTATAATTTATTTTTTAGTTTAGTTTTGAAAACGAGGGGAGAGTACCCTCCGAAACGTTTACGTTAAAATTTGTAAAATTTTTTATAACATTTTTATATCTTTAAAATTTTGTTCGTTACGCAAATTTATTACAAAAAAGAATCACTGAGAAATTTGTCTCCGTTTGGTTTTTTGTTTTTACCCAGTGATTCTTTCTTTAAATAAGAACAGGTTTTTTTGATATTTTTTGAGTTTTAGATAGTGGCGAAAAACCCAAATAAACGAAAAAAATAAAAGTAATTGCCATAGAACAACTCGAGAGATCGGATAAATTTTTGTAATCAATCAGTCAACATTGCCAAAGCGATTAAGTCAACTTGGAATTGTTAACAAGGTCGATTAATGGGAGTTGCATGAGTTTACAAAATTGATTGAGACCTGGAATTCAGATAACATGTCATTTGAAATACCTGGTAATAAAAATTATATTTTGAAAAAATGTATTAATAAAGCTGAGGGTATTTCTGTATATATACTGAATATCATGGATGTGTCTGATGTTCAAATTGATATTGTGTAAATAAATTAAATTTGGCACTTACTGGTTTTTACAGATCTTTTGTCATAAAGATATCTGTATTTATTGAGAATCTATTAAATCACTTGGATAGATATTCTGCATTAAAATCTCATCTATTGTGCGGTGATTTCAATAACAGATCCGCTAAGAAATGTATTTTCATTGTACTTTCCGAATTTGGTTTTTACCCAATCACTAATTCTCCTACTACGGTTAGGGCGGGTTTGTGTTCTTGTATTGATTATATTTTCCTGAAAGGTATATCCAACTTTGATTCTCAAAGTTATATGATTTCATATGACATTACTGATCATTTTCTTTCATTGGCATTGGCTTCAATTTCATATCTGACAGACCAAAAAGAGAATAATAATAAGAAAAATGATCATGTTGTGGAAACATGGATGGATACTTTTAAGTTTCTTAATAATAAAAGTCTTCACTTGAATTTAAGTAAACAATTTTGGGTCTCTGTTATTAATGAGCTTGAAGTTGATATTGCTTTGAACAACTTCTATAAGGTTATTTCTGCTGCTATCCCTCATTCGACAATAACAAGAAATATAAACAGTAAATTCAAAAAACAAATCATTTATCACTTGAGGAATTATAGTTTCTATTAGAAATATATCTAATTCTGTAATTAAGCGTACTGAAACAATTCATATTAAAATTGATTGCCAATCTAATCCTAAGAAAACTAGGATTCTATTTAATAAAACTTCTAATAATAGTTATGTTGATAATAACATATATTATGTTGTCGATGAAAATGGTACTGATATTTTTGATAAGAATGATATTGAAAATAAATTTAATTCTCACTTCTCTAATGTTGGTAAGTAACATAATCAAAAAAAAAAATAATAATAATGAAAAGTAATAAAAGTATGAAAGAGGATTGTGGAAATGAGTTTGCAATTAATAAAGGGTTAACAGTGTATGAATCTATATTTTTAACTCTAGTTAACAATAATGAAATTATATATTTCGTGAAATTAAAAAAGCCCCATAGCTTTGTTGAACATGTACTTGTTAATACAATTTTTATTGAAATAAAATATTATATTGTTGAGCCAATAACACATATTTTCAATCTTCGTTTTACGCAAGGTAAATTGCCATCTGATTTTAAGCTATAATTATTTTTCTTCACAAGAGTGGTGATAAGAGGGTATTGGAAAACTACAGACCCATTTCAGTAACCCTAACGCTATCTAAAATACTTGAGAAGGTGCGAATACTTGTATTAAGGTGCGATTGGTTTTCTTCTTGGACAAACATAAAATATCTCATGCACTTTTGATTACATCTTAACATTCAGAAAATTCTGATTCTGATTACATAATTCATAAATTATTGTGTACTAAATTTGAAAACTATAGAATAAGAAAAAAGGAAAGGGTTTACGGTTAGAGGCGCATCATCATCTTAGGCTATTTAGCGACTGGACCTACAGCTTAACGTGGGTTCCGAACCACGGTCATCAGCTACCGACAAACCCAGCCCAACACCCCCCTCAGGCTATAAACACTTGGTTATGTGCCTACCCTTAAGTCTATTAGGAAGCCTGCCGACTGGCGAGTGACCAACGTAGAACACTTCTCAGAAGGCATCCGGCCTTACCCAGCCTTTAACTGGCGTGACTGAGGGGTAATTCGTTGTCGTATTTTACACCGTTGTCTAGAAACATTAACAGATATTTAGGTGTGGATATGTGTGGGCGTGTGTGTATAAGTAAGTGTATATAAGTGTGTGGGTAGGGTAGGAAATAAGACGGACAAAAGAATGGAAGAAAAACACCCATCCGAGCACTGAAATCGAACCAGCTACCTTTGGATTGCCAGGCAGGCGACTAACCCACCAGACCACCGCGGCCGGTTACAGAATAAGAGAATGTACTCTAAGTTTAATTTCATCATTCACCAAGAACAGGTCTCAAAATGTTAAAATTGATAATATTTATAGTGAGTCAATAAATGTAAATTGCGGAGTCCCTTAACGTACTGACTTGGGCCCATTACTTTTTGTTTTATATATTATTAACATATTTTCATTAAAGACCGATGGTCGAACTTTTGTTTTGCTGATGATACTGTGTTTATATTTAATATGTATCATAATGAGTAAGAGATCATGGTGTACGTGCCGAGATGCCTCTTCAACCAGCGCTTAAGCCAGTTTAGATCCGAAGATGGTTATGCTGTGGTGCGACTTGAAGGAAATTGTTTATTATGAGCTGTCATGTAAAAACCAGACTATAAATTAGGAGAGATAATGTTTACAACTAAGTGTATTAAAGCGTGCAATCGATCGAAGAAGAAGGTAATTTCAGAGGGAGAGCGTCTGTGCGCCAATAACCAAACTTATCAACTCGAAAGCGCGTAGCTAATTTAAATGTGATTAGACGGTCGGTGCTTCGCATTCTTCACAAAGCTTTACGAATTCAGCCGTACAAAATTCAGTTAGTGCAAGGATTGAAGCCGACGGACCCCGCTGATACACTTTTATTCGCTTATGAAATGATGAACCAATTTCCAACAGTTGATAGCATCATATGTTCCGATAAGGCTCATTCAATGAGTCAATTATCAAAATTGTCGTTACTGATGTGGAGAAAACCATAAAAAGAAACATGAAAGTTCTCTGCATAGCCCGAAGGTAACAGTTTAGGTTGTAATGTCGGCATCCGGAATAATCGGTCCGTTTTTGTTCGAAGATCACCAATGCCGCACAGTAACGATGAATTCTGAACGTTATGTCGACATGCTTTAAACTTTGTTCGCTCCGGCTCTTCAAAAATTTGAAGGATACACTCAGGACACTTGGTTCCATCAGGACGGAGCCATCGGCCACACTTCCGATGTCTCTTTGGCCGTCGTTCAGGCGCTTTTTCTGGAAAGACTGATTTCTTGAGTTAAGTTATTTGGACGATTTAAAGAAGAATATTTGGCAAGAAATCGAAACTATAACTGCAGACGCTCACCGAGGACGGCTTCAGGAGTGCCTGGACAGAAATGAAGCGCATTTAGAAAATGTAATCTTCAGAACATGAATTGTTCTTTTTGTTGCTTTCTCCTTCCTCCTTTTTACTTTTCGTGCTATTGAAACCCTATACAGGAGGTGAACCAGGAAAACATTAAAATTCACAACCACATAACCACAAAATACTATTGTATAGTTTACTGTCAAATATTCACGTAAAACTTTTTTTGCATATTTTTGCATATGCCCTATTTTTACATATTTTTTGATCTCATATTTTTCGAACTCATTCAACACGGGCTTGGGACTACCGTTAGTTTTAATCCAACTTTCTCCTTCAAACTTAAACTAGTCATTATTAACTATTGTAACACCTTCAGGTTTGTTATTAAAAGTTGATTATTTTTATTTAAAAAGTATTACTCAGTCTGTACACATGTACCAAATACCAAATAAAAACAAGTATTCGCGAGGCGAACGAAATACGCGACGCGAGACTACTTTAAAACTAATTATCGATACGCGTGGTCTCAGAGAATCTACGTCCAATTCGCATGTTTTAGAAAGTAGTTAAACCCCCGAATTCTGGCAACAAACAAAACATATAACGCCAACGACAAGATAAGATGATTGGCGTACGATCGCTGGAGATGTAACCGACCAACGATGTAAAAATTGTGGTGTGAGGATGGAATTTTTATCCAGCATTATTTGGTGTGATGGGTCGACAGACGTTCTTCTTCAATTGGAGATTTTAATTTTTAATAATATCTTAAAATGAGTTAAATGAAAGAAACTGAACGGAAATAAAATGTGGTGTTTTGCTCTGAAAAATTGTTTACTGTATTAAATGCTAGAGGGGCGGCGCCCAAATGGCCTCCCTCATGACCCGCCACTGATATTGTGTGTACGTGGATAATTATATAAGTGTAAGTGTATTTTCATACACTTTTTATAAAAATATATATTTGAATACCACAAAGAAACCTGACGTGTTAATTTATTTTATTAATTTATTCTTGTTAGGTGGCCATAGTACTATCTAAATTAGACAGGCGTTTTCGTGTTGACAAAAAAGTGTGAATTTTGTAGACCAGTGTTATCTTATAAAAATGTATATACTAGAAATTCACTTTAGGTTTCCAATTAATTGTAGTATCATTTTATTTTGATGGGAACATACTCTACTTATTTCAGCGATTTTACGGTGAACTTTAAATAATTTGTTAGCTTGTTTTACTTCAAAAAGCTAAAAGTGCTTTTCTAATATTTACTAAATGTCGTTTACCTATCGTATTTTTCCAAGAGCTTTTCCAATTCTTTATGAACATTTTCCTTTTCGTCCATGGCCTTTTGCGAGGAGTAAATTGTCTTTTCCAATTTATCTTTTAGGATGTCGATTTCCGTAATGGCATCGTCTCGTTCTATCTGGAGTTTTTGCTGAAATAATGATCAATAAATTAACGATACACTTAACTAAGAAGTTCACAAATAAATGTTAGAATAAGATATATATTATTCATTTTCTATTGTTACAATTATCAATTAGTTTTGTGCTTACTATTAACTTAACTCAGAAAATGAGTTACA
Organism: Cosmopolites sordidus; assembly: GCA_031761425.1. NCBI lineage: Eukaryota > Metazoa > Arthropoda > Insecta > Coleoptera > Curculionidae > Cosmopolites > Cosmopolites sordidus. The sequence continues at coordinate 1,970,238 of JARFXV010000024.1, forward strand.
AACACTTACACAACGTATTTGTTTAAAATGTTAATACTTTTAGTTTTTCGATTGGTAATTTAATAATAATGAAAGTTTTTTTCTAAGAAACTCTTAGGTTTTTGACCCTTATTGTAAAGAACCTTTTTCTTTCAAATTATATGATATATGTACAAGCTAAACCCGGCCACGCTTCGCTGTGGCTCAGTCTGATATGAAATGAATAGGGAAGTAAATAAAAGTATTCTAGCGAACAACTATTCACCGAGGAAATACATAATTCAATTTAATTAATACCCTTCTTTGCGTTGCTGTCTCTATGTTGTGGAATAAAAGGAAAGGAGGCAAAAATATGTTTTTCACATAGAATTGTTTTTTATTGTAAAGGTAGTGGATGGACTACTTTTATGGTTTGTCAGTTTTCTGCATAAACATATTTCTGTCAAAATCTCCGCAGGTATCACGGATACTCTATGATTATATATCATTACAATCTGCGTAAAAACAGCTATTTTCGTATAATTAATCTCAATCTCGTCCAACAGTATTGATCGTGCGTCGGACCGCCGATTAACAAAAAAAAAGGTGTTTGTGACAATTTTATGGTTCTAAGTGTATGTTTGTTATCAAAATCATAAGTATTTGACATATTTGAAAATGTATAAGTAAAAGTGGTGATGTGTATAAGTGAAAAAATGCGATATTTCCGTTTTTCTTCAAAAATGTCTATTGTTTGAAAATCTGTTTTTTTTAACACGATTTTACTATTTCTTTTATTGGTGAGTTGTTAAAACATTTTATATAATAAAAATATTGTGTTTGATATCCTTTTAGATGGTACCTAGATGAACATTGTACGCTTAGTCATTCTTCAAATATAAGTGTTTTTATCTAACAAGGCGCGCCTCGCGCTGGTGTGAAAATTCTTGGAATACACCGAAATTACGCTGCGTGGGTTCTGATCTGATGAGGTTTTATTTTACTATGAAAATATCGAGTTTTGCGAGCACAAATATACGGAGGCTGAATATATATATTTATATATCCAGTATACCTCGCCTAAGGTACTGGACGGGTCACGGGTGGTGGATAGTGAAAGTTCCATTAGATATTAATGGGCAGCTGCGAATATCTCAAAATAAGCAGCCCCGAACCAAGGCAAAAAAAAACAAACCCACATTGTTTGATTTGTATCAAGCGGTTGAATGGTCAGCGTCTGTTCACCAGTGGTGCGGCTGATATTTAAATTCTGGAACTAATACCTCCAGTCTTAACCTCTGAACCGTCATGGTTCAAACCTTTAATTCAAAGTACAAGATGAAGCGTTCTAGTAATTATAAAATTACCCCAGGAAGTAGACAATCCCCTGCCAGCTTTGCTGGTACAACCGGACTTTCGGATTCTGGGGCGTCCGGGCTTAAACGCAAAATCTTTCAGAGGGAGTCGGAGACCTCTGGCCAACGTCTGAAACCGAAAACAAAAATAACAAAGCTTCTGGTGAAGATGGAATCACTGCTGAACTTTTGAAATCCGCTGGTCTAGGTACAATCAAGGAAATAACCAAAATTCTACAAGAAGTTTGGCGAACCGAACTGATTCCGGAAGATTGGAAAGATGCTCTAATCCACCCACTACATAAGAAAGGAGATAGAACGGATGTAAATAACTATAGAGGGATATCTCTTCTTCCAGTTTGTTATAAGATTATATCTCAATGTCTACTAGACGGAGCACAGGGACAGTTAGAACCTAACATTGGTGAATATCAAACAGGTTTTCGACCGGGCAGATCCTGCCCTGAACAGATCCTGAATCTGAAGTTGATTCTAAGACATCAAAAACTGTACAATAAAAAAGCGCGGTCAATAGAATCATAGACCGCGAATCTTTATTCCGAATCTTGAAAGAACAAGGACTAGATCTGAAAACACTGGCAATTAAAGTATCATTAACTAACACAGGGTAAAAATTTAAATTCATGGGTGACATTTCAGAGCCCTTCAAAATTAAAACTGGAGTGAGACAACGAGATGGACTCTTGCCACTCTTTTTTAACTGTGTTCTAGAAAAAGTAATACAGAAGTGGCGTGAAAAAAAGTCGGCCCTGAATATTGAACAGCCCATTAAACTGGTGAGAACCAACATCAAAATTGATTGTCTGGCGTTTGCTGATGATCTAGCAATTTTGGCTCAAGATATATTAACGGCACAGAAACAGATTGTAATCCTAGACTCATAAAACGGATGAATCCGAGTAGGTTAACTAGACAAATAGTCGAATTTTATGAAAATAGGAGTAGAGCTAAAGTAAAAATAATTAAATGGATTGCTGCAATTAAAGAGGACCTAAGATTGGCAAATATTACACAAAGTGAAATTCAGGACAGAGGCTGTTTCAGACACAAGGTTGACGTTTGGAAGGTTGGCCAGAGAGAAACATGTAGGAAGACTGGAACAACTTGGTCTGACGAAAGGAAAAAAGCTCATAGCAAAATAATGAAAATAGTATGGGCGCAAAGGAAAGCTAACAACAACAAACGCCTCTAATTGTACTTCGCGTGGTCCACCAGGGCCCATACGTGAATAATATATATATTATTCCCCTGGCCTAACAGCCGTCGTCAGCTGTACTCGAGTGTAACGTAAGGAGACAGCTGAATAGAAACGACTAGAATAAGACCAAGTCAACTGACCATATTGATGGCGGGTCGCAATCCCAATGCAAATTGCTACATCCAAGGTTGTAGGATGGACAAGGGTACGCGCATGGACACCATTTGGGAAGCAGGTGAAGACTGTTATCTCCCTCATACACAGTAGAATTGCATCATCTGTCTGTCTCTTTTATTAGGTAAACGGAAAATCAGCTTAAAAACGCGCGCCGTGGTTTCAGTTTTTTAGTCGAGATTTGACTGTCTTTGCTGATTAACGCATTTGTTGTTTCAAGGCAGCGTCGTTAATCTTTTAATTCTGTTACTTATGTTTTTTGTTTTTGTTGAGTTGTGTTAGATTTTGTTTAGATTTCTGAGTGTTTTTGTGACATTCAGTTGATTTGATGATGGCTGCATTCTTTAATGAAGAATACACGGACATTTTGATGACATATGTAAGCGCCAATGGTGTTGCAGAAGCGCAGAGAATCTATCAAGAATGTTTTCCTTACCTTCCCGCCACACGTTCCAAAATACTTACCAACGCTTACGCGAAACTGGGAATTTGAACATTAATAAACCAAGAGGGATTGTGACGCGATACAACGTTGAAATTGATGAATGAATTCCCATGGCGCGTGTTATGACTAGCCGTACATACTTAACATTTCAAATTAAATAAAGCATTCTTACGCGTATTTTATAGGTTGTAGGTCTTGAAAATAACTACTTTGATAACCGTTTACGATTTTGTCGTTTTTTGCTGCGTACAGATGTGGGAGATCTTGACTTTTTAAAAAGTATTCTGTGGAAGGATGAGTTCAAATTTAATAAAGAAGGAATTCTTATTAAATTTCTTTACAACTGGTCGCTGAGAGATGAGAACCCGCGGGTCAAAAGGCAGATGAGATTCCGTATCTATGTTTGGGCAGGAGTAATTGGAAATCATATAATTGGACCACATTACTTACTTTATCGTCTCAATGTGGATAATTACTTTGAGTTCCTGCAAAATGTTTTACCTGAATTGTTAGCTGAGGTTCCAATATTTAATGAAGGCAAAGTATTGTGTTCTAAAATGACGGTTGTCCTACACCCTGTAGCTTGACAGTCAGGGAATATTTAAATAATGTTTTTCCAAATTCATGGATTGGGAGGAATGGCCCTATTCCATGGCCTCCACGGTCCCCAGATCTAACTCCATTGGATTTTTACATCTGGGGACGGGCAAAAGGACTTGTATACATCACAGAAGTTGAAACTAAAGAAATTTTATTCCAACGCATAGAGGCGGCTTTCGTCATAATTAAAGAAGAAATTCTTTTACGTGCTACTATGGTAGATGAAGCAAAGATGAAGCAAAAAATTAAAACATTGATAATTAAGATTTTATTTTTGCTTCAAGTCCAAGGAACGTTAGTACTCTATGTAAGAAATAGATAACAGTCAGGCTTCACTGCGCAAGAGTGAGATAGCATTTTCTACCTTCTTAACGAATGTTATTTACGCAAATAAGTTATATCGAATATCAGCCTAATGCGTTCCGATACACAAAGTTAGCAAAGTAATGAAGTTAGTAAAATATTTTTATGGTTTGAATACATACCCTTAGAAAGAGGATAAACAAGAGATTTTTTTAAATAATTCGAAGACCACGATCCCTTTTAGTTTTTTTAATATGCAATTGAAAATTGAGCTTTAAATTTGATTTTACTTCTTCCAAAAACTTTGCGAGTCTATAAAAAAAGTAGATGTCGCTTGCATCTAATTTTGATTTTCATAGAACGCTACAACATTACACAATAAACTAAAATAATAATTTGGAGGCTATACCAATAACTTTTTTTTTAATTCAAGTTTTAATGCCTGTGGGTAATGCTTTATGGAACATATGTCATCCAGTTGAAGGGATAGGTGGGGCTCCTTACCGGTCAAGCAACCAACAAAAGTGTTCACTTAGGCGGAGACGCAGGTTGTTGTGTGTTCCACATGAGATTGTGGAACCCAACGGTTGGGTGTCTGATAACACTCAATTACTGCTGTCTCACTGGACGCAGTCCAAGAAAATCTAACACTACATATATACGCCATCCGACGGGAGGTCGGCGAAAAACATGGGTTGTTGGCTGTGGATAGGGTCTCCCTATTCTTGACGGTATGGTATATGTCGGCGCCCTGAAGAGTCTAAACCTCGAGAGACGAAACATATGTCATCCAGTTGAAGGGATAGGTGGGGCTTCTTCCCGGTCAAGCAACCAACAAAAGTGTTCACTTAGGCGGAGACGCAGGTTGTTGTGTGTTCCACATGAGATTGTGGAACCCAATGGTTGGGTGTGTGATGACACTCAGCTACTGCTGTCTCATTGGACGCAGTCCAAGAAAATCTAACACTACATATATACATATATATATATATATATATATATATATATATATATATATATATATATATATATATATATATATATATATATATATATTATTATTATTATTATTCACGCATAGGTCTGGTGGACCACGCGAAGTACAATTAGAGGCGTTTGTTGTTGTTAGCCTTCCTTTGCGCCCATATTAATGTCATTCTTTCGCTATGAGCTTTTTTCCTTTCGTCAGACCAAGTTGTTCCAGCCTTCCTACATTTTTCTCTCTGGCCAACCTTCCAAACGTTAACCTTGTGTCTGAAACAGCCTCTATCCTGAATTTCACTTTGTGTAATATTTGCTGATCTTAGGTCCTCTTTAATTGCATCGATCCATTTAATTATTCTTTTTAAGTCTTCTTTTTCTCATATCGCTATGTATATCTGCGTATTGTTTGATTTCTTGGTTTTCTCGAAGTCGGTATGTTGTGGTATTTATTTGTTTGGGGCCTAGGATTTTTCTTTCCTTCTTTTCAATGTCCTCGATCTCCCTCTTTCTATTCAAAATGAGCGTTTCTGCAGCATATAGACATTCTGGCTTAATAACTGTGTTTTAATGTCTCGGTATTGTGTTTTTAGATAGGCATTTTTTGTTGTAAATATTTTGCGTAAGTCTCAATGCGGTTTCCATTTTTTGACATCTACCCTTATTGGCAGCTTTTTCCAACCATTTTCCATGATTATTTCACCCAAATATTTGCATTGAGAGACTCGTCTGATGTTACCATATATTGTTTTTAGAAATGGTGTTCTTAGTCTGTTGCAGGTCATGTATTGTGTATTTTCAAAGGAAATTTGGAGTCCTACCTTTTCTGCTGTTTCTTTTAGGATTTCAATCTGTTTCTGTGCCGTTAATACATCTTGAGCTAAAATTGCTAGATCATCAGCAAATGCCAGACAATCAATTTTGATGTTGGTTCTCCCCAGTTTAATGGGCTGGTCAATATTCAAGGCCGACTTTTTTTCACGCCACTCCTGTATTACTTTTTCTAGAATACAGTTAAATAAGAGTGGCGGGAGTCCACCCACCCATGAACTTAACTTTTGATCTTGTGTTGCTTTAATAAGTGTTAATGTTGCTTTAAAGTGCCAGCGTTTTCAGATCTAGTCGTTGTTCTTTCAAGATTCGGAATAAAGATTTGCGGTCAATAGAATCATATGCTATTTTGAAATCCACAAATGTACAGACGAGATTTTTATTGTACTGTTTTTGATGTCTTTGGATCAACTTTAGATTCAGGATCTGTTCAGGGCAGGATGTGGCCGGTCGAAAACCTGCTTGATATTCACCAATTTTCTTCTAACTGTCCCTGTGCTCTGTCTAGTAGACATTGAGATAGAATCTTGTAACAAACTGGGAGAAGAGATATCCCTCTATAGTTGTTTACATCCGTTCTATCTCCTTTCTTATGTAGTGGATGGATTAGAGCATCTTTTCAATCTTCCTGAGGAGATAACAAAAGACCCCTCCTATCGGCCATTTTAATTTTGCAACCGATGCACCAAATACCCTGTATCTATTGTTAAACTCTTAACAAACACTGTTCTAGGCAATGCCCTGGTGGTGTTCAAAGAAGTAACTGGATAAAACATGAGGTGTCACAGAAGTCCAACATTCCATAGAGGAGAATCAAACCCGATGCAGGTATTCAATTTGCTATAAAAAGTACGCATAAAGAGAGAGATGCCAAACAGCTATAAAGAATGCCAAAAAAGTATATTCTTTTTATCCTGCATGCTCTGAAAATGTGACATACCAGATATGTAAATATGAAACCTTAATTTTTATATAGAAAATACTCGTTTATTGTATGAAAATGATAAAAAGTATTTTATTCAAAGTATTGTCCATCGCTAGAGAGCATTTTTCCCACCTGTCTGACAATTTGTGGATGCCACCCCAAAAGAACCGTTGTTCTTTTGAGACAAATCAGTCACCATTTACGTACACCGAGCCATTTACGTACATTTTCGTAAAATGTGAGGCGCTGCTCAGCAAGTGCGTGTGCCATCGATGCAAATAAGTAGTAATCGGACGGAGTCAAGTCTTGTGAGTATGCCGCATTTCCCAACTAAATGCGTTAATCGTTTCCTTGGCCAGTTTTGCTCTATGTGATGGTGCATTATCATGAAGCAAAAGCACTTTGTGTGGCTTTTTTGATATTCTGGTCGTTTTTTCACACAAAGCTTGAATAAAATCAATCATTTGTTGTCAGGTTTCGCCAAGTTTTAGCAGCTCATAATAAATCACACCCTTCTGATCCCACCAAACACAGAGCATTGTCTTCCGTCCATAGCGATTTGGCTCTGCAATCAATGTCGATGGTTCGCCATGATCTTTTACGTTACCCATGACCTTTTACACTTAGGATTCTCAAAATATATTCACTTTTCATAGCCACTTATAATTCGATAGAGAAATTACTTTCTTTTGTACCTGGCGAGCACCGTTTCGCAATTGGTTTTTCGGTTTTCCAGCTGCCTTTCAATCAGTTCATATGGAACCCATTTTCCCAATATGGTACACATGGTCTGTGATAAATTTCACTATTTTTTTAAATCAGAATCACATCTGTTCATCACATTTGTTAACATGTTTTTTTTTGATTCAAACTCCTTTCTAACAACTTAATTCGCAAAAAAATATTTTGTGATACTTCCTTTTACCAAGATTTAACAAAAAACTACCCTGGTCCAGGAATAAAGTATAAACACAATGTCGATGGTTTGCCATGATCTTTTACGTTACCCATGACCTTTTACACTTAGGATTCTCAAAATATATTCACTTTTCATAGCCACTTATAATTCGATAGAGAAATGACTTTCTTTTGTACGTGGCGAGCACCGTTTCGCAATTGGTTTTTCGGTTTTCCAGCTGCCTTTCAATCAGTTCATATGGAACCCATTTTCCCATATTCTGGATCTTTTCCATGGTTTTCAAACGTATAGAGACGGCTTCTCGTGTCACATTTAATTGACGGGGTTGTGGTTGCGTTTGAGCGTCATCCTCATCCAATAATGCTTGCAATTCTGTCTTTAATTTTTTTCGGTGGTCTTCCACGTTCTTCGTTTCTCACGTAAAAATCGCCACTTTTGAATTTTTTAAACCATTCGTAGCACTGTGATTTATCAAGGGCATGCTCACTGCGATTCGACAGCGGTTTTCTTCAAATGGTAACAGAAAATCAATACTGTCCGCAAATCGTAGTTTTTAGGCACAACATTCGGCAAGTTCAACGACAAGTATGCTGTTGTATAAAACTTATATTGTTGTGAGTTGAACATCTTTGTCAGATTCCAACAAGGAAATGGCGCAATTGATGCGGTTTGATGATAAGTAATTTGAGTCATCAATGGGAAAATTCTGGTTTCATATTTACAGACCTGGTATATGTGAATAGGAATGGCAAATATTTGTATATTTCTTTAAATGGAATGTGATGTTACGTATATATAATAAAAATTATTAGTTTATTTCTTAAAATAAAATGTAAAATAAATGGTTTTGGGCGTGACCCAATATGGTACACATGGTCTGTGATAAATTTCACTATTTTTTTAAATCAGAATCACATCTGTTCATCACATTTGTTCACATGTTTTTTTTTTATTCAAACTCCTTTCTAACAACTTAATTCGCAAAAAAATATTTTGTGATACTTCCTTTTACCAAGATTTAACAAAAAACTACCCTGGTCCAGGAATAAAGATTAAAAATTTAGCGTTGGTTGTTAATGTGTTAAGGACAAATTAAGAATGTTCCACTCCGTAGGTGATAATTCTTCAAATAACCACGTATTTGTTATAAAAACCTGATTAATTCTTCTCAAAGCCTCGAATGTTATTCGTTTGTATAAACACAATCAATTAATTAAATAATGTTCTAATAGAATTAATACAAATTAAAGAAATAATATCCACATATCTTCCAATTAATAGAAAATTACGAACATAATCAACTTAAAACTTAAACTACAATGTAGGTGTCATTTTACGAAAAATTCCACTTTAATCCGAATAATTTTCCACCTTACCTGTAACATATGTGCTTTTTCCCATCTCTCCTTAAGCACGTCCAATTCCGTCTCCATATCGGTCTTTTCCCTCTGGACTTTCGACATTTGATTCAACTGCAGATCCAGTCGTTCTTTTAGTTTGTCGCATTCGTCCTGGAAACTGTCTCGTTCTTTTTGCAGTCGGTTAACCGTTGTCTGAAAAGTTGGAAAGTTGCCATATATATTATTTCGTCAGAAAATAATTAAGAAGGACAATTGGTTTTTTGAAAGTATTTCTTTTGTGGGTGATTAATTTTTTTTTGTTTGGGGAATCAGCCATCCAGTTAATTTGAAAATTTTATAGGTGTATAAAACTTTATCAAAAATAGTTTTTTATTTATAACTTGAGTTAATTAAATCTTATTCTTTTTAGATATTTATTAGTGTTTATTACCCTAACAGAAAATAAAAAAATATATAAATAGATATATATATATATATATATATATATATATATATATATATATATATATATATATATATATATATATCATCTTTCCATTCCCCTCTGTGTCACCCGAAGTTTTTGAATTGATTGCGATGTGAGTGTCCAGGTTTCACTTCCGTATGTCATAACGGGTAGAACGCACTGATCGAATACTTTTCTTTTCAGGCAAAGTGGGAGTCTGCTCTTAAACACTATGTTGAGCCTACCAAATGCCTGCCAGCCACATATAACACGCCGTTCCACCTCCCGGGCGGTATTCCCCTCCATTGAAATCCTCTGCCCAAGATATATAAAGCTGTCCACAATCTCTAAATCCCTTCCTAAAACTGAAATTCTTCTGTCCTGAGCGAAGTTATTGAACATAACCTGACTCTTTTCCAGGTTTATTTTCAAGCCAAATGGTTCGCCAGCCCTTTGTAGTTCTTGTATGCGTCTTTGCAACTCCTCTGGGTCATGTGAAATGAGAATAATATCATCTGGAAATCTAAGATGGTTTAAGTTTGCACCATTGATCTTTACACCATCCTGTTCCCAATCCAGTTTACGGAATACTTCTTCAAGGCCAGCCGAGAAAAGAATAGGCGATATTGCGTCACCCTGCCGTACACCTCGTTCTATATTAATTCCTACTTCAAGATCATCAAGGTGAATTGTGGCTGTAGCTCCATCATATATCGATTCTAATAGGTTTACATAGGCTCTCTCTACACCTTGGCTAAGCAGTGCATCCATTATCGCATGCTTTGAGATGGATGCTTTGAATTACTATTTATTTATATATATATATATATATATATATATATATATATATATATATATATATATATATATATATATATATATATATATATATATATAAATAAATAGTAATTCAGGAATCGACTGTGGATTGTTTTTATATAACATTGTTTATGTACAACGGTGTTAAATCACATGATCTTGGTGGTCAATTAACATCATCATTAACTCATCCAGGAAATTTTTCTCTCAATAAGGGCCGATTCTACAATGCAAGTATATACCTGGTATAAGCTATACTTGGAATAAAGTTTGAAACGCCCCTTGTAAGATCGCCGAACAAAGCTATTCTCGGTAGAAATCGATAGATATAAGTTAGTATATACTCCGTAAGGAGTATATACTACTACTAGTGTGCTAATGGAACATTCCAAGGCAATAATGGTTGTAACTGATATTCTGCACAATCTTATAATAGATGAACATGAAGAGGAGCCACCAGTCGAACACGACTTACATGAGCTGCAAATTGAGCCTCCTATTGTTTAAAATCATGATATCCGTGAAAACAACAGAATGCAAACATCACTGATTCAAAACCATTTTTCTAATCTGATATAATTTAATACGGTTTAATTATGTTGTGTACTGAAAACATTGTATTGTTTGTTTTACTTTATATTTTAGTATTTTGTTTCTTTGTCTATTTAGTTATGCAGCCATTTTGTTCGCTTAAAACAAATAAACATTTATCTGTAAGAACGGTAACTTGGTAAATTCTTGAAATAAATTTATATACCTAATTATGTTGTTGATAAACGACAAAATAAATTAAAAACGAAAGTACATTTTTTAACGTTTTGTTTCAAGCCTCATGATAATACATCAATTTCTAAAATAAATAAAACCCCTTAATGCTAATTATTTATTCCTTATATATAATGCTAGCTAATTATGTAATATTAATATCTATAAATAAATCATAATTATAAACATAGAATGCCTGTGTGATTGGCCATACACTGTGACTGGCAAATAAAATGAATTAAGATTGCTGTTACTTTCGTCTCTTGAGTTGAGCATTCAATATTTTCATTTCCAACTGATGCTTTTTTTCAAGCATTTTTCTTTCCTTTCTGTTTCCTCCAGAAGTGCCATTTAAAAATCAATGAACTCAATCTTTTTCTGGCCAACGGTTCATACACTTTCGCCCTGCATCCTTGTTGCAACTTGGAAGAAATTGATTCGCTTTGATCTATGTAGGTGTTGCTTATTTCTTGAATAATGTTTACATATATAATTTGAGATTTGTAACACTTTGCTTTTAGGCTATCGCAACTGGTGTGGATTCCATGAACTCCAGTTACAATTTGCCTATAATTATTAATTACTTTTATTTTATTACAAATCTTTTTCATTTGAGTATACATACAAATTCTATATTGGCACTAGAAGATTAATCTGTAGTACCTCCAACTGCCTTATATTTTCTTCTACAAAAGCCTCAGTGATGGGGCTTCCAGTGTCTTTTGCAACTGGCAAATCTGTGTGTACTATATAATATATACAAAAGACAATATAACTGAGTGAATCAAAATATATAAAATAACCCACACCAACATCAGAATAATACAATGCCGTTGCCCCAACACCAATCAACTCTATTGCAGCACTCTATTTCCAACGCTATCTAACTTTATTTCTCTCATTGGGCCCCGACCTGTTTTGTACATATATTGTTTCAGTTCCGCATATTCCTTCTTTACTGATTTTTTTAATGAATCCTGCTAGGCAATGAATTTGCTAGACAACATTTTGGCAGTCCTTCTTGTTCCCCAAACTATTGAACCTTCCTTCAATGAGTTTCCATTCTATATCTTTGGTATTATTAGAAAGGATGTCTGTTTTCTTCCACTCTGGAATAGAATAATACGTGGATCACCGGCACTATTACTACGTAAAACAATTTTATACGTACCGACAATGTCTTTACTTGCCTCAACCAAATCGACTAACATAACAATTTCGTCAATCGTGAAATTATTACATCGCTTTTTCTCCATTTTAATAAGATGACAATATTTTTATAAATAGAATAAAACAATTTTATACTTTGTTATCTATCACTTTTATTTTTAAGTTGTGTAAGTATAGTTTCGTAAAACGATGTTATATTCTCAAACATTATTTTAAAACTAAGGTATTACAGCTGTTTATGCTATGTACCTAATTTTACACTTTTGTCATCACAAAGTAACGAACAAATCAATCAATTAATATTTTTATAATTTCCAAACCATTCACATTAGGTTAGTGTGTGTGTGTGTGTGTGAGAGTCGATATGGCTCTGCTCCAGGATGGGCAATACGCCAGCTCCACTAATCTCCAGGAGCAGCTATGAATGCTGGCAAACTGTGCCACACAGCTGATCGGAAGATTACTTTAATTACTCTGTAATTATACGTTGCCTACGTTTTTCGCTGACAGTTAGTGGACGTTCACCACAAAGGAGGACGCTACAAAGGGAAAGGAAGGTAGTGATGGCGTGGAGACTTCCAATTGAAATACTACAACTTTAGACCTAACACATCCAGGTACCTATTGATAAGGCATAGCGAGTCTTGGTTGATATTTGAGAGAACAGTCTGAAGGTTAAGAGGCGCTCTATGCCCCAAAGCGATAAGCTCTCTGTATAAGTCAAAGGCCTGGTTATGTCTGAGCGGGCATTCGAAGAAAATATAATTCAAGGTTTCAGTTTCACCACAGTCGCAAAAAGGAGAATCCGCGATTTTAAATTTAAATAAACGGTGTTTAGTAAGGCAATGTCCCGTTCGTAACCTAATAATGTTAGTGATGTGTCTTCTGTCCTTAAACTCGAATTTATTAAACCAATGGATTTTAGGAAAATCAAGGACGATTTGTTGATACCAAGAACTTCTGTCATTTAATTTCTTCCATCTCGCACAAAAGTTCTTAAACAGTTTTTCCTTTAAGATGGGGATGAATTCTTTAAAATTTAATTTAATGCGTTTAGGGACATTGAGACGAGTCGCTAATTTGGTGAGTTGATCTGCCACCTCATTACCCTTGATGGATGAGTGAGTAGGGATCCAAGTCAATCTGATATCGACATTATCGCGGTAGGCGCCTTGCAGATGTGATTTGATATTAAGTATTGTTTTTCCATTAAAGGGGTCAATGTTGCTTTTAGTAACTTTGTCGATAGCACTCCTGGAGTCTGAAAGTATGATGACTTTCTCAAGTTGCAGGGATCTGATTGTTGTAAGGGACTCCTCAATAGCTATTAATTCACCCGTGCAAATTGAGGTTTCTGAAGGGAGTTTCTCCATCTTATTATAAGCCAGCAAAGGGGAATGGATTGCATAACCAACCCCATTCTCATTCTTGGACGCATCCGTATAAAATTGATGGAATGATTGGAGCCGTTGATTGTTAATGTAGCTTAGGAGATGGTTATCATTGAAAGGGTCATATTTTGAGAGGGGCAGGTTAATAGTTTTAATAGGCATGATCTGACACGAAAAGTCCGTCAAAAAGCAGTTGAATGTCGTATTGGAGGAGATTTTGTCGATAAAGGGGGGGATAGTCTTCAGAGCTTTCAGAAGGTAGGGAGTATCCTTGTTATGCCAGTAACTATTTCCTGTTGTAATTTTGTTATCAAGGTCAGTAAGGATTTTTTTGAGAGGGTGATTGAAAATCGCTAAAGTTTTTAAGAGAAGTCTAATCGAAAGCCAGCTCCTTCTGTATTCAAGGTCCGTCTTGCCTGCCTCTGATAAAAGGGCCGATATGGAAGAGGATTTCATACATCCGATGATTGTTCTTAACGATTCACGGTGGAGTTTGTCCAATAGTTGAAGGCACCCCTTACTACAAGGTTTAAAAAGAAACGAGCCATACTCCAAGTTAGCCCTGACGATGCCATTAAAGACCATCTTAAGAATCTTGGGGTCAGCGCCCCACCATACCCTAGTCAATGTTCTCATAATATTGAGCCCCCCTCTGGCTTTTTTCATCTTAGTGTTTATTTGTTCTTTCCAGTTAAGTTTTGGATTGAAGGTAATACCCATGTAGGTTAAGTTCTCAACGTATGGGATGACCGTGTCGTTAATTTTGAGTTGCGGTGGAGTAAATTTTTTTCTGTTTTTGGAGAAAACCATTGCCTTGCATTTATTCAGAGAAAGGGAAAAGCCATGATTGCCAAGCCATCTATTGGTATTTTTGAGGGCCAGGTTCATCGAGTTAACCATATCGTTGACATGTGATCCCGCTTTCAGTGATATTAGGTCGTCTGCGTACCCCAATATGATGATATTTTTGGGCATAATGTGGAGCAAATCCGATAGGTAAATATTGAATAGCAGAGTACTAAGCGGTGAGCCTTGGGGGATTCCGGCGTTAGCCATTCTCGGCCCGATGAGAGTCCCATCACGATTTTTGACGTATAGTTTTCGATTTTCATTAATTCTGAAAATTAGGTTGTTAGTGTGTGAATCTATTCCGAGATTACTCATCTTTCTGTAAAGTTTGGACAGAATTACGTAATCATAGGCCGATTTGATGTCCAGAGAGGTGGCGATTATTGCTTCATCATTGGAAAAGGCTTGTAAGATGATAGATGAGAGAAGGGCTAGGTTATTATTAATGCCCATGCCCTTTCTGAAGGCAGTTTGATATATTGGAAAAGTGTTGTTATGTTCTAGCGTCCATTCGAGACGATTTTTTAACATGATTTCTAGTACTTTGAGAAAGCAGGAGGAAAGGATAATAGGTCTGTAATTTTTGGGGTCTAGGGGATCAGTATCATGTTTCCAAATCGGGACCATCAGATAGTCTTTCCAAGGTAAGGGAAGTGGCGAGCCTTTAAGGCAGTCATTATAAATATTAAGAAGGATGTTTAAACGATCTTTATCTAACAGGTTTATCATTCTGTAGACAATGTTGTCCAAGCCTGGAGCTGATGTTTTCTTTTTATTTAGGGCGTATTGAAAGTTCGTATAAATTGAAGATAGGGCTTGGCGGTTCTGAAGTGGTTAGGGAGAAAGACGCTTGTATGTTGGTTCGAGTAGAGTTGTCCAGAATGTATCTCAAGAATTTGTCATCTGGGGGGGGGGATGCAAGATTAGGTATTTTGGAGTTGTAGAACTTTTTGACTTTTGACCATATGTTGCTAATCTTGGAATTTCTGTTTAAGGATTTAACCTTAGGTTAGGCTTATAAAATGCTATAATTTCCCACGCCATCAACTGTCAACGATGGCGCAATTCCACCTACTATTTTGGCATATTAGAACTACTAGGGCGTTATTTTAGGTATAACTAAAGGCGTTGTAGGCAACAGGCCACCAGACACCAGATATACTGAAAGTAATACCTGGTATAATTTATTCCAAGTATAACTGTTCGCCGTTTATACTTGGTTTATTCTTGTATTGTAGAATCGGCCCTAAATCAATTATTTTATTAGCAGAGTGCGGTGGAGAGCTATCCTGTGTAATTTGCATCTTATTTGCATCTTATTTGCCATCTTATATGCCTTCAGAGCTAAATTCTTTCGAAAAATACGAATGTTGTGGATTCATTGAGTCCAAATTGTTGTAACGTCGACTAATGGAAATTTCTGGGTCCTCAGCAACACTTTCACGTACCAAATCAATATGTCCTTGTGAACGACCTCCACGACTAAATATTGCTCTTCTTTTATCTCCTACCGAACCAGTTTCTTAAAATTTTTGAACAATTTGATTGATAGTGCTTTCAGATGGACGATTGTGCAAACCGTAAATTTCACGTAATTTTATAAAAACATCTATCACTGAACGCCCATTTCCATAAACAATTTTAACACGTTGTTGTATTGTGTATGATTTCATTTTTATAAATGTCATACATTAAACCTCTGAAATGAGACCAGACTTAAGCAAATTCACAACGGTATCTGTGTTTTATTCAAGTATTAAATTAACCACCCAATTCGATAGATCTGTTAGTTTCGTGAAAACATGTATAACTAAATAAAGGAGTACAAACCTCACTAATATATAAACTCCCATAAAAAATATACTGGCGAGAGGAAGAAATGTTAGTTACGCGAAAACACACGAAAAAGAACAATTCTTTTTCTTTTTGACTTTTTATTTATTAGATAAATCTTAGAAATTAAGTTTTTTTTGCATTGTATTAATATTAAAATGGGGCTTATTGAGTCGAGCTAAAGAAATCAGTTTAACTCTGAAGTATCCGAACAAGGTGTAGCTCTAAACCGTGCAATGGTCAAGCTATCATGGAAAATGGCTGCGGATTTTCATTCACAAATGCAGGCTATGTTTAAAATAGCGAAGAATAAACAAAACGAGGATGAAAAAGTACTAAAAGATCGAATAAAAGCACGAATATAATTAGAAAATCAATCTGAGTTGGAAATATAGATGTTCGTCACTACTCTCATCTCGGATTCCTCCTCTAGCTCAGATGTACAAAACGTCAAGCGCCGCTGCAGAAAAATATTGAGAAAACCCTCAAGAGAAATACCTACTGATTTGAAGTATGTTTCCGGGTCCAAAAGACCGCCAATAAGGGCAAAACAGTAGACGGAAAAACTGAGAACTCACTGAACTCACTGGAGAAACTGGCAGTGAAATTTCCATCAATAATCATTAGAAACCAAAATGACAATTTGGCATTGACTAACACTAACTAATGACAATAATAAACAAAAAATTAATAAATAAAACATTGTTATGGATAAGGGCATTAATAAACCTGATGGTGTAACATCATCAGGTGGTGTCCCATCATCATCCATCAGGGGAGGGATATACATAGAAATTTTATCTATTTGTACATTCGTATTTGTGTTCTCGAGGACTACAATAAACAATAAAGCAGTTATCTAATTCATTACGAAATAGAATTTTTGATTTAATAAAGATGGTGAAAATACCACAAAATATTAAAATGTTGTATCTTCTCTCCTTCCTCTGTTTCCACATTTTTGTAATATATCGTGAGTATTCGATACACTATCATTCGTAAAAAGTTTCTTTTATTTTTAGTGTTATGGGCTCAAAAGAGAATTGATGAAGTGTTTTCTATAATTTCCGAAACACCTCGGTGGAGAAATCGTCAGTCAAATTTCCACCAAAACCCCCAAAAAAACAAAAGGACAATTTGGCATTGACTAACACTTACTAACGACAATAATAAACAAATGTTAACAATTAATAAATAAAACATTGTTATGGATAGGGGCCTCAATAAACTTAATGGTGTAAAGGGTACAAGGTAACCCTAAGTTTGAAATAGGTTTTAATTTTGGGAAGGGAGATCCATTTCATCTACCAGTCTCTACAATCTATAAACAGAAGAAATATATAGCAATTTTATCTATTTGTATATCCGTATTTGGGTGCTCGAGGACCCCCATTCGAACTATGAGGGTATGCCTAAATGTGCGGTGGACAATGACGAGAGGAGACTAGTGTTCTATGCTCTATTTCTCATGTTCCTATTTGTTTTATCCCTACGTGCGTTTTGTTCTAAAAACAAGAGGAGATCAAAATGATTTTAGCAGTAACACTAAGCCGCTCATATAGTCGTGGCGCTTTTCTTTTTCCTTTCCATGCGTCGTTCCTTTTCCTTCGTTGAAGTGTACTGAGAAGAGTTAAGCTGGGTCTTGGAGTACGTTAGATGGAGATAGAAGTACCAAATTTTCTCTCAACTAATTAACTGCATGTGATTAGTTCCATTTTTCCTCCGATCTCTCTTGGGACCCTCTGCTCAACCATCTTTCGCTGCAGTTTCCGAGGACGTGGCTATTTTGGTGTAAGATTACCACCGCGGTTTTTCCTTGTACGCATTGTGGAAGTGAAAGGTCATTTTTCCTGTTGAGCTTCGTCAAGAGCCTCCATGGTTTGATAATTTAGTTTGACGTACTTCTACGGTTTTTAACCTCCAGGTCCCAGCCAGAAGAACAAGGATCTTGAGTTTTGTGTTAGTTTGATTAGCAGCTTTATGGGTATTCAAAGGTTACTGTCACCCCATCAGAGTGCCCACTACACCGGCGAAGCCTTGAAACTCTTTTAAAGATAATTTCCTTGTTTTATTTTCTTTTCTATGTTTTGTTGTTTGATAATCCAATAATAAAAATATGTGTATGTGTTCTTTTTTTGCTGGTCACTTAAATTTAAAATTAGGACCCACATATATGGTCCCCGATCAATTTGCGCCTTGTTCTCTTGGCTACAAGGGAAGCTACGATAGTTTTCTTTTAATTTTAATATCTTTTTTTATTTATAATCCTTGGACGAAGTCGAATTTAGGTGGACAGTACCGCCCCACTTCCCCATCGTTGTTGTGGCGAGGCTGACTTTAATATTCACGCTTTGTTTTGTTCTTTTCTCCCTTTTCTTCCACGGCGTAACCGGAGGATCAACTTTGATATTAACGTTTTGTTTTTTCTTTTCTCCCTTTTCTTCCACGGTGTAACCGAAGGAGGGAGAGGCCGATAGCTGTTAGCGAAGTGAACTAAAGCGAGCTTGTAGAACATCGTAGCGATTTCTTGGCCTATTCCCCACCCGTACTCTCCCTTTGATCTGGGTTAAGGGGGGCATAATTTGCACGTACGCTTAACAGCTCACCGGCTGAGTATAGTTGTAAACGTCACTATAAATCACAATCCCTTTTAAATTACAATAAATCCTTTTTATTTCTTTCTCTCTTTCTTTTTTCCTCAACAAACGAATGAAGTTCGGCAATGGAATGAAATTATTATTTTATTCTAAGATAGCCTGCTATTTTAGAATAATGATGGCCTTTCTAGGGAATGATAATATAGCATTTAGTTCCGTCTGCAACAAGAAGGAAAACAAACACATGTGTGCACTTATGTACGTACGTAAAAAGTTATACTTCTTTAGCGTAATTAAAAATAATAAATTATGTGTTACATCGGCGCGCGCAACTTCGTCCCCCTCTAAAAATTCACTCTGATCTGTTTTCCCAAACGCGCCATAAGGAGTACAACTTCAAAAATGCTTCACGCCCTCATCAAGGATGTGGCAAAATTAGTCCGAGAAGGTAAAAACGGGCTAAATTAATTGAGTTCAGTTTCCACCCAGCCAAGATCGTTTCCTTTTCGCGGCCTGTTTCAACTATTCGTGATTCTATCTGCACCCTGCCAAAAGTTATGATTTGCCACTGATAGAATCTTACATAATTAAATGTTGTTATTCGTTTTTAGTGTTTTTATATTTGCTTCAAATAAAAGTTAAAATTTTGAAAAAGTTTATTGACCTTGAAAGCTTAATTGACTGGATCAGAATATAAAACAATTTTTAGTAAATATTTGTTTTTGTTTGGCGTGAAAATGTTAGAAATAGTTGTTTATATTTGAGATTCCTTAATCTTCTAGAGGTTTTATCACAATTTATCAGTTTAGTTCGGCTATTCATCAGTTTAATCTTGTGGATTAGTATTGAAAAAATAAAATAAAATATATTATTCATTATGGAAAAATAAGTGTTTTTTAGAAGAAGAAAGACGATTCATTTTCCGTTATAAGCAGAAGAGATGAGTTGTAAGGATATAGGTCGCCGACTAAAATGAAGTTTTTCATTGGTTGATTAGAAATTCTAAATTAGAACGAACAGTCCGTTTCAGCGGTTTTTCGGTGAGATATAACAAACTCATCATTCAACTTTGAGGCTACCTGATCTGTTTAGAAGAGTAAAAGACTCGTTCTGAGAACTGCATCGAATTCCTGTGATAGTGCAAGAACAATTGCTGAGAAATCTAAAGTGCAAACAAGAGTTAAAAATGTTTTATGATAATTAAAAAAGTCTGAAAATAGGAAACCAGTATTAATACTTACTACAAATTAACCCCCAATAGCTCTCGCTGAAAAGGTTATGTTATGGACTCACCAGTGGACGAAAATTTTTTTCTAGTGAAGAAAAACCATTTAAATGGGCTTGATGGTTTTCCATTTATTTTCATGTTCTCACGATGGAAGAAAAAATTTATCAAGAGTGGGAGGAACGAATGTAATGTTTTGGGTGAGTAATGGCTACAAAAAAAGTAGCTTAGCGTATCTTTTTCATCGAGTTAACTCAGTTTGGTTCGAGGAAAATAATATTTCGAAATTGGGCTGACCTGCTGTTTCTCCACATTTCAATATCATTAAAAATGTTTGGCAAGTTTGTAGTATAAAACAAATTAATCAAATTTCACAATGAACAATAAAGCAGCTGTAAAATTTATTTTCAAAAATAATTTTTGATTCAATGAAAGGTGGTGGAAAGACCACAAAATATTAAAATGTTGTATTCTCTCTCTTTCCTCGATTTCTACTATTCGTAAACATACTTTTTTATTCCTCTATTCGTAAACATAATCTTTTATTTCTAGTGTTATGGACTTAAAAGAGTGTTCAAGTGTTTTTTACAATCAAGGAAACAATAGTGAACATGGTGCTTGTGGAGAACCATATTTGTTCGATTTTTCGTGAAAATTTTACGAATTATTATTCCGGTTTGCGATGATGTGTTATCCTGATGTAAAAACCATTAATAAGTATCATTAGTTTTTCTAATGTTTTCTTCATTGGTTGACCTGGAAGGTCTTCCTGTATGGGATTCATCTTTAACTTCTTCTGTATCTAAACTTTTCATCAGCTTGATATATTAGCTTCTCAACAGCTTGATTGAGGATGAACGTTCGGGACCGTTTATAAATATATAAACAAACAATACAAATAAATAATAAAATACTATGTTATAATAATATTCAATATTATCGGTAGTGGTTGCAGTTTTTGGCCGTAACGAATGTTCATCGACAACCAAGTTGGTACGACCACGATTAAATTAAACGGCACAAAATTTCACGGTGACAAATTATATTGCAGAGTTCTCGTAAACAGAAGCCATATCGGCTTTAATTTGCGTAGGCGTATTGCCTTTCAAATGCAAGAATTTAATAACGGTTTCATATTCGATTTTTTCCATCTTTAAAATAATTATAATAATATTCAGCTCTACAGGCCTAGTGGCCCTTGGCTTCGAGTTCTTTCACTCTTCTTTTCCAACTTTTTCTGTCCAAAGCATCAGTCTTCCAATCCCTCACTCCTACTTTCCTCAAATCATTTAGCACCTCATCCAGCCATTTCTTCCTCGGTCGCCCTCTTCTTCTCCTTCCCCCTTCGCCTCTCATTAGAATTCCTTTAACCCATCTCCCGCTGGACATCCTCGCTATGTGCCCTAGCCACATAGCTCGCTGCGCTCTCACCACCTGAACAATGTTTGGTTTTTTGTACAGTTCTTCTATTTCTTTGTTTGTTCTTCTTCTAAATTCATTCAAAACTTTAACCCCTCCAAAAATTCTCCTTAATATTTTTCGTTCCCAGACTTCCAGCTTAGTTTCTTCCTTCTTCGTCATCGTCCATGTCTCGCACGCATAGGTAACCGTGGGCCTTAGTATTGATTGGTACACTCTTACTTTTGCTGCTCTTGTTATATTCTTTGCCCTTAAAATTTTTGAAAACATTCCTGCAGCTTTGCTTCCTTTCGCTAGTCGTTTCTCTATTTCCTTTTCTTCATCCCCTTTACTCGTTAGTGTTACTCCCAGATATTCAGCTTGTTCCACTCTCTCTATTGTATATTTCTTATTTACTGCACAATCAATGACTAAATTATGGGAGAGTCCTCTGGTGCTATCTTTCATTACCATATATTTGGTCTTGTTCTCGTTAATTGTTAAGCCATATTCTCTCGCCTTTCTTTCCAACATCTTGAAAACCTTTACTACTTCTTTCTTGGATCTCGCCATCAGTACAATGTCGTCGGCATAAGCCAAACATTGGTGTCTGGTACCATATATTAACCCCTTGGTATTGATGCCACTCTCCCTCAGAATCACTTCCTGCACCAGATTGAACAAAATTGTTGACAGTGGATCGCCTTGTCTCAGTCCTTTCTTTACAATGAACTCCTCAGACATTGCTCCATCGACTATAACTTTATTTACTGTTCTCCTGACAGTCATCTCCACCAACTTCCTCAACTTTTCCGGGACCCCCAGTTGTCTCATTGCTTGGAACACCTTTTCCCTGCTAATGGAGTCATATGCTTGCCGATAATCTATGAACAGCAAATGTAAGCTCAAATTTTGCTCATAAGTATTCTGTTGGATCTGTTTCATGATGAATATCTGGTCGGTTGTTGATCTTCCTGCCCTGAACCCTCCTTGGTATTCCCCTACTTGTTCGTTATGGTATTTCTCTAGTCGATCTTTAATCATCTTGGCCATCACTTTGTAGGTCACGTCTTGCAGTGCAATTCCGCGGTAGTTATTACATTCCTCCTTAGCTCCTTTTTTGTGCAGTGGTATTATCAGCGCTTTATTCCATTTCTCTGGCATATTTTCTTCTTGCCAAATTCTGTTCATTAACTTCCATGTGCTTGCCACCAAAGTATCACCACCGTGTTTCAGGATTTCAGCTATTATACTGTTTTCTCCAGCACTTTTGTTATTTTTTAACTGCTTTATACAAACTTCTATTTCTTCTTTTGTAGGTGCATTTATAATTTCGTTATTTTCTGCAATCACATCTTCTTCCATTTCATGTTCTCCCCAGTTCCCTTCTTCACCAGTCTCATTTAGCGTCTCTGAAAAATATTGGGCAAATCTTTTCAGTTTTCCATCTACATCTCCTACCAGGGATCCTTCTTGAGTTTTCAAATAATGGGGTCTTCTAGCGCTACTGCCTTTACTTTTTTTTAATTCCTGATAGAAATTTCTTATCTCTTTATTAGCATATGATTCCTCTATTTCTTTTAATTCACGTTCTAAAAGTTCTTTCTTTTTCCTGCTACATATGGTCTTGGCTCCCCTTCAGATGCGATCATATCTTTCTTTGTTGCTTTCGCTCCTTTCTTTCAGTAATCTCAGACGTGCTTTGTTTCTTTGCTCCAAAACTTGTTTACATTCTTCGTCGAACCACCTATTTGTTTGATTTTTTTTGGGTTCTCCCAGTATTTTTTCTGCTACCTCCTTCATAACTGCTTCAATCCGTACCCATTCCTCCTCTAAATGTTCTTTATTGAGCTTAATTCCTAGTTTTCTTTTCATTTCCTGTTCGAAATGCATTGCTGTTGTCCTATCCTCTAGTTTTGCTACATCATATCTTTTCCGTCTTCCCCCCTTTATATTTTTTCTTCTAGGTGGTCTTTCCTGTTTCATTTCCGTTATAACTAATATGTGATCGCTATCACTATCAGCTCCCCTGAAACTTCTAACATCAGTAACGTTTTTTGCATGCTTTCTTTCTATGAGGACATGGTCAATTTGATTCTTTGTCTCTCCATTTGGAGCTATCCATGTTTCCTTATGTATGTTTTTGTGATCAAAAGCAGTGCTAACAATTTTCATATTGTTCTCGAACGCAAATTCTATCACCCTTTTTCCATTGTCATTACTAGTGGTGTGTATACTTTTACCCCCTGTTACCTCCTTGTATTCTTCTTCCCTCCCTACTTTGGCATTCATATCGCCTACCACATATTTTATGTCAATAGTTAGTGTTAAAATAATTAGTAACAAAAATTTAATAAGAATCAGAAGACTACGTCTCTCTATTTGAAATGCC
Organism: Cosmopolites sordidus; assembly: GCA_031761425.1. Lineage (NCBI taxonomy): Eukaryota > Metazoa > Arthropoda > Insecta > Coleoptera > Curculionidae > Cosmopolites > Cosmopolites sordidus. The sequence goes on from JARFXV010000024.1 coordinate 1,994,193, forward strand.
AGTCGCGTTGGCGCGGACGTTAGAGCGGCGGTCTGCCGCTGCTGTATCGAAACCGCATTAGCGCGGTAGTTGGTTCGATTCCAGCGCTCGGGTGATTGGTTTTTCTTTATTTCTTCTGCCTGTATTTACTTCTTTAAATGTTGGTGATTGTTTCTCGGCAAGAGTGTATAATCCGACAACAAATTACCCCTTAGTCACGCCAGTTAAAGGCTGGGTAAGGCCGGATGCCATCTGACATACACATCGTAAAGTTTGACATGGTTGACTGTATATGTACTAAGAACGTTTTGTCAAACGGACGCCGTTTGTGTTGGATTTGACAATTTGGTGACTTGACAATTTTATCTCAGTTAAAAAATGGAATTGACTATTGAGAGAGATAACTACTTTCGACGTGGATTATATCAACGACAGTGCATTGATCAATTAACTTCGACGTTTGGCAATGAAGCCCCATCTAAAACCACTATATATCACTGGTTTAGAGAATTGAATCGTGATCGTCGTTCGCTCACGGACGAATGTGAAGAAGGTCGTACAAAATCGGTTGTTGTGTCAGAAAATATCGATACTGTGCACGAACGGATAAAACAAGATCGTCAGGTGACATACCGTGAGATTGACGCAACCCTGGACATCAGTATAACAAGCATAGATAAGAATTTACATGAACATTTAGCCGTGGAAAAGATTTGTGCGCGTTGGATTCCGCATAATTGGACAATCGCTCAAAAAAGGCTCCTGTCGATTGGTGCAAAGAAATGCCCAAAAAATACAATCATGGGGCATCAAAAACCGTGTATAACATCTACATAGGGGATGAATCTTGGATCTATGCGTATGAGCCCGAAAGTACACAGCAGTCGACTGTATGGGTCTTTTGAAATGAACCAAACCCAACAAAAGGTGCAAGTAGCAGTTTGCAGTGTTTGCAGTTGCAATGCAGTTTTTGGGATAAATGGTCATATGGCTACAGTACTACTAGAGAACCATAGAATGATCAATTTTGAATAGTACACAACCATTTGTTTACCAGAATTCTTTAAACAAATAAGAAAAAACAACCAGGGACGCAGGATTCTTCACCATGAAAATGCGAGCTCTCACACATCGGACCGAATATTCCACCGGACATTCCTAACTTGACACTCAATGATTTTTTAGTGTTCCCGTCCATGAAGGAAATTGGTTGAAACATATGCAAAAGTGTATCGAGTATCGAGGAGAATATTTTGAAATATAATAAAACCATTTTGAATAAGAAATATTTCTTTTTATTTATTATTCGGGATACATAATTAGCAACCCTGGTAATACAATAGGTCTATTTATTGTTGAGCATATCTTTTTTTTTATGTAGAGCGAAAAAAATCCTCTTTGCAGCCGGTATTATTGCCGCAGCGTCTTCTGATTCTTAATGAGTCGTAATTATTGAGTCTAGATAATTTAAGCTATTAACTTTTTCAAATCGTCCTCCGTTTATTACTAGAACAATATCTAGGGGAGAGTGGGAGAACGGCGAACGCGGGGAAATCCCGAACGCAGTGATTACAGTAGGTTAGAAATATATGACATGATGTTATTAGTCACCATCTTAAAGATCACGCTACAGTGCTGTGAATACCTTCGTAGAAACAGCAGCGTTTGTGTTCTCTCTCTGCAACTGCTCACGAGGTTCATTCTTAGATTCTAACACTCATCAGTGATTGTCTAACGGTAAGTTGAGCATTCGCTTCCCTCCTTTTTACATTTTGCTTACATTTTATTTTCATTTCGTTTTTTTGAATTGGAACATCGGCTTATTGACTGATTTTTTGTTGCATTTGTAATGGACGATCCGGAGGGGGGTTTAGTCCCCCCTCCCCGGTGCTTGTCAGGCATACAGAAATTGGCAAAGAAAATGATAGTATTTCGAATGAACATTCTTCCACCAAAAAAAATTCTCAAAACGAAAAAACAAATATTCTTTATTTCCAAACTAATATTGGGCCGTTTATAGTTTATATCGAATCGACAAACATTCCAACAATTAAAATTGGTACTTTTAATAGTATCAAATTTGCAAGAGACATTTTTAATCTTAATTTGAAAGATGTTAAGAAGGTTAGCAGTAAAGGATTAAACCGTATGGCGATAGAATTAATTAACTACCAAGCAGCCAACTGATTATTAAAAAACAAAACATTATTAAACAAAGGATATAATATTTTTATACCATACAACTTCGTAACATGCAAAGGAATAGTTAGGCAATTGGACATCGATCTTAGCGAAGAAGAACTATTACAATCATGTAAATCTGAGCATAATGAAACCGAAATTTTTAAAATTAAAAGACTGAATAGAAAGGTTTTTAATAACAATGAAGTATCTTACGAACCTACGGCAACTGTGCTACTAACTTTTAAAGATGTTCTAATGGCAAAAACTGTATATTTTTATGGGCTACCAAGAATGGTCAACGTCTATATCCCCCCGGTTACCCAATGTTTTAAATGCCTAAGATACGGACATACCAGAAAAAATTGCAAGGGTAAGGAAAGATGTTTCAACAGTGTAGAACAAAAACATAATTAAGAAGGAGAGACTCCGCTTTGTGAACTTAAATGCTTTTACTGCAGAGACTCGCACAAATCAGTGGATAAAAAATGCCCGGAGCATATACGACAAAAAAACATTAAAGAACTAATGTCATACGAAAATATGACCTTCTATGATGCAAGTGAGGCAGTTCCTAAAACGTATATAAACAAAGAAAAATTCATTTATAATGCATAAGATTCTCCAACCATATCAAAAAAAAAATCAGTAAATCAAGAATATCAGAATCCCAATAATAGTAGATCTAATGAACTCATTGATCCGACACAGAGGAGGACTCATAACTTCAAAACTTCATCGATAAAATGTACATTCCAACAAGTAGTCTCCAATACCGACAATAAAAGAAGAGTTCTTCAAAAAGGGTATGATAAAAACAGCATGAACAAAATCTATATTTTCCAAATTTAAGACCAGAGAAACAAACGCCTTCTGGTTTAGTTCTTACCCAACCGAGTATTCAAACACCTTCTGCCTCTAATTCATATCCCCAAACCCATCCCATTCAAGACCGCAAAACCAAATTAGTCTGGCCTGTCAGTGCACTTCAAAGCAACTTAAATTCTGATTCCGCAAATATTGAAAAGGACTTAAAATTATGTATTGACTTTATTATGAACACAACTCCAAAAAATCAAAGTATAATAAAAAAAATTCTATTATCATGTGTAAATTTACAATCCTATATGGACTTAGACCAGATTTCAGACTGCGATTCTTAAAACTTTAATATTAATTATGAACCAGATACTCAAATTAAAAATTATCCAGTGGAACATAAGAAGCATAAAATCTAACAGAGACAACTTGGTTCACCTTATCTCTAAGGAAAACCCGGATATCGTGGCTTTAAATGAAACGTGGCTCAAACAGGATTTCAACTTCTCTTTAAAAAATTTTAACATCATCAGACAAGACAGGACAGATGGGTATGGAGGGGTTGCAACATGCATTAAAAAATCAATCACATACAATAAAATTAGAACCTTTAATTCAGATCAAGTCCAATACATTACGACAAAAATTGGAAACCTATATATAATTAATATTTACGCAAACTGCAATAACGCCATTTCACTGGAATTTCTGAAGGACATGGTGGAGAATATTTCTTTGGAAAAAGTAATCATAGTGGGTGATATGAATTCTCACCACCCCTTATGGGATTCATGTACAATTAATAAGGGCGGTAAAAATATATCGGATTTCGCCTTTCTCAACGAATTAACGGTTCTGAATGATGGTGAACCAACGCTTTTTCAACACGCTGACAATAACATCAGTGCAGTAGACCTAGCTATTGTAAGTAGTAATTTAACTATTACCTCGGAATGGTCCGTCCTTCAAGATTGCGGAAATAGTAACCATTTCTCTACACTTCTAAAACTTAATTTGTCAGACCCTCAGGAGAAGAATAACCCGTTTATCGTAAATTTTAAAAGTAGGAATTTCAATAGAGCTGATTGGACAGCTTTCTATATCAACGCCCTATTAGCAATGCACCATAATGTGGAGAACACGAACTATAACGACTTCTTGAATATAGTGAACCAAGCAGCTGACGAATCTATCCCTTATAAAAGCTGCCGGGCAGAAGCCAAGACAACAAACCCTTGGTGGGATGATGAATGTACTTTATGGGTCAAAACAAGAAGAGAAGCTATTCGAAATTTCAAACAATTTCCCAATATGGAAAATTTCGTTAATGCCAAACGCATCATCGCCCAAACTAGGCGAAATCTAAGAATCAAAAAAAGAAATAAATTCATAATTTTTTGCGAATCCTTAAATAAAGATTCTAGCATGAAATATGTTTGGAATAAAGTCGTAAAATTTTCGAACCCTAATAAAAAATCAGCTAATAACACTACCTCAGACGATATTAAAAGAGACATTCTCATCAAAATGTCTTCAGATGAGATTTACCCAGAATTTACTCTTGTGCGGAGAAACAATATTACCCTATTCTCAATCTTTGAACTTGATAATGCGCTTTACAACAAAAAACTTTCGGCTCCAGGTCTGGATGATATTTCCTACCCAATGCTAAAACAACTTCCCCTTATATTTAAACAAGTATTACTTAAAATTTTTAACAATTGTCTCAAGGGTGGCTCTCTACCTTTGGACTGGAAAAAGTACAATATCATAAGCCTCCTAAAACCAAACAAGAATCCCTCTCTTTCTGATAATTACAGACCGATTATTCTATCCTCTTGTGTCCTTAAAACTCTGGAAATCATGATTAAAAATCGCCTGGATTGGCATTTGGAACGCAATTTAAGATTCAAAAACTTACAAGCAGGATTTAGAAAGGGTAGAGGCACAATTGACAATTTAGCTTTTCTACATTCTAATATATTCGAGGCTTTCACGACCTCGCGGTCGGTATTGGCAATTTTTCTGGACATCAAATCTGCATATGATAATGTCAATATTTACAAACTTTACAATAAATTATGCCTTTTAAATATATCAACCGCGCTAAATAACCTTATTTTCAACATCCTGAACCATAGGCTTCTATACGCCACAGGCAATGATGGAAATTTACTGGGACCGATGACGACAACAAACGGTCTTCCTCAAGGATCCCCTTTAAGTACAATTCTTTTTAACATCTATATGGCAGAGATTTTCTCTATCGTAGCTGAAGATTTCCAAATACTTGGATATGCCGACGATTTGGCTCTATTAGTGAAAGGGCTTGATGTCCAAAGAATGGCACAAAAAATGAATTCAGAAATGGACAAAATTCAAATTTGGCTATCCAAGCACAATCTTCATCTATCCACTGATAAATGCGAAATAATATGGTTTACCAAAGGACCACGGAAAATTTCACTGCCGGAAATTAAAATCTATAATACGGTCATACCGTTCAAAAACCAAGTAAAATTTCTAGGTATGATATTCACATCAACACCTCAAATGGGACGCTCACGTGAATTGGGTCACTGTCAAAGCTCAAAAAAGTATTAATGTCTTACGTGCTATCTGCAGGGTCTGGTGGGGTGCAGACCCTAGGACACTTTTAATGGTAAATAACGCTTTAATTCGATTACATTTGGACTATGGATCCACCTTATTTAAACCCACGAGTGAAAAGTGTCTTAAGAAATTGGACGTGATTTATTTTGAAAGTTTACGAATTTGTTTGGGCTGCATGAAATCCACTCCGCGAGTAGCCATACTGGCAGAAGCTGCAGTATCAGATCTTGAGTATAGAAGGAAATGGCTAGCAGTCAAACTTTTGGCTAAAATAATTACCATACAACAGCACCCTTAAATACAGACACTGCCTAATATTCGTAAGGAATTACTAAAGAAAACGGACCTTCATAACAATAATAAAACTCCGTATCTAGCAACGGCATTAGAACATTTTTATCCCTACTACAAAAAATATACAAAAGCTTCCCTTGTTCTGACATAGATTTTAACATTCTAATCTCCGAACTTCAAACTTTTAACTGTAATATTAGGAAGAATGAAGCTATGATCAGGGAAAGATTTTGCATGGTTACTGAGAGATTTAAAAATGAATACACTTTTATTTACACAGATGCTTAAAAAAATAATAATAGGGTGGGATACGGTCTATATATCCCTGCCATTAAATATACTTTCTCTTCTAGACTGCCACAAGTGGCTATAACTAAAGCAAAAGTGGCTATAACTAAACATCTTAAGAATGTGATCATTTTTTCAGACTCTCAAAGCGCTATTACCAAGATCAAAGGAAATAACTTTTCCGCCTCTGCCGATTACTGGACGCTTAGAACAAAAAGATTAATATCATTGGCCAATCAAAACGGTTCTAATATTCGCCTTTCTTGGATTCCGGGTCATTCAAACATCCCTGGCAATGTAAAAGTTGACACACTTGCTAAAATAGCACACTTTTCCTCTTAAAAGATGGTTTCAAAAATTCCCTATAAGGACAGGAGACATATCACTACCATCATTAGAATGAGTACGGGTCACTGTCTAACTAAACAGCATATTTTTAAATTAAATTTAAGGGATGATCCCCTATGCGAATGCGGCTTAGTGGAAGACTTAAATCACATCTTTTTCGAGTGTCCCATTAACTTCATTCCAAATTTTAACCTATACGAGAAACTGAGATTAATGAATACTTCAGGCTCAATTTCTATCCACTCAATAATAAGTAATGCTACAGAAGAGGTAGTCAATATTTTGATGAACTTTCTAACAATAAACAAAATAAAACTATAACAAAGTGCAATGCTCAGCTGTATAATAATAGTCTTTTTTCTTTTAGATCCCTTTTCCCCTTAATGTGTGTATATGACCTTTGTTGTGTTGTTTGACTAACTGAGAACCTATCATCAAAATAGCCCTAGGAGGCAGTATAAATTTTATCTTATTCACAGCACTTAATAAATTTTTACAGAACCTAAAATTTAAAAAAAACCCACTTTATTTAACTGAAGTCGGCGGCCCCGATATGGCTTAGAGCCAGACAACATCGTGGTCGCCTCCAAATCGTGCTGGCGTATTGCCTCGCAGCAAAGCCATCAAGCAACAAGACAAGACAAGACAAAGATCACGCTACTTTTAGTGCCGCATGACAAATGGAACGAAACAGACGCATACGCGGTCCAAGGTATGAATATTTACATTTTTTTGTTGTTTTTCTTGTACTTTTTTGCCTCATTTACTATCAGTGCTGTACGGTTTTAATTAAATATGTTAGCCACTTAACTTGAAAAACTAAATAACTACATATCAAAGGTTATATTAAGTTCGTTAGTAGCGGTGTACATAAATCTAACCTCAATATTTTTTTAACACTTTTAAATTTGAAAGCGCATTTGAATAACTTTTACTATTTGTTTTAGATGCCTCGCAATTATGTTAAAAAAACTGAACGAAAATACAAGAAGATCTAGAGAAAGCCGTAGAAGTCCGATGTAAAAAACTTAGTATAGGTAAAGCGTCGATTGTTTATTCGGTGCCAAAAATGATGATATTTGACCACTTAAAAGATATAGTTGTAAAACAACTGAGGAATCGGAAAAAAAAACAATATTTTCCGAAGCTCAAGAAATGGAGCTTGAGCATCATATCCTACAATGCAGCAAGCTTTATTACGTTCTAACAATTGAGAGGGTGCTCAAAATTTCATTCACATTCGCAGAGAAAAATAAACTTCATCATAATTTTGACCGAAATAAAGAAATGGCTTGTAAAGACTGGTATTACAGCTTTATGGGAAGGCACCCTGTACTTTCCTTCAGAAAACCGGAAGCTACATCAATAAATAGAATTAATGCGTTTAATGAAACAGAAGTCAAGATTTTTTACGACAATTTGAAATCCATACAAAATAAATATAATTTTGGAACTGAAAAATTTTTTAACATAGACGAAACAGGAATCAATTCTTCTATTGGACCCTTTGGTGTGAAACACTAAACTTGAAGAGATTTACCACTAAACACCAAAACACTTTTTTGAACTGCTCGACGCACGTTTCGCTAACCATGATAGCATCATCAGGAATTCTTCTTCTCTGAAAAACAAATTACATGTTTCTAATCCAAAAGTGCCAAGATTGTATGCTCTACCAAAAATTCATAAACCAGGAAAATCAATGAGACCAATTGTATCAGCCATTGATTCTCCAACATACAACTTGGCAAAGTGGTTAACAAAGGAATTTGAAAATCTATCAAACCAACTACCTTCCTGTTCTGTGATAATTTCATCCAAATTCATAGAAAAAGTTAAAAATACACATCTACAGGAAGGTGAGGTTTTGGTTTCCTTTGACGTTTCATCGTTGTTTCCGAGTGTCCCGATTCCTCATATCTTGAAATACCTGAGGGAGTTACTCGAGTTAAATGGTTTTAATAACAAGATTTTTTCTGAGTACATCTCCTTAACAAGATTATGTATGAAGCAAAATTGTTTTCAGCTTAATAACAGGTTTTATGAACAACAAGAAGGAACGGCAATGGGCAATCCTCTGTCACCGTTCTTAGCCAACTTATTTATGAGTAAATTTGAAACCGAGGCAAAAGATGAATTCAGTCACTTTCCGAGGGTATGGTTAAGATATATGGATGACATTTTTGCCATTTTCGATTCGAAAAATGAAAATTTAGATGGTTTTATTAAGAACCTAAATAGTAAATCAACAATAAATAAACAACGATAGTTTACCATTTCTGGATGTGTTAGTCAGTAGAAATAATAAAAATAGGTTAGATTTTGATATTTTCAGAAAAACCACCACCACTTCGAGATACATTCCTAACGATTCAAATCATAGCTTCCAAAATAAGATGGCTAGTTTAAATTTTATGGTAAATAGATTAATTAATTTTCCTTTAAATAAAGATAATTATAACAAAGAATTAAAATTAATTAGGGAGGTATCTGAAATGAATGGTTATAATAAGAACATTGTAGATAAACTAATTAGAAAACATAAGTTCAGAAAATTATTGAAAGAATTTTCGACTTTTCAAAAGGATCAGAACACAAAAAAATTCATGGTAATACCATTTGATGCCCAACTGACAAGAGGACTAGATAAAATTTTGAAAAAAGTGGACATTAAGTTTTTATACAGACCATATAATAAATTAAGAGGAGTTCTGGGTAATCCAATGGATAAAGTTGAGCAACAAGAAAAGTCGGGGATTTACGAAATTAGTTGTCAAGACTGGTGATCGAAGGTATATTGGGCAAACAAAAAGATCCATATTGACAAGATATAAAGAACATGTTGTCCACATTAGATATGAGAGAAATGAAATATCTTATGTTGCCCAATATGCAATCGAACATGACCACAGTATAGATATTAGTAATTTAAGACTAATTAAAAGTGTTAATAATAATAGGGCTTTGGATGCATATGAAAGCATTCAAAAACCGAGATAAAGGACCGATTCCTTTCAGTAAACTTTTTCAATTATTAATGCAAGGCTTAGTACACTTCACGGTTCGTGATTTTTACACGCTTCGTTAGGTATGGTTTTCATATAAATAGAACATACTTTAGTTTTAGAACTAGATTGAAACAGGAATCACAAATATTCAAAGAAATTAAAAAATTTTGGCACCCAAAGGCCAAAAACATATAGGAAAGACGACTAGTGGTGAGAGGGATACGGTAGTTTGTGCATTTAGTGCAGCTGGTCAATACATTCCCGCATTTTTTATATTTAAAAGAAACCGAATGAATGAACAATTTCTAAAAGGTGGTAACTCCAACATGGTTGTTTCAGTGTCTGATTCAGGATGGATCAATGAAAGCCTATTTGTCGACTGGCTTCACCAATTTAGCCGTCTAAAGATTGTCCAACATTATTTATTTAAAATAATCATTAGAGCCATGTGAGCGTACACTTAACCCTGCTCCCTCACACTTCGCATAAACTACAAGCATTAGATCTCATATTCTTTAGACCTCTTGAAAGTGCCTGTAACCGAGAATGTGAGTATTTCATGTTTGAGAGAGCTGGAAGAGGAATAACGCAGTATGAAGTGGTAGAACTATTCACAAAGGCGTTCAAACGATGCAGCAATCTAGAAAAGGCAGTTAACGGCTTTAGAGCAGCAAGAATTTACCCATTCCGTCCTATTGAATTCGAAGAAGCGGCGACTCAGAGTCAGACATCCCAGCCTACTGAAACATCAATGGGCCCACGTGCAGAAAACTGTAATAGCCTGCAAGTTCCTAATGTTGTAACTCTCCACGCACATGTCGTTGTAACTCAAGCCCGCATTTCTGATATTCAAGTTGCAATGGAGATGTCGACTTCGGACGTACTTGCTCTCTTGAAACACAAGCTCTTGAGGTTTCAGTTTCCAAGGCCAAAACTATTGTTCCGGTAGTTGCTGCTAAGACCTACGATTCGAATGTTCTTACTGATGGACATACTCCTCCGCCACAATGTTACGATGGTCTAAATTCTACTATAACACCAGAAAATGACTCTAATATAGTTATTCGACTATCTCATATAGTAAATATACCTGTGATTCCTACTATGACATCGAAACGCAATCTAAAGAAAAAGCATCATTTTGCCTAGTACATATTTGAAAGAAAAACTAGAACAAAAGCAGAACAATAAATTAGAAAAGGAGAAAAACGAGAAGATTTCGGGGAAAAAAAGAAATAAAGATAGAAAAAATCGAAATTATTAAACCAGATAATAAAAGGATGAAAAAAGCCGTAAGAAATTTTAAAGATATAGAAGATTTTCAAGATTATAACCAAAAAAGAGGAACAAAAAAGAAGACTGATCGGATTAACAATGAAATTTTTGACTATTTTTGCATTTTTCGCAGTGAAAGGAAAAAAGGAAAGGATTTACGGTTGGAGGGCGCATCAGCATCTAGGGCTATTTAGCGACTGGATCTACAGCTTAACGTGGGTTCCAAGCAACGGTCATCAGCTACCGACAAAACCAGGCCAGCACTCCCCTCAGGCTATCAACCCTTGGTTATATGCCTCCCATAAGCCTATCGACTGGCGAGTCCATAAACCAACGCAGACCACTTCTCAGAAGACATCCGGCCTTACTCAGCCTTTATCTGCGTGACTGAGGGGTAATTCGTTGTCAGATTTTACACTCTTGCCTAGAAACAATCACAAACATTTAGCTGTGGATATGTGTGGGCATGTGTGCGTATATGTGAGTCTATATAAGTGTGTGTGTAGGGCAGGAAGTAAGACGGACAGAAGAATTAAAGAAAAGCACTCATCCGAGCGCTGGAATCGAACCAGCTACCTTTGGATTGCTAGGCAGACGACTAACCCACCAGACCACCGCGGTCGGCTTTTTTGCAGTGAGAAATACGAAAGATTGGATTATGTGTTGTGAGTGCCACCAATGGGCACACGACAAATGTACCGACCAAGCTTCAACATCGGTGGGCTATCGATGTGATTTTTGTCGTTAAAAAACTTAATTATTTTAGTTCGTAATTACCCTACTCACTGTTCGGTATTACTCGTCGCGTGTCGGGTAATGCCGAACACCAAGGGTTTTGTTTTCTTTAGAAGATTTTTTTTGTTTCAAATAACATAATAATGTTGAATTATGTTTAAGTTAGTAACATAACCGAACTGACTGATTAATCATTAGTCTGCAACCCCGTGTAGCTTTTCAAAGCAACCACTTTGAAGGAGATGTTGTAAAATTATAATTTCAATTGAATAAAATTTTTTTTTAAAATCGGTCTAATTACTTTATTTATATACATCGTATTATTTATTATGGTATGAGTAAATACCGGTATTATTGTAATGTTTCAAAGATAACCAAATAAAAAGTTGAAGGTTGTTAATGATTATTTAAGACACTGTATATTGTATGGGAGTCAAAATGTTCGATTAAATTTAAGTTTTCAACAACAATAGATAATATATCATTTATTAAATAATTTTGTCCGTAAAGTTAATAAAAATTATACGCAGATAAGTAAAATGAATGTTCTACCTGTAATTTTTCGTATTTGTCTCTAAGCCGATCTGCTTCGTGCTGGGCTTGCTCCTTTTCCTTCTGTATGCGAGCAGAATGGCCGAGAGCCTTGTCCAATTGCGATTGGATATTCTCTAAATCGTACCCGACTTTTTCTTTTTCTAGTTGGATCTATGGAAATTAGAAAAATGTATATCGCATCTTACTTCGGACATCCAATTGCGATATATTTTTTTCCTTTATTAGGGTTTTTCGCCACTATCTAAAACTCAAAAAATATCAAAAATACCTGTTCTTATTTAAATAAAGAATCACTGGGTAAAACAAAAAAACCAAACGGAGACAAATTTCTCAGTGATTCTTTTTTGTATAAATTTGCCTAGCGAACAAAATTTTAAAGATATAAAAATGTTATAAAAAAATTTACAAACTTTTAACGTTAACGTTTCGGAGGGTACTCTCCCCCCGTTTTCAAAACTAAACTAAAAAATAAATTATATTAATTGGTAATATATAAAGTAACGAGTGAAAGTAAATATATTTTTTTGTATATGTCAACGATACTTACATTGACAACAATACATTTTCATGAAAGTGACATACTACCAAAAATATATATATATATAGGTAATGTTTACTGTGTGATTGTTTATTGTACTGATTGTGAATTCAAATATTTAAATGTGTTTAATTGTATTCTTTAGAATCGGGAACCATATTGAATTTAAATCTACCGAAGAGTAATATCTTTATGGAGGATCTCGAGAATGACACATTAAATAAATCTCTTAAAAAGCCATTAATATGGCTTAGGTATGTTGATGATATTTTTGCTATATGGCAACATAGCATTGACGATCTAAATATTTTTTTACAAGATATAAATTCTCGAGAGCCTACAATTAAGTTTACTTTAGAGATGGAGAAGGAGAATAAATTGCCATTCCTCGACACTTTAATAATATAATAAAACAACACATTAAAAACTACAGTTTACACAAAGTTTACAAAAATCTCAATTTATTTTCAAATCACTCAAAATCGGTCAAAATAGGAGTAATTAAAAGTTTATATGGCAGAGCAAAATTTGTTTGTACCGACAGTGATACATGATACACTACAAAAAGAAACAAATCACATAAAAGACATTTTAATAAAAAACAATTACTCAAAAAATTTTATAGATAAATCGCTTAAAAATTTTGATACTAGACAAAACAGACAAGTTATTAATGACAATAATAATAACTCTCAAACAATTAACCTCACAATTCCTTATATCCGCGGTATTTCTAACACAATTAAAAGAGTAGGAAATAAGTACAACATAAGAACGACATTTAAAACAAAAAATACTCTTAGATCTCTATTAACAAAGATTAAACCAAACAATATACAACAAAATTCCAAAAATGTGGTTTATAAAATTCCCTGCGAATGTAGGCAAGTTCTATATAACCTTCTTAGAAAGGGCGATTTTAATAAATCTAGAATTTGTCAACATGCATGGGAATAGGGTCATAAAATCAATTGGAATAATTCCAAAACGGTATTAAAAGAATCGGTACCAAATACAGAAGATTAAAAGAAATCGCTATAATTAATTTAAATAAAAATAACTGTATTGCTATGCCTTCGATAGATTTAAATTCAATATGGTTCCCGATTCTAAAGAGTACAATTAAACATATTTAAATATTTGAATACATAATCAGTACAATAACCAATCACATTACCTATATATATTTTTTGGTAGTATGTCACTGTCATGAAAATGTACTGTTGTCAATGTAAGTATCGTTGACATATTCAAAAAAATATATTTACTTTCACTCGTTACTTTATATATTACCAATTAATGTAATTTATTTTTTAGTTTAGTTTTGAAAACGGGGGGAGAGTACCCTCCGAAACGTTAACGTTAAAAGTTTGTAAAATTTTTTATAACATTTTTATATCTTTAAAATTTTGTTCGTTAGGCAAATTTATTACAAAAAAGAATCACTGAGAAATTTGTCTCCGTTTGGTTTTTTGTTTTTATCCAGTGATTCTTTCTTTAAATAAGAACAGATATTTTTGATATTTTTTGAGTTTTAGATTGTGGCGAAAAACCCTAATAAACGAAAAAAATATATGAACACGCCACAATCATTCAGACATTAGTCCAATTGCGAATTGTTACTACTTACACGTCTCGTTTCCCCAATGGACTTGTCGAGTTTCTCTTGCAACTTGTCTAACTCGGTCTGTGCTTTGTCGTATGCATTCTGGAGCTTGTCTTGTTGCAGTTGAGCCTTTCCCAAGGTCGCCGTAGTGCGCTCCAATTCTTCCCTCACCTGCAAATGAATACAGACTATTACTCATGAACAGCCATTAATTTATAAGTTTTTTAATTTCTTCTCAATTTTAATGTTACTATACATATTGTACACAGTAATGAGCCTCGTCACGTTCAGAGGAAACAGTCACATTAGGATAAATCAAGGGAATAAGGTGGATGTTAAAGTACATAGACTTGTTTTGGTACTCCATAACACCCAGATCATATTCACCAGTGATATTTTGACCTTGTAGATAAAATTCCCGAAGTTTTTAACATTTTTAGAACTTTTAACCGAACTTTTAGAGTCCTAAAAATAAATCAACATTGTCTTCTCTCGTAACTTCTGGAAAACGCATTTTTTTCGATTTTTTAGCGCCTGGGGACTTGAACTACATAGCAATTTGGCTCTTTGTTTGAGGATCGTACATGAAGCAACAATTTTCATCATTAGTTACAATCTCTTCAAGGAATGTGCAGTTCCAATTGACTGTTTTAACAAAATCCTCGCAATGTACAACGCGAGCAATTTCTTGGTCATCATTTAAGGCATATACTTAATCATACGTGTACGGAATATGCAATTATCACCATCAACTTTTTTAATCAATTCAAATGTTTCTATAAAAGTTTCACCGATCTTGACACAAAATATAATAAACTTGAAGAGGTTTACCACTAAACACCAACACGCTTTTTTGAACTGCTCGAGGCACGTTTCGCTAACCATGTTAGCATCATCAGAAGATGATTTAATCTGATTATAGATTAAATATATTAAATCATCTCCTGCTGATGCTAACATGGTTAGCGAAATGTGCGTCGAGCAGTTTAAAAAAGCGTTTTGGTGTAAATCTCTTCAAGTTTAGTATTTCACATCAAAGGTTCCAATAGAAGAATTGATTCCTGTTTCGTCTATGTTAAAATTTTTTTCAGTTCCAAAATGATATTTATTTTGTATGGATTTCAAATTGTCGTAAAAAATCTTGACTTCTGTTTCATTAAACGGATTAATTCTATTTATCGATGTAGCTTCGGGTTTTCTGAAAGAAAGTACTGGGTGCCTTCCCATAAAGCCCTAATATCAGTCTTTACCCGCCATTTTTTTATTTCGGTCAAAATTAAGATGTTTATTTTTCTCTGCGAATGCAAATGAAATTTCTCTGATGATGCTAACATGGTGGTGTTTAGTGATGCTAACATGGTGTTGGTGTTTAGTGGTAAATCTCTTCAAGTTTAGTATTTCACACCAAAGGTTCCAATAGAAGAATTGACAAAATATAATGTTTACTCTTTGTTCCATAGTGTGTTTTTTTTGACGAGGTAGCAAAAGGTACTGTCACTTTAAGCGCTATAACTTGACAATCCATTGCTAGATTCTAATGATGGCAGTTTCGTTTTATAGTGGAGATATACAGCTTTCAGATTATATACAGGGTGTTTGGTGCATTGTTTGCCAAATTAAAATGACCGATAAGAGGGGTCTTTTGCTATCTCCTCAGTCTCCATAAAACATTATTTAATTATTTATTTGAAAAATTCCAAAAGTTAGCATTGAAACTTGAATTAAAAAAAAGTTATTGGTATAGCCTCCAAATTATTTTTTTATTTTAATATGTAATGTTGAAGGGTTCTATGAAAATCAAAATTAGATACAAGCGATATCTACTTTTTTATAGACTCGCAAAGTTTTTGGATGAAGTAAAAATAAATTTCAAGTTCAATTTTGAATTGCTTATTAAAAGAAAACTAAAAGTGATCATGGTCTTCGAATTCTTTAAAAAAAATCTCTGCTTTATCCTCTTTCTAAGGGTATGCATTGATGTCATAACAACGTTTTACTAATTTCACTAATTTGCTGGCTTTGTGTATCGGGACGCATTAGGCTGATACTCGATATTACTTATTTGCGTAAATAACTTACGCTAAGTAGGTAGAAAATGTTATCTCACTCTTGCGCAGTGAAGTCTGGCTGCTATCTTTTTTTTACACAGGGTACTAATGTTCCTTGGACTTGAAGTAGAAATAAAATCTTAATAATCAACCTTCTTGCGTCTGTAAATGTTTTGGAACGTGTAGCGGGAAGGTAAGCGTCTGTGAGGAAAGCGTTCTTGATAGATTCTTTGCGCTTCTCGTGTAACACCATTAGCGCTTCCATGTCATCAAAATGTCCGCGTATTCTTCATTAGAGAATGCAGCATCACCAAATCAAGAAAATGTCACAAAAACAGTAACAAAACTAAACAAAAACTAACACAACTCAACAAAAACAAATAACACAAGTAATAGATTAAAAGATTAGCGGCGGTTCGCTGGAACAACAAATGCGTTAATCAGCAAAGGCAGTCAAATCTCGACTAAAATAACTGAAACTACGGCGAGCATTTTAGAGCTGAAATCGTTTATAAGGACCGTTTATAAGGATCGTTTATAAGGACCGTCTTGAATTGATTTTTCAACGCGTTCAAAGTAATCAGGTTTGTCCATTACTACAACCTTATTTTCCTTATCAGCTTTTAAATAAAAACAATCCTTCTCTCGCAGACGCTTGACAATCTTAGAAATATTTGGCATTTTTTGATTTTTATTTGAATATTTTTTGCAATGTTGCTTTTACGTCATGTAAATGGAAAACGATTACCTAGGAATCCATTGTCAAAAATGATTAACGAAGTTAGAGATACATTGAAATCTTGTAACCGCCTTATTTCTCCTTCTCTGAAAAGCAAATTACATGTTTCTAATCCAAAAGTGCCAAGATTGTATGCTCTACCAAAAATTCATAAACCAGGAAAATCAATGAGACCAATTGTATCAGCCATTGATTCTCCAACATACAACTTGGCAAAGTGGTTAACAAAGAAATTTGAAAATCTACCAAACCAACTACCTTCCTGTTCTGTGATAAATTCAACCAAATTCATAGAAAAAGTCAAAAATATACATCTACAGGAAGGTGGGGTTTTGGTTTCTTTTGACGTTTCATCGTTGTTTCCGAGTGTCCCGATTCCACAAAGCTTGAAATACCTGAGGGAGTTACTGGAGTAAACGGTTTTAATAACAAGAGTGTTTCTGAGTACATCTCCTTAATAAGGTTATGTATGAAGCAAAATTTTTTCAGCTTAATAACAGGTTTTATGAACAACAAGAAGGAACGGCAATGGGCAATCCTCTGTCACCGTTCTTAGCCAACTTATTTATGAGTAAATTTGAAACCGAGGCAAAATATGAATTCAGTTACTTTCCGAAGGTATGCTTAAGATATGTGGATGACATTTTTGCCATTTTCGATTCGAAAAATGAAAATTTAGATGATTTTATTAAGAACCTAAATAGTAAATCCCAAAATATTATATTCACGCATGAACTCAAAAACAACGATAGTTTAGCATTTCTGGATGTGTTAGTCAGTAGAAATAATAAAAATAGGTTAGATTCTGATATTTTCAAAAAAACCACCACCACTTCGAGATACATTCCTAATGATTCAAATCATAGCTTCTAAAATAAGATGGCTAGTTTAAATTTTATAGTAAGTACATTAATTAATTTTCCTTTAAATAAAGATAATTATAACAGAGAATTAAAATTAATTAGGGAGGTATCTGAAGTGAATGGTTATAATAAGAACATTGTAAATAAATTAATAAGTTCAAAACATAAGTTCAGAAAATTATTGAAAGAATCTTCGACTTTTCAAAAGGATCAGAACACAAAGAAATTCATGGTAATACCATTTGATGCCCAATTAAGTCGATTTTATATAAATGGCAAGTTCTAGTCGTCGAGTTTGCAAAAATCCAGCGTATAAGTTTTGTTATAATACTTACCGTTGATTGGTTTTCCCTTTCTGAAGACAATGAAAATTGTCCCCCGCGCATCCCAAAAAACTGACGCCATGACCTTGCCTGCAGACGCTACTTTCTTTACTTCGTTGGAGCTGATTCTTCCTTGTTTTGATTGTACCTTCGACTCAGGTATGAAGTAATGAATCCATGTTTCATCCATGATTGTGAATCGACGCAAAAACTCAGCTTTATGCCTGTGAAACTTCGCGAAATACTCGATGAAATATCCTCACAACGATGGTTTTTGTTCCATTGTGAGTAAACGCGACACCCATCTTGCGCATAACTTGATCATATCCAAATTTTCAGTCAATATGCGATGTAGAGCACTTTTTGAAATGCCTAGCATGTCTGCTAGCTCGCGCACTTTCAGTCGACGATCATGTAATACCATTTTGTGGATTTTCCTCGCCATTTCTGGCGTGGTCACTCATTTAGCCAGCAGAGATTCCCCCCAGAGAAGAATTTAGCTCCGCTTTGATATCGCCTGGATTGAGACCTTTCTTATGAAATTATTGTCTCACATAACGATGACTAGTTTTTTCCATGTTTACAAATTCACTGAGAACGTTCACTATTAATGGTTGCAAACAAATATTAAATAACGTAGCGTCGTCCAACTTCAAACTTAAGCGTCATAAGGTTGATGCTTTCTACCACAGTCATTCTTTTTAAACACCAACTGCCATCTATTCGTCAGGTCGGGTACTTCTGGGATCACCCTCGTAATAGCTACCCGACTTTAATGGGGCACGTATAAATCTATAGATGATAGATTGTCAATACATAACGCTAGATTATTGACATGACTCAAAGAAAATTAAAAATAAATCTATGAACATCATGTGACTTATAAATTGTAATTTTCACAAATAAAAGTGTAAACTTTCATTGCAACTTATTTATTTAAACCATCACATCCTTAACACTTTTTCATTAGAACGTAAATAGATTTGAAATACATTTTTAAACAATTTGATATAACACAATTTTTAACGATTTTTATAGTTACTTTTTCTTTATATTAATATTAATTATGATTTCAGTATACCTCGCCTAAGGTACTGGACGGGTCACGAGTGGTGGATAGCGAAAGTTCCATTAGATATTAATGGACAGCTGCGAATATCTCAAAATAAGCAGCCCCGAACCAAGGCAAAAAAAACTATATCCACTTAACGTCTGACTTGTATCAAGCGGTTGAGTGGTCAGCGTTTGTTCACCAGTGGTACGGCTGATATTTAAATTCTGGAACTAACCCCTCCAGTTTTAACCTCTGAACCCTCATGGTTCAAACCTTTAATTCAAAATACAAGATGAAGCGTTCTAGTAATTACAAAATTACCCCAGGAGGTAGACAATCCTCTGCCAGCTTTGCTGGTACAACCGGGCTTTCGGATTCTGGGGCGTCCGGGCTTAAAGGCAAAATCTTTCAGAGGGAGTCGGAGACCTCTGGCCAACGTCTGAAACCAAAAACTTTCTTTGGAAAGGTAAATATCAATTCTCTCCTGCGTCCAGGAAAACTACACGAATTGGGGCGAACATTAAATCAGCAAAAAATTCAAATTTTAGCTTTGCAAGAAACCAGATTGACAGATGATAACACCTTGGAATTCGGCAACTACAGACTTTTTAAAAGTAAAACGTACAAAAGAATACTCAAAAATACACCACATCTCGGTGTTGCTTTCGCTGTCTCAAGAAACATTCTTGGTTCTATAACAAATGTCCAGCCAGTAGATAATCGACTTATGACATTATCCCTCAAGTGTGCTAACAAAAACTATACATTAATCAATGCACACCTTCCAGTTAACGAAGAAAATAAATCTAATCCTGAAAAAGTAAATAAGTCCTGGGAAATTCTGGAAAAGATTATCTCTAAAATTTCCTCTAACCATGTAAAAATTCTATTGGGTGATTTCAACGCCCAACTAGGGAAAGAAAAAAAGTACAGGAAAACAGTCGGCAGTTTTCCCGCTCATAAATGGACTAACCATAATGGTAGAAGATTGGTTGAACTATGTTCGCAGTTTAATCTAAAAATAATGTCAACCCATTTTAAGAAGAAAATGACAAAACAAAAGACCTGGAGGTGCCCAAACACGTACATCGGTGAATTTCAAATTGACTATGTTGCCATTTCATACCCCAATTATAAAGAGATTTTGAATGTTCAAGTCAGGAAAGGAGCAAATATAGACACTACTTGGCTAGAATCAAACTTAGCTTAAAACCTCAAAAACTTATTCAAAAGAGGCTGCTAATACCAAAGTTTGACCCAACGTATAAAACCAGCCCTAACAGAAGAGCTTGATAAACAACCAGCACAGAACTGGCAAGAATTGAAACAAAAAATTATTAAAACAGCCTTAAAGTTGGTCCCTTTACAAAAACGTAGAAAACATCCGTGGTGGGATGAAGTTTGCGAGCAAGCAGTATTAAGCCGAAGTAAAGCATTCAAAGATTGGAACACTCAAAAAACAGTCAAAAAACATATGAAAACAATCAACTTAATGAAATGGAAAAAAATTTCCAAAAAAATAACACCCCAAACTTTTACAAGACATTTAAAACTAAATTAACAGGCTATCAATCGCAAAGTCTATGCTTCCAAAACAAAAACGGACAATTAGCTCTAAATAACCAAGACAATTGCAAAGAACTTGCGAAATATTTTGAACAAATACCAAACTGTCCTGAGCCCTTAAACAAATTAGCAACACTAAACCCTAAACAAACAAACCCAGATTCATTACCATCGAATGAAGATGAAATAATGAGGCAAATCAAGCGGCTTAAAAATGACAAAGCTTCTGGTGAAGATGGAATCACTGCTGAACTTTTCGAATCCGCTGGTCCAGGTACAATCAAGGAAATAACCAAAATCCTATAAGAAGTTTGGCGAACCGAACGGATTCCGGGAGATTGTAAAGATGCTCTAATCCATCCACTACATAAGAAAGGAGATAGAACGGATGTAAACAACTATAGGGGGATATCTCTTCTTCCAGTTTGTTACAAGATTATATCTCAATGTCTACTAGAGAGAGCACAGGGACAGTTAGAACCTAACATTGGTGAATATCAAGCAGGTTTTCGACCGGGCAGATCCTGCCCTGAACAGATCCTGAATCTGAAGTTGATTCTAAGACATCAAAAAACTGCACAATAAAAATCTCGTCTGTATATTTGTGGATTTCAAAAAAACATATGATTCTATTAATCACGAATCTTGAAAGAACAAGGACTAGATCTGAAAACGCTGGCAATTATTAAAGCAACGCTAACTAACACAAGGTCAAAAGTTAAATTCATGGGTGACATCTTAGAGCCCTTCGAAATTAAAACTGGAGTGAGACAAGGGGATGGACACTCGCCACTCTTATTTAACTGTGTTCTAGAAAAAGTAATACAGGAGTGGCGTGAAAAAAAGTCGGTTCTGAATGTTGACCAGCCCATTAAACTGGGGAGAACTAACATCAAAATTGATTGTCTGGCATTTGCTGATGATCTGGCAATTTTAGCTCAAGATGTATTAACGGTACAGAAACAGATTGAAATCCTAAAAGAAACGGCAGAAAATGTAGGACTCAAAATTTCCTTTGAAAAGACACAATACATGACCTGCAACAGACTAAGAACACCATTTCTAAAAACAAAATATGGTAACATAAAGACGAGTCTCTCAATTCAAATATTTGGGTGAAATAATCATGGAAAATTGGTTGGAAAAAGTGGCCAATAAGGGTAGATGTCAAAAAATGGAAACATCATTGAGACTTACACAAAATATTTTCAACAAAAAATGCGTATCTAAAAACACAAAACTGAGACATTACAACACAGTTATTAAGCCAGAATGTCGATATGCTGCAGAAACGCTCATTTTGAATAGAAAGAGGGACATCGAAGACATTGAAAAGAAGGAAAGAAAAATTATAAGAAAAATCCTAGGCCCCAAACAAATAAATAGCACAACATACCGATTTAAAACATACCGACGAGCAAACCAAGAAATCAAACAATACACAGTTTTACGGACACATAAAATGGATGAATCCGAGTAGGTTAACTAGACAAATAGTCGAATTTTATGAAAATAGGAGTAGAGCTAAAATAGAAATAATTAAATGGATTGCTGCAATTAAAGAGGATCTAAGATCAGCAAATATTACACAAAGTGAAATTCAGGATAGAGGCTGTTTCAGACACAAGGTTAACGTTTGAAAGGTTGGCCAGAGAGAAAAATGTAGGAAGACTTGGTCTGAACTTGGTCTGGAACGACTTGGTGTGACGAAAGGAAAAAAGCTCATAGCGAAAGAATGGAATTAGTATGGGCGCAAAGGAAGGCTAACAACAACAAACGCCTCTAATTGTACTTCGCGTGGTCTACCAGGGCCTATACGTGAATAATAATAATAATAATTAATTATGATTAATGGTTTGTAGACCCACCTTTGTTTTTAATAACTCATAGAGTATTTTTTCAAAAAAGAAAGTATATTTTTTGTGATATTAGGATCCAACAGAGAGCACTCCTAATCCAGGACTTGTCGCAGTTCAATTTTATTTTTCATGTCGTGTTCCTTCAGCTTCCTTTTCAATTATTCTCAGACATCTTCTACTGGGTTTAACTCCGGTGGTTCTGTAAGAGTTCTTAACTGTCGTGGATCATTATAGGATAATCATTCTTCGACTTTACATGCCCTGTGTGGATTATTGTCTTGTTGGAAAATTAAATCAGATTTGAGGCCAAGTTTTTCGGCACTTGGATGCAAATTTTTTCTCGTAATGTTTAGGAAAATATGTTGATCTATGATTCTTTCAATAAATTTAAGTTTTCCAATACGAGAAGAACTCACAGCCCCACACAATTACTCCATCATCGCCATACTTGAGAATAGGGCATACATTTTTCACCTTACCCAAAAGGTGTGACGTTTATCGGCATATGATTTGACGAAAATTAGTTTTTATAGACAAGTTGATTTTTGATATTCGTGGTTTCTTCCGAGTATTTCTAGACTTCACACCTAATTTTTACGACGTTGCATATTGTTTGTTTGTGTGATTACAACAATCCTGTAATCTAGTTCTTGCATTTTCCCGAACATACCTCAAGATCGATGTCTAGCTTCTTTAGATGTCCATTACTGGATTTGCATGAAAAAAAGTCCGGTATCTTCATATATGTTTACAATTTATTTTTGAATGATTAATAAAATTTATTTTTCTGACTTCTCAGAAATATTTTCCATTTTTCTTTAGATTCACTGCTATTTTTCTTTTTCCAAAGAAATTTCCATTCTGGGTAATAAAACAAAGCTAAAATGAGATAAATAAAGTGTAAGAACTTTAATATATGTGTTATTTGTGTGTTGAAAATAATAAATAATGTTGTGTACACATTTATTTCCATAGAGAAACAATAGTAACGTGCAATCCTTATCATTATCATTTTATCTACTAGTTTTATGTTATGGGTGTGACTTTTAAAGCCTAAAAGCCATTGTTCAATATTATTGTTATAAAAATTATATCTCCTTTTTTAATTAAAAGAAAAAGACGCCAATTAAAATTTGACATGGTGTACAAACCCTTTTTATACTAACTGTAATGTATTTCTAATTTTTTGAAAAAATATTTCGATTACTAAATAGCTTTTATAATGCTCGTTTCCCTGTCATATTCTGTATTTAATTTTCGCATACATTTTTTAAATAAACTTATATAAACTTCAACATTGAAAGTTTACCGCCCTTACGGATCATAATTAACAATAAGCGAGAACAAGCACCTTTTGAATGTATAATTAATTTAATATTAGATATTTACCCTCGTGTTTTCCATACAAAATCAGCATCATCGTGGTGGGAGTAAATAGAATGATTTAATTAAGATATTTGTTATGTTCGAACTATCCTTTCATACCATGTTTATTTCGTCTCGCGATTCAGTTGAGTTTTGTCGAATACAAAAATGTAATTAAATATTCTTTACAAAAACGTATTTATTCTTAAAATAAAATAACAAATAATAAAAAAGTAATAATAATTAATTAATTGAGGTATCGGATATTCCAGATTCTTAGTTCCAGAAAACCTGGACGTGTCGCTTGGTAGCCCGCTAAGGAACTATCTCACAATCCCACCTAGTGGGTGCCCGGAGAGAAAACTGCGACGGATAGACTAAATAGTGATCGGAAGATACCTTTTTCGTCTTTTTATGTTAAGACTCATCTCCGCCATGGCTCATATGTCAAAGAAGCGAGACTTTATTTCACTTCTCGGTTTCCTTTATTCAAGAGCAGATATAGATAGTTGCGATATACCCATTTCACATGTTATTTTGGATTGGAAACATGACGGGTAGAGCGTACTTCTGCTCAGTAGATGTTGCAACCAAACCCAGGCTGTCAGAGAAGGAGTCTTAATATTTATATTTGTGTGTGAGTGTATGTGTCTGTAGGTTACCATCAGCGTATTGAAATAAGCTTTCACTGCGTGTTTTTTTGATAATCCAGAATCCAAAACACAATCCAAGCAATATATGCATACACACTCCCCGAACAAACCCAAAAAGTTCAGACAAACTTTCAGCCACAGGAAGACCATGGCCACAATTTTCTGGGATCAGAAACATGTGTTGTTTGTGGAGTTTATGAAGCCAGGGACTACGGTCTCTGCAAACGTGTACTGTTAGACGTTACGTCGCTTGCGGAGAGCCATTCAGAACAAAAGTAGAGGCATGATATCATCTTGAATTTTTTGATTCATGATAATGCAAGATACTGCTATGTAAAGGATATTGGAAAACTCACCCATTAGCCTGACAAATGTCTCATTCTTCGCTATGACTATGTGAAAAGGTAACTTTGTACTTGACTCCTGGTAATAAAATTATTTTATGATTCACAATTGTCATTATTGTATGCCCCATCGGAGAAAATTGAAACAATATATATATATATATATATATATATATATATATATATATATATATATATATATATATATATATATATATATATATTATTATTCACGTATGGGCCCCGGTGGACCACGCGAAGTACAATTAGAGGCGTTTGTTGTTGTTAGCCTCCCTTTGTACCCATACTAATTTCATTCTTTCGCTATGAGCTTTTTTCCTTTCGTCAGACCAAGTTGTTCCAGTCTTCCTACATTTTTCTCTCTGGCCAACCTTCCAAACGTTAACCTTGTGTCTGAAACAGCCTCTATCCTGAATTTCACTTTGTGTAATATTTGCTGATCTTAGGTCCTCTTTAATTGCAGCAATCCGTTTAATTATTTCTACTTTAGCTTTACTCCTATTTTCATAAAATTCGACTATTTGTCTAGTTAACCTACTCGGATTCATCCGTTTTATGTGTCCGTAAAACTTAAGTCTTCTTTTTCTCATATCGCTATGCATATCTGTGTATTGTTTGATTTCTTGGTTTTCTCGAAGTCGGTATGTTGTGCTATTTATTTGTTTGGGCCCTAGGATTTTTCTTATGGTTTTTCTTTCCTTCTTTTCAATGTCCTCGATGTCCCTCTTTCTATTCAAAATGAACGTTTCCGCAGCATATAGACATTCTGGCTTAATAACTGTGTTGTAATGTCGCAGTTTTGTGTTTTTAGATAGGCATTTTTTGTTGTAAATATTTTGTGTAAGTTTCAATGCCGTTTCCATTTTTTGACATCTACCCTTATTGGCCGCTTTTTCCAACCCATTTTCCATGATTATTTCACCCAAATATTTGAATTGAGAGACTCGTCTGATGTTACCATATTTTGTTTTTAGAAATGGCGTTCTTAGTCTGTTGCAAGTCATGTGTTGTGTCTTTTCAAAGGAAATTTGGAGTCATACATTTTCTGCTGTTTCTTTTAGGATTTCAATCTGTTTCTGTGCCGTTAATGCATCTTGAGCAAAAATTGCTAAATCATCAGCAAATGCCAGACAATCAATTTTGATGTTGGTTCTCCCCAGTTTAATGGGCTGGTCAATATTCATGGCGGACTTTTTTTCACGCCACTCCTGTATTACTTTTTCTAGAACACAGTTAAATAAGAGTGGCGAGAGTCCATCCCCTTGTCTCACTCCAGTTTTAATTTCGAAGGGGTCTGAGATCTCACCCATGAATTTAACTTTTGATCTTGTGTTAGTTAACGTTGCTTTAATAATTGCCAACGTTTTCAGATCTAGTCCTTGTTCTTTCCA
Organism: Cosmopolites sordidus; assembly: GCA_031761425.1. Classification (NCBI taxonomy): domain Eukaryota; kingdom Metazoa; phylum Arthropoda; class Insecta; order Coleoptera; family Curculionidae; genus Cosmopolites; species Cosmopolites sordidus. The sequence continues at coordinate 2,020,658 of JARFXV010000024.1, forward strand.
GATTCGGAATAAAGATCATCATCATCATCATCATCATCATCAGCCCGTGTCGATCCACTGTAGGATGAGGGCCTCTTCAGCATGCTTCCAACTTTCACGGTCCTGGGCTTTCCTCTACCACTCGGGACCTATATACTTAACAATGCCATCAGTTCATCGAACATTCTGGTCTTATCGCGGACGTTCTTCTTCGCGGACGTTTGCGATCAAGCTATATCCACTCCAGGATTGCCCTGATTCATCTGTCGTCGCATCGCCTCGCTATATGGCCTGCTCATCTCCATTTCAATTGCTTCACTCTTCTAATGATGTCACATACTTTCTTCTGTTCCTTGATGAATGCGCAGGGTTTTCTGTCTCGTCTTGTAATGCCAAGCATACATCTTTCCATTCCTCTCTGTGCTACCCAAAGTTTTTGAATCGATTCCGATGTGACTGTCCAGGGTCCACTTCCGTATGTTATAACGGGTAGGCTGCACTGATCGAAGACATTTCTTTTCAGGGAAAGTGGGAGTCTGCTCTTAAACACTATGTTGAGCCTGCCAGCCACATTTAACACGCCGTTCCACCTCTCGGGCGGAATTCCGTCCATTGAAATCATCTGCCCAAGATATAAAAAGTGGTCCACGATCTCTAAATCCCTTCCTAAAACTGAAATTCTCTTGTTCCTGCTCTCAGCGAATTTATTGAACATAACCTGACTCTTTTTCAAGTTTATCTTTAAGCCAAATGGTTTGCCAGCCCTTCGCTCTTCTTGCGTGCGTGTTCTTGTATGCAGCTCCTCTGGCTCTTGTGAAAGAAGAACGATATCATCTGTAAATCTAAAATGGTTTAAGTTTGAACCATTGATCTTTTCACCATCCTGTTCCGAATCCAATTTACGGAATACTTCCTCAAGGCAAGCCTAGAAAAGAATAGGCGATATTGCGTTACCCTACCTTACACCTCGTTCTACATTAATCCCCTCTTCAAGATCATCAAGGTGAATTGTCGCTGTAGCTCCATCATATATCGATCCTAGTAGGTTTACATATGCTTTGTTTATCCCCCGATTAAGCAGTGCATCCATTATGGCATGCTTTGAAATGGAGTCGAATGCTTTTTCGTAGTTGATAAAAGCCAAGTACAGTAGCATGGTGTATTCATTGTGCCTTTCTATAGTCTGCTGTATAACCTGGATGTGATCCATTGTACTGAATCCACTTCTAAATCCTGCTTGTTCTCTTGGATGTGCATCATTCAGTTTTCTTAATATTCTTTTAGAGAATCTATTAGAATGTTTAGTTATCTTTGTGAAAATTTTGTACATTTTGTACATTTCCATATAATTAAATAATAATAATTAGGTAATTAAATATAGTTAAACTATATTTAAAAAAACTAAAGTTTGTGTTACTACAACTGCGTACACTAGGTGTACGTATTTTGGTTTATTAATTGAATTTGGATTTTCGTAAATTTTCAATTAATAAAAACTTTAAATGAACAACACTCTTTTATTTTATACCACTTGAAATTTTTACCACTTGAAATTTAAAGAAAAAAATGTTCACTCTTGCCCCACATGACTCTATGTCAAGGCCCAAAGGACATAGTATTATAGACACATTTAGTTATTTTGTGGCACATGTCTGGTCCCATCGAGCCAGATCTAACATATCTGTGAACAGTTTTAGTCTTATCATTGTCCTTCGTCACGTTGGACGTCACGTCCTTCTTGAACTTGTACGACATTGTCATAAAACGTTTCTTTTATGGTCAGTTTGCGTTTCGGAAACAGAAAATAGTCACATGAAGATAAATCAGATGAATACGGAGGATGTTGAAGCTCACAGACTTGTTTTTTCGTCAAAAATTTATTAATACCGACGGTCCTGTGAGATGATGCATTATCACCTTCTTGCCGCTCGATATTCGTTCTTCACTCGAACGATTTTCTCCCATAAACGTTCCATAACTTCCAGGTAGTATTCACCAGTAACATTTTGATCATGTGGAATGAATTTCCGAACAACTCATGGTAAAACAAATCAACATTGTCTTCTCTCCTGACTTCTGGACATAATTTTTTCGATTTTGGAGACTTGTTTCGCTGCTTGATGATCGTACTTGAAGCACCAAGTCACATCATCAGTTAGAGTCGATTCCAGGAATATGTAATTCCGTCTGGCTGTTTTAAGAAGGTCTTTGCAATGTTCAAGGCGAGCAATTTCTTCAGACTTTCTGTTTGTTTAAAGACTTTGTCAAAATTTCGTGAATCATGTCTTTGGCTGTATTTAATTTCTCCGCTATCCGTCTTACAGCGGAATTGGCATCATAAGCGATCATTTTACGCACTTTTTCCACTAACTCATTGCGATTTTTGTTTTTTGGTCGGCCCGGCTTTAGGTCGTCTTCTAAAGCATCAGTACCACCCTGGAATCACTTATATCACTCGAGCACACATGTGCACACATGATCCATTGTACTGAATTCACTTCTGAATTCTGCTTGTTCTCGTGGTTGTGCGTCATTCACTTTTCTTAATATTCTGTTTCTAATGAAAACTTTGTACATTTTGCACATTTTTATATAAATAAATAATAATATTTATGTAATTAAATATAGTTAAACTATATTTAAACAAACTAAGTTTTTGTGTTGGCCTGGCTTTAGGTCGTCTTCCAAAGCATCAGTACCACCCTGGAATCACTTATATCACTCGAGCACACGTGTACGGGATAAGCAATTATCACCACAAACTTTTTTGTAGAAGTTTTATCGAGTTTGAAATAAAATGTATTATTAGCTCTTTGTTCAATGGTGTTTTTGTGATGATGTGACAAAAGGTAGCGTCACTTTAAGCGCTAGAACTTGACATTCCGTTGAACGATTCTAATGATTGCAGTCTAGATATATAGAGGAGATATGCAGATTTTTAGATGATATAGGGTAGATGTACCGTTTGTGGCCACTTGACATTCCGTTGAACGATTCTAATGATGGCAGTCTAGTTATATAGAGGAGATATGCAGCTTTTTAGATGATATAGGGTAGACGTACCGTTTGTGGCTACTTGACATTCCGTTGAACGATTCTAATGATGGCAGTCTAATTATATAGAGGAGATATGCAGCTTTTTAGATGATATAGGGTAGATGTGCCGTTTGTGGCCACTTGACATTCCGTTGAACGATTTTAATGATGGTAGTCTAGTTATATAGAGGAGATATGCAGCTTTTTAGATGATATAGGATAAATGTATCGTTTGTGGCCACTCTACCCTTTATGGCTAGTGTTCCGTATATGACCACATTGAGATTTATTATGAAATATTAAGTATTTAGTTCTTACTCTAGTATTAAATAGTATATTAATAGGGTTTTTTATATGTTGGCAACGCTGCGAACTCTTTCCTCTACACGTTAAAAGTATATTTTCAGAAATTATTGAAAACATATCTGGATGCGTGGTGTATCTCGGCAATTTTAATTATTTCTGGTTAGACTCTGGTAAGTAAATCATTGATGTTTATCAAAAATCATAATATTCTTGAAATGTGTATGTTATATACTACTTAAATAACTTAATAGTTAATAAAAATAAATAAATTTACTGATAATAACCTAAAATATGAATAAAATAGCCCATGTCCAACTGGTACAGAAAAACATACATGTGCTACTTTTGGTCATACCATGGTCACAAGTACTGCATACATTTTCCAGTTTTGGCTATAATACTTATTTATTTAATATATTACGTTATTTACGGGTATATTATTAAATTATTAATGCTTAAACAGTCAATAATGGATTTTAATCAGTAAACTAACAATTACTTTTTTTTTGTTTTATATTTTATAAGTTAAAATGCCATCGAGAATAAAAAAGAAGACCGTGGAAAAAATCCTAAATCAACAAACGCTACAAGTAAACCTAAAAGGACATTTTGTACTTATTCGGAAACTGATTTAAAGAAAGCCATGGAGTTAATTACAAATGGAACCGCTATCACAGCGGCAATACGAAATTCCAAGAACTACGTTACGTAATAAAATCCGAGGAAAAGCACCAGAAACTTCAGGTCAAGTTGGTCCGGAATCTGTACTTGGTCGCTATATCGAAGATAAATTGGAGTAGTTATTAGGAACTAATAGAATTGATTTTCCATTAACTCAGATTTTTGATACACTATAGCAAGCAATTAGTGAAAGCAGGAGGCTTCTGTAATCCCATTAAAAATAATGTCCCGGGAAGAAAGTGGTTTTAAGGTTTTCTTAGGCGTCATCCACGTGTGGGACAAGAAAGAGTTGAACATCTTTGCGAGACTCGGACTATCGTCACTGAAAATAGCTTACGTTCTTGGTTTCTTCATGTGGCAGAAGAGCTTGGCGAAAATATCAAGATTCTTGAAGATCCTTAACGGGTTTTTGACATGGATGAAACGGCGATACATCCTTTCACCAAAAGGTGGTCTTGTCTTGGCAGTAAGAGGAAAAGCTGTTTATGATGTAGCTGATAATGAAAAAGAAAATGTTAGTACACTGTTTAATGCTAACGTTGCTGCGGTATTCGCACCACCATCAGTTTTCTAGCATGAACGTCTACCTAAAATGTGTGTTGATTTCGCTCCAAAAGATTGGGGGATAGGAAAATCGGAGAAGGGGTGGCTGACAAACGAATCTTTTTATGAATATTTTACCAATAAATTATACCACCTCTGATTGTTTTCTTAGATGGCCATGTTGGATGCCATGTGGAGTAAATTCTGCAAAGAAAAAGAAATAATCCTGAGCTGTTTTCCGCTCCACTCGACGCATATTTTACAACCACTGGACATATCTTTTTTTTTCCTTTGAAACAAATATGGAAGAATTTAATTTGTAATTGGCGCATACAAAACAACGGTGGTGATGTCCAAAAGCATAACGTTTCAGTTTTTTTGTCAAAACTTATTAATGAGGAAAATTTCACAGATGTTATTAAGAATGAATTTAAAGCTTGCGGTTTATGTCCGTTTGATGCTAATGCAGTTGATTATAGTAAGTGCATTGAAATAAAAAATTCTAAAAATCATCGAAGAATATCTAACGAACCTGATTCACAAAAATCGGAGCAAGTTTTAAAGCAAAATAGGTGCTGATCTTTTACAAGGTTTCAAAAATGCAGGAGCTACTGGTATTAGTTGGAAAACTGATGATAAATACGAGATTTTGTATGATTTTTGGATCGAGGCTGTAGAAGATGATGCAGACGCGGAAAATGAATTGCAATCTTCATTTTGTCCTCCTCTAGCATCTGAAGATCATTCTCCTTTGATTTCCAACGACAATAATGTTACTGAATTTTCGTTTCCTAAGTTTCTTATGCTTAACATTAATAAACTTAAGTACGATTGAAAAAAAAACATAGTTGAAATATAATCTCTTAATATTCATCTTTTTTCAGTTATCTATCCTTTGGTCGGTTGTTTAATCAATTTTTGAATTATGTTCTAATTTCATTACATGTTTTGCCCTTTTTTAGTCGAAGAACAATTGGAACCTTTTAAGTCTCATATTCCTAACCAAAATTCCGATTGTGGAGTACCTTTTTTGAACGAATCTCCTATGTATAAAAATTCTATTATATTTTGTTCAAGTATACTAATAATAAATTGATATTTTTGTTATTAATTGAGTAAATATTAATCATATTCCCTTCAGCAAAAAATATTAATTACAATGACCAAAAGTGGTACAGCCAATAATATAAAATAGTGCTTCTATGGCGATTGCTGGTGATATAATCAAATATAATTAAGTTTTAAAAGTTTTCGCTTGTAACAATTTGATTACATTTTTTGCCCTTTTTTAGTCGAAGAACAATTGGAACCTTCTAAGTCTCATATTCCTGACCAAAATTCCGATTATGGAGTACCTTTTTTGAACGAATCTCCTATCCTCGTAGATTATAATAAAGATCCAAACGCTGTTAGAAAAGTTATTCCTTCCAGTGATACAACTATCCAATCGTCTGTTAATATTGAAGTAATAGAACCTGTAGTTACTAACGTTTGCACAGAAAATGTTTCTAATTTCAACACTATTACGATAAGTGGAAAATCACTAGATGAAGTAATGGATGAAACTGTTATGTGGCCCAAAAAAGAGAATACACAATGAAAACGTTAGGTTGAACATTTAGTTTCAGTAATAACAGCTAATAAATGGATATAAATCATGGAAGCGAAAGAAAAAGAGAAAAGTGATAAAGAAGAAAAAAAATTAACAAAATTATTAACATTAACAAAAAAGAGAAGAGAGAATTGAGAAATAGAAAAAAAATAAAACAAGAAATTAATTGAGTAAATATTAATGATATTCCCTTCAGCAAAAAATATTAAATACAATGACCAAAAGTGGTACAGCCAATGGTCAAAAATATTTTTTCTTATGAAAGTAAGTTTTAAAAGTTTTCGTTTTTAATAATTTTATTACTGATACTTCTTATTAAATATTTTGTTTAAATTGATTTAATACTTGATGCATACTCTGTATGTACTAATTAAGCCAATTAGTGTAATGTTTAACATACAGCAATTTCAATTTTAGTTAAATAATGAAAGGAAATAACAAGTGAAACACAGTTACAGCTCGATTCAATGGATGATTAATTGCTTCAGTTACATATTCCTGAATAAAGTTAAGAATGCAGTATGAAATTTGAATGAATAAAAATAGATACATATACATATAAATAGTTCAGGAGTAAGAAAAGCGATTTTTGTTCTTACCTTCTCGAGTTCGGCGTAAGCTCGATCTTTGTCGGCATGTAATTTGGTCGTAGTAGCCTGTGCTTTCTCGAGCTCTTCCCGAAGGCTGTCTTGTTCTTGGTGGGAATTTTCCAATCGGGCCTTGAGGCGATATACTTCCCCCTAAAATATATCAATATCACATATATGTCTTACGGAGCCGTCAAACATTCTTCGTAAATAACTTAATAATCTATAGGGATACTATATCCGAAGGTTTAAGATTGTTATGTAATGTTTGGCAGGGTCTACTCTGAATACTTAGCCAGACGCAGAAATTCCTATACAGTGTGTTTCGTATCGTTATATTCAAGTTTTAGAAAAATAGACTTAATTTTATGATTAATAAATAGAAAAGTGATATCTCGAACTTTCGTTCTGAAGTTACATGCCTATGAAATTATAAACAGTAAATAATCAGATATAAATTTGCAAATCAAATAAAATCTTATCTTATTTCATAAATTTTTATTTCGAAAATCTAGGTGGCTATGCTACGTTAACTTCATCAGAAAAAACGTCAAAGGTAAGAACTCTTCTTCAGTGCTCCATGCAAAAATTGGCCTTTTCCTTCAGTCGTCATTAAATGTCAGCAAATGTCTTAATAGATTTAAGCCGTCATCAGGCAAGCCTGAGCTGAATGCTCGAAAGCGACTAAAGGAATAACCAAGGGTATGACCATATATATATATATATATATATATATATATATATATATATATATATATATATATATATATATACATATATATATATATATATATATATATATATATATATATATATATATATATATATATATATATATATTGGCCATGTCGGATGTAGGCTGTAATCAAATGCACCTCATGCCATCCTGTAGTTGGCAACAGTACTACTATGCGAAAAGATTATCTGGCGACTGAAGGAATGGGCAAATTTTTGCGTGAAGTACGGAAGAAGAATACGGAATCCGTTCCCTTGGTGATTTCTTCAGTTGCTTTTGAACATTAAGCTTGAGCCCGACTGAGATGACAGTTTAAGGTTAGAAACCGGTTAATGGGGACACTTGCTGACGTTTGGTGGCTATCTATTTAGAGTCTGGAGAGGAAGTAGTACTGCTACGTATAAAATATACCAACTACTAGCGCAATCTTGCACAGAGAACAAATTGTCAGAAGAATGGGAGACTGGTTTAATTGTATCAATCCATAAAACAGGCGATATATAAAAATTACAAATTAATAAGTCAATTAAATACAACTAGCAAAATCCTTGCGAATATTATCAATACTAGATTGAATGTATCCGTAGAAAGGTTATTAAGGGACCAACTAAATGGTTTTAGACCGGAACAACAATAAACGCAATACGCATCATTGAACAAATCATACTGAAATCATGGGAATATAATGAAGAGTTACATCAATTCTTCTATTGGAATCTTTGGCGTGAAACACTAAACTTGAAGAGATTTACCACTAAACACCAAATTACTTTTTTTGAACTTCTCGACGCACGTTTCGTTAACCTGATGATGCTAACATCGTTAGCGAAACGTGCGTCGAGAAGTTCAAAAAAAGTGATTTGGTGTTTAGTGGTAAATCTCTTCAAGTTTAGAAGAGGTACATGTTGCTTTTGCAGACTAGAATTAACAGTGCGTTTGATTCGCTGATCAGATCAAAAGTTATAAGTGACCTAAAAACACGAATACCTAAGAAATTAACAGAGCTATAAGAAATGATATTAAAGAACATCAAGTGCAGATTATTATTTCAAAGAATGTTTATAAGGGAAATCAAAAATAAAGAAGTGAAATAGGGAGACCTATATCACGAACGATGTATAATCCGATTTTGGAAATTATTTAAAGAAAAGCAAAACTGAACTATAAAAATATTAGAACAAATGACATCCAATTAATTGCTTATGCAGATAACCTCAAGGTAATAATCAAATCCAAAGAGAAATTATTAAAGGCAGTAGAGTGACTAGACAGAGAAGCTAGAAAGTTGTGATTAAAAAACAATGAAGATAAAACAAAATACAGGAGAGTGGGAAGGAAAATTCAAATTAGTAATATCTTCTTAATACAAAGAACCATACGTTTGCGACAGTATCAAGGCTTACTTATTTAGGAACAAGAATAAGTTAAAATAGGAAAGAAAAAATTAAAGCAAAAAATGCTGGAAATACAGGGAAATAATATTTTTGATATAAATAGAAAACTGTAATGAGAAAAATGCTTGGGCCAGATATAATAGGAGATAGAGAAAGGAGACTTGAAGAGTGAGAAACATTGAAAGGAGAGAACATAGTTAGATATGAAAAAATAAGAAGGCTAGAATGGCCAGGCCAAGCAATGGTCCCTATTGCAAGGAGAAGGCAAGCCGAGAAGGAAATGGTTAGATCAGGTGGAAAAGGATATAAAAATAGTAGGCGTTGCAAACTGGAAAATAAAAGGCAGATACAGGATAAAATAGACAAGCATAACCAAAGACCAGGGATGTTGCAGATCTTCGCATCCGTATCTGTAATCGCGGAACTTCCGTTTTAACCCGTCAATTTCCAGTGTTACCTCTAGATAACAGAGATTTGAGAATTAATTTAACATATTAAATAATATATTTAAATGAAAAATATACTACCACTAAAAAGTCAACATTTAGTAGTATTAATAATTTTATTTTGGCAATACTGACCCCTATGTCATCTGTCAAAATAATTAATTTGTTTCAAATTTTGGTTTCATCATTTTCTTGCACGGGAGTGTTTTATTGACTTTATATTGTTGTGAAAATGCCAAAAGAGTAAATACTGTAATAGTTATTATTGCAAATTGTTGTTTCATAATTAAACTTGTAATGTAAATAATTTTATTGAAAAAATAATTGTTTTTGTATTCAAAATAGCGGTCTAAACAGCACGTGTCACCATCAAATGACACTGGACATTATTATAACTAACTTGCTGTTTGAGTTTCTTTTTTTATTTTAGGTTGACATTGAACGACGGAGTTGATGCATTAGAAGCTGACGATGACTTAGATGGTGATATCATCATATTTCCTATATGAGCAATTTCTATGCTCTACAGAGAAATCACACCGTGAATTTTACACATGAAGAAATTAGGGTGTATATTGTAATATTATTACTGTCCGGATATTTGACGCCCAAATATATGAGGATGTTATGGGGAAAAAAGGCCTATACTCATAATGAACTTGTATCTTCTAGCATGAGGCGGAATTGATTCTTTGAAATACAACAGTATTTACATTTATGCGATAGTACTGCATTACCGTAAAATGATAAATTTGCTAAAGTTCGTAGATACTTTGATATGCTCATTCAAAATTTTACCGCCAATTTCGAAAAAGTAGGATCATCTCATATTTCAATTGACGAAACCATTGTGCCGTATTTTGGGAGACATAGTACAAAGCAACATATCCACGGGAAGCCCATCAGGTTTGGTTACAAACTTTGGTCAGCGGCTACACGGCACGGGTACCTCGTCAACTGCGAATTGTATCAAGGTGCAACTGGTCCGACTGTGAAGCACGCTTATGGTTTAGTTTTAGAATTAGATTAAATCATCTCCTGATGATGCTAACATAGTTAGCGAAACGTGCGTCATGAGGGTTAAAAAAGTGATTTGGTGTTTAGTGGTAAATTTCTTCGAGTTTAATGTTTCACACCGAAGGTTCCAATAGAATTGATCACTTTAGATATGTAATCTCTCATTTTCTTCTTATGTTTTGACAGTTTGATGATCGGAAAAGAAATTTGCATATTTCAATGCATTAATTAAAATTAGTATTTTTATTGATAAAAAAATATTTGGCTAAAAATTTCTTCCATATTTCTCCTACTGCAAGAAATATCACTGCACAATGTTTGTACAATAATAATTGGAGCTTCCGATCACTGTCAACTTCGTTCAACTATCGTCAAAACAACATAAAAACCCAGACGCTAAATATCGAACACGTCGCTGACGACGCGACGGCTCGTTTCCGACCACGGAACAGACTTTCTGGGTCCATATTCTGTTGTCGGCCGTCAATCAATCCCTTGTTCTTGGTCTCTTTTATTTATAGAATGCAAAGGTCGTCTCCATAAATTATAAGATATTGGGCCAATGTGACCGTTAGTTCTATTTGAAGAATTTCCCTTATTTATAGTTCTGTTTCTGATATAAGATATTTATAATGCCCTAATTTAATAAAATTTATCCATGAATATGATGAAGAAAAAGAAACTCAAAGAGATTTACCACTAAACACCAAACCATTTTTATAAATTTCGCCGCCTGTTTCGCTAACCATGTTACTATCATCAGAAAATAATTTTATCATCAGATTCAACTATCTATGAGAAGTTTAAACATATTTTGCACCCATTATGTTACTAGTGTATATATATATATATATATATATATATATATATATATATATATATATATATATATATATATATATATATAGCTTCCTAAAGCTCCAACCCTTCGTCCATGTTGCAGGAACTGGACAACGGCTGAACCGGAACGTTTATTTCAGGAACAGACGGCTAACAGGGCTCTGGCAGAAAAAAATTCAGGTCGCGTCTGCAGTGGAACCACCGGCAACCTGGTCGGCGTCTGTTCACCCAGAGAGTGCGGCCGTATACCACGCTCCAGGAACTAACAATCTCTGGTTCTAAACTCCCAGTGGAAATACTGGACCTATAAGCTTATAAGCAAACATGACTCGTGCAAGTAATAACAATGATATCCGAGGTGATAACCAATCCACCCGTCGACAGACGGCAACTGGGTGTTCGGATTCTGGGGAACCAGGACTTTCACGATCTCAAAATAAGTCGGAGCTTTCCGGCAACTTTCCACATAAAACACCTACATATATTGGCACCTTCAACATCAACACGCTGATCCAACCAGGAAACTTTCACAACCTAACTTCAGAACTTGACAGGCAAAAGATACGTATGCTTGCTCTACAAGAAACACGTATCACGGATGAGGACACGGTAGACTATGGAAACTATCACATATTAAAAAGCAGGACCGACAAACGAGACGCCAGGGGCGCTCCGCGTCTGGGCATGGCTTTTGTACATAAAGGTATATAAAGGGATAGTTAACCCTATTAAGGAAATCACGCCCATAAACAATAGACTAATGACAATGCGCATACAGTGCGCCAATAAAAAATACACCATGATCAACGTACATGCCTCCACAAACGGAGACAACAAGAAAAATTCCAAATCTACAGAGAAATTCTGGGCAACACTAGAGAAGGTAATGGCAAAGGTTCCAAAGGATGACGTCAAAATTTTACTAGGCGACTTTAACGCACAAATCGGTATAGAAGAAATCCATCAGAAAACAGTAGGCAAATTCCCCGGTCACAAATTTACCAATAAGAACGGCACAAAACTCGTCAAACTATGCCAACAGAATAACCTTAAGATCACGTCAACATCCCTAACGAAATCTCCACGAAAACAGAAGACATGGAGATCGCCTATACAACAGGTTGGAGAATTCCAGATAGACCACTTTGCGACCTCATACGCACTACAAAGAGAAATCCAAGATGTCCAAGTCCGCAGGGGAGCGAACATTGACTCAGACCACTACCTAACACGAATCAAAGTCAAGTTCACCCCAAGGAAAATTCATCACAAGAAAGCACATCTACAGAAATTCGACACAAAAAATATCAAGGAATCCAACATAACAGAGGAATGGGAAAAGGAACAGGCAGATACATGTAAAAAATTACACAAAAAGCACAGGAACTGATCCCATTGAAAAAAAACAGAAAATACCCTTGGTGGGTTTCGGAATGCGAAAGTGCATTGCAGCGACGCAAACGAGCATTTCAGGAATACAACACTAAAAAAGTTCTACAAATTTCTTTTCGACAAATTTCCTTTCAGAAAACCCAATTCTTCTGCTCAAAATTAGATGTCCAAAATTTGAACACCAAATACCGTAAAATAAATAGGGTCACTCACTTCAAATACCTGGGAGAGATCCTCGAACCCACAGGAGGAGAGAAGATAACACAGAAGACTCGATTACAGAAGATGAAGTGGGCATACGGCAAGACACACAATATCTACAATAAGAAATGCATATCCATACACACAAAAATAAGACACTGCACCACAGTAATCAAACCAGAAGTACTATACGCAAGCGAGACACTTACACTTCATACAAAAAGCAGCATAGAAAATATACTAAAAGAAGAACGCAAAATTATGAGGGAAATTCGCGGCTTAAAACTGACAGAGGAAGGATACAGAGTACATACTCGAACAGTACCATGGATCACACAAGTCAGAGCTGATCTGGGAAAGGCACAAATGGGTCCGACAGAGACTGATGATAGAAGAACGTACAGAAACATAATACATATGTGGAACGTTGCATCCGAGAGCGAAATTTCGAGGAGATCGGGAACAAAGTGGACGGAGGAGAGAAAGAGAATCAGAAAGACATAAAGAACACTCGAAAATGAGTCAGAATGCTTTGCGTAATTCAACCGGGTCTATACGCAACTAATAATGATAATATTATATATATATATATATATATATATATATATATATATATATATATATATATATATATATATATATATGTATATATATATATAATATAATATAATATATATATATATATATATATATATATATATATATATATATATATATATATATGTATATATATATATAATATAATATAATATATATATATATATATATATATATATATATATATATATATATATATATATATATATATATATATATATATATAGAGAGAGAGAGAGAGAGACACGACTCGGACTCAATTAAATAAATTCCTGATTTATAGAGTTTATTTGTGTTGACTTTTATTGTTTTTTTTTTCAAAACTCAAATTACCATTTCGAGGCACCAGTTTTCAGTCGATAGAAGACATAAAACAGATTTCGCGGCGAGAACTGAAGTCGATTTCAGAAAATGCGTTTAAAAAATGTTTCGACAATTGGATTATTCGTTTGCATAAGTATATTATTTCAGAAGGGGCCTAGTTTGAAAGCGATTCATTAAATTTGGATAAATAATAAACATTTTGTCTTTTCTTGACCAAATCCCGGTACTTTTTTGACAGAATGTATTTTTCGAGGGGTAAACATACCGAGGTTCGAGCTAAATAAAGAGAATAGGCGAAACGTACTGCTTTTGTTGTTTAATCAAACGAAAGACTCGAGGAAACTTACGGTGGCTATGTCACAACGTAAGACCTTTGTAGGCGTTGGTTTAGATGATTCAAAAGTGGTTATTTCGGCTTGAAAGATAAAGAACGCCCAGATCAACCGAAAAAATTTGAAGATGCCCAATTGTAAGCATTATTGGAAGACGATCATATGCAAACTCAATAACAAATGGCAGAGCGGTAAAATGTTGGTCGCCGAACCATTTGTGAGCGCCTACATGCCATGGGAAAGATCCAGAAGAGAGCAAAATGGGTACAACATTAGCTGTATGACAGACAGATGGAAAAACGGTGTGCGAAGTTTTGAAAAATGGATATATGTCGAAAACCCAAACCATAGAAAATCATGAGTTGGCCCAGGAGAACCTCCAAATCGACCGCAAGACCGGATTGCGTTGGGAAGGTTGGAAAGAAGCCAATGCTGTGCATTTGGTGGGATCAGAAAGGTGACGTATACAATGAGGAAAATACCTACAGTATCCGGAATCTTGTGTGTTCAGATCATCGGTTGACGGTCAGAATGAATTCTGTATGAACCAAATTGCACGAAAATGATTCCGAAGTCTTTCATAGAGAACAACGGGAGGAAAACATATCAACTTCTTGGGGCGGATTAAAAATGACCATCATTTTCTAGAACGTGTCATTAATCGAATCTTGGATTGTTGAATATGGCCCAAAATGAGCGCTAGAGCTAGGAACACTAACCATAGCAGAAAAAAAATAAAAGGCAGAAGGAGCAAATCAAAAATCAAAAGCTTTTTTGATAGCCAGTGGCCATAACGAATTTGGCCCTTAATGCTAGATTGTAAATCAGCCTTTTTACCGAGCAGTTCTTGGCAGATGAAAAAGAGGTATTCATGGAATACCAAATATCAGGAATACCTGGGTGCTGTATCATGACAATGATGCTTGCTATACCTGCCAGCTGAAGGAGACTCCAATATCTCAGTTCCACCATTGCTATAACAAGTGGATAAACCGTCTTCACCACTGTATGACCTTCCAATGCAACTACTTTGGAGAAGGCAATGTAGAATTCGCCTTTCAATTGAATATAAAAAATTATAAAAAAATCAATCTCAATGCTATTTAGCCTGTCAGGTGCTTATCATACTTTGTTTTCAACATTCAGTATTAATTGACAGTTAATCTTTAGATATTTGAATCTAAAATGTAAGAATTTGTTTATCAACTTCTACAAATTAACCTAAATATGTGTTATCTTATGCGAGCACTTATGGGTAGTTACCCAATGTTTGCTCTCTGGTTTTATCTTTTTCGGTATATACACTCAAAACTCAACTTTAGCTTCAATCTAAGTGAAACCGACCGTTCCCCTATAAACATGCCCTTTTCGCTTTTTGAGCTCAGATCGGTCCTATCAAAATGTTGACCAACTGCGCCTGATCCTGACGATGTTCTCATTCTACAAATGTTAAATTTACCATATAATGCTTTACTATTTCTTCTCAATCTATACAATGACATATGGACGAGCAGACTCTTTCCTTTCATTCCTTTATATTAACGAGACACATCCGCCTCTTCACCATCCATCCATAAACCTGTATCACTGACAAATTATATATATATATATATATATATATATATATATATATTATATATATATATATATATATATATATATATATATATATATATAAATATAAGATAACGGAGAGGATGGTACATCGGCGTCGTTCAAGGCATCTAGGGCAATATAATATACTGGACAAACATCAATTCTGGAGATGGATATTTGAGACGCATTCTCCAGGGGTCATCATCCCCTGGAAATATATATATAATCAATTTTCTTCAGGGGCTGAACATAAGGGGAAATGTACTCTTCTTTATCAAGAATTTTCTATCTAATAAAGCTTTTTCTATTAGGTTAGATAATAATATCTCCAGTAAATATACTCTTGAAAATGATATCTCACAAGGCTCAGTCCTCAGCCTATATATATATATATATATATATATATATATATATATATATATATATATATATATATATATATATATACAATAGTAATATAATGGGTGCAAAATATGTTTAAACTTCTCATAGATAGTTGAATCTGATGATAAAATTATTTTCTGATGATAGTAACATGATTAGCGAAACAGGCGTTGAGAAATTTATAAAAATATATATATATATATATATATATATATATATATATATATATATATATATATATATATATATATATCATCATCATCAGCCTGTATCGATCCACTGCAGGATGAAGGCCTCTTCAGCATGCTTCCAACATTCACGGTCCTGGGCTTTCCTCTGCCACTCGGGTCCAATATACTTAACGATGTCATCAATCCATCGTGCTTTCGGTCTTCTTCGCGGACGTTTGCGATCAAGCGGTCTCCACTCCAGGATTGCCTTGGTCCATCTGTCGTCCCATCGCCTCGCTATAGGACCTGCCCATCTCCATTTCAATTGCTTTACTCTTCCAATGATGTCACAGATTTTTATTTGTTCCCTGATCCATGCGCAGGACTTTCTGTCTCGTCTTGTAATGCCAAGCATACATCTTTTCATTCCCATCTGTGCCACCAGAAGTTTTTGAATTGATTGCGATGTGATTGTCCAGGTTTCATAATGGGTAGAACGCACTGATCGAAGACTTTTCTTTTCAGGCAAAGTGGGAGTCTGCTCTTAAACACTATGTTGAGCCTACCAAATACCTGCCCGCTATATTTAACACGCCGTTCCACCTCCCATATATATATTTTATATATATATATATATATATATATATATATATATATATATATATATATATATATATATATATATATATATATATATATATATATATATATATATATATATATATAGCTATACCTGCCCGCTATATTTAACACGCCGTTCCACCTCCCATATATATATTTTATATATATATATATATATATATATATATATATATATATATATATATATATATATATATATATATATATATATAGCTATACGCCGACGATATTGATATACTTCTCATCTTCCAGTTCCAAAGTTGCGGAAAGGTAAGTCTAGTTGGTAATTTAATAAAATAACGAAATTTCATTTATTATTTTAATTTCTGGGACCTTTAAAAGATTTAATTTTTTTGGATTTATTCTCATTATATAACAGTTTAATATTATCATTGAAAATATGAGAATTATATCATAATGAGAATATGAGAATTATTTTGTTGTTTAATGTAAATTCTTTTGGTCACGACTCGGACTCAATTAAATAAATTCCTGATTTATAGAGTTTATTTGTTTGGACTTTTATTGTTTTTAATGAGGCATCCAAGACCATTGTTTGTTTTAAAATGAATATTTATATCGTTTTGTTTCGGATAAATGTCTAGATACTAATTGGGTAACTTTTCCCGTGTACGTAATTGTTTTGTACGCTGCATTCTTGATATTATTAACAGGATATATTAAATTAATGGTTTTATTATAACTTTTGTTTATTAATTATTTCATTTATAATGTTTGGGTTGTATCCGTTATTTAATTTTAACGAATTTCCGTCAATTATCGGCTACCTTAGTTAAATTTATAATTTTCTATGTTGTCCGGAAACTGGGATTTTATTCTGGAGTGACCGTGATCATTTTTGTTGTATGCCAGCAGGGAGCGGTTACCATTAAAGAGGACACGAATCCAGTGAGGGTTAGGTGGAGTAGCTATTAATAGACAGACAGGTATATAAATTATGTATTCATGGGATATTCGATAGAATCTGTATCCCGTTCCTAAGTTTCGATCGTGGTGCACAAAATTATGACCTAGAAGTGGTATGAAAAAGTCATCTCTGAATGAAATGAAGGGTCTGAACTTTAAGGAGGTAGCGTATTTAATTAATTGAATATATCGCCAGTATTTTAGAGGCTCAATTTCTGCTTGATATTGCAGTCTGATTACCGAGCTGGGCTTAAATGATCCAAAGAATAATCTGATGGCATAATTCGGAATTGGTTCGAGCTGTTGCAAATATGATTTAGGTACAGACTAATATGCCACGCAATCGTAGTCAAGTTTGGATCTGACGAGGAACTTGTATATGTGTAGTATGGTGGAGGAGGACGATCTCCATTTAGCATGAGATGGCTACTTCAGGGTTCCCCTGGTTCCCAAACAGCTTGCCTTTAGTTAGCCAATTTTCTCCCGCCATGATAGCCTAGAGTCAAACAATAGTCCCAGAAAACTCATCACATGTCCTGAGTGAATGGGAGAATTGGAAAATGAAAGATTATGTAACCGAGGATAGTTAATTTTCCTGAAAAACTTCATTGCATTGAAGTTAATTTAGAAGGTGATAATTAAAATCTAGTCTTATGTGATCATTTAACCATTTTCAAGAGAATCATCATTTTCAAGAGTATATTTACTGGAGAAAGTATTATTTAACCTAACGGTAAAAGTTCTATTAGATAGAAAATTCTTGATAAAGAAGAGTGCGTTTCCCTTATGTTCAGCCCGTGAAGAAAATTGATTATATATATTTCCAGACAGCATCAAGCGCGCATTTGAGGTCCAAAGATACGGCCAGGAGCTGATGATCCCTGGAGAATGCGTCTCAAATGCCCATCTCCAGAATTAATGTTTGTCCAGTATGTTATATTGCCCTAGATGCCTTGAACGACGCCGATGTACCATCCTCTCCGTTATCTTATATATATGATTTGTCAGTGATACAGGTTTATGGATAGATGGTGAAGAGGCGGATTTGTCTGGTTAATGTAAAGGAATAAACGGAAAGAGTCTGCTCGTCTATATGTCGTTGTATAGATTGAGAAGAAATAGTAGAGCATTATATGGCAAGTTTAACATTTGTAGAAAGAGAACATCGTCAGGACCAGGCGCAGTTGGTCGACATTTTGATAGGAACGATCTGAGCTCAAAAAGCGAAAAGGGCATGTTTATAGGGGAAGGGCCGGTTTCACTTAGATTGAAAGGAAACTAAAGTTGCGTTTTGAGTGTATAGACCGAAAAAGATAAAACCAGCGAGCAAACATTGGGTAACTACCCATAAGTGCTCGCATAAGATAAAACATACATATTTAGGTTAATTTGTGGAAGTTGATAAACAAATTCTTAGATTTTAGATTAAAATATCTAAAGATTAACTGTCAATCAATACTGAATGTTGAAAACAAAGTATAATAAGAACCTGACAGTCTAAATAGCAATGAGACTGATTTTTTATAATTTTTTATATCCAATTGAGAGGCGAATTCTACATTGTCCTCTCCAAAGTAGTTCCATTGGAAGATCATACAGTGGTGAAGACGGTTTATCCATTTATTATTGCACTGGTGGAACTCAGATATTGGAATCTCTTTCAGCTGGCAGGTATAGCAAGCAGTATTGTCATGATGCAGCACCCAGGTATTCCTGATATTTGGTATTATATGAATGCCTCTTTTTCATCCGTCAAGAACTGCTCAGTAAAAATGCTGATTTACAATCTAGCAATAAGGCACAAATTCATTATGGGCACTCCACTGGCTGTAAAAAAAGCTTTTGATTTTTGATTTACTCCTTCTACCTTTTATTTTTTTTTTTTTTTGGCTATGGTTAGTGTTCCTAGCTCTGGCACTCTTTTGGGCCATATTCAAAAATCCAAGATTCGATTAGTGACACGTTCTAGAAAAATGGTCACTTTTAATCCGCCCCTAAAAGTTGATATATTTGAAAGTTTCCTATGAAAAGTTTTTCGGAATCATTTTCGTGCAATTTGGTTCATACAGAACCTGAACACACAAGATTCCGGATTCTGTAGGTATTTTCCTCATTGTACACGACTGCTTTGTGATCCCACCAAATACACAGCATTATCTTCTATTCAACCTTCCCAACGCGATTCGGTCTTGAGGTCGATGTTGATGGTTCTCCTGGGCCAACTCATGATTTTCTATGGTTTGGGTTCCCAACATATATCCATTTTTCGTCCCCAGTTACGATCCGATTCAAAAAAGTCTTTCTTTCATGCCGAGAAAGCACAAAACTTCGCACACCGTTTTTCCATGTGTCTGTCATACAGCTAATGTTGTACCCATTTTGCTCTCTTCTGGATCTTTCCCATGGCATGTAGGCGCTCACAAATGGTTCGGCGACCAACATTTTACCGCTCTGCCATTTGTTATTGAGTTTGCATATGATCTTCTTCCAATAATGCTTACAATTGGGCATCTTCAATTTTTTTCGGTTGATCTGGGCGTTCTTTATCTTTCAAGCCGAAATAACCACTTTTGAATCATCTAAACCAACGCCTACAAAGGTCTTACGTTGTGACATAGCCACCGTAAGTTTCCTCGAGTCTTTCGTTTGATTAAACAACAAAAGCAGTACGTTTCGCAAATTCTCTTTATTTAGCTCGAACCTCGGTATGTTTACCCCTCGAAAAAATACATTCTGTCAAAAAAGTACCGGGATTTGGTTAAGAAAAGATAAAATGTTCATTATTTTATTCGTTATTTATCCAAATTTATTGAATTGCCTTCAAATTAGGCCCCTTCCGAAATAATATATTTATGCAAACGAATTTTCTGAAATCAACTTCAGTTCTCGCCGCAAATTCTCTTTTATGTCTTCTATCGACTGAAAACTGGTCCTTCGAAGTGGTAATTTGAGTTTTGGAAAGAAAAAGAATTCGGCCCGATCCATATCAGGTGAATGCAGTGGTTGTTCGATGGCATTCAAACGCCGAATAACGCTCCGATAATATTCTTTATTTACCGTCTGACCTTCCGCCAAGGATTCTAAGTGCACAACACAGCGATAATAAATTGAAACAATCACTTGAACTTTTGATCGACTTTGACGTGGTTTTTTTCGGTTTCGGCTAAGTTGGAAGGCGCCATTCCGAAGCATGTTGACTGGTTTGTATGTCAAACTCGTATACCCATGTCTCATCACCAGATACAATGCGCTTTATGAATGTGAGATCGGAATTGACTCGTTCTAGCATGTTTTCAGTGTCCTTTAGGTGATTGAGTTTCTGAAGAAAATTCAGGTCTTTCCGTACTGGTCGAGCGGCAACGCGTTTCATGCCCAAACAATCGCTTAAAATGGTACGAATTGATTCGTGAGACACAGAAAAATCAGCGGCTACCTCTCTCAAACTTAAATGACGATTTTCCATCACCGTTTCTTTCACTGTAGCGATGTTAACTTCAGTTCAGAGCGAGGAAAATCTTCCACCACATCTCGACCGCTTTTGAATGCACTGTACCACTCATACGCACGTGTTTTTGATAAAATTGATTCAGCGTAAGCCTTCTGCAACATTTTCGGCGAGTCGGCATACGAAATTCCATTTGCAATGCAAAATTTAAGACAAATTCTTTGTTCGATGTTTTTATCCATTGTAAAAATCGCGAAAAAAACACTTGAGGTAAATTGACAAAATCGAGCACTCTAAACAAACTAAAAGACAGATGACGTTCAAACTCCGCGTCAATATAGAGGACAGTTAGAGATAAACAGAATTTTGACAATGCCTTTAAGCGGGCTTTTCAAATGATTTTTTGATAGAGTATAAGATGCTTTCTTGAAATCTTTTAAACATCAGTACGGTTTTGAAAAGTACTGTCATAGCAACAATAAGAATTATAAATCGCCACACCTGATATACAGTAAAATAAAGGGAATTGTTTTCTGTACCTGAGTTAGATCTAAATTATTAAAAAGATCATTTAATCACATTAACCGTCCCAGGTTTATTGCAAACTTATATTTTTATTAATATTTATTTTTGAAATGTATGTACATGTCTAAAAACGTCCATCCCACAGCAAAGTTAGCAAGATATTAACATTCGCTAATGTGTTAAACGGAGTTAATATAGGTTGAAGGTATATGAGTAAAAATAGAGAATCTGAAAATCTAATTGAAATCTATATATCAGTGAATTCAAATTCATAAAAGAATATCTGATGAACAATAAGCATTAAATTAGCGTTATAAATCATCAAGTCTGTCATCATTAGTGACGGGAAATACGGATCTTTTTGGAGAGTCGGATCACCGGTTCCGAATCAATTCAAAGATCCGGATCCCTGAGCCAGTATGGTTGCATAACTTAGTTACATAGTCAGATAAATAAATACTTTACGATTGGCGGTAGTATATAGCATAACATTTTAATTTCCGAGAATATCAACATGCCCGGATATGAATTATTAAAAGGCTTCGGTATATCATTGACATCAAAAAGCAATAATTCACTCTCTCGTATGGAAAAATTTTGAAAACAAAGTAATAAATGTAAAAAGTTCCAGAAACCCTACGTAGGCAGCTATTAATGAAATAAAAAAATATTTAAATCCGCCCTTAATCGATCGACATGAGGACCCCTTAATATGGTGGTTTCAAAGAAAAAATATTTATCCAAGACTATATGAATTTGTTCAAAAAAGACTCTGTCTTATGTCTACTTCAGTGCCATGTGAAAGAATTTTCAGTAAAACTGGTCAAATTGTGGCAGAAAAAAGAAGTCGATTGAAAACTAAAAAGATAAATGAAATCATATTTTTACATGTAAATATGTAATTGTTTAAAAATTACAATTTATAAAAATTAATTTTAAAATTTGATGTACTTATTGTGATGTGTCTTACCTGATGTTGAACTTTATTTTATATATTTTGTATCTTTATGTTTTTCATATTGTTTATATTTTATATATTTTTAGTCTATTTTATGTTTTATATATTTTTATAGTTTATTTTATAATTTATAATTTTCGTGTTTTACAATTTAATCTATTTATGTAATGTATTTTGATATATATATATATATATATATATATATATATATATATATATATATATATATATATATATATATATATATATATATATATATATATATATATATATATATATATATATATATATATATATATATATATATATATAAATTCATGTGAGCCATATGCTAAATAAATAAATAAATGTTATTGTTTAAAAATAAATTAATATATTTATTATTATGTGTATTATTGTATATATTTATACATTTAGGTATATAAAACAATAATAGATTGCAAATTTTAAGCCACAATACGGCTCCTTTCCCGGCGAATCTAAAAAAGACCCGAGATCCGAGATCCGTCCGACCCGTCTATCTAAGATCCAACAGAACCGAGAACCGTTAGGGATCCGAGAACCGTCTGGGATCCGAGAGCCGCCTGGGATCCGAGATTCGTGAATCGTAAATTTTAGGAACCGGTTCATTCGGCTGTTTTAAAAGATCCGAATGTGGGAGTCGGATCAGATCCGATCCGGATATCTCTAGTCATCATCCAAGTTTAGATAACTTTAACATCCAAACAACTCTACTTGTCTGTTACTTTGTGACAGACAATTATTTACTTTGTTATCTGTCACTTTTATTTTTAACTTTTTGTGACTATAGTTTCGTAAAACGATGTTACATTCTCAAACACTATTTTAAAACTAAGGTTTTACAGCTGTTTATCCTATGTACCTAATTTTATACTTTTATTGGGGTTAATTTTTTACAATATTTTCAATAGTATGGAATTTCTAAGATGTGTCTGATCATTTATTAGCTGTGTAGATCGGTCTTTATTATACTGATAAATTTAAATCGCTTCCAAAATGTTTAATTTTTTGCTTTTTGGCGTTGTATGTAAATTTTTTAAATTTGTAATCTGGGGAAATATATATCCGGTATCTACGAAATGGTTCGCAAAATTAGAGTTGTGTTTCTTTAATATGTACGCAGATTTGTGTTTTTGAATCTGGTCCGAAAATTTTGGCCCATCTGTCGCACATAGCAGCTACTGCACTCGTTGCAACTTAACCCATAGACTCCAAATTTTTGAACTGCAACTTCTTAGGCGGCGATTCGACAATCGATAATTGGACGATAATTGAGAGTGAAATTTCAAGGACGCGTCACGTTTAGGCACATTTCGTTACATGAGGGAGAAGAAATATATAACGTAGAGAGAAGGAGAAAGAGAGATGTACATTCCGACGCCAAAACGACGTATATACAACGATATAAAGCGATAGAATAAGATAGTGTGGTGAATGCGCACGTTGTAGACGTACGCGTCGAAAGGATAGGCTAGCAATGGGTTCCCCAGTAAGCCCTTTAATATCCGAACTGTTTATGCCAAACTTGAAAAATAATTTTTTAAAAACGGATAAAGCAAAAATATATTCTTTTGGTTTAGATATGCACACTGCATTTTGGTTTATTATAGTGGAAACGACAGACAAATAGAAGAAACATTAAAGCGTTTAAATATAAAATTATCCAAATATAAAATTTACACTTGAAGAAGAACAAAATCAAGCCATAACTTTTCTGGACCTTTCAATAGCCAAACAAAATAATAAACTAGAATTTAATATCTATAGAAAACCCACATACTCAGATATAACAATTACAATCAATCAGTTTAATCCATTAAACATAAATCTGCAGCATATAAGTCTATGATCTTCAGCTTTCACAATTCCATTATTCGAAAATAATAGAAAAATGGAAGTGCAAATAATAAAACTAATAGCACAAAATAACGGCTTTAATGAAAAATAAATTAGTTACTTAATAAATAAAAAACAAAAATAATTACTAATTCATCAAGTGCAAACCACCAAAAAGTAAGACAAACAAATGATAAAAATACTGTAAAACTGGTCTCCGAAATTCCCCACTATTTAAAATATAGTAAAAAATGAACCACAATAAAAGTGTAAAATTAGGTACGTGGGATAAACATCTGTAATACTTTAGTTTTAAAGTAGTGTTTGAGAATGTAACATCGTTTTATAGTCACTATACTTATAAAAAGTTAAAAATAAAAGTGATAGATAACAAAGTAAAAAATTGTTTTATTCGGTTTAATAAACTCTAACCAGGGTTCCAGGGTTCTGTTCATATGAAATTCACTTAAATAATGAGGCAGAAGTTATGGAACCATGTTATTATTAGCGAATCTAGCTCATATATCGAGTTGAGAATCTAGTATCAATTATCGTTTATTTTTTAAGAACATTATAAATACAACAAGGTTCTCTTTTTCTACATTTTCAATACTCCTATATGAACGAGGACGGAGTGAAAAGTTAGATGCTTTTCCAATAGATGTCGGTGCGATCCCAAATGCGATTGCATTGTTGAAACGTAACTTCCTTTCTAGTAACGCTTTATGAATTTCATGCCGATATAATATTTAGTTTTGTTTTGACGGTCTTCGAATGCAGATACGTTTGAAATTTTTGAATTTTTCAGTTTAGGGCTGCCCTTTGGCAGCCCTTTATTTCCTGGAGCCTTGTATTCTGCAGCCTGGAGATTCTATAGCCTTTGTCACCTGCTCCACTAAGATATCTGGCATTTGTTTTTCTGTGGGCATTGCTGCTTTTGACTGGTTCCAATGTTCATATAACTTTGAGTAAAATCTTCTGACAACCTCTGTCCTTTCGCGTCCTTATATTTCTTAGTTTGTGTTTAGCTTTATTAGTTTCCATATTTTCTTCCGTTTTTTACGTCTCCTCTCAAATAGGTTTTCTTATAGTTTGGTAAAGCTCAACGTATTTGGCTTTGCCAAAAGGACTGCTTACATTCATCATTGTCTGTCATTTTTTTCTCATTAAATCAGTGGTCTGATTGGAGATTTTTACTGCAACATTTTTCTTCTGTTGTTATTGAAACAGCCGTTTCAAGCAGATTGTCGATGATTTTTTCATATTAATCTCTTATCTTATTATCTTCTCGGGGTCTTGCCATACAGCTATGCAGTTCGACAAGCAATCTCAAAATCACTCTCTCTCTCCAGCAATCCCCAGATCTTACCATTTTTTCGCGTTCTCTTCAACAGTCCGAGCAAAGATTAGGATAAATCTTTACTCGGACCATTCGGTGGTCACTTCCAACATTAAAATGGTTAAGGACAGTACAATTGCAAAACATTGTTTTATCATTTAACATGATGTAATCAATGTCACATGACCATTTTCTGCTGATTTATTTTTCTTATAAAAATAATTCACAATATGTAGTTTTTGTCCTTCAGCAAAATCAACCAATCTGTCCCCTCTATTATTCTGCTTCCGTATGGACCAGTTGCATTTTCACCAGTTTTTGCTCTTCCAATTCTAACATTAAAGTTCCTCATCAGGATTCTGCATCTACACTTCTTCTTGCATAGCATGAAACTCCGTAATTTCTTCATCCCCTATCACTTTTTGCTGTTGAAAGAAAGTGTTTTTAAAAGAATGCTCTGCGCAGGTTCATCTTCAATCAAGGGTCTCTTCAATCGAGTCAATCGTGTTGAACAATTGTTTTGTCATAAATGGAAAGATCATATAGATCAATTAAAAAGTTATATGAAATTGAAAATACATTTTTAAACCTAGTACCGATGACGTGCCGACAGTTTTTGAAAAAAACCCGAGCACGCGTGACCTCACAATGGTAAAACGAACGCCAATATCGAGTCAACTTGGAACAATTCGGAAGTTACACCGAAATTTTCTTTCGCACCATTTCCGAAAAGACGTTCGGAAAACATCAGAGTCCCGGGCAAAAAAAAATAATTTATCGATCTTAGTCATTGTTCAATAGGTTTAATCCACATCTTTGACTGTATTTATTGGTTTGCTAGCGATATACTTACTTTTAATTGTTATTTAAGCTTTCAATATTGTTTCGAGGTTATATTCATATATCTTTACATAAGATATGCAGGCTCAAAGATAAGTTCAGAATGAAATATTGAAATTAGATTAGGGTTCCTTTTATTTTTTGCATTCGTTTCTTTAACTTTTATTTCTATTATTTAATTCATGTAGGGAAAATAAATTAACGTGCCAAGTTTGTAGGAAGGAATATTCCTGCGTGCCCACAAATAATCTACATGCAACAACACAACCCTGTTGAAGTTTTACTAAAGTTTTCGTCGAATTCGGGACTACTACTCCTTGAAAGGGGAAGCCAACCGTGTTGAAAAAAAGAATGAATGTCGGACGATTACACTTGACCAACTTGGAAAAATCTTTGTATAAAGAACTTTGGTACTGTATTACCAACCAAAATCCTTTTCACAAACCAGAAAAAAATATATGAATAGGAGTTTTAAAGAGAAATTCCCGCCAAAATACGCGCGGACGCGATAAACTTGTAATCGAGACTGTTAACCAGATAATAGGTAAAATTATTGATTGATTTTGTCAGGAGAGGCGTATATATATATGAGAGATGATTTGGCGCCTCAGGTAGTGTGAGAATACTTCCAATGAGAGGGTGATAACTTTAGGGAAACTTGATACCCTCCGAAATTTGATTAATGTATATTCTAAATTAAACGAAAAGCTGTTGGTAGGCGTAAATCAAGATTTATTTGGCTTTAGCAAGATATTAATTAAAATAATGAAGAACTTATAGCTGATATACGTACTTCTCTGTTACAAGCCGGGGCGGTTAATAATTCTTAATTTTTTAATTAAAAACACGTTTAATTTGGGTCAAAGGTAAAAAATGGTTTATTCAAAGTACGTGCCATTGCTAGCTGTGCATTTTGTCCATCTCTTTGGTAATTTGTGGATGCCCATGTAGATTTCTCGACATCTCCGTAATTGTTGAAGTGTTTAATGAAAAGTATGTGAGACATTGATGAAAACAAGTGGTAGTCGGGAGGCGCCAAGTCTAATGTCTCTGATCGCTTTCGCTATGTATAATGGGGTATTCTCGAGCTGCAAAAGCACTTTTCTGTATCTTGTAGCCCATTCTGATCGCTTTTTAATTAATGCATGGTTCAAATCATTTGATCATTAGTTGACAGTAGGGAATGGCAATAACTGTATCACCTGGTTTCAGAATCTCATGGTACACGACACACTTCTGATCCCACCAAATGCACAGCATTGTCTTCTTTCCAAAACGATTTGGCCTTTCGGTTGTGCGACAAATGGTTCAGCGACAAACATTTAACCTCTCGTTGAGTTTGCATATCGTCTTCTTCCAACAATGTTTGAAATTTCATCTTGCATCTTCAATTTTTTTTGGCTGACCTAGACGTTCTTTTTCTTTGAAGTCGAAAATATCACTTTTGAATCGTCTAAGCCAACGCATACAAGTTTTTTTCATTGGGGCATTGTCACTGTAAGTTTTCAAAAGTATACGACGGCTTTCACTCGCGTTTTTCTTTTGATTAAACAAGGAAAGCAGTGCGCACCGCAAATGCTCTTTATTTGTTTCGAAACTCGTACCGTCGTAGGAACAAAATGATATAAGAAACTGTGAACCGACCGCTGTTTCTAGCGCCATCCTTTAAAAAAAATAAAAATTATTAACCGCTACACCTGGTAAAATGACATTCTCTTTTCGGAATAATGGAGAAAAATGATATATACAGTCAGTGTTAAAATGTTAAGCACAATGACACAATAGTTTTTTAACACTTTAAATAACATAGTAATATAAAAACTGCAATAAAATGAATTTTTCCTCATCTTAGGTTGAAATAAATATATTTCTCAAGGAAAAAAAACTTAATATATTTAATTTTACTGAATTTAAAATGCATCAAAAAAAATGTTAGACATATCCTCAGTTTTATAGGAAAGAGAAAAATTAACGAGAGGAAAAATTTAACAAACAATATTTTAATATTTTGTGGTCTTTCCATCACATTTTAATAAATAAAAAATTATTTTGGGCAATAGTTGATATTGTTTATTGTAGAATTTCTTCCCATTAAGCCCGAATAACACTTTTCAAATCTTCCAAAAATTGCCTTGATTCACTATAAACATATCCTGGGTCTTCCAGACATTTTTAATGATAATCAAATCTGGAGAGTCAGCAAGCTAGTCCGGTTTTGAAATATTATTTTTCTAGAACCAATCTGTTATAAAATTTTCCAAATAAATGATGGTGTTACGAGAGTAGTCCCAGAAGTTTTGAACCTAACAAAGAAAACACAATAAATTTGGCAAAAAATATCTTTATTTCTCTACATAGTCTGCTTTCAGCTCGATGCACTTTTCTGAGCGAGGTTCAATAGCTTCGATTCCCTGTTTATAGTGAGAATCGTGGAGCTCCTCAAAATAGCCAGCAAACTCCACTACTTCATTGTTGGCAAATCTTTTACCACCGAGTCATTTTTTTTGCCAAATGCAGCCGTTTTTACTTGATTTTATCACTCAAACGCTGTAATAAGTTCGCATAATACTCGCTGTTGATTGTTTTTCCTTTCTGAAGATAATCAATGAAAATTATCCCACGCGCATCCCAAAAAATTGACGCCATGACCTTGCCTGCAGGCGGAAGTGTCTTCGCCTTCTTTGGAATTGATTATCCCCTTTCAGTCCACAAAAACTCAGCTTTATTTCTGTGAAACGTCGCCAAACACTGGAGTGAAATATCCTCACGATACTGTTTTTGTTCCATTGTGAGTAATCGCGGCACCCATCTTGTGCATACGTTTTTAATGTCCAAATTTTCAGTCAATATGCGGGGTACAGCACTTTTTGAAACGCCTACCATGTCTGCTAGCTCGCGCACCTTTAGTCGATGGTCATCCAATACCATTTTGTGGATTTACTTCATCATTTACGGCGTGGTCACCTCATATGGTCGACCACTTTCGTCTTGGAAGCTCGTAGGGCCTCGTTTAGACTCTGCCGACTAATGCTTTAATGTTGTAAAGGAAGAAGCAGACTTCTCCTGAGTGGAATTTAGCTCCGCTTTGATATCGGTTGGACTGATACTTTTCAAATGAAAGTCTTGTATCACTTAACAAAAACCAATTTTTTTCATGTTTACGAATTTCTTGAGAGTGTTCACTATTAATGGCTGCCAAACAAATACTAAATAACGTAGCGTCGTCGAACTTCAAACTTTAGCTTTATAAGGTTGATAGTTTCTGCTATAGTCATTCTTTCCAAATAACCGCCATGTATACGTCAAGTCGGGTGCTTTTGGGACTACCCTTGTATCTTGTTGAAACACTGGTGAAGATTCACTCATTATTAAAAAATAACTTTTATTATTCTAGTAAATTTTTGTAAAATTAATCATCAATTCTTCTATTGGAACCTTTGGTGTGAAACACTAAACTTGAAGAGATTTACCACTAAGCACTTTTTTTGAACTGCTCAACGCACGTTTCGCTAACCATGTTAGCATCATCAGGGGATGATTTAATCTCATTCTAAAACTAAACTATGTTCTATTTATATGAAAACCATACCTAACGAAGCATGTAAAAATCATGAACCGTGAAGTGTACTAAGCCTTACATTAATAATTGAAAAAGTTGACTGAAAGGAATCGGTCCTTTATCTCGGTTCATGATTATTTGAATGCTTTCATATGTATCCAAAGCCCTATTATTATTAACACTTTTAATTAGTCTTAAATTACTAATATCTATACTGTGGTCATGTTCGATTTCATGTTGGGCAACACAAGATTTTTCATTTCTCCCATATCTAATGTGGGCAATATGTTCTTTATATCTTGTCAATATGGATCTTTTTGTTTGTCCAATATACCTTCGATCACAGTCTTGACAACTAATTTCGTAAATCCCCGACTTTTCATGTTGCTCTACTTTTTCCTTTGGATTATCGAGACCTTCTCTTAATTTATTATATGGTTTGTACACAACCTTAATGTCCACTTTTTTCAAAATTTTGTCTAGTCCTCTTGTCAACTGGGCATCAAATGGTATTACCATGAATTTCTTTGTGTTCTGATCCTTTTGAAAAGTCGAAGATTCTTTCAATAATTTTCTGAACTTATGTTTTCTAATTAGTTTATCTACAATGTTCTTATTATAACCATTCACTTCAGATACCTCCCTAATTAATTTTAATTCTTTGTTATAATTATCTTTATTTAAAGGAAAATTAATTAATCTATTTACCATAAAATTTAAACTAGCCACCTTGTGGCTAAATTTTAGTGGTTAGAAGTGGTGGTGGCTTTTCTGAAAATATCAAAATCTAACCTATTTTTATTATTTCTACTGACTAACACATCCAGATATGGTAAACTATCGTTGTTTTCGAGTTCATGCGTGAATATTATATTTTGGGATTTACTATTTTAGTTCTTAATAAAATCATCTAATTTTTAATTTTTCGAATCGCAAATGGCAAAAATGTCATCCACATATCTTAACCATACCTTCGGAAAGTAAATCAATTCATCTTTTGCCTCGGTTTCAAATTTACTCATAAATAAGTTGGCTAAGAACGGTAACAGAGGATTGCCCATTGCCGTTCCTTCTTGTTGTTCATAAAACCTGTTATTAAGCTGAAAACAATTTTGCTTCATACATAATCTTATTAAAGAGATGTACTCAGAAACAATATTATTATTAAAACGGTTTAACTCGAGTAACTCCCTCCGATATTTCAAGGTATAAAATTAATCATGCTAATAATTGTTCTATATTCTGATCAAGGTCAATTAAACTTTATCTCTTTTTCAATATTTTTATTCGTATTTGAAACAAACATTATATTTATTTTTTTTTTGAAATTTCTATAGCGTGTTTAACATGTTGACACTGAGGATAGTTAAATAAGATCTGTCCTGGATATTGGTATATCTTCTGCAATATTCCATCTTAGTTGAATGATAATGTAAAGGGTGTTAGTATAGAAAGTAATTAATACATTCTTAGATCAAGAAATGAAATAGAGTGTGAATGAGAAAGTGTCCTTTTTGCGTAAGAAATTTGCTGCTATTTTTTTGAATTCCCACGTCACTTGAAAATGCCTAACAAGGTGATTGGTGGTTGATTCGTGGAAAGGGAATTAACTTCAAATCAAAATCATTTATTGCCAATGATAACTAATCCCCCCGACTAATCCCACTTATCTGGGGATCTGCGTCGATCACTGAAAACCAATTTGTTCGGAGTGAACTTATGGGAGATAATAGGATAGTGATAATAAGAGTGAATTCATCGAGAACAGTTTTCAATTTATTTAGGGGAGAGTAAATTTATTGCAAATCATTTAATTATGCGTGAACATTATGTTTCAAATATGTATAACGAACAAATTACAAGATACATCAACAAAACAAAATTCATTGCAATTTAGATATTTATAAATATAATAATAGAAATTAAAATAATGACTTACGAAATGATTTTGGGGGCCTTTATTTGAAATTGTTATAATTCATGGTTTTTCAGTATTAGCATTAAACTCTAATTATTTTTTTACTACTCTATTTTTATCTTATCGATGCGCGTATCTTATCGATCGCTAACCATGTTAACATCATTAGGATCTGATTCAGTCTACATGGCGATTCAATTTTTCCATCAGATTAAATAATTTCCTGAGGATGCTAATATGGTTGTAGAAAAGCGCATCGAAAAGTTAAGAAAGCGTGGTATAGTTTTTAGTGATAAATCTCTCCGACTTTAGTGTTTTACACTGAAGGTTCCAATAGAAGAATTGATGTATTTGCCTTATTTAATGTAATAATGATATTTTTATGCCAGCGGTAAAATTAAATTCACTGTGTAAGTTGATTATGTATCCAATTATAATTAAATCCAACAACAATGATAGAAGTTTTTCGTGTGCAAAAGTGGATAGAGATTGAATAGTAAGCGAGAATAAAAGCAATAATAATTGATCGGATAAAGATTAAGTAGTAAAAGAGATTAAGACTAGTAAAAATTGATTTAAACATAGAATTACTGGTAAATTAAAATATTGAGATTTTAGGGGAATTGTATTTAAATATAAAGGTTATGTAGAGAAACACAATAAAAAATTGTATGAAATAATGTAAGAGCTTCGTTATTTGAAATATACTTTTAACACGCAATACTTTTCCACATACAAACAATCTCTTTCAATATTAGTCCTACTCTACCAAGTTCTACTTTAATAAACAGTCAGTTTCAGCGGAGTTTTGCCCATAATTTTTTCTACCGAAAGATATAAAAGTTTATTCCAAATAGTATAATGCAGTGGGTGTCAGGCAAATAATTCGAATAAAAATTGAATGCAATTTCAAGATTCGACGAGAATTATTCAGGATTTGTGCGAAATTAATTGTTTTCGTTATATAACACCTAAATCCGTCAGATTATTTTGCTTGGTGTAACACAGGGAAGTCATTTTACCAGGTGTGGTGGTTAATCATTTTTAATTTTTTTAAGAGATGGCGGTGGAAACATTGGTCGGTTCACAGTCCAATATCTTATGTCATTTTGTTGCTACGATAGTACCTTTCAAAACGCTACTGATGCTTAAACGATTTCGAGTTAGCGTCATATTTTTTTTTCGTGTGCTAAACATGTCGAGTTTCGAGCCAGATAAAGAGCATTTACAACATATACTGCTTTTCTAGTTCAATCAAAAGAAAAACGCGAGTGAACAATGCCGAATTGTAAGCATTGTTGGAAGAAGACTATACGCAAATTCAACAACAAATGGCAGAGAGGTTAAATGTTGGTCACCGAACCATTTGTGATCATCTGCCTGGCATGAAAATGATCCAGAAGGCAGGAAAAGGGGTACCATCAACTGAACGACAGACAAATGGAAATGAGAAAAACTGTGTGCGAAGTTTTGCTTTCTCGGCATGAAAGAAATATTTTTTTTGCATCGGATTGTGACTGGGGGTGAAAAATGGATATATTTCGAGAACCCAAAACGCAGAAAATTATGGGTTGGCTCAGGACAACCATCAGCATCGATCGCAAGACCCAATCGCTTTGGAAACAAGACAGTACTGTGCATTTGGTGGGATCAGAAGTGTGTCGTGTACCATAAGCTTCTAAAACTAGGTGAAACAGTTAATACCATTCGCTACTGCTAAAAAATTACCAATTTGAACCATGCATTGATCGAAAAGTGACCAGAAAGGGCTACAAGGCACAGAAAAGTGATTTTTCAGCACAACGTCCAAACACCGAAAGGGGAGTTTTGCTTTCTCGGCATGAAAGAAATATTTTTTTTGCATCGGATTGTGACTGGGGGTGAAAAATGGATATATTTCGAGAACCCAAAACGCAGAAAATTATGGGTTGGCTCAGGACAACCATCAGCATCGATCGCAAGACCCAATCGCTTTGGAAACAAGACAGTACTGTGCATTTGGTGGGATCAGAAGTGTGTCGTGTACCATAAGCTTCTAAAACTAGGTGAAACAGTTAATACCATTCGCTACTGCTAAAAAATGACCAATTTGAACCATGCATTGATCGAAAAGTGACCAGAATGGGCTACAAGGCACAGAAAAGTGATTTTTCAGCACAACGTCCAAACACCGAAAGCGGTCAGAGACACTAACTCTGTACTTGGCTGGGAAATCTTGCCCCGCTGTACTCATTAAACTTGGACCCTACCGACTGCCACTCGTGTTCATCGTTGTCTCACGCGCTTTCCATGAAACACTTCAACAATCACGGAGATGTCGAAAAATGGCTTGATGACTGGACATCTGATAGATGCACAGTTTTTCAGGGAGGGCATCCACAAATTGCCTGAGATGGGAAAATGTGCAGCTAGCGATGGCGTATATTTTGAATAAAACATTTCTTACCTTTCTCTCAAATTAAACGTACTTTATTATTAAAAAAAAAAGAATTATAACCACCACATTTGGTAACTATGTTACTATTCTTACAACTAGATTAATATAGTTCGTATTTGAAAAAGCACAGTCTGTCGAGACAATTGTAACACATATAAGTTTTAAATATAATTTAGAAATTGTGGAAATTTGGAAATTTGTATAATGTGAACATTTAGATTTCTAAATCTATCTTTTTTTACAATACCTCTATTATTATCTAACAGCAGATATTAAATTCAACTCGAAATAACTAACCTGCGACTTTTCTAGTTTTTCCTGCAACGCCTGCGCCTCGGATCGCGCTCTTTCGCTATCCGCCTGGGTGACCCTCAGTTCTGCTTGGCATCGTCTCAAGTCGGAGGAGGTTTTGTCGGCCCTTTCGTGCACTCTGTCCAGTTCGTGTGAGCTGCTGTAAATGTTCGTTCCGAAACGGGTGGTCTTGCTCTGGGCCAGCTCCAAATCTTGTCTCAGCCGTTCGTTTTCTAATTCTAAACGTGCTATTCGTTGCCTGGCGGCCTCGTAGTCATCACCACGACGACCGAACTCCATTGCTTTGTCTAATTCAGCTTTCGATTTACCTAAAGCAGGAACGGAATTTTGTTTATGTCGCGCAACTAAAAAAAAGAAAAAGATATGTGGTATTTGTTAGAATACGATTCTACAAAATATCTTATTATATCTTTTAATTAGATTTTTTTTTAATTGAGAAAAGTTTGTTTGGCATTATCTTTTGGTTTCCATCACATTGTATGTGTGGAAATTGAAATAGTATATATATATATATATATATATATATATATATATATATATATATATCACAACCCCTATATATCTTATTTACAAAGTTAAAATCATACCATGTATCATAAACGCAGAATGAACGATGTTTAGTCTACGTGGACGATATAATCATTTACTCTCCAATTCACGAACATTTATCTAGTTTAGAAGAAGTTTTTAAAAGACTAAGAAATGCCAACCTCAAGATTCAATCCGATAAATGTGAATTTCTGAAAAAAGAAGTCGCATATCTAGGACTCTTAATAACTCCAGATGGCGTAAAATCAAATCCAATCCAAGTTCCATATGATTGCTGTAAACACCTGCCAGAGAAAATCCCAATCCCCGAATTAAAACCATTAAAAATAAATAAGATTGATTTCGAAGACTTGAATATTGCAAATCACAAACTAATTCAATATTCAAACCAATTGCACGATTTAATAAATCAACCATTTGTAAAGAAACATCAAAGTTGGTTCACCATCCTTACAATCACCATCATCGTTGCTCTTGTAATATTATATATCTTCTGCAAATGTCGAACTCGAAGAAAATCATCAATAGGAATTGCTATCACTCATGACGACTACCCGCCATAACCTCCAAGAAGTAGATTTGCTGCGTATACAGCGAAATTGAAGAAAATTCTTCCACGAAGAAGACCAAGTATTCATCTCGAAGAACCAGAAGAAGAAGATAATATCGAACTCAATACCAATATATCATCAAAGAATCTTTCCTAAAAGTTGTCCCCATGTGCCAACTTTTATCTAAAAAGGGGAGCTGTTATATATCAACTCAATCCCTCTATATTTTATTTACAAAGTTAAAATCAAACGATGTATCATAAACGCAATGTCAGCAGTTCAACCCACATATCTTCAGTGCCATAAACAAGCCAAGGTTAAAGCCACGTCAACGGAATCGTCTTTCCACGTCGTTTCCCATAGTTCCAGTAAACAAGTCCAAGGTTCATCAGCATCAGCAGAACCCTACAACAACGCAATTTCCCATGGCGATCTGTCCCCACATGGCCCAGATGCCAAGTCAGCATGCCTGGGACCACCATCCAGCCATCATCAGTAATATATTATTATATCATCATTAACTTTTAAAATTCACTATAACATTTTGATCATATTCATATATAAGTCTGTTATTTTGAAACGATCTGCGCATATAAACAAAACGGTTCGGTTACAATTTGCATGAGATCATTTGCTGAAGGGGATGAACGTGAATGGAGTAAAGTTTTTTTCTCTAATGAGGCACGTTACAATTGTGGAAGCCTCATGGACGTGCTAGAGCCTATAGAAGAACTGGGGAAAGATGTGCTGCGTGAAATCTCGTGCAAACTATGAGCGTCGGTGAAGATTCCATTATGCCATAGGGATGCTTATTGAGGTGAATGTAGGAATGAATACAGACTGATACATCCGCAACTTTATCGAAGAACATGTTCTGTCATATGGTGGCTCGCGTACATGTTGTCAAGACAGTACTCCAGTACGTATAGAAAGTCGAGATTGCGTCGTTTGACTGGCCACCTTTAGATCCCGATTTAAATCCCATCGAACACCCATAAGATATTCTCAAACGCCGTATGAGAACTTGAAATCAAGCTCCTAATTCAATTATAGAGTTACGAATCGCCGTTCAGGAACAATGGAATCAAATTCCGCAAGAGATCATAAGAGATCTTCTGCGAAGCATGCCCAGAAGGGTGCAAGCTGTAATTAGAGCCAGTGGTGAGAACACCGAATATGAAT
This sequence comes from Cosmopolites sordidus, assembly GCA_031761425.1. Classification (NCBI taxonomy): domain Eukaryota; kingdom Metazoa; phylum Arthropoda; class Insecta; order Coleoptera; family Curculionidae; genus Cosmopolites; species Cosmopolites sordidus. The sequence goes on from JARFXV010000024.1 coordinate 2,057,872, forward strand.
ACATTTCCATATTAGCTAAAAAATAATGTCAAATTGCTACTTTTGTTGTTCTTTCGATTAAATGTTGTAACAAAAAATACACACTGTTTCATTCTATCAACTATGAGTATGTTCTAACGCTATCTTATGTAAAGTACACGGTATTACTGTGTTCGGAAAGGCTTCCTCGGTCGATAATATTAGAATTATTAAGTTGTCAGGTACAACCGCGTTAGATTTATAAAAACTCGACGTTTCGGCTTTCACTTTGACGCCATTTTCAAGAGAATCCAGTTCATTTACTCCGAGGCCTTAATCTGCCTACTCCCCAGAGTTCACAACCAGAAAAGGTTGAAAACTCTGGTTGTGAGTCTGGTCTTTTCTGGTTGTGAACTCTGGAGAGTAGGCAGATTGAGGCCTCGGATTAAATCAACTAGATTCTCTTGAAAATGGCTGGAGATTTTATAAATCTAAAACGCTGTTCTACCCAAGAACCTAGTAATTCTAATATATATATATATATATATATATATATATATATATATATATATATATATATATATATATATATATATATATATATATGTATATAATATATATATATATATATATATATATATATATATATATATATATATATATATATATATATATATAATTAAGCACAAAAAATCACCCGTACTTCATCTGTGTGGTTTGAAGGAATGACCAAAATTATGATCTAACTAAATCGACCATGTTGGTAGCTTTGGCGGAGAACGGACGGTTTCATACAGATTTGACTGGAGCGAACGTTCATCACAGGATGGTGTGAGCTGTATGTGATACACCCGCCATCCGCCAATGCCTATTTATATTGCCATTACTTTAGTCATTCCTTTAAATGCTCTCCACGAGATTAGCTCGAACTCGACTGATGACGTCTTGGAAACCGGTCTTGGAAGACACATGCTGACGTTTGAAGGAATTTGATTGAAGGAATGGACAAAACACCCTCGTGGAGACTTACCAAAGTTTAGCAAAACATTAAATTGTTTCACTACTTATATTATTATATTTTACTACCCCAGATTTTTATGCTAAGGAACTGTTCAAGACATTTGAATATGGAAAGAGAAGATAGGAATTTGAAAATGAATTATTGACTTGATTACGTTAAAAATGTAGCTTCTCGCATTTATAAGTTTTAGACAACTATGGGTCAATTAAAAAAAAATTAAAACTTCATTGTTGAAAACGCAACATGGATTTAGGCGAGGATGAAGCACACAGAACGTATTAATTCAAACAAATGACTTAAAAAAAAAGATCGAAAAAATATTTTGAAAAAGAACAAACATGCATGTTTGTTTAATTGATCTGCTTACAGTTTTTGATATAGTTTAGAGACAAAAAAATGAATTTGGAAATAATAGGATTCTAGTACTAGATGATAAAGCATTTACATTCAGTAGAAACTGAAATAGGGATGTGTATTGGGCCCACTATTGTTTTCAGTTCTTATAGATGTTATAGATGATATAGACCTGTAAGAAAAAATGATAGTAGGAAAAATATGATAACGGTATAGGAGTTATTTATTAATTGCTGATGATATGATACTAATAGCAAAAAGGAAGAAGAACAAGAAAGGAAGAAGAATAAAAACATCTTTTAGAGAGAACGTAAGAAGCAAAATCTAGAACTTAATACCAAGAAATCTAAAACAATGACTGAATCAGCACAAGATAAGAAACACAAAATAGAACTTGATGGCAAAACACTAGAACAAACTAATCAATTTGATTATTTGAAATGGGAGAATGGAAAAATAAATAATGAAAGAAGTGACGGAAGGAGCAAAGCTAGAAGCACTTACAAGGCCCTTAGGAAAACACTTAAACACAAGAAAAGAAGACGAGCTAAAAAAATGTAAGGAAATAGATGTACAAAAAATAGTGAGACCTTCTTTAATTTATGACAATAAGTCTTCGAAAGTCACTAATAGAAACATTGTAAAACCATTACAATGGGAATGCATTTTTGTAGGAAAATCACGGGAAGAGATAAAATTAGAAACATCAAGACCATAGAACCACTATGGCCAGTAAACTCGATCAGATTTACAACTAAACACCAAATTATTTTTTTTGCTGCTTGACGAGTGTTTTGCCAACCATGTTAGCATCATCAGAATATTATTCACTCCCTTTATTCTTTGAAGTTAAAACATCAGTTATAATGCTGAGAAACGTTATGAATTAGATAAACGTACATGGAATAGTAAAAAAACATTTGGTGTATTTACTAAACATTTAGTATTTGTTCGAATTTAGTGTTTCACACTGAAGGTTTCAATAGAAGGATTGATAAGGCCAGTAGAAGAAATGAATGAAGAGAAATGACTCAGATGGTTAGAGCACATACACCTAATGAAGGTTAGTAAATTAAATGTATGATATAATATTAGAAAAATAAATAAAGCAGGTCAAGTACGAATGAAACAACAAGAAACGCAATGTGGGAGGTTGAAAAAGAAGATACAAAGACGTCATAAAATTATCTCTAAAGAAGTCCATGTTAAGTGTATCTGACTGGAAAAAGGTCGTAAACGACATACCCAAATGATGTGACAAGACGTACAGATGTAGCTGGATCGCATCAAATTCTGTATCCTAAGGTGCGTTTTTGAAGCCACTATAAAAATCGTAACTCTGCAACAGTGGCTTTGCAAAATGAATAGTCATGGATGACACTCAGTTTGGTTTTAGAAATGCCCTGGAAAAGCTTGGTTTGTCTTGAGCGTCTTAAAATGCCTAGACAAGGGTACAACATGGTAAATTAATTGATACACCAAGATATATTGATGTCGAACGAATATCGAAAACTACCGACCTATCAGTCTCCTATCACACATATACAAGTTGTTTACCAGGATCATCACAAATTGACTATGCAATAAGTTAGACTCATACCAGCCGCGAGAACAAGGTGGTTTTCGGACAGGCTATGGTTCTAATGACCATCACTAAGTATTAAAAAGCTTCATAGAAAAGTTGATGGAGTATAATAATCCGCCGGTCGCGTTGGAGCGATAGCTGGTTCGATTCCAGCGCTCGGATGGTTGTTTTTCTTTTTTCTGTCCGTTTATCTTTCCTAAATGTTTGTGATTGTTTCTAGGCAAGAGTGTAAAATCCGACTACGAATTACCCCTCAGTCACGCCAGTTAAAGGCGGGGTAAGGCCGGATGCCTTCTGAGAAGTGTTCAACGTTGGTCACTCGCCAGTCGGTAGGTTTCCTGATAGACTCATGGGTAGGCACATAACCAAGGGTTTATAGCCCGAGGGGGGTGCTGGCCTGAGTTTGTCGCAAGCTGATGACCGTGGTTCGGAACCCACGTTAAGCTGTAGGTCCAGTCGCTAAATAGCCTAGTTGCTGATGCGCCTCTAACCCTAACACTTTACCTTTTTTTATAATAACCCTTCAGTGCTTATCTTTATAGATAATGAGAAAGCATTCGACACAGTGGACCAGTACACGATGTTAACAGCTCTGTCGGATTGCAGAATTGACTACCGCTATATTACACTCATCAAACACATCTATGAAAACGCCACTGAAAATGTCCAACTCCACGTTAACACAGATAAATTTGATATCGGAAGAGAGATTTGTCAAGACGACACCATTTCACCAAAATATTTCAATACTTTACTTCAATACATATGCGAACACACACGATGGGACGGCTTAGGAGTGAACATAAACGGTGAAAAGCTCAACGATCTAGTCTTAATAGCCGACCATCTGGATGATCTTATTGTGATGTTAAAAGATCCCAACGAAGTGTCCGAATCGATAACATCAGAGTAGAGAAAATTACATCTTTTAAGTATTGGGAAACGAGATTACTATCAGCAGAGACAGGTGAAACAGGCTTGTGAAACCTCCAGAAGAATCGGACTTGCCTGTGCTGCTTTCGGAAATCTGATGACGGAGAGTGCTGGGAGTTTCTCTTAGAGCTGGAATATCAAATACAGAAATACGCAAACGAACGAAAGTAATTGATGCCGTAGAAAGAATAGCGATGTTGAAATGGAACTGGGCGGGCCATGTTTGGAGAGCGGCTAATGACAGGTGGACAAAACGAATCCTCGAATGGAGGCCAAGATTGGATACCTCCAGAAACACAAGATGTCCCCCACTGGATGATTGATAACCTAAAACGAATCAAAACAAAATGGGTGCAGGCGCAGCAGGACCGAACATAGTGGAAGCTCTTAAGGGAGGCCTACGTCCAACAGTGGTCTTCAATAGGCTGATGATGGATGGATTGGCGTCGATGGTAGATATTTGCAAATTATTGAAAACATATACTGATCAAAAAATGTAATAGTGCGAGTAAACAGATAAATGCTAGATGTCGTGAGCTATCTCTTCATTTTGTTGCAGCTGCTGCCAATTTGTACTCAGGCAGGCCATTGCTCATTGTGGCGGAGACGCAGGTTGTTGTGCGTTCCACATGAGATTGTGGAACCCAACGGTCGGGGGTGTATAACTCCTGACTACTGTTGTCTCGTTGAACGCAGTCCAAAGAATTCAAAAAACTCAATTTATAAGCCATCCGACGAGAGGTCGGCGAAAATATGCCAAACCATAAGAAAAATCTTAGGCCCCAAACAAATAAATAGCACAACATACCGACTTCGAGAAAACCAAGAAATCAAACAATACACAGATATACATAGCGATATGAGAAAAAGAAGACTTAAGTTTTACGGACACATAAAACGGATCGACAAATAGTCGAATTTTATGAAAATAGGAGTAGAGCTAAAGTAAAAATAATTAAATGGATTGCTGCAATTAAAGAGGACCTAAGATCACCAAATATTACACAAAGTGAAATTCAGGATAGAAGCTGTTTCAGACACAAGGTTGATGTTTGGAAGGTTGGCCAGAGAGAAAAATGTAGGAAGACTGGAACAACTTGGTCTGACGAAAGGAAAAAAGCTCATAGCGAAAGAATGAAATTAATATGGGCGCAAAGGAAGGCTAACAACAAATGCCTCTAATTGTACTTCGCGTGGTCCACCAGGGCCTATACGTGAATAATAATAATAATAATAATAATATATATATATGTATATATATATATATATATATATATATATATATATATATATATATATATATATATATATATATATATTGGGTAAAGATTAACAGTAAGCTAAAACATACCTTTCAATATGTGGACGAAACAATTATTCCGAGTGATAACTTATTAGATCTCTAATAGCTTTTAGATTGTCATCCAAGACAGAAGTGTTAAGAAAATGACAACATCTCAGGTGCTCGATGGTTTTAGATATTAACTTGATGAAAACAAAATCCACGATTTTCAATAAATGCTTCGCTTTTGATAAATTGACAAGGAATGGAGTGAGTAACGTGTTTTAAATATCTTGGTTATTACATTACAAAACAACTTCATCTAGACAGAGAAATATCAAGTAGGATCCAAATAACCCGCACATGTTTAAAAATGTGTCCCTTTTTCTGAAATGATATTTTAAATTTCAAAGTTCGTCAAAAAATTATCAAATGTTACATCCGGTCTATATTGTTACATGGGGTGTAGTCTGGACTCTATTAGTTACCACATTCATCTGGATGGCGGCAGTTTGGCTTTGAGCGAACAAGTTTACGAAACATTTTAAAATTATAACTTGAACTGCACCCTAACCAGAAGTAGTCGGTGGGTGACTTATAGCTCAAATATTTAAACATTAATTCAGATAGTACTGAAACGTTTCACTTAATTTGAAAACATTTAATGTCCGAGTAAAACCCATTTCCACCTTATCAAGCATGCCAATAAACAAAATTGGCGAAACTGAAGCACAAGAAACTATCCACCGAAGCATTAAAGACTGAAGCACTTCATTCAATAAATAATTAACTACTAAATTAGAAGAGAATTGGATTGATCAAGTATTTATACTTAGACAAATACCAGATAATTTTTATGAATTTAATACTGATTTGCACCACTTATTCATAGACTCTGAATAAGCGTACGACTCGGTAATTAGAAGGGATTTATAAAGGGTCTACCATTAGGGATGATGGAGCTTTGACAGCTCATGGCGGCCATATATATTTACCGATTTTTGACATGCCTTGTCAGTTGTTTTCCGAAAAGTTTGCAATTAAATCATGGTTCGTTTCACGTTTGAAGAATGTTTGGAAATTATTCAGTTTTATTACGCAAATTCGCGGTCCACTTGTGCTACTCAACGAGTAATTCAAACCCATCGTGTTATTCGTCGTGGTGGCCCTTCTAAACAGGCTATTGATGGTGTTATTAGAAAATATAGCTTAATATAGTATTATTGATATTCCGTTTACTCTCCACGATAGTCTGTACTGTCTGTCTTACCAAAAAACAGAAGTACTAAGAATACTGTCGTCGTTCAAGCTAGTGTAGCCGAAAATGACAACGTCTCGGTTGCTCGCCACTCGCAAGAGTTAGGCCTCTCGTCAATGACAACCTGGCGAATTTTGAGATTGGACTTAGGCTTGCACTCGTATAAAATGGTAATGGCATAAGAATTGAAGCCGAAGCCAACCGACCATCGTATTCCAAATACGACAATAACCAAAATTGTCGCTATTAGTGCGAATTTAATCCACACGTAATAAATGAGAGTCCTTTGAATCTGCAAAAGATCACAATTTAGTGTGGATTTTGGCAGGGACGAGGCATCGGTCGTTATTTCTTTTAAAATGAGGAAGGAGCCACCGTTACAATCAATACCGAGCACTGCAAGGCAATGATGGAAGATTTTGTTTCCCGGAATGTGGTGGAATCGATACGGATGACCTTTATTTTCAACAGGATGGTGCACCACCGCATATTTCCCGAGTAAACATGGACTTATTGCGAGTCAAGTTCACAACAACAATTCAATACAAACAATTAGGATAAGACGCCAGTGTTTGTAACGCATCGAGAGGATGAGCCAGCGAAAGACCGGCCAAGAAAAACTATTTAGATAGTTCGAGGAGGTGTCACAAATGGATTTATTAATAAACTCAACAAAAACTAAATACATAAGGTCAACAAAATGGAGAAAGGAACAACAGATTGATCTAGTAATAAATAGAAGACGGATATGAAACAATTAATAATTTTAAATACCTAGGCTCAGTACTTACGATCCACAATGAAGCAACGGAAAACGTTCCAACAAGAATAACGGCTGGAAATAAACATTTTTTTTTTCGCTTTACAGAACATTTTGAAATATATATTAATATCGAGAAATACAAAAAAAAAAGATATCAATAATGACATCAATAGTATTATATGGATCAGACACTGACAAAAAGACGAACTAGAAAATAAATACTAGGATCTAAATGATGACACTTGTAGCTGTCACTTAAAATCCTACTATTTTCAAAAACTTTTATAAGGAACTAACTACGGAATCCATAAATATTTTTACAAAAAATAAATGACCCAATCCAGGCGGAAGAAGATTGAAGAATTAGAACAATTAGAAATTATTAACAATTTTTAATAATCCAGACATAGTGAAAAAAATTAGGATAAGACGGCAGTGTTTGTGGGATCACATCGAGAGGATGATGGCCAGCGAAAGACCGGCCAAGAAAATATTGGAGAAGATTGGGAAAGACCAACGAAGAGCTGGGGAGAGGGAGTGAGGATGGATCTGTAAGAGATGTGACTAACGAATTGGAAAAGGGAAAGTGGCCAAGACTAAAGGAAGAAACAAAAAAGCATTGAAACAAAAGGAGCATTAGAGAGGTTATGGAAAGGGGCGATCACTGCTCCGTGTAAAAAATATGGACTTGGATAACCCTAGTAGGAGGAAAAGGCAAAGTACAATAAGATTAGGAGTTTTTTTTCCTTTATTTCCAAAAAATATCAAAAATACCTGTTGTTGTTTAGAATCAGGAACCAATATGGTTCCGGATTCTAAAGAATACAATTAAACACATTTAAATATTTGAATACACAATCAGTACAATAAACAATCACACAGTAAACATTACTTATATATATTTTTTGGTAGTATGCCACTGTCATGAAAATCTATTGTTGTCAATGTAAGTATCGTTGACACACACAAAAAAATATATTTATTTTCACTCGTTACTTTATATATTACAAATTAATATAATTTATTTTTTAGTTTAGTTTTGAAAACGGGGGGAGCGTACCCTCCGAAACGTTAACGTTAAAAGTTTGTAAAATTTTTTATAACATTTTTATATCATTAAAATTTTGTTCGTTAGGCAAATTTATTACAAAAAAGAATCACAGACATTTGTCTCCGTTTGGTTTTTGTTTTTACCCAGTGATTCTTTCTTTAAATAAGAACAGGTATTTTTGATATTTTTTGAGTTTTAGATGGTGGCGAAAAACCCAAATAAAGGAATATATATATATATATATATATATATATATATATATATATATATATATATCATCATCATCATCATCATCAGCCCGTATCGATCCACTGCAGGATGAAGGCCTCTTCAGCATGCTTCCAACCTTCACGGTCCTGGGCTTTCCCCTGCCACTCGGGTCCAATATACTTAACGATGTCATCAGTCCATCGTGCTTTCGGTCTTCTTCGCGGACGTTTGCGATCAAGCGGTATCCACTCCAGGATTGCCTTGGTCCATCTGTCGTCCCATCGCCTCGCTATATATATATATATATATATATATATATATATATATATATATATATATATATATATATATATATATATATATATATATATATATGAACTCGCCACAATCATTCAGACATTATTAAGATTAGGAGTGTTTCAGCTACGCGAAGATGCACATTTCAATTCACATTCACATCACACATTCAAATTTTATTGTATCGTAGTTTTGAACAATATAAAAATTATCGGTCCAATTAATATTAATAAGGTAATAAAATGAATATTATAAAGGTAACCGTTTGAAAAATTAATATTAATTTTTTTTTTAAATACTTAGGGATTCTAACCTAATTCTGATTGAGAACTCTCCAATTTTGCTTCGATTCGTTCTCTATCATTCTGTGCTCTCTCTAATCTAGCGGTGAGTTTCTCTACTTCGCTGTTCAGCGCATGAATCTTCATCTTGTATTCGGCCAGTTCTCGTTCGTGCAGCTCTCTTTCTTCTTGTTTTTCTTGTTCAGCTCTATCCCTGCAACAATAAATATCCTTAGAGAATAATAACACAACATCAATCTATAAATTAATGCACATCTGTAGTAATAATGCAAACTTATAATTTTATAGTTCACCACTTTATGCTATCTTAAAATAAATATTTAATTTAGGATTGAAATTGTATGGTTTATGAATAAATATTTACTTATTAGAGAGTAACAAAATCATTTGCGTTTTTAAGGTACTGATAACTGGGTAAGTCGTTAAACAATTACGGGAGAAAGGACCAGTTGGCCTTAGACAAATTTATAAAGCAATACTTACAGTCGACCATTATTCGTCACAGTGGACGAATCATATTAATTTAAAAACCTGGTAAACTGACGGAGGAAGCATCATTATATAGATCCATTACACTTTTGTCTGTCTTGTCAAAGCTTATTGAGTTGTTCCTAAAGACAGTTAAGTCATTCCTTGACGAACTAAATATCATTCCAGTTTGGATTTCGCGGAAAGACACGCAACAATCGAACAAGTGCACAGGCTAGTGAATATTATTAATACCACTTTGAAGATAAAAAATACTCTTCGACTTCATTCTTGGATATTACACAAGTCTTCGACAGGGTATGCCTCTCAAGCCTACTGTACAAACTTAAATCAAAATTTCCTAGACGATACTATCAGGTATTGTTATCATACTTGACGAACAGATACTGCGCTGTCAAATATAAAGGAGAAATATCTAACATATATCCGATAAAATCAGGAGTACCTAAAGGTAGTGTCTTGGGTCTCATACTTTTTCAAATCTTCACTGCTGACCTACCAACTAGCCACTTTTGCAGATGATACCACGGTTCTGGCAATACGCAGGTTGCCAAGGTATGCATCTGAGAAGCTTCAGAAAGCTCTTGATAAAAAAAGAAGAATAGATAAAAAAATGGCACCTAATAATCCACAAGGCAAATTCTCAGCAAGTCACTTTCACCTTAAGGAAGCAATTATGTCCGAGTATAACACTTAATCGGCATAAACTCCTCCAGGTAGACTGTGCAAGATATCTTGGGATGAGACTTGGTCGAAGATTAAACTAGAAAATTTTTTATGAAGAAGAAGCAATTTGGCTTATAATTATCCACACTTTACTGATTAATAGGTAGAAAATTCAATCTATCGTTGGGTAACATGTTAACCATCTACAAAGTGATCCTCAAACCTATATGGAGTTACGGCAAACAACTGTGAGGTACTGTGAGGGTATCCCATATAAAAATACTTTAAAGCTTCCACTCCAAAACCCTGAGATTAATTACTGATGCTCCTTGGTTCGTGACAAATGAAACTTTACCTGATCTAAAAAGATCGCGAGTGAGAAGTATCTATCGCGACTTGAAATACCGAACTTCCTTGCTATCAGCCTCCTGAATAATAGTAATAAGGCACGTAGACTGAAACACCGTGATCCTTTAGAGATAATCTATAGAATTTAATATATAATTAAGATTATTCCACTATTCTAGTTATAAATAACCTAAGTTCCTGTATATGTTAGGCCGTTATTGTAAACGCCCTAACCTCAGATGTACTGAGTTAGGGTACCGAAGGTACTGAGTTATTCACTGTTTATAAAAAATTTAATTGGATGTTATTCCGCGAAATAGAGGCCGTTGTTCTCGATGACTTCAACACATCTTTGAGCCAGTGACTATATTCCTCTTCAATATCACATTTTTTCATAGCAGAAATAACAGCAATCAATCAAGTCAAAATACCGTTATCCGCTGAGCCATTTATTTAAGTTTGGAAATAAAAAAAGGCACTGGGGCCAAATCCGGTGAATAAGGTAGATATTGTAATAATTTGAACTTTAATTCCATGATTTTAGTCATTGAAACTGTACAGGTATGCACCCGTTCATTGTCTTGATGGAAGAGCATGTTTTTCTTTTTCAAATGAGGGCGATTTTCTTGATTTCTTCGCTCAAGCGGTGCAATAACCGGTTGCCGGCCAATTTAGCCGTCTTCACATCCTTCAAAAACACACAGTTTTGATTGTTCCTTTATCTCTGGAGTGTAGTAGTATCCATGTTTCGTCCACAGTTATGTGTCGATGCAGAAACTCATCAGGATTGCGACGAAAAAGCGCCAAGACAGCCTCAGAGACGACCACGCGATTGCGTTTATTCACCACTGAGAGCAAACGCGGCGCCCATATTACCTACATTTTTTTCAAACCTAATCTTTCGTGCAAAATTGAAAACACTGTACCTTGCGATAAGCCCGTGACCAACAACTTCGCGCACTTTGATTCGTCGATCACTTAAAACCATGTCGTGGATTTTGTCAATCAATTCGCGAGTAGTCACTTCCACTGGACGTTCCGAACTATGTTCTACCCTTGTGGATGTACGGCCACGTTTAAACTCATTTGCCCAATTATAAACAGCTGTAAACACAGGAGCAGACGTGCCATGAACTTCATCCAACTCAGCTTTGATCTCTGTCGCTGTTAAGCCTTTTAAATATGTGTTTAATCACTACTCCAAACTCACTTTTTTCTATTTTTCTAAATAAACAAAATTTTTTTGCTTCAAACGACAATTAAAATGAAACCATGTGATGAATATAACTGATATTTTGACAGCTATCTGGTGAATAATAATGCTTACTAAAAACAAACTATTTCCGATGCTACGAGCGCCATCTCTTGGATTTCCTAAAGATTTATTGAACGAACCTCCTAAATTGATTAAATCTAATTTTTAGTAGATATATTTTTTTTATTTATCTCAAAAACTTGGGACCAACTTTTGTACCAACCCAATAATAAATATTATTTGTTCTATTGTTGGCAAAGAAACTCACCTTTGTTCTCTTAGTTGTTGCATTTGCTTCTCCTTATCACCAATGGCTTCCTCTAAGGTGCTCAGGGCGCCTTCTGAAGAACAATGATGTGCTTGCATGGCAGATAGCCTGGCTCGTGCCATATCAACTTGATTATCTTTTTCTTTGAGAAGGTCTTCGAGGTTTTCAACCTAGTATTGAAGTAACAATATTAAACTGAATCAACTATAATTCCACAAAAATAGTTTTTTTTGGGTTAGTAGTAATCAAGATTAGAAAAACTGCACGAAAAATAAAAGCCATAAAAGTAGCTATATAAGTTGGAAAAGGTCCTGGTTATTTTCAGAATATTGTTACTTAATTTGAAGCATATACCCCAAATAATTTGTTAGGTTTAATTAATATAGTTAATGATTAGAAAAACAGAAACCTTACCCGCAGCAAAAAAAGGCCAATAAGCGTTAACCAAACAAACAATCACAACATCAAAATTTTATTAATATATAAAATAAATTTATGCAGTCGGCGAATGTTATATTACCGAATTATTTTGCAACAACATATACAGATCCGTAATTAGCAGCTACTCTTATTTTATTAAGCATGCAAGTGACTTGGAAGCTGTTATACTTCATTCCTTTCATTTCTATTGGATTAGGCAGTAAATTCGTTCATATTTTATTATGGTGTTATACATTTTAATATATCTGAAATACATCTCTGGATAAATTAATGTGTACAGTTATTTTTTCTCATAAAAATCACTGCTTCATCTAAATTATTATGGGAGATTATAAATAAAATTATTGTGTTACTAATTTTTGGCGTATACAGTGGCTTCTTTATCCTTTAACACTCTTGAGTTCATGATTATCGAAAGTTTAAAGTTTCATTTAAAAAATTGGTAAACATAATTGTTTAAAATAAAAGTGAAATAAAATAAATTTAAACTGATCTTGTTAATACTCTTGAAACTCTTACTAAAAATACCCTTGAAAATTCAACAAGTTACTATCAACAAATTAAGCCGTAATGAGACTGCAGAACTTCAAGCATCCTATTTAGTAACATTAAGAGTGGCCAGGGAGTTTAAACCCCACACGATTGGTATAGTTAATAAGTCCGGAAGAAGCAAAAAAGTTAAAAACTAAACCACTTTAAAATTACAGAATATCGAGATGTATTGATGAAATGGCCAATGATGTTCACGATCAAATAATGAATGAATGGGAATGAAAAGGTTAATTCAAGTGAATTTTTTGCTATACAGTTCGACGAGTCAACAAACCAACTTGGTGCAATTTTTGTGTTTTGTCCGATAAGAGTTCATTTAACGAGGATATCCTATTGTGCAAATCAATTCCTGATCGTGCAACTGACGAAGGACTCTTTAAAGTTTTTATTGATGTAACACAAAACGAAAACTTGGACTTTAATAAATGCACGATATGTACTGATGGCGCCAAAACAGTAATGGGGACGTACAGTGGTGTGATAACAAATTTAAGACATATGCCACATATGAAATGCACGCACTTTCTTGAGAGAAATGATCTTGCTATAAAAAGATGCCAGATAAATTACAAAATGTTATGTCAGAAGCTGTAAAATTGATAATTTTATTAAAAGCTGGTTATTGCCGACTAGCTTGGAAAACGAAAGGATTTACGGTCAGAGGCGCATCAGCATCTAAGGCTATTTAGCGACTGACCTACAGCTTAACGTGGGTTTTAAACCACGGTCATCAGCTACCGACAAACCCAAGCCAGCAGCCCCTTCAGGCTATCAAACCCTTAGATATGTGCCTACCCATAAGTCCGACTGGCGAGTGACCAACGCAGAACACTTCTCAGAAAGCATCCGGTCTCACCCAGCCTTTAACTGGCGTGATTGAGAGGTAATTCGTTGTTGGATTTTACACTCTTGCCTACAAACAATCACTCAATATAAATAACACTAGGGAACAATTTGAAAAATAATTTCTGTTGAGTTTGATATTTAAGCTGTTTTATACGTAAATTGACATGCTAATTCCAAAACTTTAATTAGTTTTTTTTCTATCACGTCAAGTTTTTTCCCTACAGTTGTTGCGCATCCGACTAAGCTTGGCGAATCACAGAAGTCACTACTGCTCTCCTACCGGCGAACCTTCTTCGACCTAGGAGTGGGGACGTGAGTGACGTTGCGTCATCCAAAACTAGTTCGGTCAGTTACCCATGAGATGCTAAAGCACGCGGGTCTGAGTCGTTCTGATATAGGGAAGTCAAAGTATACATACACAACTACAGATTTTCGTTATGTCTGCCTCTGGTAGTTCTCGTCGTAAGTTCTTAAACAGCCCTGATTCATTTTGTTATATATGTGGCTATTTTGCTTATTTTAAAGTAAAAATAGGTGACCAAGATAAATCATGGGCCCTTCATAAAGTGTTCAAGCAGTGTGTAGAGAGTTTACGAATGTGGACGAAGAGAACACGTAATAAACTTTCGTTTGGTATACCAATGGTTTGGTGAGAGCCCAAAGATCACTTAAGTGATTGCTACTTTTGCATAGTGAAAACATCAGGATTCAAAAAGAAAAACGAACATAAAATTGAGTACCCTAGTTTACCGTCAGCTATACGCCCTGTGCCTCATTCAGCTGAAATTCCAGTGCCACTTTTTCAAGAATTACCTTCTTTACAAATACAAGAATATGAATCAAGTGAAGATCGAAGTGACTCCACCGACGAAGAATTCAAAGTTTCCAATGGTTCTGTTCGTAAAAGATTCAATCAACATGAATTAGACGATTTAGCACGAGATTTGGGATTATTCAAAAAAACATCGGAATTATTGGCATCAAGACTGCACGAAAAAAATTTGCTTGACAAAGGAGCAAAAGTCACTTACTATCGATTCAGAGAAAGTGAATTTAGGCAGTACTTCAGAAATAATGACGGATTTGTATATTGCCAGAACGAAGAAGGTTTAATGAAAGAATTGGCCATTTCTAACTGTAACGCAACTGAATGGCGATTGTTTATAGATAGCTCAAAGCGTAACTTGAAGTGTGTTCTCCTACATAATGAAAATTTATACGGTTCAGTCCCAATAGGTCATTCAGTTTCTTTGCGTGAATAATATGGCAACATAAAGAAAATTATTGACATGTTGCAATATAACCTGCTCCAATGGATCATCTGTGTTGACCTTAAAATGGTCTGTTTCCTTCTTGGCCAGCAACGCGGGTATACCAAGAATCCCTGTTTTTTGTGCATTTGGGACAGCAGAGCTCGTGAGAAGCATTGGGTGCAATCGAACTGGCCGCCAAGATCTGACCTAAGACCTGGTGATCCAAACATTGTAAATCAGCCACTTGTCGACAGAAAAAACATTGTATTTCTGCCTTTGCATATAAAACTAGGTCTCATGAAGCAATTTGTTAAGGCTTTGTCAATTGAAGGAGACTGCTTTAAGAATATCATTTCGGCATTCTCTAGCCTGTCATATGAAAAGGTAAAGGCTGGTGTGTTTGATGATCCACAGATTCGGTAACTCGTTAAAGATGAAAATTTCACTGAAACAATGACCCAACTTGAAAGGAATGCTTGGTTGGCTTTTAAAAATATTGTTAAAGACTTTCTTGGAAATACACGAGCCCCGAATTACATCGAAATTGTTCAACAACCCTTGGAGAGCTTTAAAAAGCTTGGTTGCAACATGAGCATCAAACTGCATTTCTTACATAGTCATCTTGCTGACCTCCCAGAAAATCTTGGTACTGTTAGTGATGAACAGGGCGAGCGATTCCACCAAGATCTAAAGGTTACGGAAGCGCGGTATCAAGATAGTTGGGATGTCAGTATGATGGCTGACTACTGTTGGAGCATCAAGCGAGAATGTCCACAAACTGAACACTCCAGGAAAAGCTATAAGAAGAAATTTTTGCCATAATATCATTTATTTATTTTTTGTATAAACACAATTTAACTATTAATAATATGTTAACATCTGTATGAATAAAATATTCTAATTTATTTGGTCAGATCTCACTTTATTTCCCTTCGTATGTACACTTTTAAGGTAAAATGAGGGGTATGCTGTAGCTTAAGAACTTGACGTGATAGAGAAAACCTGTGAATATTTTTGAATTCAGAGATGAAAAATTAGTCAAAAACAAGTCACAGATCCAAGTCAACAAAATTGCTGTTCCCCAGTGTAATCAATCAATAGGTGTGGATATTTGTGGGCGTGTGTGTGTGCATGTGAGTGTATATAAGTGTGTGAGTAGGGTAGAAAGTAAGACGGACAGAAGAATTAAAGAAAAACATCCATCCGAGCGCTGGAATCGACCCAGCTATCTTTGGATTGCCAGGCAGACGACTATGGGTGCACATACAAAGAAAGCAGGTTTCCTGCTTACTGGTAGTTGGCACCTATAAAAGCCGACTATTTACTTAGGTTTTAAATGATCGTGAACATAAACAAAGCGTGTCGGAACTTATAAACAAACGTGAACCGGCACCGACAATTTTACCGGAATTAATTTTTAATTCTTGGTCGCTTATTTTTGGCGCCGGACGTGGATTTTCAATAGAACAATTATTATTAATGTGGCGACTTAAAATCTTCCACTAGTATATTTTATTATTTCGAAATAAGTTTATGAAGGTCTAAGGCCGCTATTTGTATATATTTTTATGTTTATCTTCACAAATTCTTCATCGGAAGATGAACTGGACATCTTGTATTCATGAAATCTTCTTTCTTACTCGCAGATAACCAGCGTTCTTTAATGAAATGATGCAATAATGGTAATGTACGTATCAACGGGACAACTGGCACCGGTATTCGGCGCCGAAAATAAGTGCTGGCTAACCTGGTTTCTTTGTGTGCGTACCCTTAACCCTCCAGACCAGCGCGGCCGGCAAGGACCAAATTGCTTTTCACATTATGCAAAGAAATGGGTGTCAAATACGACTCACTTCTTTTCCATACTGAAGATAGGTGGTTGTCGCGAAGAAAAGTTCTAACGAGGCTTAAAATTGGGAGATGAATTTAAATATTTTTTACAGATAAAAATAGCTCATTTTGAGAGTTTTTACAAGATGGAGAGACTTTATTACTACTGGCTTACTTGAGAGATATATTTTCACATTTGAATGACTAGAATCCAAGTTTACAATACCCTAATAAAAACCTTTTACTAATGACAAACAAAGTCAATGCCTTCATCAAGAAATTTGGTATTTGGATTATGTGCCTTGAAGAACGCAATTTTGATGCATTCACATTAACTTCGGATTATATTACCAAAAATATGGATTTCGAATATTCTGTTATTGATCGCGTGTTGGTGAACACGAAAACGCATTTACAGGAATTAAAAATTCAGGTACATAGAATATTTTCCAGATAGCAACGACGATTTGTCTTAATCCGTTATCCCCTACATGTGTCTTCGAGTGGTATAAGCAATTTTAGGGCGGTCGTGATGCTTTAGAAGACGACCCAAAGCTAGACCGGCCAAAAAAACAAAAATCGCGATGAGTTGGTGAAAAAAGTACGCGAAATGATCGTCTACGATGCAACTTGGATTGTGATATGGATAGGGGAGGAATTAAATACGATCAAAGACATAATTCACGAAATTTTGATCAAGGATTTAATCAAACGGAAAGCCTGTGCTCGATTTCTTCCTCGCGCATTAAATGAGGACCAATAATGTTGAGCATTGCAAGGATCTCCTTAAAACAGCAGACGAAACTGCACATTTCTGTAATTAATTGTAACTGGTGATGAGACTTGGTGCTTCAAGTACGATCCTCAAAACAAACCGCTAATGTACTACGTTGAAGTCCACAGGCTCATCGAAATCGAACAAAATGCGTTTTCAGAAGTTACAAGAGAAGACAATGTTGACGACTCTAAATGTATTCAGGAATTCGTTACACGGGGTCAAAATGTCACCGGTAAATATTATATGAGTGTCATGGACCATTTGTGGAAGAGAATCAGTCGCGTTAGGACCGAATATCGAGCACCGGAAGTTGTTTCCATCTCACAGTATTGTGGCTGTTCGTGATTTTTTTTCGATAAAACAAGTCTGTGAGCTTTAACATCCTCCGTACTCACCTGATTTACCACCATGTGACTGTTTCCTGTTCCAAAAACTCAAACTGGCCATAAAAGGAACGTTTTATGACAGTGTTAAATAAGTCCAAGAAGTCGTGACGAGGATCATTGAGGCCGAAAAACGACATACAAAATCTGAACTAGAGTTTTATTTTATATACTAAAAACATGGCGCATCAAAGCGAATGAAACTAAGTCCATGCATGTGACATTTACATTATGTAGAGAAACATGTCCCCTTGTGAGAAGTAGTAACTGTCAGTTTCCACAAGTTGAAAATGCTAAATATCTAGGCACACATTTAATGTGGAAAAACACATATAAACACTGGAAAAAAAACATATATTTACCAAGCGCAAGTAGCTAGGACTCAACCTAAGTCATATGCTCGTTGGCCGTAAATTGAAATTATCCTTAGACAACAAGGTATTGATATACAAGTCCATTCTTAAGCCTGTTTGGACTTATGGAATTCAACTGCGGGGAACGGCCTGTGACTCCAACATTAACATCCTGCAAGGTTCCACTACAAGGTATTACGAGCTATAGTAGACGCTCCTTATTTCGTCCCCAATGAAGTCATTGAACATGATATCTCTCTGGAATCCATCAAGGACGCCACACATCATTTCAGTGCGGATTACAGCAAAAGAGTTCTAATGTATCCTGATGTGCTGGCCAATCAGTTGTATGAGCGTGACAACAGTGAAGTACGTAGGCTAAAACGTCTGCTTCCATCAGATTTGAGTACAATACAAGACTCAGATAAGTTAAACTTAAGACTGAATAGACAAATGTACTCTAGATTTAAGATTTAGATAATAATTTTTAAAGGAGGTCACTCACTTAAGTGATACTCTTCATGTCACTTTTATCTAGTCAAAACAAACGCTTATTGTCCTCTGGGCAGGTTGCACATCTCTCTATGAGTTATTAAGTTCGGTGCGTCGCGAAATAGTAAAGTTAAAGTGATTTGCTCATGATTACTTATGATCACCGATATAAACAGTGGCCGTAGTGATAGTGGAAGTGTGGTTAAGAGTAAGGTATTGTTTGTGGCTGTGTAAGTGGACGCTCGCCGTTTCGGTGGTGAAGCAGTGTTGCCGCGAGCGTGGAGAATTGGTGAATTTACGAACAAATAGCAGAAATCGAAATAATCAATAATAAAAGTAATGGTTATTCTACAGAGGAAGGAAAGCGAAGACGTGGATCGCATGATAAGATTGAAGATGTCGAAGCATTCAAAAGGAGCAGAAAAATGATCAGAACACCTCACAGAGGTCAGAAGGAAGATATAAAGGATGGGATATGAATGAAATGATGAAGATAATGATGCAGGGAATACAGGATTTGAAATTAGCTGAGCTTAAATCGTTAAAAAACGAAAATTCAGAACTATAAATAAAGCTAAATGTAGTAAATGAATTATCTAGAGAGAGATAAGATCAAGAATAATCTAGTAATCTTGAGGTTGAAACTGGATTCCAATATGAACATATTTCCACATGGGCATTGACGTTAAGGTCAAGGATGCGTGTAAAATTGGAGAGATGAAGGGTGTTATTGAGATGGAGAATTTCGGAAGAAAAGATCAAGGTGATGAAGAACAAGTCGAAATTGAGGAAATTTATGAAAACAGCAGTATATCGTGAGAGTGATATGGTAAAAGCGGATAGACAAACCCAAGCGGTGATTAGAAGGGAAGCGAAAGAAATACGACGAAGGATAAGGATGTTGAGGTTGCTTTTAGAAAATTAATCATAGAAGGTGAAGTGTGGAATTGGAGCGATAAGGAATTAAAATTGATAATAGATAAGAAAGCATCAACATCACATAGAGGTTCAAAAAGTAATAGAGGATGAGGCGCAGGAGAGAGGAAATGCATACGTCGAAATTGCAAATGTACCTGGATGGGAATATGGATGTGGAAACAAATATGCGAATATGGAAACGGAAATGGAAGGTAAGAGACAAAGCACAGAATATTTAAAGTTTGGTACTTGGAATGTGAGAGGAAACAATGAAGGAACAGAATTCATGAATGAATTTGCAAGGGCAGATTTGCACGTATTATCTGTCACTGAAACAAAAGGTAAAGGAAAGGGGGTGCTGGTGTTGCAGAGTGGTGCAGTAATGTGGTATAGTGGGGTTGATTGCGGAATACATGAAGATTCATGGGTTGGCTGGCTTCTAGGGAAGAACTTATAAAACATATCAAAAAGTGAAAATTTATATCTGATAGAGTGATGTACATTTTACTTAGTATTGAAAATGAAGAATATAATCTTATTACTGTATACGGTCCAGGGGAAAATGATACCAAGAAAAATAAGGGTAGGTTTTGGGATGAAGTACAGGAAGCTGTGGATGAATGTAATGGTACTATTATCATTTTGGGCATCTACAAGTAGAGTGGCAACGAAATATCAAGAGTCAGTCAATGCACTGGGAAGGAATGGAGAAAATGCCAGGAATCATAATGCCAAAAAAGTGGTCCAGTGTTGCCTCTTGAATAGTTTGTTGGTGGGCAATTCATTTTTTCACAAACAATTTTTTCATATAAAGTCATTCAAAATACTCGTTGGAAAAGGAATAAGAACGAAAAATCAATAATCGATTTTATACTGATTGAGCAGGAGAATTTAAAAACAGTAAAGAACATCAGAGTAAAGAGGGGATTTGATATAGGCAGCGATCATTCCTTGTTAATGGCCATTTTCAAAAGAGAATGGCCAAAAGAAACAACACAGATATGTCAATACAATAAGAAACATAAATCGGTCATAAATATTCAAAAGCTAAAATTGGATAATTATAAAAGGAAATTTGAGGAAGTGTGGAGCGTTATAAAGAATGTTAGTCGGAGGTTACAGATAAATTATGGTTCACATTTAGGCAAATTTAGGGAAGCTGCCGAAGAAGTTTGTGGAAGGAAAAATAGAGCAAATAACAGAAAACATATCTCGTCGTGGTCGGATGAAATTAGAATTAAAATTAAAAAGAAATTAGAACTCTGGAAGAAGTACCTTTCCAATAAAAGTATAATAACCTATGACCATTATATAAAAAAGAGTGTCGAAGAGGCTAAGAGAAAAGAATGGGAAGATTTTGGAGTCAGAATTGAAACGGATTTCAAGAGCAATTAAAAATGATTTTATAGTGTTTTAAAAAGGGTGAGAAGAGAACAAAGAGTAAATGTAACATATATCAGAAATAAAGGACAATTATTATCTGAGAACGATGAGATAATATAAGTTTGGTTTGAACACTTTAAAAAAGTATTAAAGGATGAGGACATCACAGTAAATGAGAAAAGACCAAAGGGAAACCAACAGGAATTGAAAGGTGATTTTATCCAGTATAACGAAGTTAATAGTGCAATTCATATGTGTAAGAATGGAACGGCTACGGGGATTCATGGTGCTAAGGTGGAATTGCTCAAGTATATGGAAAAAGCGGAAACAGATCTTCTCCTTAAAGTAGTAAATGCTGCATGGAAGAATAGATATATACCGAGGAACTGAGAGTAGCAATCATTTTGCCAATTTTTAAAAAAGGAGACCGCTCAATGTGTAATAATTACAGAAGGATTTCCCTATTAAGTGCACCGAGTAAAATATTTGAACGCATACTGGAACGAAGATAAACAGAAGAGCTAAAAAATAAAGTTTATTGATAGTCACCATTGATTTACAGCAGGCAGGAGCACCCAGGATCTTATTTATGTCTTAAGTTATATTTGTGTTTTGTGGATCTACATAAGGCATTTGATAGCGTTCGCAGGATACGAAGATGGCAGGCCCTACGTAATAAAGGAGTGAATGAACACCTTATAGAGGCAATCCAATCTCTGTACTCAAATAGTAGAAAATATGACAGAACAAATAACATGAGCTCAAGCGAATATTTGTAACAATTAAAGGTGTAAGACTTGGTGGTATTTTGAGCTCGCTATTGTTAATCATCTTTATCGATAAATTGCCCAAGGAAGTTGATTTAAATATTCGAGGAGCTAGAGTAGTTATGCATAAACTTGCAACGGTTGATGTAAAGGAATTGATTCGTGCGGATGATCTGGTGTTGCTGGGATAAACAGAAACGTAATTGCAGAAGTGTTTGGATGCGTGGAACAAGGCATCACAAGGAATAGTCTAAGAATAAATGTGGATAAGACAGGAGTGATGGTGGTTTCAAAGTGCTTAGAGAATCTTCATATAAGGCTTGAAAACGTAAATGTAAAGCAAGTTGATAAATTTAAATATCTAGTGGTCACCTTGGAGCAGAAGGTAAATGGAGAGTGCAATCTAACAAACAGAATCGATAGTGAGACTAGATATAAGGCAAATCACTAAGGAAACCAAAGTTTATAACTCGATGATAGTATCTGTAGTGACTTACGGTAGTGAATCATGGGTGTGTGTCTGAATAGCAAAAGGCAAAACTACAAGAATTCGAGATAAGAGTGTTGCGAAGGATTGAAGGGGTGACACTGTGAGATACTGAGAAATACCAAGATAAAGGAGAGGTTGGGCATTAAAGATATATTGGAGGTGATCGAGGAAAACCAATTGTGATGTTTCAAGCACCTCGTGCGGATGCTAGACGTGCGAGCGGTGAAGAGAGTGTGAGCCATGGGTGTGTATGGATGTAGGAAGAGAGGAAAATCGAGGAAAACTTGGAACAAGTCGGTCGCTGAAAGCCTGGCGAGACGTGGAATTGATTGGGAAGGAGCATTGGTGATGGCCATAGATAAAGGGAAATGGAGAAGATTCCACCAAGGGGGCTGATAGATAGCCCTAACCTCTATACCTAGTAGAGTACAAGAGGTGAAGACTAAGTTAGTAGAAGATATATATATATATATATATATATATATATATATATATATATATATATATATAGGAAATTGAGGAATTTTATGATGATGTGGCCCAACTTTTAGACAAAGAGAGGTGTAGGTATAAAATTCTGATGGGTGACTTTAATGACAGGATAGGAAAAGCAAGAACTGGTGAAAATGCAACTGGTCCATATGGAAATGGTAACAGGCTAGTTGACTTTGCTGAAGGACAAGAATTCTATATTATGAATTCGTTTTATAAGAAAAAGATCAACAGAAAATGGACATGGAAAAGTCCATCTGGACTCACCACTGAAATTGATTACATCATGTCAAACGATAAAGCAATATTTTCCAATTCTACTGTCCTTAACCACTTTAATGTGGGAAGTGATTACCGAATGGTACGAGCAAAGATTAGGATCAACTGCCGAAAAGAACGCGAAAAAATGATAAGATCAAAAGGTGGCAAAGTGGATTCTGAGAAGCTACTTTGAAATTACTTTGTCGAACCGCTTTGCTATATTACAAGACCCAGAAGAGACGGAAATTACAGACCAATATAAAGAAATCGTCAACAATGTGCTTAAAACGGCGGCTTCAATAGCACCAGAAGATAAATGTTTCAAAGAGTTAAAAATTTCCAATGAGACCATTAATTTAATGAAAAACGCCGGACAATGAAGAATGCAGACAGTCCTTTTGGTAGGGTCGAGTTCGTTGAGCTTTGCAAAACTATAAGAAAACGTATTCGAGAGGAAACGCGCCGATTCAACATGCAACTAGTGCAAAAAACTCTGGACAAAAAACTTTGAACACAGCTAAGCAGAAGCTGAGAAGGAAAAGGACACAAATGTTTTCCTTAATGTGTGACGATGGTAAAATATGCAGGAAATGGACGGAAATGTTAGAGGTTGTCCGAAAATTTTATTCAAAGTTGTATGAGGACCAGAATCAGACAAGAACTGCAATGCCTACTGAAGAACAAATGCCGGATATCCTGGTGGAGGAAGTGACAAAGGCTATAGACTCGATGAAAAATGGCAAGGCTCCAGGAGGGGATAGTAAAACGGTGGAGATATTAAAAGCTGGTGGTCGGACCTTACATAAAACACTGGCAAGATTATACATAAAATGCCTCAAACAACAAGAAGTACCCAGCTTATGGAAAAATGCAGAAGTGATTCTTTTACATAAGAAAGGAGCACGGGAAGATTTAAAGAACTACCGCCCAATACGCCTCCTATCAGTGGTGTACTAAGTTTACACCAAAATATTATCCAATAGAATACTAAGAAAACTTAATGACGCTCAACCAAGGGAGAAAGCAGGATTCAGAAGTGGATTCAGTACATTGGATCATATCAAGGTTCTACAGCAGGTCATAGAAAAACACGAATACACTATGCCACTGTACTTGGCATTTATCGATTATGAAAAAGCATTTGATTCAATCTCAAAGCGGGCCATAATGAATGCATTGCTTAATCTAGATGTAGAGAAAGCCTATGTAAACCTACCAGGATCGATATATGATGAAGCTACGGCGACAGTCCACCTTGACGATCTTCAGATGGGAATAAATGTAGAGCGGGGCGTACGGCAGGGGAACGCAATATCGCCTCTTTTTTTCTCAGCGTGCCTGGAAGAAGTGTTCCGTAAGCTGAATTGGGAACAAGATGGAATAAGGATTAATGGTGCGTACTTAAATTATCTTAGATTCACAGATTATATCGTTCTTCTTTCACAAGACCCAGATGAGCTGCAAAGACACATACAAGAATTGCAAAGGGCTGGGGAAACATTTGGCTTGAAAATAAACCAGAAGAAGAGTCAGGTCATGTCCAATAAATTTGCTGAGGACAAAAGGATTTCTATCTTAGGAACGGAATTGGAAGTTGTGGATCACTATATATATATATATATATATATATATATATATATATATATATATATATATATATATATATATATATATATATATATATATATATATATATCTTGGGCAAACGGTTTCAATGGAAGGGGACACCGTCCGGGAGGTGGAACTACGCGTTAAATATGGCTGTCAGGCATTTCGCAGGCTCAACATAGTGTTTAAGAGCAAACTAACACTTTGTCTGAAAAGGAAAGTCTTTGATCAGTGTGTCCTGCCCGCTATGACATACACAAGTGAGACCTGGACACTCACATCACAATCAGTTCAAAAACTTCGAGTAGCACAGAGGGGAATGGAAAGATGTATGCTTGGCATTACTAGACGGGATAGAAAGACCTGCACATGGATCAGAGAACAAACGAAAGTGAATGAATCATTGGAAGAATAAAACAATTGAAATGGAAGTGGGCAGGCCATGTAGCGAGGTGATGGGACGAAAGATGGACCAGGGCGGTCCTGGACTGTATACCGCTTGATCGCAAACGTCCACGGAGAAGACCGAAAATACGATGGACTGGTGATATTATTAAGTATATTGGACCCGAATGGCAAAGAAAAGCTCAGGACTGCGAGAGTTGGAGGCATGCTGAAGAGGCCTTCATCCTGCAGTGGATTGATACGGGTTGATGATGATGATAATGATGATGATGATGATGATGATGATGATGATGATGATATATATATATATATATATATATATATATATATATATATATATATATATATATATATATATATATATATAAATATATATATATATATATATATATATATATATATATATATATATTTATATATATATTTATATATATATATATATATATATATATATATATA
This sequence comes from Cosmopolites sordidus, assembly GCA_031761425.1. Taxonomy (NCBI): domain Eukaryota; kingdom Metazoa; phylum Arthropoda; class Insecta; order Coleoptera; family Curculionidae; genus Cosmopolites; species Cosmopolites sordidus. The sequence continues at coordinate 2,083,623 of JARFXV010000024.1, forward strand.
TATATATATATATATATATATATATATATATATATATATATATATATATATATATATATATATATATATATATATATATATATATATATATATATATATATATATATATATATATATATATATATATATATATATATATATATATATATATATATATATATATATATATATACAGTTGTGGTCAAAATAACAAAATAATAAGAGTGTGAAGTATCACCGAAAAAATACCATTATTTAATGTATCATTACTGTACGAATCCAAATATCTTATATTTTTATTAGTACATACCTTGTCATATACCAGTTGAATATAATATTGGAGACTTATTTGTTTATTTTATTTTATCAAGTTAATATTTCTTGACGATAATAAAAACTTTAGGTGACAAAAATATAAAAGTGGCTTTTAAATTTTTTGCTCTTCGTTCGTTGTTATCGAAAATACTTTAATATATTTGGTATACATTTTCCAAGCATTCATACAGTTTTAAATGTTACTATGGGTCGCGCAAAGCATTGTACTCCCGAAGAGAGACGTCTAACATAGCAGATATGGAGTCAAAACAAAACATATAAATTTATTTCCCATCTATTAAAGCGATCTGAATGCGTTATTACTAAAGTTTTAAAGGAGCAAAAATTAATAAAGATGTCACCAGAAACCAGAAGTCGCCCACGAAAAACAAGCAAAAAATTGGATAAATGTGTTATACCAGAGGCGCGGAAACACCCATTTTCTACTTCGTTTGACATTAAACGGGAAATGGGTCTACAAATCAGTACACGGACAATTCGAAGACGATTGATAGAGATGGATCTTCACGGAAAAGTTGCAAGAAAGGTACTACATTTAAGAAAAAAAAAATCTTCAGCATAAATTAAGTTTTGCCAGATTTAACTTAGACGAAAACTACAGCCGTAATTAGAAAAATATTTTATTTAGTGATGAAACAAAAATAAATCTCTTTGGATCAGATGCGAAACGGTACGTTAGGCTATATAAGAATGAAGAACTAAATCCGCGAAATATATTAGGAACATTAAGTAACAGTCCACAGTAGGTCCACTATATTGGATCAAAGATACCATGACCAAAGAAACCTACATGGCAATATTAGAAAAAATTATGCTACCTTATGCCGAAATGAATATGCCGCCAAGGTGTATCTATCAGCAGGATAACGATCCGAAACATACCGCGAAAGTAGTGAAACGATGGTTTCTCGCAAATAAGATTGAAGTATTGCCCTGGCCGTCGCAATCTCTGGATTTAAATCTAATAGAAAATATTTGGCAAGATTTAAAAAAGGCACTGCTAATAAAAAAACATCAAAGAAAAATATGTTGTGGGAAGAAGTCAAGAAAACTTGGTATTCCATACGGCTTGAAACTTGTCAGAAGTTAATAGACTCTATTCCAAGGAGATGCTCAGCTGTGGTGAAACAAAAAGGATATTGTATTAAATACTAATATTTAATAAGCATTATTTTTTACAAGTTAAGGCTATAAGTGATATACTCTTAGTTTTTTTGACCAGAAAAAAGCACATATTGTTTGATAGTTGTAGTAACTTTTGTAACACTAGGATAATGTTTTGTTTAATCAATATTTTTTGTATCAGGATACGTTACGCAACGTTAATAATATTATAATAATTCTGTAATAAATTCGTTAAAAACATTAAAATAAAATGTTTAGATTTAGCATTAATTCTCTTATTATTTTGACCACAACTGTGTGTATATATATATATATATATATATATATATATATATATATATATATATATATATATATATATATATATATATATATATATATATATATATATGAACATTTTTCTTAGGTGCTTGACCAGGAATGAGCCCCACCCTTCCCTGCTATTGGAGGGCACATGTTTCGCCTCTTGATGTTCAGGCTCGTCAGGGTACCGACACATGCTCTCCCGTCAAGAATAAGGAGACCCCATTCAAAGTCAGCAACCGATACTGTCGCCGACTTCCCGTTGGATGGCGTTTATATGTAATGATAGATTTCTTTGGACAGCGTCCAATGAGACAACAGTAGTTGAGTGTCAAGTACACCCAACCGCTGGGTTCCACAATCTCATGTGGAACACACAGCAACCTGCGTCTCCGCCCAAATGAACATTTTTGTTAGGTGCTTGACCAAGAATGAGCCCCACCCTTCCCTGTAATTGGAGGGCTCATGTTTCGCCTCTCGATGTTCAGGCTCGTCAGGATAATATGCTCTACCGTCAAGAATAGAGAGACCCCATTCACAGTCAGCAACCTACGCCATCCGACGGGAAGTCGGCGAGAGTATAGGTTACGACTGACGAGACTGACGATATATATATATATATATATATATATATATATATATATATATATATATATATATATATATATATATATATATATATATATATATATACCAGCAACGCCTCTAACATAACACTTATATTTTTGTTTAGTCTACTCTTCCGAGAACTGTAATGTATTTACAATGACTGTTTACTTTAATTTTATAATAGTCTCTATATTGTCTAATAAGTATTGCCCATTTCATAGGAATCGACAATATTTTCGTGGAGTACGGATGGATTTTCCTTGTTTTTGAATATTTTTAATATTCTTTACGGACCCCACTATGCAACATTTCACACTGAAACGTTATTGGATGCTTAGCTTTTGAAATTTGAGTTGCCGTTGTGCTTTAATTAGAAATAACGAAAGCAAAATAGAATGAACGTACACCGAAAAATAAATCGAACGAACTTATTTGCCATATATTTTCACCCATTAATGGACAAGATTTATAAATCAAAAGTATGGCTGAGACCTGTAATGTTTCAGAATACGTAACACATTTATTACAAATTTTATTTAGTTATCTCTTAAATCAAAGCGTGTGGTTTAAACTAGACCATAAAGTTTATAACAGTGTTAATATACTTTAAAATTAGTTGATTAAGTTATTAGTTTATTGAAATGCCCTGTACATTCACAGATTTATTGCATTAATTAATCTGACATGTTAGTAATAAAGATTGTCTGTTTAAAACTCGTTACATGTTAAAAACAGTTAGCTTGGTTAACAGTGTTACTATTTAATTTTAAACATTTTTACTTACTGTGATATAAATCTTGAAAACACTACACTATGTAATAAAGATCAACTTTTCTTCGACTTTTATTTAAAAGTTTTCTAATATAAAATTTAAAAGAGTAAACAAGGACGTTTTCTTGGATAATACGAACTTTGATATGCCATTAAAAAAATTTAAAAATATTTTTAGGAAACGCATAATAAAAAATATAGGATTTTTCTAGATTTCTTTGATTTGCACACTTTGATAAGTGTGCACACATTGATGAGTTTCATTGGCATTTGACAATAATCAGTTATATTATTGATTTATACGTTAAAATATATAGGGTTTTATGAAGGTCGATTAAAAGGCATGAAGAGCCATGATAGAAGAGATCATTTGATATGCATTAAACCAAATATACCTTACTACAAAGTTTTTTTTCGAGTTATTTTGCGATTTTTTTGAAAATATAAAAATTTTCATATTTAGATTCTATTAACTCACAAATGAAAACCTATGTTTTGCTTTGTTAAGGACATTAACAAATATATATATATATATATACATATATATATATATATATATATATATATATATATATATATATATATATATATATATATATATATATATATATATATATACTGAGATAAACGTTGATTAATGCTGGGAAAATACTCATCTAGCAGCAAATTGCGGCTTTTAGAATGTTTCATTTTTAAAATAAAGTAGTTTTACATGTTTTTATAAAGGATCTACTATTACGCTATGTCGTAGGTAAATACGATATCTGCGATGCGTGCGATGTGTTGGGTGCGATGCGACAATCACAACCTTTAAAACCTAAACAGAATAATTATGTTGTCCGAACTGGAAAAGAAAGCGGGCAGAAACAAACAATTTGATTTTTAAAACACAGCGTTCGACGTGGTGACGCAAAATCATGCCAAACGCACGCATTTATTTTCCAGTTCGGACAACTTAATTATTCTGTTTAGGTTTTATAGGTTGCGATTGTCGCATCGCACGCAACGCATCGCACGTACTGCTGATATCGTATTTACCTAGAGCTTAAGGATGATGGAACTTTGACAGCTGCTGGCGGTCATATTGTTTACCGATTTTTGACATGTCTTGTCAGTTGTTTTCCAAAAGGTTTGCAACAGTGGCGGCTAGTGGGTTTTTAAAGTGGGAGGGCGTAGAAGAGAATAGTCCTTTTACGTCATATGTTTGTCCAAAAAACCAGGCGACACGATTAGAGTGTATGAGATGATGCGTTGTCATGCTGAAAATTCCATGAAATGTCGGTTCACAGGTTCGGTCTTTTCATGCGGATACTTTATTGATTGTTTGACTGTCTGGCAACAATTTGTAGTGGACAACACCTCAATAATAAAAAAAAGTCAAACAACTTTTTTCGGCCAAAGGTGAGCACCTTTGGCGTGCATTCGGATGATAGTTGGGGAGTTTCCATGTCGTACTCATAGACCCACGTCTCGTCCCAGTTATGATGCGTTTGATGAATGTCGAGACACGGGATACGCCGGAAAGCATCTATTTGGCAACTTCGATTCGACGCTCTTTTTGCATGAAATTCAGCTCATTCGAAACTAACTTGGCACAATGTGTTGACATGATTCATAAGAGATGCCAAGATCTTCTGCTGTATTTCTAATGCCAATATGACGGTTTTCAAGCACGATTTTTAAAATTTTCTCGATGTTATAGTCGTTAACAGAGGTTGATGGCCGGCAGGCATAGGGCAGGTTTTCAACGATCTCATGGCCTCCACTAAAAGCTCTATGCCATTCAAATAAATACTCTGGTTCTTGAGATAGCAGAATCCCCATAGGCTATCTGCAACATTTTCAATATATCCGTTCTCGGATACATATCCGACTCAGAATGCGAAAGTGAATAGCAGCGTCGCAAACGAGCATTTCAGGAGTACAACAATAAAAAATCCCCAGAAAGTCAACAGCTTTTTGACGTGACTAGAAAACAGATCGCAAAGGTTATCAGGCAAACTAAGAGGAAGTACATGAAGGAACAACTAGACTTTATAGAGGAGAATTTCCGCAATTATAACACGAGAGACTTTCATAGGACTTTCGCAAAAGAAATCCGTGGATACACACCACAAAACCTTTGCTTCAGAAAGCGGAATGGGAGATTAGCTCTAATCAATAAGGAGAATTGCCAGGAGCTGGCACACTATTTCTCTGGTCTCATCAATTACCCTGAACGCGATACAAGATTCCCCAAGGAAAATTGTATTTATATCCACTCAGAATCACCACCACCAACACAGGAAGAAATCCACAGGCACATACGAAAAGTAAAGAATAACAGGACATCCGGTGAAAATGGTATCATCGCGGAGCTATTGAAAAATCTCGAACCAAATTCAAGGCTTACGGAAATTATCACAAACATCTGGTAAGCCGAAAAATTACCAGATGAATAGAAATGTGCTCTTATCCACCCGCTACACAAGAAAGGAGACAGAACAGATGTGAACAACTACAGAGGAATCTTACTATAACTATACTATATAACTACATAACTATGATCTTACTATAAGTCACTTACAAAATCCTCTCAGCATGCCTTCTCCAGAGAACACAAGAACAATTAGAACTCAAAATAGGCGGTACCAGGCAGGCTTTCGCCCTAGTCGCTCATATACTGAACAAATATTTAACTTAAAAACAATACTGACATACAAAGCTATTGGGAACGTCCCAATTATCGGCACGTTCCTGGACTCCAAGAAAGCATACGAATGCATCGACCGAAAATCTCTGTTCAACATCCTAGAAAAACAAGGACTCGACCCCAAAACACTACGATTGATCAAGCAGTCACTGACCGACAGAACCTCAAAAGTGAAATTTATGGGAGAAATTTCCGAACTACTCCCCTTCAACCTGGTCTTGGATAAAGTAATCTGGGAATGGGAAAAAGAACTTAAAAATCAAGGATACTGGAGACCAATACGATTCAGACGACCCAAAAACATTCGCCTAAAGTCAGTATATGGGTTGCAAAGTCAGCGCGAGGAATAATCGGCCCATACTTTTTTGTTATACACGTACACGTTGTTATCGTAAGTTCAGTTTAATTTTTTAATACCTGATCTGAAAAACTTTACAGGTTTTAATCAAAGAACATGAATTCAGCAGGACAGAGTAACGTTACACCCTACCAACACGTCTCTGCCACGAGTTCGTGAATATTTTCCAAAACAAATTGATCTCCAGGAGCGATGACATAAATTGGCCTCCACGTACTCCTGATTTGAGCCCTATGAACTTTTTCTTGTGGGGCTATCTAAAATCAAAAGTTTACGTCAATAAACAGGGTTCTTTGATGTAGTTAAAAGAAAATATCGGACACGAAATGACAAGCATTCCTGAGATACCTGCCAAGCCGTCCTAAGGAATTTTGCTGCTCGTTTAGATGAGTAGCGTGAACGTGAAGGTTTACATTTGGATGACATTATTTTTAAAAAGTAATTTCCTACAATGTGTATTTCGATAATTAATAAAGTTTTTTTTGATTGACGTCTCTCTTTTATTTATATCGCTATATTAAAAATAAACTTTTTTTTGGACTTTGTACATAAGCTCTTTGGAAAAAAAGCCACCTTTTTTATTCGGCTGGTTATCGGGGGGTATATCATAGACTATACTCATTGTCAAAATGTTAGATACACTTAACACTATTTTTTAAGACTTAAAAATAACAATAAAATTAAATGGAAAAAAAACGTAAAACAAATTTTTCGTCATCTTAAGCTGAAGATCTTAATGGATTTTAGATGCGTCAAATATAAGACAAACATTCAGTTTTATAGGAAAAAAGAAAGTTAGCAAGAGGAAAAAACAAACAAACTAACAACTATTAATATCCATTTATAAATTTTCCGATTTCCACAAAAAATAACACCCGAAACTTTTACAAAATATTTAAAACTAAATTAACCATCAACACCAAAGTCTTTGCTTCTAAAAGGAAAACGGACAATTAGCTCTAAATAACCAAGACAATTGCAAAGAACTTGCGAAATATTTTGAATAACTACTAAATTGTCCTGAGCCACTAAATCCTAAACAAACAAACCCAGATTCATTACCTCCGAATGAAGATGAAATAATTAGGCAAATAAAGTGACTTAAAAGTAACAAAGTTTCTGGTGAAGATGGAATCACTGCTGAACTTTTGAAATCCACTGGTCCAGGTACAATCAAGAAAATAACCAAAATTCTACAAGAACTTTGGCGGACCAAACGAATTCCGGAAGATTGGAAAGATGCTCTAATCCATCCACTACACAAGAAAAGAGATAGAACAGATTTAAACAACTACAGAGGAATATCTCTTGTCCCAGTTTGTTACAAGATTTTATCTCAATGTCTACTAGATAGAGCGCAGGGACAATTAGAACCTAAAATTGGTGAATATCAAGTAGATTTTCGACCGGGCAGATTCTGCCCTGAACAGATTCTGAATGTAACGTTGATCCTAAGACATCTAAAACTGTACAATAAAAATCTCGTCTGTACATTTGTGGATTTCAAAAAAGCATATGATTCTATTGACCACGAATCTTTATTCCAAATCTTGAAAGAACAAGGACTAGATCTGAAAACGCTGGCAATTATTAAAGCAACATTAACTAACACAAAGTCAAAAGTTAAATTCATGGGTGAAATCTTCGAAATTAAAACTGGAGTAAGACAAGGGAATGGACTCTAGCTATTCTTATTTAACTGTGTTTTAGCAGCTAGAAATAGTAATACAAGAGTGGCGCGAAAAAAATCGGCCCTGAATATTGACCAGCCCATTAAACTGGGGAGAACCAATATCAAAATTGATTGTCTGGCGTTTGATGATGATCTAGCAATTTTAGCTCAAGATATATTAATGGCACAAAAACAGATTGAAATCCTAAAAGAAACAGCAGAAAAGGTAGCACTCCAAATTTCCTATGAAAAGACACAATACATGACTTGCAACAGAATAAGAACACCATTTCTATAAACAAAATATGGTAACATCAGACGAGTCTCTCAATTCAAATAATCATGGAAAATGAGTTGGAAAAAGCGGCCAATAAGGGTAGATGTCAAAAAATGGAAACGGCATTGAGACCTACACAAAATATTTACAATAAAAAATGTATATCTAAAAACACCAAACTGAGACATTACAACACAGTTATTAAACCAGAATGTCTATATGGGACAGAAACGCTCATTTTGAATAGAAAGAGAGGCATCGAGGATATTGAAAAAAAGGAAAGAGGGCCTCAAAAAGGGCCTCAAACAAATAAATAGCACAACATATCGACTTCGAGAAAACCAAGAAATCAAACAATATACAGATTTACATAGCGATAAGAGAAAAAGAAGACTTAAGTTGTACAGACACATAAAACGGATGAATCCGCGTAGGCTAACTAGACAAATAGTCGAATTTTATGAAAATAGGAGTAGAGCTAAAGTAGAAATAATTAAATGGATTGCTGCAATTAAAGAGGACCTAAGATCAGCAAATATTACACAAAGTGAAATTCAGGATAGAGGCTGTTTCAGACACAAGGTTAACATTTGGAAGGTTGGCCAGAGAGAAAAATGTAGGAAGACTGGAACAACTTGGTCTGACGAAAGGAAAAAAGCTCATAGCGAAAGAATGAAATTAGTATGGGCGCAAAGGAAGGCTAACAACAACAAAAGCCTCTAACTGTACTTCGCGTGGTCCACCAGGGACCATACGTGAATAATAATAATAAATATTTAATATAAATTAAAGGATCTTTTTGGCAATGAATCATAAAACACTCCTTTATTACTGGTTAAATTTGTCCCAAGAAGCTTAATTAGAACTTTTCCAAATCTTCTATATTTGTATATTGTCTTGATTCCCTATAAACTCGTCTTGAAAGCATCTCCCAGACATATTCAACTTTATTCAAATTTGGACAGGCAGCAGGCCAGTCCAATTATAAAATATTATTTTGCTTGAACCAGTTCATTATAATTTTTGAGGAATGAATGGGGGCGCTATCTTGTCGAAACACTGACGAAGCTTCACCCATATCATTAAAACATAACTTGTTTTAGATGTTTTTTATATTCTTGAGAGTTAACTTGATGAGAAAGAAACACTATATTACCACACCGTTATATCAAATTTTTTCTTCTTTCCTGAGATCATAAAAATAAAAGGAAAACCCATCAGACCCATCCAATGATTGATTTTTCAATAACATTGATTTTTTTTCACAAGAAACAGTTTTTTTCCACGGCTCAGTGCACGACATGACCTTTTCGGTGAACGTCATTAGGGCTAATTTGTGTCGAGTATTAATGATGGTTTATTTTTCAATTTATTTCTTACAATACTTTCAGATTTTTAGATATTCCTAGCTCTTGTTTGTACTTTAGCCTTGTAGTTTCTGTACAGTGTTTGTAGCTCTTGTAGTTTTATGAGAATTCCATAAAAGTCGGAAAATGAGCCTTTTTTCTTCTTGACATTGCAAAAAGCTTCCCAGTTGGACGATGAGTTCCACATATGTGACTTCTAGAGGGTTAAAAAATCTTAAATATAAACAAGTGTATCTAACATTTTGACACCCAAAAAATCAAATATAACCCGGAATTTTACAATTACTTTCCTCAGTCAATCACGCCAGTCCGTACATCAATGTAAGTCGTTGCAGCGCAATGTATTAGGACAACGATCAAGAAGTTGAGGACTTCGTGCGCAATAGGCTGATGACCCAACTCAAAGCTCAAAGTTTCTACGAGCAAGGAATTCACAGCTTCCAAGCCGCTGGGAAAAATATGTGGAGCGTGGAGGAGACTATGTCGAAAAATAATCAATAGTGTTTTTGTATTATCTTATAAATAACAAATAAGTATAAGACATTCCGGTTAATACTTGATTCACCATTGCAGTTGTTTTATATTCAACGTCAAGTAAACTTTTTCCGTTTTCTAACACTTTAACTTATTTAAAACAAATACAAAAAATGCCTAAAAGGAATAAAACTTAACTTTATATAAATTTTTTGAAATCTCTATGGCGGGTCTAATATTTTGATACTGTGTTTTTATCTATACTCCCGCGTAAAGCCATATTTTAAAAATTTGTAACTTTACAAGCATGTATGTAATATATTGTTTCAATAACCATAATGCCGGGATCTTCTAGAAGATAAATAGGGATATTAAGCCACATTTTGATCATCTTTTATCATTTTTATCTTGATTTTGTTGATAAATCAAAACAATGGTACAAAACACTCATAAAACATTTTTATGGATATGCTTCACTATAGACCAATTTGTCTTTAATGAATTTTGTCAGAGTCAACTTGGAAATAGATATACTTTGATAAATATAATTTCTTGCACTGTATATTTAATAATAAAAATGTTATAACATAATTTTCATTCATTTTAGATTTCTGTTTTTAATTTTTAGTAGTTTACGAGGGTGGTTTGAAAAATTTTCGACCTGATAAAAAAACAAGATTTTTGAGATTAAAAAAATTAATGTCTTCTGGCAATTCAATACATTTATATTTTTTCTTTTTTTAGGTTTTTCACCTCGATCTAAAAGAAAAATATATATGAACCCTCCACAATCATTCAGTCAATACATTTATATCAATAAAGTTCAAAATTTAATACCCTTGGTATAATTTTGTCCCAGAGTAAAATGTATTAATATTTTCGAAAAGGAAATGATTACTGTGAGTAAATCCAGCAATAACGACACAAGTCGAACCACTTCGAAACACACATTTTGGAGTTTTGCAGCAATAATTGTATGCAGGTGCATTATCACGGTGAAAGGGTACTTTTTTTGGGCATGTGAGGATATTTAGCTTGAACAACACCCTTCAGTTGGTCCAATAATGAAACGCACTATACCCCGAATGCTTCAGATAGAGTAAGAGACTTACACCAAAAGAATCCCAGAAAACTGTAGTTATGAATGATTTTTTATGTACTTTCTCCTGCCTCGACTCACTGCATGAACTGATGCTTTATCTCTGATATACAGGGTGTTTGGTGCATCGTTTGCCAAATTAAAATGGCCGATATGAGGGGTCTTTCGCTATGTCCTTAGCATCGATAAAGCATTATTGGGCCCACAGGTTTTTTGTGTTAATTTTTAAATCTTTTTTTGAAAAATTCCAAAAGTCAGCATTGAAACTTCAACTCCAAATTATTATTTTTTTATTTTAATGTGTAATGTAGGGTTCCATAAAAATCAAAATTACATGCAAGCGATATCCTGTTTTTTTATGGACTCGCAAAGTTTTTGAAAGAAGTAAAAATAAATTTAAAGCTCAACTTTAAATTGCATATAAAAAAACTAAAAGGTACCATGTTCTTCGAATTATTAAACAAAATCTCTGGTTTATCCTCTTTCTAATGATATACATTCATGCCATATAAACGTTTTACTAACTTCACTAATTTGCTAACTTCATGTATCGGGACGCATTAGGCACATATCTTACCTGATCGTCTCAACGAGGATAATTACCTTGAATTCCTGCAAAACGTCTTACCTGAATTGTTAGTTGAATACAGGAGTATTGTGTTCCAAAATGACGGTTGTCCTGCACACTGGAGCTTAACAGTCAGAGAGTATTTAAATAATGTTTTTCCAAATTCGTGGATAAGGAGGGGATTGCCCTATTCCATGGCCTCCACGGTCCTCAGACCTAACTCTGTTGAATTTTTACATCTGGGACGGACAAAAGAACTTGTATATATCACAGAAGTTGAAACTAAAGAAGATTTATTCCAACGCATAGAGGCGGCTTTCGTCATAATTAAAGAAGACATTCTTTAGAATTCTCTAGAAATGAAGCGAAGATTGCGCGCGTGCATACGCAACGGAGGACAGCAATTCGAGCAAGATTTGTGATTAATTAAAACATTGATTATTTTATTAAGATTTTATTTTTACTTAGAGTCTAAGGAACGTCCAAGGAACGAACGACGTAAGAAAGAGATAGCAGCCAGACTTCACTGTGTAAAAGTGAGATAGCATTTTCTACTTACTTAGCGTATGCTATTTAAGCAAATAAGTAATATCGAATATCAGCCTGATACGTCCCGATACACAAAGTTAACAAATTACTGAAGTTAGTAAAACGTTTTTATGGCATGAATGTATATCGTTAGAAAAACGATAAACCAGAGATTGTTTTAAAGAATTCGAAGAACATGATCGCTTTTATTTTTTTTTAATATGCAATTAAAAATTGAGCGTTAAATTTATTTTAACTTCTTCCAAAAACTGCGAGTCTATAAAAAAATAGATGTCGCTTGGGTGGAATTTTGATTTTCATAGAACCATACAACATTATCCATTAAAATAAAAAAATAATTTGGAGGCTATACCAATAACTTTTTTTTTAATTCAAGGTTCAATGTTGACTTGACTGGAATTTTTCAAAAATTTTTTTAAAAATTAACATAAAAAACCTGTGGGCCCAATAATGCTTTATTGAGGCTGAGGAGATAGTAAAAGACTCCTCAAATCGGCCATTTTAATTTGGCAAACAATGCACCAAACACCCTGTATATCAGAGATAAAGTATCAATTCAAGCAGTGAGTCAGCAGAAGATTCAATGCTGACTTTTGGAATTTTTCAAATACAGTATTAAATAATTAACCTAAAAAACCTGTAGGCCCAATAATGCTTTATGGAGGCTGAGGAGTATCGTATCGGCCATTTTAATTCGGCAAATGATGCATCAAACACCCTTTATAATACTGAATCTATGTTTCAAATTCTTTGATAAAACGATAAGAAAATTTAACTCAATCACGTTTAAATCAAATACTCTTAAGAAGTGTGCGTTCAAATACAGTCGTTATGTCAACGTATGGTAACAATCGAGCGAAAAGTTCTTTCACACCCAAGACATCGTGTAAAATGTAATGGATATTAGTTTACTTACTTTCGGTCGGTGATCATTTAATATGACATTGTAGATTTTTGTAACGATTTTACGGTTAAAGCGTGTTTTAGGCGTCCCAAACATTCGTCTTCTTGAATGGATGTACGACCACGTTTAAATTCAATAGCCCACATGTTTTACCAATTCGTCGCAATTGAAGGGGAAACCAAAATCAAACTTTTTTGTATGTCCATCTGGGTTAAACCCCCTACTAGAAATGACTTAATAATAGCATACATTTTGCAGAACATATGAAAACTTGTTTTCTTTACTCGATCGTTACAAGCAACTAAACACTTGCATCTGAAACTCTGCAGCACCTCATATAACGAACAGTACTTGAAAAATATTGTAACTATTTGGCCATACTTGCGCCTCACTTTGTATCAGAGAACTGTCCGAATGATCTTCCTACTACAATCTTTCTTTTTGCGGTTTATAGAAGTATTTTTCATCTATCCTATATATCAAGCTAAAAGCTTATTAATGAGTTTACGGAATGTTTACAGATATACTATATAGAGGCTTTTTAAACAAACTGTGTATATTATTCCAGATACTTTACGTAAAAAATATACTCCAGAAATTCATTAATGTAACAAGAGTGTGGTTAAAGGACACCAAAGCCAAAGTAAAGATTCAAAACCAAACCTCAGAAGAATGTTACATTACAGGAAGACAAGGTGACCCTATGTCGGCTACTCTCTTCAGTTTTTCATTGGAAGCAATAATAAGGAGATTAGGAATAAATGCCAAGAGACTAATTTTTACTAGACAGTACCAAATCTTAGCGTACGCAGATAACATTGATATGATGTATGAGTGTAGAAAGAAGGAAGAATTGAATCAGATATTTAGACAGTTTGAAAAGGTGGCATCACGAATGGGTCTAAAAATAAATTCAACAAAAATCAAATACATAAGCTCAACAAAAAAACAAAAGAACATGTGGATATTGATCTAGTAATAAACGGAAGACGGTTTGAAAAAGTTAATAGCTTTAAATATCTTAGTTTAGTAATTACAATTCATAATAAAGTATCATAGGAGTTGGTTGACAGAATAATGGCTGGAAACAAAACTTTTTCCGCTCTACAGGATATTTTAAAATACAAATCAATATCGAGGAATACAACAATAAAGATATACTCACCAATTATTAGAGTAATAGTATTATACGGGTCAGGAACGTAGACCATGACAAAGAAAGACGAACTATTATTAAGAATCTGGGAGAGAAAAATACTGATGAAAGTATATGGTTTCCTTCAACGGAAGGAGGTTGGGGAATTAGCACGAATGAAAAACTAGCAACAATTTTTAATAGTCCAGATTTAGTGAACGAAATCAGAAGTAAACGAGTGAGTTGGCAAGGACACACCGAGACGATGGACAGCGAAAGACTGAGCAAGAAAATACTGGGAAAGAGTTTAGAGGGATCAAGACCAAGGGAAAGATCAACGAAGAGATGGAGTGAGAGAGTGAAGGACCTACAAGAGATGATAATAACGGAATGGAAACGAAGAGCGAGATATAGAAAGGAGTAGGCAAATACAATGGAAGAAGCAAGAAAACATTGATTCAAACGGCGGCATTTCTTTTTATAACTTGATTATATAGGTTATGGCTCTGCCCAAGATACATAAACTGGTCCACAATCTCCAAATCCCTTCCTAACATTGAAATTCTTCTTTTCAGATTTATTTTGAAGGCAAATGGTTCGCCAGCCCATTGCAGCTCTCGTGCGCGTCTTTGCAGCTCTTCTGGGTCTTGTAAAAGGAGAACGATGCCATTTGTAAATCTAAGATTATTTAAGTTTGCAACATTGATCTTTATACGATCCTGTTCCCAATCCAGATTATGGAATACTTTTTCGAGGCAAACATAGAAAATAATAAGCGATATTGCGTCACCCTTCGGTACACCTCGTTCTACATTAACTCGCTCTAATTTCAAGATCATCAAGGTGAATTGTCACTGTATCTTCATTATATGTCGATCCCAATAGGTTTATATATGCCTGGTCTAGCATCTGGCTAAGCAATGCATCCATTATGGCCTGCTTTGAGATTCTTATGTCGGTATTGTAGTCTTTGATTGATTTTGATCTTCATATAACTGTGAATAAAATGTTTAGACAACCTCTAACATTTACGCTTTTTTGTACGCTGCCTACACACTGCGCTATCCTCATGCATTGAGGCATAAATTTGCGTTCTTTTCTTTCTCACCTTCTGTTTAGTCTTGTCAATTCCTCTATTTTCTTCCAGAGTTTTTTTGCAGTAGCTGCATGTTCAACTGACGCGTCTCCTTTCTAATACGTTTTCTTATAGTTTTGCAGAGCTTAGCATACTCGACTCTTCCAAAGCGATTCCATGCATTTCTTATTGTCCATCGTTTTTTCATCAATTCAATGGTCCCATTGAAGATTTTTGTTTACCAGGAACATTTTTCTTCTGGTGCTGCAGCAGCCGTTTCAAGCACATTGTTGGTGATTTCTTCACATTGGACTGTTATTTCCATCTCCTCTGGGTCTTGTAACATAGCAAAGCAGTCGGACAAAGCAAAAGCAAAATCGCTGTCCTTCTCCCAGAAGAATTTCCCAGAATTCTCTTTGCCCTTCTTTGGCCATTCTTTCGCGCTCTTTTCGGCAGTTAATCATAATTTTTGCTCATATCATTCGGCCACTTCTGGTAATTTGGTCACTTCCAACATTAAAATTGTCAAGGACAGTACAATTACAAAATATTGTTTTATAGTTGGTCATGATGTAATCAGTTTCACTTGTGAGTCGAGTTGGACTTTTATGGAAAAGTCCATCTCGACTGGACATGGGTCCATTTTCAGCTGATCTTTCTCTTATAAAACGAAATCATAATATAAAGTTCTTGTCCAAAATCCACCAATATGTCACTTCTATTGTTCCGCTCACCAATTCCATATGGACCAGTTGCATTTTCACCAGTTCTTGTTGTCCCAATTCTGGCATCAGGACATCACCCATCAGGATTTTGTCTCCACATTTCCACTTGTATTGAAGTTGGACCACATTATCATAAAATTCCCCAATTTCCTCATTCCTATTGATTATAGTTGGTGCATAAGCTTGGACGATTTGAAGCTTAAACTTTTTAATCAGCTGAATGACGCATTGGGCTAATCGGTCAGACATACTTTCAAATTTTACTACACTGTCCTTTAGCTTTCGATTGATAAAGAATTAAATTCCACTACATCGTCCATTCTCCGTATCCCGCATGTCGACAAGTACGTGACCAGTTGAATCCAGTTCTATTAGCTCTTTGCCCTTTCTTTGTGTTTTACATAGTACGATATTATACCAATGTATGTTAACAAGTTCGATCAACAGTTCTTGCAGTCGAGCATAGCACCTTCTGCCTTGGGTCAAGTCTTCCCGCTGCCGCAGGTAGTTGCACCTTGGCCTCCGGAGAATGAGGGGCATGTTTGAGATTGTACTATAATAATGAAATATCAGGCTGAAGGCATGGACCGTAATCTGCCACGCCAGTCCAATGCGAGTTGGTAGATTTTGGATCGTGTTAGTCTGAGGCCTCTGCCTTGACCTGTCCGCCAGGGGTGACCCTCCTAGAAGCATAGGATCCAGACAGCATAGCTCAAAGCTTCATTGCTCTACTCAAACCTCTTTACCACGTCATGGTCTGATCCACAAGGGGGTTTGTTAGATAGGGTATCAACTATTGTTTACTTAAACACGTGTTACCAGTTTTACATTGTAGCTCTAAGAATGTATTAGTTGTTTAATTAGTGAATTTAGAAATATAATACACCATTCAGAAGGATAAAAAAACAGAGATGTTTTTAAAACTATTGCTACATCTGGCATTACTTTATTTTAAAAATTAAACATTCTATAAACAACAACTTGCTGCTAGATTAATGTTTTCTCCTAACTGAAACGGCACTATTCAACTTTTATATCCCTGTGTATGTTTGTTAATCACGTTAACAGATCAGATATATGTTTCTAGAATAGGAAAAAATGTGAACAATGGTGTAATTCTCCATTTATGAGTTAATAGAGCTTAAATATGCAAATTTGGATATTTTCAGGGCATCTTTGGGTCAATGTATTTCAAATGACCTTTCCTCCTGGCTTTGCATCAAATTGATTTTCGAACAATTAATAAATTATAATTTTTTATTGCTTTGTTAATGTGTCAGTTTAATAATAAACCATCTTTAGAACAACCCAATATCTAATTTAACAATTAAATTAATTAGATAATAGAATTAATTCTAATTGAAAATTGACAAAAAGTCATATTTTATTTAAAAAGTTTAGGAAACTAATTATTAAATTAGATATTGAGTTGTTCTGAAGATGGTTTATTATTAAATAGAAACATTAACAAAGCAACAAAAAAATTATAATTTATTAATTGACCGAAAATCCCAATAAATAAAATTTTATATATATATATATATATATATATATATATATATATATATATATATATATATATATATATATATATATATATATATATATATATATATATATATATATATATATATATATATATATATATATATATATATATATATATTAGAATTACTAGGTTCTTCTCGCATCCCGAAACTGTACGGTCTTCTAAAAATCCATAAAGCTGACATTCCTCTTCGTCCAATTGTTAGCGTATATCATTCACCAAGTCACAAATTAGCAAGATATTTAGCGAAAACTCTACAGAAGCTCGTGGAAAATTCAACGTCCTATATTAAAAATTCTTCTCATTTTACTGACCTTCTTCAAAGGCACAGTATATCCAAAAGTGACACTCTTGTTAGTTTCGATATTGCCTCGTTATTTAGAAACATCCCCTTTCAAGAAACTCTAGACATTCTAAAAACAAACACCACATATCAACGGATATTCTTAGCCTTATTCAATATTGCATGTCGAATACATATTTCATCTAAACAGAAGAAAACAGTTCTCCCTTTTCTTGACGTTCTAATATCAAAAAGGCCAAACCAAAGCTTCTCCTATTTAGTCTAGGGTAAACCTACCCACACAAACCGTTATCTAAATGCGAACGCACATCATCATCCATCCCAATTAAATTCGGTGGTCAAAACTTTAGTTATTAGATATCTAAGATTGTCGGACCAGGAACATAGGCAAACGGAACTTAATTCCTTAGAAACGGCGCTAATTCAAAACGGCTATGACATGCGTCAAATAAAAAGGCATATTAATAAAGTTCAGAGAACTGGTCATATCCACCAATCCACTAGTGAATTGTCCCAAAACCCCAAAGTTCTTCTGCAATACATTAAGAGAGTTACTGATAAAAGTTGCTACGTCTTTAAATCCTGAAACGTCTTTAGATCCTTTAGAAATATCGAAACGATTTTTATAACAGAAAGAAATATATCCAGTTTCCTTAGACCAGTGAAAGATAATATTCCACAAGAGTCACATGGTGTCTGAGATTCCTTGTTCTGCCTGCTCCCAGTCATACATCGGCCAAACCAACAGACGCATCCAAAATCGCATATACGAGCATTCTCTCGCCGTCCGGAAATCGGATCTCCCCTCAACTATAGCAGAACATCACATCCAAAGAGGTCACAAAATAGATTTCGAGAAAGCCAAAGTCATCGCATTTATATATTCCTATAAACCCTGCATAACGAAGCAATTGAGATGAAAAACGCACAGACTGTTTAAACAAGAGAGACGACGGCCTTAGGCTTCCAAATACATGGGAACCTCTTATTTCCAAATTGGCCATCCGAAACCCTTCCAATCAAACGTCTACTTCCCGACTCACTACCACCCCTCAACCGAGCGCTACACCCGCAACCTTACCTATTACTGAGCAGGTCGAGCAAACGACATTCTTTGCTAGTTGTGAATTCTGGGGTGTAGGCAGATTGAGGCTTCGAAGTAAATCAACTAGATTCTCTTGATAATGGCTTCAAAATGAAAGCCGATATATATATATATATATATATATATATATATATATATATATATATATATATATATATATATATATATATATATATATATATATATAGGCTAAGAATATCCGCTGATATGTGGTGTTTGTTTTTAGAATGTCTAGAGTTTCTTGAAAGGGGATGTTTCTAAATAACGAGGCAATATCGAAACTAACAAGAGTGTCACTTTTGGATATACTGTGCCTTTGAAGAAGGTAAAATGACAAAGAATCAGTAAAATGAAAAGAATTTTTAATATAGAACGTTGAATTTTCCACGAGCTGCTGTAGAGTTTTCGCTAAATATCTTGCTAATTTGTGACTTGGTGAATGATATATGCTAACAATTGGACGAAGAGGAATGTCAGTTTTATGGATTTTTAGAAGACCGTACAATTTTGGGACGCGAGAAGAACCTAGTAATTCTAATATATATATATATATATATATATATATATATATATATATATATATATATATATATATATATATATATATATATATATATGTATAGTGTTTCGCAGATGGAAGAATACGCTAGACTATTAGTCCGGGAGTACGTCCGACCCTTTGTGTCCCGTGCAGACGTTTCGCTAAGATCACACTTGGCATTCTCAATGCTCAAAGCTTGTTTTCAGTCTTCAGAGAAGTATTGAGAATGCCAAGTGTGACCTTGGCCAAACGTCTGCACGTTCCCAACAAACGGGATACAAACGATCGGATGTACTCATAATCTAGCTTATATATATATATATATATATATATATATATATATATATATATATATATATATATATATATATATATATATATATATATATATATTAACAGTTATAATCTTTTGGAGATGTAATTCCGTAATATAATTTGTCTTATCTCTAACATATATTGCATCTACCCAAAGCATATAGAAAAATAGTGAAAAATTCAGTAAATAAACATAGGTGTAAATAGAAAAATAACTGTTACCTTTCTTTGCAGCACGTTAATTTTCCTATCTTTGATATCCATATGCTCTCTCATCTCCGCAATCTCGGCACCGGCTCTACCCCTTTCCTGCTGATGCTGCTGCTGTTTCTTCTCAATCATCCGATTCTTCTCCTCCAACCTAGCCCGTAATTCCTCTACGTCAGTTTGCAACATGTTGTAGTGTTCCTCCTTAGCGCAGAGCGACTCT
Organism: Cosmopolites sordidus; assembly: GCA_031761425.1. NCBI lineage: Eukaryota > Metazoa > Arthropoda > Insecta > Coleoptera > Curculionidae > Cosmopolites > Cosmopolites sordidus. Next base: position 2,103,885 of record JARFXV010000024.1, read on the forward strand.
TTGAGTACGGCGATGTGCCGTTGGTAGTCCTGGTGCTGTTCCTCTAACGTCTTCATTTTCGCGCCCATGGCGAGGATCTCTTGGTCGCGTCGTTGAATCTCCACGCGGAACTCGTCGAGCTGCAGCACACACGAGCGGATGCATGCACTGACCATGCGGGGTGACACATGCGTGCCGAAAGACAGTGTGGTGATGGTGGTAAAACTGAGCCCTGATCCAGCCAGCGCCCGCAGTGTCTTAACAGCTAGTTACAGTCTACCGATCACAGACCCCTCCTTGTTGATCTGCACATCGTTCAACAGAAAACTTACTTGACGACGCGGAGTCTCGCTCATCGGCGGTGGAACAAGCCGCTCCAACTCGTGCTCCAACAGGTGCACCTCGCGCTCCAGTGTAGCGATTCGCGCGTCCTTGGTATCCAGCAGGACCTTGATCGTGCTGCTGGAGGGCGAGGGCACGAGCTCCAGCTGAGTCTGAAGCGTACGCAGGGTCTCGTTGGCCGCCTGCAGCTCCTGCAAGACCAGGACCTTGACCGGCGCGCAGCTTTACCACCGCTCACCGTCACCGACACATCATCAAGATAACGCAATCATTCTTCGCTTACTACGTTGTGCTTAACAACCAAAAAAATGCATTTCTACAATGTAGAAAAAAGTATGTAATTCTACAATGAAAAAGACATTTTGTTTCGATTTAGTTATCAATCAGATTAAAGCAACTGTGGAGTGACTATGTATTCTGAAAATCATTCATTGAACATTCTAGTTCCAATTATGTACATATTAAATATGGTGTAGATTTTAACCTTTAAAGATGATAATAAAAAATATATCCTTGCACAATATGTATATATATATATATATATATATATATATATATATATATATATATATATATATATATATATATATATATATATATATGTGTGTGTGTGTGTGTGTGTGTGTTTGTGCGTACTGTTTCACGAATAGAAAAACATGTATTGGGTTTTGACCGGGAGTACATCCGGTTGTCGAGTTGGTCCCTGTCGGGAACTTGAGGACGTTTCGCCAAAATCTCCAAATGAGAACTCGAAAATGAACTCGATAACCGGATGTACTCCCAGAAAAAAACCCAATACATATATAAATATATATATATATATATATATATATATATATATATATATATATATATATATATATATATATATATATATATATATATATATATATATGGTTAGTTGGACGAAAGAAGTATAAAAACTCCATACACACACACACATACACACACATATATATATATATATATATATATATATATATATATATATATATATATATATATATATATATATATATATATATATATATATATATATATATATAGGGTGTCCGGTATTTACCAAATTATTTTTTTTAACAGCTCCCATTAAATTTTTAATTTATGCCTTAAAAAAATATATTAAACAAACAAAAGTTGTTAATATTGATATTAAACCTTGGCGAAAACACGATACAAAGGGTCTACCATTAGGGATGATGAAACTTTGACAGTTCATGTCGGCCATATTTGCTTACCGAGTTTAGGTATGTCTTGTCAGTTGTTTTCCGAAAGGTTTGCCATTAAATCATGGTTCGTTTCATGTTAGAAGAACATTTGGAAATTATCCAGTTTTATTACGCAAATTCGCGGTCCCTTCGTGCTATTCAGATCGTGATCGTATTATTAGAAAATTTGAAAGTGTGTTTACTATTCTCCTCGATAGTGTGGTGCCTGTAGGACAAAAAAAAACCAAAAGTGTTACGAATATTACCGCCGTTCAAGCAAGCGTAGCTGAAAATGACATCGTATCGGTTGCTCTCCGCTTGCAAGAGTTCGGTTTCTCGCCAATGACCACCTGACGATTTTTGAGGTTGAACTTAGGCTTGCACCCGTATCAGATGGTACTGACATAAGAATTGAAGCCAATCGACTATCGTATTCGTCGTGAATTTGCCTATTGTTGAAATTGTTGGTATTGGTGCGAACTCTCATCTATCACGTGTGGCATCCGCAAAAGATCACACCTTGGTATAGATTTTGGCATGGAGGAATCGCCAGTCCTTATTTCTTTAAAAATAAGGAAAGAGTCAAAGTTACAATCAATTTAAAATATCTCTGGGGATAGGTGAAAACACAGGTTTATAGCAATAAATCCGCGACTATTAGCGACTTAAAAACTAACATTCGTCAAGCCATAGTCGCCATATAGCCGAAAATGGGCGCAAGGATCATCAAAAATTGGCGCAAGGATCATCAAATATTGGCACGAGCGGATCCGTTTCTGCAAAACAGTGGTAGCCATTTGGCTGAAATCTTGTTCATATTATAAGTTGCAGTCTGAATCTCTTAAATAAAGAAATCGGAACCGATTTTAAGGAAAAAACGTGTGTTTTATTTAATTTTGAAGTTCCATCATTCTTATCGGTAGACCCTCTATTTATCTATAATAAAATATAAAGGCCTGTTCTACACAACAGCCTAAAACAAAAATACTAAATCCAGAACTGTATATTCATGTGAAATGAAAATAACTCGGAATTATTTTGATTTGTTAATATTTTTAATGTTGTTAGCTCAATGAATATGATATATATTTTGATATAGTCCCCTTTATTCTGAAGGTATTGAAATGAAATCAAATGAAATATGAGAAATTACACCAATCATTTATGTTGCTACGGAAAGAGTAGAATACTATCATAATTAAAAAGTAAGGTGATTTTTGCTTTAAAAATCTGCGCGCTTTACGTATCGATACAACCGTTTATTTTATTTAACATTTGATGGAAGTGTCATATCATTTGGCTTGTTAAGTTAGAAATTATGTCGTCATTTGTGATTGATAAACATTTTTGCCGACGATTTTATAAAATAGATAAATTTATCGCGTAAAGAATTTTTTTTATATCAAAAATAAAAAAAAAGGAAATTTCTGTACTCATGCATTAAAAATAATATAAAATATTTAAAAATAATAATAAAAATAGTGTTACAGAGATGAAGGCATATCAAAAAAAGTTGTTTACAAGTTGTATATGGATTTTACTAGGCTAATTAAAAAGTTTGCGGAGCGATACCTATAGAGCAGTAAAAGAACTATATAATCTACTACATTTTGAAGTTTCATACTTCATATGAACATAGGTGAAGTTTCAAGTCGCTCTTTGTCAGTTCCTTTGTACAAAAACAGCAACTTAAAGTAAAAGTATCAGTGTTATTTTTTAAAATTACTTGAAATATTGAAAATCGTGCAGTGATTAAATTGTTTGTAAAAATAGGTTTAAAGGCAATGGAAATTCATAGTGAAACGATAAATGTATTGGAGGAGTCTGCTCCCTCAAAAACAATGGTTTGTAAGTGGACGTAAGTGGAAGCCCGGATGATGATCCTCATTCTGGACGTTCAATAAGTGTAACTACTTAATTAATAATTAATTCTATACATGATATGAATGAGAAACAATTGACTTTGAGTGAAATTGCTAAGGCCATGGACATCTCAACTGAACCAGTGTTTCATATTTTGAAAAATAAATTGAGCTTGAGAAAGCTATGTGCAAGATGGGTGCCGCATTTGTTAAATTCTTATCAAAAACGAATTCGAGTAAAACTTTCTAACCAGCATTTGATTTTTTTTGAAAGAATAAAATATATTTTAAACGTCGTTTTGTAACTATGGATGAGACTTGGGTTTACCACTATGATCCTGTACTGCGACAACAAACCGCAGAATAGACTGAGCCCAGTTCTTCAGCTCCGAAGCAGACATAATGGTCAAAATCGACCAAAAATGTTACGACCAAACTGGTAAAACAATAACATGGCAGTATTACTCAAACCTTTTGAAAAGAAAAAATCTGGTTTTGCGAAGAAAAAAAATTTCATCAAGACAATGCACCGGGTCACAGATTTCCGTTTTCTAGGTGACTTCAGTTTTCAAGAAAAATTAAACGAAAATAAATTGGCAGCTTGGAAATGTTTTGTAAGTGCAGTGAAATGATTTCTGGGCAACAAGAAAGATGAAAACTACAAAAACCCCTACACAGACGAACCCTTGAAAGCCTATGAAATACTAGGATGTCGCATATCTTTAAAAATGTATTTTTTACACTCCCATTTGGATTTTTTCCCGAATATTTGGGTGCAGTAAGCGACGAACAAGTCACCAGGACATCAGGAAGATAGAAGCAAGCTACCAGGGATGCTGGAACCCATCTTTGTTGGGCGACTACCGCTGGTTTTTAAAAATAGATGATGCTGCAGAACACGCAAGAGGAAAACGTGAAAGTTTTTGTCGCTGTATAACATTTCATGTAATATAATTTTTACTCATATAATCTGCAGTAATGTTTTTGCATACATTGAACACGTTTTCCGTCCCTTTTTTTTCCCATCACCGACTCCCTCTAACAAAAAAACTGTACGTGTTACAGTAATTAGCTTCAATTCTTCTATTGGATCCTTTGGTGTGAAACACTAAACTTGAAGAGATTTACCACTAAACACCAAATAACTTTTAATACGATTTAATCCTATTTAACTAAGATTAAATCTGACTTAATCAAGATTAAATATAATTTAATCAAGATTAAATCATCTCCTGATGGTTAACGAAACTAACATGGTTAGCGAAACGTGCGTCGAGCAGTTAAAAAAAAGTGATTTGGCGTTTAGTGGTAAATCTCTTCAAGTTCAGTAATTAGCTTATCATTTTCGGATTTGGGACCACAAAATTCTTCATACACACCTTCAATTTGTTGACCTGTCTTATAGACTTAAATAAGCGGTAAACTCATTCTTAGTAATTTCTTTTAGATCCACAACCTATCAATACTAAACAAGATAACAAAAAAATCCAAATTTTCCAATAAGTTCCAAGTCCTTTCAAGACAGAAATTAACCCATTTCATTATTCATTATTTAGTTTAATGATGTGATATCTTCCACACTGAAGAACTGAACAAGAATTGAAACTTTATATGATGAACTATTTGGATAATCTTGTGAATAAAATTTAAGGTTGCAATCTACGTTGCATCTAACCTAGTTCAACGCCCCGCAAGTATGAAATACAACTTCCTTCCTAATTTATAACTGCTGACATAAAATTATCAATCAACATCACTACTATATTGATAAATTTCTTGACGTTTTTTTTTCAGTTGCCAATTTTACTCATTTATATATATATATATATATATATATATATATATATATATATATATATATATATATATATATATATATATATATATATATATATATATATATATATATATATATATATATATATATATATAATTATTATTATTATCCTCGTACTGAACTCAGCATCTCAGCCTAAGCTGGTTTATATTACAATGCCAAAATCAGAAAGCAATTCAACTCCTCTCACTTAGTATAAAATTTTACTAACAATGTGGCATGTCTGCAAGAGTACTTCAGGTTGTCCCACTATGGCAATCGATTTTCAGATACCAAGGTTCTTCAAACTTTTTGAAAAGTTCTTATTTATTAGGCCTTCGGCGGATATAACGAAAGGCACTATCTCTACCTTATGCAGCTTCCACTGGTTTTTCAAATCGTACGCAAGGTTTTCATACTTAGTGGTTTTCTCTAACTCGGTTTTCCTCATATTATGAGAGAGTGGCACTGCGATGTCAATTATAAAAGCCCTTTTCTCCATCCATGTCTGTTGTTTCCATCTCCATGTCTGTTGTTTTCATTCACGGACACAATCCGTAAGTGTTGTTCTACCATCAACACGATTCAATTTATCTAGTTTCAACGGGGTGAAATCCCGGTCCTCCTTAGCAACCAACTTCATTAGCGTGCTGCTTAAATTAATGAAGCGTTCTCTCCTGGTTCAGACAAAGGTTCTTAATGTTCACGAGGCCTCTGCCTCCCAACTTTCTTGGAATGTATAGTCGCTTTATAGATGAATTTGGATGCAGACATCGGAATTTTGTCAATGTTCGACGTGTTAATCTATCCAGTCTATCAAGGTCTGTTTCTGACCATTTAACAATACCAAAGGAATAGGTCAGAGTTGGCACTGCCTATCCATTGATCGCTCTAATCAGGTTTCCAATGTTCAGTTTGGCATTTAAAAGTTCTGTAAGCCTCTTTTCGTACAAAGTAGAAAAGTCTTTCTTTAACTGGCTATGGTTAAATAAATTTCTCGTTTTGAGGTATATCTAAAAATATTTATAGGATTCTTCTGGTGCCAGTTGTTGTATGTTACAGTGTGTTGAATGTTGATTCTTGACTATTCCTTTCTGAATGCTAATGGTAGAGCATTTATCAAGTCCGAATGACATCTTGATATCCATACTAAATATTCTTCGACCATTTTTATTAAGGAGTTTAGTGTTTCTCTAGTTTCTCCATAGAGTTTAAGGTCATCCATGTATAGTAGGTGCGAGAGCTTTCGTGGATTCCTCATGTTTAGTTTATATCCTATATTACTGTTGTTCAGTAATGTAGACATAGGGTTTAGGGCTAGACAAAACCAAACTGGAGAAAGGGAATCTCCCTGAAAAATTCCTCTCTCGATATTGGCAGTTGTAATGCATTGTTGATCGATAAAGAGATTTGTTTTCCATTTCCCCATCAGGCACCTTAAGAAGTTAATGATGGGAGGGCTTATTTTATAAATCTTCAGGACTTCTAGTAACCAATCGTGTAGAACACTATCGAAGGCTTTCCTGTAGTCTATCATTATTATTATTATATATTATATATTATTATTATTATAAGGTCCGTATAGACCCAGTTGGATCACGCAAAGCATTCCGACTAATTTTTGAGTATACTTTCTGATTTTTCACACCTCTCTCCGTAGATCCTCTTTCTCTCCTTCGTCCACCTTGTCCCCGATCTCGTGTCCCCGATCTCTTCGTGTTCTGATGCGACGTTCCACATATGTATTTTGTTTCTGTACTTGCTTCTGTCCTCCATCTCTTTCGGATCTATTTGTACCCTTCCCAGATCAGTTCTGACTTGTGCGATCCATGGTAATGTTGACTTGTCCCCTTGTATGTATGTAAGATTTTTCTTGGTGAGTCTTGTCGGTGGGAGTCAACCTTCTTTTTTTATGTCCGCCGCTGCGTTGGACATTCTCTCTGTGGTCTTCCTGGAATATAGTCTGTATCTGGAATATAGTCTCTATCCTCTGTTAGTTTTGGGCCGAGAATTTTCCTCATAATTTTGCGTTCTTCTTTTAGTATGTTTTCTATGCCGCTTTTTGTGTGGAGTGTAAGTGTCTCGCTTGCGTATAATACCTCTGGTTTGATTATTGTGTTGTAATGTCTTATTTTTGTGTGTGTGGATATGCATTTCTTATTGTAGATATTGTGTGTCTTGCCGTATGCTCTCTTCATCTTCTGTAATCGAGTCTTCTGAACTATCTTCTCTACTCTTGTGGGTTCGAGGATCTCGCCCAGGTATTTGAAATGTGTGACCCTTTTTATCTTGACGTATTTAGTGTTCAAATTTTGAACATCTAATTATGAGCAAAATAATTCTTTTTTTTGAAAGGAGATTTGTAGGCCAAGTTTCTCTGCACATTCCTTGAGGATTTCTATCTGTTTGGTTGCACTTGTTTCATTGTCTGGCTAGGTCGTTCGCAAAGACTAGGCATGATATTTCTATATTGTTTTTGGTTCGTCCGAGTCGTATTGGTTTCTAGTGTTCTTGATTTTTCAGTTCCTTTTCCCATTCCCTTATGACTTTGTCCAGGACCAGGTTGAAGAGGAGTGGGGATAACCCATCTCCTTGGCGTACTCTGGTTTTAATCAGGAAGGGTTCGGAAATTTCTCCCATAAATTTCACTTTAGAGACTGTGTCGGTCAGCGTCTGCTTGAAACGTTCCTGATAACTTTTTATTTCAGTATTGTTTTTAAGTTAGCGAGCAGTGTATAAGAGCACATTTCCATTCATTTGGTAATTTTTCTGTTTGCCAGATGTTCGTGATAATTTGCGTGAGTTCCCGCAGTGAGTTTGTTTCGAAGTTTTTCAATAGAAGTCCTGTTATTCTTCAGTTTTTGTATGTACCTGTGGATTTCTTCCTGTGTTGGTTCTGGTGATTCTGAGTGGGTATAGACACAGTTTTCCTTGGGGAATCTTGTGTCACGTTCGGGGTAATAGAGGAGATCAGAGAAATAGTGTGCGAGCTCCTGACAATTCTCCCGATTAGTGAGCGTTAATTTCCCATTCCGCTTTATGAAGCAAAGATTTCGTGGTGTGTACCCACGGATTTCTCTTGCGAAATTCTTATAAATTCTCTCGTGTTATAATTACGGAAATTGCGAAAATTGCGGTCTGTTTTCTAGCGTCTGTTTACCTTCCACCCACAACCGTGCCTATTAAGGCGGAGGTCCAGCAGACCACGTTGTTTTCTAGTTGTGAACTCTGGGGAGTAGGCAGATTGAGGCCTCGGAGTAAATCCACTAGATTCTCTTGAAAATGGCTTCAAAGTGGAAGCAGAAATGTTGAGATTTTAGATGATGTTCAAAATAGTTGGTTGAAGAACAGTTGAACTATATTGTCAAATATGTTACATTTATATTCTTCCTTTCCCTATGTTTTTCTTGTACCTGTATCCTCTTATCACCTTATAAAGATCTTCGAGTTTTGTAATTTCAACGGGAGTAATTATTCCTTTCTACGTGAATATTATCGTAAAACTTCCCCATTCTTTACCTTCTATTTTTACCTGCTATATTTAATTTCTTCTATGAATCTACAATTCCAACGTTTCTAATCGTTTTAACATGTCTTGAATATGTTATAACCTCAATTTCACAAATATTTGGTGATCATAATATGAGTGAACCATTCTTCTTTAATATTGTTGTTGATTTGTTTACAACAAATGATTTTTTCATTTTGAGGAAGGCTTTTCGTGCTATTTCTATTCTAGCTTTAATTTCTTTATTGGTGTTACAGCATTTATCTATGTGTTTACTATATATGCTAAGATTTGATTTTCATTTCGTAATTCTTTTATAATCTTTCTGTAATTCTTTCCAAATCTTTGAGAGCCTCAGCTATTAACACAATATCAGACATCTATTAACTATTAGCAATTAAGCTAATTAATGGGTGTTGTTTCATTTTGCGAAAACATGATAAATTAGTACTTTACTTCATAATGTGTCGTCAATTTTTTGGCACAACTTTGTCTATACAATCCGTCCACCAATATTTTCAATGAGGTAGTTAGTTGCTTTTTTGCATGAAAATACTGGCAGTAAATTGACGATCGAAATTGTTCTTTGGACATAGATTTGAACTAGATTAAAATAAAATATTTAACATTGTTAAAATAGTGTTTACGAAGATATAGTGATAAATAGTTGGGTTTGAATAGTTTTTGACTACGAGCCTCTGAGACTGCGAGGAAATTCGTAAAAGGAATTTAACTCGGCAAATCAATCATGTAACCCTAGCGACAAAAATATTTACCTCATACCAAAGTTCAGTTGGTTAATAGTGGTGTTATGCACAAACCCAAAATAGGTGCATTTGAGATATGATAGATATGATATGATATGATATTATGTGATAGATATAATATATAGCTGGTCAAAACTGCTTCGTCTGCTCTGAACAGCTGGAAGCACGAATGCATCTCATCATTCTCGAATTTGATTCCCCAAAACGAATGACTTGTGGACACTACATATACTAGAATACTTTAATTTTTCACGCGGATTACTAGACCAAATGAGAACTTGAAAATAACGATGCTCCAAGGAAAACTTCATGGCTATTGAACGAGACAGAACTCCTAAAATCCTAAATGAGTTATAGGACTCGTTCAACATAGAACGGCGAAGTAAAACCCAACTAAAATATGGGTCGACAAAAATATCAAAGTTAGGTTGGTCAATATAATGGTGTTGTGTACAAACTGAAAATAAGTGCATTTGAGATGAATGGCTGGTTAAAAATTCTTCGTGTGCTATGAACAGCTGAAAGGATGAATGCATCTCATCATTCTCGAATTTGACTTCCCAAAACAGTGACTTGTGACACGACAATTCCCAGAATACTTTTCTTAGCACATTGCTAGACAAAATGAGAACTTGAAAAGAACGATACTTTAAGGGAAACATTGTGTAAAAGAAGATAGACCTCTAGAGAAATGGACTGACATTACTACAAAAATCCTAAAGAAGTTATGAGACTCTATCAACGTAGAACAGACTGGCGAAGACTGGCAAACATATTTACCTCCATACCAAAGTTCAATTGGTCAATATAATGGTGTTATGTACGAATTATTAAATCCTACAAACTCAAAATAAGTGTATTTTGCTTCGTGTGCCATGATCAACTGGAAGGACGAATGTATAGCATCATTCTCAAGTTTGACTCTCCAAAACAACGACTTGTGGACATCTCATTCTCCGGAATACTTCAACTTTTTAGCGACATAAACGACAACACAAACGACAACTTGAAATGAACGATACTCCATGGGAAACCTTGTGGCAAAAGGAGATAGAACGAGATAGAACTCCAGAAAGAGATGGAGACCTAACCTAAATGAATCATGAGCCATGAGAGTCGTATAATATAGAACGGCGAAGCAAAACCTAACTAAAATATGGACGCCAAGAATATTTACCTTCTTACCAAAATTAGGTTGTTCAATATAATGGTGTTATGCACGCATGATTATGCAAAAATCCTACAAACTCAAAATAGGTGTATTTGAGATGCATAGATAGTCAAAAATGCTAGACAAAATAAAAACTTGTAAAGAACAATACTCCAATTGAAATTTTGCGGCAACAGGAGACAGAACGAGATAGGACTTCAGAGAGATGGACAGACATTACATCAAAAATCCTAAATAAGTTGAGACTTGTCCACTACAGAACAGACTGGTGAAACACTAGACTAGCAAATCTAATTAAAATATGGGCTGACAAAAATATTAACTTCCATACCAAAGTTCAATTGGTCAATATACTGATGTTATGTACGCATGATTATGCGATCATAACATCAGTATCATCGATGAAAAAATCAAATGCACCTCTGCAGCTGGCCAAAAATGCTTCGTCTGCTATGATCAGTTGAAAGTACGAATTCATCTCGTCATTCACGAATTTGACTCTCCAAAACAACTTGTGGACACCACATTAATCAGAATACTTCAATTTTTCGGGCACATTTCGCGAGATCAAATGAGAACTTGCAAAGAACGATACTCCAAAGAAAATATTGCAACAAACTGAGACAGAACGAGATACGACTCAACAGAGATGGACAACCATTACAGCAAATATTCTAAATGAGCCATGAGGCTCGTCCTATATAGAACATACTACCGAAGGATAAGAATGCAAGGGATTGAATCTCTGATCTGAAATGATTAATCATTCTTAATAATTAGAGATCCCAACACATCATCTTTGCTGTTATGAGCTTTATTCGTAATTTAAGAAAGCGTAACGAATAATTCGTCTTGAATACTTGTTTTAATAGAAAAATAATCACGTTCCAATTATTAATTTGAAAGGTATGTGCGCTGAGTTTGGCAGAAAGATCGTGATTAAAAAGGTAAAATATATTAATTGAAAAGTGGAATATATGAAGATAATTGTCTATTTCATTTTATCTTCAAAATGTATGTTGCTCGCTTTAACTGCAGAAGGGAAAATGTTATGAACAGAAAAACGCCTGGGAGATTGTTTTTAAAAATAGTTATAATTTCCTCTATTAAACAAAGACAAGAAGAAAATTTTAGAAATATATCGGGAAAAAATTTTATTGCTATAGGATTCTGTGCTTGCCAATAAATCCCGTATTGTTTTGCCAACATTGTTGGAACCAGCGTTATGTTATTTTTTCTCCTTTATTTGGGTTTTTCGCCACTGTCTAAAACTCAAGAAATATCAAAAATACCTGTTCTTATTTAAAGAAAGAATCACTGGAAACTTTAAAAGAAACCGCTATAATTAATTTAAATAAAAATAACTGTATTGCTATGCCTTCGGTAGATTTAAATTCAATATGGTTCCCGATTCTAAAGAATGCAATTAAAAACATTTAAATATTTGAATACACAATCAGTACAATAAACAATCACACAGTAAACATTACCTATATATATTTTTTGGTAGTATGTTACTGTCATGAAAATCTATTGTTGTCAACGTAAGTATCGTTGACATATACAAAAAAATATATTTACTTTCACTCGGTACTTTATATATTACAAATTAATATAATTTATTTTTTAGTTCAGTTTTGAAAACGGGGGGAGATTACCATCCGAAACGTTAACGTTAAAAGTTTGTATATTTTTTTATAACATTTTTATATCTTTAAAATTTTGTTCGTTAGGCAAATTTATTAGAAAAAAGAATCACTGAGAAATTTGTCTCCGTTTGGTTTTTTGTTTTTACCCAGTGATTCTTTCTTTAAATAAGAACAGGTATTTTTGATATTTTTTGAATTTTAGACAGTGGCGAAAAACCCAAACAAAGGAGAAAAAAATATATGAACACGCCACAATCATTCAGACATTACTCAGCGTTATGTTCGTTAACCATCAAGTATACAATCTTAATTTGGCCTAATTTGATAATATTTCCTTTTAAAAGTAACATGAAGTGAAAAGTAAAAAATAACTAAAAACAAGATGGAAATTTCGTTACTGTTAACTAGTTAGTGTCGATAGAACAGCAGAAATAGAAGCGAGAATATGTGCGGGAAACAAAAATCACGTCTCATTTTAAAACGTCTTTAAGTCACATAGTCTGTCACGTCTGTCACTAGGAGTTACAAACATGGACATTAATAACAGTATCCCAAAATCGATTAAAAACACTGCAAATTTTGAGAGCAATATTTGGATCAATATATTATAGAGGCGAGTAGAGAATATGGACAAGTTAAAAAATTAAATCATTTTATATTGCGTCTGATACAGTTACCTAAATTAATAGTCAACTTTAGACATGGAGAGGACATTCACAGTGAATCGAGAAAGAAAGAGCATTTAAAAACGCTTTCAACAACTCGGAGATGGTTAAGAGAAAAAGTTAAAAATATACATTGTAATGATCCGAGAAATGGACGAATTAAAATCTTAAACAAATTATAACTATAACTTGATTTCGCTTTCTCTTAAATACTATGAACTATTTTAAATTCCGCACTAAAATTTTGCATTATATTCTCTCAATTAAGAAAACTACGCTAAATAAACTGATTCATTTCTCATAACAAACAATTTGCGAATCAACAATAAATATGTTTTCTTATATGTACAATGTTTTTATTCACTTTGAACATTAATAAAAACTAACATAAATAAGAAACAGAATTTTAGTGATTTTTTAGTGAACAGATTTTTAGTCAAGATAAATATATTTTTCATTAAATGTCAAATTATTTTTCAAGGTGGTTCACGAAAAACGGATGTTTTTGTAATGGATATTACTCCACTACTACTGGGAGTGGCCAAGATACAACAGTTCTCTATCGACTGGATAGAGCCTACGATACGGTTTAGTATTCATCATACCTCTTTGGGCTTGAGAGCGCCTCAACTAAGAGCGCTATAAAGCGTCTTTGCATGAAGATTTGGGTTTTCATCAATATAAATTAATCATCGCTCAAGAGTTGAATGAATTGGTCTATCAAGAACGCCTTAGATTTGCTCAAACAATGCTTAACATGTTTGAAGAAAACGAAGATTTGAACATCATCTTTTAACATAGTATTACCATTTTCATTTAAATGGGGTAGTTAGGATGTACAAAATTGTCGATTTTGGGCTTCAGCAAATCCGTGTGACAGTCCCCCACACAGTCCATTTTATTTTAAATTTTATTTTTGATCATCGAAAATGAGGAATCAACAGGAGATATGTGTTGTTTCAACAATATCGGGCTGTTACACTGTTCATATTGTCAGAGCTTCGATGAATATTGTCCGAGCTTCATTCTTTAATTGAACAATTTTTGCCTTCTCCTTGATCAGTGAACTTTTCCAGGTGTGATTTTTATCTGCGTGACTACTTGAAATCACGCAAGTATGAAGATAAGCCTCATATACTGGACGAGCTGAAGATCGCCATACGTAATCGAACTGAAGAAATGTTGAGAATAGTGGTCGCAAGTTTTTAAAAACGAGCCCAAAGATTATATAAGGCATTGATTATAGCGGTCTACAAAATTCAAACTTTTTTGTCATACATCTGTCAAATTTAGATAGTACTATGCCCACCTAACAAGAATATATTTATAAAAAAAATATCAATAATAAAATACACTTACACTGATACAATTATCCATTTATACAAAATATATATGATTTTCGCGAGTATTGAGCTTCCAGTATCGATATCCCAGGATTCCATTTCCCTTGATGTCGTTTTTCTATAAGGGAAATATCCTGGTAAAATCTCTCACCGGGTTCATTATTCACAGCACCTAGGTTTTCAGGGAAAAAATCCAAATGTGAGCCCAGGATATGTATAATCAAGGATATTTTGCACCCCAAAGCTTTGTATGAGATAAAAAGTTCATTAATTAATTCTTTGTAATTTTCTGCCCTGTGTTTACCCAAATAGTTGTTTACGACATAAATAAAACATTTCCAGTTTTTGCTGAAATATATTATCCTTCATTAGTTCCCTTAATTGAGGACTTACAAATATCCCCCTTTTAATTTTTGCGTCGCTATTTTGGAGAATTTCTCTTTCAGATATTTTTTATGAGGTCGAGTTTTGTATGCAAGGGTGGTAAAAGTACATCTTCAGAATTCACTAGAGGTGTACTTTTAATTTTCTTCTGTCCTGGAGAAAGTATCGTACTTTTGGGCCACTTTTTCTTCTGTCTCATTCTCTACTGTCCATTCGCAAATAAATCAGCAATATTTTGTGTAACCAAGCTGCAGTCCAAGCAAAAGAACAATGACTTTAAAATCTCCATAAATTTTACGGTATTCAATTTTTTTCAGAAAGAATTTAATATTTTCGTAGGTTTCTTTCATATTAGAATCATGGCTTACAGGTACGGAATGAAGTATAATATGTTTCCCTTGTGTAGCAACACTGCTTTCAAACTAATTTTTGATGTATAGTCAATGAACAATCACCAGTGACTTAAATCGTAATCAAAATGTAACAGATTCATAAGGTTTCAATTCATCGTCGCGCTGCGAAAATAAGAAATTTTTGTTCTGGAAGAAAGTAGAATCCAGCCGTTTACTCTAGAATCCAAAAGCTCAGCCTGTTTTTTAGATATATGTAGTCGAGTTTTATATGCAAGGGTGGTAAAAGTACATCTTCAGAATTCACTAGAGGTGTACTTTTAATTTTCTTCTGTCCTGGAGAAAATATCGTACTTTTGGGCCACTTTTTCTTCTGTTTCATTCTCTACTGTCCATTCGCAAATAAATCAGCAATATTTTGTGTAACCAAGCTGCAGTCCAAGCAAAAGAACAATGACTTTAAAATCTCCATAAATTTTACGGTATTCAATTTTTTTCAGAAAGAATTTAATATTTTCGTAGGTTTCTTTCATATTAGAACCATGGCTTACAGGTACGGAATGAAGTATAATATGTTTCCCTTGTGTAGCAACACTGCTTTCAAACTAATTTTTGATGTATAGTCAATGAACAATCACCAGTGACTTAAATCGTAATCAAAATGTAACAGATTCATAAGGTTTCAATTCATCGTCGCGCTGCGAAAATAAGAAATTTTTGTTCTGGAAGAAAGCAGGGGACAGGTACTTTATGGTGTGCTTCGATTTAGTTGTGATATCTTTTATAGCAGCGAAGCAAAAATTCCAATCACTTACGTGATCTGTTGGTTCCGTCCAAATCACTGGCACAGCAAAGGCCATATGTCTAGATTCCTTAGCCTAACCCAGCAGAAGTCTTACACATGTTACACAGCAGATATGTGGGATTCAGGATTTATCTTGATAGCGCACAGGAAGACCAAAGTAACTCCAATAATGTTTGGTTATAAATGGTATGACAAGTTATTTCTCCACACACATAACAAATACTATCCGGGTGATTTAAACACTTTCGTGGTATATTTACAGCCTTAACGGATATCAATACATTTAAATTTGTTCACTATGAGTTATCTAACTTCAGAAATGACGTTATTCAAGCATAAACCAGTGAATAACAGGTAGCTGTCACAAAAAACTGAGGGGGACTGGAAAAAATATCATTGTTTTTGTAATGAGAGTAGATAAATACAATGAAATATGATTACAAAATTCGTGTGATAAAAACAATGTTTATCAGTGTTAATTTTATGTCCAGTCAGGCCTTTTAAAAAACGTCCGTTTTCTGTGGACCACCTTGAATATATTCCGGGATGAAAAAAACAATCAGTAATATACAGTATATTCCTGTCGATTTATTTTGAAATAAATTATAAATAATCATGGTGAAAAAATATGTTGATTCGATTTAGGGTAATAAAGCAAGAATTAATTTGTCAATTCAGTTCAAAATTGTCAACTCCAGATCGATAAATTTTACAACATCTAAATTACTTTATGATAACATCGAACATGCTTTATGATTGGTTCTTGATTATGTGCCAGATGATGTGAAACCACAACATGATCACACACATACACAACTGGGTCTACCTCACGTTCACAATTTTATCTACTATGGCTTAAGCACTGGCATCACCTAATTATATTTGATCAAGTAGTATATCGTATTATAAAGACCGAATATTTCTTAAACCCTACAATTAACCTTAAGGTATATTTTTTCCTTTTTTTTTGGATTTTTCGCCACGAACTAAAACTCCAAAAAATATCAAAAATATCTGTTCTTATGCAAATAAAAGAATCACTGGGTAAAAAACAAAACGGAGGCAAATATCTCAGTGATTCTTTTTCTGTAATAATTTTCAGAAAAAGAATCACTGAGAAACTTGTCTCCGTTTTGTTGTTCTGTAATATTACAAAAAATAATTCTGTACTTATTACAGAAAAAGAATCACTGAGAAATTTGTCTTCGTTTAGTTTTTTTACCCAGTGATTCTTTTATTTACATAAAAGCATATATTCTAAATATTTTTTGAGTTTTAGTTCGTGACGAAAAACTACAAAAAAAAATATATGAAAACGCCACAACCATTTAGATGATACTTAACCTTAAGGTATTAATCACATAACTTGGTTTAATTTTCCGGCGTATGTTTCGTTACCCATGTTAGCATCATCAGGAAATGATACAGTCTCAGGAGATTAGAATCAACTTTTGATGATACTAACATGTCCAGCGAAAGGCGCGTCGAGAAATTAAAAACTCGCGATTTGATATTTAGTGGGGAATCTCTTTGAGTTTAACCTTAAGTTAGTTGTTTTAAAATGTAATAAGAATTCTTTTTTTGAATTCTACTATGTATTAGTATCCTTTGGAAACAGTTTTCATATTTTCAAAGGAAATTTCTTAAAACCATTTGATACATTTATGAAAAATAAACAAATAGCAATAAATAATGTATCTTGTCACTACGTAAAAATAATAATGGTTGACGTTTTGGATCAAGTTGTCACACACATCTCCTTTCTTCAGAGGCTTTTTAAATTGTGGGCTACGATGCCGTGAATCTTGTCTTTTCAGGATTGTTGCGAAGTGTTGAAAAACGTGCATAATAAATGAATTTTATTTATACCTTTTATATTAGATGTACCCATACGTTTTCTTTTAAAATCTTAAAAACATTGCCATCTACTGACAATAATTTAAGATAATATAACACAAGCTATATTCTAGATAAATATATTGCTATTTAGTGTGTGTTGAAACAAATTATGTGAATCCTATAAGAATGGAAAAGCAAAGTGCTTATAAGTTTTATGTTTTTACTAAAGCATACCAATGACCCTGATGTAATAAATGCTATTAAGGCTGTTTATCCTGGCGCCTTGGATAGCGACACTTATTAGGATTGGTTATGAAGTTTATAATAAATTTAAGAACGGTGATTTCAATCTTTTTGGCGTTATAAAATCTGTATGACCTATTGAGTTTGATAAGGATCTAGTAAATGGATATGCTAATAGAGAACAAACTATCTAGGAATTACCGATAAAGCTTAAAACTACATCAACCACAATACAAAGAAATTTTTAACAACGGAATAAACTGCAAAGAGAAGGAATCTTTATAAAGGGTGTTAGGTAAACATGCGGTAAAAATGCAAGGGGTTATTCCTTGTCCTATTCTAAGAATATTTTGTCCTATGATGATTATATATATATATATATATATATATATATATATATATATATATATATATATGTATATATATATCCGTATGTCTCAGCCAAATGGATTAAATTCGTTAATAAATAAATGGGGGCGTGTTCGAAAAAACACTCGAACACGTCGATTGGTATTTTTAGATTTTTTTTTTCAATTTTGTCAACAAATTTTTTTTATACAGGGTGTGTCATGTAACAGTGGCCAATACCAACTCTCTTATTTTAAATACAACACCCTATATATTATTTAATTTTTTGATTCTTCAGGAAATTCTAGACATATTTCATGTAAAATATCCTAGACTTATCTTCAACTGTTTCGGAAATATTAAGTAATTCTTCGAACATTATCAGCAAATAGGCAAAGATAAAAAAATCAGGTTTTCAAAGGTAGGTATTTGTTGTATGAAGCGTCAAAAAAATCAACGTGCCTTTTAAATTAGTTTTCTTTGACGTGTGTGATTCATTTGATTTAAACATGGTGTATTTATCAGAGAGTCAAAAAATAACTATCTTAATGATGATAGGTTATGGAGATAGGACACGAACTCAAGCCGAAGTTATTCGTCTCTTTAGGGAAACATATCCTGACTTACCACCCATATCCCAAGGTACAGTAAGTAAAGTTGAAAAACAATTTAGAGAACTGGGACACGTGAGACAAATTAAGAAGGAAGCAGTGTCGTTGACCGATAACAAAAAATTGGATGTAATGCTTGCATTCCAAGACAATCCGCATACCTCAACTCGACAAGTTGCCTTGGCAAACAATGTTGTTCGCTCTTCGGTTGCCAGAACACTGAAAGATAATAAAATGCATCCGTATAAGCTACAGCCCACTCAAGAGCTTAGTGAAGACGACTTCGAAAGGAGAATGGAGTTTTGCGAATAAATGATGCACAGAATAGACAACAACCTTCTGAGAGTGGAAAACGTTTTATTTTCTGATGAATCTACTTTTACTCTTCATAGTCATTAGTCGAGAGAAAATCCTCAGTGGATGCGGGAAATTCACACATAAAGACCTGAAAAGATTAATGTCTGGGCAGGTATTATAGGAGATCAAATAATTGGTCCAATATTTTTCGATCAAAATTTAAATGGGGTAAATTACTTAGACTTTCTCCAAAATCAGCTCATTCCAAATCTTATAAATTTGTACCCTAATAGAAGAAATCCTCAATTGCTAGCCGACACAATTTGGTTCCAACAAGATGGAGCACCTCCCCATTATCAAGTTAATGTGCGGCAGTACCTCGATAATGTGTTTCCAAATCGATGGATTGGGAGGAGCGGGCCACTAGAATGGCCACCAAGGTCCCCGGACCTCACTCCGTTGGATATTTTTATGGGGTTATCTCAAAAGCGTCGTATACAAAACCAAGCCACAAGATCTGAATGATTTAAGAGGACGCATTACCGACAGCATTAGGTCAATTACGCCACAAACATTAAATAATGTCAGGAATCAGTTTTACTTGAGATTGGGGTATTGCCAGGATGTCCAGGGTTCACAATTCGAGCGTTTGTTACATTAAATGTTTTAAATAAAAAATTTATACAAAAACTAAATAGTCTTGAAATTTCCACAATTTTGTTTACAGTGTTAAAAAAAAGTGTAGTTGCGCATTTTTTCCAACGAAAACCTTTTATACAGGGTGTGTCATGTAACAGAGGCCAATACCATCTTTCTATTGTGTATTGTAGCGAATTTCTGTAATCAAATAATTTCCAAAAAAAAATCAAAAAAATCAGTTAATTTTTGCAAGAAATCTGAAAACACTTAATATTTCCGAAACAGTGGAAGATAAGTCTAGGATATTTTACATGAAATATGTTTAGAATTTCCTGAGGAATCCAAAAATTAAATAATATACAGGGTGTTGTATTTAAAATAAGAAAGTTGGTATTGGCTACTGTTATATGACACACCCTGTATAAAAAAATGTTGTTGAAAAAAATGCGCATCTAAAAGTACCAATCGACATGTTCAAGCGTTTTTTCGAACACGCCCCCATTTATTTATTAACGAATTTATTCCATTTGGCTGGGACACACGGTATATATATAAGTATATATATATATATATATATATATATATATATATATATATATATATATATATATATATATATATATATATATTTATATTTATATAGGAGAGTCGCGACGTTTCGCCAAAATCTCATTTGGCATTTTCAAGTGTTTTCCGCTTCGATTGAATAGTCCAACTCATTAGCTATTTTTTAGTTTAAAATTAAGCTATTTTCTTGTAAGAGAATTTTACATTTTTCTCTTAATTCCCACTCTTGGTTCTTTTGATCGTCCTTTTCTCTTTTTGTTTTCAGTGTGGCTAGTTATTTCATCTTTTTTTACTATGTAATAAATGTATGTACGTCTATGCATTCATGCGGAATTTAGGTCACCATTGAAGGTTCTTGTGATCTTTCTGTTTCTGTAGTCTCGGCGTATAGTTCCCTCCCGTTGCCTTTGTAGTCTGTTGTGCGCCTTGGCCTTGTCCACAATTCTTCTCCTTTCCCTTCTGTGCTGCCGGTCGCGTTGGTGCGGACGGTAAGAGCAGCGGTCTGCCGCTGCTGTGTCGAAACCGCACTGAAGCGGTAGTTGGTTCGATTCCAGCGCTCGGACGGTTGTTTTTCTTTCTTTCTTCTGTCTGTTTACTTTCTAAATGTTTGTGATTGTTTCTAGGCAAGAGTGTAAAATCCGACTACGAATTTACCCCTCAGTCACGCCAGTTAAAGGCTGGGTAAGGCCGGATGCCTTCTGAGAAGTGTTCTATGTTGGTCACTCTCCAGTCGGTAGGTTTCCTGATAGACTTATGGGTAGGTACATCACCAAGAGTTTATAGCCCGACGGGGGTGCTGGCCTGGGTTTGTCGGAAGCTGATGACCGTGGTTCGGAACCCACGTTAAGCTGTAGGTCCAGTCGCTAAATAGCCTAGTTGCTGATGCGCCTCTAACCTTAACACTTTACTTTTTTTTACCTTCTGTGCTTTATTTTCTAAGTCTACCCTGATAACTCGATTCGCCTTATGTCTGTTACAACTTGATCATTCCATCTTGCTCGCGGTCGTCCTCTCAACCTGTTACCCAACGGTCCTCAGTTGTTGACAACCAGTACAGTACTTTCCTGTTGCTTCTTGTGGATGTGTTCATTTCATATAATTCTCTCTGGCTATATGTAACGTACTATATCCATATTTATGTGGAAGGTGTCCCAAAGAAAGTTTCTTTTTGATATATTATATATATATATATATATATATATATATATATATATATATATATATATATATATATATATATATATATATATATATATATATATATATATATATATATATAAACAAGAGACGTCCATCAAAAAAACTTTTATTAGTTATTGAAAAACATATTTTAGGAAATTAATTCTTAAAATTTCATCCAAATATATAACCTTCATGCTCACGGTACTCATCTAAACGAACAGCAAAATTTCTTAGGACGGCTCGGCACATAATCTCGTGCACATAAGACGTGTTGGAAATGTGTGACGTTTCTCCGTTCTGCTGGAACCATGTTCATTGATTATAACCAGCAAAGTTTTGCAGTTCAGGGTACAAAAAATGGTCCAACATTTCCACATAATGCCCTGAATTGACGGCAATTGCGCATTCCCTACCGTTTTCCGTACTTTTGGAAACCGGTCGATTATTCCTCGCGCTGATATTGCAGCCCATACAGTGATTTTACAGTTTTTGATGTTTGTTTTTCGAGTTCACTGCACTTCAGAAACGACAGTTCTGCTTATTTACATGACCGTTGAGATGAAAATAAGGGTTGAGATAAAGATTTTGTAAAATTCTGGCACACACAATGTACGGTTTGCTCCCAAGAAACGCTCCATACCGACTAAATTCCTAAACGCGGGGCTATCCATCGGCATGCGCCCCTCTCCCGCGCATTTGTTGCGTTTGCGCAGTGAACCAATGAAATAGAAACTTTCTCACGGGATACTTTGTATATATATACATATATGTACTATGTAATGTACTGTAGATATATTGTGCTTTACATTATTGGCAATTGGCCGAAATTTCATGTCATTTCTTTCTAAATTCTTAGTTTCTGCATGTGTTTTCGTAGACAGCCCTAGACTTTTTCTAACTATTATTAGAACTGAATTCAATACTCATTTTACAACCCGTTAAAATTCATTAAATTTGTTTGTTTTTGCCTACTGAAGTTCTTTATTATATCGAGAGTGGATCGTATCAATAAACGAAATTGTTCAAATGCTTTTTCCTACGAAATATATGTAGTATATTTATTACATATCAAAAAACTTTATATTCTGCTTAAAAATCATCAAATAGTTTGTGTTAACACAACGTTATAAAATTTAATGTAGTTAAAATAAAGAAAATTGAGAAAATTAATTTTAATTATAACTAAAAATCAATATATAATAATTAACTATATTTTTAAATACAGTAGTACGTCTAGACGAATTGAGACCTGTTCAATTACTAAGGGAAAAAAATTATCCACATCTTAAGACCGTTTTTGTTCTTTAAGAACTCATTAGTTAAGGTGGGATGCATTTCTCTCAAAGTAATCTTGGCGACTTGATTTCAATCAGGTGATTGAGATAGCCCCGAGACTCCTACTCATATAGCCTGAATCTGACCCCTGTCCTGATTGGGTTTGTTAGTTTTCAGGGGAATTCTTCCTAGCCCAAGAGGTACTGACTTTCGTCGGTTATGATTTGAAATATTGGTAGATTTCGGAGGTTAATGAATAAAAAACACTTTTTTGGTCCGGTATCGGGTCGCAAGGCTCGAAAACCGGCGATAGAGTACGAGTACGATAGAGTACGAAATTGCATTTCTTGATTGGTGTTCTGGATGTGGAATGGGCTTATAGGCAATCTTACAGATTTTCTTCCATCTCGTTAGTTCTGGTGTCAATTTCTACTGACTATGATACTGGAGGAATGGGTCTAATTGCGTCTGACATGGCTTCGTCTTGCTGCTGAGTTTGCTCTGTCTGTTCGGCAGAGCTCTGATATTTTCGTATGCTTTCTGATCCAGGAGTTGATGCGGAGATGGTCGTTTTCATTTGATTCTGGTGCGGCGAAAGCTACTCTCCATAGCAGAGATACATGCTGGTTTCTTCGGCAACTCAACTCTGACGGGCTGGTAGCAGAGTTGCTTGACTTCAGAAGGTTTTTCTCATTGCAAAGTACAATAACTTGTACGATCGCCATGGGTTTCTCATCTTTGGTCTGTCATCTCGTGATTGAAGTAGGATGGAAGCCTAGATATTGAAGCTCAGTTCTGACATGGTCAGTTGGGATACATCATTAGGTTCTAGCTTGCCCTTGATTAGGACGCGCAGTTTCCTGTTGCTTCAGGTTGGTGTCGAGTAAATATACTCTTTCTCGTTGAAAAGATCTATGATGGTTTTTCGATCGAATTTCGTTTCGGGGGCCATAAAAACCCCGTCCGATCTTGTTTTAGCTAATCCGACAGCTACTTTGGACTTCTTCACGATGCGCATAACATCCTGATTTGCCGATGCTGATTTGTCGTTCAGGATAATCGGTTAGAGTTTGGTAGTAGTAGGAGTGGATGGTGCTGCTTCCTCTTCTCTTGATTCTTGTACCTTTGGCGGATCTTTTTGTTTAGTGGACGAAATGAACGGGAGGAAAGCAATTCGCTTCTTGATCGGGAGGACATCTGATATCCGTCTGGGGCGGAGATTTGATGGTCATCTCTTTCTTCGATGTCTGAATGGATCTCGATGACTGGTGTTTGGATCACTGAGGCTGGTAGTGTTTTCTCTTTTTCTTTCACGTCGCTTGGTGTTTTAAGAAAAATCCCAGCGTCGCTGACATTATCGTCAGTTTTCCTAGAAATGGTCTCTTCTAGTTCATTGATTCTTGCTTGCAGTTTTTGGACTTCTTATTCACTGCTTTCGATTCTAAGATCCGAAATCATATTAGATTTAGGAGTCAGTGCATCTAAATGCACCCCAATGCACTCTGCACGAAGTTCCACTAGGTCTCGGTAGGTAAATCTCTCTCTCTCTCTCTCTCTCTCTCTCTCTCTCTCTCTCTCTCTCTCTCTCATTATATAAAGATAATATATACCTCTCGCATTATATAAAGATATAAAGATAAAGTGTGGCATACGTTTGCCACACTTTAAGATCACTATAAGAGATATGGGTACTCTCTGACGGGTCAATCTAACAATTCAAAGCAATCGATCGCTTTTTCATTCTGGTTTTAGGTTGACCCGTAGGCTCTGATCTCTATCGAATTAGTTTTCCCCGAAACGGTTCCTGACTTTCACTTTTTGGAGGTAATCTTC
Organism: Cosmopolites sordidus; assembly: GCA_031761425.1. Classification (NCBI taxonomy): domain Eukaryota; kingdom Metazoa; phylum Arthropoda; class Insecta; order Coleoptera; family Curculionidae; genus Cosmopolites; species Cosmopolites sordidus. The sequence goes on from JARFXV010000024.1 coordinate 2,128,568, forward strand.
CCCTGGAGCGTCGAACTTTTCTCTGAGGGTCCGGTTCGACGTTATTTGAATTGGGTTTGCAACCAAGTCCAGAAAAACTTCGCGAAGGCTAACTAGAAAATGACAACTAAGTCTCATCGGAGGATCGACTAGCCTGCGTCTAGATGCCGGGCCGACGACCGCGGAAATCGACGGTCAGCCATCTGCAGATGGGAAATCTGGGTTAGTGAAAGCGGTAATTATTGGATTTTATGCAGACCGGAAAAAACCGAGAAATTCGGACCTCATGGGTCTGCTGTCCGGAATCGGATGACAATAAAAATGGATTTAGATTTTGAGCCCTCCAAGGGAAGTTTGGAGGACTTTGGTTAATTTTGTTTGAAATTGACTGACAAATTGACCCATTAGTTGCTCCACAAGTTCGGAGAAGGAATTTTCTTCTGGGCGTTCTCTCTGGCTCTCTGGGCGTGCTTGCCTCCGCAGTTGCAACACGTCGCTGAAGTGGACTTATCCTTCTTGCAGTCCCAAATGGCCAAACTGTTGGCAGTTAAAGCACTGCACAACTCGGCCATTCGATCTCTTATTTTGGACATTTACTTCTTGTCCAAACATGGTCTTTATCTCATGGATTTTCTTCTCCTCTTTAGGCAGAATTACTTGAACGAGTGCCATCGGGGCTCCTTTTGAATTTCTCCATCTCCTGACATGGACCGGGCGGTAGCCCATTTCGGAGAGTTCTTTGGCGATCGTAGCCGCTGGGATGGATTCTACAACACCCCTGATTACAACTCGAAGGTTGCGTTCTTCGGGAGTGTAGAAGTAGTGGTATTTATATTCCTGCTCATCGAAGGGTCTCGTAGCGGATCTACAATCGTCTGAAGTAAGGGGCCTCAGCATGACCCCATTCGGGTTGATAGTGGACTTCCCCAAATTAATATGTTTTCTTTACAGAGCCTTATGACCTGAAGGTAGGCCTTCTGGTCCCTGGTGACAATCGGGGGTACCTTGGATGATTGTGAAGGCGCGAACGTATCTGTCTTCTTCAGGGGGTCTTTCTTAACTTCTGCTGGTTTCGGAGCAAGCTTCTTGAAAATGCGGGCTTTGGATGCCCCTTCGGAGGCCGATTTCTTCATTGGCGGGTAATCTTCTTTGTCGGTCTTTGCTGCACGTTTGGTGTTGTTTATCTTCCTCTGGGAGCAATAGCTTCCCTCCGAATCTGAAGCTGAAGACCAGCCTGTCTCTGATATTTCAATATCAGATTAATACAAGGAAATGTCATCTACGACGGTTTCTGTTCTTTTTTTTTCACTATCCGATGCCTTGAGAAAAACATCGGATTTACTTGAAACCTTGCTTAGACTGTCCTGCAGTTGATTATTCTCGGCTTTCAATCTCTCGAGATCTTCATTCAGGAACTGGTTTTCGTTGAGAAGTTCATTCAGTTCGGAACTTGCAAGTTTGCTCATTTTATTCAGATAGGGCATCTGAACTTCCAGGTTATTGATGCGTTTCTATTTTTCCTCAAGGGAGTACTGAAGCGCCTGGAACGCATCCTTCATAATGGTGAACCCCGCGGGGTCCGCCATCACACCGTATGATACCACTAGATCTTGGTGGAAAGCATAGAGCGTGTGTCCTCTCTGAGATCTCAGCCTGAACTGATGATGAAAGTAATCGACTTCGACTTCTTCAGCCAGGTTTTTTAGTTGGCCCGGAGGCTCCTACTAATTTCTAATGAAATTTCGACCTTGAAGTGGGCATTTTTTGTTTCTGGGGGGTCTCTAGTTGACCCTTGTAAAGTAATCGAACCAGACCCAGTCATCTTTAATTCTAAAAAATCGGATAATACAGGTGAACGTTATACAGTAACGCCACCTAGTGGTCGAAGTGCTACTAGCATATTCCGACCTCTAACTTATGACAGGTGGTAAGGCCCTTGCGGGCTAGGTTTAAATAAAAGAGCAGCAAAGTTCTATCTACCTGATGGTAATAATTATCAATATATTATAATTAACTGTATCTTTAAATACAATACGACTAGGCGAACTAAGTCTCGCTTCATTACCAGGAGGAAAAATGTATCCACATCTTAAGACCAGTTTCGTTCTTTAAGAACTCACCACTTAAGCTCGGATGCTTTTCTCTCGAAGTAATCGAATAAGACCCAGTCGTTATTAATTCTAAAAATCGGTTAATATAGGTGAACGTTATACAGTTTTTTTTAAAATACTTTTTTCAATTACTTTTTTCCCCACCGTATTTGATAGGATATACTTTGTTTTGTACTAGTTGAAGCTTCCTTCAACAATTAGGTAATGCCAGTAAGTAACGAATTTAATACACTACAATAAATCTGCACCTGCTTCTGGGCCATCGCTTGCATCTGTTGAAACATGGCTCGCTCTTCCTCTTTACCTGGAACAGAAGCGACACCACGCGGAATTAGTCCTAACATGGAATTTGCGCGTCCCCTATCGGGGACCTTGCCCAAGCTGGACCACAGAAAACCTAACAGAAGCAACCTCAATTCATTACTTTGTTTATTATAGGTCTTCCATCAAATATTGCACTCAAAAACAACAAAGCAAAAGTATATCATTGTTATTTTATAAACTGGTTGGTAGCTGAGGGGTATCTGTGGTGTCTAAACAACTAGATGATACGACCAAGATGGAGGATGAGTTTAAGCTGGAATTAAACGGGCGCTGATCTGATGAGCTCAAAAGTTTATGTTAATGTTTACAATTCGTTCTAGTTAACAAATAAATAACCATTACATGTTAGTTATTGTATCAAAAGTGTCAGTATTAATTTTACTGGAAAATAAAATTGAAATGTATATAGAAACAATTTTCTTGCTCTTGAAATTATAAGAACTCTTTAAAAGCTCTTAAAATGTTACTTCAAAATATGCAATATATAGCTATTAAATTCCATTTTGTTATCGATTTATACGAAATAACGCATTGAAACTTGGTTCGCTGTATATTGGTTTAATAATTTCAGGTATTTTTCGGTCTTGCGGTATATAGGGCTCTTTTCGTAGTTAAAATTTCAAAGTAATTAAAAAGTGCCCAATCTTTCAAAGAAAGATTAATGGTTATAGAAAAATCAATTTGGCAAGGCTAAACAAAAAATAGCTTTTATTGAGGAAAGGCAATATATATATATATATATATATATATATATATATATATATATATATATATATATATATATATATATATATATATATATTAGAATTACTAGGTTTTCGGGTAGAACCGCGTTTTAGATTTATAAAATCTCGATGTTTCGAAAAACGTCCAGACTGCTTAAACAACCGCTTATTTCCAAATTGCCCATCCGAAACCCTTCTAGTCAAACATCCACCTCCCGTCTCATCCCACCCCTCAACCGAGCGCTCCACCTACAACCTCCCCAATTAATACAGAGGTCGCGCCGTCTACGTTCTTTTCTGGTTATGCACTCTGGGGAGTAGGCAGATTGAGGCCTCGGAGCAAATCAACTAGATTCTCTTGATAACGGGTTCAAAATGGAAATCGAAACGTCGAGCTTTTACAAATCTAAAACACGGTTCTACCCGAGAACCTAGTAATTCTAATATTACCGACCGCGGAAGCCTTTCCGAACATATACATAATGAAATTTGGAATGCACTGTGGAAATTTGACTGCAAGTAAATTCCAAGATCCTAATAAATAAATACTAAAATTTTTGTTTTGCATATAATTAATACAGATCCTCAAAATATGCTTCACCTAATTACTGATATCCTATCACTGAACATCCTATTCGTAAACTCTTGTCGAACTCATTCAAATATTTCAGCGGAAATTGCTCTACACTCTTCTACAATTCGTTGTCTCAAAACATCAATACGGTCAAGTGTTGTAGCATATACTTTAGATTTTAGGTACTACTCACAGAAAAAACAGCCAAACGTGTAACATCCGGTGTCCGAGCCGGCCATTCTATCGGACCTCGTCGTCCAATCCATCTACCACGATATTCCTGATCTAAATAATGTCTTACTCCAGCACAATAGTGTGGAGGAGCTCCGTCTTTTGGAACGTGATTTTGAAGTTATCAAATTCGTCCGGATTATCTTCCAGAATTTCGAGAGTTGCGGTCTTTAACAAATCCAGGTACGCTTTACCAATTAAGTTGCCATTCAAAAATATAGGCTCAACTATGTGGTTTCCCAGAATATCCGCCCAGACATTTATTTTTTTAGAACCTGTCTATGTTTCTCACTAAACTCGTGAGGATTTGTATCACACCAGTACCTTACATTTTGTGTGTTCACATTTCCATGGAGGTAGAAAGTATTTTTGTCACTAAAGCAAATTGTTTTAAGGTTCTTGGACGGATCCAAATTTAAGGACCTTGGACGCAGCCAAATTTAGTATCCTAGGACGCAGCCAAATTTACGGTCCTAGGTCCTTAGCTTTGTCTTAGAGAATGAAAAAGCCGATCTTTCTGAATTGAAATACCTTTTGTATAAGCCTTTTTATTTTACTTTTGCTTATTTTACTTTTATTTAATTTTTGGTGCCCAACGTGGAGCCATATTTCCTTTGGGCGCACTAGGCTCTAGGTATCTCGAGTAAATTCTAATTAGTCAATCTTGCAGTTAAATAGTTTTCTTTTGGGCTAATATTTTAAAATTGGTGAGAAGCTTGCACAGAAAAACAGCCTAGGCTAAAATTTTGTTTTATTTTATAAAATAGAGAAATAAACATCTTAGAACCAAAGCCAAAACTAGAATATACAGGACCTGAGGACGGCCTGTGTTGACTTAAGCCATCAAAACCAGAGCAGATACGAACAGGATAATAATGCAATGCCTCGACATCTGAGATAGAGACAGAGAAAAGAATAAAGAAAAAATTGAAACCAACAGAGAGAGAGAGAGAATTTTAGATTAGAATCGCGTCGGCAACAAAGGCCATTTAGCGACGATAGCACAGTCAAGCCAGAAAGAAGGACATGAGCGCTGAGATTATAGGTTATGTATGCAAAAAACGTTCAGATTTTTGTTAGATATCCAATCTCTTTTAAGTAAGCGAATGTGTTTGGCATTTTCTCGACTTCAAGATTGTTCTTTAGGTCATTTTTCAAGCCAAAGCGGTTTTTTCCTTTGTTTTCTTGGTTTGTTGAAACCAACACATTTTCAGAATGAACAACATATTAATGAGAGCAGCAAGAGAAGGTAAACTATAAGGATCGAGGCCACCAGGGAGACCACCAAAAGGCGGGCGAGACACCTTGACATTATGGCGAAAGAGTCTAGTCAAATAAAATAGGTAATGTACACTGTTTGCTTTATATATACAGAATTGATCAGATCTATTGAGACTTTCACAACATTCTGATATAGAAATAAGCACTGGTTTCATTTTTTTAAGGTCTAGATATTTTTTAAGATTATATGACCTATTTGACACATAATCTTCTCTATTATCAGTATAACTATAGTTATTTGATTCGAGAACAAAATAGATCTGACAAAGATGTTGACAGAAATAAAGTGTGGAAGCCCTTGGACATCATAGGATGCTGTCTACATGATTATACTTCTGCAAAATGCCATACATACAAAACTTCTGATACAAATGGAACAAAACTTTTGAAGCAGGGGGTGTGTGATCGCGTCGTTGTTTCTTGCAGTGTTTGTTGTCGCGGTCCTGCGTCAAATCAGGGGCAGAGTGCCACATTAAGGTGATATATGATATAGAATGGATGACAAATAAATGAGGATTGCATGGTGAAGCTGTAGTATGCAGACGACTGTACGCTTGTAGTGCATAGTGTGACGGCGTTGTGTATTAAACTTACTACGTTGCGTTCGGATTAAAATTAATGAACAAAAAACGAAACTGCTCCTAAGCCAGACAGTTGATATTGTTGTGAATGGTCAATCACTGGAAGAAGTAGTATGCATCTCATATTTGGGAAGTTAAATTTGCCAATGTGGGAGGAATGAGAGAATGAGATTAGAGGAATGAGAATGGTGTTTCGTAACCGAGATTTAAAGAATCGCACTAAAAACAGAGTTTACAATGGCATCATAATTCCCACTCTTCTGGATGGAGCTGAATTCTGAAAAGCAGAAAATGTTGAGAATAAAACGAAAAAGAGAGAATAAATTGTACCTAAAGGGCCAACACTTTAAGCATGGATATCACGAAATGGACCATGGATGTCACAAATTTAGAGGATTCCTGGAAAAATGGGTCTTCCTAAATATTTTCCAGATGATTAACGGCTATTTATTGACTGCTCAAAGTGAAGTTTGAAACGTGTCCTTCTACACAATAGGCACACAAATATGGTGCAATACAATTGCTCGCTCAACAAAAACGAAAAATATGACCCATAGCTTTGGTCTTAGAAAAGATAAAGTATCATGCACATCAATGGTTTGTGTGGATTTAAAAATGGCAAACTTCCTCTTTGTGCAAAGTGGCCACGCCACAGATGTGCTTCTTGTGCCTCTGGGATAGCAGAGAGAAAACACACCACTGGGTTAGAAAAGAGTGAAAGAAAGAAAAGTGAAGGAGCCTAAGAGAGAAAGCAGAGAAGTTGTCGAAAAGAATGTCATTAACGACCCTTTATTTGGAGGAGAGAAATTCATCTTTCCTTCACTGTATATCAAGCTGGGTGTAATGAAGCAATTTATAAAGGCTCTTGATAAGAATAGGTTATGCTTTGCATATATAGGGAAAAAATGCCGTTGAGTACGGACTATTGACGGCCCACAATAAAGCAACTCGTTAAGGATGCTGCCTTCCTAAATTCGATGAACGAGGCTTAGCGAAAAGTCTGGACTTCACTTGTTATAGTTGTTGGAAACTTTCTGGCTAAACGGAAAGCTGAAAACTATGTTGAACTGGTAAACAAGATGCTTAATACTTTCAGATCTTTTGTGTGTAACATCAGCATCAAGGTGCACTGTTTACACAGCCACGTTTCCGTTAAAATTTAGGAGACACTGGTGAGGAATAAGGTGAAAGATTTCACCAGTATATTAAAATTATGCAGGTCCGCTACCAAGGAAACTTGGATATGCATATGATGGCAGATTACTGTTGGAGTTTAAAAGGGACCGTTCCAAAACACATTCAAGAATGTCACGGAAAAGAACCTTCTGAAGTGTTTAATGACAAGTTGGTTTCATCGACGACTTTTTCCTCTATCTTTGTATATAATAATATTTGTATAATGCAATAATAAAACTTCCGTGTTTAGTTTTTTTATTTGATCCATGGATTTAACTTAAAATAGTTCAACGTATATGTTATCTCTTAAAAATTTGAGCTCCTAGGCAAAAATTAATGCCATATTTGAATTCAGGGCATCAAATTCGTATAAAAGCATTTCCAAATACTCCGGCACCAAAACAACTGTTGGTCTTGGTAATTAATAAATTATACAAGTATGAAGGTTCATTGAAACTGTTGCTGGTTCATTGCAATTTTATTAAAAAAATATATTATCATTTAGTAAAAAGTCATCACTGTTTTTAATATATCTTTATTTATCTTATAAACATTTTCGTTATTTTTCTTGTTAATATTTTGTTTAGGTTATAATTCTCATGATCGATAACAAATTTAAAACCATTAAAAATGGAGAATTAATAAAACTTATTTGTGCCCGTTTCGTGACAGGAAAAATTTCGTTCTAGTAAAAAACCATGCGTGTTGGCTTTTGAAATGCGATAAAATATTTCTGTATTTTATACATTCGACGTTTCTATTTGTTAACTAAACGTATATTGTAAACATTTCACCAATACACATTAAGTTGTACATTAAATGCATACATTGTACATTGTACAATGTACATTGTACATTATATTTTCAATTAATTGAGATACATAATGACCAAAAAAAGTCTGATACAGAACGGCAATTAATTGCATTAATTTCCTTTTCATTAGTATTTTTTGACTTTCTACAAGTTTTCCAATATTAACATCTTACATTTTCAAAAAAAAGTTTGTTGTTATAAATTCGAATGAGAATTTAAAGTTTTATATACACAGAAATGTTTACCTTCCTTAATGCTCTTATATGGTTATATTAAATGATTAATTATGTTTATGATTATATTAAACCTTTTTCTCATGTCTATTCTTTATAATAGATTACTGATAAACGTTACAAAATATCATTTTTAATTCGCAAAATATTGTATAATATATATATATATATATATATATATATATATATATATATATATATATATATATATATATATATATATATATATATATATATATATATATATATATATATATATATATATATATATATATATTAAAAAGCTAAAGAAGTTCACCCGTGCTCCACGTCGTGCTTTGCCATTCCTTCATCCAAAGCGCCAGCAAGTGTCTCCCAGGACCGGTTTCTGGCCTTAAGCCGTCATCAGTTGGGCTCAAGCTGGATACCTGAAAAGCAGTTGAAGGAACGACTAAAGCCATGACCATTTAAACTGGCCATGTCGAATGGAGGCTGCAATTACATGCAGCCACGCCATCCTGCGGTAAATGGTTGCAGCAGTCAGACTGTGCGGAACCGTTCGTGACCCGCCTAACCTCGGGTAAATACCAGGTACGATCGATATATATATATATATATATATATATATATATATATATATATATATATATATATATATATATATATATATATATATGTGTGTATGTGTGTGTGTCGTTCCCCCATCTGCCACCCAATTCGCCACCCAATTCGAGTTGCATGTGCTTACAGCCGCCATACGACATGGCCGATTTATATGGCCATGGCATTAGTCGTTCCCTTCATCCGCTCTCCGGGCATTCAGCTTAATCCCAGCTGACGACGGCTCAAGGCCAGAAACCGGTCCTGGGATACACTTGCTGATGCTGTGGATGGCGGACAAAGTACCAACGTGGAGTGCGGGTTATTTTGTTTTGTTTTTAATATCGTTCTATATTTATATATATATATATATATATATATATATATATATATATATATATATATATATATATATATATATATATATATATATATATCATCAATCGAAAGCTGAAAGACAGTGTAGTCAAATTTGAAAGTATATCCGACAGATTAGCCCAATGTGTCATTCAGCTGAATAAAAAGTTTAAGCTTCAAATCGTCCAAGCTTATGCACCAACTATAAGCCATAAAGATGAGGAAATTTTATGATGATGTGGCCCAACTTTAGACCAAGAGAAGTGTAGGTATAAAATCCTGATCGGCGACATGGAAAAGTCCGTCTGGACTCACAAGTGAAATTAATTATATCATGTGAAACGATAAAGCAATATCTTGCAATTGTACTGTCCTTAACCATTTTAATGTGGGAAGTGACCACCGAATGGTACGAGCAAAGATTAAGATAAACTGCCGAAAAGAGCGCAAAAGAATGATAAGATCAAAAAGGGGCAACGTGGATTCTGGAAAGCTGCTGGAGAGGAGCAGAGATTTTGAAATTGCTTTGTCGAATCGCTTTGCTGTGTTACAGGACCCGGAGGAGATGGAAATTACAGACCAATACGAAGAAATCGCTAACAATGTGCTTAAAACGGCGGCTTCAATAGCATAGAAGGTAAATGTTTCAAAGAGTCAAAAATGTCCAATGAGATCATTAATTTAATGAAAAAACGCCGGACAAGGAAGAATGCAGACAGTCCTTTTAGCAGGGTCGAGTACGTTGAGTATAGTATCACTGTGGAGATATTAAAAGGTGGTGGTCGGAGTTTGCATAAAACACTAGCAAAATTATACTCAAAATGTTTCAAACAACAAGAAGTAACCAGCTTATGAAAAAATGCAGAAGTGATTCTTTTACATAAAAAAGGAGCAAGGGTAGATATAAAGAACTACCGTCCAATAAGTCTCCTATTAGTGGTGTACAAAGTTTTCATCAAGATAATTTCCAAAAGAATACTAAGAAAACTTGATAACGCACAACCTAGGGAGCAAGCAGGATTCAGAAGTGGATTCAGTACAATGGATCACATCCATGTTCTACAGCAGGTCATAGAAATATACAACGAATACACTATGCCACTGTACTTGGCTTTTATCGATTATGAAAAGGCATTTGATTCAATCTCAAAGCGGGCCATAATGGATGCACTGCTTAATCAAAGTGTAGAGAAAGCCTATGTAAATCTACCAGGATCGATATATGATGAAGCTACAGCGACAGTGCACCTTGACGATCTTGAGGTTGGAATAAATGTAGAGCGGGGCATACGGCAAGGTGACACAATACCGCCTCTTCTTTTTTCAGCCTGCCTGGAAGAAGAGTTCCGTAATCTGGATAGGGAACAGAATTGAATAAGGATTAATGGTGCATACTTAAATCATCTTAGATTCGCAGATGATATCGTTCTTCTTTCACAAGGCCCAGAGGGGCTGCAAAGACACGTACAAGAGCTGCAAAGGACTGGGGGAACCATTTGGCTTAAAGATAAACCAGAAGAAGAGTCAGGTCATGTTTAGTAAATTTGTTGAGAGGACAAAAGGATTTCTGTTTTAGGACCGGATTTGGAAGTTGATCACTATATATATATATATATATATATATATATATATATATATATATATATATATATATATATATATATATATATATATATATATATATATATATACATATATATATATATATATATATATATATATATATATATATATATATATATATATATCTTGGGCGGAGGGTTTCAGTAGAAGGGGATACTGTCCGGGAGGAGGAACGACGCGTTAAATGTGGCTGTCAGGCATTTGGTAGGCTCAACATAGTGTTTAAGAACAAACTACCACTTTGCCTGAAAAGGAAAGTCTTTGATTAGTGTGTCCTGCTCGTTATGACATACGGAAGTGAGAGCTGGGCACTCACATCACAGTCAGTTCAAAAACTTCCAGTAGCACAGAGGGGAATGGAAAGATGTATGCTTGGCATTACTAGGCGGGATAGAAAGACCTGCACATGGATCAGAGAACAAACGAAAGTGAGTGACATCGTTGGAAGAATAAAGCAATTGAAATGGAGGTGGGCAGGCCATATAACGAGACGATGGACCAGGGCTGTCCTGGACTGGATACTGCTTGATCGCAAACGTCCACGGAGAAGACTCGATGGACTGATTACGTTATTAAGTATATTGGAGTCGAATGGCAGAGGAGAGCTCAGGACCGCGAGAGTTGGAAGCATGCTGAAGAGGCCTTCATCTTGCAGTGGATTGATAGGGGTTGATGATGATGAAGCAAAGACCGTAAGGTCAGCTTACTCCACAGGAAAGAACTTGTAACAGAGTTGTCATTTTTTTGTTCTTCAAGATAAGATATAAATTATCAGATTTTCATTTGTAGTTATCATTGTGTCTCATTTTAAAATTCTGACACTCTTTTAAATCGTTAGTATCGTTAGTTCTAGACAACCTTTAAAAAGATTAATTTTTGCAATGGAACCTTCGGTGTGAAACACTAAACTCGAAGAGATTTATCACTAAACACCAAATCACTTTTTAAAACTTATCGACGCGCGTTTCGCTAACCATGTTATCATCATCAGGAGATGATTTAATCTGAGATTAAATCATCTCCTGATGCGTCGAAGAGTTTCAAACAGTGATTTGGTGTTTAGTGGTAAATCTCTTCGAGTTTAACCCTTTAAATAGTTAGTAATAGTAATATTTGCAATAAAAATCCGCACACATTGGTGTATACAGGGATTTTAAAGTTTGAATTTGTACAAGCATTACATTATTTTTATATTTTAAGTAGTTATGATAGTTTTGAATGGGGTATTATCACTCTTTGCTTCGGTTCTTTCACCTGTATACATTATCTGTTTAATTTAATATATTATAATATAAAATTATTCAAGAAATAACAATTTTGTAACGTTAGATGTGACAAAAGAGCAAAATGAATATAACCCGCATTAAATATCAGATTTAATATCCTAATTCCAAAACGATTAGAATATATATTAATATGAAATTGGAAAAGCTTGTAGAAAGTACATTATTACCAATATATGAACAAGATGATCCTGTATGTATAAACTGGAAATAAGAATGAAGACTAAACAGAAAAAAAAATCTATAGTGGATGTGCCAGGACAAAGCAGAATAACACTTATATGACAGGCAGACTACACAGACTCACCCATTCCTTTGTTCTGCAGCATCTCCAGCAGTTTTTTTATGCTTTCGTCTCGGGCCTGAAGGGTCTGCTTTTGCGTCTCTATTCGTAGCTCCAGTTCCTGAAAAATACGTTAAATAACACTTAATTTTCCGTTTGTTGTTTTAGTCTAATTAATTTTCAACACTTTTTAGCGCCATTTTAAAATCATGCTATATACAGGGTATATCGGATTGTTATGTTCAAGTTTTGACAGTTAAAATATTGACTCAATAGTCCTTTTCATAGTTGAAAATTTTTTGTGCGCATGTCTTAACTTCCGTTATGGTTTTCGGGCACTTTATGCGTGTATAAACTGTGAATATTATGTTTTCGATGTAATTAACAAAAAAATAACATATTTAATTATTAATTCACTATCAACAGTATGTTTTAATTGATCAAACTATAAAAAAATCAAATAATTAACCAAAAACACACAATACTTGAAGTAAAATATTAATACAAGCATTTTAATAAAAATATATAATGTTATCACTAAAAAATGAGCAAAAAACGTTGTTGTTATCGTGCTAATCGTGCTTTGTGACAAATGAATGTGCAAAATGTGATTTGTAAGTTAAAAAATGTCGACGAGGTGATGGTCGAGTCCAACTGATTGATCATATTAACAAAGATACGTATATTTGTTCACTTCAATTCTAAGAAAGTGGTCTAACAAGAGAACATCCTAACCCCATTAATTGGATAAAAAAAATCATGCAATCAGGTAATTTTAACCCATTTAATTGTTATCTAATAGCTCATGCTATTACCTCAAATGATGAATGTTTTTGTAGGTAAAACTAGCAAGTGCCTATTTGGCTGAAAATATAATCAAACTCATGGCGCAAGTTAATTATTTTGACTGCTGCTAATTGCTCCTATGTAGAGTATAAAAGTATTAACCGTAATGAAAATTAAAATTTGCTCTAAACTTAATATAAAAATAAATGTAATGTTATTATAATAAAAAATGTAATGTTATATAAAACTAATATGAATATAATTGTCATCTTAACCTTTCAGCAAGTTCTGCTTTATTTTCATGTTGGGGACGGCAATGGCATTTTAACCATCATTGTAATCGAATACAATTAAGTGTTTCTATTATGTATACTTCTATTGTGTGTACACTATATGTGTATTAATTTTTCATTTAGTTGCACTGATAATAAGGGTAATGATAAGAGTAATAAGCCATATTTATAAAATGTGTCCAAAACTTTCATATTAACGCCTCGTTAACATGGCGGACGCGCTTGCGCACAACTAGTCCTGAAAAGCTCTATTCTAAAACTAAAAACCACAAAACTGCAAGGTCGATTTTTATTTGCTCCAAAGTGGCGGGCCTTTGAAATTATAAACAGTAAAAATCAGATTTAAATTCGTAAGACAGGCCGAGTTAACTGCGGTTCATGATGGCACCGATGGTTGGCGTGGCAGAGGGTTCAACTTCTGTTTTGTATGTCTGTATTTGGGTATGTCCAATATACATATAATGGAGCCTTATTAATATATAAGTTGAAACGCCGAGAGATTATCCGTGCGTCAAAAATTATCTCATTAATTTCCGATATCATAGGCATTGTCTCAATATGTTCTCTTTTTTACCGAACGAGGGAGAAGGTAATAAAACATCAATACGTATGTCTTAGGATAAGAGTAAAAATCAGATTTAAATTCGTAAGACAGGCCGAGTTAACTGCGGTTCATGATGGCACAGATGGTTGGCGTGGCAGAGAGTTCAACTTCTGTTGTGTATGTCTGTATTTGGGTATGTCCAATATACATATAATGGAGCCTTTTTAATATATAAGTTGAAACGCCGCGAGATTATCCGTGCGTCAAAAATTATCTCATTAATTTCCGATATCATAGGGATTGTCTCAATATGTTCTCTTTTTTACCGAACGAGGGAGAAGGTAATAAAACATCAATACGTATGTCTTAGGATAAGAGTAAAAATCAGATTTAAATTCGTAAGACAGGCCGAGTTAACTGCGGTTCATGATGGCACAGATGGTTGGCGTGGCAGAGGGTTCAACTTCTGTTGTGTATGTCTGTATTTGGGTATGTCCAATATACATATAATGGAGCCTTATTAATATATAAGTTGAAACGCCGCGAGATTATCCGTGCGTCAAAAATTATCTCATTAATTTCCGATATCATAGGCATTGTCTCAATATGTTCTCTTTTTTACCGAACGAGGGAGAAGGTAATAAAACATCAATACGTATGTCTTAGGATAAGAGTAAAAATCAGATTTAAATTCGTAAGACAGGCCGAGTTAACTGCGGTTCATGATGGCACCGATGGTTGGCGTGGCAGAGGGTTCAACTTCTGTTGTGTATGTCTGTATTTGGGTATGTCCAATATACATATAATGGAGCCTTATTAATATATAAGTTGAAACGCCGCGAGATTATCCGTGCGTCAAAAATTATCTCATTAATTTCCGATATCATAGGCATTGTCTCAATATGATCTCTTTTTTACCGAACGAGGGAGAAGGAAATAAAACATCAATACGTATGTCTTAGGATAAGAGCAGTACGTTACGCTTTCATTACAGCGGGGTAGAAAGAGAAAGTAACAAATTATTAAAGTGTTTGTTCGTACCGGTCGTTACAAGGTTCCTCAAATTGAGTTCAGCGGTCCGGTATATCTGTTATTGTGTTTTAGTGAAATTTTGTGCTGTAAAGTCCAGTTTTATTGTAAAATAATTTCTTATAATAACTACTGTTATTGATTATTTTGTTATCGGTACGTACTTGTAAAGATTCATATTTAACTCAAGTTTGATTTGTTTCAATAATTATAATCTAACCAAAGCCATTTTTAATAAAATCTCTAATAAAAACAGAATATATATTGGCTAATTCTAAAAACATACTGAAAGATAAACAACCGTTTCGAAATAATAACGGAAATATAGAAGTGCGAACTTTTAAGGTATCTATATTTAATTTAACATTTTGTGTGATTTCAGATAATGAAAAACACTATATCGTGTGTCCCAACCAAATGGAATAAATTCGTTAATAAATAAATGGGGGCGTGTTCGAAAAAACGCTCGAACACATGTATTTGTTTAAGAATGAAAAGCCTAAACCTGAATGACGACCGACTACATTTTAGTGGATCTGAAACTTTACTTCCAGAAATATTACGTTTGAATACTCCTTTCCAGGTATTTTTGCATTTATTTACTGACGACATTATCAACCTTATACGAGATCAGACTAATTTATACTCTACAAAAAGATGTTAGGAAACCTATAAATGTAACAAGACAAGAATTCGGTTAATTTATTGGTGTCGTATATTACATATCAATAGTTCACATGCCTAATGTGAAAATGTATCGGCCTGAAAATATTGTATTCGCTCCGATAAAAAGTCAGACAATCATTGCCTGTCAATAATAATAGTCAAATGTTTACCCTATGACTACGTCGATTCTGATCGATTATTTAAAATCTGGCTTTTGATTGAGAAACTCAACCACAACTATGAAAAAGTTCCCCTTGAAGAACATTTATTCGTCGATGAATAGATATGTTCCACAAAAGCTCGAAGTGTGTTGAAACAATATTTACACGACAATCCTCATAAGTGGGAGTACAAACTTTTTGTAATAAGTGGTGTAACTGGATAATGTTTACAACTTCGAAGCTTACAGTAGACAGGAGAACAGATGCACAGACTACGAGCTTGATTTAGGTGTATTATCTAATGTAGTAGTACGCCTTGCCCGCGATGTACCTAGCAATCAGAACTACCGGCTGTTCTTCGATAATTATTACACCTCGTTATCGCTTATTGAATACTTATGCAGCCATGGCATTTTGGCTTTAAGTACTATAGTACTATTTAGTACTTAAGTACTAAAAAAATCAAAAAAGAACCGCGCGGTTCATCAAATGGAA
The DNA here is from genome assembly GCA_031761425.1 of Cosmopolites sordidus. Taxonomy (NCBI): domain Eukaryota; kingdom Metazoa; phylum Arthropoda; class Insecta; order Coleoptera; family Curculionidae; genus Cosmopolites; species Cosmopolites sordidus. The sequence continues at coordinate 2,144,696 of JARFXV010000024.1, forward strand.
CAGGACGATAATTGCAATTGAGTTGACGTAGCCGCAGTGGCTTGGAAGGACAATAAAATTGTCACTCTTGCATCCAACTTTACAGGAAAGCATCCTATTTCTGAAGTAAGGACATACAACATGCCCCGAAAACAATATTTTTCCGTTGAACGTCCTTTCGTTCTAGCAAAATATAATCGATATGTGGATGGTGTCGACATATTGGATTGTATTATGGGTCACTACAAAATAATATTTTGTAGTAAACGCTGGTATCTACGACTTTTTTTAATCATTTTTTTGGATATGGCTATCTGTAGTTCATAGCTCTTATAGAGAAGAATAAACGACGAGAACGGAAGTGCCAGTAAAGGCTCAAATTTGCTGAATTCAGAGTATTTACAGTTGTGACCGTATAAAGCATTATGGTGATATCGAATGCCTAATTCAAAATAAAAATAAGAAATGTCCAGCTTAACATGTTTCACCAAAAGATCTTAGGATGGACTAACATGGGTATTGAGCTGTTTGGACAAATTAAAGAATGAGATGTAAGTTTCCGAGTTGCAGTGGATATACGCAAACTGAATGCGAAAACTATGGAGTTGACACATCTTTTAATAAACAAAACAACTGCTTTAAAAAAAATCATACCTCCTAACTATATTATAATATATAATAACGTTTTAGTGTAATGTTGCATTTCTATAATAGTGAATTAATAAACCATAATAAATAATATTTTTGAAAAGTGATTTTTTAAATTATTTTCCACATTACCAAAACCCTATGTACTACATAATATCGATATAATTATTAACATTAACATTCTTGCGCCGTTAAGGGTTAAATTTCTGTTTTTGCTGACTTCAGAGTATTTACAGTTGTGACTTTATGCAAATATTTGACAGTGAACCGTATAAAGCATTATGGTGATATTGAATGCCTAATTCAAAATAAAAAGAAGAAATGTCCACCTTAACATGTTTCACCAAAAGATCTTAGGATGGACTAACATGGGTATTGGGCTGTTTGGACAAATTAAAGAATGAGATGTAAGTTTCCGAGTTGCAGTGGATATACGCAAACTGAATGCGAAAACTATGGAGTTGACACATCTTTTAATAAACAAAACAACTGCTTTAAAAAAAATCATACCTCCTAACTATATTATAATATATAATAACGTTTTAGTGTAATGTTGCATTTCTATAATAGTTAATAAACCATAATAAAAAATATTTTTGAAAAGTGATTTTTTAAATTATTTTCCACATTACCAAAACCCTATGTACTACATAATATCGATATAATTATTAACATTAACATTCTTGCGCCGTTAATGGTTAAATTTCTGTTTTTGCTGACTTCTCTTATATTTAGGAATACCGGTTTAGAAGTATAAAGTCCAAAATCTAAGTGCCTAGTACTGTCAATGATTATACTTAGGTATTTCAGAAATTTCATTGCATTAATATGTTTAATTGTATGTCTGTATCTTCCCTTGTGACCGTCATAATTTATTGAAATGCATTTTTATTCCGTATTCGGTTAATATCTTGTTCCACATATTTACTGCTTTTCGTTTCCGACTATTGTATGTGGGTATGTGTGGGTGGAATACTGGCTGCCTGCATACAGTAGGTTTTTTACTACGAGGTAACATCGGCATTTTTTTTAAGATTACACGGGCATTGAACTTTTCTCTCAATAAATTGATTGTGTTACGAGATGTATGGTATGCTGTACCATCTTGTATCCTCATGTCGTCCCTATCAAAATCATCTAATTCATGAAAGAAAGAATTAGTAATCATGTTTCTGATGTGATTTCCATTGATAGTAACTGTATTTCCATTTTCATTTTCAAATAAGTACGGACCAATTATATCTCCAGACCACAAACTACACCATATTGTTAATTTTGTATATTGTAGATAGAACAATATTTTACAATTGTACTGTCCTTTACAATTTTAATATTGGAGGTGACCACCGAATGGTACGAGCAAAAGTTAGAATTAACTGTTGAAGAGAGGGCGAAAAAATAGTAAGGTCAAAGAAGGCCAAAGCGGATTCCGGAAAATTGCTGGAGAGGTTAAGCGAATTTGAGATTGCTTTGTTGAACCGCTTTGCTGAGTTGCAGGGTCCGGAGGACATGAAAATATCAGTCCAATATGAAGAAATCACCAAAAATGCGGTTAAATAGCACTTCAATAGCACCAGAAAAAGAATGTCTGAAACAAACAAAAATATCCAGTTTAACCATTTATTTAATGAAAAAACGACGGACAACGAGGAACACAAGGAGTCCTTTAAATACGAGTCGAGTACGTTGAGCTCTGCAAAACTATAAGAAAACGGATCAGTGAGGAAACGCGCCGATTCAACATGCAGCTAGTGCAAAAAACTCTGGAAGAAAATAGGGAAATTAACAAGGTTAAACAGAAGCTGAGAAATAAAAGAACGTTAATTTTTGCCTTAATGGGTGAGGATGGCACAGTGTGCAGGCCGCGAATGGAAATGTTAGAGGTTGCTAGAAATTTTTATTCACAGTTATATGAAGATCAGAGCCAATCAAAGACAACAATACCCACGGAAGAACAAATGCCAGATATCCTAGTGGAGGAAGTAACAAATTCTACAGAATCGATGAAAAACGGCAAGGCTCCAGGAAAGGACATGGTGTAAGTGTAACTGTCGAAATGCTAAAAGGTTGTGGTTGGACTTAACATAAAGCACTGGTAGAATTATACTCAAAATGCCTCAAAGAACAAAAAGTATCTGGCTTATGGAAAAATGCAAAAGTGATTCTTTTACATAAAAAAGGAGCACAGGAAGATTTAAAGAACTACCGTTCAATAAGCCTCCTATTAGTAATGTACAAAGTTTTCACTAATATAATATCTAAAAGAATACTAAGAAATTTGAATGATGCACAACCAAAAGAACAACCTGGATTCCGAAATGGATTCAACGGTACACGAATACACCATGCCACTGCGCTTGGCTTTTATCGACTACGAATAAGCATTTGACTTAATCTCAAAGCAGGTCATAATGGATGCATTGCTAAGACATGGGGTAGACGAAGCATATATAAACCTATTAGGGTCAATATATGATGGAGGTACACCGAAAAAAAAAATCACTTTGATGATCTTGAAGCGGGAAGTAATGTAGTGCGAGGTGTACGGCAGGGTGACGCAATATCGTCTATTCTTTTCTCGGCTTGCCTTGAAGAAGTATTCCGTAATCTGTATTGGGAACAGGATGGTGTAAATATCAATAGTACGAACTTAAAGCATCTTAAATTTGCAGATGATGTCGTTCTCCTTTCACAAGACACAGAGGAGCTGCAAAGCCGCATATAAGAATTGCAAAAGGTTGGCGAACCATTTGGCTTAAAAATAAAGCTGAAAAAGACTCAGGTTATGTTCAATAAATTCGCCGAGGACAGAGGAATTTCAGTTTTAGGAAGGGATTTGGAGATTGTGGATTACTTTATATATCTTAGGCAGAGGATCTCAATGGCGGGTGAATACCACCCATGAGGTGGAACGGGGTGTTAAATAAAACCTGTACACTCACATTGCAATCAATTCAGAAACTTCGGGTAGTAGAAAGGAATAGAAAGATGTATGCTTGGTATTACAAGACGAGAGTGAAAGCCCTGCACATCGATCAGGGAACAAACGAAAGTGTGCGACATCATTGGAAGAGTAAAGCAATTGAAATGGAGATAGACATGCCATATAGCGATGCGATGGGACGATAGATGGACCAAGGCAATCCTGGAGCGGATACCCGACCGAAAGCAGGATGGACTGATGACATCGTTAAGTGTATTGGACTCGAGTGGCAGGGGAAAACCCTGCCACTCGGCAGGGTCTTCCACTTGGAAGCATGCTGAAGAGGCCTTCATCCTGCAGTGCATCGATACAGGCTGATGATGGCCTATATATATATATATATATATATATATATATATATATATATATATATATATATATATATATATATATATATATATATATCTTGGGCAGAGGGTTTCAATGGAAGGATATACCGTCCGGGAAGTGGAACGACGCGTTAAATGGCACGCATTTGGCAGGCTCAACATAGTGTTCAAGAGCAAACTACTACTTTGCCTGAAAAGAAAAGTCTTTGATCAGTGTGTCCTGCCCGTAATGACATACGGAAGTGAGAGCTGGACACTCACATCACAGTCAGTTCAAAAACTTCGAGTAGCACAGAGGGGAATAGAAAGATGTATGCTTGGCATTACTAGACGGGATAGAAAGACCTGCACATGGATCAGAGAGCAAACGAAAGTGAGTGACATCATTGGAAGGATAAAGCAATTGAAATGGAAGTGGGCAGGCCATGTAGCGAGATGGTGGGATGAAAGATGGACCAGGACGGTCCTGGACTGGATACCGCTTGATCGCAAACGTCCACGGAGAAGACCGAAAACACGATGGACTGATGACATTCTTAAGTATATTGGACCCGAATGGCAGAGGAGAGCTCAGGACCGGGAGAGTTGGAAGCATGCTGAAGAGGCATTCATCCTGCAGTGGACTAATACGGATTGATGATGATGATGATGAGTTGGTCCCTGTCGGGAGCTTGCAGACGTTTCGCCAAAATCTCATTTGGCATTTTTGGTGCTTACTGTCACGAGGTTCGTGACTGTCAGACAGTCACGAGCAGTAATATCAATAGCAGTATATATATATATATATATATATATATATATATATATATATATATATATATATATATATATATATATATATATATATATTTGTGTGTGTCTGTGTGTGTATTCTATTGCGGGAGCGAGCCCCACCCATCCCTTACATTGAAGGGCATATGTATCGTCTGTTAGTGATTAGTTTCATCAGTGTACCGATATACGCTCTTTTGTCAATATAGGGATACCCTATCCACAATCAAATAACCCACACTTTCGCCGACCTTCCGTTGGATCGTTTATACATGCAGTTTTTGATTTTTGGAAACCGCTTGATTCCCCTTCCTCCTGAAGAGGCCTTCATCCTTCAGTGGATTGATACGGGTTTATGATGATATATCAAAAAATTATCTAATCTCTCTCTTTAGCTATAACTCTTTTTTTCTTAGCTGGTTGCGCCACGTTGCCAGACTATTGGTCGAGTGTTTGGTTATTAATAATCGAAAATTGAAAAAAAGTTTGACCTCAATTATTTAAATAATTACATAAGTAACCCGAAATTATTCACATGTAATAACATTCTGCAAATATTAAACTTTATCATGTGATGTTGTGATGAAAAATCCATGGCGGAAATCATGCTACCATAAGAGACTGTGTATAAGAACGGTTTGAAAATATCATTTTTCTAAAAAACTAGACGGTGAATAATTTGTGATAAAATTTTGAGCATAGTTTAATTACATCTCATTTGCCACAATTACCGAATTTCAAATCTTAGATTTGGAAACTCTTTTCCCATAGATTCGGTCGTACTTCTTAAAACAGTCTCCATTTTTAATAATGTTGTCTGCAATTTTAACAACTTCAACTTGGTATCAAAATTTAATGATACTAGGTTGTAATTTATATCATTTGATACTGTTTATTTTCCTATTTTCGGTCTCGTAGTTTTTGTAGTCTTCAATTCTTTCAATTATACTTTTACTAAGAAAATCATCATTTAGCTGATAATTAACCACTTGAGAGCAGTATTTAATATTTGATTAATTAATAACTTAATTAGATTTCTCTTTTGTAGTGAAGGTTTTGTATTTTTATGTAATTTGTCTAGTATTAATAACATTTTCTTTTAATTGGCAAACAAGCACTGTTTCCGAATTCATATTTTAACAACTCTTCAAAAAATTATGACATTAAAATTTTCATGAAACATTTTCTAACCAGTTTTAAAATTGATCGTAAACCAAGTTTTAATATTGGAATGAGGTTCACACGAAACCTTTATGGCATTATTAAAAAATAAACTGAAAAGTAGTTAAAATTTTATGTGGAACATACCAAGGGCCGTCTTTTTATTAGCTGGTTGTTGAATCATTTTAAATTCAAAATATGGTTACGGAAGTAGTTTTAAAAGTTATGAAATATTTTTAATTTTTCATTTCACATGTTTTAATAGGGTTTTATATAATTGTAAAAATAAAACAAAGTTGTATAATTTCCACTTATATTTTATACAGGGCGTCTCTTAACATATCCGCCATAGAGCAACTGGTGAGTAGAGTAGAGTAGAGAACAAAATAAGATGGTTTAGTCAATAAATGTGTTTGGCAAATGTTACTTATTAAAAAACTACAGGGTGTTGAAAGTGAAACTAAATTTTCGAAAAATTGAGATTATTTTAAAAACGGTTGAAGATGTCAGGTTCAAAATTTGAGTAGTTGAATTTGCAAAGGTGACAAATCCGAATTTTACATTAGTTTGAGCCTAATTTCTAGAGAGCGTTTGCTACCTACTTTGTGAGGAATTTACTCGCACATATTTTTTACTCTATAAAGCTGGGAATATTTTGACTTCAAAGTAGATAAGAGTTATAATTCCTACGTAAAAAGGTACCCTTAGTCAATATCAATATCTGACGCCGTTTGCGAATCTGCAATTTAGAAAGTTTGTCTTGAATACGAGGAAAAAAACATTAAGATATCAAAAATACAACGAACTTTATTTAAAATAACATTTTTTAAAAATTTACTTCAATATGTGTTGAAAGTGTTCACCGTTTACCTCAATACACTTTCGCAGGCTCTTTGTTAAGTGACGCCTCACAATCACACGCCTGACAAATCCGAATTTTATATTAGTTTGAGCCTAGTTTCTAGAGAGCGTTTGCTACCTACTTTGTGAGGAATTTACTCGCACATATTTTTTACTCTATAAAGCTGGGAATATTTTGACTTCAAAGTAGATAAGAGTTATAATTCCTACGTAAAAAGTTACCCTTAGTCAATATCAATATCTGACGCCGTTTGCGAATCTGCAATTTAGAAAGTGTGTCTTGAATACGAGGAAAAAAACATTAAGATATCAAAAATACAACGAACTTTATTTAAAATAACATTTTTTTTAAATTTACTTCAATATGTGTTGAAAGTGTTCACCGTTTACCTCAATACACTTTCGCAGGCTCTTTGTTAAGTGACGCCTCACAATCACACGCCTGACAAATCCGAATTTTATATTAGTTTGAGCCTAGTTTCTAGAGAGCGTTTGCTACCTACTTTGTGAGGAATTTACTCGCACATATTTTTTACTCTATAAAGCTGGGAATATTTTGACTTCAAAGTAGAAAAGAGTTATAATTCCTACGTAAAAAAGTACCCTTAGTCAATATCAATATCTGACGCCGTTTGCGAATCTGCAATTTAGAAAGTGTGTCTTGAATACGAGGAAAAAAACATTAAGATATCAAAAATACAACGAACTTTATTTAAAATAACATTTTTTTTAAATTTACTTCAATATGTGTTGAAAGTGTTCACCGTTTACCTCAATACACTTTCGCAGGCTCTTTGTTAAGTGACGCCTCACAATCACACGCCTGACAAATCCGAATTTTATATTAGTTTGAGCCTAGTTTCTAGAGAGCGTTTGCTACCTACCTTGTGAGGAATTTACTCGCACATATTTTTTACTCTATAAAGCTGGGAATATTTTGACTTCAAAGTAGAAAAGAGTTATAATTCCTACGTAAAAAAGTACCCTTAGTCAATATCAATATCTGACGCCGTTTGCGAATCTGCAATTTAGAAAGTGTGTCATGTCAAAAATACAACGAACTTTATTTAAAATAACATTTTTTTTTAATTTACTTCAATATGTGTTGAAAGTGTTCACCGTTTACCTCAATACACTTTCGCAGGCTCTTTGTTACGTGACGCTTCACATTTAAGAATCTTCTCAAACAGCCTCCAATCCACCGATGTGGAAAACATTGATTCAAATGAATTTACACTGAACGGTAAAATGCAGTGGCGGCCCATCTTGCATCAACCACATGTGTCGTCTTAAATTTAGAGGTAAACAATCCAAAAGGTCTAATGAATCATTTTCTAAAAACTGTACATCTTAATCTTCATTCAGTCTTTGCGAAAACTTAAATGGGCCGATTAAAAAATTATCGATAATGCCGCACCAAATGTTAACTGAAAATTCGTGCTGAAATGTCGTTCTCTTTGTAGGTGTGAATTTTCTACAGGATGCATTCCACCAGATATAGGCGAGAAGGACGTTTAAATGACGTTATAAACAAAAATAAATGGCAAAATATAAACTACAGGATTATCAATTGTAGTTATCATCGTGTCTCAGTTAAAAATTCTAACACTCCTATTGGAAAACTCTTTATGATATTTGGTTATTGTCTTAACTAATGAACGAAACTCTCTGAAATTTGACATTTGATCGTTCAAAGCTACGAACTTGGTAACACGCCACGGAAACTTTCTGAAACTGCATATTTTATCGGTCATCCTACAAACTATTCAATTGACTTTGTACATATAATAGTTAACATACATATATAAACTTGATATGTTTAGTTTCATGTTCAGCTTTGTTCCATCTAAAATACACGACATAGGAGTACATCAATGTAAATAGTTACTTTAGTTAATACTAGCTGGCCCAACAGAAGTTGTTCTACCCGTTTTTTACATTTTTTTTGTCCTATTTTTTATTATATTATTTTTTTATTTTATTGATATTAAAAAAAAACAATAAATAATAAAAATGTTGAGTCCATTAACGCAATAACACAGAATTGATGTTCATATGTCATATTGTGTAAATATGAATCATTTGTTTTATAAATATAGAATTTCTTAATAACTTGTTTACAGCGCTACCTATCGCATATATATTACCAGATGATTGGAAATGTGCTCTTATCCACCCGCTGCACAAGAAGGGAGACAGAACAGATGCGAACAGCTACAGAGAAATCTCCTTACTACAAGTCACCTACAAAATCCTCTCAGCATGCCTTCTCCAGAGAACACAAGAACAATTGGAACACAAAATTGGCGAATACCAGGCAGGCTTTCGCCCTGGTCGCTCATGCACTGAACAAATATTGAACCTAAAAACTATACTGAAATACAAAGCTATGAGGAACGTCCCAATCATCTGCACATTCATAGACTTCAAAAAAGCATACGACTGCATCGACCGAAAATCTTTGTTCAACATCCTAGAAGAACAAGAGTCCTTGTTCTTCCAAACACTACGATTAATCAAGCAGACACTGACTGACACAACCTCTAAAGTAAAATTTATGGGAGAAATTTCCGAACTCTTCCTGATTAAAACTGGAGTACGCCAAGGAGATGGGTTATGTAGCCATACTTGCAGACAATGAAAAAAGAGCAACCAAACAGATCGAAGTCCTCAAGGAATGCGCAGAGAAAGTTGGCCTACAAATCTCTTTTCAAAAAACCAAATTCTTCTGCTCAAAATTAGATGTTCAAAATTTGAACACCAAATACGGCAAAATAAATAGGGTCACTCACTTCAAATACCTGGGCGAGATCCTCGAACCCACAGGAGGAGAGAAGATAGCACAGAAGACTCGATTACAGAAGATGAAGAGGGCATACGGCAAGACACACAATATCTACAATAAGAAATGCCTATCCATACACGCTAAAATAAGACACTACAACACAGTAATCAAACCAGAAGTACTATACGCAAGCGAGACACTTATATTTCATACAAAAAGCGGCATAGAAAACATACTAAAAGAAGAACGCAAAATTATGAGAAAAATTCTCGGTCCAAAACTGACAGAAAAAGGATACAGACTGCATTCTCGAAAGACCACAGAGAGAATGTTCAACGTAGCGGCGGAGATAAGAAAGAGAAGGTTGAAATTCTATGGACATATCAGTAGACTCCCACCGACTCACCAACAGAATTCTTACGTACATTCAAGGAGTCAAGTCAACAGTACCATGGATCACACAAGTCAGAGCGGATCTGGAAAAGGCACAAATGGGTCCTATAGAGATTGAGGAGACAGAAGAACATACAGAAACAAAATATATACATACATATATAATGCAATATATAAAATACATATATAAAATGAAAAATGGCAAGGCTCCAGGAGAGGATGGTATAACGGTGGAGATGTTAAAAGCTGGTGGCCGGATCTTAAATAAAACACTGGCAAGATTATACACAAAATGCCTCAAACAACAAAAAGTACCCAGCTTATGGAAAAATGCAGAAGTGATTCTTTTACATAAGAAAGGAGCACGGGAAGATTTAAAGAACTACTGCCTAATAAGCCTCCTATCAGTGGTGTACAAAGTTTTCACCAAGATAATATCCAAAAGAATACTAAGAAAACTTAATGACACACAACCAAGAGAGCAAGCGGGATTCAGAAGTGGATTCAGTACATTGGATTATATCCAGGTTCTACAGCAGGTCATAGAAAAACACAACGAATACACTATGCCACTGTACTTGGCATTTATCGATTATGAAAAAGCATTTGATTCAATCTCAAAGCGAGCCATAATGGATCTATTGCTTAATCAAGATGTAGAGAAAGCCTATGTAAACCTAGTAGGATCGATATATGATGAAGCTACAGCGACAGTCCACCTTGACGATCTTGAGGTGGGAATTAATGTAGAGCGGGGCGTATGGCAGGGGGATGCAATATCGCCTCTTCTTTTCTCAGTCTGCCTGGAAGAAGTGTTCCGTAAGCTGGATTGGGAACAAGATGGAATAAGGCTTAATGGTGCATACTTAAATCATCTTAGATTCGCAGATGATATCGTTCTTCTTTCACAAGATCCAGATAAGCTGCAAAGACACGTACAAGAATTACAAAGGGCTGGGGAAACATTTGGCTAAAAATAAACCAGAAGAAGAGTCAGGTCATGTCCAATAAATTTACTGAGGACAAAAGGATTTCTATTTTAGGAACGGATTTGGAAGTTGTGGATCACTATATATATATCTTGGGCAAAGGGTTTCAATGGAAGGGGACACCGTTCGGGAGGTGGAACGACGCGTTAAATGTGGCTGGCAGGCATTTGGCCATTCAACATAGTATTTAAGAGCAAACTACCACTTTGTCTGAAAAGAAAAGTCTTTGATCAGTGTGTCCTGCCCGCTATGACATACTGAAGTGAGACCTGGACACTCACATCACAGTCAGTTCAAAAACTTCGAGTAGCACAGAGGGGAATGGAAAGATGTATGTTTGGCATTACTAGACGGGATAGAAAGACCTGCACGTGGATCAGAGAAGAAACGAAAGTGAATGACATCATTGGAAGAATAAAGCAATTGAAATGGAAGTGGGCAGGCCATGAGCGAGGCGATGGGACGAAAGATGAACAAGGGCGGCCCTGGACTGGATACCCCTTGACCGCAAACGTTCATGGAGAAGACCGAAAACACGATGGACTGATGATATTATTAAGTACATTGGACCCGAATGGCAAAGGAAAGTTGAGGACCGCGAGAGTTGGAAGCATGCTGAAGAGCCTTCATCCTGCAGTGGATTGATACGGGTTGATAATGATGATGATATATATATATATATATATATATATATATATATATATATATATATATATATATATATATATATATATTACTTGTGACGAATACATGAAGCGTTCCAAACTTTAGATAGAAGAGATGGGACTAAGGAAAAAAGGAGAAAAGGAAAAGGAAGGGACTTTATCGATCAGAGTTTATAGATAAATTGAGAAAAAACTCAGATAATTCGGACTGGGACTCGAACTCAGATAGTTCGATTACATGTCGAGGGCTCTGTCCAGTTAAGCTACCCGCTTTATACAAATTTCCTTTGACTTTTATCAATATCCATTGAGCCCCATTGTCTATCGTTTGGTATCATTTTTAAATTTAAATACTGTAAGCAGGAAAAGATGTAGTTAAGGTGCAGAAGTTGACAGCCGTCGCTACAGCTCAATCTAGTGGCGATGTACAACAAAGTGGATAGCGCGGAAATATTCACCGTGTTCAAATACTTATGTATAGCATATTTTATAGCGATCGGTTATACGGTGTAGAAGTTGATGTCCTGCAACGCTATCTATTGGCGACTTACAATAAAATGGATAGCATAAAAAAATTCCCCATGAAAAAATAAAAAATACTTAGAAGTGCCAACCTTCATGATGGTCTGTCAAACAGTGTCGGGAGTTTATCATACCAACATCCATTTTTATATACGCATATGTCCAAAAGTTTGGAATATTTACGAATAGGATATCTACACCTATGATACTCTAAAAATTGTGATGAATATTTATTTTAGACCGTTTTTAAATGAAAATAACAAAAACATTGTTTTGCTGATAATACAGGTTTTTCGATTTTTGCCCATTCTGTTCATACAGGTATTTACACATTAAATTTTTTTTTTTCAATTTTAAATCAATCCGTTTAAAAATGTCTAGAAACATCATATCTCATTTTAACAGATCAAGAGTAATTGCTTGGTTACAACAGAGCTTTAATCAAAGTGATATCGCAGAAAATGTAAGTGTTTCCCAAAGTTTGTATTGTAAATACATAAAAATTCCAAGAGACAAATGACGTAAATGATCGCCACAGAAGTGATAGCAAATGATGTACAACAATTGCACAAGAATGGCAGATATCAATTATACCTCGAAGAAATCCTTGGTATATCAAGGGAGCTTGTTAGGCTTGAAGACCTTTACGGGTTCACAAACTAACCCTTCAACAAAAAAATGTAAGATTGCAATGGGCTCGAGAAATGGTGGGTCATAGTTTGTACTGGAATAACGTGATGTTCTCTCTTCTCTCTTCTTCAGCGTATACCATTTGAAGGTGGGAGCATGATGTTTGGTGGTGGTATTATGAGAGGTACACGGACATCTCTACTGGTCCTGGAGAGAATACCTGTGAGGTGTAAATCGAGGAAGTTTTAAATCCTTTTAGAACATTGGTTATGGACATGATTTCTGGTTATATGCTAGTTATATGATCTTATAAAATTTTTATCTTAAGCTGTAATTTTTTTTGATGTCCAAATTACAACGTAAGATGAAAATTTTATAAGATCATATAACTAAGTTTAAAATCCTGTTGTACGTCTGGTTCAAAGCGCAGTGTGCGACGGATTTGTTTGCATCGCATCTCTCTTATCCTTATCGAACACCAGTAGTACAAAATTTCCACAAAATTCCCACAAGAAGGGAATAACCAAGTTAAAGTGGCCATCAAATTCCCCTAACATGAATGCCATTGAACATGTTTGCGAGAACTAAAAGATGCTGCTCGTGAAGAACGTGAGAGAATTCCACAAGCCCAAATTGATCATTTAATAGACAGCATGCCAAATCCCTACAGTTTATTACGTTTGTTGAAAGTTTTTCCTTATATTTTTAAATTAGTTTTGAAGGCAATTGATATATTGTAATTTTTTGACTCCAAAGTAATAAATCATTTTATTATTTATTTGCTATCAGTAAGAGTTGTAATAAAATGATGTTTACGTCAACTAGTAAAAGTAAATATAATATCAATAAAAAAGTGAAATGTTTGAATATTCCAAACTTTTGGACATATGTGTATATAGATAATGAAGTTTAGTTAATATAATGAAGAATAAAACAATGGAACGTTTTAAAAAGTATATTTTATTTCAATTAATTCTGCAATGTTTGTATACATCATGAAGGTATTAAGTAACGATAAAACATCAATAAATCATCACCTGAGTATTGGAGTGTGTCAAGTCCACTTTTTTATTATTTCTTTAAAAATTATGATTTCGTAACTCATAAGATTGATTTTGCACTATAAGATTGCTGAGATGCCATGTCTGGACAACGTGTAGAACAATGAAAATGCATTCTGTACTTTACGCTAAGTCCATTACTGGACAAGTCTATATCCAATGAGACTGCACCATCAAGTCACGCGACACATTAATATCTACTGGCAAATTTTCATCAGCGAATTAAATATTTCCTTTTTCAAGCCCAAAAAGGACAGGTGCAATTTTTGCGAATGCGTAAAATATGAGGGTTAATTAATTCAAACAAATAATCTTGAAAAAGAAACATATAATAACCACTTAAAACTGAAACTGCAATGCATAATCGAAAAAGAAAACGACAAAAACCTTACAAAAGGTACTATTGCGAATATTTCATTCGATATGCAAAATGTTTTTGCGCCCCCTAAGGCGCATTTAACTTCTTTTACAACCGGAAATTACCATAAATGCACTTAATTTAATAGCGCATTGCAAGGTGAATAAAAAAGCTAACTGTGGGATACGGCATGAAACGACCGCGGGACGCGCCGGATTGCCTGCATCTTAGTAAAGACTCTAGACGGAATAGTTTACGATAATCTGGACATAAAAAATCTTATTCTGTGGTTCCGTAAAATCGGAATAACATTATGTAATTTTCCAGCTACAAAAAATATCGATTGAACATAGCATTTCCGAAGCTGGTCATGGAAACATCCAAGAGGCAGACTCTATCCAAAACCTGATTGAACGAAAACTAAGGCAGTCTGAGGTAGTAGATTAGATCTATTAAGGGCCGGTTCTACAATGCAAGTATAAACCAAATATAAACGGCAAACAGTTATAGTCCGAATAAGTTATACCAGGTATTATTCTCAGTATATCTGGTGTTGGCCTGTTGTCTGCAACGCCTTTAGTTATACCTAAAATAAGTCTGTAGTAGTTCTAATATGTCAAAATAGTAGGTGGGATTGGGCCATCGTTGACAGTTGAAGGTGTGGGAAATTATAGCATTTTATAAGCTTAACTTAACGTGAACGGTTTGGAAATTATACAAATATTATTGATTGATTTGTCCGTTACTTTGTGTTCATTTTTTAAATCAAATAAAACAATTTTATACTTTGTTATATAAATGACTTTTATTTTTAAATTTGCGTTAATATAGTTTCGTAAAACGATTTACAGTACAGCGCCAAAAAGCAAAAAATTAAACAATTTAGAAGCAATAATAAAGACCCGTCTAGACAGCTATTAAATGATCAGACATATCTCTGGAATTCCCTATTATTTAAAATATTGTAAAGAAATTAAGCCCAATGAATGTGTAAAATTAGGTACATAGGATACACAGCTGTAATACCTTAGTTTTAAAGTAATGCTTGAGAATCTAACAGCGTTTAGGAAACTATACTCACACAATTTTAAAATAAAAGTGATAGATAACAAAGTATAAAATTGTTTTATTCGATTTATAAAAATATTGTTTCATCTTATTAAAATGGAGAAAAAACCGTGCAATAATATCACGATTGACGAAATTGTTCTGTTAGTGGATTTGAGTGTAAAAAAACAGACACCCTTTCCAATAATACCAAAGATATAAACTGGAGACTGATTGAAGGAAGATTCAATGCAGTTTGTGGTACAGGAAGAACTGCCAAAATGTTGTGTGGCAAATGGGATTCGTTAAAAACATCAATAAAGAAGGAATATGTGGAACAGAAACAATATATGTACAAAACAGGTGGGGGGCCCAACGAGAGAAGTAAAGTTAGATAGTGTTGGAAATCGGGTGCTGGCTTTGATTGGTGTTGGGGTAATGGCATTGTATTATTCTGATGTTGGTATGGTTTATTTAATGTTTTTATTCATTCAATGATTTTGTAAATTGTAAATACAGATCTATATATAGATATAAATAAACACTGCATCACCTACATTAGATACGGGCAACACCTACATAGATCAAAGCGAATCAGTTTCTTCCAAGTTGTAGCAACGACGCAGTGGGAAAGTGTATGAAGAGTTGGGCAGAAAAAAGATCGAGTTCATTGATTTCCAAATGGCAGTTCTGGCGGAATCAGAAAGGAAAGAAAAATGCTTGGAAGAAAAACAATCAGTTGGAAGTGAAAATATTGAATGTTCAACTTAAAAGAGAACAAAGTTACAGCCATCTTAAATAATTTTGTTTGCCAACCACACAGGCATTCTATGTTTATAATTATGATTTATTAATAGATGTGAATATTACATAATTAGCTAGCATCAGACATAACCAATAAATAGTTAGCATTAAGGGGTTTTATTTATTTTAGAAATTGATGTATTATCATGAGGCTTGAAATAAAACGTTAAAAAATGTACTTCCGTTTTTCTTTTATTTTGACGTTTATCAACAAAACAGTTAGGTAAATAAATTTATTTCATTTTCCAATTTACCGTTCTTATAGATAAATGTTTATTTGTTCTAAGCGAACAAAATAGCTACATAGCTAAACAGGCATAAGGAGACAAACTTACATACTAAAATACAAAGTACAACAAACAATACATTGTTTTCAGTACACAACATAATTATACCATATTAAATTATATCAGATTTGAAAAATGATTTTGAAGTGATGTTTGCATTCTGTTGTTTTCACGGACATCATGATTTTGTAAAATAGGAGGCTTAATTTGCAGCTTATGTCGTGTTCGACTGGTGGCTCTTCTTCATGTTCATCTATTACAAGATTGTGCAGAATAGCAGTTGCAACTATTATTGCCTTGGAATGTTCCTTTGACACACTCATACCATTAGACAGAATAGAAAACCTTGAATAGAATTTCTTGTTCGGATATGGGATTCATTAAAAAGGATTTCCGCTGGAGTTTTTGAGTGTTGTAAAGGTACTATTAGGATGTTGGTATTGCTGTACCCATTATTACCTAAGATTATTGATGTGTGGAATTCATTGTTCTCCAGCCTCCCTTTAATTCTGCTGTTGCTGTAGATAGCTTGATCATGAGGTGATCCAGGCCACCGTGCAATTTATCGCAAGATTACGATCTGTTGAAGATTTAATTTCACCTTCACTAAAACTCAGCAACATTGCACAAGTTCGTTTTTGTAAGCGAAAACGTTTAAAAAACTCCAGGTCGTCAAACTCCACGAAATAATCGGGCCTAAAAAATGCATTTTACATTAAAAATCGTATAACTGTATATTTGTTTTTTCATACCGATATTTAAATACTTTTGGCCGTCGAATTAAAACTACGTCTTCAAAATCACTTTCATCAGAATCAAAAATTTTTAAATTTAAGGGATCCATATCAATTATTTATTTCATTATTATAATTAAAAATGCATAAAACTGTCGATTATAAAGAAAAGACAGGTTATGTTTATTAATACTGACAACTGAAGCTGGCCAATAGAAAGCAAGTATAACTATATTCGGAGTATATCCTCCCAAATTCAAGGGAATAACTTATATCTGTCCATTTCTACCGAGAATAGCTTTGTTCGGCGATTGTAGAAGGGGCGTTTCAGACTTTATTCCAAGTATAGCTTATACCAGGTATATACTTGCATTGTAGAACCGGCCCTAAGGCGATTAAGGATAAACTGGTTTTGACTGAAATGGAAAAAAGATTCAGAAATAGACAATGATTTTCAGAAATAGAGTCAGTCCTTTTCATACAACCTAGTATCCAAGTAAAGCATCTGCAAGTATAATCGAATTCAATGTAACACGTAATTTTGATGATGAGATTAAAACAGTTCACCTTCAGAAGAGTTAAGAGCTAAAAATATAGCTGACGAAACTATCAAGGATGTATTAGATAAAAAAAACACCCTTATATCACTAAAACTTGTTATGGCCCAAGCAAAAAAGAAAAACATTGATTTATGTCAAAATATTTACTGGAACAAGATACATTTTATATGAATCCTCTATTAAAGTAAACATTTTTTTTTTATTCAAAATGGACTTATCATAATTTTTGGACGAAGTTAAAATTTGTTTGTTAATTTTTTATTTTCATTTAAACCCAAACTGAATTTTCAAATATTTCAAAGAAAAATCCTTTTTTTTTTCTTAATTTATAGTGGTTTTCTTTAAACTGTTTATTGTTAACGTTTAATACATGGAAAAATATAAAAGATTGTGTAATATATAATGTCATTATGTTAACTTAAACTTTCTGATTATGATTTCTTCAGTTTTTCTTTTCTGGGCTTGGCACACTGCAATAGTCAGGTGATAAAATGTCGTTAATATATCATATAAAAAAAAGCATTAGTTCAATCACAGGTATGTGATTATACACTTTATAACTCAGCGAGTCATGTACCTTATTAATTGAATTTTGTCTTGTGGAAAGGTATCTTCATCTACAAGATATGTACATATACATAACCACCATGGTCATATACACCTTGTATAAGGACATCTCATATTGGAGGGTCGTTTGGCAAATTCTCAGTGTGACACCGAGATGGCGCAAGTATGGCCAAATGACTATGACATTTGTCAATTATGATTCATTATATGGTATGCTGCGAAGTTTTAAAAACGTGCATTTGTACCATGACAACCCAATTTCCATCTCTATCTAGGAGAGTTTCTTGCTTTTGTTTGTCAGCATTTTTTGTTTAATAGAACTCGATCATCTTTCTGGACATTATCTTGCCATCTTATTCTTGACCAGCCTTTACATTTGTCTCCGATCGGTTTTCTTTTTAGCAACCTTTTTTGGAGATTTCTCCATCTTCCATCTTTTCCACGTGTCCAGCCCATGCTAGTCTCTGACTTTTAATACTGTTCAATATAATTCTTTCATCATAGGTCTGATTGTATCAGATGCGCCATCCTGGCTCCTTATGGACTGGCCCATATAATTTTCTAAACAAGTATTTCCCCCTTTTTTTATAACATATCTTTTTTAATTAAGGTCCACGTTTTGCTTCCATATGTGATTATTGTCTTTGTCTACTTTATTGACAAATTTGGATTTGTTTGTTTTTTTCCTTAATGGTTTTTCATTAAGGGCGCTCGAACTTTAAATGTAAATAAAACAAGTTGTGTCGAGATAACCATGCCGTTAAATTTGTCGGGCAGAAGATGCGTATGTAGCGTCGTCTTATTGGAACCACATGCCGTTGAGATCCATACCTTCCAATTTAGGCAACAAAAAATTTGTTATCATCGACCTGTACCTCTTACCGGTGACAGTTATTGCGACACCAGCTTCATTTTGGAAGAACTACAGGCCAATGGCCCCGCCGAACCAAAACCCATACCAAACAGTAACTTTTTCTGAATGCATTTGCAACCAATGGGTCTTATGTGGATTGTTATCTCCCAAATACGACAATTTTGCGTGTTAACAGAGCCATTCATCCAAAAATGGACCTCGTCGCTGAAGATGATTTTCCCTCCGAAATCAGGGTCCACTTCCAACTGCTCTAGACCCCAGTCAGGGAATACTCGGAGTTTTCTATGGTCTTGTACCTTCAATTCCTGGGTCAATTGAATTTTGTACTGGTACGCACCTAACTTCCGACGCAAAATTCGTTGAGGTTTGCGAAAGGCCAAGCTCTTGAGTGCGACGAGGAATCTACAGGCTCGGGTTATTCTACTCACATTCGTTCACTGCAGTAATGTTTTCTGCAGACCTCAAGTTTCGACAACGTACGGGTGTTTGATTGTTTACTGAACCAATTGATTCGAATTTGTCCACCAAACGACGAATAGTCGATTCAACAGGATGATTGTGTATAGCGCAAAAACCACGCAGCGCAAGGAACGTAGCTCAAACTTGAGAACTCACCTTGATAGTAAAGTTTAATGATTTGCACGCGTTGCTCAACACTGCAACTTTCCGTGATAATTTGCCCAACATTAGTTACTACAACTTCCAAACTTGACAACTGTAGCTTCACCAACATAGCCGCTATACACTGTCAAAGTTCGAGCTCCCCTATAATATAAGGCCCTTTTCCTTTTAGTAATGCTATGCCTAATTTCCTGCATGATATCCGTTTCAATTATTTGCTTTGATGCCTAGATAGGGGAATTCGTTTGTAATTTCGATGCTGTCATCTCCCAGCGTCCAGTGGTATCCTAACGCTCTCATTTCTGTTATCATATAGCTAATCTGCTATCATATAGAAAATGAAAGAAAACTTGAAATCAGACCTCCTGTCGCATTAAGCAAGGTGGATGGCAAAAGCTATTTACTCTTTGAAAATATATTTGCTGCAGTCTCAGTTTAAAATGAGCAAAAGACAAACAGATGCTGCAAGATGTTTGTTTATTGATTGTGGCAGTTTAAGCAAAACCTTGGCTTGGATGAAGTTTGACAGTAAAGGCGACGAAACAAGATTTGCGATATTTAAAGACGTTGAAAAAATATGAAGCAATTCGATTTCTAACGTGGCTCTGAGCAAGTTCAGTCAACATTTGTGGTATCTATCAGAGGAAATAGACGTAGAAAGCACTGTTTGATGATG